>OY293410.1:16667123-19067123 GCA_958502065.1 Chrysolina americana
CAAGGGGATTCCGATCAAATACGAATGCTGGGACGATTCTCTTAGGTAAATATATCTGTCCTGTTACAGATGTTCAGAACGTGACAGGACACTAATGCAAGTTGAGATTCGTTAATACACGTAACATTAAAATCAAAAGAAGGTGGAATGACAGTTTTCACAACCGTTGTCATGTTTTGCAAAATTTTCGTTCATTATTTCATAAATACTTTGGGATGTGACCCAGACTAGAAGTCGATGGATTTTCACATACGGAAGCAATTTTGAATTCTAGGAATAAAACTATTTTATATTCACTGAAGAATGACACGAATTGATCTTTATTATGCCTGTCAAATATATTACATAAATTGCTCGGAAATATTCGGATTTACTGGGATGCACGATGAAGTTTACGAGGAGCATGTAAGTGAGGGCGGAAATAGGAATCACCTGCACCGCCCACTTCGCGATTTCTGCATGACCTTTCATCGCTCCTTCGTTTACCCAGACTCCCGAGTCCTGCATACTCAAATGAGCTGACATTGCCCTTCTTGATCCAGACAGGAAGCGGCGGCAGTTTTAGCATTTCTCCAACACTGCAGTTGGAGTCTTTCTCAGCTCATTGCACCTGTTATTAACAAACAGGTCAACCTCTGCACCTTACTAAGTCTTCGGCTTCCTATTCTCCTCAAGTTGCCATAAAATTGCTACTGACTTCTGTATAATCCTATCTACATGCGGCTTCTATGAAAGTTTGGACTCCAAGAGCACCCCTAGGTATTTGACCTGCTGGACTAGCTTCATCTCTTTGCCAAACATGGTAGGAGGCCTGAATCCGTGTTTTTTCCTTCTTTTGGTGAACATGATCATATCGCACCATCTTTCGATTATTCTGCAGGCTGCTTGCATGCGGTCGCAGACTAGGACAACTCCGTCGTCCGCGTATGTTTGTTCCTCGAAACCTTCAAATGTGAGTTTGCCCTTGACACACTTGGCGGTTTGTGCCGTCGCGGCAAATTCGCCGTCGCCGCTCAAATAATTGAGCACATTTTCACACTAAGCGGCTAAATAACCGCCGATATTTAGCGGCGACCGCACTTCCGTTCCAGTTTACTCCAGCTGCATGGGATTTGGGATTGCACACAAATATAAACAATTATAATGGACCAGCAACAAATTATTGCTTTGTTGTTATACCGCCGCAGAAAGAAGAAGAAAATAATAAATCGCCTCATTTGTATTCATCTCATAAACCAGAAATAGAAATTGGGGCATTTTATACATTGTTTGAATATTTGAGGAATGATGACACGAAGCCTTTCAATCATTTTCGTAAGCCAATGAAGTCATTTGACGAGTTACTGGATCATCTGAAAGATACCATACAAAGAAGAAATACAAAACTGAGGAACTGCATCCTTGACAACGATAAAAACAGCTGAGTGTCACGTACGCCACTACATGAACGGTGATGGTAAAATTGCCGTCGGAGTATTGCTAGTAGCGGCTGCACATCGACCGCCAACGGCATAAATGGCGCTCGTCATTTATGCCGCCAAGTGTGGGCTCCCATTTAATTCTTGAAACTACTGTCCTAACGGCGACGGCAAAACTGCCGCGACGACACAAGTGTGTCACCAGCGAAAGAGTTCGTCCACGACTAAGCACCATAGATAGGGAGAGAGGCAGCAGAAATGTTCATAAATGATCTTCTTAATTGTCATCTCAATTAGTCAATTCGTTTATTTGAATGCCTTTAAGGATGTTTCACTAAAAATTGCCAAAGCAGTGACAAAAATAGTCAAAAGAGTTTGTTCCCGCTTAATATAGTTATTTAAGTCACAAAATTTATGATTTGGCGCCCTCTAGCGCCGAATCTAGTCATACGATCGAGTTGGGCCAATGGAGACTTTTACTAAGAATGGTTCCAGCTACAACATATCAAAAATTCAGTCATTTTCACCGAAAGACTTTTTCCCATAAGGTGTGTGCGTGGTCCTTTCTCTTGTATTTATTAATTCTACTCGACATTATTTTGGCATTAATAATATAATAATAATAATATATGCTTTATTGTCCAAAGAAGATAATCTTATTGACAAAGTAGTTTAATGATTGAAGAAAGAAGGTTATTCGTTAAAATTAAAATTGTAGGGCATAGAACAACACATTAAAAACTTTAGGTACACTGTAAGATCAATAACAATGATGTTTTGAATAATCAGAGATGAAAGCCCTCGAGCTTCGCTCTTGAATTTTCATCAGACTATTAATGCCAAAATAATGTCTCGTTAAATTATTATAAAATACAGTCGAAATTTAGATGCAATAAAAATAGTCGACTATTTATCAAGGTCTTGTTATATTACCCTCGATAATCGCCAGATAAGTACCAATTTTAACAATTCTAGTAATGAACTTTTTCAGGGTAACTGGGGTAACTGCATGCAACGTGTTTGCAATGAAAGACTAAAACCATCTTAGTAAATACCATGTATACCGACGAGCTAGCTTCTTGTCAAGTAGAATTGCGTGGTCTATTTTGTTCAATGCTGAAATCGGTATAGATGGCGTCAACCTGGTAGCCTTGGCAAAATTCTTCTTCAGTTTGGGTAAAAATGTTGGTTTCTATATAACTAATTCTTACAAATTCGTGCTGATCAATATTGGTTGAAGACCCCCATATTATATTAAAGATAATCACAAATGATTTACTCAAAAAGGTGGAATTTGAACAGTAATAGAATAATAATATGAATAGAATAAATAATAACAGACATTTCTTGTCGGGATGTTACGATTTGATCTACTGCACGTGCTTTATGAGGAAGATCAATAATCTTGTCCGAGATTATCTTTCGTGAGATGTGGTAAGATATGAAATCAACGAACTCATTATTGTAACAAAGTTTTGTAAATTGTAAATGAATGTGGTCTACTGGACATTTTGAGAATTTTTCGGACAATGTAATTGCATTAAACGTTTACACATTTATTAAATTACCTAACCGACTCGCATTCCAGCTTTTTTTTTGTTAAAACAAAATATATATCAGCAAAAAAGTTCTTGAGTTATAAGTGAACAAAAAAAGACTAACCAACAACCACAGGGCTGGAGTCTGAAACACTTGCTATAGATTCAGTTAAGTGGTAAGAACAAAAAGAATAGAATCAACAAAAATCTTTCAAACGAACTAAAAATTAAGTAACAACAACAACAATCTGAACGAATGCAAAGTTTAATAAATTTTAAATTGTTTCAAATTGTTTTTTCTGTTAACCAGCTGTCATCCCCCTACGAACGACAGCCCTCAGAATTCGAAACTTGTGCGAGCTAAGGATTAACGAGCTCTTACCTTCCAACGTGCGATTCCTAGCGTTCCTAGTGTTGAAATTAATGGAACTATCAATCTCAGGGAACCGTCTCACTGTCCCCCATTAGCTTCTCTCTCATCAATGCTGATTAACTAAAATAAACCTGTAAAAAAAGTAAGCACATTTTGAAAATATTACGCTGTTTTTATTATAGTATTGCGGGATAGCAAAAAGTACACTTTGTGGTAAAAACGTGGAATCCGTTTTTACGCAAAATTCAGTAGAATGACCGTCTGGAGTATTTTTTAGTCGATGGCTCCGGGTCTACAAGTACCTGCCTCCGGTTGGTCCCACAGCTTCCTTGGTCGCACAAGCTCTTAGAATCTTCTGAAGGAAACCTGGATGAATAAATTAAAGCAAAATTTGTGCTGGGAATTACTATTCACAATACGAATATTTATGTATTCATTGAAAACATACAAGACATCTTGATTGAATGTTTGTGCCTTTAATTACTTAAATACAATATACAATACAACAATACAACTCATAAGTCAATTAAAATCACAATAAGTGATCGGAGTCAGTACAGAGGCAACATCATTAACATGGTTTTTGATTTTTTATTACTGAGAGGGCACTTCTGAATGATCCCAGACTCGAGCAAAATATATGTGGCACTGTCAAGAAAAGTAAGTCGTCTGGTCCGTGTATATACCGTAATGAGGTAGATACAACTTTCTCTGTTGGAGTACTTCCGGTGAATTGACATGATAATTCAGCAATTTATTATGAAAAAGCCGGCACCATTCAATTTTCAAGTGATGTAAGATACAGGAAGATGTTTCTTTGAAAAAATATGTCTACTTGGTGAATTTTTTTTGGATTATCCAAACTTCAATCTGCTTATAATCAGAGGATGATAGAGATACATTATAAAGTTGATAGAACTGAAGTGATGATTTATATGCTTGAAAAAGGACATTTTGAATGTCTGCCTGAAAACTGAGATTGGGAGAAAATGTTATGCCTAGATCAACCACTTCATTTACTCTGTTCAATGTGGAATTTCTACATAACAAGTTTTGCACGTTTGAATCAAGTTTTTCATTTAGTACAAACTCGAAAATGTTCGCGATAGAGCTCAAAATTGTTATAAGTAGGCTTGTAATTATTGAATTCGTGTTTAGAACCTTTTTTGTGGATTAGTGTAACCTGTATGGGTTTGAATGTATTTCAAGATTCCAGATTCCAAAGATTTTGAAAAATTATTAAAACAGGGTAAGTATAGGTATATCAGGATATTGATATAGATGTTTGATCGTTCATGTTTAAAAATAAAAATTGCTTTTTGATTTCAGAAAGTAGGTAATTGAAAAATATTGTTTATGATGCCCAGAAATGTATTCCCCCCAGTTTGGATAACCTAAACCTTGCATCTCACGATTCTCACGTGACAGGAAAATACCTAAAATTATTGAATAGGTAGAAACCTGTCACCCTTAAGTATCCTTCGGAACACACTAACTCAACTTGCGAGTTTGACCTACCCCTGTGTTACATAAACATCCTTATACATCGATATCATTAAAAAATCCACTTAACCTTCTTGTTGAAACTTGCGTCTGTCACTTTCTTGTAATGGCCTTGGTATACCTCTGTCCTTCTCCATTATATCAAAGCAAACTCTCGATTCCACGAACTCTCTCTCCATCTTCGTCCATCCTTTCCAGTTACGAATTCTCTCCCAACGGAAACCCATTCGGTGTAGTGTATTCCCGTCTTTTTTTGTTGTATGGTAAACTGAGCTCTCGCCTTGTCAGTTTGTTGCCCCAAGGCTCAGCCGATGCTTTTATGTTTCGAACAGCTTGCTACGATGCGGACTCGAACCAATGAATTAATGTAATGCAGTACACTGTTAAAATTTTGACGCAGCTGGATGTGGAGGTAGGAGTAGTGCACGAAGTCGAAATTTGAACTTTCCCGATTACAGTGTACTCTTGAACCAATGATTAGTGGGGTGAAGCACTAACGCATATTAAGTTTATTGAACGGTTATAGCCGGTTAGTAACATGGAATTAGTTTTTAAACAATAATGTCGGGTGTGAAAGGAAATACATAGTAATTACCTAGATGTATAGGGTGTGAGGTCGAATCAAAAGTAACATTCACTTTCAAGAATTACCTAGGTACCTACGTTATTTCAGTCGCAGACGCTTCTATTGCTCATATCAATAAATAGATCATGGTTGTTACAAATGTAAAACTTTCAAAGAACAAGTTTAAGTGCCTTCAACCAATGAATTTTTCAATAGTTCTTGGCAGGTATATAGTGAACCAAGGATATTTCAAACGGTCATAAACGGTGTGAATTGATATGTCAAAATATGCTGTATAGTTGACAAGTATTACATAGCTGGCCAAATGTGCCCTATGGCAACGGCCATTAAATCACGAAGAAGTAGTATATTACATATTGCTTAATTGAAGATGAGATTATGTTCTAATTTACAGTGATGACACGAGGATAGCTAGGTACTTGAGTTTTGCGATATGGCAACACTGATGTGAATATATCAAATCTGACATTGTCATCGTAAAGTTTGACATTTTAAATGATGAACGAACTCAGAACAAATTGTCATATGAGTGCTATTTGTGTTGTTTATAGATACTTTAAACATTCACCTTGGGCGAAAATGGAATTAAATCGTAGTTTGAACCAACAACAGAATTATACCTACCGATCAATTAGCTTCAACTTTTGGCGATGAAGCACCCATCTCGAAACGCTATGCACGTTTCGCTGCAGCAAAAACCATGGTTTTCGGAATTCAATCATATGGCCATACAGGACGAATTTCGAGATCGTCCAAAATTGGCTGTATCAGAAAACATTGATGCTGTGCATAAACTAATATTGCAAGATCGTGGTTCAAAAGACGTCTATAAGATCGTGCATATAAACCCGAGATTAAACAACAATCGACTGTATAGGTCTTTCAAGACGAGCCAAATTCAATGAAAGTTGAACGAAGCACTTTCAAACACATGGTCGACTGTTTTTCAAAATAAGTGGCCTTATTGCCACAGTTCCGTTAGAGCACCATGGAACGGTCAATTCTGAATGATACACCAGCATTTGTATGCCAGAAGAAGTTCTGAAAAATCGGGGAAACCAATCGCAGCAGATGAATCATTCTCCACCACGACGATGCGAGCTTTCAAACAACAGCTCAAACAAAACAGTGCCAAAACATCGAACTGATGGGTCATCCGCCGTAAAGTCCTTGTTTCACACCCAGTGATTTCTTCTTATTCTCGCAGATCAGAAATTAATTGCGAGGGCCACGTTTTTTGACACCTGAAGAAGCGGTTGATCGTTCAAATGACATGCAAAAATGTATCGATCTTAATGGAGAATATTTAGAAAAACAATAAAGCCATTTCCGATTATAAATATTTGTCTCAAAATTTAAGTAGGTATAGCACCCTCGTAAGTCCTTCGCCCACATCAACACCCCAAGGCATCAGTGAGTAATAAAAGAAATCTTGCAATGTCAGCAAACCAAGAGTAATCTCTTCTCTGTTTCAAGGCACGTATAGACAGATGCATTTATCAAACTAATCATAAACGGAATATAAATTAATATCAAAGATCCACTGCGATTTATAATACAACTAAATCTAATATCATTAGCAGATAGGTAGACGGCAAATTGCAGCTCAATCCTGAACCAACTATATCGATTAACGTACCTCTGTATACCACCAGAGGAGCATATAGTTATTCCAAACAAATCAAAGTGATACCAATTAATACTTAAATTCTCCTTTAAATAGGTGCTGTAAATCTCACAACTCTATATCCAAATCAATAGAAATTGACATCTCATCTCCCTAGCAATTTCCACTACTTCTCTCAAATGTTCGTACAATCATGTCCAACTTCCGTATTTCAAAATAATATCTGTGCTGTAATTCATTTGACCAACAACTGTTTATTTCTCGATGTCGCATCAAATGTAAAACAATCTATATAGTAACTTTTTTTTCACTTTTACCTCAAGATTTGTGACTACTTTTGGGTTCGTCTTGTTTTGTATTCCATTGTATAAATAAATAAATAATTATACAACACAATTCAATTAAAATTATACATTTTACAGAAGTTTATAAATTTCTCTACTCTAAACTATTTATTCCCTCAGAAACGTTTAATGTTAAAAGACATATTACATATATATTTTTCATCGCATATATGATTGAACTTATTATAAAGCTTTTAATAATAAAAATATTAATAAGAGTATTGTCACGTTTTCGGGTTTTCAATACAAGTATACTCCATCTGATTTAGCAATTACTGCTCTCTTGTCGAAAACATACCGCAAAGCATCACATGCAGGCTGGGAAAGAATTTTTCAAAAAAATCTAAAAACACGTCAAAATTGTTATGGTATTTTTGACGAAAAAATATTAGCAACATCTTCAAACCCCTGATTTTTTCAAATGGAAATGTGGCTCAAACGATACCTCAATAAAAAGGGCCTTTCAATTCCCTATACATTGCTGTTGAGTTTTTGAAAATAGATCGTCTTGTTCAGACACCAGAAAAGTTGTGTAGATCCGCCCTTGCTGATAAGAACCATATTCCTTGTAGGCTTAACAGATGTCTGAGCGAACGAGTAATTTTGAAGATGATGTATCTATATGGCGTATGAGCTGACCTTCTTAGTACCCTTGAACTAGTAGACTTCACCATTTCTCTTCAATGTCATTTGGTATCTCGGGCGAAAGGATTCTCTCAGATGTCTAAGATCTTCCTCCTGATTTTAAAGATCTTCTTTCAGAGCTCGAAGAATTTAATCTCGCTTCGTTGCTTGTGGACCATGATTTTCCTCTTCTTGGACTTCTGAATCTTAATCTTCATAAGGCAGCCTAATGCTGATATGGAGTCCACTACATTTATCAACAGCCCCTCGATCAAAGGAGAATTTTCAGTAAATTCAACTCCCCGTAACTTGGGCCTCGTATTCCTTGCTGCTTTTTTGCCTACACGAACTCCAATGTTGCTGTCAGTGCTGTGCTTACTCTCGTCGAAGGGCTCTTTGCATATCAGTATTTTTTGAGCCGTCGATTTAGGCCTGCCCTCCAATTTATTCCATAAATTCTTTTCCGTATTTGAGGGTAGGACAAATTGATGATCGCTTTAAATTGGCCCAATTCTTCTTCAGGGTTTCGTTGGATTTCTGCTATCAACTACTTAGTTAGCTCTGGTACACTTGTTTGAGATATTGCTGCCCATATCTGATCTTCAAAACCATTTTCTACCAATTTGTAATTTTTTTACGAAGTTTCAGTTTTGATAATGAAACCTCTCAAAATCAGAGCTTTTGCGAGCACCTACAGCTCACCTACAAGTGAATCCCAGTCTACTTTAGCTCCGTGGCAGGGGGTGGGATTCGAACCTCTTGAGAGGTGAGAGACACCATGACAGCATCTCCAAAGCATGCTCTATTCTGGTTACTTTTGAGGGATATTCTGCGCAGGGTGTCTAATGCTTGTCCTCATATAGACATAGGACTAGTGAATTGGCAATTTTCTCCTGAGACCAACCGTTTGCGTTTAATTCCGCTTCAAATTGACGTCGATACATAACCTACAAATATTGTCCATCGAATAGTGCATACTTCAAAATTTGCTCTTGTATAGGCCTTGGTAATATCGATGAAAATGCCCTTTCACTGGTGGGGAATATTTCTTCAGAGGATGCCCGCAAAAATCTCCACACATTAACTCTGCGACCTTGCTACATTTATGAATGCGTGTGTCATTTAAAAAAACTGAGAGGTGAAATTAGAAGACATTCGCCATCATAATACCAGGGCCAAAACTAATTTAGGGCTACTCAAATACAGACTAAGTAATCCGCAAAACTCTTACTTATATCTATTTTTGAATTTTTTTAATGTTTTACCTATTGAGTTTCAACGTACTGACATGAGTATGGTATGAACCACCTATGGTGCTTGGTCATGGACGAACTCCTGAGTAAACTCACAGACGAAGGTTTTGAGGCATGGACATATGCGGATGATGGAGTTGACCTGGTCAGCGGACGATTCATTGGAGTCGTCTGCGACCGTATGCAGGCCGCATGCAGGATTATCGAAAGGTGGTGCGGTGAAGCAGGGCTCTCAGTAAATCCGACAAAAACGGAGATGATCCTGTTCACCAAATGCAGGAAAAAGGATGGGTTCAGGCCACCTACCATGTTTGGCCAAGAGCTGCAACTAGCTCAGCAGGTCAAATACCTGGGGGTGGTTTTGGACTCCAAACTTTCATGGAGGCCGCACGTCGATAAGGTTATTAAAAAGTCGGTAGCAATCCTATGGCAACTGAGGAGAGTTATAGGGAAAAATTGGGGAACCAATCCAGAGATTATGCGCTGGCTATACACGGCGGTCGTGAGACCAAAGATCCAATATGGGTCAGCTGTATGGTGGCCAGGCGCACAAAGTAGCACAATAGGTCGAAAGCTCAGTAAGGTCCAGAGGTTGGCCTGTTTATTAATAACGGGTGCAATGAGAACGACCCCAACCGCGGTATTGGAGGTGCTGTTGAGGCTACCACCCCTTCCAGTCTGGATCAAGAAGGAGGCAATGGCAGCCCATTTGAGGATGCGAGACTCGGAGGTCTGGGTAAACGAAGGAGAGATGATAGGGCATGCGAAAATCGCAAAGTGGGCGGAGAAGGAGATTCCTGTTTCCGTCCTGAGAGTGAAAAGCGCACAGGACAGAGTACGATGGAATAAGAAGTTTGCTCGTACTATTCTGAGCAGAGAACAATGGGAAGGAAATACAGTGGAGATTCCGCCAGGAAGCCTAGTATGTTACACGGACGGTTCGCGTCTGACCGACAAACGAGAAAGAGGTATACGAGAAAGCTACGCTCTGGAAAGATACACAACTGTTTTCCAAGCTGAAGTGTTCGCCATTCTAACCGTGGCTATGAGGCAAGAGGTGATAGAAGGACCCGAGCAGAGTATTTATATCTGTTCGGATAGCCAGGCAGCGCTCAGAGCCATCTGCCATCCTGAGCCAAGTTCAGTCCTGGTACAGGAATGCGGAGACGCTCTGGAGAAATTAGCTGAAACAAAGGAAGTCGAGTTGGTATGGGTTCCTGGTCACAGAGGGGTGCCGGGAAACGAGGTGGCTGAACTTGCCAGAACCGGTTCCGCGGCGCCGTTCTGTGGGCCGGAGCCAGTACTAGGCATCGCAAGGAGTCAAATCTCTTCTGCCCTGAATGACTGGGCGGAAAGAGAACTAAACGAACTCTGGAGGAACACTGCCGGATGCAGACAGTCAAAAGACTTTGTAGCCGGCTCTAGCAAGTCAAGGACGGTGTGGCTCTTAGGCAGAGATCGCCAAACACTACGCCTCCGTGTAGGAATACTAACAGGCCATAACAAACTAGGCAGACACCTGTCACTAATGGGTATAAAAGACAGCCCCACCTGCCATATGTGTGAAGAAGACGAAGAAACATCGTCTCACTTCCTTGGCGAGTGTGAGGCGTACAGAAGGCTAAGATTCGAAATCTTCGGAGTTGAAAAACTCCAACAAGAAGAACTCATCGAATTAAAGTGGACGGACTTACTGACCTTCATTAGAAGGTCACAAAGATTCGGAAAGGAATACTAGGAGAGGTAAGGTAGTTATGTGGAGAGCGGGGAAAGCAAAAAGGGCCCATTGGGGCCTACTTGCCTGGCTGCGGCAGCGGCCACCCCATGGTTACTACTACTACTACTACATGGTATGAACACTTTTAAAATTGAAGAATACTTTTATTTATTCAAATTCTCTTACAAACTCGTTGCCTGTCCAGTGATAGTATAATTGATTTGTATTGTACTTATATATTTCTGTATTTTATGTCTGTCTACGTACCAAGAGTTGATTATTTATTGTACATTTCTACTGTATTTTTTTTGTTATATAATAATAATTATTATTGATGTTATTGATAGAAAAGCATATTAAATTACAATGAAAAGTTACAATGATAAGCATATTAAGTTACAATGTACATGCCTCTATCAAAAGGCAGAATTCAATTACCGATTTCATCCGGAGATTTGATCGGAACTTGCTCTTCCATCCAACCTGGGAAGGTATACACGCATGCACATGCATACGTATATACAACGTGTATACACATATGAGCATGCATACGAATATACACTCGCACACACCCACACACAGATAAATATAATTTCTAGAGGTAGTGGATTTTCTTAAGGGCTATGACTCATACTGTCGCAGAGGACAAATTTACGTGTTGGCAGTGAGTGTGAGTGAGAGATATATTCAACGTCATAGCTCTTGAGAAAATCCAGTACCTCTACGCAAACGAATTAACAATAATTGAGTCGTTCTTGATAAAAGAGAAGATTAAAAAGGAAGGAAAACCTAAATGCAGTTAGTATGTAAATTAGAAAATATAAATTATTAGTATTCCAATACTTAAGGCAACTTGTTGCACAATAAATCTGATTTCAACTTTTTCTTGAAACTTAGTATTGACAGTTCTGTTAGTGAATTAGGTAGTCGATTGTAAAGCCAGGCTATGTAGTGAGGTAAGGAACCACGGTAAAGCCTGGTTTTGTGGACGGGTATAGTGAGCTGATTCCTGAACCTTAGATTCAGATTGTGTATATCTATTCTAAAAGATATTTTGGTTTCTTCAAAACTACGATTTTGTGGAAATTGCCACCAGAATGTAGGACACGTATAGCTTTTATACTAAGCCAACCGAGTGAATTCAAGAAATGAGCTACACTTTCTCGTCTCCTTGTCCCTGTTATCAGTCTCATAAATGAATTTTGTAAAACTTGGATCCGTTTTTGATCGCGCTTCAATAAATTTGGGCCATATACAATATCTCCGAAGTTTGCATGCGATAAAACCAAAGAATCACACAATAATTTTTAAGATTTTTTGTTTAATATATGCCGGTGAGAATATATACTCTTTAAATTACAGTAACCAAGGTTTTTAGCACGGTCTGTAAGTTTTATGGGTGAACTTTCGAGCGTGATATTGATTTTGCTTGCACATCTTATTTTCATGGCATTTCTACCAAATAACATGGCGACTGCTTTGGAGGAGTTAATAGTAAGGCAGTATTTATTGGACAGTTCTACCCGGTACTTCAAGTCTAGATCTATTTGTTGCTAGTGAGATTTCGGAGTATTGTTTATAAATCTGTGTGTCGTCTGCATAGCTATGAACGTTTGTGAATTGAAGGCAGGAAGAAAACTGGGATGTATAAATAATAAAGAGCAGAGGTCCTAGAATTGAGCCCAGGGGAACACCGTTTGTAACGTCACGATAATTCGACATGTTATTATCAAGAATTACGCGTTGCAAACGACCTGTTAAATAATTATTTATCAGCGCTGTGGAGTTTTTAAAGAATCCTAAATACATCATAAGAGCTATGAGGAGTTGATGGTTAATCCTATCAAATGCTTTGGAGTAATCAATCAGGACCAATACGCAAAGTTCGTTACGGTCCACAGATTCATGAATGTCATCAAGTACCTTCAGAAGAGCAGTTGTGCAGCTGTGATGCGATCTGAATCCTGATTGACTATCCGGTAAGATTTGTGCTTTGTCGAGAAAACCACGGATTTGATTGTTCAATATTTTCTCAAATACTTTTGAGATTGCACTTAATATGCTTATGGGACGGAGGTCATTGAAATGTGATTTTTTTCAGATTATAGGAAAAGTGTTGTTATTAAGACATTCATTGAAAATAAGTTTGATGTACGGTGGAATGTATGGGCAACAATGTAGCAACATTTTAATGCTCAATCCATCGGGACCGACTGCGTTTGATTTAACAGAAAGAATAATTTCTGAGATTTCGATGTGAGTGGTTTCTTGTAAACAGAAGTTTAGATCGGGATTGGATAAGTTATTTGAGAAAAAGGACAAAAGGTTAGCGTCAGGTAATGCGATATTATTTGAAATATGTAAGTATAACAGTGCGGTTGGTGAGATTTCTTAGCTCTTTATAGTAATGCCAGTGATGATCTGAGCGGCTCCTCTTGAAACGAGACGTGCATGCTTTGTCTCTTAAGCGCATCATTAATTTGAGGTTATCTGTTAACCACGGTGCTCTCGTTTTTGTAATGCGCACAGTCCTCAGTGGAGCATGTTTATCAAAGTTCCAATAATCAAATTATTGAATATTAGTATCTTTCCATCAATATATCCCAGACTGTAAATATAATCAAGTTGTTTACTACTTGATAGGTCTTCCAAGAATTCTGCCGTACTGAAACGTCTGAAATCTCTGAACGTATATCGGAAGTGAATTTTTATGTCATTTGAAAGTCAACTCTGCATGCTGATAGCCAGTGATCGGTGAACTGGCTACAATCAACCACAGTACGGTCGGTTACGCTGAAGTTTTCGAAGCAGATAATTACATCCAATAATTTTTTGGTGGTGGCACTATAGCGAGTAGGTTCATCAATCACTTTTAGTAAGCCTAGGGACGTGATTATTTTGATAAAGGATTTATCACGGATATCCAAAAAATTTATGTTGAGATCTCCTGCACAAATAACGTGGTCATAGGGGGACGAGGTAGGACATGACATCTTCGAAATCAGAAAATAATATATCAGGGGAAATATTTGGAGGCCGATACAGGACTCCGACCGCATATTTGATTTTTTCAATTGTGACAGTTATCCATATTTGATCTGTGTTGTTCAATGGTAGATCTTTTATTATTTTTGGATGAAAACGATGTTTTGAATAGATGGCGACACCTCTGCCATGACTAATACGATCCCTTCTGAATAAATTATATCCAGGTAATGCAACCGACTCGTCAGAAATGCTATCTCCCAACCAAGTTTCAGAAATCGTGATGATATCGTAAGTATTGAGAACTTTTTGTTTGAAATATGTGAAACCATAGGTCAGAGATCTGGTGTTTACTTGACATATTGAAAAACTCATAATTTATTTAACAAGACACAGGAAATTTGCACCATACAATGTACCTAATTCTAGACAGTTAAGTTATTTGAAGTTTATTGATATCTGGATGTCTTTTTTCGAGTTTCTCTTGGAATAGGATTCTTGGATACAGGGTCTTCTGATGGGAGTTCCGTAATGTTCAAGTTGCTGGCTGTTGTACGAGTATCGCAATCTATGCGCTGGACTATGCTTGGGTCGGATTCTAATTGATCAAGGGTATATTTGGAATCATTCAGCAATAAGTAGTTTTGTCTGTCGTTTTGTATCCATTCGTTTTAGCAACATTAAGAAAACCGCGTAATTTTTTGTGTACAACTTGATCGACTTCAGTTTATATTACTATGTATTACACTTTGACGTATGCAAATTCTACTAACGTATGTACTGCATGAATAAAATTATATTCTATATTGTTCTATTCTATCTGGAGTTGTATCATTTCCAGCCTGATCTTATCCACTTCTTTGTTAACTTCCCTGTGCACTTTTCGTCCCACTATCAGTTCGTCTATCTTTGACAGTGCGTTTTCGATGTCTTTAATGAACCCTTCTACTGACTCCCTGGGTTCCGCCTCTGACAGACTTCTTGGATTTCACCTCTGACCTCCTTGATTGACTGTTTCGGTGATTTAATTGTGGAAGCACTGTTGACTTTGACATTGCAGACATTCACCATCTTGCTGTTATTTGTTACCTATAAAAGTCCTATCTGATTTTTATTTTCGTCGAATCCTCCGATAGTTATCGATTTCTGCCTGTCATAGTACCATGAAAGACAATTTTAATATTTTCATTTTGTCTTTTTGGAAAACTTCAACTGACATATATTTCAATAATCTCTGGTGGGAAGTTGACGGTGAATTACAACTTCAATAAACATTTTTCAGCTGCCTTTATGGCCTAGCTAGTAATAAAGCAGCAATGAATCGTTCTGTCTTTTATGTACCGACTCTACAACTCACTGTTATGAAAGGAGAGGTTTATAAACTATATCTAATTTCAGAGATTATTCAGCAGCTACATAGATAACTGCTTTTATATCTTTTGTAGTTTTGTCGACCATGTGAATTATGAAATAATCAAGTATTTATTGGTTTTTATTGAATTTCTTCATAGTTAAAATTATGCTGAATTTAGAAACAGTCACAGACTGATTTGATGGCATTGGGACAAAGACGCCACAAGAGCAGAATAAACGAAACAAGCTTTAATAGGAAGACTTGATTTCCAAATTCACGTATATGGAAATTTCCACAATAATTTTGTAAAACATTCGAAATTATCTATCCTACATACTTTGGTAACAAAATGAATATAAATCGCTGAATGTAAACTCTAACGAGCTAATTACATGAAAAATTGGGACTGTGAAACAAGTAAAATACAAGAAACTGCTGGACACATTTATTTTCACTTTTTTCTTTAATATATCACTGAACCAAAGAGTAACAAAAAAAATTGTATTCATGACTCCTATAGATTTATATTTCATTCGATAAATGGTTTCATTAACATAATGTAACTTTGTTGATGTCTCACTTCATTAAATCTTGAACGATTATAAACTAACGAACAAGAATCATTGGTTCAACGAACATGACTACAAAGATTCATTGATGTTGTTCGTAGAGGTACTAAAATATTTTCACAAATCTCTGTTAGTTTATCAATAAAAGTTTGATAATGCAAAAAGGTGTAAAATTATTATATTTTGACTTTTATCTTAAATGAATACCGTGCAATATGCTAATCACGAATATTGTGATGCGATTGTAGATTATTCGAAACCAAAAGTCGAACATTTACTTTTCTTGTTCCAAATTTACAAATTTTACTTAGACGTGGACTCTCTACTTTCAACATATTTCTCAGCAACCTCAATGTCTTACTTGATACGTTCTATCTTGTAACAGTATTATCTTCACCGGGGATTTTAATGTTAACTCACTGAGTATATCACACAGAGTACTCAATTTTTCCCTTCTAGCTTCTAGCATCATATGTCCTACCAGAATAGGAAAATCTGGTCGTGATATTCTTGATCAGGTATACACAAATGCTTCTATGACAGTCGACGAAGAGAATATGTAGTCAAGAAATTATAGATATTCAATCTACAGTCTTCAAAAAGAAACTTGGGACGACACTTTTTCGGTTCCAAATACTGCAAACAAATTTAGTAATTTTTATAAAACGCTATAATATAATTTCAACAAAGAATGTTCCGTAAAACACTGTGAAATTAATAATAACCATCAGGGATAATCCTAGGTAGCCATGGAAGTGAGAAATTCGACTTCTGAACTGAAACATCTTTTCCAAACGAATTGTAAAGTGATGAAACTAAAAACTTAAAATAGCTAATCAACAGTACCAATTAAATATAGGGAACGTAAAGAGTCGTTTTCATTCTGAAAACATAACTTCATTTAACGTGTGTAAGGCACATCATAATTTGAACTATCGTAATAACCTCACAGAAAAAGATGGGTCGAAACTTGATGATCCCCCAGTGATTGGCAAAGACATTGATGTTTTTTCTCTAGTATTCCACATGATATTAATAGCTGAGACACTACGCAAACCTCTTGAAAACATGATAATTGCATGCTTTTCTGAAGGCATTTACCATTCAGAACTGAAACTTGGTTTAGTTCTCTTTTATTCCTAGAAAGGTAGATGTGAAATACATGTCCGATTAAGCTCAATCGATGTTCCTGTGGTTACCCCTAAAATGTCAAACAGCATTGAAAGCGCTTGAATCCAACTGCTTTCAATCCAGAGCAGTATGGAACTGCAGAGAAACCTTAAACCGACTGGCACAACGCAACAATGTTAACCTAGTTTGGATACCAGGTCACACGGGCCTAGAAGGGAACGAAATAGCGGACGCCCTAGCAAAAGTGGGGGCCGAAATATCGTTCACTGTGGGCCAGAACCGGTAATTCGGCACATAGCTCTGCCAAAAATGTTATAACATCCTGGGCAGACAATAAAAGACTCGAGTATTGCCGTAGTCTATCGGGCCTAGCCAATTCCAAAGCATTTATTGCTTGCACAAGGAAAAAACAGGACTCCGACAAACTGCTAGAATTCAGCAGAGCACATCTCAGAGTTATAGTAGGTTTGCTCACTGGCCACTGCAAAGTCAAACACTACATGCATAAAATCGAGATGCAGAGTGCCGTCTATGCATGGAGGAGGATGAAACTGCTAAACACATTTTATGTACATGCCCCGCAGCGGCCAGAACCAGATTCTCAACATTTGGCAATACAACAGTAACGCCAGAGAACCTGGTAAATTGTTCTCCCAATACACTCCATAATATCGTTAAGAGATTGGATATACTGGGAGAAATATAATCATGAGCTGAGCCACAATGGGCCATTGGCCTGATATGGGCCCACTCACGTTCAAACCTAACCTAACCTCCCTTTAAAATATTTCAGTACGCAATGCCTATACAAGTCACAAATTTCTTAGAGCGATTCAGTTTCAAATGAAAACTACATGGATTCCTTAAAAGGCATTCAAATTCAACCACAACACCTGTTCAGGACGCAGAAAAAAAATCCGACAAGGATTTTCTGTAATCGAAGTCGAGTTTTAGATTGCGTCCGGTATAAAATATTATTCGATAAATTACAGATTCTTATTTGAAGTAATCAACTATGACTCAAATGAAACAAAAATATATATACAATATTATGATGCTTGTAGACTCTATTTCCCTTTTTCAAACGATCTTGCTGGACAAAGAGTTTTTTTTCAGTTTCAGCTGAAGACCCTCGGTCAAGGAGAATAATCGAGAACTGTAATTTCATATTGGCCCGTTACATTCAAAAACTTCCTACATTTCTTCATCTTAATACAATTCTTCATAAACTAACTTCAAATTTATTTCTTGAAGTTTTATTTTTCAAGTGCATAATAAGGAATCATCATGAATATTCTATACTCGATATACTCGAGTCTCCTCTTTATTACCAACAATTTTCTTCTGAACACTCAAAACCCCATCTCCACATCTATACCACGGATTATATCCCATTCATCCCTCTGGTTATAGCTCATTCCTTCTCCATCGTAGTGAAAGAATGTCCATCAGGACTACACAGAGAAAAGGAATTTTGTAAAATTACCAAGAAAATCGTTGGTTACATGTAACCAACGATTATCGTGTTAAATTTTCCAACGGTTATGTAAATTTTACATTTTCACTGTAGAGGTTACTGTGGTCCTGTAATCTCAGTTTCACTGGGCATTTGAGAATTTTCAGAATTTTTACTGTGCTGTTCAATTAAATTTTGTATTTTCATAACTGTAGTTTCAGTACTTTCCGGTAATTCTACAAATTTTTCAATCAATTTGTTGTAATTCTACGCACGTTATTTTACAGATGTAATTTCCGGATTATTTTGTGTTTTCACAAAAGTAATGTAATTTATCCAATTCCTGTATTATGGCAGTTGACATCTTTTTGTATTTTCACAAATGTACTTCAACATATTTTCTGTATTTTGGCAAATATGATTTCACAAATACTTTTCACTGTTGCATATGTTATTTTATGATTTTTTTTGTGTTTTCACCAACCTAGTTCAACAGATTTTCAGTATTTTCACAAATATAATTTCATGAGTGTTGTGCATTTTCATGAATGGTATTAAACCAATAATATGTACTTTGACAACTGTAATTTCAGAATAATTTATATTTTTACAGAACTCATTGCATGAAAGATCTTTAGTTTTGCAAATGTGATTTTATAAAAATTCTGTACTTTCACAGAATTATGTCTTAGATGTTCTGTATTTTCATAAGATTTAAAAAATAAATACTGTTAATGACAATACGATTCACGGGGATAGAAAAAGGCAATGATTGAATGAAACGAAAAAAATATTGAAACAAATAATGTTATGGTCAGTAATATCAAAATATTTACACGAAAACAAAAAAGGTTATTCAAAATATAATTTTAATGATTGAATACGGCGTGATGAGTCATTTGAGTCAAGAATCAGAAATTGAATCGTTAAAACTGAAAGTTTGTGCTCACTCAAATTAATGCTATATTTCGTCGCATTCAGTAACTCTCACACTGCAGAAAATGAATGACCAAACAAAAAAATTGCCTCTAATAAAAAAACACTGTCGACAAACAACATAAAAACTTAAAGATAATTCGAGTGGTCTTTGTCACATTTTAACAAACACGGTTTGGCAGTTAACCAATTAAACATCTAAAAAAAAATATGAAAACAAAAATTCAACTCAAGAAAATTCGAAACTTTTTTGAAAAGTTCCAGAGTAGATATTGACAGTATTATGATATCATTCACTCATAAATACAGAAAAAAATTCGAGAAGCAATATACGTTTGATCCAAGAATATTATTAATTATTTTCAATTGAATTTTCCTACAAACAAATTTTAATACTTTTCAATGTGTTAAATAAGAATTTGTTGCTTGAATTATCTACTTATAAAATAAAAAAATAGTGATGAAAGAGTACGAGCACTCCAGAATTTTTTTTAGTGGAATCTTTTTGATGGATTTTTTCTCCCCACTATAATATGACTATTCACCAAAAGACAGTATCAATTTGGCTACAATAAATTGATAACATTACGGGTCTTTAACTTTTAAAATAAGTAATAGTTGCAAGTCCCAAGTTTTCACTTCATGTTCAGTTCTTTTGGATTTCCCTCCACTAGCTAGTTGAATTTTTATTTGGTACGGTTGTATCACTTCCAGTGCAGCTCCAATTTTATTGACGAGTGAACATCAATGACCTGTCTCCTTAAATTTGTTAGACTTCAATATTTCTTTTCTATTGTCGAATACTGATCATCTAAAAAAGAAAGGATATGAGAAATAATTACCTGAAAATTATTCAAAATTAGTAACTTTGCTTTTTAATTCAAATGCAAATCGTGCCCAATTTTTTTGTGAGTTCAAAAACAGAATTAGATTTACCTGGATATGAATTAACATTCTTTTTCCTCACAAGATAAAATAGAAACAGCTTTTTACATCAACTTACTACTAGGTATACTGAATTAGGTACGGTACTGATCCATAAACAAATCTATCGAAACAGTCCTGAAAAATAAAGACATACAACAATGATGTCACTTGAAAATATTGCGATGTTTACCTAATTTCAACTTTTGAAATGTTTAGTATTGTATGAAAGATCTATTGATATCTTCCAAAGACTCTCCCCATTCAATATTTTTTTATCTATTGCATATTTAACAATTTTCTCAGCTATAGATTCAAAGCTTTTTTGTAATCTGATCTGACGTTGGTCACTTTGTTGAAATGTCATATGATCGTCAATTCCTGTAAGACAACTGTCCACTTATTTTGTCTTTTTTGTACAGAGTTCCCTTCATCCGGTGGATTCCAGAGCTAAATCGATTATGAGATCTTTTATAACAGTATGTTTTTCATACATTTTGGAGACTAGGTACTCGCAATCCAACCCCAAGCACTTAAAACTAACAGAACATGCATTTCAGTGGTACCATAGATGCAACTCATACTTCTTTATAATTTTCAATAACGAATTACATCATGAATTAGGACTCACCAGTGATAAGATAATCAATTATTTAAAATATAACGAACTTAACAGAGACACTTCTAATCCACTCTTCTAATGGCACAATCCGTACAATTTTGTGTTGTTTGTTCGCTTATTAGAAGAAACATCCCGCTTTGCCTGCACATGCCACTTGTCATGTGACCTGACGTCAGAGTCACGCCATCAAAGGTGGAGGTATACATTTCATCAGTCCTGTAAATCTTTACCACTGTCTTTGTATTTTCTCATATGTATGAAAATAATTCACAGACCCTTTTACATATTTACAACAGTGGTTCTGTAAATTGACTGAATATATGTACAGATACTTACATATCCTTGTTGAAAACACAGAAATTTTGTATATATTAACAGAATTCTTGTGAATAAATTCAGTGTTTCTGTAATATTCATGAAGCATTTTTTTAAGTGAAATATCGATGTTAGTACTATAAAGTATTACTACTATTTGTACTCTTCCGTGTATACTGTAGATATTACAAACATTTTGTGAAATTACGCTATAACCATTAAAGTTTCAAGTTGTCTTGTTTTTAACAAAAATATTTTGTATTTTAGAGGCAAACGTCGCTGTGAAATTATTTCCCATGTTGAATGGAGTAATTTTTACATCGTTTTCGAAGTAATTTAACCATTGTAACTCGTCTATTTTTCTCTGTGTATTATCTATTCTGACAGGGGGCGAGTTGGTGAATTTGCCCTTCACTAAAATAATTTGATATCGATGCAATATTGGTGGTCTGTTTATCAATCAGGTTCCAATGAGCAGAAGAATAACCTACCCTAGGATATTAGAGAGTTATTGGACGCTTCAATATACTGCAATGCAGTAATAATGAAAGTAGACGTTATTTAAATACTGCATGAATTCGTTGAGTAGATAACAATTAGTGCTATCGGTACATCTGCTGTATAGATTCATTATTATTTAGGTATTATGTTATTACTAACCAGAGTCTGATGTTGAAAACAAGTTGTGATTTGTGAGGTAAATGGGTAATAACATGAAGAATCTACGGAAGCAGTTATTTTAGGAGGCGCAAATGATGATGACAAGATAAATGAGTTTATCAGAAAGTACAGGTTATATTTCAATGACAGGTAATTCAAAATTTGCGAAGGGTTGCGGTTATGACCGAATTCGTCCGAACAATCAGAATAAGGAAAAAGTAAGAAATAAAAGATAAAAATAAAGTTAGGCACTATCCTTAATAAGGGAAATTTAAGACTTCTAAACTTGTCAAACTTGACAAGCGTGCATATCATTTGAAATTGACAAAAATTCTTGAATCGTATCATTCAAATTAGGGGTAGTAGGGATTTGTATTTTATATAGTTCTAGTGAAGGTTTATATTTGTTCTGATTTTGATAAAACTTGGCATGCTAATTTGAGGTAATAGGGGGCTCCTGTTAGTTAACTCGGAATGAAATTATTGTTTCCAGTAGCGACCCGGACGGTAATATATCTAGTATTATAAAGTAAATACACTACTTTTTATTTTTTTTTCGTTTCTCTCCTCCCGTGTTTTGTTTAGACCAAAACAACTCTCACTTGAGAAAACAGAAGAAAGAAATGATTAAGTTCACTGAGCTAAGCAAAAATGAGAAAAGAGAGGACTAGGGAAGTCGAGAAAACAAAAACATATACCTTTATTGGTCGAATTTTTATTTTGTTTTTGGTTCATCTTTTTGTTTCTCGATCAGTTTCAACCAGTACCGCATTTGGACAAAAAAAATCATTGAAGTGATCTGCATTAACTTATCGTTATCATTCATTATTGTTGGTAATGGTTACAAGAAATATATTAATTCATCTTCACTTCGGTTTCTATCTGAGAAACGAATTCAACTCACTTCTGAAAGTTTTCAAATCAGTGTATAATTTACAAAGAACATTCAATTTGAGGAAATTCCAAATTGATACCCAAGGTTTGGAAAAATGTCCTTATATCAAGACTCGAGGAGAGAAAGTTCATGACTATCAAGAATAAACAATAATCAACAAAAATAGTATATTTTTCAACAAGAGATGAAAATCCTGTTGTTTCGTAAGGTGAGAGTTTGTTCACGAGCGAAGCGGAGCAATCTCACGAAAGAAAAAAACGTATTTCATCTCCAGTATGAAATGCTATTTTTTCTACGATAGATGTTGTTTATAAAATACTGGTATTTCGCCATCAGAGTCCATATTAATAATTATAGTTATAGAGAGAAATTTAAATATAATCGTGAAAATGTGTATAAACAGTCAAACGAAGTGACGTTCGTTTGCTGATTCACGTGCCAAGTAGTGAGATTAAACTGCGCCTCGTTTGACGTTTGTAGAAAAAAGTATTTTCTACTGATGAGTTGGGACTTTTTTAAGATGCCTAAAAACCCTGGTGTGTCGACTGATTAGATTTTGTTTAGATTTTTTTGAAGACAAAACAAATGAAATCGTGGTCTATTTCTGTAATCGGATCCAGAGATGGTGCCTCGTCCTCATGTCAATATTCCAGGAACATAGTGATTGTGATTGTTGTCGATTGAATTTGACGGAATGTCAATAAACTTTTTAAATATCATTCTAAAGCAATAGTTTCCATACTCGAAGTGGAAGACCAAATTTTTGGAAAAATAACACCACACAAAATTTTTTATTTTTTTAAAATAATGTAAATACCGTTTGAAAGTCAAAATAGTTGTGGCAGAATCAAAAATTTCGTAGTGCAATATTATTGACTATTAATGATGTTCGTTTCTTTATTTTTCTGTATTTTATATTATTTTCCTAAATAAGTTGACCATAATCCGTTTTGTGTGGACAAAATTCAGAGAGATGAACACAATAATTCATTTATGTCTAGTACCGAAAGTGAGTAAGTATCTACTACTTAAAATCTGAAAAATATACTTTGGAACCAATTTGGAACTTACATTTTATTTCTTAACTCGCCATGCTCTAATAAACATGGCAAACATTTTTTCAAATCGATTCAATCCACTGGGTGCGTGTTGTTATACCCTACTGTTTCTTTAAATATTCCATAAGTTCAAGTTGCGAAAGTTCGTGACAAAGTAAAAAAAAATCACTACTTCTACTGAAATGAAATGAATTTTCTGTCGAGAAAGAATTGCACAAAAAAAGAAACATCTTCACTATTACATGACATACATCAGTTTTTAAAATAGCGAAAGACTATTGTAACACAACTCATCACACATATCACTTCTGAAAAGCAATTAAACTCACAAAATTATTACTTTATATATACTTTATTATAGAGAGCTTTAAAAGGAAAACTCGGATACAATGGCGCAGATACTTGCGCATGCGCATGTTGGGCAGATGTCAGATAAGCACAAGCACAAGATTGACAGGTTCTAATGGTGAATTTCCATGCAGCTGAATTTCAATACTTTTATGTGAATGTGTGATTATTATTTATTCCAGTAAATTGCATATATCAGCAAAATAAAAATTATATAATAAGTCGAAAATTTAAATAATAAAACTGCTTGCGGACAGTGATTCTGTAAATTTGAACGATAATGTTGTTTTATTCATTTCATGCTCGTACGTAATACTTGAAACTTCTGTTCATGAAAATTCACCCTAACAAGAAAACCGACGGTGGCGGTTCACGAAGTATCGCGGGATTTTTGGAAAATAGACCGCGATTTCATTTGTTTTCTCATTATGAAGCAAGCGAATGTCCAGCGTTTTAGTCTACAGTTTTACAGGTATGACTTGGCACACCAGGGTTTTTAGGCATCTTAGACTTTTCCCAGCCACTGGTGACACCATTACAGATGAGTTAAAAGTTGCAAAGTATCCAATTCCAATTTCGGTATTTCAAATATTCTCTTCACCTTGTAAAACGAAAAGAGGACATCAAGATGATAAAAACTTATCATACAAATTATATAAAGTGTGGCTTTTAATAGTCCCCCCCTGTTAACTTGTGAACGGTTTGATGTACAAACATAAAAAGACCGTTTGGAGGGTATCACCGATACTACTTTTTGCTCGATAGATGGCGCGGGGGAGCACATCAACTAAAAAAATTCAAATGGCATGGGGGATCATGTGTCACATCGATGAAAAGATAAATCAATTCTCTTTTCACTCATCGAAATTGTTTCGAATTTCGTTTCATTCAAAAATTTTCTGTCCCGTTATTATTTACATCAAACCATTCAAAAGATATTGTGGTCAGAAGGGATTCAGATCCGCCAGATCCGCATTTATTTCTAACATTTCAAATGCATATTGTGAAAAAACGTAAAAACGGAATTCTAAAAAATTTATACTTTTGAAAATATAATTGAATTATTTTTTCAACAATTTTAGTTGATGTTGTGCCCCCCGCGCCATTTATCGAGCAATCACAATGTGTTTTATTTAAAAAAGTACCTAATATCGGTGATACCCTCCAAACTTTTTTTTATGTTTGTACGTCAAACTGTTCAAAAGTTAACTATTAAAAGCCTCACTGTATAGAAAGTCTAGAAAATATATGAAAAATACTCTTCCAAACTGTAAAAACACTTTTCTCTCGAAAGATTTTTTCACATTTTTTTTTTTAATTTTTTATCAGTGGTTATTTGTTTTAGAAAATGATAATATATTTGTCTACTTTTGTAAATTACAGAATTTCTGGTCGAAGATGATAAGGGCAGTGGATGAGCAAGTTTTCTATCATTTCGAGTATGTCATTCGGTTTGGTTCAAGTACTTTGCTTTATGTTTGTATGCAGCAAGCAGGCAGTCTCTACAATGGAAATTTCAAATATTGTTGGTAATTTGCTATTGCAGAAAAGTGGCCTACACGAGTCTCGCATCTTCAATTTAAATATTCTTCTCAGAGCTCTTTTCTGAATCACGAAAATACTGTGCAATGAAACCTGGCTGCCAGAGCCCCAGTATGGAGTTACATACCGAAGATGAATTTCCATGAGGAGTAGTATGCATTCATTAATGCAAAAAATCCGAGTTCGCGAGATATGACATTTATTGCGAAGCAAGTAGAACAGTAGAAGATATGTTTTTTCTTAGAGATAAAGTGCATTCTAAAAGGGGCATTTACAAAGATATAATTTGAGTTTTTATTAAAAATCATACCTTCAATCGAAACATAAATTCGGTTTTAGGAATACAGAAATTTTTGGGAAACAACGAAACTTTAAAAAAAGAAGCATACCAAAGGTGATTAACATGAGAAAGTACAGAATGGATATTTAAACAGTTAGTCAATTTCTACCTGATTCCTTTTCATACCTAATATTACATTAAAAAGTTCACAATAATTACAAATCAGGCACGTAAACTTTATCAAGGAATAGTTGAAAGAAATCACGAACCAGTCGAAAAAGAACTTTTTCAATTTCCACTCGTTATCTGCATTCAGTAATAAAATTTCAATTATATCATTTTGAAACGTAACTCAAATTATACCTTTTTAAACGTCCCTTTCACAATGCATTTTATCGCAACAAGAAACTCACCATCCTGTTCTTTTCAACATTATTTATTTTATAATTTTTTCCATGTTAACTTTATCACAAAAATTTTACTGTCTGAATACCTATATATGTTCTAATTTTACTAACTTCTGTACTTTAATTCTTTTGATGCATTTATTCTTTTATCATCAATTTTGGGTAATAATCACAATCCTTATTGTAGTGTCAGTTATCTTGACCATTTCCCAACTATCTACACGTTACCATTATCATTTTGATAAGCGGGTTTTAACAATTATTCAAAAAAAATTTTTTTATTACGAAAGAAATGCAATTCCTACCTACCTACTTTGTATAAGCGCTAAGTACAATTTGTCTCAATCCTTCAAGTCTAAAGTCGTTACATTCGTAACCTCCGAATGCAACTCTCATTGTCGAGTCTAAAATGCTGATTACTTTCAGTAGGTGTATTGTTAGCTACTTACATAGTTTATTTTTTTTAAATCAACTTGATTGTGAAAATGACTGAAAACCTCGACAGTCTCGAATGCTACTGAATCTCTAATCTAATCTGAATTTCATAGTGTAATGAAATTGAAATAAATGTTCTACAGACATCTGTCTACCTGATCAACCTTATTCAAAGTATTGGAAATACATAATATAGGTAATAAAGTGAGTTGTAAATCGTATCATGCAATAAATAGGCTTAAGGCCTAAGGCACAGTAATATACAGAATTTTTAACAGTGTACTCGTTCTCGTTAGGTATCCTACAAAAGCTGGCAGAATACGAACCGGCGGTAGAACGGTTTATATACTTCGAGTATATAAGGGGAAAATAAATACATAGCTCTTATATACTCGCTCCTTCTCACTCTCTCACAGCTGTGAACAAAACGCATCAGTCTGTCGAGTGAGATCGAGGAGTGCTTAGGAATAACGTTTCACTGAAGAAAAGTCGTTTATTCTCACAAATCACGATGGTAAAAATGGTTAGGTTCGGTTGTGGTGGTAGAAACAATAATACTGTAATATTATTTAGAAAATTTCAGTAACGTTATATCGTGTGAAGTGCGTGAAAACCGGCGAAATGTGGTGTTATATAGGTTATGTTTGCCGTTAGGAGCTATTGTTGTTCCTTTTTGAATTGGGTACTTCGGTATTTTATTTTTATTCTCGCTGGGTACTGGTGAAATGATCGTATTTGTCATATTCCATCGATTCAAATGGGCTCCTCTAGTGAAATTTTGATCAACATAGTCAATCAGTATTTGTTTATAAAGTTTGTTTACAACTTCTAACGCTTCAGTGTATCTTAAATCAAATAGTGAATTATTCATGTATTTAAAGGAAATCAGTGAGCTGTGATAGTTTAGTGACAGTGCAAACAAAAAAGTGTGGTGTGCCCGTGCGAACCAATATTTTGGATTACAGTGATTTGGAATTATAATGAAAACTTTTGGAATAGCTGAACAAGAATAAAGGTAAACTATGTATGGCTTCGTAGAACGTTAGTTGCTTCTCTGAATTTCGGCCGCTTTATTTCAGTACCTAATGCATTTTTTGCTATATAACAATTGAAGTATTTGCCAAGTGTCAAACGTTTTGTCGTGAATATTGGGTAGACCAGAAATGCTCAAACCGTTTGAATTCAGATGAAATTTTACCTGTCATCGGTGAATGTTTAATCATTATTGAAATTGTCAGATGAGGGTTGCACGTTGGGTTGATTCTGCGTAGTGGAAATTGGCAAGAAAATATTGAACTGGATCGCTAATTCGTTGCTCGTATTGCATGATCAGACTGTTTTCATTTGATTGCTATTGATTGCAGGAATGGTTTTGTAATCCCCGCGGGAAGGCTTGCTTTGTAAACTTGGAAAAATTGTTGATTAGTAAATATATGTTGCACGTGAGTTTAACATTTTCAGTAGTTCTTATGAAAGAAACCAGGGACCTAATAACTACTTGGGTATAATGAAAGAAATGAGCAGTTTTTTTTGCTACCAGCTTTAATCAATCGATATTTGTGGTTTTGAATATGATTAATCTCTGTTTATTTGCCCCCTTTCGAGAATTTGACACATTATAGGTACCTACTAATGAAATTAAATCAAAGTTGTGTAGTCTGTTTTGGAGCATATTTCCATTAGTTTTACTCCTTATTGTTCCTACCTTCTTGGAATAAAAAGCGTTCTATTTGATTCCAAAAATGAAGTTCAAAATAAGGTGGGAAAGATCTTAATAGCAAAGAGGAGTATTTTTGTGTGATATTTTCTGAATTTGTGATTCACTTTCAAGAAATGCTTCTCTCATTAGAACGATTTCAGCATACGTACTAACTGCATGCATTATATGAATTTGAGCTATGTTTTTTGGAAATGTGAACATGTGGAACATCTAGTGGTAAGTTGAAAAGGAGAAGGGATGCCGTATTTCTATCACAGAATCTTGAAGTGTTCATAGAAATGCAGTCAATGTCTGTAAAATGATTCGCACCTATAAACATGCCCGTTTTGTGAACTCGGTAGGGAAAAGGCATTAAAAAAAATCTACTGGGAAAAGACGTTTTGTGCATCATATAAGTGATACCTAATATTGCTGATTCATCGTGCAAGCAAGGAAGGGAAACTGACAAAAATATAATACAGATAATAACAACCTGACAAAAACATGTGATACATAAGAGTGGTATTGAACTCGATATATAATTTAGGGGTTGATGTCGATTTCTCCCTTCTCTATCCACGTTGATCCCGGATATAATAGAAAGTTGGGGTAAATGTTCTCTGTATGCCACTTCGTGTGTCCAGAAATATTAGGTTGTTAGTTTTTTTCTGATGTACTAGCCGTCCCCTATCGATGAAATTAGCAATCGAGTAGATCCTGATCATTATCGATTGTAAATAGATAATAACAATTTCATTTCCTTTTTTGGATGAGTGGAGGTTAATGTTTAATCCGAGAAAAAACATTTTTGAATACCGATTCTGTCAGCTTTTCAACACTCATAAGGAAATTTAATGTTTCAGTTTCTTGTCCTTGGTTCATTCATATCGGTATCAGTACTTAATAGGTACATGAATCATATAATTTTTTTTGTGGTTTTGCCCCCCTTTGTTCAAACTCAACTGTATTTGAATCGGCCTATCGGTTGTACATGAGTACACCGACCATCTGTAATATATTTTTATGGATAGCATGTACGTGGGTGGTATACCCTTACGTTTTTTGAATTGTCTGATTTTATTACCGCTAGTCACGTGATTGATTCGAATATTGAACACCCGTGGCACGACAGTATGTATTTTTGGGTATCGATCACCTTACGCAGACGTTTACTTTTTTTGAAAAATATATGATAATACGTATAATAAATAATAATTCATGAAATACAAGCGAGTAAAGCGATTGAATTTGTAAATATACTGCCACTAATATATGCAAATTACTTGTGGTCAAGTTGAGAGCTTACCGTTTTGTTTACACCCAGTTCTTTTTATAAACGATTGACATAATTTCAGATAATCGTTATGTTTGCCTATAGGAGTCTAGAAACTACGTTTGTAAAATGAAAATTACAGTTTCGTAAATTCTCAATTAGGAAGGATCTTTTGCAGAGATGAAGAAATCGCCACGTTTTGGGACGACCTACCAAAATAGGAATATTTTATGCAAACAGCTCTCCCGGAAGCCTATGTTTGTTTCAGTGTGCAAACAGCTTTCAGATGGCGTTTGCGCTTTACAAACAAAGGTCAAACTCTAAACTCAAGCCTAAACTATGCTTTATTCGGTCTGTTTGTTTATGGAATTCTAAATGCTGATTTGCTCGGATTTTGTACAATTCGGTTGTTCAGTGTTTTCTCTGCAATCGGTTATGAAAGGTGGTTATTTCTTTCAGCTCTATTAGATGCGATGAGTCGGCGAAATCGCTTTCAGATATGGTTTGTTTTCTGAGTGTTTGAGAAATCTACAAAATAGATAATAGGTATGTGAAGACGTTGGGACCACCTAGCTTCTTTTGTGACTTGGTTCAGTTAAACAATTTTCAACAGTGCTGATCTTACTATTAGCGATATATCAGTATTATACAGGGGTTTTCAATAACAATATATCAATATTAATTTTGAAACTTATCAGTTTTCATCAGTACAAGAGAGTCGTGTTGCCAAAATGTGGGCCCAGAACCGAAAGTACAATGTTGTTGGTTGGTTGGTTAAATAAATTTCTCCAACCTGCACTTGAACCTTCACACAGACTTCAGGAATAGTGACAGAAAGTTCAAAAAGTGTGCGGCAGAATTTCAAATGAATGGAACGATGAAGTCGAAATACTCTTCTCTCCGCCACAAATATTTGACAGAAAATAAATACTTCCTTTACCGATGTTGAATTACATCCGACATCCTTTTGTGCATTTGAATAAGTGGAAGGAAAGTTAAGTAATTCGACTTTGTCGAAACTCTCTTGCATATTTTTTGATGTTTCGAAATAATGGTTAATGAAATATCTAGAATGTGGGAAGCTGAATACTATAATAATACTATAGTATAATTTTTATTAATGCAAAGCGATTTAGACTTTCGTTATCTTCAGTGCTTCATGTCAGGTAACAGGAAGTTTTACAATAGAAAGTCATAGGCAGAAACATTTTTAAATGTTGATAAGTAAGTGAAATTCTAACGAAAATACATGAAAATTCAGAAGGCCATGTGGTGGTCTGTTAGAGTTTAAAGTTCGTCCTATTGTAAAACTTCCTGTTGCCTGACATAAAGCACTGAAGATGACGAAAGTCGAAAGTGTTTTGCATTAATAAAAATTATACACAGAAAAGTTCCCCCCCTTTCCCCTTTCAATGAAATATCTGCCTGGTAATTTATAGGTACGATGCAAACTTAATTTTAACTCTCATAAAACTTGTTGGCCAAAGAGTTATATTCATTACCGTCACTGCATGATATCTGTGTGTTTTTAAATTATTTTCTAAACCTTTGAAAATGTAATTGCTCATGTAGCATTTTGGTATCATATTTATCAATTTCCTAAAAACACTGGCAAAAACAATTTGATCAATTTCATGTCGATTATTTTACGATTGTGAAGTAATCCGTGTGTTTTGTATTTAATGTACACTGAAAAAAATATTTAAAAATCATAGAATGCACAACTTGCTCAGGATATGTTATGGAAAATGCTCTTTTTTTCAATCATGATTCCACGTAGGTGTTTGTCAGGCAGTTCAAGGGGGTGGAATAGGGGTAAGTTCCCGAAAAAAAGTCATGGACGGCACAAATGACTTTGTACATGTTTTTTCTCGAAATATGTTATGGAAAATGCTCCTTTTCCCATCACTGATACCACGTAGGAGTTTTCGATGCCATACTAGGGGGTACAATGGGGGTGAGTTTTCGAAAATATCATTATAGAAGGCACCAATGGTTTTGCGAGGGAGAAACATCTAGCTAAAATGTGTACACGACTCAAAATAATTGAAAGACTTGATATTCAAGATTGGGACTGGAAAGACTTGAAATCAAATCCAAGTGACTTAAAAATTCAATCAAGCCAAAGACTGAAAGACTTGGCCGATGACTGAAGCGAAGATTCAAGTACTGAAAATGACTCAAAATTTCTAGTTGTACAAGATTTAAAGTACCTAGATGTTTTCCCCTCGTGATTTTGTACTAATTTCTGCTCGCAATCAGTTATGGAAAATGCACTTTACTTCATTCCTGATAATGAATTGATTTCACATCCCGAGCAGAAACGTGTACGAAGCCTTTTGTGGCTTCTGTGATTTTTATATATTTTTCTAAGTGCACGTTTGTGAATGTGGATAACCTATCCGTCAAATATTAAATCATCAGCTTGCGTATCCTCTTTTCAAGATCTTGAAGGTTTTTATTCAAGATCTTCCCAAATTCTCTTCTAATCTTCTAATTCTCTTGCAATATTATTTAGGAAGGCAGTCAAACGATTTAAAGAGCGAAAATATGCATGATCCAGTATTGTTAAATTTTCTAATGGTTTCTGTTCATTATATAAGTAGGTAATATTACGTTACTGTAAAAAATATAAAGAGAAATGGATATAATCCAGTCTTCCGCTTTGATCTATCCAAGAAAAACTAAAATAATTTTTCAATTTAATAGGGTGAATTAGCCTTCTCTGATGAGTGGAATAAAACCATGAACCGGTACGAAATCCAAGTAATTTTAGCTGTTATACTTGTAGAGCACTGAGAAGTATATTTTGTAGGAAATTTTGCCAAGATTCTCACAGATAAGTATAATTAATTCATTGGTGGTAGGGGGCAGTTGTTGTTTTCTGTTGAAGGCGAATTGACGCGTTGAATAAGTTAAACCGGAAGACTGGCCAGCCGAAAAAGAGCTAGACTAAAGAATAAAGGATGGAAATACCACACTAAGCATTTCATAATGAACACGAAGTTATTATTTAGTTGTTTGTTACAAGCTGTCAATTTGAACTCAATTTTGGTGGCCACAGTCTAACAGCTATATTTAAACCTATTAATACCTTTGAGTTTATTGTGAAATGAAGCCTTAATGTGGTATTTTTATCCTTTATTCTAGCTATTTTTTGGCTGGGCGTATATAAACGAGTCTTTCGGTTTAACCTATCCAATGAGTCAATTCGTCGGCAAGTCTCCAACAGAAAACAACTAATGCCCCCTACCGGCAATGAATTAATCATATCTGTTTCTCAGTGCTCTTTAAGTATCATAGCTAAAATTACTTGAATATCACTTTAAACTCATGATTAAATCGGGCCTTACTCATATTACGACCTCTGACCATCTCGTTTGGCACAAAATAAACTTAAATTTTACCCGAATGCTTCTCGTAGAGTATTTACCTGTACTTATAGTTGAATAGATATTTACGATATGTTAAGAAGATGGTTTTACTCGGGTTTTACCCTCTATAAGTTTATACTGCGGTGCATAACTTTATTTTGTAGTCCGTTTTTTAATTTGGCCCGTATATGTACCATCAACCCAATATATTCCGAGCTACTCAGTTAAATACAACTTAGTCAACTAACAAACCCTTCAGCTACCCCCATCTCGATACAATATCCGCCTGTACAGTACAGATACCGTCACCTCACCGGACGTATTAGATAGAGATGGATGGTTTCAGGAAGGGTCTTAACAATGGTTGAACGTTTGAGAAAGAACACCAACGCGATTGGCGAGAATGAACGAGGAAAAATCAATCGAAAGCAACATTTCGTGAAACGTTTGCGCAATAATTGCTTTAACGGCCATGCATTATTTTTCCAACGAAAAGCTTTCTAAATATTAATCTTTTATTTTCAGGCTTTCAGGTAACTAAATTTGCTTTCATCACCCAGTTGTTCTGTTATTCGCCTCCCTTTCATTTTCCCCGTTCCAACCGCGAGTTCCTTCTTAGAAAAATGCTTTGTAATGCGGCCTAGAGGAGCGTAGAGTACGATATACAGATATGGTAAAATATTATCGGCATATAAGCGTTCCCAATACGTTTGGTTGATTGCCGGTGTAGCCAGTCGACCAGTACAAAATATAAGAAATCTATTATATAAAAAAATAATATTTGGATAAACACTTTAACTTCAATTGGTAGCTGCTAAAATATTTTTCGAATGTTTTGGTCTCGAGGAGCTTGCTACAAATCCCCAGGGCACTTACAACAAATAATAGTTTCAGGCAGGTTCAACACATTGTTATTTTTCAACCGTTAGTAATTTTTCCAGTCAGGTAAGCTCCGACACTTCCGGAGGTCGCGCTGGATCATTTGCCCCAATAACCGCTTCCCACGCCGTGGGGTAAGTGACTATTGGGTCCGAGAATTATGTGCCCTGAGCAGATGGAGTGATCTGATGATGACGGTCTTCTGCATTCGTCCGGCTTAGATTTCTTCCATATTACGGCAAGCCGGTATGATTTTTAAGTTCGAGAGTGGTGTGTCTGTCCATCATTCCACCAAGAACCCCTATTATCATCTAACAGAATGGTTTGGGTGAAGCCTGCGGAGTTCAAAGAGAAGATCTCATGTTTAGTCCGTTTTTCCCTTTTTTTCGGACGATGTTCGTTTTAGTCTGTTGATCGAGGAGGACTACATCAGACTTGGCTTGTATTTGCCTGAGGGTGGGGAATGAGTAGTTCCAATAGATTCGACATTTCTCATTCTTCACAATGGACTCAATATCTCCCGGATCGTAAGGCAACACCGATGTCTCGTCTATACCGTACGAATGTCGTAAATAGTAGTACGACACTCGTAGCACCGCGTTATGCCCGTGGGTTTACCTAGGCTGAGACCGCATAAGCTGGACAGGTTGACAGCAAATGCATTATGGCATCAGCTGCTCCACGACACGCTCTGCTTCTACTGTCAGGGACCTCCATACCTATCATGCAACTACGGTAGACGAGGGTGTTGGAGCATCATCTTGGCAGGCCATTATGAATCCTCCGGGTTCCGACTTCAGCCCACTTGATTAGGTTTCTGTATAAGCCAAGATCTTCAATGTTCTTGAAGAAGACCCCATGCATTGGCGAATTCTTATGTAGCTGTTGCAGACTCTCACTTTCTGCAGCTTTGACGTGGCCTTTTTGCTGAACAGGATCCAAGTCGGTGACAGAGTTTGGGTTCCATATGATGCTTCCGTCAATGAGCTGAACGTCTTCTCAGTATTCATCGCATCGTCCTCTTTTGAGATGAACCGTGGCACATTGTCCAAACTCCATTCCGATAGCATGCGTGTACTCTTGCACCACCCTTGAGGACTGATGAAGATCCTTATCTCCCGAGGAATATAGTTTGAGGGCCCAGTCTTCCCCAGCTCTTGAAGACTTCTGAAAGTTGCTCGTAAAGGTGCAGCCCGGTTGATGGATAGAACAAAAAAACAATACAATATTGATTATTTGTAATCAATTTCCATTTTGTGAATTTATTGCCTTTCGTCAAGTGGATAAGTTCACACAATTCCACATGAACAATATTTAATGAAATAGAAATACATTTTACGGTAATAACAATTATTTCTAACGAAATATGGAAAAGTATAAAGGGTGTTCCATTCGAAAAAAGTTTGATTATATGTAATGAATAATCTATCGTTTCCATACAATGCCGTACATATACGACGAAGTACAGAAGTATGTTTGAATATAGCCTATAAGCCACCAATTTCAAAATGGCCTTGTTTGATAACAATAGCTGTCAAAAATACTGGAAGAACCTATTTTTATAGAGAATATCTTCAAAAACTGATAGTGTCCTCTGAATTCGATTTTACATACGGTTCGACTATTCTAAGGTTGAATATCGGCAATATCGCATTAACGCAAGCCATTAAACATTTAAAAACGGTAAAAGTCCGAAGTTCTTTCCAGGTATGAAACTTATGTTAATGCATAACACCTCAGCCGAATCGGTCGAGTAGAATTTGCGTGAAAGCGTACACACAAACGTGGACATTCTGAACATTTTTATAAGAAAAAACACTAACCACCCTAAACATATATTCTGCCGAAAATTTATATATCCATCGAACATCACATTATTTGCATTCCGGTATGGCATTCCCAGGGCGCGTTTAATTCGAATTTGATATTTATTTTGAATATTTTAGATCGAGATAAGCGCCGAATGGGACAAAAACGGACAACCGTATCCATCTTATCCGTTCTTGTCAATTTTAATGAGGAATAAAATTATCTCGACTTGTTCTTCGAGTCCGCCGCATATCGAATTAATTTCTACCAGTCGTTGTGCCCTAGGCAGCGTGGAACAATTATTTGGTATTTACCATGCGATATGCAACGGATATAGAAATGACAATCGATGTGATTAGGTAGATAAACCAGTGAGCATTTGATTCGAGCAACGAGCAACAATTTTATGAGAGATAATTAAGGAATGATTCGGATCTCGAAGCAGAATTGAATCCTCAAAAAGTAAAACTCGGATTTTTGCTTTGGTTCAGTGAATCAGATCTTAAAGAAATGGCAGGTGCTACTTTTTCTCGAGCCTCTTTAAGATTTCCTTATCAACTTTTGAAGAGTTCTTTGCAATCCAAAATTTTCCATACTGCCAGATTATTATGAGTTTGTTATTTTTCCTAGTCGTTGACCTGATCGCCCGCGTCAACCCTACAGAGTTAGTCCTTTCAAATATTTCAGTGAGAACGATCATGAAAGTGTACAGTTCGATTATTTTATCTTTACACATGCCTCATCAATTTATGAAGATGAAATCACACACCCTCTATCGAACATGTCTTTCTAACAACCGCTATGAACGAATCAAAATTCATTAACATTTGTCTTCTAAGCTAACAATTATGGTATTGTGATGATCGATTAAAACTCAAAACAGTGAAAAGAATTAGCCATAAAACCGACAGTGTTTTACATTTCAACTAAACTTGCCAAATATTGTATTGACTAGCGTAGTACCATCAATTGCGTCATTGTTTTCTGTCATTGGGGTATTGTTTGTCTCCAGTTTTACTTTGTTTTGCAGGAGTATATATTATAAAAACTGTTTTTTTCAAAGCTAAATATCTCTTGGAATCATTTCTTCCAAAGTGAGTACAATACAATGTGTTTTATTCACAAATACTAAACATTACCTAAATCTATAAATACAGGTAAAAACATTCACAATATATTTCAACTCTTTTTTAGATTATGCCTGTAACTAATCCACAAGCACAACAATTTGTATTGAAAGGGAAAGAGCGAATGGTGGACCTTTTTAACCACGTTCAATAGGTAACAATTAAAACCACAAATGAAATGTCTTTACTGTATTTTAGAGAATTGCAGATTCACTTAAAATATCTCGAAAAACGGTGTACAGCAAAATTAAGAAACGAAAATAAACCCATTCCATCAACACGCTCTGAATCACTCATTGAAAAATGGTATGAACGAGAAAATCTCCTTTGTGATATGGTTATTAAACTCATTATTATGAACATTGGTGACAGTTCTGAATCTGAAAGTGATTAAATATATTAATTTTGTTTTTCCTTTCATAACTGGACATAGTTGTACATGCTCGCAATACATACTTAAATAAATGTATGAATACATTTTTTGTTAATCGTGTGTTGAGTATTTCATTACCATATATCTTTCTACTGGTGTATTTTTACTTCTTAGATATTCATTTATTTACATTATACAGTGTGTCCTTGCACCCATGCACGAATAGGCAATTGATAAAGTTTGAATATCCAAGTCTAGAAGATTCCTTTTCCGAGTTTTAGTCATGTTTGAATGGAAACTCATGTTTTGATGTCAAGGTATGCAAAGGTTTTGGAAATATTGCACTTCAACCTAGTTTTCTGAACAACTTTTTTCGTGAATGAAATTATAATATAGTAGTACAAAAGTTTCTAGTAAACTCACATATCTCTGCCTCCATGTTTCATTATCCTATCAAACCTGGTGTCACAGGATTCGTAATAATTAGAATACACCGTGTGCTAGGAATCGCACGTTAAAAGGTAAGACCTCGTTAATCCTTGGCTCGCACAAGTTTCGACTACTAAGGGCTGCTGAGACGACAGCTGGTTAACGTAAAAAACTATTTTAAACAGATTCATTCCTTTTCGTCTTCGTTTCTCTAGCAATATTTTTGAAATTTGAAACATGAATATGCTCACTGGACGGCACTTTTTGACATATTTGGAAAATAAAGGAAAGGAGTGTGTCACACAGTATTCTGTTGGAACTATAAAAAACTCTCATTATCTGGTGGTTCGCAATTTCCATGAATTTGAAAATGTTAGTTTGGTTAATTGGGTAATTCATTATCCCATCTTATTTATTACCTACAGGTTATAATTTTATCGGGATATTAGCCACGGCATTCTACGTTTAGAGGTTATTTTGACTTAAAACGCTTATTTCAAATGCATAACATTGATGACGCACGGATAAAACTGTACATCACAATTTATACCTGTCAAACAAACGATTCACAAATGTTGTTACCAATTTTCCTTATGAATTCGAATAAAGTTCGAAAAATGTGCCGTAGAGTTTCAAAGAAACGAAACGATTCATTTCAACAGTGTCGACATCTTTCCCCTTCTCTCCGCACCATCTAGCAAACTGGAATGTTTATATATTTTTGCATATATGCATATATTTGTCAGAAATCCATTACTCTCTCCTACGAATATTGAATTACATCTGACATCCATTTGTGCAATGTTTTTTGACCACCTACAAACACATGTTTTAAGGCTGTTTTTCCTAACAAATTCAAACGATTTTTTCATTCCTCTTTAACTCCCAATCCACCAACAGTGTTCGCTAAAAAAGTACTCTGCTGGCTATCGAATTAAATGTATAAATTTTATATATTACAAGTTTTTCCTGAAACCAGTTCGCAGTATATTGTTGTTTGACCACCTGCAGACAAGTTTGCAAGTTGTTGACTCTCCTCGTTGCAAGCAAGGGTAGTCAATTAGAGTTAGTTTTGAAGCCATCTGTTTCCCATCCGCATCATTAACACAGTTTCGGTATTTGGTTACTCTGCATGGTTTGGCGCTGGTCGTTTGGAGATGAAGCTGCTTCACCTTGCAAACAAAGCATGAAGCTTCCCAAGAGCTCAAGGATCTCTTATGAGACATCGTGTCTAGCCGTTACAACAAAAGTTTCATCCTCTTTCATCCCAGCTTTGTTGTTCCCATCAACAAATTATCTATAATTATCTATATAGATATATTTTCAAACTCTCCTCAATTCTTCTCAAACTCTCCTCAATAATTTCCTCCTATACAGTTCGATTCTTTTATCTTTACCCGTGCGTCATCATCACAATACCATAATTCTTGGCTTAGCAGACAAATGTAAACAAATTTTTTTTCGCTCATAGCGGTTGTTAGAAAGAGATGTTCGATAGAGGATGTGTGATTTCTTCGATCATATATTGATGACGCATGGGTAAAGATACAATAATTGAACTGTATCACAGTATCGTAAAAGAATAATTCAGAATTTTATTTCTGTTTCTTTGGAAACTTTGAACTGACATTTGTTTCATTAATCTCTGATGGAATGTTAATGATGAATTAAAACTTCAACAAACATTAATCATCTACCTTTATATCCTAGCAATAAAACACCCAGAAATGGACCATCCTGCCTTTCATGTACAGACTCTACAGTGTACTGCGATGAAAGAAGAGGTTTATAAACTATATCTTATTTCGGAGACTATTCAACAGCTATACAGGGTTCCTAACTGCAGGGGATGATTCGTTAGGTCATGTTAAGAAGAAGAGTTTCTGTGAACATAAGTCCGGAGTTGCTTCGTTTCTGAGATTCAAGACGTTGAAATTGAAAAAAAACGGTACTCAATTAAGTATAACATATCCTAGAACCGATTTGGTTGAAATTTGGTACATTTATTTGAACTAATAAGGCGCTCAATTAGCCCTAACTAGATTGAAATTATTAAGGCCAGTGGCGTCTCGGTGGGCACCACAGCCAACAATTTCGTAAAAAAAAGTACGCCACTGACATATGTTCATAGGAACTTTTCTTCTCAAAATGACCTTATGAGTCACCCCCTGCAGTATACATCGCAGTTAAGAAACACCCTGTACACAGGTTGAATTACGACCAATCACAGAAAATTCTACAGCGTGCTCTCTCCACTAAAAGAAGTCCACTTGGTGAAATTTGGTCCATAATATTTATTACTTTTAGTATGTGTAGGAAAGTGCCGCCAGAATCAGCATTTCTTCTCCTTTTCCTACTGGTGATTTGAAATGACTTCCAAGAAGGCATTGCCAAAATAAATGATTTTCTAGAGCATAACTCAGCACAACATGAAACTTTGAGTAAATATTGTTGGTGTCGAATGATCTCTCCGCGTGTCCGCAAACATTATGTTCTTTTGAGCACAACTAACATTCAAGCCGTATGTGTTTAATGCCTTTTGAACGACTTCGAAATCATTTTTGTTCGTTCGTTCTAAAATTTGTTTTATCCGTCAACTGACTGTACCATCAACCTCAGAGACTTGTGTAAGCTAGGAAAGGCGATCCTTTTAACGTGTGATGGGTGCTATGACGGACGATAATTCAAACTATTTATAATAGTCGAAGTACATTGGTCACCAATCCAAACCGCAGGCCACAGTCGTAGCTTAGCTTCAGTTATCGACAGCTACCGACTTATCCGCTACTTCTCCATGTCTCAGTAAACAACGTAATAAAGTGGAAATGACATACCTCGTGTGCCATTCGACTGTACGTGGCACCACTGGACTGGAGCCACGATCAATCACAGAACCTGTTGAACATCCCGATATATTAGGCAGTCAAAACATAGGTGTTTGATTCAGGGCGCAACTTTGTAAATTGACGAACAAAAAAGTTCTGTAAATAAATCGAACGAAGTTCGAAAAGTGTTTCTACGGAAATGTATCAAATAAATTAAAACAAATAATTTCGACTACGGTTCCACAATTTGGAAAATTGAGGCAAATGTCTGCCTACTTCCCCATATGGACATCTCCTATCCATTTGTGTAATTTTCCTCAAGGACACTATTGCAAGTGTTAATTGTAATAAAGTAATTGAATATTAAGCTTCATTTGGTTGGAATTGACCGATAGTGTACGATAATATTCAAAAAGTAAAGTTCTATAAATCATCACGGATTGATCTAATATTTTACAAGTGGGTTTCCACATTATTAACTAGTACACCATCATATTTTCGGTAATTGGTTATGGTCCACCCTGTATATCTGCTAAGCAGAAGGCTTAAAAATAAGTCGACCACCCGTCACCATCTGAGTATTTGATTTTATAATAATAAAAGACCTATTTGATTTTATTTTTGATTCATTTTTAATATTTCTGTCTGATATGCCGAATTTGACTTCTCAAAAATGAATTTGAGTACATTCAAGCTGAAATGAGATAAGCTGACATTGGAAGATCGATCAAATAATTGACATTGCGAAATTCCTTTGTGCATCTACGAATTATGAAAAATCCGTGGCTTGAATTTCATATCGGAGGTCTCTAAAAAATTGTATTTTTGCTTGATATGACATTAGTGGAATATGCAGTCAAGAATGCTGGTCCACTAAAATACTGCATTCGATTAGTACACAATCATTCTCTCTTTTGTCTTTTGATGCTTAAATGGCGTTAGAGTTCAAATAGGAAGTTTGCTGGAGATTTATTTATTATCACCGCATAGTTCCTAATTCTCAAAACTTTGTCAAGATTCTTAGATTCAACAGATATATTTCCACGGTCGGATAGTTCAGTGATTGTTTTCTGGAGACCTGTAGACGAAAATAGCCTATTAATTATGAAGGTGTTTGAGGAAGTCAAGAATTTTTACAGCTCATATGTTATTACGACTTTATTTTTATTCTGTGGATCCAAAGTTTCCAAATGGATTTGTAATATAAAAATAGAAGTTTTTTATAACAGTTGATAGAATTTCACCGAAGCTTGTTTGAATTCCAATTTCCCATATCATCTGTTCGTTTTATCGTATTATAATATTATAAATATTCAGTTCACCTGTTCGGACTTTTCACTGGGAAAGCTGAGACCCGCCCATGGCCTGTAATTACCACATAATTGCGTAGTTGCTGGGCCGGGAAGGTGACGAATGGGCATTATCGTTTTTACATTTCCAGGTATCGTTAGATGGTTATCTTGGGTCGGGTTATCTTCACTCCGGACGAGAACTTTGCTTCGATATTCGTTTGTCGACTTCGTACCTCGGTAGATTAATTTAAATAGCCATAAGATCAATATTCTAATGTACTCAATGAGAACTTAACAAAATATGAAGCAAAAACCACTTCTTTTCTTCTATACATTTTGATAATAAAGTTATCTCCATCAGTAGGCTTTTTCTCGGGATTTCTATACTGTTTGGTAAATGAAAATATTTCCTAATCTTGAATCATAAATCGGTTTGTTTTCAATAAGGCATTTCCAAGTGGCAGCTAAGGAAAAAGTTGTCATTGAACAAGTTTCCAAGCTCATCCAACGGTTTTTGTGATATTTTTTCAAGTGTGATGGAATTAGTTCTCATTAAATCATTCTAGGACCGCCTGATCTCTATTTTCTATGATTTGTTATATTTTAGTACAACCATTTTGTAGCAGTAGTAATAGGGACCTCAAATTATTTTGGGTAGTCAATCGGGTCAAAATTATACGTGATATTGAGCGCCAGTCTTGATAAAAATTGTCCATGCTCGTTATTAACCTCGTTATAATTGTAAAAGACGCTTTGAAGAAAACCGTTGCTGCTCCCAACTCACCCGTATCACTCCATCGTCTACATCAGAATTGCATAAATCGCTATAATGCACTCCTGAATGGATCGCAGAGTGTCTCAAGTCAAGCATGAATTCGATATGTCTAGCAACTGAGTCTTCAGCGTACAGATCTGAGCGCAAGTAACTACTCAGTACCTGCAAAAAAAATACTGTTTCAAGACTTAACACCTCTAAGCAGGCTACTGAAAATTTGATGAAAGAAACTTTCAGGAAAGCTTGCATGATTGTATTGATTGTCGTCCCCTCATTTATATACTCTTTTATTTAGAGTTCTCTCTGACAGGTCTATCTTTCATTATGGTGGTCGGTGGAGTTTGTATTGACATTCAAACTATATGATGTCCTGCAGAGACAATGAATAATGATATCCACCGATATTATTTCTCTGTTCAAATGAACAGGATAGAAATGCAAACACATGAATTTGGTCTTGAAAGAATTGTAGAATGGCGATTTATTAATGCAGACAAAACTTAAACGGTCTTTATAAAAGGCGATATCACTGTGCCGAGCGTAATTAATCATGGCAATAGTACATTGCCGAAAGCTAATTTTTCTGCGAGCTGTCCTGTAATACGCTTCTGATATATCAAGGACAACTCCTAAACACTACAGCTTTTAAACTCTTTCCATAAAAAGGTATAAAATTGGACTCGTCCGTGATGCTTCGGTCACAAACTCACTTTCGTGGCCGATACTCATCTGAAATATCTTCGGTTAAGAGCCACCATCAGCGCGTAACACCGAACGGTCGATTTTATTCCTTATCTCGCGCGTTTTTGGGTAATACAAGGGTTGTCAACGAAAAAAGTTAAAAAACCGGAAAAAACCTGTTGTTATCCTATATAAGACAATTTATGGATGAATATGTAGGTATGGATCAGAACTAATGCACATGTTTAATTTCTATCTCAATAATTACAGTATAGTAGGGTAAGTATATACGGGGAATAGTAAGAAAATCGTTTTTCAGTAATTTTTTTCCAGCACCATTCCAAAACAGACAAGCCATATTCTGGTGAAATATCATAGTCTCAGCCGTCAAAAATGTGTTTTTTTTCTTGATGACACTGTTAACCAGAAAGTCATGTTTCAGTTATTCAGATGTAAAAAAAGAAACATAGTTATTTTTAATATTTTTGTTTGTTAACAAACCACAGCAACCTTCATCGCCGCCTTAGTAACTCCTACTCTATATAGGTTTATCTAAAATTCGAATGTATGTTATGTTCAAATATTGCTTGTCCTTTTTTCATAATTATATTGTTTTGTTTGAAAAATATTGTATGATACACTTGTGAAAAGTGTATTTGAAACACTGGTGATACGATCGTTTTCAAACATTCACACGTACATCCATTTTTCACACTTATATCATAAATATATATTTTTTGGTTATGATTCCTACATTTACAATGTTTTTATTAGTTAAATATCTCAAAAATTGTTTCGTACATTCGATTACATATAATCCATCAGAAAAGTAAAATCTCAAACTGAAATTGACTATGAATTAAAATTATCGAACCAATAAATTCCAGTAAAGATATTCTAGAGAAGCGAAATGGTTCACAATTAATTTTAAAGAAATCGAAAATAATCGAACGAGAAATTTGGAAAATCAATATACCTATTGCAGTAACGGATATTCATCAAAATCAAAAAATTCGAGAATTATAAATGATCTATCTGATCTTTCGAAGAACTGAAATTCGAAGAACTGAACATTACAAGAATATAAAACTGTAATACCGTCAAAGGAGAATGACTGAAAATGGGAAGACAGATATTTGACCAAACCAGCAAATCAGAAAATCAATATTTTGTAGAAGTGGAAAAATATCGGAACAGAATAGTATAAGAATTAAAATCTTCGAATCCATAGAGTACAAGACCTAAAATTTCCATATTGAAAATAATCAGAAGAATAAATAGTAAATCGAAAAGGACAGAACCAGAAAATATCAGAATTTTTAGAGGGGATAGCTGATGGCTTTATTCTCTCAGAGATGGAGCAGCGTGCGGTCAATATTACTAAATTCTAATATCGGAATTAATTCGCTCATCCCCTCCACAATTTCTGCTAGATTTCGATTCTGACCGTTTTCAGTCTGACACATTTTGCTTCCAAGGATTTTATATTACTTCAGATTCATTTTCAGATAATTTGTTGGATTTACGTGTTTAGATACGATTATATGTTGTTTTGATGGAATTACATTTCGATATTTTTTGAGCGTGATCGTTTTATGTTTTGAAGAGCTTAGGTTATTGAGATTTGCAATTACTTCATTATCTCATTTCGGTCACTTTCCAATCTTGCCGAATTCAGACCTATGAAATCTGGTTCTACTGTTTTCGCGTATGATGCTTCATTGTTTCTTATAAAAACATTTTAGATGAATTTCAATTTGGATCATAAATCATTTCTATCCATTCAATTCTGCTGTTTTTAAGACCTATAAAATGTTATTCTGAAACATAATTGATTCTCCATTTTGTTGGTTTTACATATTACTGTTTTTTTTATTTATCGATATTACAAAAATAATTCTGCTATTCTATGGCCCATCGTTCATTCGGAATTAATTTTACTTGGTCAAAATGACAGAAATTTCGTACACGACAGTAATTATTTCCAAAAATGCGCCAGGGAAATTAGGTCTAAATTAAGTTTCCATCAGGTTTTGAGATATTCAATTAGAACATTGTGACTATATTCACAACCAAAATTTAAAAAAATTTAAAATTAACGCACATAAGTAACTAAAAGTATTGTACAACTGAATTAGTCTGAAAGATATTCATTATCTTTTGTTCAATCGACCGTAGCAATTGATGTTTTGGAATAGGGATGGGAAAAAAATTAAAATCTACATTTTTACTATCTCCCAGTATACTTATACCATAAAGTACTATTTTTACGAAGGTCAAAATTGGATATGACTATGAGGTCTGATCAATATTCATCCTTAATTAATGTGTCTTAAGTCGGATTACAACTTTGTAATTTCCTAAGTCAAATAAGTACTATTTTTTCACGAACTTAGTCCTTTTATATTTCAGTAACAATGCTTACATAATAATTTACTCACGCATTTTTCTAATGATTCATCCCACTATAGCAATTTCTATATGTTTTCGTGCGGGCTCTTTGGGAAGTGACACTTAAATAATTTCGAGCATTGTTAGTACTAGTACTATTCTTCCCTGCAGTTGTCGTAATTTTTCCATCCAGCATTTGTTCCCCTACAGATTTTTGTTAATTCACCTACCTATACTTGCTGAGCAGTTTATTTGTGAATGCCAGGAAATGTTCAAAACATTGATATCTCCAATAATATCCAAAAATACGTCTACTAAATTCACTACGCCACAATAAGCTCGCCCTGTACGAGTAAATATCCACGGGAGTAAACACAAATAGGATGTGTCAAGTATAGATAGAGACGAAGAGTCCTCGTAATAAACGACCCTCCGCTATCGTCGTCCTTGTCTGATTGCGGCGTCGCCTTCTCTGATGCCTCTTTAAATAATTCGGTTCGTTTAGGAGAGGTCTCGCCGAACATATTGCCGTCATAATGCCTATTAACGGGAAATGATGTTTTATTGATGGGCTCGAGAGAAAAAAAAGGGCGATTGTTCTTCTTGCCCGTTTCTTCCTTATAGCCACCAATGCAGGTAGGCGTATTTCGAATATAGAAAAAAGGAATATTCACGGTGTAGACTGGTGAGCATGAATGAGGTGCTGAGCGTAATCGATATTCAGATGTCGGAGTCGTTTGAGAGGTTTGTTTCATGAAATGCGTTAGAGCAGATATTTCTGTAGACCCAAGAAGTGCAGTCGAGGAAATAAATCAATTTCTACATCTAAATTGCTGATAGGGAGGTGCTGGCTCATTTCCTAAGTTGGCGCACGTATTTTTCCATCCTAGTTGAGCCGAACTGACGTCCTTCCAAGGAATTGTTGGCATTCCAGTTCCAGTATTATTAGTCAGCGTGTTTGGGAATGAAAATCATTGAAATAAAGGGAAAAATGTGTAGGTATGCGGGAATAAAAATAGTAATAGAAGCCGCTTCTGCATTCTCTAGAAAGGGTGAGACGAACTACAAACTACTGAAAAGTGGGGATATAACAAACAAAGAAACCAACTAAAGGCAGACGAGACTACAATACGACATGATAAGTGAATGGCCAATAAGTGTAAGAAATTCAGACATAGGTGAAGCAAGAAGTGAAAACAAATTATCAGGAGAAAAGCGCAATGGATTCCATTAAAACCACCCGCAACCTGGTTCATCGTGAAAACATGCTGAGCCTGGGGTGGGAGGTGAACCTGATATTAAACCTGGAAGAGGAAGCTCGCTAGCCTTAATACCAACGACGGTTTCAAGTGGCAGATGACCAAGCGACTCAATAAGCGAAATGTCATCCCTTCCATGGAGAACGGCCGAAGGCAGGCGATGACTGATCCAGGGAAAGCGAAGTGCGTTCCAGGCGGGAGTTAACGTCTACCAGGAACACATCCAAATAACCAAAGGAGCCATTAGTAACAAAGCGCCTGGGATAGACAAGATTTACACCACTCTACTTCGGAATCTTGCGAGGAAGTCCCTTTACGAAGTAAACAGCATAATCAGATGGCAGCACCACCCGAAGTGCCTAAAGCAGACAGAGATCATCCCTATCCTCAAACTGCGGAAGCAGTGTGGTGGCCAAGGTGGTGGACAGGATTCTACTGAAGAGATTTAGCGATCTCGAGGAAGAGCTGGAACTCATCCCGGAGGAGCAGTTCGGCGACCTCCCAGGTCACCCGAATTGTCCACGAGGTGAAGAAAGGCTTCAATCGGGATCGCAACACAACAATGGTCCTGCTCGAATGAGCAGTCCTGCAGAGGGATGTCCTGTGTTCTGCAGCGTTCCTAAATCAACAAGATACTTCATATCTTCACGGATAGACAGACTGAGGGAGCTAGCCGATGTTCCAAAAATCGAAGAATTTATCAGACAGCTAATGAAAGGACCTACACACGTATCTGATATAAAAATATTTCTCGTCATATACCATGGGTCTGTGACAACGTGCAACAGTGCCGGTAAGAGTTCTAATCGACCAGACTTCATGAAGACGACCCGCATGCCATTCGCATCGACCAATCAGATCAGTTGTGGGGTAAAGAGGTGGGGAAAGATTAACGAAAGAAGGGAAATTCTACATGCATACCAATAATTACAAATACTGTTAGTTGAAAATTATTTTATCCTAACCTGACTAATCTTACGTAAACAGAATCGCTATCCAAAACTTAAAGTACATATATATCTGAATGGAAGACTTGATTTTACGAAGAATAAAAACTCAAAGTCATCTCCACAATTTAATATAAATTACTGGTTAAATGGTAATGGATAGGCAATTAACCATCGATCAGTTAGATGTTGAAAAAGTACATGTTTCGGACCTATATTGTGGAGATGACTTAGAGTTTTTATTCTTCGTAAATTCCACACCACTCCACTTCGAGACACCATGGACTTCTACCGCAGATTAAGACTTGATTTGTTAATTCATTTTTCATTATCAGTTTTATGGTCTTCCGCCAATTAGAATCATTAATTTTATTACTTATTTTTATTTTTATTATTTAGTGCGGATTTTAGAAATTTCACGGTGCTTGCTTGCTTGACCCCAGAACCAGTATTTTTTGTAAATATATATGTTTTTGTTTTGTTCGACAGCGCCTGATTCTCAGAATGTTTCTATTTATGTCTGACAATATTTTTCATCAAATAATTATAATTTTTTATTAATAACTTCTAGTCCTAACTTAATCCAGTCCATGTTTGTACATTAACAAAGATTTCCACCCTGTAATCCCGACCTAATTGTCCTTCTTCCCATTTCCAGATCCGACCGCGCACCGGATGTTGCTTCTCCCAGAACATAAGGACCGAGGCGGAGAGCACCGTTTCTAATCCCTTTTTCACACCACTAAATAGTCATAATTCACTCCCCCTCGTGCTGGAATATTCATTAACGCAAATACACTCACCGGAAAGTACAATGGATGGCAATGCGAATGCAAACAATCAAGGAAAGTTTGCTATAATAATATGTAACGGGTATTAGTCTTTGAATCAATTTATGGATATTCCTTCGCCGCAAACGTCCGAGGATTTCTAGCAGAATGCGTTTTCTATTCCTTCTATAATCATTCTATACAAGATCAAATCGTTTTTTCCACTTACCCACACAAGTATTTCCACTCCTAGATGTGCAGTTATCTTCATCAGCACGAAAACTGAACTACTCATTTTCAGTTTGATTCTGAACGAATATACATTTTATAAGGGCTTTAGCTTTTCTTCAAATGAAAAATGCCATCAGTCAAGGTAGAAACAGTCATCTCTATATGACTTAATGAATAGCCCTCGAGAAATGCCATGATCAGGAGCCATAAGATTGCCGATTGCGTTGTAGCAATGCGTGCCGAGTGAATTTGACGTAGGTTTTTGGTGTTTTGGTAGTTTTCTTCGTATTTGTATGATATCAGGGGAAAGGATATCAAAGGTATATCCTGACGACACAGCAGAAAATTCATTTATACATTCTTGTCAATATGCCAAACAAGGGTTGAAATAATATCTGAACTTCGTATAACTACCTACCTAAGAACGATAAATGGCATTATAACCGAAACTAAAAACCCATAATCATGAATAATTTTTTGATTTCTTTTTTCAATTTTGGCTGTTTTCCTCTAACAGCATCTCCTCGATTTTTTGGGATTGTGACAAAAAGTCACTCAAATCTAGTATAGTGAGAGATGTTGAATTTCGCTATCCATCCCAAAAGTTTTCATGTCAAAATAGTGTATTTTTTGATAGCCAAAATGTTATAAACATGACGTTCTGCAAGAGATAGACGTTGATTGATGTGATTAATCATCGAGGGCTCATAGAAGCAAATGAATAGGTATGTATTGTTGCGAATTTTTAAGGTACATTAATTGTGAAAAATATTTGTCTGACATATTGCTTTTGGGGGGGGGCTCGAGTCACTGAACCGCCCTCTGGCTGACGAGGAATGAAATCGCAATTCGAAAGAACAGCCAAAAACTGAACTACTAACTACATTATTTGATGTAAATATCTCCAGTTTCCTCATGCTTGGGGTACCAAGCCAATAACCTTTTCAAGATAATTAATTTAATCCCTATTACCTGATCTTTAGAAATTCAAGAAGTATCAAATTTTGCTGAAAATTATTGTCAGTTTCAGTGCGAGTGTCTGAAGTTGAGTCAATTTTTGTGATATATTAAATGTAATAAAAATTGTTATGAGTGTTTTTAAAATGATAAAAAGTTGACGTGATAGATAGACAGACACTGAGAGTGAACTTACCATAATGGGAAAGAAAATTTAAATATGATAGACAAATGGAATTGACAATTTTAAGGTATTCACTAATCAACAAGGCGTAGTGTAGTGTAGCACGATAACCCGTTCCAAGAGGGTGGAGGAAGGGTGGGTAAAAATCAATCCCCTTTCCTGTAGGTAATAGGGAACATGCAAAAGTTCTAAAGGGATAATTTCATTCACTTGGAACAGGTAAAGATTACCCTTCTTTAGATGAACATGTTCTGCATTTACCGTCAATTGCATCATTGCGTTTGAAAATTTTGTATATACTGAATTACAAACGAGTATTGATCAAGTGGCAATAATGATAATGCCCAACAAAATTATTTATTTAGGAATTTGAACCAGAAAATTGTTTGAATTAAATAAATAAAAAAAAAAGTTACGGGTAAATGACTGAATCTTTGAATTCAGTCATTACTCAACTCATTAACCACAGAAGATTCGGTTAGTTTTGGGATACATATTTTCATTAAGTCATTTTAAATATTCATAGTCAATTCGTGGTAGATTTCTTGAATTTATCCAATTGATATCTTTCAAACTATACTTTTTTATAATTCATGATAATACTTTGTGTACTCTCCAAAGTACTTAATTTCAATATTAGCCGTAAAATAATATAAGTATAATACATATAAAAAATAATTTTATGACTTTCACACTGATATACAAAAGACAAAATGAGCCGGAATATCCACAGCACAGCATCATTAAAGTTAGAGGTATAAAGTGAATACCATGAATATTTATTACATGCAAATTTGATTCACATTTAACTTTGGTAAGGGTTCATCTGAATATAATTATGGATTAATTATGTGTGCGAATTAAAATACTGTTACGTGCTCTATCATGTTTTTGTGTACTAGATTTGAACTGAATAATAGCCCTTATCACAAGTTTTCGTACCGACGTTGCGATGGCAAGTGAATGTTTGGTGGTTACAGGGCGGTTGAATGTTGAAATCAAATAGCGGGAATTTTCAGATAGCCGATGAGATATAACTACTGAATCGGAGCCTTATTCTCGGTTGAGGGTTGCAGGTGTTGGTAATTGTTATGACTCGGTTTTTCTTGAATTAATTCTGCAATAGAGCAAATTCACCCTTAAAACTATTTCCTCCGGGAATTTACCAGGTGCATGTCAATTAATAATGTCGTGGTATCTTGAATGGATATTTGCTTTATTCGGGACTCGATTTTGACTTGAAAACTTTTTGAATTAGTAAGCGTTTGGAATCTTGTTATGATTTCAAGTCGTACTGTGATTGAAGTGATTATGTGACCTCAGAAGTATCAATCAAATGAAGAATAATACTCTACATCATCCGTCATGGACATTAACATGATTGAACCCAAAGGAGTAGCCTGTTTGGGTGAGCTGCGGCTATTATTATTAGTTGCCGTGACGCTCCGAAACAAAGAACTGATTTCTTTTGAAGCATTATCTTTTTCAGCTGCAGGAAAACCAGGATCGACCCGCAGCATTTCACAGCTAGTCAACAATGCACCCTCACTGGGAGTATTATTTGAGGAGCCCATATTTAATCCTTGCGCCACTCAAAAATCCGATATTCTCGACTATAAGAGATTCTTGGTAAAAAATCTTAAGTAGATAGCGATTGTGATATCTGAAACTCTACCGCTATAGAGAGACACACAGCTCCATCAGGATGCCCTCTAATGCTCAAACAAGCGTGAGCGAAATATCTTACTATCTACAAGTCACTCAAGTTTTTATGATCCCACAGAATTCTGAGTATGGTGAAACTGAAAGAATCGGATATCTATTTAATCGTCTATCCCCTTATTTATTCTTAGGGTCTGTCAATTCTTTATTAAAATCCATCACAAACTGTCTTCTATTATTTTCAGAAGTTTTATTCTAGCTTGATATTGATATACCCAATCGGCATCATTCAAGAAAAATCGATTACGGATTCAAACCCTTGGGCTTTGTTGACGTCCAGTTGTAATTCTAATTTTATTATTACAAATATTTTGTGGGTTGTACTGAATAACACTGAATGTTAAGTTTGAATTGGCTAATATCAGATATTTCTTCAACTCAACTTATAATAGCTATATATTTGTGTATTTGGAGCGCGATTATTTGAAAAACTCAATTAGCATTAATCCAGCACTGACAAAATTATTACAGAACCAAATTGAATATGTTATTGTGATAGAAACGTGAGTAAAAGGCGTTTAAGCCGCCCGCGCTTCAAAAACCCTGCATGTGCACGCATTTCAGGTGTTGTTGTATGTTCATGTTATGTTGATTGATTTGTCAGTACGTTGAAACTTTTTAGTCAGTGGAATTGTAATTGTCACTGCATTCCGAATTATAAGTATATTTGAGTCATTGAGATTTGATTTTGAGTCTTTCAGTTAATGGGTCATTTCATTTCCAATCTTGAGTCATTCAGTCATTGAGATTATATGACTTTGAGCCACTTCAGTCACAATCTTGAGTCTTTCAGTCACTGAGATTTAATTTCGAGTCTTTTCAGTTAAAATCTTGAGTCTTTAAGTCAATCAAATTCGACTTTCAGTCATTTTAATCCCAATCTTGAATCCCGAGTCTTTAAAATATTTTGAGTCTGTACAAATTTTAGCTAGATGTTTTCTCCTCGCCATACACCACCTATGGTTTTCCCTCAGGTTTTCCTTTTAGTCGTTTTTATTGAATGATCTTGTATAAGTATAATTTATACAAACCTAAAATATCACGGAATATCACCACGAATGCTAGTGTGATTTGTGAAATTGGAACACATTTTGAATGACATATCCCGCAATAAAACAATTTACATCCTCAAAACCTTATTCCTTGTTGTGGCAAACAGCGGATAGAACAAACGGAAATAACTCTTATCAAGTTTCCAGGGATTGTTTTCCAACTAAAATGTTGGTGGTGGTGAGGCGATGGAGGCAAAAATATGAAACTGTTGTAATACTGAAAATATCAGACAACGTCTGATGGCTTCAAGAGAGTGAAAAACCCCTTATTTTCTCCGTAATTTAGGCAGATATCCGACAGAAAATAACTACTTCCCTGGCTAATACCACAATGGACGTTGAATTAAATCTGACAGATATTTGTGCAACGTTCTCCCTACAATCCGGGATACAGCCGTTACACTGATTCACTCGTCTCTACCGATACTGAGTTTCTTATTCTTAATGAAGTAATTTGGTGTTTCAATATTGAGACCCAACAATTTTCAAGACACAGTATAAAATCAACTAGTCGAATTACTGAATAGCAGCATTCCGTAAAAACCACAAACATTTAAAATTGGTTATGTTTTATAAAGTTTTAAAATTATCGTCACGTAGGAAATTGAAAATAAATCCTTGAAACTTTTCGAATATAACAAATTTCTTTATGATGCTACAAAAGTAAACCAGTTGGTAGAATCTGGGTAATGTATATTTCCTGCGGGTAATAATACTAATGATTGCATTCGTGAAACTGTTTAAGTTCAAGCTGCTGCTGTGAGAAAAGAAGTAACGTTGAGAAAAGGAATGCCAAAATTTAATAGGAAACATATGATAGGCCAATGATTCACCTATCAGTTGAATGTCTATGCCATTGTTCAAAATGTCTGTTAGTATAAGATGTGTGCGTGCCTTTCAACGAATATAAACAAATAAAATATTTTTTGAATTTCAAAAAGTTAGTGTTGAATCTTACGGCTTGGTTTTCATCTGTCCATTACTATTTTTCTGTAACTACTGTTTCTGTTACATCTCCGGTAAAACGTTTTAATAATAATTGTGTCTTCGAGTATAATTACAAACTTCTGATATCTTGAGTGTTGGCCCTTCACCCGGGTTCAAATCCCAGCGTAATCCACCACTAAATTTTTGAAACCTGATCCTCACAATTAAAAGTTTAGCTACTCAGGAAATGGTTCTTCTAGTATATATTCAACTTTTGCTGATCGCGTTAGATCCGAGGTCATAGACATCACTTTGAAAACATCACGTTAGCCCATACATCCAAGGATGGCACGTTTCCGACGAACCATCTTTATCAGATCATCGGCACATAAGCTTCCGTATGCAGGAAGCAGTGAAGGTCTAACTTTCTTCAAAAACCCGATGAAAACCGAGTGAGAGACATACAGAAGCTTCCTCCAAAACGCCTAACTTCGAGTCTTTGAGTCTGTGATTATTTTCCAAAGGAGGGAATTAAGGCAGCAATCTGTCTTCAGGATGCGATAGTCTCCTTATTCCAGAGACAGATCAGCACGGCCCAATTCTGGACATGAGAGCTGGAAACCTTGATCTCTCTTCAATAAGGCCTACAGGATAAAGCATTGAGACGAATACAATGAAGCCCTCTCTCTGTACGAAAGAGTCATGCAAAGAGAAAAGGAAGGCGTAGAAAAATTTCTGCGAAGAAGTCGAGAGAACCGCTGAATGCTCACGACAGAACTAAACTAAAGATCCTGTGAACCCGATTGGGACCAAATCAGGGAAATAATGAGAACGCAGATGCCTTAGCAAGAGCGGAGGCAGCAACAACTCTCATTGGACCAGAACCAGCCTGTGGAATCCCATTTGGGGACATTGAGCAGGATACGAAGAAATGGGTTGAGAACTATCATCAATCTTCCTGGGAAGATGCCACTGGCAATACTCACTGGAAAATTATGGTGGTGGGGCCAACTGACCGGCTATCAAGGCATCTTCTTGAACTGAGCCGGATCTCCATCAGAAAGGTCGTAGGATTAATAACAGGACACTGCCATTGGAGAAAACACTTGCACATGTTGGGGATAGACCAAGACTAATGCAGATTATGTGATGAGGTGAAAGATACAGCCTCACACATATTGTTTGAATGCGAAGCTTTGGGCATAAGGATGGAAATCTTCGAAAACTGTAGTGCAGAAGATATTATCCCACAGGAAAACCTCGTGAGAAATTTCCAGTTTATCATAAGATCCGAAGCACTCATGAGATGAACCCTCTTAGTAGGGAGCAGGAAGACGCAGAACTACCTGCAATTCGGCCCATTGCCAGCCCCACCGCATAATAATAATAACAATTTATTCAATAAATCAGTTGAGTTATATTAATTAGTAAGAACTGTTCAATTACCTCAATTATTTCCTGTAAGGTTGAAAAAAATTTAAACTGGTCTCAAACCGTATCATTATAGTGATTGATCTCAGTACGATGGAATCTTACCAGTGTGGTTCGGTGTTACAATATTAGGTTCATATCATATTTTGCTTCTGCGGTTTTTGTTTCTTTACTCAGTGATTAACTTTATTCATTTGTTATTCAAATTATGCTGGTGGGAGTTGAAAGAACTTTCATTTGATAAAGATATTGTGTTTTGATATTACTGAGAGAAAGGTTGTGCTTGAAACCGCACGTATTATCTTTGTTTAAGTGTATTTTTCATCGACTGATCATCATTAAACAATTTTTACCTAATGGAAAAGTGTGTAATGAATATTTTACTACTTTCATCATATTATTGTATTCAACAAACCGCTCTATTTCACAAAAATCGTAAATAATTATGTTGAAATCGTTGGGAAGTGTAATTTGACACTACACACAAAAATCATAGGTGTTTACGTTGAAGGCGTTGGAACGTGTAATTTATGGAATAATTGATTTCACCCATGTAGATAAGATATTTTCTATCTCCATAACAACATTTTCACAGTGATGAAATAACTTATCATTGTAACCTATAAATTATCATTCTTGACTCCATTGGTGTTTACAAACGCATCGCGAGGCTTTGTTCTAATTCACCGCCCAGTCTAATTAGACTAATAACATCCCCGTGCAGGTCAGTTTCTCCAACGCACCCCTGTCCGGTGCAATTGAGAGACAGCCTTACATGTCGGTGGTCGTTTTATTAGATTTCGGATGAGTCATTGCGGACTTGTCGGTCGGTTCATTGAGAACTTCATATAGTCCAGGAATACGCGAACCCCATATCGTCCTAAGACTGATCGATATCATCAAGCAAATATTCCCAATTACCTGTCCACGCCTATGAACACAATCAAATCAAACGAGTTTCTTATAGAATTAATTCATCTTCTATCATTATATATAACATAATATAACATTATCGCATGCCCTTCTTACTGGTGAGTGGTGAGCAGTCGAAATATTGAAGTACGCAAGGAAGCGTGTGATTCAGCGTCTCGCTTCTCATTTGTTTCCATGGGTGGGTGGAGCCTAGCTGAATTGAGTGACCCCTGTCAGCCCCAAAATGAGGCCAGGTGACTCACTCACCCTCTTTGATCTTAGCAGTGGCTGTTTCCCTTGTTGCCTATGATACGTTTTAAATTTTGATGTCCAGAATTATGAAATCATGTCATACTACGAAACTTATTCGATGACTATACCCCGGAAAAATATTGAGGCCTCAGTCCACGTGTTCACTGAATTAGGGTTCATTAGGCTTTTTCTACAAGCTCTCATGAAAAATATTCCATTCATGATATACAAGCTTCCTTATATCCGAGAATTATTTGAATGAAAGTTTGTTTCACTGATGATTAAACGTTAATCATTTTTTATTGTACAGTGCCCAACCATATTCCTGTTGTCCTGTTCTGAGTAGTAGGTACTCAGTAGAAAGGCGATGCTTCTTCAATGAACATTTTACCCTTATTCCCTGAATTTCCTGGTGCCCAAACTATGGACAGTTTGTTATGACTGCCCAGTCCTTGTTGAGTTGAAAGAGCTACTTGGCTGTCAGAGTAAATAGCAACGGTCCTTTTATTAAACTTTTGCCGTAACTCTTCTGTACAATTCGAGGGGGAAACATCTAGCTGATATTTGTACAAGAATCAAAATATTTAGAAGACTCAAGACTCAAGATTGGGACTGATATGACTAAAAACCAAATTCCATTGACTGAAAGACTCAAGATTGTGATTGAATGGACTTGATTGCAATTCCAACGATTGAAAATTCCCAAAGTACTGACAATCAACTGACATGACTTTTAACATACTAAGCATTTAAATAACAACTTGGAAATGAAAAAGCGACAAATTTTTGTTCCATTTATTGGCTAATAGAAACCTAGTGAATAATTTTGTTACTATGGCAGTAGTTAGATACAATGCAAAGAATAATAATTCGAAGAGTATGATGCCTGCAGGTTTGTTTCCATTTCGATTGAACACTTTGAATTACAACTACCAATTTTTATCCTGATAAACCACAAGAGAACTTCCTCTCTTGCCCAGACTAAGAGAAATATCCCCAGTCATCATACATCTCTGGGCATCTTCGTCCATCGAATACGAACATGGAACGTGCGTGCCTGAAAGTGGCGTGATAATGGAGAAAAATGGCACAAACACTATTAACGTTTTTATTCGGTAGAATTGCTTTGTGATTTGGATGTTGCATTATTGATTGTGGGAACAAACGAGTGAATGTCAGGTTTTGTGGTTCGATTACATGAGATGCTAGTCGAAACGCATTTCGTAATCGTCTATTTTTGTGTAGCGGGTGCCGGTGAGATGGAAACCACATTGAATTATAACCCAAGTGATATTTTGCATGAACTTGTTTCATATGATCAGAAGAGTAACCTCAAGGAATTTCCAAAAACCGAATTACATGGGAAATATAATAATAATAAATAATTGTAATATTTATTCACTTCAGAACTCATAGTAAAAAATTAATAAAATATTAAATTAAGAAATATTGTCAAAAAAATCAGCATGAGTACCTACTTACGTATCAGTATATGTTTATACGCTCGCACAAGTAAATAAAATACAATTTAAAGCAATATTTATACAACGATAGCTAAAAAAACAAAACGAATAGTGAGAAAATTGTAAAATATGTCAAAGAGAATAATGTCAGTAAGGAATCATCCATAATTTTTGATAAGTGGTCGCAGTTCACCCTGTATAAAAATTATTTGTGTATTCAAAAAATATAGTGAGATACTTCATATATTTTGGGCTCAAGGAATTAAGATAAGGATGAAACTTTTTGTATCAATAAATTTTTCCAGAAAATCTGTTCAATTGATACTGGATTCGATCGATAAGTTGTTCATGATTTGAATTAATAGGTTGTAGAAGTTTTTGTTGTTTGTAGTTGAACAGTTGAAGAGTTTTGATGCTAAGAATGTGAAGAATCCCTTCCCTATATTTTTGGAACAATAACGTTGAAATTGTTTCGCGATTAAAAGCAATTACTCAATAGTCCAAAATTGTAAGGCGTTTTTTTTTAAATCAGCTCTAATCACAACTCCTGACCCCACGTACACATAATAAAAAAGGAAATTTCTTGTCCGGTGATCCTTTGTTATTGGATATGATCTGTTCAAGAAGTAAATATTTTATTGTTACCATTAAATTTAAAAAAGGCAAATATACTGACGATGCAATAATAGGACTGACAAACAGTATCTACAAAACCCTAGATGAGAGTGAAACCCTGCCTCGCTGTCTTCGTGGAAATTGCGAACGCATTCGATACCGTTAGTCACAAAATATTTCTATCGATACTCGAAAATATTGGCATAAGAGGCAATTGCCTCCAGCTATTCAATAGCTACCTTGAAAAACGCCAGCACTGCGTTAATGTTTGAAAAACCTCAGTGATTACAAGAGTATAGAGTGAGGAGTCCCCCAAGGAACAGTATTGGGACCACCAAACTATTCTCTACATACGTTAACGAGCTATTCTCAATACCATCTAAAAGAAAAAATATAAGTTTCGCAGATGACACTGCTATTTTTTATAAGGGTGAAACGTGGGCAAGACTCAAAAATCATGTAGAAACTGATCTAGGCCTAATAAAAACATTCTTTGATAATAGATCGCTAACTATTAATATCGCTGAAAACATGTTTTTTTCCAATTATATCAAGAATCAGGTAAGTATATTAGATCTCAGGCAATTATACTATAAAAAAGTAACATGAGACAATACATGAATGAAGATAAACTGAAAAAACTTACCCACAATTTACACACTAGGCGTAACTTCCAATTCCGGTGCCCTCTATTGGACGAAAATGTTGTCATTATTTATGTACAAAGTTGTTCAGTTCAGGATAGTCAAACGACTTTCTCATATAAATTATGTGGTGTTACCTTTTTTTTAGAAGGACTATTTCATATTTTGGGTTCGAAGGAATCTATCTCGTTAATAAAAGACCAACATATTTTTGCAGAAAGTGTTCATGTGTAGATTTTCTTCCATTTTGGAATCTTTCATAAGCACTGAATAAATGTGATTATGAAATATGGAATATAGGTAATAATAATAAAGTAACAATAAAGACTGAAGAAATATTATGAAGTAACAATCAAAACACTTTATTTATTTTTCATAACTATATTTCTTGTCTTAACAAATCCTTCTAAGTTCAAGAGAACTTCATGGCTTTCAAGTGAGAAAGGAAGGGACTCTTATAAAAATAAGAATTTTATGTTTTTTTTCAACATTGATTCAAGGAAACTACCAATAAAATCTCTTGATTTCCCTTCTTCCTCAGTTAATTCTGATAAAACCTTGGTGCCACATTCCGAGTGTTCAATCTAGTTGGTGTACATATACATCTTCGTCAAAGTGGAACACCACTCGATTTAGATGACTGGCAACTTCGTTAATTGACCGCATCAGAGGATTTAATAACAACAAAAACAGAAGCGAGAGGTAACATGAAAGTTTTCAAAACCAGATTATGTAGTCGAGACCGGAGAACCCTGAATTGCATAATTCCACCTCGCCTACCTACCTCTTTTTTCTCGGCTATCACCTGCGTCCTCGCATCCCGTTTCAGTCGCGACCCTTATAAATAAATAGCAGGGTGGAGAATGATTTATGTATCGACGATTAGAGATCGCTATCGACGACATATATACATAAACCACCGTTCACGATAGTTGGTGGAGTCGATTTGAGGGAGAGAGTATTATTATACGATGTAGAAACGAATGCGGCGGCATAATATTGTTGGTTCATTGAACGAATTTATGCGAATTTGTTGGGTTGTTATAAATTAGTTTCTTTTTGGGATTCGTTGCTGTGACAGCTGCGAAAGGTGGAACAAATTTATATTTATGACGAATCTGTGAGAATGCCGATTACGTTAGGAATGATCGATTTGAATGTGGAGGTATGTTGCATATGTTGAATTACTTTGTATTGATCTGCAGTTAGGTAACTGAGGGGCTACGAAAGTGTACGAATTGTTCACAAGGAAATCAACTTGACGAAAGCTAGGTATAGGAAATAAAAAAAATATGTAACGAAAAAAATATTCATCATTTCCAGAAAATCTCCAATTAAACAAATACCTTAACCAAAAACCCTTATGAGAAATGGTAAATGAAAAATGAAAAAGATCTTAAAAACATCATACCATCAATCTTATAAAAAATAACGAAACCATTTGTAATCTAATAGAAATTTCTAACATTTTCGAAGGACTTTGCAAATTTGGTCACCAACAAATGAACCAATCAAAAGAGAAATTTTTCGTACCAAAAATACTAGTAGGAAAAGGAAACCGAATGTGCCAGTACATGAAAGACAGTCAGTCCGTTATATTTTGTTATATTTTGGACTCGCAACTCTCATTAATTTATTATAAACAGTTGAAAAAAAAAGTGTTTTTTAAGTTTTAAAAATTTATCAGTTTTGACACAATTGCAATTTTTTTTGCACTATCTTGCAGCGAACCTGGACGCATGATTTTAATTTCTCCAACAGATTTTGAAGGTAGAAGTATAGCACCACAAAACGAATATTCTCATTTTGCGCTGCAATGCTGCGAAATGGGTGATAAATGTTTGCAAACATGACTGAAAACGGCCGAGCCTATGTAAGCGGCCGAATAGAAGGAGAGACTGGGAGATGAGGAGAATTCTTCCAATTAACTCGTTACGTGATAATACGCTTCCCCCATATTCTTTCGAAAATCATCCAACAAATTGTATTATGATTTCTTTACACTTTCTGTCTTCTTTTCCGACATAATTGTCTCTTATCATCGCTAGTTTCCCGAAACTTCCTAAAAGATTGCTTGTATTCAATAAATTCACCACTTCACTACCAATTGTCAGAAATGGCTTTAGGCTTCCCAAAAATTCCAGAATATGACTGTTTATTACACTTGTGTTTGGCTATTACAGTTGATTTGCGTCAGTTAGAGGTTACACAAGTTAAATGAGAGTTTAAAATGCAAATCCGAAATTCGCATATATTTGCCAAACAAAGGGGAAATATAATGTCTCAAAACATGTGTTCAGCTCCAGGCACTGAAAAAGTGATAATTGGGTATCGTTTTATGGGCTGGTGGAGTCGAAGTCTTTTAAATCCTAAAGGGTTGGGTTTATTGAACAGTGGACTCAAATTAAGGCTCATTTTCATATTCACTCGGCCAAGCTCTGCCATAACTATGGATTTTTTATTCATCAAAATTCAAAAGCCATCTCGGTATACGGAAGTTTCAAACGACATGGCTATTATCATTTTTGTTTTTTTGTTTCAAGTTGATTTCTATTGTAACCTATCTCCTCTGAGAACTATTATACATTTCTGCATTATGATTTGTTCAAGTCGGAATCTGCATTACTCACATATCTGAAATTCGAATAAATGAATATTGGAATTATTTGGTGTGAATGAAATTCAAGAAATAGTAACGCAACCCAAAATACCAAAACTTCATCAATTTCTCTCGACGCGCGTTTCGTCAACAAAGTTGGCATTCTCAGAACCTCAAAGCATACTAAACTGCTTTTGATATTCTTATCCTTTAAATTCAAGCTATATCCTGGGTATTCTCCAAAAATGAGACAGATGAAAAAGGAAAGTCGGGATTTATGAAATCAGCTGTAAAGACTGCGAGAAGTATGTGGGTCAAACTAGAAGGGTCATGAAACTACGGTTCAAAGAGCATATTGCTTATATCCGATTTTCGAGGCCAGAAAAATCTAGGGTTACCCAACATGCTTCGGATCACAACCACTGCGCCTTGTTCAAGTTTAAAGTGTGAAGATCATTAGTCATTGATTTTCAAGATTTTCAGATACCGATAATGTAGAAATTAAAGTAGGTAATGAGTGCAATTCTCTTATAAGTATGATTAGAATAGCGTTAGTAGTTCCTTGCACTTTGAGCTCCTGAGCTAACGTTGTTTTTGGCGTTATGGGTAGTTTCTGTTTCTTTAATGTTGAAATATTATTTAATTTTTGCCACCTTTCATCTTGTTCGGGTATGTTTTTTCTGTAGAATTATTTTAAATCTAACTTGTATTCATGCTATTTAGTCAAATAATTCGTGTATCATTAATAATAACATTAAAAAACTTTCATTTCAAGAGAATCGTTTCACAAATATGCCAGATATTTTTCAATGTCCGTCGGGGCATTAGCCAAATAAATCGTTGTTTTGTGTCACATATTTGCCTCACTTTGTGGAACCGGTTGAAACGAAGGATATTTTGATCTTGTCGAAATTCAAATATTCAAACTACATATCTGATTACTACATACTTACTTGACACGCCTTACCATCGTACTTGACTGTTCTTTTATATACCCCAGCAAGCATTATAGTAGAGGATCGAACTTCGATAAGCGCGCGAGTTGACGTTCTTGCGAAGTCCATGAATCAGCTGCTGCCCGAGACGCGATTGACATCAGCACACGCCCAGACCGTGCTTCTATGCTCTGCGATAATACGCGAGAATCCGTAGGCGTGCGAATAATTAGACTCCGTCACAATCACTATCAATGGATAATGATCAGAAAAGGTCTCCGTGCCTATATAGGTTTGTGTTGCAAAGCTTAAATATCCAGTTACTTATATCTATCGTTGTTGCGGCTTTGGCCACAAAAATTACATTTTTTAATGGATTTATATCACCCACTGGTATTCATTGTGAAAAAAATTTATCAAAGCGAACTTCGTTAAGAACGTTGCCTATTGCATAATAAATACTAAATGTTAATGTTCTATAAAGTCACCCCAACCATCATAATAAACATTCATTTCCACAAATAGCGCTATCAAAGTTAATACCATCCTATTACTTACATTTACCGTTGGGAAATTACAGTCATGTCTGGAATTGGGTAAACGGCCTTCACTTCGTGGCGAGTGGTTGGTACAGACCTAGGCGTGCCTTATTTCGGATAAATCTTCCGATCGTGACTGAGTATGAGTGAAATAAATAAATAACTGCTGATGTGCTATCAATTCCATACTAAGGTAGAATGGATGATGAGTTTTCAGCTATAATATCCCAAGAGCAAATCCATATACCTACATTAGCAGAAGAGCAAAATATCCGACAGAAAATTTTTAATGATAAACAAACGCAAAAACATTAATGAATAGAATAGCATTAGCAGTTGACAATACATTTGTCAACTGTAAATATAGCGATTAGATCCTATCGGAAACTACAATTCTATTACATTAAAATACTGACTGAATTCTGTAATAACAGTAAAAATGTACATTAGTAAAAATATAAATCAGTAATGCAAAGTAGTTTGAAATTATCAGAAAGTTATTCCATACAAATAGAATATTAACAGAAACGGAATTTAGCAGAAGCTTACTTACGCAGATTTGGAAATGATCAAATCCGAATTTTATCTGATTGGATTCTGTAGACCGGGAATCCATTAGATTGTACAATCCAATAAATATCATGTAACATTAGACAAAATGGTAAGCAACACATGTCAACACGATGATGACGCGACACAAACAACACTTACTTGATATTTTGTCATATAAATATAGCCGCATATGATTCCACAACTTTATGCAGTTGTTCCTATAGGGAATTCACGCCTTATAATTTTTAGGACATTATAAAAATAACGACCTTGAAGTTTGTAGGAAAAACTGCACATATAGGAGGAAAAGCATTATTTTGATACGTAAATAGCTGTTGTATTATCTAAGTATAATTCAAATAATTCCATCTGAGACTTATCAGGAGGAATAGCTGTTCCACTGTATGTTATACAACGAATACTGAAAACATTTCTCCTTAAAAGTTATGACCAGTGCAAAAGAACCTGGTAATCCTGAGAGATGATTGAGGTTTTGTCGGTGATTATGAATTAATTGAGACAAGATCCAATTTTCTATAGAAATATTACATGGAGCGATGAAGCTAATTTTTCAAATCGTAGGATGTATACTAGAAAGGATTTTCATTATTGGAGTATAGATCTCGGTAGAGTTAATCCATTTCCAGTCAATGCCCACAATCCACAGCGACGATTTAATATCAATGCTTGGAGTGGTCTATTCAGAGGCAGAATTATCGGTCCCTTTTTTCAACCGTTGCATTAAATTTATTAACAAGACTGTTGGAAAAGTTTTTCAATGATCTTGATCTGGCTGATCTGCAGATGATCAATTTTCAGCAAGATAGAGGACCAGCACTTGCTTTCAGTGGCGTAAAAAGAATGTTGCGACGCTATTGCTGCAAATGGTCCTGTTAAGAAGCCCCCTCGTTTACCAGACATGACACCCCTAGATTTTCCATTTTGGGGATTCCTGAAAACTGAGGTATATAAAATAAAACGTAAATGAATTGAAATAAATATTGAAATTATAATTAATAGAATTGATTGCCGAGCTGTTTAGAATATAGTATAGGATGTTCCAATTAGAAAAATTTCATTCATTGAAATATTTTGAAACATGACTGACAAGTTTGCACATATGACCGAATTCGTTGCATCAATAATAACAGAGTTGGCAATGATGCCTGCCGACTTAAGTTGGAAAACCCTGAATATTACATTGAAACATTTCTGAGATATTAGTCTCATCTTTTGTATTGATAACGGCCTGCTTTCTGGATTAATTGAAGACTATCAACTTGGAACCTGATCATTTGTGTCTGAAAAAAATCTCTCTATAATATCTCAGAAAACTCTAAATAAAACACGGAATCAAGTGTCACCTCATTTCGATTGGCTTTCTCAAATCTTTGAGACTTGAGCCTATAAGTAGATTTGATTAACTTAATCATAGGAAATATTAAAAATGTACCCGCAGGATATAAAAGTCAACTTCTATAGGGTTTTCGCATATTGATACTGTTTTGTTAAACATATCTTCCTGATATCACAACAGGAGTCTAGTGGTGTCAAATCGGGTGAACGTACTGGCCACTGAAAGGATCATCCTCTTCATCCAGTCCATCTACCGGCATAAGCATTATTCATATAAAGTCGAACAGCAGCAAGATGCTATGCTGCAACACAATCTTACGGGAAACATATTTCAGCGGAAAGTTCCGTGATCATCTGCCGTCTGAACAACAATCGGATTTATAAAGTTATCCCTGAGTCTCAAGGTAGATGGGGCCAGTTTGTAGTGACACTGTACATAATGAAGTGACTCCTTGTATGTCGATGGAATTCGGTAGAACGTCTCTCAGGTATTTCAATATTAGGAATGATAATAAATGCATCAAGAGTTATAGTCTTTTCGTAGTCAGTAGGCTGAAAAATATGAACAAAATATGGTTGAATTCGCCGCTTTGTTGTCATACACTATTATTTTGTTTATTTGAAATTTCACCATTGTAATTTCTTTTTCAAATGAAAGGAAGTAAGAAAATATATTCAACTGACTTCGGATAAGCTATACAACAGATTAAACGTCTCATATTAGGTTTGAATACGTCTGAGAACGCCTTCGCTGTCATTATGAACGTCATTTCCAACGCACACGCTTCTATCAGTGTCGATATTACTCTCAGAAACGTATGGTGATGTTTGGAATTTGCTAAACGACCTTCGTCGATAGTACCTAGTTGATATCGACCAAGGCTTCTTTCGGAAATATCTTTCAGTCGTGACTGATAACTTTCAGAGCGATCTACATAACTGATGTCATTACGGTAATCGCCGGCGTAATTTCATTTATATCGGACGGTGACAAGCAAGTGTGTATGTTACGTCATCCGATGCATCGCTCGAAGCTCTTTGGGAATGTAGACCCTGTGATCGTTGGAAGAATTTTAAAATGTCCTCCTATTGTTTTATTGCAGCTAGCATATAAAAATTTGCATACTGGTTTCTGTGAATCAGCTGTATTGGTAGGGTTAGTTGTACGTGATTGAGCATTCCGTTCGAAAGCGTTATCGAACAATTAAAGTCTATGGAACAATCGGTAATATTATGTCGACCCATTAAAAATCAACATAGATAAGATAAACCGGACTCGTGACATTAACGGTTGATTGATGTATTTTTGAAAAAAAAAATATACCTCTTTATAAACAGAGTAATTTAGTTATCTGTTTATCATTATAATTTCATGTAGTTTAAATCCCAGATATGCCTGAATTATTTCAGAATATCTTTGTTACCCAATTTTCAACTTGGACTAGATAATAGTAAAAATTCTTTTGAGATTTTCTTTTGATAAAAGGTGTCCTTAAAAAAGTCTACAAACAAATGATTAGTGATACCAAACATCTCTGATTATACATGAAATAACAGTCGAAAGTAATATTATTAGTAATTTATTTATGATTTTGACATTGTAATATTTTCTAGAAGCTTATTTGGGTATTTAAACAGGAGAATGGACTGTCAGTTAATTTATTTTCATTTTTTTCCCTACTAACGAATCTTTTTTCTGCCATGTTTTTCACCTTATAGGTAAATCGTATGAAATAAATTTCCCGCTTTTGGCCTACATATAACCATTACCGACCTCCGCGACCGTCCAACTACGACCAAAATTTCCAACACGTGTATTTTTATCGGACAATTCACATTGAATGATCGTCCTCGACCGGTTTTCAATGATCATGTTTGAAATTCCAATCTGCTGAAAATTTTGATCTATCAGTTTGAAATAAATTTTGAATGATGCATTCATCCATTATTGTAAATAACATTTTTTATTCTTCTTATTTATCGTTGATATCAAGAAAAACTTAGCTAGTACTTCACTATAAAACGCACATCTGGGGTTTCTGATTTGAAACGATGTTAAAGAGAGTATAACTATACTAACACAAAGTAAATTTTGTTCCAGGCATTATCAGCAGAATGGAGCAACCGATAAAAAGGCCGGAGAAGATAAAACTGACAGAGATAAACCCATATCTAACATGTTATCTCTGCAAGGGATATTTTATAGACGCAACGACGATTTCGGAGTGTTTACACTCGTGTGAGTATACAAATACACATTAGTGATCTCGAATTTCAAAAATTCAGGTAGTGGCAGTATTGTACCTGCATACATTTCAGGGAGGGCGGGTGTTCCTAATCGATAATTTAATTTATCCAGCGTAGCAAACTCTCTGAGGATGTTAAAGGGGGGTTGTACTCTTCTTTAGCCATCAAATAACTCAAGAAGAAACGCAGTATTAAATTGGGGATAGCATAATGTCAGTTATTCAGTTTGCTAATTAACTAATGACAGTTGTAATACCAGAATATAGCCTACAGGAAAAAAATCCATTTAAATCATCATGCTGCATTATACCGTCTCATGAAAATAACAGAATATATTCAAGAAATATTCAAGAAATCAAACTCTCTGGATTCGAAAATAACGTCACTTTGTCAGACCGCATTTAATCGAATCAATCTCATATACTTAATTCTGGTTCGGATCTATTCAAATTGGATTCGAAAGAATTTGTATTTACATAGCCTGAAATTTTTCAAAACATTTCAAAACATTAGAAATTGTTTTGTTTTTTGATTCATCAGTGTTGTATGCATCTGGAAACACAACTTTGATCAACGCGTTCCAAAGCTTTGCTGTTTCTTGAAAGAACGCGAAACGTACAAAAAACAGTATACCTATGCCTATTGAACCTATAACATCTAAACATCATCAGTTCTTTGTTGCCTTATGAAATCCCTTCAATTTATTTTCAGTCTGCAGAAGTTGTATCATCAAATTCCTTCAAGATAACAGTTACTGTCCTGTTTGCGAAGTTATCATCAACAAGGCCAAACCCAATCTCAAGTAAGTATATTTGTTTGTCAAAGTTAGCGCTAACTTCGTTGAATGTACTTGCAACAATACTCGGTTGTCTATGCCTAATGTCGATGTCTATTTAAAAACAAACAGAAACTTTTTCCAACGGATCTCCGAGCAGTAATGATACTTATATTTACACTTGAATGAGTCTAATTGTACGCTTATTTCAAAACCACGGCTTTGATAGACGTTCCAAAATCGATTCGATTTTGTCGTTATCATTGATTTCAACTGTTCATGTTCGGATCGATTGCATCAAGCAGAAATTGGTTGGATTTCACTGATTTTTAATATTGCTCATATAGGTAGGGACATTGCAAAAATTCCCCGAACATGAATCATATTGACAGTCTCCAACACGAACAAAACCATTGACACTGAATGAATTATACCGATTGTTATCAAGAAATGTGGACCAGAACTAATACCAGTCATTTGCAAGTTAGCAAAAATCTCTTGGGGATTCATGTGTACTGGTAAATTGCGAGAGTACAACCAATGCCTAGAAAAAGCAAAAAGATCTCATACCTACCGCATTGCTATGTGTAATCTCGAAGCTCATGAAAAAAGCTATCAACATCGAGCTCATGAAAGCTACGGAAGTTGTGAACGGTCATCAATATGGTTTTCGTCATCAGGAATTCACTGGTGACCTGCTTACTGTGAATGTTGGTCTCCGCCAACATTATTTCTAGTTCAGATTAACGATTTGTTGTCCAGTTCGCGGTTTTTCTGATGATATCAGCCCTATGCTGTATCACTTCCTTTAAAAATAACGTCACCGTTGCTTGGTAATAGCAAAATATCGGAAATGGCGAATAACAGTGACGTTATTTTTGACGGAAGTGATACAGCATGGGGCTAAATATCCTTCTTAGTTTTCTTTAAGCTCCAATATATCAACCCATTAAACTAGAAATTGACGATTTGTCTCGTCGTTGATGCCTCGTCAAACTTGCTAACTAATCTGAATCACTGCAGATCAATTGGCGGACAGAAGATAGTTTATTCAGTTAAAAAGAAGACTGATCAGTCTTGGTCTCGCAAAGCCCTAATTGGTTTGTTGAAAGAAGTAGTCTTGAGAACGAGTTTCATCAAATCCTCAAGCTTCATGTTTTGAAATCATTAGTGTAAAGTTCATCTGCTGGATCGCATGTGAAGTTGCTTTGGTAAAAATTCAAGGCAGATAGCATTCAAATGGTCGGAGATATCCAATATCACTGATGAATATGTCAGACGTAAGCAAGTACTCGTTGACCTTTTGTCATACTAGGTTTGTTTTTGTTCCTTTCATTACCGATTCTGAATCAGTTCTGAGCAGTTGTACATCCAAGTCTACTTAATAAAAACGTGTCAAAGCTTTGAACTTTATGAATTGGCTCGGAAATATAGGTCCATAGTAGACTGGAAAGTTATTGAAAGGAAGATAATAAACACAGCGGAAATATGCTTGAAAAGGAAGTTAACAACAAATCCTCGAAAGCCCTGATATTGTTCAGAAACTTCGCAAGAAAGAACTGGGGATATAAGACAAAGACCCTGCATGCAATCTATCGAAAATACAAGACAAGCTTGTTAAAGCATAAGAGGTGCAATAAGAATGTGCCCATAGGCCGCTATGGAGGTTATCCTAAGCCTTATACCCCTCCATATCTTAAGGGTACGTATAGCGATAAGGACTCCGATCAAATAACATAACCTAGATGAGTAACTCGTCGCACACGCACATTAAGATTTGTGTGTAAGGGACATCTTCCCCCCAACGGCAGTGTCGTGCGTTGTTAACAGAAATATAGAGGTTAACAAAAATAAAAATAATGGAAACCCAATATGGAATGATAACCTGAAATTATGATTAAATAATCTTCACAGGATTTTGAGAACAGCCGATGCTCTAATTCATTCATTTTTCTCTTTTCCAATTTGGTTTCCTTTCTCGATAGTTGCGACACTGGTAGCTTCAAATGATTGTTCTGTCAAATATCAAATGCAGCGTTGTCGTACTGACAAGACTATATCGACAACGGAGAATCTCCGTTCGGCGATGGAAATACTATCGTTTTTACATGCTCCCAAGCTGCAATGAACGTTTTAATTGCCTTCTTATTGCTATATATTTCAACCAAGACAGTATTTTTGGCTCTTTGATACCATGAATCTACCCGACAGATATCAAAATCTAGCTGACGTGCTTGTTGTATCCTTAAAAAATTGTGACATGGCAATAATGTCATGATTTGAGGGATAACATTATGAAGAGATGTTCCATTTGAGTATTACTCATCTACGTTGTGTTAGTTGATCGGAGGATAAGGACAACATACAGATTGGACAGAGGGGGAAGTTAGATTCCTTGCTGGAAATCACCAAACCTGAGATATGCCCCAAAATAGATGACAAAAATGTTCAGCTTAGAGAAAGAATTCAACACAAAGCTAAGTAGCAGAAGTGAATGGGGTACAAGGATCGATCCAGAACAACAGAAGAAACTGGACTAGGAGCCCTGGAACCAAATATTCCGAAAGTCTATGAAGACCCCGAACATTTTCAAAGCAAAAGTGTAGGCTAATGGAAAATATAAATAAATAATTTCCACAGACAAGAGATTATCATTTCAAACAGCCAAGCAGCCATAAATGGTCTGAACTCTCGTATAATCAACTTCAAGATGGTTTGGGAGTGCCTAGAGAAAATAAATGAACTAGGTAAGAATTACCCTGTTACCCTCCTATGGGTTCCGGAATACACTGGAGTGGAGGCTAATGAAATAGCAGACGTAACTTACAAAAAAGTATTGAACCCAGGCAGGCCAAGATACTAGTTACGGAAACTACAACCAGACGAGACCAAATGCATCATTTAGAGTACAAACAGACTCGGAATACCAACGGGAATCCTAACAGGGCAGTGCTGATTGTGGAGGCACCTTTATCCACATCGTCTCAGAATGCATTGCCCTGAAAAATCCGAGGGTATGATACCTCGGACAAAAATCAATTAGAAGAGGAGGATCTACCTGACCTGAAGCCATCCGAAATCCTGAATTTTTCAAAAGACATAGAACTGAAGGAAATGCTGTAGTCGTTGAGATATTCTAAACTGATTGGCAGGTAGTAATAGATCTTTTAGTTCGCTGTGTATTGACACCCCTCTTAATAAATAGAATGCATATATAAGTTTGTAGGTGCTAGAAAAAAATATTTATGTATTTCTCAAGACTTATTTTTTGTTTGTTTGTGTGCTTGGAGAGAGATTGGAATGAGCTGAGGAAAAGTAACGTTTCTTTCCACAGCTGTGGCAAAAAACCAGAACGAATAGAACATCCTTTTATTGAGCAATGAACGCTGAATGTATTCCGAATATTTCACTACCTATAGTCTAATTCCTAAATTGTAGATAGTGACTCATCGTACATTTTCTGGATTTTATGGGATTTGAAAGTGCGGAGGGGATGTACGAAAGTGGCAAAGTAAAACTTGATTTGAAGCCAAAGTACGCTTATATCTGTTCTATTTTTTGACCTGCTTTATATGAATTATGAACCGTACAACCGATGAGTCACTATCTAAAATTTAGGAACTAGACTATACTTGAACACATTTCGAACACTTCCCAATCAGATCAGGTTCCCGATCGCATACGATTATAGCCTTTACATTCGTACGCTGTGAAATTAAACTTAGGAACTCATTTCATCGATCCGTGTCCGTCTATTTAGGTCCCGTGCTATCAATTATCGAATCTGTTAATTATAATTAATTAGCGACCCGATCAATTGATTGATGTACCTACCTATGAATTACGGAATGCAAATTCAGGGGAACGTTGTAATAATGCTTTTACACGTTTTGAGGTCTGTTGAATCGCATCTGATATCGGCGCACATCAAAGGGTCGAGTGTAAAGTGCCATTTTAATTGTTAAACAACCACAGAAGTGAAATCGAAACACGTAATGACGTGTTACGGTTCGCCGGATTGATTTAGTGAGTGAAGCGGTTTTGGACTGGAAATTATTGCCGCTTGTTCGATACGAAGCCTTATTCAATACGTTATTATTGATTATGTTTCGGAACAGTGTATGCGCTCAAACTTGAAATATACATTTAACGCTTCGTGCCTCATCTTAAACGACAATTTGCTTCTTGACAGTGTTTTTTTTTGTATATTTAAACCTTCCACAGTCTGAAAATAGAAAAAATTTAGAAGGATAAATGATTAATTTGCATAGTTTTTAATCAGCAACGTGTCATATTTTGAAATTTGCCTCTCTGGAAAAAGTAAGTTATTATTAATTAAAAAGAAATACTACTTTCGGGTTGTTAGACCGACGTTCATAACGAGTTAGACTCGAGGTTCGCCCACACGAGTGATTGGCATCCTCAAGAGATTTTTCTGTTGACAGCTTACTCGATTGCTTGACATTTGACATTCGTTGTCGCAATTAGTATCTGTGAGTTGGCGTTCTTACCTCTGATTGGTCCATAGCGTTAGGTAACATTATCGAGTCGTTCTTCCAACTTTTATGTGGGTGAGGAAACTCATGCAGTATTTTTGGGAACTGGTAGCCAAGCTCTGTTTAGTTGTAGTCCTTCGGGTGTTGAAGTTGTTGTGGTGTTTCTGGATTTCAATTGCTTTCCGGTAGAGTCTTGGCTACTTAATGAGTAGAAGTTGTAGAGTTGATTTGGGTTTCTTTAAATTTTAGTCTGTGATTATCGTTGTTGAGAATATGTTCTGCGACATCAGATTTTTTTGCGTGTATTAACCGACAATTCATTGGCATTGTGCTCTTTGATTCTTGTTTTAACAGAACGTATATTTGGTTAAATATATCGTCGAAATGAGGTTTGGATAAATGCATTCACAAGTGTCTTTCTGTGTTTTGTATGTATATGAATGTAATGAATATGGATTTTTGTCTATTTGGGTGTGATTTTCATTTTCGTGGATATCCGTTTCAATAGGCGTATTATTCAACATAAATATTGTATTCTGAAAATGTCTGAAATACAGTATGCTTTCCTTTTTTTGACAAGTTATCGATGAAGGAATATTTCTGCTATATGTATTGCGAATTTTTGGAAAAGTTGTTATTAGTCTCTGGTGTGGCAGATGGTCATGTGCCCAGAGCAGACCAAGTGAGCCTTCTGCTTTCACGTGGCACTTCGGACAAATCGTTAATAGGCTGAGGAAACCGTGACATAGCCACTACCCCGAAGGAATCCCATCGAAAATGTCTCGTATCATACTTGCATATAGTTATCTATCATCTACGGATGATCTCCCTGGCAATGATGGTAATCGTCACTTACGTCTTATCTCTGGTTATAATTATTAGCTCTCATATATAGCATCAGACATAATCAGGACTTGAACATCACTTTACCTGGACTATAAGTAGGTTTTTGTCACAATATCCGATAATACGATGAAAGTGTTTATAATGATTGATTTTGAATACTCAATAGCTAAACTTTCGTGTCATCGTATTGTCGAATATCGTGATTGTGAACACTAAGCTCTGAGACTTGAGTATTCATTTCTTTCGCTGAAAGCTCGCATCCTGGCTCTTCTGTGTTTTCAGTTATAGTGTTCAAACAACCCGTCAAAACTGACTAACTGACATTTGTTGTCTGAAAATAATAGGACCTTGCATTCCACTGCAGAATCTCTCCTCTCCACATACTTCTGTCAACGTTGTCCGATTTTCGGTTCTCTTGAGGTATGCTTTGTATAGTTTTTGAAGATCCAAATCTGCATATGAATTCTCTTATACTATCTTACGTATTCATAAGAAAAAACAATTTTAAAAAACAAAGAACAATTTTTAAACCACTATTTCTCTAAGTTTTTAGCAACGGCTATCAAAACAAAAATAAAACTCAATGCCATATGCACATATTTTCTATTAACCAAAGGAACTTGTTCGCAATCCTTTTATTCACACTTGGTATATAAGTTGGGTACAGCAAAGTTCAAATTCAGATTGGCCCGCATACCCGCATGAATGAAACAAAATGGTATACTTAGGTATCATTTACTAGGATAGCTTTTGGACAATGATGCGGTGGTTCACTATGAATTAGATTTGTTTCATTTACTGGAGGTTTCATATTTTTGAATGTTTCACCCAATTCTGGTGTCTGATGATTTTCTTTCATTTATTAGTGCGGACTTGATCTGCGTTTCTTTCATCATGAATGCTTTTTGTTATCACTTTTTTCCCGCGATCCTTTTTTTATTGTTTGTTCTTTCCACTCACATTCCTGAATGCTCGCAGACCATCATATTATACCTTGCTAATGCAGTCGTTGCTTCTAGTAATGTTCCCATATTTTATTCTCATTCACTTTTCAGCCTGTTTATTTTACTTTTATTGTTGCCTTCTCATCTCTCACCTAATCGATGTCAGTTTTATTATCAAACTTCCTCCTTTTTCAATGGTCTGTTGTTTTTGTGATCATCTGCGTTTCTATTTCTTCTTCGACTATATGCTCGTGATATCGCTTTTTGTTTCTTATATGGTTTCTTATCTCAAATTTCATATCTTTCCACTGGCATTGAAGAAACAATACAGTCATAAATAACTAAGTAATTCATATTTCGGATACCAAAACTAACATTCAAAGAAGATTTTGCATCGTTGGACACTACGTGACTATACCCAACTTCTGTTACTCACCGTCGGTTTTTCCAGAATTTCTCTAACAACAAATGCACTGTTCAACCAGTTGGAATAAATGCTTTTGATAAGATGCCTTCCACTATTGCTGAATTTCTGAAATTACCAGATCCGCAGCAGTTTACCGGCCATTGCTTTCGAAGATCTTTAGCATCTCTATCAGTGAATTCAGGAGCAAGTTTGACTGCAATAAAACGACATGGTGGGTAGAGGAAGTCCTCAACTGGAGCTGAGGTTCACATCGAGGATTCCATTGATAATAAAAATAAAATAGCTTACAAAACAATTCCTGGTATAAGTTCTAGTTCTGTACCAGCATTATTCAATCATCATACTTCAATAGCACCATCATTGGTTAGCGATGAATATGAATACTTTGTCAGTAACTTCACAGGGAATTACCAATTGCACAACCTGTCAAATACATATCATCGGTCATTTTACTTTCAACACTAGTGTTAGAAGTGATTTGACCCATAATGTGAAAACATCAGTTTTTCATTCATATGCCTATGAATTGAAAACGTCATTTTGAATGACAAATGTACAAAAAATAAAATATGTATTCCCATTTCAAACGTGAAATTCATCATGTTTTTCAAGATGAACAACACCCTCTTCACCATTCACACCTCTCCGTCTCAGTTCAGGAACCAAATTAGTAAAAGTTACACTTCATAGGCCATTAAATAGTTGCAACGTGCCCGAGCCTCCGTTAACAAACGAAACTCTGAACTCCATCCAGTCCGTTTCGTAACCATTGAAAAGTCAAAAGTCGCACACACACACACAAGTTTCGCCAAACGACGCGAAACGGCAGACAGAATTTCAAGTTTCAAGTGCTTCTCTTTGGCCTTTCCACGTCGTCCGTCTCTCTCTCGAACAGCGCGTGGGTCTTCCTTCTCCGGTTAGGGTTCCCACGTTTTCTATTCGTTAGCGGAGCGATGCGACCGCAGTTGCCGCATCGGGCCGAATATCCCCGGAATAGTTCACCGAACATTTTGATAACCTAGTTTTCTTTATCAGTACGAATGATAAATCAAATCAGTTTTCAGTCCCACAAAAACCCCATCTGGGTTTTGGGTGTAGAACTTGTCAAGAATACAATGATAATTTCACATCACTTTTCCTCAGTATATATAAATCAATCTTTAAACTTACTTATCAACGACTGCACTTCATGCCATAATAGTAGTGCCCTGCTTTTCGCTGTCGACCTCAAACTATATCATATTGTAAATAAATTGTGTAGATGATGCTGCTGGATTACAGAGCGACATCAACAGACTTGCAGCTTGGTGCACGATAAACGGCATGGACTTAAACATAAACAAATGCCATATCATACGTTTTAGTCAGTCCCATCAACCCCTCAATTTCGATTATACTATCAATGCCCAGCCCCTTTAAGCTGCTGACCGTATCAAGGATCTTGGAGAAATTTTCGATGACTCTCTGACCTTCAAATGTCACATAACTTCCATTGACAGTTGTTCTTCTTGACAGAACCTGCATAGCATTTCTCCTGCCAGACCGATTGTATCAATATGTTTGTTGAGCCTACAATGCCCTGTGAGAAGTCATACTAGTATTCTAGTAGTGCATGCTTCTCTTCTGGCTTAATAGATATTCTATGAATGTTGGAGCGGTTGTTTTATCAACTCTTTGGCCTGTCTCATTCCTGGTGAATTGTTCCACCATTCTTGAGATTTCTGTTGGATTCATGATTTGATGTTTGTTTTGACCACACCGCGGAACGGTTCTGGGCCATTCAGGGCCTTACTTGGCTAGGGTCAGTCTGTTCTGACTGCCCAGCTCTTTTAGGGCTTCAATGCAGTCCTAAACAAGTTTGGAGGTAACTTGCATTGATTTGACTGCTTTTATCGAAGCATGGCTGTCTGAGTAAATGACAATGTTTTTTCTGAAAATGTATGCCTTATTAGCTCTGCTCAGTGGTGTATTGCGACGATATTTGCTTGAAATATCGTCGCGTATATACCTAAGATTAGGTATAGCTTTCATTTTCGGCTCGGTTCCATAATTGCCGGCTCCTGAACCTTCATCCGTTTTTGAGCCATCCGTGTAGACAGACATATAGCAAGAAACTTCCAGTATGTAGAGACAGGCCAAAAGTATGATATTGCATTCAGGAAACAGGGTTCTACAAGAATGTCTGGATGATTTTTTTTTCAAGTTAACGTTTCTCGACTGCTCATTGGTCATTGACACAGGTTAAATTAGGTGGTAAAGTTTAGTGTCTTTGAAGAACTTGAGCAGTGCACTGAACCCATTTGTGGAGCCGAGTACTTCCTTCAACGATTCCTTCAGGTTATGTTAGTTTCTGACGCGAGCATACTGTGTACATTCTAATAGAATATGACTGACATTGAGGTGAGTGTCGCAATGTTGGCAGATTGGAGGGTTACTAGCAATCATTATGTATTCATGTGTTAGTCGCGTGTGTCCGATTCTCAGTCTATGGATGACTGTTTTATCTTTTCTGTTTATTGTGGGTATTTCAAATGCATCGACAGAGGGGTGAACATTACGAAGCTTCGTGTTTGATCTGTTCCATTGATCAAGCCATTTATCTGTGATAATTCGTTCCATTCTTCTTTTGAGATAATTTTCAAGTTGTATATTTTCTATCGATATGTTTGCTGATGAAGCTTCTTTGGCGGATTGATCTGCTTTCTCGTTTCCACAAATTCCTACATGTGATGGAACCCAAACTAGTGTGACAGAAACCCCTTTGTTAGCTAGTTCATGACAAAGTTTATGAATGTTTTGTACTATTGGATGATTTGTATACAAATTTTTCATAGAATGAATTGAAGATAAGGAATCTGTACAAATTGCCATGAAACGATTTTCTTTCACTGCGGTCTCTAGAGCCTTTGAAATCGCTTATAGTTCGCCTGTATGTACTGAACAATCAATAGAAAGTCTGTATTCCGCTAGTGTTGTTGCAACAGAACAATCTACTCCATTTTCGTTTTTTGCGGCATCGGTATACAGGATAACATCAAAATGAGCCGAATTGAGCAGTTCCAGGAAGGCTTGTCTTAGGATAGCTCTGGGAGTGTATTGTTTGTTATATTTACACAGAGAAATATTGAAGGTGGGTAATATTTTAAGCCAAGGTGGAATATTTGAAAAAGACTTTGGAACTGTGTTGGACAAATGACAGAAGTAGCTGTTGTCGTCGAAGATGAAGAGGAAGCTCATGAGCTTCACAGTAGAGGCTTTCCACTTTTCCAAGTTAGCTTACTATCGAAAGTGACTCCTAAGAAATTGTAGTAATCTACAACTTTCAACGGTTCTCCATCAATCGTTATGTGGGGCATTTGAACACAGGTGTAACGTCTGCTAAATTTGATCACTTTTGATTTTGAGGTTGAGAAGTTGAATCCTCTCTTTGTTGCCCATTGAGTTGGGTGGTTCACCTCCTTTTGGAGTAAATTGCAGGTACTGGTTGTATATTTTCCGTGACAGAAGAGAATTAGGTCATCAGCGTAAAGTGTATATTTTACTGGTTGTTGTACAGAGGAGCGTATATCATTAATAGCTATAAGAAATAGTGTTGTACTAAGGACTGAGCCTTGAGGCACTCCATTTTCTGTAGTGAGTGAATTGAATATTCGGTCTGTTAGGAAATTCTTCACAAAGTGGAAAATATTTTCAGGTAGATTAATTTCTTTCAGTTTGCTGAGGATAGCTGGTCTCCATGTAGTATCGAAAGCGCTTTCAATATCAAATATCACTGCTATAGTGTCCTGTTGGTTGCAGATAGCGTTCGCTATTTCTGTTTGAAGAATAGTTAGGTTATCTATCAAACTACGATTTGGTCTATAACCTGACTGAGCTCCTGTTAAGATGTTATGTCGTTCTAGATACCAAACTAAACGTTTATTAATCATTTTCTCCAAAAGCTTACAAGGCGTACATGTGAGTGAGATAGGTCTATAGGAATTTGGGTGCTTGGAGATACTATTTGGTTTTTTCATAGGGAGAATAATCGACTGTCGCCATAAAGATGGGAATTCGCGACGCGACCAGATTCTGTTGTACAGCTCGAGGAGTTTAATTAAGGAATCAGTGTGTAAATGTTTTAGGAATTTACCAGGAATATCATCAGTGCCAACGGCGGAATTTTTTGAAAATATTTTTTAATAGAGCCCTTTTCTAGATAAAGAATAAATATTGTAAAGCCGATGCATTTTTTCATAATACATATAATGCCATAAGTGGATTGGATCTCGACAAATATAAAAGTTTCTTAAACTATGTATTCACAACCTTCCACAGTAATCGAATCTGGTGTATACTGATCCAAGAAACAATAGAGAGAGAATATGGTGTATTGTCATGTTTATTCATTCTATTGACTGCATTTGTGATATGCCCGTGCCAGCTAAGATCTTCCTGTAACATTCCTTTAACTAATTGTTGTAGTTGATTTGAAGGCTAAGAATTGAGATTCGTCAGCATCTAGTGTATGTAGGTGTGTAGGTAGGAATTCAACTATATCCATGAATATGGATGGAAAAGAATGGGTGCTACGTGCTACTATAAGGCACCTCCAATTCCAATTGAGTTATCTGAATAGTGCTTGTTAACAGATCCATCAACTTCTTTGGAACATTTTTGAATGAACTGTGGGTTCAAATAGACATGATTTTACCCAAACGAATTAATAATTATACATAACGTAGATGTGATCTTACCTGTATTTTTACCTGATGATCAGGTACGATCATCCACCCATGTAAATTATAAGTAGTTATACAATCAAGTATGATTTCATGTAGAAGCACGTTACATACTTATATCAATTGATTGTATTAACTGATTGATAAGAATACTGCAGGTCTGAGTACTTCTGGCCCAGGCTGAAGATGGGTTCTACTGAATCCGATACATGTGTCCCCCTTTTCGAATAAAAGTTGTGGAGATGAATTTGTGAATTTTTCCCTACCCATCATTTGATACTGATAATCATTGAAAAAAAAAGTCTAAAGTTACGTTTATCATTGTTTTAGTACATGACCTCGAGACGTTAAATTCAGAACATGAAGTCATCTAACCATTAAAATTTATATTTCAATTCATGTCATCATCGTTATCAGTTACTTTTTTTGATGATTCATCAAAGTTCATGATGAAATATTATTGAAACGAATTTAGTTTTACAGCGCAACCACTAGCAGGGGAAGTAGTAATGGTTCATTGGTTTTTCTGGTCTGAATAATCTGTAAAATATCTATACCCTTGACAGTTGATATAATTCATTTTCTATACCAAATCTGGTGTGTTCTGGAACAGTTCTGGCCAACCCCAATGATTGATGTGTTGTAATGTCTTGAAACAGAACGTATGCTTTTTTGAGTTGCTTAGTATGCCATCTTCGTTGGCCAAATATGCGTGAGTAAAATAGACGTTGTTTTGGGTAGTTTCTATTTCTTGAATAGTGGTGATTTTGTTAGAATCAAGGACTGCTTAGGTTGAATGACACAGATCCATTCATAAAGAGTTACATTTAATGGCTCTTGTCTTTCCTTGGACTCCTTTTACATTTCCATTGAGAGAAAGTATGTGTTTGTATCCTTGATATAAGAGTGTGGAAGGTTTTGAACTTATACATACCGATAAAACCAACTATTTTGGAAACTTTAAAGCTTTCATTGTTTACTTTTCTGAATTACTTTTCTGCTATAAGAGCAATTACTGCTTGCTATTCGAGCTAATAACTTGAAGAGATCCAATAAATGTATTCAAAAAAATGCCAAACTATACGTCCTTGAATCCATTTGTTTTACTGAACATTTATGACTCTAGGTATATTCTGGTTCAGGAAAAAAGTTCTAGGACGCCAGGATTATGCGCAGTTAAAAGAAAGTGAAAGAATTTGAACCTTAAGTACATTCCTGATCCTGAACCACTATTTCTCAGAACTCAGAACAAATTATGGTATTCTATTGCGATGCTTCTCGACCTGCAACCGGTTGCGAGTTGTAATTCTGCATAGAGAGATAAAACCATGGTTTTCTCTTGTCCATCCAAAAAAAAGATGAATTATTTGTTACGGAAGATTATCAGCCAATAAAGTATAATGAAAACTTCTATAATTGCAATAACATGGTTGTAAACATAGTACCTTTCACGCCATGAACTAATCTAAAACAGTTACAAATGGAAAGTAGTGAACGCGAATCAGTTTGTGGGTAACTTTCCGACTAGGCAACACCGCCGAACTATACTGGCTCGACGCTTCTTGGTAATTATGTAAATCTCCCAGTTTATGAGCAAGACTCCGATTGTAATTGCAATTAGGATTATTAGACATTCACTACTTACTACTGTGAAGCATATTTGGTGTGCATGCATTTGTTTTTCATTTTCGTTTCCTCGAAACTCGTACGACGATTTATGTTTACGATCTGTTTCGAAGCCTCAAAGGGGATTTCTGTTGAGTGTGCCTCTCGGTGTTGGTTATAGTAATGGGCGGTCGTTGTATTAACATAGGGGTCAGGTTTCTCTTGAGGCAATCTCGAAATGTTGCATAAATTATTGAAATGGCAAGTCAGATTTTCATTCTCAGATAGTGAGAATTAAGTAAACCGCAGCTCAGCAGGTTGTTACGTTATCAGGAAGATTTTGTTATGTTCGAGTAAACAGACTGGGTGTTTCATGATTGAAAACAATATTCTGTACTTTCGAAACTTATTTTTTTCTATCACATCCAACACATTCCTTTTTGATATCCGTTGATTCATGTTGGGAAATCTCAGTTCAATTCAATCCATTCTGTCTGTCCAAATTGATCAAAATTGCTTCGGTAGTGTGTTAGGGGGGAGGCAATTGCCAACATTGCCCCCCTGGATTCGCGCCTGTACAAATGCAAAATTTGATAGAAAGGGATTTATCGAGTATACCTACATACCTGTTTTGTTTTTCCAATACAAAAATTTACCTCAAGAAAAGCGATACAGATCATTTTCATTATCACAAATCAAACAGAAGTAAATGCTACGAAACCGAATTAGTTTCCTAATCTATTCAAGTAAGAATCCAAAACACATTTAAAATTTACAAAATAGATATTCACATTCAATCCTGAGGAGTATGTTGATCTGTTGCAAAACAGCTCGTTCATACCAAGAACGCTTTCCTGAACGTCATCAAGAACACAGCAAAAGCAGCTATGGATCTGGCTAGTTTTATAGGCCAGGGATTTGAAAATCAGTCAACTCTGGTAGCTCTTGACTTGTAAAATAAAACTATGGATTGAGGGGCGATCAATATAATATCATCTTATGTGTCGGGTCGTAAGTAAACAGTGTTTCACAATGATGATTATAGTAGTGAACTGTGGTTGAAGAATGGAGTTCATCAAAACAGTGTTTTAGGCCCCTTGCTGTTCTTGATTAATGTGAATGATTTACTATCATCCATGAATACTCTTCTTCGATGAGGATAGATGGTAAAAATGAAGTAAATGAAACTGTTGAGAATATTATTGAAACACCTTCACATTGGTTCAGTGCTAGTGAATTGTGTCTCAACAAAAATGAAAAAGGGCTTCGATGATATTTACCACGCATAAAAGTGATTCATAATCGATTAAATTCTCGAGCCCATACTCTTTCTTGGAGAACATAAACAGACATGTGAGACTGAATAAAGGTGTTGAAGCTGCACTTCTAACATACCATTCATTGTAAAATTTGAACGAGTTCGAATATATTGTGCCATAGAGGTATCAACAATGTGAAAGAATACTGGGTACCCTTCTCTCTAAGCGTTTCTACCAAGTGGAAAATAAAAGGCAAACATCTGTCAGAAAACAACTACTTCCCTGGCTAATGCCACGACGGACATTGAACTACATCTGACAGATATTTGTGCAACGTTCTTCCAAGAAGACCCAATTGCAAGAGATTTGTAAACCTGAGTCATTAAACTTGGGACTCTCACTTTACTATCAGCTGTAATATCAATTTACTATGTATGTGAGGGAAAAAAGTGGGCTCTAATCATAACTATAATACTCGAAATAGACATCTGTTGTTAAAAATTGTTAAAATGTTATTTCCGTCAACCAGCTGCACACCCTTAAGAGTACAACCCTCAAAAGTCTTCAAAAGACTTGTCCGAACTAGGGAAGACGCAGCCCTTACCTTTTAATGATGATGCCATGCACGAGACCGATGACCTTGCTGGGAATCGAACCCATGACCCTTAGGTTAAGAGACGAGCGCTCTACCATCATGACCATCACGGCAACACAGTTTGATCAGTACAAATCGTAGCCAACTAGATATAAAATTTAACTATATACTTTCAATATACCTACGTCCATTTTAACGTCAATGATTGTTGATTATAGCATCTTCAAATTCTATTATTTTTTTTGTCGTATAGATGGATTGATACTAAAATGGAATCCATTTAATGGCCTTCCCGGTCTTTGGATCTCACACCATAAGATTTCTTTCTGTGGGGTTATTTGAACTATCAAGCTCAATCAGTGAACTTGGACAACCCGAAGGACCGGATTGGTAGGGCGAAGAGTAACATTAGATCAGCTGCGTGTACGTTGAAGGAAACAATTTCTAATGTCTGTCGCATCAAAGATACTTTTCGTACCCATGTTCATCCATTTAATGAACTCGCCTGAAAGTTGTATTCTAGAACTTCCTCTATTTCTATGGAAAAACTGTTATCAAATGATGATGTTGGGTTTAAAACGAAGTGGAAATTCATAAAATAGAGGGTGATATTAATAGAAAATTAGGAGTGAGTATTTGATGCCTCTCAAGACTTCTTTGTCTTTCTCTCTTCTTGCTTGCTTGTTATGGAAATGCATGGTGGACCCCTCTAAATGAGTTTGAAGAATTTCACGATTGTTACATGGACCATTCGCTACTAGTAGTAAGACGTATTGCAATTTTCAGTGTTAACCTTGTATATTTTTTGTCAAATCTTGTTTCTCCTATATCGTTGGAAATACCGAAGCTTTCGACCTTAATTAATAAAGCGATGTTTTCGTGATACTTCATATACTCTTTGCTTTGCATTTGGTCAGATCAACTCATAAAATATTCGCAACAATTCCTTGCAATCACATAACCGTATGCAATTTCGACCTGTGAATTTGTGCATAAATATTTATCTTAGATTGCCCTTTTCAAATTCTCCCTGAATCAAGCGATCCAGTTTCATCCCTTGTCAACGTCGCTCTGAATAGATTCTTCGTAAAAAAAGCGTTGGCAACAACTGCACTGAGCAACTGTTACGAAAATGTCGACAGATGGTTTAATAATATATAAGAATACAATGATGTTTTTATACAACAATGGCATGCCTCAGAAGTAAAGTGTATTTATCTCGACCCGCAAGGTTAATGCCGTTTTCAACAGCTTGGTTTTTTTATCAGCAAAATATTATTGCCAACAGATATTTTTTCTCGGAAGCGAACGAATTCGAAGCTCGTTCGTCATGCAAACGTTTTACTATTACGAGTTTGTTTATCGAAAGCTATTCGACGGAATTAAAATATTTCTCGGTACCATGTTCTGAAAACAATCCGGGTGAGTGACTGGATAGAGGATAAGGTTTCAAGGTTAACTTTGTTTATTATTATACCATTTCGTGAAACTGAGAATATAACGAGTTGTATTTTGGAGTTCAATGATACCTACCTATCTAGTAGAAATGTTGAGAATTTCTGAAAATTAATTGTGGAAGCTTGAAGTGGGGGATTACCATTACACCATTGCATACTCATTGATCTCAAGTTCGATATATGGATATAGTTCATAAAACTAATCCATACAGTATATTTCTTCGCATATTGACTTTCGTTTTCATGGCAGTGGCGAACTTGCAATCGAATTTTATTCGATGCAGGAAAATGCAGAGGGAAAAATTCGATTAGTAAACTGATATCGACCACCCTACTAAATCTAGTTTTCATAAGTGCATGTCGTCCATTCACAGTGAACACTACAACTTACAGTAGACAATACAGTGCAGCAATATTGAAAAAAAAAAATCAAAATTTTTTATTATCTTCTTATGAGCCATCTTTTAACTATAAAAAAATTGTTTAGTTACAGAATAAATTTTTATTTACCTAATATCATAATTGAAGTTTTCTTGATGGACGACGACATACCAAACATGAGATATTCAGCCCTATGCTGTATCACATCCGTTGAAAATGATGGTAATGCAAAATAACGGAAATGGCGAATAACGGTGACGTTATTTTTAACGGAAATGATACAGCATAGGGCTGAATGTTGGTTCGAAAATAAAAACCATTAATGAGATACAGCAACACCACCTCTGAAGAGTTGGAAATAATTGACGGAAAAACTTCTGGAGATATTCGTCGAATCGGGAGTATCTGCTTTTCTATAAAATAGGATGTATGGTGTCTCCAGAGGCTCCTCGAAAGAATTCATCCTATTAGCGAAACTCAAATCATCAAATTTGTACCAGTCCGTTCTGTTGTCTTTTGCCAAGGCATAATAGTGGCCAGAATCAGCTCCAGAACCGCAGTGAACAATGACTGCATACAGCTCATAACGGCGCAGTCAGCTAGATTGGTATGTTCTTCTTGCTTGATATGTTGTAATAATTCAATACTTTTGTAACTGAAGAGTTTCAAAGTTAGGATCAGATTTGTGGGTGTTTCAACTATATTCATTATTTTATAGCTGTCGGTTATTTTGGTACATATTCGGCAATACACTTGACTATCACCTGTTAGTTGTTCGGTTCTCGCGAGCTCTAATTTAACAAAAATCACTTAAGTTTCCGCTATCCATACTGCATCTACTACAACGTAAAACTATAAGGATTTTCTATCCAAAAGACTTCTATACTGAAGAGGTGATAGGCTCTGTGCCATCAGAAAATACAAGAACATCGAATGAATTATTCTCCTGCTCACGAAGTGTATTCAATAGTTATACCAAAAATTTGGAACTATCAGTCCTGACGGAAAACTTGTTGGCCTTAAAGACTGTATGAAATCGTTTCCTAAATTATTCAATCCAACTTTGCTACCATGACTTCCAAGGTGACTTGTAGTCTTATCCAAAGACTTTACTGGCAAAATAGAAACAGCAGCATCTTCAATCAAACCATTCTGAATGCAGTAATCAATCCTTCGTTGTGAAGTGGAATCTTCTGAAGGGATTGATCTTGCTCTTTTTCAAAGTATTTGATTTTGGATTGTTCTGAAAAAGAAGGAGAATCAAGTATCAATGATTTATTATGAATTGGAGATTTAAAATGCACTGAATTCTGCTTCATCCAAAAAGATTTCGCTCTTTCGATGGAATGAGGAAAATATAGAATTTCGTCCAAACAATTTGAAGGATGAATAGTTCCAAAAACCGAAGCAGCATTACCACGTTGGATAGCAATGCTTATTCTCTCTATCAAGAAAGTAATTGAACGATAATCCTTCGTTGCTTGGCCTAATCTTCTTCCAATATACTATATTGTCAAGTTCAGAGCAACTAAATCTGGCGCCTAATTCACCCCATAACCTGCATCGATGCAGAAATTTCTCAAAAACGATCGCCCTAGTGTTGTTGAGAATGTAGTCAGTCCTATTCTGCTTAGAAAAGGTGTATACTGTAAAAACAGATTATGTAAGAATACAAGATTTAATTTGAGATATTCGATGCCATGATCAGTCAAGTGAATTTACATTTCGAAATGTGAAATATTGTAGCTTTACAAGCTTGCCTGTATTTTTTGAACATTTCATACAAAGTATTATTGATACAAAATTACATGATGTTTTCACGGTGTATTAAGTAAAATTACAGAAAAAAATGTAATCCTTTCGTAAATTTCAGTAATTATCCTGTATTGTTTACTTTGTGTCATAGGTATTTTCACATGCCCTTTACATATGATTACATATTTTTATTATATGCTCACCGAATATGACTTCAATATATTCTATATATTTACATGCCTAAAAATATAAATGAACATGATTATTTCATTAACACATTGCTACACCAATGAAATTTCATGACTGAAGTCACATGATATGTGATATGAGCGGCTATTTAGGTAAACAACCGGATATTTAGGAAACACGGCTATTCATGTAGACAAAGAAATCAATGCATATATAAGCAAATCCATCCCAGAAAATACCGTGAAGAGTAAAGAGTATATGAACGAGAATATTTGAATGATTTTATACTGTTCATGAAATAGTCTTCCTGAATATCACTCGACCATGACAAATAGAGACTATTTATTATTTTCTTTAATTCATCTCGAGTATTTTGAAACAATTGAATTCGACCTTATGTACATTAATAATCAAAGAATAACTCCCTCGAGCTAAAGATCCCGGGAGTTATTCAGATCATTAATGTTCATATGGTCCCACTAAATTGTCAAAATACAAGGTACTCTCGATAGAATTATGAAGAAAACAATAGTCGGCTATTTGTCATGGTCTTGGGATATTACCTACGATTGTTTTACAAACATCAAGAGTAATCTTAACTCCACAAAAAAACTAAACACTTAGAAACCTCTTATAAAATATAAGAAAATGAGGCAAAGCAGATAATATAAGGAGTCAGGCTCAGAAAAGAAAATAATAAAAATTTATCACATACGTAATTTGTTAAAAATTAATAAAATGAACACAAACTAACTAAATATTGGCTATAACCTCATAATCAGCGTAATTCCCTTTGTCACGAACTCCCTCTTCCCTTCACTCCCACCGTCTGGGTGTATTTTGAAATGATACCTATAGATCAGTTCCATTGTTGTTGTGATACTAATGGGTTATCGGAGGTTCAACACATATTGTTCCAAATTACATCTCCAATTAAATTTCACCTTCATTATCAATAAGTTTTTTTGGATCTGAAAAAGAATGAAAACGTATTGTTACGTTTTTGCTAAATAATAGGCCCAGCACACTACTAAACTGTTTATTTTCTAACTTCACTATAAACAAACATACTAATAAAACAGATCTATACAACAATACAACTAGCTAAATATTCCAAACACTTCTGCTTATTATCACTTAATAAATTCTCTTCATAAAAATTTCTCTTCTCAGTCAAATGTCTTGCGTTTATATAGGTACTCAAGTGTAACCAAAATATTCGCGATGCGGCAATTGTCTGCCTTTTTCTCGGATTTTTATCAATCTCGTAACAGTATTGATTTTTATGCAGTTTGAACGAAGCAAAATATAGACATTAGGCAAAAACCGAATTAAATGAGTTTAATATTCCTTTTTTTAAATTATAACAACCCAATTTTACGGTTGAAAACAATTCAAACTGTTACTGGCGGTAGAATAGGAGCTGGAACGTTTGAGTTCAAACAAATGGAATAGCTACAAGTTCTTCGATGAAAATATTGATGATATTAAATTTTCTCTTATTGTCTCGAATTCAGATGAACAAAGAGAGCACTTGATCTCATATTAATTCACAATTCAAAATGCAAACAAATACGGCTTGACGATCCCGACAGCCTCACGAATTCAAATGACAATTGCTGCCCTTTGCAAGAAGAAAATGGCACTTGAAGTTACTTGTGCAAACATGTATATTCACATATTCTTTGTGATATTATTTGAACCATTGTAAATTTTATGTAAAGATGAGTAATTTCATTGTAAATACATGTAAACTTCATCAATTTTACGGTGAATTACACTATTGGCAGGAAAATTGAGTAAATTTACTATTAACGAACTGTAATGAAATAATACCAACATTGTATTGTATAGTTCGGAATGATAAAGAAGTACAATCTTTTTTTACAGTGTAGGAATAAGATGTAAGAATGAAAAATTAAAAAAAATGTTAGGGAAATATAAATTATTACCAAATTTTCATTTCTCACCTGAAAAAAAAAGTGTGTATCAAATTATGATCATAAAATATTTTTTTTTGCGAAAGTTGTTCAAAATAAATGAAAATTAAATTTCGAGCGATGTATTTGCGGACATATGAACTTTTTACCATGAAGTTAGGAAAGATTTACCCTTCAGAGTTTGTACACGTGTTTAGTAAACACCCTGTATAAAACTCAACAACTTACTATTAGGGATTGATGATTGACGGCTCATTTGCTAAACTAACCTCCACATTCCGGAATTTTCCCAAAACACATTCGCTACATTTAGCAGAGCACTTTGGATCTTTTATGTCCCAACCTTTTATGCCCTTCAGTCGACGTACATGAACCGCCACGTGGGATTCACGCTGCTGATGCGGTGCCGGGCCTCCCGCGCTCCCGCCGCCTCCCTCGGCCGATCGCTCCACGAACCCTCTGAATACCGCCACGTTGGAAACGAGCCTGCGCGTTGGCAGCTCGTCAATAACGAGCTCTGAGCCACCACCACGTTATATTTTGTTTTCGGAACGGAAAATTTTTCTTTATTTTTCTCGAGTCGCATTTCGGGAGACAAAACATTTCTGTTTTTCCGTTTTTTATTTTTTCTTTCGACGTTCTATGGCCGACAGACAGCCCGAGGGATTGATTGTTCTTTGCGAAGCTGGGGGATGTCAATCCGGTCGATCCGATGATGTTTATCGGAGACCGGCGAATCATCTATTTTGTATGAGAGAAACTGCTAAATGAGATAAATGAGAAGAAAAACAATGCACGGTATTTCTATAAACGATGTACCAGCTGCATATTTTCATATTCTGTTCGTCTAGTTTGTTGGATTGAATAGTTGCAGAAACTGACAGGGCCGGATTGAAAATCGTTTCAATAATTATTATGTAGGTGAGAGGGGAAACATCTCACTAAAATACAAGACTCAAAATATTTGAAAGACTCGAGACTCAAGATAGGGACTGAAAAGACTCGAAATGAAATCCAAGTGACTCAAAGACTCAAGTCAAGCCTACGACTTAAAAATTTAGCCGATGACTGAAAGACCTACGCGAAAATTTAAGGACTGAAACTTGACTCAAACGACTCAAAATTTCCAGTTGTACAAGATTTAAAGTAGATGTTTTCCCCTCGTGTAAGTCAGTCAGTTTTCAATGAAAGATAGAATGAATGGTTATGTACTGTTTCAACTATGTAGAAGACATGAAACAAGAATTATTCATGATAAGGATCAAGATACAACTGAAGGTGCTCAAACCTAAATAAGAGAATTGAAACTGAATATTTGTTCTGTTCATAAAAGGCTTTGGTGAATTATCAAAATGAATCGAAGAAGTCATAACAATGCAATAAGAAAAATCAATTCGATTCTCTTATCATCACAGCAATAAAATTGGAAAACTAACTGAATCGCTTTTGGTGGTATAACAGTAGTTGTCGCTACAGACCCCAAGAGGCTGAAAGTAATCACTGGGTACCTTAGAAAACAGTCACAAATGCTGACCTTATCAACGAAGACGGATGATTGGCTGCTTATTTGTCCAAAGTTTGAGAAGAAGAGACAAAAACTCTGCTCTAATCTAGCGACCAAAAATGACGTCGCTCTCATCAGACATTTGGAGGAAGAGATGGAACAAAGATTGTTAGCTGTTTTATTGAAACCTCCAATGCCTGCATATGTATTAAATATGGTATAATTAGATGTTCCAACAGTACTACCACTAAGGAATATCTACTTATAGATATAACAGAGTTGTAGTAAAAATGTAAACATCCTGTAGGGTTATAGCGAAAGGATATTATTATAGCTTCGACATTATTTTTCTATTATGATCAATCTTTAACCATCAGCATCAAAACCTCTTGCAAAAGTTGAAAACGTACAGAATCAATAAAAGATGATTATTTATCTTCACCAAGAATTCAGTGTCGAGCACCACGATAAGTGTACAAATACAGTAATTTATTGAATGAAGGGTATGAATGAGTTCCAAGTGCGTAAATTGGTAGATACTGGATAACAACCACTAAGTATAAAATAGTACATATGGAATTGTAAATTGGGGCATGTATTTAAACTGAGAACTTATATCTGGTCGAATGTACCACGAAAGGTTGCTGAAAACTGAGACTTGAAGCAGTAGCTGTCATTTTTGTAATCAAGGAAATTTACTTGCTAATGAAAACTAGTTTTCAACTTTCTCTGACCCAATGTACTCTCGAATAGATGTAGTAAGTGGTTCTCTGCTCGAGAAATATGGCCAACATTCCTGCTGTTTCACGATATGCTGGTATATTTTTTAGGATCAAGAGTTAATAGCGTGTCCATCATTCTATCAAGGAGCAAATAGCAAGATAATCAAGTCGTTGAGGATATATTAAATGTTTGTATGAACTTTTCTTCATAAAATCACCCTAGGGACTACACCCTGTAATATCAGCATGTCATTAAGGAATAACCCTCTATACTCAAAACTGCATCACTGGAATGAAGAAATTTCATCAATTCAATATGCAACTACAAGATCAATTCAAGTTATTTATCAACTAATTCTTATTTTTTCGTCCACACAAACACACTTTCCGGAACTTTATTATAACAAAGAATATATATGGAAGGGTAGTTTCAAAACTTGGAGCCGCTGACGTCGAAGGGGTGTTCACTGACGCACAAAATGCTAGGTCGATGTTTTCCTTCTTCACAAGGAAACGCTGAGTCGGATCATATTTACTAATGCGAGAGTTGAGTATCAAATGTTACGTTTTTTGTTCTTTGATTTAGTGTATGAATTTTCAAAAGGATATTGACGACAAAATCATATTTGTTACAATTGTGCATGATGTGGTAAATTGGTATTTAGATGGCTACAACTAAATTCAGATTTAAATGAATGAAATGACGTGAAATCCACGGTTATACTTCCCCAGACAACAGGGAGGCAATGGTCATGAGTTTTTCCATATCAGAGTAGGGTTGCAGGGGTTTGGATACCCTCCACTGCAGGATTAGTAACCATGGAAAAGAGAGGATTGGAGCATTTTTCTTCAAGACAGGAGCCTTGCGGGGGATAAGCTTGATTTCCTTTTCGACACAAACTCTCTACTGAACCATCTCCTGAAAAAGCTTTCAGAACCGAAAAAAATGGGTTAGTCCCTTCGACAAATTTTCCCCTTTACCTCACTCAGGCTAAGTGGGCTAAAATCGAAGGTCAATATATCCGTAATAGTCTGTGATAGGTGATGGGCTTGTGGCACCTGATACTAGGAGCAGAGCGTTTCTTGGTCTACCAGATACCCAAAGGTATGAAATAGGACGATTTTCATCGTGGAGTTTTTCTGTTTCAGGCCAACCGATTATCATCCGAGAATATGAGAAAAAACGTACAAAATATCGAGATTTACTCTAGACGCTTTATTCAAACCATTATGTTAACACGATGGTTCTTCTAAGGTGCTTATGTTATTTTTTGAAATGTTTCATGTCCTTATGAACTTTATCCAAGTTCAATCTCAGTTCCAGCATTGAATTTTTGTTAACCGTTTCTGTGTTGTGAACAGTATCGATTCGGTTTTCCATTTTACTGATTCTTTCTTTATTTTGTTGATTTTCTCCTCCATTTCGCCTTTGATGTCCACCATCACTGTCTCGACAGTTCCCATTCTTTCTTCTAATCGATTTGCCACACCACAAAAATCTTCTTTCAATCCTAGTGTCCTGGAATTTGTCTTCCGGAAACCATTAATTTTCTGAAAGCACATCTCTCAAACTCTTAGAATTTTCTAGAAGCTTTTCTTCCAGGTTCCTGGCACTTTCTTGTAGTTTGTCTCCAGATTCTTTGAAATTTTCAGCAGGTTTCCTCAAAGTTTCTTTTTCAGATTATTAAAAAATCTTGTTTCAGACTATTCGAATTTTCTACCTACAGACTTCTCGAATTCTGTTGCAATTTGTCTTTCAAGAATTTCGTAGTTTCGTCGAGTTTATTCATTATGGAACTCAAACTTCGGCGACTCTTTCTGAAGTATGACTGTTTTACCAGTTGTTTCTAATTCTCTTTTCTCCAGATCTTGCTTAAATTCCGCCACCTACAAATCGAACAGGCGAACTTTCTGTGGAAACATTCCGTCTTGTGACTTCAACCTAAATATCAGTTTACTCCACACAAAAAAATTATTTTCCTGAAATACACAAACACCCATTAGTTTAACGGGTCACGACGGGTCAATAGTCTATTTCTATCAGTTTTTCCGTTACACAGAGACTGTCCATTACACGAATTTTTATGTGTTTTAAGAATCCCACTTCTGACACTAGTATTGTAAAAATACTCTATTATCTACAAATTTATTGGAACTCCCTAAACTATAATTTATAATTAATTTTAAGGAACTACTTATAGTAAGTAAATTATATTACTATCGCTGAGCTAACTATCTCTATTTGCAAACTTTGTAACTAACTGTAAACTGCGAAATGTAAAACTTTGCTCTCGGTGATGAAGCGTCCTGTATTAATACTCCCTATAGGCTTCTGTTGGATGATTCCAGAAACGCCTAGAGAAGTCGCCGTTATATAGAATGGTTCCGAACACGCAGTGACTCGTCTAAATGTTTGTTACACGGCTCTCGTTTCTTCTTCGATGTGATTAGATTGTTCTCGATTGAAGATGTCATGCATCGTTAACAAGCCGTCCTGAATTATCCCAATAAGCGGTCAGGTCCGGCTCTAGAATGAAAAATAATATCTAACAAAGGGTGTTGCATTACAGCATGTCAAGACAATGTTCATAGAAATATATAAAAATCAATACCATAATCGTTTTGATTTAAGGTACCCATTCACATACAGTTTGTCGGCAGATCTAGACTGTACGATCTGAACTGAAGATTTGAACTTTCTCAGGTCACAGACTATTCAGTTTTCTGAAACGATGCAACCTCAGTTTTAAGACTGTTAGTTTTAGAACTGAAGGAAAACTGAGTTGCCGCCACACACACAAATATTTTGTCAGTGCTGACGGAACAGTCTTGCTGTAGTGAAAAATGTTTTGTACTAACAGAAAAAAAACTAGCCGCATTTCTTGTGCTGTTATTGGCTACAACAAAGGCAAAAGAACGTTTTTGGGTAAAAGATTGGCTACTACAACGTGATACTTTATCTCATATGAGACTGGTGCAAAAATTAAGAACTAGTGCAACAGACGACCTTAAAAATTACCTCAGAATGGATGACACATGTTTCAAAGAACTGTTAAGCATGGTGAAGCCGTTAATATCAAAGAAAAATACTAAAATGAGAAAAGCAATTACAGCCGAAGAACGATTAAAGTGACACTTCGATATCTAGCAACGGGGCGAAGTTTGGAAGATTTGAAATTTTCGGCAATTATTTCTCCCCAAGCCCTCGGAAACATTATTCCGTAAACATCAACAAGTTGAAATACCACAACGTAGGTACATAAACGTTATCAGAGCCTTCACCTGATCGCTTTGATTTCCTCAATTTTTTCAGTTCTTTTCGAAAACTGCACCGTAAATTATTAATTTTCTTCTTAACAGAATCAATTGTTGCATTTGGATCTGTTTGTTTATAAAACAATAATAATTTTTCGTACACTTTATTCTTTTCGTGCCTATTTGAGTATGACTTGCTCTTTACTTCCCAAAGGCAAGGCAATTGCCTATAAATATCAATAAATTCGGTTACAAACGCTGTATTTTTGCTTGACTCGGCCATTTCACAAATAACGCAATCACGAAAACTTCCAACTAGTTTAAAGATGGGATCGTACGATTTCAACTGACGATTTTTCTCCATTCACTTCAGTCCGTCGTTAGATTCCAGTGAACTGCAGGTTCAGACCTGCCGACGGCCTGTATGTGTATGTACAAATTTTAACTGACGATATGCAAATCGGCAGTTCTGGACTGAAGGCAGACTGTATGTGAATGAGTACCTTTACACTCAATCCGTTAAAATTAGAAAATAAACAGCTAGAATTTGACAATTTTTTAGAAAGTATGGGTCTTGATCAACTACATGAGGATTAATATGATAACTTGTCCAACAGTATATAGTTTTCCAGGTACAGGGTGACGATTTGAATGCTTTCAAATGCTACAGCTCATGAATGAAATTATATCATTACGAATTGTCCATAACCGTAACTAGGATATGAAAGTTAAACTGACTCATGAAAATAATCCTTCCTATCACCCCCCCCATTATAGCCACAATCACCCCCTTAATTTACAGCCAACTACATTCCAATACTCTAAGCAGAAATCTATACTTGTAATACCTCATTGAATCGTCACCCTGTACCTGGAAAACTATATATATATACTGCTGGACAAGCAATCATATATGAATCCTCATGTAGTTGATCAAGACCCATACTTTACAAAAAAATTGTCAAATTCTAGCCGATACATTAAGTTTATTTCTAAGGCAGATAGTTCAATTTCGAATTTGAGCACAAAAATCAAATCGATGCATAATAGCGAAAATCGATTTTTTTACACCCTGTACCTCGAAAACTGGTCATAGGATCGATCTGTGAATTGGACTACGTAATGAGGATGCCAAGATCTACAAAATTCGAGCAAAATTAGCCGAAAGCCATTTTACGTACTAAATGTGCGGGGTCCTTTCCTTGATATGATTTTACATTTTTATTTTCAAAATCTTAAAATCAAACTTTCATTGAAAATTCTTGTATTTCAGACTGGACAAGACGTTGCAGGACATTGTTTACAAGTTGGTACCGGAATTATTCCTGCGGGAAATGACCAGGCGGAAGCAGTACTATCAGCAGTATCCACAGATCGCGGCGAGGGTGTCGCCTGAAGAGCGGGGAGACGATACCGAAAGGACAATTTTCAACCCGCAGGACTGCATCAGTTTATCGATGGAATACATAAGGTGAGTGACAATGAATTAAGAATGTATATAGGCTGTAGAATTTCTACGACACCAACATTTTGTCTTGATATTGCTTCTGGCATCTGTGCGGCCTATAGCTATACTGTGGCACCCAGATGGAACCGACTAGGGGTAATCTCTCGTAAAATTTCACGGATGCCGTTAAATTTATTGCAGCTTTGTGAACGTGAGCCAAATGCGTCAGCTCGAGAATCGATACATTTGGATAGATCAGTTTTTATAGATGATTCTGATAATGCTGATAATCATTAATGGATATGTCATGGTAGAGATCAGCACTTGGGTTTTGTGAAGGTCAACATATACAGTGTGATCCATTTAAAAGCGGGACATCTCCCTAAGATTTCTACTTTTTCTCCGATTTCGAAGAACTTTTTTTCGAATTGTAGAGCTCAAAAAACTGTACTGCAATATAATTTTCTTTCAACAAAAATCAAGGCCTGCTGCGTATATTTTTAGAGGAAATTCAAGAAATCGTATTACCGATTTTTTTAGGAAAGAATTTAATTCACCAGTAGATTGGGCATCCTCTCAAATGGTGGTATACCGAATTGCATAAAAAAAGGTTCAATATTAATGATTTTGTGGTTAAATTTTTACTAAAAAAATCGCTAATACGATTTCTTGAATCTCAACCTATAAAAATATACGCAGCAGGCCTTGGTTTTTGTACAATTGAGAGAAGGTGTCCCGCATTCAAGTGGGTCACACTACACTATATGTTCATACAGTACGGTTCATAGATATTAAAAAAAATATATATTTCTTTTGAAAAAAACCTGAAACTGGTTCTATTCTTGCATCCACTCTGAATTATTAGCACCCCACCAAAAAGTTTGAATGAGAAGGGGTTTGTGTTTGTTCGAAAGAGATTTTCATTTCTCGTTCAGAAATTTTTTCAAATTAGGTGAAATCATAACTAAGAAAATTTATTTTGAAAATGTATATACCTATACTTTACGTAGAATGAAGGATGTAGAGGTAGTGGATTTTCTCAAGAGCTATGACTCATACCGTAACAGAGGACAAATTTACGTATCGGCAATGAGTGTGAGTGAGAAATATATTCAACATCATAGCTCTTAAGAAAATCTCCACTACCTCTACTAATGTTCAAAAATACCACCAATCACTTCTTGACCATAATCAAGGCTATTTTGAAATTCTCGTACAACATTTTGTAGGACCTCAGGAGATCATTTGTTAATTTATTCCGTTATCCTAACTGTTAAAATTGGAATATCGTCTGGTCTAGTGGAATATATTTTTGTTTTTATATGACCCCATAAGAAGTAATCGAGAGGAGTCACGTCGGGGGATCTGGGCGGCCATTCAATCGTTCCAGGTCTTTCAATCCACCTGTTGGGAAAAAACTCGATCAAATACCCGAAAACTGAATATTAGACTTCAACTTCGACAGAATATAGCATTTGTTCATCATTTTCATAATGATATAGAATACAAATAAATCGTCTGTAATCTCCAAATACAAATCGAATTGATAAATCTTGCATCAATTATATATAAGTCCCAAATGTCACTCGTTTCTATACTTATAATTATTCATAATTCACCAATAATGATTGAACCGAGCCATAAAAAGTCAGAGAATGAACTGAAATAGCCATAGTTCGCCAGCAGTCTGACTCCAAAACATCTAAGGGCCGGTTGTATACTTTCAGTTGATACTCCAGATGGTTAGAATGGAAACCATACATCATTTTCAGGAACATGCCATTTATTAGAGAAGCTGGGGTAATCAGAGTGATATCAGTAGAGTTGTGCAATTGTTGGTTACTTGGATGGGAGTATTCAGGCTGGAAAAATCTTAGTTTGATCTTTGGACATCGAAAACAAGTCATTTTTATTATTATGGCTAATTTGGCGTGCCTGCCTTCAATTTGAGAAAGAGGTGACCAGATCAGATATAAATAAATTGTTGTAGGGCCCCATTGGTACCATCGAAAGATTTTGTGAGACCATCATTGCCATAAGTTTGCCATTCTCATGTGATTTTTGATAATTATATTAGCGCGCTAACACCAAGGGAGAACAATTTTCGACGGAACAAATAATGTTGTGATACGAAATCGAATGCCAGCTTGAAATCAATATATAAAGCAAATTTTTTTTTGTGTTAAGTATATAAAGTTGGAAGAAAGTACAAAAGCAAGAATCGTGGATATATTAGAAATATCTATTTAGACTCAAGGAGATTAGGGGTATTCAGTCCGTGGATCAAGGAGGTTCAATAATAGTTGAGTGAGGTTCACATAGTTGTGCGGAATTGAATTATCCTTGCTTGCAAGAGTTTTTTTAGAAACATCTCTCATACTTGAGATACCTATTGGCATTAGAAAATTTGATAAAAGTTCCGCTAACTCTCTTTTTGTCTCTTCATTTATCTCTCTTCCTTCTCCCTCTATTACTTCTTTTTTGTTTCGCGTGCTTTTCTAATTGATTTTTCCTCTCTCATTCTTGTGCGATCTTTTGCGTCTTTCTCTCTTTCTCCAGTGTGTTCTTCAGCCTTTCTATCTTTGGCTTTTCGTTGCCTTGCAAATCGATATCAGTGAAGACTTTGAATTTCTACCTTGTTAGGCTAGGTCCTGATTCATGTGATTGGTTGTACATCAGTGCATAATTAATGTCTCAAATATGCCGATCTCATATAACACAGAATCACCTTTACTTCTCTGTGATGTCACTTTCCCATGAGCGTACGTTATCGAATACTTGTATCCGATGTTACGTCAGTAATCCATAAATAATCGCTATCCGTCGCAGATCGATGCATTTGCACCGTCTGCGACCCAGTGAAGTTATTTATTGTCCCGACTTCAGTCAGGTCGTGCGAGGAGAGGCAGACGAAAAGAGAGAGTTTGGGTAGTTTGCGGTTTTCACATATACCTACCCGCTTCGCCATCGGTCGAGAAGCCAACGTTTTGTATTATGCTGTGAAAAACAACGTCGCGTTGTTATTTCGTCGATTGGCTTCCGGCCGGAACAATCCGGCATCCGGCCGCTCGTACCTACAACAAATTGCTCGCCAGGCGACGTCGACTGGATGATGATGGTACAGTGGCGGAGAAGAGAAATGTTTTGGATCCATTGTTTAAAGGGTTTTACTTTCACCGTTCACATTCACAAAGTGATGCCGCATTCAGCAAATGATTTCTCGAAATAACCCGTATGACCATCCCATTTGGATATAATTTTGGGTCAGTGGAGCCAAGGAATTCAAACCTTGGAACATTTTTGTTTGTAACTATAATAAACCTCCAGGTGTGGGGAGGACTTCTTTGGTTCGAAACCAAAACACCACCTGTATTTTGTCGCCAACCAGATGAATTATGATTTATCTTCGCTGTCGACGGATCAGAATGTCACGGCTTCAATCACAGGTGATAAGCTTTCCCAAAAACCAGAATAATCAACCCTGGACTCCAAAAAGCCACCGGCTTTCCTATATTATTTATAGATTCGGCTACGGCTTCACAAATGCGCAGACTTTGTAGCAGGGACTGAAAGAGTAAATGATAATTAGCTAGGTTTGCACAAGACGTTATTGATACATGGACTTTAAGAAGGGATGAGTTACTAGAAATATTAAATGATTAATCCAAGTAGGGAACTCGCCAACGTATAATGCTCAATTCGTGAATTTAATCTGTATTAATCCCAAATTTGTACTCAAATTGGTCTGGTATTGAAACACAAAAATTCCCAAATCACCCCAAATTTATACATAAACTACTCTTCTGTTGAAACAGAAAACCTCTCAAAAATTATATCCGACTTTATTGAGTCAGATGCCTTAGATCACTTTTCGCCGACAAATAATCAGACGCATTCTGTAACGCTAGTGACACACTTGGCGGTTTCTGCCGTTGCGGCAAATTTGCCGTCGCCACTCAAACGAATTGAGCACATTTTCACACTAAACGGCTAAGTGACCGCCGATATTTAGCGGCGACCGCACTTCAGTTTCAGTTTATTCGAGTTGCATGGGATTTGGGATTGCACACAAATGTAAATAATTAAAATGGACCAGCAACAAATTCTTGCTTTGTTGTTATAGTTCCGCAGAAAGAAGGATAAAATAAAAATCGCCTCATTTGGATTCATCTCAGAAACCAGAAAAGCATTTTATGCATTGAAGATTTGGGGAATGAGTTTTTCAGTTATTTTCGAATGTTAATGAAATCATTTGACGAGTTACTGGATCATCTGAAAGACACCATACAAAGAAGAAATACTAAACTAAGGAAATGCAACCAACCTGTAGAAATGCTCGTAGTAACGTTGAGGTAAGCCAACAAACAATGGTTACCACTGCTCCAAGCTTGACACCAAGAAAAAACCGCTGAGTGTGTAGACATGCATAAAGTCATGTACGCCACTACATGGACGGCGACGGTAAAATTGCCGTCAGAGTAGTGACAGCAGGCGGCTGCACATCGACCGCCAACGGCATAAATGCCGCTCGTCATTTATGCCGCCAAGTATGAATGAAGGCTTGTATTTAATTCTTGAAACTCCTGTCCGAACGACGGCGACGGCAAATCTGCCGCGACGACACAAACCGCCAAGTATGTCACCAGCGTAAGTCAAAAATTTTTATGAATCTGACAAAGAAACACCTCAAGCAAAACAAATGAATATTATTCAAAATATTTAGCAAGGCTGTGACTTTAATTGCGAGGAACCTTCAACCCCCTATCAGTATTCCGTCGCTCTTCGAGAAGACAAAATCCACGCTGAGGATGCTCACCGTAGTTGTGAGCGAAACTTCCCGAGAAACCGCCTCCACGGAGATGAACCGACCATGGTCCAAAGCCCGGAAACCGTACTCCTTGATTAATTCTTTGCAAGTTATTCAACCCTCACTTACAATTTTGGGGAATCATCTGGTGATCTGTGTCTCACATATATGACGGCAAAAAAAACAATTGAGCAATATTGAGTAATTGAAGTGATTATTCTAGTTGATATTTTTATCTACTCGTAATCGCAGAAAAAATATTTGATCCTAATTGGTTGAAATCGATGGACTCGATTCATTGGATGGGAATGACTGCTAATTACATTCTTTTTGGACTTGGTGATACCTCAATGCTTGATTTTTCGAAGTATTGTGAAACTAATAATTTGCTGGGAACCATTTCCACACCTCATTGCATTTATCACGAAAGGAAGAGTCCCTTTTATAAGATACCATTAACGACGTATCATCAGCATACATTATCCAAGTCAGTGACATAGAATGGGAACAGTATTGGCCCCAGTATAGACCCCTCAGGAACACCAGTGTCTATTTTAACATGCTGTGATAAGTGATTGATGATAGCTAGTTATATACTGTGTTCTTTTGAATAAAAATTATTTCATCCAGTCAAGATTGGATTGTGATTGTTTCTTTCGGATTAAGGTTTTCCTATAAAGGCCTTTTGCCATTTATACAAACCAACATCGTTGATCATTTTTACAACTGTGGTCTTTCCTATGCTTGCATCGACTTAAAAAATGTTCCTTCGTTCGTGGGTTACGTAACCACACTTTATCGCCTTGATGAAATCCTGCAGAATTTCCAATTGATAGCACATCTGGTCTTTATCTTATCACTGAAGATTTCCTTCCGCTTTGTAACGAGTTCATGGATTTCGCAATTCTTATTGGTACATTAGGATCGAAAAGTAAGGAGCATTGGTCTGTTAATTGACACAATCCTACATCATTTCTGGATTAGACGATAAGTATCAAGGTTTTATTTCGTTGTATACATTCATAAAGACTCAAATAACCCGATAATTCAATGACGAATTCTCATTTAATATATTTTGAGCTCTTGCTTGATCAATTTTACGTCTTGTATTTACTTATCTGCGTTAGATATATTTATTTATGGATCATACACCAACGTACATTACATTGAATTGACAATTCAGAGAGATAATAGTGGCATTGGTGGATAGTTAGTTCGTCAGAATTGCATTTAAATGAGCTTACAGAAATTTGATATTAAAATTAAATATACGGAAATAATTGAGTATAAAACCAGCTGAAGCATGTATTCGAACGAAAATATTTGAAGTGTAACTTAAATCTCTCAATTTTATTGATTTTTCAACTAGTCAAATAATATATCAACACATTACATACGCATTTACGCCGGCATGCGTTGGCGACTTTGGCCGCCAGTTTAAATTTATCCGCTCTATCAATCTTCTCGGACTTCCAACAGTATATTGGATGTCAGTGCATTACTGCGTGACGTCAGATAATAACAAATGTCGATGTACAGAGCTAACTAAGCTCGGTATTCCCAGGCATGAAACAGTTTATACCTCCGGCACTCAATTTGCATCTATTTAGGGATAGCCGCTGATCCGACATAAACCCGACCAGGGTATGTACCCTGTGTGTAGTAGCTCTGAAACGACCTGGCGCAGCAGCGAGCCTGTTTCAGGGCCGGTTCTGGCTTTTAGGAGAAAAAAGACAATTTCAATCTAATTTTCGGAGACATTTCTTACTAATGGAAATGCAGGAATTACAAGTCATTTCCAAAAGGAAACAACTACTGCCCTTTACGACAGTTGAATTATACCTATAACTCTCATAGCCTAAATTATGTTTCGATTCAGCTTTAGCTAGATGAGCTGCAAGACCATACAAGTAGCCCTAAACACAATCAGAAGCTGGTGCGCAAAGGAGGAACTCAATATCAATCCTAGCAAAACAGTACTGGTCATATTCACCAGTGGGCGAAAGTATGAACTAGAAGCCCCATCCCTGAATGGGACCCAGCTAACATTTTCCAAAGAAGTTAACTACCTGGGCGTTATAATCGACCAAAAACTGGCACTGGATCATCCGAATCTTTCAGGAATATAGCGGCACGCTGGACATGCCGCAGAGTCTTCGATAAGATAAGGGGTTTGAAACCAAAAATGATTTATTGGTCATACCAAACGATCTCAAAAACTATGATCACCTACACCTCACTGGAATAGTGGCTAAAAATGCAACACATTTCAGCACGAGCCAAGCTGCTCAAAGTGCAGCGGCTAGCTTGCCTGGTAACCACATCAGTGGCAATATTTACGTGGCCAACTGAAGCTAGAGGCAATGCTAAACCTTCCGCCATTGCACCTATGTGCAATGAAAGAAGCGGCAAATAGTACCAGACAAAAATCTTAGAAGCAGCCAGACTGTCTGCCAAAGAAGGGACAAACACACCACTTGCTGGCCCAGAAACCTGTGGACTCTCCAAAGCCCACTTGAAAGAAAAGTTTCGACGCTGGGGATACAATGAAATAAAATCTCACTGGAATGAAGTGCAAGACAAAGACAAGCGAAAAGGCTGGTGAACCTCTCGCCAAGGAAAGCTAAACAGCTTCCCAAGTTAGAACAAAGGGTCTTGAAATTGGTAACGGGACTACTCACTGGGCACTACCCTCGGGGGTATCATCTCAAAAAGATAGTACCAGCATAGAGTGATCGTTGCCGCTACTGCGAGATCTACGCGGAAACTGCAGAACATCTGCTGTGCGAAAGCCCAGCGCTCTTCTGCAAGAGGCTCAAACTCCTGAAGGGACATTCTCAATGCCATCCGACATCAGGAACTTTGCTTCCAGGAAACTGATAAACTTCGCACGAAGTTTCAGAATTTCGAATCTTGAATAGATAAAGGGTCACACACTAAAGACCTTACAGCTCGAGGTGCTTGTAAAGATGCACGACCCGCCCCCCTATGAGTCTATTTCCTAAATTGTAGATAGTGACTCATCGTACATTTTCTGGTTTTTAGGGGATTTGAAAGTGTGGAGGGGATGTAAGAAAGTGACAAAGTAAAACTTGATTTGAAGCCAAAGTACCTAGCTTATTTCTGTTCTATTTTTTGACCTGCTTCATATGAATTATGAACCGTACAACCGATGAGTCACTATCTACAATTTAGGAACTAGACTATACAATCCAAAATCTCCAGCTAGATGAGTAATATTGCTAATAATCAAGTATCATCTGTAAGTTCAACACTGCGTGATAGCTACTACAGTTCTTCAACATACGTAAGATATCTCATACTACCTGACGAAAGATCATATACTATCAATCCCAAATAATCCTGGAACCTAGAGATAGGGCTGGAAATATATACGTCAATGTTTATCTTTGGAACTATTTTCTTAAAATTGAAAGAATTTTCGATTATATTGGGTGAACCTAGCCTTTGCTGAAGATTGGCAATAACCTTGAAAATGGTACGTAGGTGTTTCCACATTTGAATCGGGAGATAATTTAGGCTATATTATTCTTGTAGAACCCTTTGCCAATAATTTGACGAATACAATTCAATGGTCGAAGGTAGCAGTAGTGTGATACTTGCCGACGAAATACGTTCTGTGTAGCTTCATGCGGAAGATTCAACTACACCTCAATCAATGTTCATTATTATAATGATCTTCCACCAAGTCTACTTTTCATGAAGTGAGTCTTTAACAGGATGGATCTCATGTGCCCTCGAAATAGATAAGGTAGCCATGGAGTGATCAGGGAAACCACCAAGGGGGTTATAACTCGTGAGCAATCTCAAACACAGTTTCGATGAAAGAAGACTGAGTTTGGGAACAGTATACTGAAAGCCGAACCAAAAAGATAGACTTGCTCTAGATCTAACTTGGATTTAGAAATTGACTAGGATCACAATTCAAATTTCAAAATTACTCCCTAGACAGTGTTTTCATAGCTAGTTAGCCCTTGGTCACTTGCACAGAGCTTCCATTTGATCCCGTATTCAACTTAACCATGAAACTTAGGCAAACAAGCTTGTACTTACCAAATTATTCTAGACTGCTGAAAAGAACTGTTTCGAATAATTTCGTTGGTGATTAGTGTGAAAGAGTTATGTTCTGTAGTGTTAGCATTTAATACGTGTGAAATAATTTAATTTAATAATAATTAAATTTTCTTAAACGACGCTAATCAAAAGTGACTAACTGATGAAGAAATGCCAGTTTATATCTAAATATATCAGATATATCAGATCACATCTTAATATTCATTCAAATCACACTTTTGGCTTGTCACCTTAGTGTCTTTGGTGCCGTGGATAGATTAGCAACAATTGTGTTGGCAATGAAGAATCTACCCAATGGAGACGAAAAAGTGAGAATATGCATCGATTACAGAGGACTTAACAGCGTGACGAAAAAGGAGTATTAGCCTCTGCCAAATATTCCGCACCTTATCCAGAGATTGTAAGTTCAGGAAACGAAGCACTATTTTTCGTGATGGACGTTGCAGAAGTCTTTCAGATAGACATGGAAGAAAATATTTTTAGTGCGTTTCAAGGATGCCATCAACGTTCCAGCGATTCATTCTGAAAAAGAAAGTAGATTGGTAATAATCTAGCCTTTCGAATTTTTTTTATACTATAGCAGTTTTGTCGACAAGCATTGCATAGAAAATGATCCACCAACCCCATACGACTGCCAAATCACCTCTGCCTAGCACCTGGTGGAGTTTTTCTACAATATAACTCCAGAACCTACTGAGAAAAAAGGCGCAGAGCCTTTCTATAGGAATTACAGAAGGCAATTCAACTAGAGCCAAAGAATATTTCATCTAGAGTTATCGTACGACCTTTTGACAGAAGCAAATAGATATCAATTGCAGGATGACGCATACGACTATTAGTTCTCCGTCCTAACCAAGGCTGCACTTGTGATCATCTGTTTGAGTAGTTATACAATTTCCTTATCATATTTCGTGCATGTCTTTCTCTTCCTATAGTTGAATTGTCCCAGGCTGTGGGCGAGACTATCACAAATATCTACTAAAAACTCTTTTATACTTCGCTATTTCGAAAAAACCAGCAAATCGGCTTCCAATGCTATCTCACGCAAATATTCAAATGTACGTGACGGCCCTGACCGTCTCTCGCTCGACCAAAAACACTCTCCGGTTTACAAATATGGCAATTAATAATGAAAACAGTACTGTTTACGTTAGTAGAAAACAGCTGCGGAACATTTTCATCGTCGAATGTGTGTTATTTTGACTTTTCGAACGGCGGTCTGTTAATCAAATCGTTTTAGTCGATTAGTCGAATGTTTGGGGTGTTTTGGTACGGTTAATTAGTTCGATTGCAAAGAGGGGACTCGTAGCTGCCATCCGCCGCCGCTTGTTTTGCTAAATCTGTTTTTGAACGGATTCTGTATGATGAATGGGATGTTCAGTTTTTATTTCGAATGATTCGATAAAAGTCTGTCCGATCTCACAATTTACGGATCTTTATTTGTTGTTTGAATTCTCAATTCTCTACTGTTTTCTTTAAAAATAGGTTGTTCTTCGTTTCAATGATGAAGATTTGTTGTTCTTAGTTGCCTTGTAATCTGATATCGTAGATGTTTTGGAATGGTAGCAGTGGTGTAACTACGTTGAAACCCTCCCTCTTCCCCGAAATAATTCTCTGGGATGTGTTTTAAATATAATACTTGGCTGGACGGTCGCGAACGGTTGATGCAGGTCGGCCAGTGTGATTCCTAGCTAAAAGAACTACTACTTTAAGCGCCAAATATAGCACACTCAATTAAAGATGCCAATCATCTGATTGAATACATAATCAGAAATGAATTGCAAGACATTTATACTTATGTTTATAATATAGCCATCAGAATTATGCTGACTATGCCTGTATCTACAGCTTCCGTAGAAATAAATGTTCCAAGTGGAGTAGTAGTATGAAGCAGGACCCACTGTCAATAGAGCTAGCAAATAGCCAAATAGCATTATTATTGGGAGTTCGGTAGCGAGGCGTAGATGCCGGCCTTTGAAACTTTTGGTTGCACTAGGCCAGGTTCAAATCCAGGGAATGAGAAATTTTATCTCAATTTTCATCGGAGTCGATAGGCAATGTGAATTGTCTAGATGCCAATTCTGACGTCTGGTGCTTGCTTGGAGTGCGCACCGACCACCCGGGGTGGTGCTGTAGGTTTCCCGGGTTTTCCTACTGCTGAAAAGTGAATACGCCACCAAAAATCAGTACGTCGCCCTGGAGTGCCACGGCAAATAATAATAACGGTCGTCCTCTACCCGCACAGGCTATGCCTTTGCGTACACCATATGAGTGTTTATGAGGGAGTATTATTATTTTATTGTGAAAGATTAGATCATAAAAACAGCTTTCTTTAATATGTTTTATAATATTCTCTTCGCACATCAATTTATGTATCATGAATGTGTTCTGGGTTCGCTTTTGTATTCACAAAAAATATTGGCAACTGCACTATCAATATAACTTCATTCTTTTGCCAAATTGAGGGTAATTTCAAATCGATTGTTCCTGTTTTCTTACTTTCTGTAGCCTTTCCTTGCAGCTGATTTTGCTGATTTTCATGTTGGTTGCTGGTTTTTTGGATTTTCAATTTTTTCAGTTTAACGAGGTTTTCCATAATGTCTTCCTCTAGTAGTCCTTGTCAACTACGTGTCAGCCGCTTGCATTTCAGCTAGCATTTTGTATCACTTGATTTTTCCCAAAAAACTGGTGCTTGTTTGTTTTTTTATTGATGAGTCGGGTTTCTTGTGTAATAGCATTGGAATGTTTTTCGTAGGCATCTCATTTCTGAAGGCCATTTAGCAGCCTTATTTTCAATAGTATTTCATAGTTTGAATATACTCAATTCCAAGAGCCGGCTGTATTTCTGTATCTTGCTGCTGTCTTTTCGTGTTTTTTATTTGAAAATGGTGAAGCAACGTCTCTTCTTTAATCTCGTTCTTGTTTTTTTTCAAATATTGTTTTTTTTTTGCTCTCTTTTATCCTGAGTTGCTGAAACTCCTTGGTGTTGTTCCATTGTTTTCAAGATTTCCTGATTCCGCTATATTTACTCAAGGACGATCGCAGATAATTAGTTACTCGAAGGAAGTGTCAAACGAGCGTAATTTCCTGAATATAACGCGGTAATTATTATCGTGTGAACCTAATGAAAGACAACTTGAATCCATCAACTCAACGTTAGTTCGCAGAACATTAAATAATCCAAAACTGCCCATGTGTCGCAGATGTCGGCATGCTGTCTCAGACGATCGATTTTTCGTTTTCAGTCCCGAGTGTGCTTGGGACAAAGCAAGTGCAACGAGTGGTTTCAGAATTTCTATTCGAGAGTGTGCTGCCTTGGGATACACCTTGTAATGCACTAAAAGTTAGTAAATCGCCCAAAATCCCAAACCAGCCAGATTATGAAATAATGTAATGGTAATAATAATTTAATCTTAGTTTAAAAATTAACTGGAAAAGTTGGTACAAATTTAAATGCTGTTATAGTATAACAAATTCTATACCTAAATAACACTGTTAACAAAGTTTGATCGATTAAAAGAATGTAGTAAAATAAACGAATGTAACGACTAGAAAATTGACGTTACCGTGTTTCAGAATGTGAAAATAATGTTTTGTGCGGGTATGTCATGAAATGAGTGTTCTAATATAATATTCTTACTTCCAATGTGGCGGCTTGGTGTTGTGGTTTATGCATCCGAATCATGGGCCAAGGGTCCGTGGATCGATCCCTGACTGGCCAAATCATTTGAGTTAGGCAATTCTAGTAGTAGACTAAGTTTGTGATAAGTTTGTGATTATGTGTACTAACCAGGAAGTCTAGGCCACCATTCACTGTTGGCTTCAACTAACTCAACAGTTCTGCTCCTAAGGCGGATAACGGAGTTAGCAATGAAACCATGTCGATTACTTCTACTACTTCTCACTTAGAAAATATAAATGCCTTTTTTGTGGGTAGTGGGAGAAATTCGGCATAGGGCACCAGCCGGTAGAATCAGACTACGATGTCTGGAAACCCTGGTGTGTCGACTGATTAGATTTTGTTTAGATTTTTTTCGTGGTCTGTTTCTGTAATCGGATCTAGAGATGGCACCTGGTCCTCGTCCAGGGACATAGTGATTGTGATTTTTGTTAATTGAATTTTACGAAATTTCAATAATCTTATTAAATATAATTCTAAAGTAATATAGTGTCCATACTCGAAGTGGAAGACCAAATTTTTTTGAAAAATAACACCACACAAATTGTTTTATTTTTCTAAAATGATCTAACTACCGTTTGAAAGTCAAAATAGTTGTGGCAGAATCGAAAGTTCCGTAGTGCAATATTAACGACTATCAATATGAATAATTTGATCATAATCCGTTTTTGTGTGGATAAAATCCTGAAAGATGAACTCAATAATTCATTTATTATCTAGTACCAAAAGTCAGTACCACTTAGAATCTGTAACATACTTTGGAACCAATTTGAAACTTACATTTCATTTCTGAATTTTCCATGATCTAATTAACAATACTTTATGGCAAACATTTTTTCAAGTAAATCAACTGGGTGCATGTTGTTATATCTTCCATACTCTTTCTTTAAATCTTTCATTAGTTCAAGTTGTGAAAGTCCGAGATAAAGAAAAGAAAAATCATCACTCCTACTGCAATTCATCAATTTTGTATATTTCATATCAAGCTTGTGCCCTCTCCTTTCCGACTTGCTCGCCAGCCGGGAACCGCTTGCCGCATATCTTCAGGAGTGGGACGGTTCATCTTTTCTTGCATGCTTGATTTGCCTCTGTTCTATTTCTTTCTATGCATTACTACTTCTATGAAGTATTTTCTAGATTTCGTGTCTTCTCCTTATCGTAGGCTCCACTGAGTTAGAATATAAATACCTGGACGAGGTAAAATGTATTACTATTCTAGACGATAAGTGACGAAATAATAATGTGCAAGTATTTCTTCTATAATTATTCTATTTTGTACCACAAATACATTACATACAGGTGGTGTGAACAATAAGTTCATAGCTTAAACTATATCGGCCCACGGTACAATGTTGCAATACAACCCATATCCAATGCAGATTCTGGAGATTTAAGAATATTCGATGATTTTCTTCCCGAATTCAATATGAATAAGTTGTCCTCGTTTTAGCTCAATATTTTCTAGAGTAAGGTGTCAGTGAAACATTTTTGGTATATACTGCTCACAAGACCGGCTTTGAACTAGCTTCTCTTTGGATAATATTATTTTATGGGTGAGATCGTCTGACAGACGATACGACAGAAATCATTTTCAACAAGGTAATCTACCCTTACTGTTGTGTTGTGTATTATGGTAATTTTTGTTCGAAACCACATGTGTTGAGTAGTTTTTTTTTAATATGCTCTCAATGTGTATTCGATATTAGTGAAAATTGGTTTCCTGGCATTAAATCACAAACAATATCCAATCCTGAATACTGTTTTCAAAAGCAATACTGTTGCTGAATTATTCTTGACGATTATTCAAAATAAGAAACAGCAATTTGAGCTACTTCTTTAGAAAGTCTTGTTCTTTTCATCTCTCATTCAAGTGATTAAAACTCTTATTCTATGGTAAAGCTTTAAATCAATACCAATCGTATAGGTTGTTTCATCGCTATCTTCGGTTTCAAACAAAGTTTGTCGACTTTTTATTACAATAATTTCATGAAGCGCTATGTCAACTTTTGTATCGCGGATCTCTATTTGCTGCATTTGCTCTGTTAGCTTGATAACCTCGATGCGATTAGAGTGAAAGAAGCGCCACATAAACGTCTGCCATCATTACTGCAACTATCACAGCGATTCTCGCGTGTTTATACAAAATTCGTCTACACGACATGAGAATTGCAATGTTTAAATTGCAGAGCGGTCCAGAAATAAAAAGAGTATCAACGACGTTAACGTCAATCGTTTAGTTGGCAGTTGTTCATCATTCGATACATGTTCATCATAGTATTCATTTTTATTACTGACCAATAAAATAGGGCTCAGTTGAAATGGCTTGGAACGAAGATTCGTTTAGCTTTCTTGTTTGAAACAGTGTTTTGCACACAGTCGCATTCTTTCATTACAGTTCTAATTAATATACGTTGAATACACAGATTTATGAGTACTTATTTGGGATTCAAAAACATTTGAAGATTTTATTCTTGGATATATCCACAAATTCCATTCGAGAAAAATTTACTTCTAACTTACAAAATAAGTTTAAATTCGCTCTGAAATTCGAAGAAACAATTTGATTTGTAGACATAATTCAATTCGTGCGACATGTTTTTGCTATATTGGATTTCATATCAGTGGGTATTTTACGGATAGAACAAATTTTAGAACGAACAAATAAATTTAAAAAAAATATGATGGAAGAAAGGGCTGTAGATTTTATGACAGAACCAATAATGACAGATATAGTGTAAAAAATCCGTATGAACTCATACAATAGAGTATTTTGTAATAAAAACAACTACTGCCCTATACATACATTCACATTCTGGACGAAATCCACACACTGCAAGGTAAGTAACGTAGTCTGAGATACCAACTAGTTTGGTGTAGGTGGGCTCTCAGGTCAGGTGAATCTAAAGCAACCGTCAACATCATTGAAAAATACGCTGACAGGATCGGCCCAAGATAGTGCCCTACACAATATTTTGGGGGCTATAACCAAACATGACTACGAGGCTCTATGCTAAAGTTATCAGAACCATGATAACGTCAGTGGTATGGTGGCCAAAGACCAAGCAGGTAGGGAGTGGTTCGAGGACTTGGAACAAGACAAGCATAATTGAATGCCACCGGAGCCATGAGAACCATTCCAACGCCTCACTAGAGGTCTTGCTCAACCTGCCTCCACTACACATATACATTCAAGGCAAAGCCATGTCAGTCCCGATCAGGTCGCTTGGAGGACAAACACCAAAGCAACATGCACGGGTAAGGCTACAACAAGCTATACGAAGAGTTGGAAAGCAACCCTGTTATAAGAAAACCAAGCCAAAAATGAAAATCTCATGGAGCTTAGGTATATTATACGCGATGATATTTCAAGCTAAAATCGTCGCAATACACCATTGCGCCCAAGAGGCATCAGTTTTCAGGAAAAAACATTGTCATTTACTGAGTCAGACAAGCTGCGATAAAAGCAGTCAACTAACTGCAGTTACCTCCAAACATGACTGCATTGAAGCCCTAAAATAGTTGGTCAGTCAGAACAGACTGACCATAGCCTGGGTACCAGCACACACAGGTTAGAGAGGCAATAAAGAGGCCGATTCACTAGCCCTTGAAGAGGCAAGTAAGGCCCTGAATGGTCCAGAACCGTTCTGCGGTATTGCAAAAGCTGTACTACAAACAAACACCAATTCATGGATTCAACAGAAATCTCAAGAATGCGGTGAAACAATTCACCAGTATTGAGATAGGCCAAAGAGTTTGTCAAACAACCGCAGCCAACACTCACAGAATATCTACTAAGCCAGAAGGGAAGCACTGCTATAATATTAGTATATAGGACTTCTTACAGGGCATATGAGTAAAATCGGTCTGACAGGAGAAATTTTATGCAGGTTCTATCAGGAAGAAGAGGAAATATCAGTATGTATACCATGCCTCTGCGAGGGCTTGTCAAGGCTACGGTTAATGCCAATTAGATGAATAGTTCACGATTTACAATGGAGCTAAGTTCAGTAAATTTCAGTAAATACCTATTATTCAATAAGAACCACCGTATTTTCATTTTTCACAGTGAAACAGCAGGTTACAGAAGATAGTGACACATTGATCGTTAACACGGCGATCAGTATGTCCGCATCGTTTGATTCCGTATTCATGGTATAGGAGAAGATAAAAAACTTTCAGTCCTGCTAACAGCAGAGGAGAGATTTCATCCAAACATTTACCTTAGCAAACCAGGCAGAAGAAAAATTGTTAAAAACATCCTAGAAGTCTACAGTATGCAGAACTAGTGGCGGACAACATATTGTTATGCACGCACTCAGAGGTTGTGACACTACTGCTGTTTTCAACATGGGAAAAATTAAGTTTATAGAAACACTTGAAAAGGAAGGCATTTTTATCGCTCTTTACGGCGTTTCCAAAGAAAACACCATTACTTTAGGCTCCCTACGTTATCAAAATTTCGCCAGATCCTTAACCAAGAGTAAATCAAAGTTTGCTGCCTATCCCCTACAAGAGCAGCTGCACGGCAACATTCCCTCGGACCTACCACCAAGTTCAGGTGTGGTATGATGTATACGAGTCTTGAGCAATGGGTTAGGGAAAAAAGCAAGATTGGTTCATTCCAGTAAAAACAACAAAAGACACCCGAACCGACACCCGAAGCACTCCTGAAATTCATTTCGTGCAAGTGCATGAAGGGATGCGGCCGAGCCTGTGTAGAAAAACAGGCTTAAAGTGTTCTGTAATTTGCACATGCTGCCATGGATACGCGTGTGAAAACAGCGCAGAGATTTTTGCGGGCTCTGGTAATGAAGAAGAAGACGTCAACAACGAGGCTGAAGACCTGACCATTGCGAAATTATTTGCACACGAGGTTGACGAAGAAGACAACGAAGATGAAACAAACTTGCATGAAAATAGTGATATCAGTGAGTTTGGACCATTTAGGGCATCAAAAAACAATAGTATGTATCAAATGATCGGTATTTACTGAAATTTTTGGAAAAAATGTAGCGATTTTGCGAATTGGAGAAATTTGCTGAGTGTGACTCCACTGTAACTCGTGAAATATTTTTCTGTTCGCAAACTACCATAGTTGCAAGAAATTTTGTGCTCCATAATTCTTGTGATTACTATTTTTAACATAGGTGGAGCTGGAGAGAAGATATCTGTGAAAAACTGGTTTACCTTAATATTTTTCGACTATGGCAGCTTGAGCGGTGGTCGCACAAGGTCGCAAACTCGGAAAATTAATTAGGACACCAAACTGTACAAATCTACCTAATTAGAAGTTTCCTTGACATTTTGTAAGTCATAGCCTAACCATTGCCTGTCCTAAAATGTTGATTCCGAGAGATGATAGTATTCTATAGTCGACAATTATAAATCTTGTTTCAAATGAACTGCAGCCTAGGCGTCGAGTTGCTTCCGATCGCTCGCTCCCTAGCCTCTTTGCGTCGTCGAACTAAAAAACAAGCCGAGCCAAAACGCTGCCGGTTGCGTCGACCCATAAACCATCGTAATCAGATGACGCCGTTGACGTGCAGCACGCGTGGGAGAAGCTGATAGACTCTGCCATATGACATGGACGCGAGGCGGGGGGCACCGGGCTCCGTTCTTTCCCCCCGCCGCCTCCCCGTCCTCATCGCGCCCCACCGACGCTCTCACAACAGGTTGCTGCTGTACGTCCATCGGCTGTCTTTGTCTTTCGCCGGCGTTGTACATAAGGCCGTTTTACATGGGCGCCCCACATCGCTGAAAAACCCTCTTTGGCAATTTGTCGAGATAATTTATTGGTTCGTCATTGTATACAGCCGCATCGTGATAGATGGGTTAGGCTACCTTCTGGAATCAATCTTCGTTGAGAGTCAAAAAGACGAAGAAAAAAGTTACCGCTCCTATCTGATCGCCGAAATTTCTATCGTTCTTTCCATGGTTGTGCAATTATATCATTGTTTCCTTCCGAAATATGTGATGTTTTCTGTGGATCTGTCTGGCAAAGAATAAATTGCTGCGTGGTGCCTTTCTCACTGCCGATCACAGAGGTCCGTGAGCTTCAATCGTATTTTCATTTATACAGCTTGACACACTTTACTCTACATCGAATAGTACAATTTGTTTTTCCTAAAAATCTGTTCTTTCCTCGGTGCTACCTTACGAGCAACCCAGAAGTTTTCGAGAGACTTGTGCGAGCTTTTATTATTATTACCATCTACAGATGCATCCTCTACGTACAAAATCAACATCTCTTATGGAACCACAAATCAAACATGATTGTTTCAGCATAAATTGTTCAAAATTTGCAAATACCACCATCACTCCTATATCTGCCATAATACTAGAGGTTGACGCTATGTAACCCTTTGGGAGTATTCATCAAGAGAAAATGACAAAGAGAGGAAAATGAATATCTCCCTCTGATTATGCCCCATGTGCCTGCTATATTGTAATCTTGAAGGTTATGAAATGTCATCCACATGGAACTTAAAAAATAATTGGAATCCCAATGCTATATGCTGTACATTCGTCAACATGGTTTCCGTCATTGGACGTTATTTTCTGCTTACAAATCTGCTGAATATCTGCACAGCAATTCATACATGTCACCAAGGTATTATCGCCAACATGTGACCACTGCTTCGCTGGTCCTAATGTTTGTTATAAATGTTGTAATATTATTGTTAGGTACGTACTTTCCTTGACTCTGAGTTGAAGAGGGAAGGAAAGAGATCGGTTTAACTGGACTGTGGGTAATCCGATAGCAACACTTTGATCAGATATTAGAATAATCAGAACACCTACTTAAAATGAATTATTTATAAACATTCATGTACTTTTTGTCAGTTTGTGCAAATGGTAATATTAATTTACCGTAAAGTTACTGACGAAGTGTTTAGTCCAACTGTAGAAATTTACTTCATCCCATGATTCGCCTTCATATAGAAAAACAGTGTCATCGGTAAATGATATTATGGTACTTGGTGATTGCAAATCAAGAAGATGTTTTACATATAGATTATGAACAATATTGGACCGCCACAAGTGACAGTTCTCTCTTTGCTCACAATATCCGGTATGGCCACTCTTTGTTTCCAATCATTCAGATAATCTTTCAAGAGATTATGCTCTATTCTGTGAATTCCCAAAAGTTCGAGTTTCTCCAGCAAAAGACGATGACTCACCTTGTCCTTCAATTGCGACTAACCCTTGATTCAACTGCCCCGTACTAGTTTTGTACAATTTTGCAGTCTGGTTTGAAGTTTTGGATCTTATTTAAAGAATTTCGGATCTGGTTTGAAGAATTATCGATCCGGTTTCATCTTTCCCCGATAAGTCATCGACTTATTGTTCAGAAAAAATACTCTTTTCGTTTCGTTGATTTTAGTTCCAATTTAAATGACTCAATATATAATTGGAACTTTGAAATCATCTCAAATCCAGTGGCAATCAAAAGTGCATCGTTTAATGACAATGCAGAGAGAAGCAAGCACACGTATACTGAATTTTGTTAATACTTATTGTGATGTCAACGTTTTGTGCACGAAATCCTCGTCCAAGTACGCCAATGAGCGATGCCATCCATCCGTGGAGAAATACATAAGGGAGATGCGAAACCGCAATAAGTCTTAGTCGCTGGCTGTGCCTGTGAATTCATCAAAATTAATGAAGACGGGCAGCGACAAGCCGAACGCTTTCAAATAATTAGGAGAAAAAAGTGATGCCGCCGAGATGGTGTAAATCAGATTTTTCATGATAAATCGGTTCTTAAAAGGCCAATAACGGCGACTTTGAAAAGTGTTTGGCTAGTTAATCGCGCTCAAGAGTTAACAGAATTAAAGAAGAAAAATACGTTAATTAAGTGGTTGGAGTTATCTGAAAGGATGATCGCAGGTGATTAATTGATATTGAAGGGGATGTAGTGAGTACGTGATTTTGTCGATCTATGTATCTCGGGGAAAATTAAGGTATTTCCTATTTTTTCTACTGTGTTACGATATTTTATCATTTTCTTATTCTACGAAGTTGAACTGGTGGACAAGTTTGGGAATTTATGGTCGGTGTCTTATGACTTATGAATATTTTTTTTAATTTCATCATGAAAAATATTCAAATATTTTTCATGTGGAATTGTGTGTTAAAAACTCTGCGGCAAGTATCAGCAGAACTAATATGCTTGCCATTCCGATTCTATGTTACTCCTTTGTAGTTTTGAAATGAAATCAGGAAGAGCTGCGACAACTCGACGTGAAAACTCGCAAAATCATGTATCTCATAAGAGCTTGCATCTTAAATCGTCTGTTCCACGGTTATACTTCCCCAGGCAACGGGAAGGCTGTGGACTTTCGAGCTTGGAGTGTCTACACAACAGAATAGTACTGGATAGAGCCTGTGAAGTCATCAGGAGTTCAAATTTCCTTCTCTGCTCAGTATGCGATCATGAAAAAGCATGGATTAGAGCATTTCTTTTCAAGGCAGTATTCGACACTAAACGGACGAACCCAAACTCTGTCACCGAGTTGAAAACCGTTCAACAAAAACAACACGTCCTATGGATAAGCCGATGCATAGGCTCTTTTTCAGGAACATTGGAGACCTTACAGAAACCAGATATCCAGGAACTTGACCTTCGCATTTCTCAGGTCAAGTGGGCTGGTTTCGGAAACCGAGGGATTGATTCATAATGGCCTCGTCTATCGCAGTCGTGTGATGGCTATAGAGGTCCCTGTCACTAAATGCAGAGCGTATCGTGGGGCAGCTAAGACCATAATGCATTTGCTGTCAGCCTGTCTAGCTTATGCTGTCTCAGCCTTAATCCATCGGCATAACGCGGCGCTACGAGTGTCGTACTACCATCTACGATACTCGTACGGTATAGACGAGATACCATTGCTGCCTCATGCTCCGGGGGATATTCCGTTGTGGAGAATATGAAGTGCCGAATCTATTGAATTCACTCATTCACCACCCTCAGGTAAATACAAGCCAATAAGACTGATGTTGTCCTCCACGACCAACAGGAAACGAAAAGAGGAGGGCAATCAGAATAAATATCGAGATCTACTCTTTGTTCGCAGGCTTCACTCAAACAATTTTGTTGTGGTGGTTCTGATGATAGGGGTCCTTTGTAGAGTGATGGACACATTGCTCTCAAACTTAAAAATCATACCGGCTTTCCATAATATGACGGAAGTCTTAGCCGAACGAATGCAGAAGGCTGTCATCCTTGGTTCACTCCGCCTGGTCAGATTATCCGACCCAATAGTCCCCCACGGCGTGGGAAAAGGTTATTGGGGCAAATAATCCAGCGCCCCCTCCGGAAGTATAAAAGCTCCGGAGAAAGCACAAGCATAAGCTATCCGTGATGATTTGAACAATTTTTTGTACGACAGTCTCTATAGAAGCGCCACTGATCTATGGGAAATATGTGAACACAGCTATGCTCTCGCACACATGCAGTGTTGTCTTATCTCACGATTGCCGAGTGCAGAATAGAAAAGAATCAATGAGGGTCTTTGTATATATTTTTTTCATTTTTCTTATTTGTACACCTATTGCACAACGAATATCCACTGCGTGTGTTGATACAAACAAAATCGTCCTATGCCATTTGATTAACCACTTAGAATCGTGCACGTCCACATATCGTCATTTTATTGATTGACATTTGGATTTTGCAATAACGTGTAAAGTGATTGTATTTTGACTTATATCGTGAATCGATACCGTCCAATATGCCAGTGTTTAGCTCTGGCGACTATTAATTAATTATCGAACAGAAACTGAAATATTATTTTGGAATGATTTATCAAACATAATTATGCTCTTGCGGCTCACCTGTTGAGAAAGAGTCGAGAATAAAAAGTATGTAATGTATGCAGGTAATGATCATCATATACCTACTTAGAACAATCAACAGCCTTATCAACAGTCCCATTAACAAAGTGTTCGACGTAATATCTGTAAACTCAGCCGTCTAATCAAAAAGTTATTAATCATCACTGCAAGGTATACTCCAACAAGAAGCTACGGACAAAAAAGTCCTTTGCATACAATATCAAACACCCGTACCCTTCCCTATGTATATAAAAATTATGCACCTGATATTGGTATGCAAATGTGAATACATCCTTCAAGAGGGGAAACAAATTTTGTAACAGTGCCAAAATGCCCCATGTATTTTAATAAGCTCCATACATTTCTACCTCACGCCGGTTTGCTTGCAAACAAATTCATTTTATAGTCCGGTTAAATTTCACTTCGAGGTGTTGTATTGTTTGGAACTTTGAATACATTTTTGTGTTAAAAAATTGTAATTCATTACGGTATTTTATATAAAGAAGAAATGAAAACAATTTTTTATATTGCTTCAGTCAATTACATTCAAAAACTTTTTTTTTCATATTTTTTTAGTTTTGACGGAGCAGTTCTCTTCAGTCCCATAATAAGCTGCGAGTGATCATTTTCAACCGAACCCTCCTCAGTATAGACTTGACTGGTGTTTTGTATCGGCATTACTTCATACTGCAGTCCATAAAATGATCATGATCACTCTTCTTATTTCTTCATAATCAGTGTCACTGCCTGTCTTTCTGCAAAAGATTTTAGTTCTAGATAAAAGAGGTTGGGTCATAATGTTCATAAAAGTGAGTAGACCTTTATGAAATTCTTAGTTCTGAAGAATAATAGACGTTGAAAGTCTATCCTGTGGAACGTTACACTTTCCTTGCATGAAGGAGCACAATCAACTCACTCCGAGATGAACCCTGACAGGAAATATATTGAAATGATAGATTGAACCTATAGAGAATGCTCAATATAGGAGATAGCCTGTTCTCATCAACTGAAATTCCAATTGTGAAAAATTCTAGGAAAAACTTGAACCTACTTTAAACGTTTTCCTATACTTTACTGTATTTTTTCTTGTCATATACCTGCTATATTTTCATTTCATGGTAGATTTACAATCGCCAAGTAATTGAATATTGTTTAACAGCATCGGGATATTTTGACCGTACTAAACTGAAGCTTCTCTTTCACCATTTCCCCCACGATCAAAATTTATGACGTCCCAATTTACACGTACTTTCAGACGTTGGAGAAATATGTTTTGCTTTTGGTGTTGGTTTATTGTGTTAAAACAGCTTGAATCGCTTTTATTTATGAGTTGGTAATTGTTTTGAGATTATTTTATAGATAGAAGGAATAAAACAATTAATATTGAATAAGGTGAGATAAATTAATTAGCGCAATGTGCAGTTTCACCACTTTCCTTCAACAATAGCTTTGTTGGAATATTAAATTGAAAATTCTTACCATCAGATGGATGCCGTTGGATTCATTAGTATATAAAACTCTGCGTGATTCTCAGTCATTAGCTATGTAATAAGTGGTAATATTTTTCAGTTATCTCAAAGTGCTACTAACTTAAAAGATGAATCGAATTAAAAGGGGACTTTGAATGTCATGCTCTATGATTTTCGCATATCTAAAGGAGAGATCCATTGATTCATCATGCACATTTCAGAAAAGTATAGGTTGATTTTATGTTGTACAGGTGCTGGCTCTCTTTCTTTCACACGCAACTATGGAAGTTGTTGCATTGGTCGAGCAGATAGATTGTTTTGTGAAATTTTAAATCTATGAATTATTCATGAACTGTATTAATGCACCCTGATGCTTCTGTATCTCCTGATCGATCAGTAAATGTCGAATCTAATTTGTAATGTATGTATCTACAGGGTGACCCAGGGATGCCTGCATAACTTTTTCTAACCAAGATATCGACTCAATACGTCCTACATAGAAATACTTTCTGAAAATATTTTTATTTATGTGCCTACAGTATGTCTCAAAATGAAATACACAACTAAGTCCTGTTTTTCAAAATGGCAACCCTCCATTGAATTGTCGATATAAATATTATTAGCCTTCAAAACAATTAGGATAATTCAACGAACTTTTTTTCATTTGAGTCCTCAAGCTTCAGCGCTTTTTTCAAAATGTAGGTGAACTTGGAGTCAATATTCTGTCACCTACTACGTCTTTTTTTATCTATCAACAAAATTGGAAGAATTCAAAAAACGTTTTTTTCGACTCTACCAAAAACGTTTGCTAGTGAAAAAATGTCACAGCACTTTTCTAATAGCTGACAAATGAATAATTAGAAAAGTTTACCATTTCGAGAAAGAAATTAAGTACTTACTCACCTAACTTAATTCATATTTTAAAAGCCAAACAAGTTTGTATATGACACTCGGAAGTACGAGTTGGATTTGCAAATCTGCTCTGTGATGGATATCTTTTATGAAGTAGATCAAATCACCTTTTATACGAAAATATGATACTACTACACCTTATTAATCAAATCTCCACCCTCTTTTTCTTATATGCATGACAGTAGAACACCGTAAAATGCCAAGCGGAACAAGTAAAAATGCCAAGTGCAACAGTAACGGAATTGAAGCAAAGACCACGAAAGACAATCAAGAATTTGATAACAGATAGACACTGTGCAGAGTGGGCCATAGAAAACGAAACAGCAGCTCTGTAGGTCGACAGAACCGAATTATATAAAAAGGCCTGGACATGTCGACTGCATTTTCGATGGGGACATGATACGCGATGAAATTCATTTCGAAATAAATTCCATCCTTTGGAGCTGTGACCGCCACCCCTAAATTTTCAAATGGCAACGTATAGGGCAAGTGATACCTCATTTGAAAGGTATATTTCTTCTTCATATCAAACAACAAAAATAAATTAATTCTATCGAATCGTTTTCGAGATATAGGAACTTGAAGTTGGGAAATCACTTTTCATTCCTTAATTAATAAAAATAAGATCGATAGCAGTGCAATTGTTTAAAGATAATTATTGGTGTCATGGAATCAAATTATCTATCTGTTTACCAACAAATAACATGCAAATCCGTTTAAAATTTTTATTCCATTCCTATTCACTTGATCAAAAAAAATTGAGGTTCTTAAGAATCGAAAATAAGACGTTTTCTCGAATTTGACTCAAATGCGAGTACAACAAAAACATGCATGAGATAATTTTTATCGTGAAACCGCAATTGTGGACGTTTATCAGTGCCAAACTGATCTTTGATTTAACGACATTAGAATGAATTACTTGACTAAAGCTGCTGAATATCTTTCCTCAATAATGGTGTATACGATCGAGGAAAGAGTTGAAATAATAACAATTTTTTTAAAGAATGGTCGCTAGAAAATACGTTCTAGAATTAGTTTAAAAATTTCGTCAAAGTGGATCAGTAGCCAACAAGAAACGAGACCCAGACGTGAATTTCCGTTGAGAAATGAACCTGTTGAAGTTCCAGTTTGGGCACAAGGAAATTGGCTAGTGTTACCAATATCAGTAGAACCAGTATCCGCCGAATCCTGAAACATCATAAATTCCATCCCTACAAAATACATTTGGTACACCAATTGAATGAAGATGATTTTGATAGGCGACAGAAATTATGACTACGAGAATAGATGCTGATGAGAATTCCTTTTCAACATCTGCTTTTCTGTGATTCGTCATAGTTATTGTCCTTATTAGTCAGATGTCAATCCACATCTTTTCCACGAAGTCCATACTCAAACTCCCCAAAAACTCAATGTCTGGGCCGGTATTTTTGGGGACCATTTGATTGGACAAGTATATCTCAATGGTAAGCTGACAGGAGATACTTATTTGGAATTATTAAATATTTGTTTATCTTCAAATAGTAGACATCATCGAAAATGACTGAAATGAATGAACCAGAATCTCTGAAAGATTTACGAAGTAGAATTATTGAAGAATGGCGTCAAGTAACGCCGGAAATAATGCTACGAAATCTGAGGTCTCATTTTGAACAAAACAAAACGAATCGATAGAATTAATTTATTTTTGTTGTTAGATATTGGAAAGGAAAAAAACAAAACGAATCGATTGAATTAATTAATTTTTGTTGTTAGATATTGGAAAGGAAAATAACTTTCCAATGAGGTATCATTTGCTTTATATGTTGCCATTTAAAAATTTAGGGTTGGAATGTATTTTGAGTGAATTTTTCAGAAGTTTAAATTGTGCTAAATGTTACTGGACTACGTTCAACATCCATTATGACTACAAAAATCTGGAGGAATTTCTGAAATTATTTAATTTTGTTCCTAACCTTCGCAATCTTTCATGGATAATAATTATAGGGTCTGATTTCTAACGTGTTGGCCAAACAGAAAAAAAGAAACCGCATTCTTTTTGGCGTCCCTATTTCATAATTTAGATTGAAGCGGCCTAAAATCTAGCCGTTTCTGCTCCTCGCCACAGATCGTTACCAGGCGACTAATGTTCTCTCCTCTGTAACTCGAAACTCCCTCTTTTCCGTGTTCTCAGTTACCAATGCGTTACAGAATAAAGCTCCGGCATGAAAATGATATTTTCCGATGTTATTGCGGAAATGTCGTTTCTTTGTTGCTCCCGTGAACTTGGTATCTTCTTGGGGGATTTTTTTGGTATGTGAAATCATGCATTTCACGTATAAATAAGTTTGAGAAGCAGTAATATTTCAAATAATCTCGTTTCATCAATATACAAAAATCTACACTAACACCACAAACAAAAAATTATATAAAAGAAATGCTAAAAACTGGTTCTGGAATAGGAAGGGGAAAATAAAACAACAAAAGAGAACTCACCCCCATCAAACCCTAGGCCCCACCTACCTCAACTAAGAAAGTTTGAATAGAACCGAAAAAATAAAGTTTTATTTAACAATAAAAAGTACCTACCGACACTTATCATTTAATGTAAAGTTTTATTGACCTTCAGAGCTTTTTAACAGTGTATCACAAGTAGAGGTTGTTTCTTCTTAAAATTGTTGAATTTTTGAATGGTGTGCGGGTTGAGTTCTCGCCTCATAAGCCAAAGAGCGTGAGTTCGAATCTCAGCATTGCCACCAGTCTCGTGCATGGCATCACACGTATTAAAAGGTAAGGGCTACGTCTTCCCCTAGCTCGCACAAATCTCTGACTTCTGAGGGTTGCACGTAGTGGTGCAACCGGTTGACGTATACCGGGTGGCTACGGAAGTATTGCCTACGGAATATCTCAGTTATTGTATGAAGTAGGTTTGTGAAATTTAGAGCGTCGATATAATGACATAAGAGCTAGAATTTGAGCATATTGACATGTCGAAGTTAACTTTCGGTCTGACCGGAAGTAACATCAACTTTCTTATTTTAAATGGAAACACAATTTTTTTTTCTTTTCGCTTTATTCAGCATTCAATTCCCTTTCTAATGACATATCACAAGTTGGTATCTAACCAGAAACCAGATCAGAAAAAAATTATTATTGAAATTCACCGAGTAGGCCGTGGAAGCAAAATGAAAGCCAAAAATTGAAAAGTTGGCTATGGAAACCATACGTCACTTGATAACAGTTGCTACTACTGTGATATTTTATTTTCATTCGTCGGCGTTATAAAAAGCCGCCAAAAAAAATATTGGAAAAATTGGGAAAAAAACAATACTCTGTAGGTCCATAACTTAAATAGGAACATACAACTTTTTCTTGCCTGTACTATTCAGCATAACCATTCCTTTCTAATGATATAATAGAAAGTAATTCTTTGAAATGAAATACCAAAAAATCCAATTATTATGTTATTTTTGCGTATGGCGATAATCTGTTTTGTTATTTGAATAATAATAATTGGATTTTTTGGTATTTCATTTCAAAAAATTACTTTCTATTATATCATTAGAAAGGAATGGTTATGCTGAATAGTACAGGCAAGAAAAAGTTGTATGTTCCTATTTAAGTTATGGACCTACAGAGTATTGTCTTTTTCCCAATTTTTCCAATATTTTTTTTGGCGGCTTTTTATAACTCCGACGAATGAAAATAAAATATCACAGTAGTAGCAACTGTTATCAAGTGACGTATGGTTTCCATAGCCAACTTTTCAATTTTTGGCTTTCATTTTGCTTCCACGGCCTACTCGGTGAATTTCATTAATAATTTTTTTCTGATCTAGTTTGTGGTTAGATACCAACTTGTGATATGTCATTAGAAAGGGAATTGAATGCTGAATAAAGCGAAAAGAAAAAAAATAGGGTTTCCATTTAAAATAAGAAAGTTGATGTTACTTCCTGTCAGACCGGAAGTTAAATTCGACATGTCAATATGCTCAAATTCTAGCTCTTATGTCATTATATCGACGCTCCAAATTTCACAATCCTACTTCATACAATAACTGAGATATTCCGTAGGCAATACTTCCGTAGCCACCCGGTATATAATTTTAACAATTTAACAATAAAATTTACTCTGTACAATTATTATTTGTATCACTAAATAATATTTTTTATTGGTTTCTTGATTTTTCAATGGTGTATCACAAGCAGATGTAAGCTATCTACATTTTTTTGGTTGGCGTAGGTGGGGCCTAGTGAGTTGATGAGGGTGAATTCTCTTTTATGCATGTTTTGAAATCATCTTTCAGCAAGTTGTTCTGATGGATAAATATTCAAGTATAAATTTGGTCATCATTCGAAATGTTTAAATTTAATGTGTCCAATTCTTTTAGAGTTTGTTTATACTATTTTTCATATTCAGTCTCGGAAAGAATTTATCTTGGGTATTATGATTTAATGAGAGCGTAAATAATAGCTTGCTAATTGTTGAGAGAGCATTTCAATTTCTCCTCGAATAACTTGAAGCGATTTCCAACTGTCGTCCGAACTGGCATAGTATAGTCAGTTGAAAAATCGAGTGGGGTTACAGTAGAGAACAGTATTCCGTCTCTCTTGATTGTGCTATTATAATATAACTGCGTTTCTTGTTACTCTTCTAAGATTTGTCTATACCCAAGAGTTCGACGTGAGGACAAATATCTTGTCTGATGTAGTTCAATGTCCGTCGCAGTATTAGCCTGGGCAGTAGTTTTTTTCTGCTAGATATTTGCCACGTATTTTCCACTGTTTTTCCTCATGTTTCTTTGTGATCTGTTACCGAGTAGAACGACTGCTATTATGGCACTTTGGAGGAAGTTTTCCATTTCTTAGCCAAATTTTCCTGGAGTAAAGCGGATTTGTCGTTCTATTTTATGGTCCATCGACGTTTTTATGAGCCACAATTCGGACGTCAGAGATTGGCTATAAGGTCACTTTATATGTTTACACTATAGATTGTGCCATAGATCGTGTCACGTCGGGCTTTGCTGTAGTTTTCAAAGATAAATACTGTGTATTTTATATGTCTGGAACGAACTTTTGCGTTTCAGTTATTTATACTACGAGGAGTCTGGGAACTTGTTTATTCAACCGATTATCGTAAATTGAACGCATACCGAGACATACATACGCTAATGAATGCCAGTGTTTCAAAGGCTCCCACCGAATGCTTTTAAAATAGGGTTTGATGTTAATTTATCAGAGGTTTCCCAAGTATTTCATCAATGCTATACTGCTTCGAAATATTCATTCGCCCGACAATAGGAAAATGCGGTATTATTATTGAATGGTCCACATTTTTGCTGCCACTTTTCGATTGTTATTCTGCGTTATCCTCAATTTGATTTTGTTTCAGAAAAACAATATTTGTGGGGATATTTTTCCGTTGAAAAATGTAACATTCGAAATCTGACGTTGATTGCATCTGTTGTACATGAACACATTTTCATTTCATTACCGATTTCCAAAGCGCATATTTTCTATTAAACATGTGAATGATCGCTTTAAAACCATTATGAATCTGTTTTTAGTCATGTGAATAGAAAAAATACTCTATTATTTGTTATATTCTGTTGAAGTTTTTGACCGTTTAAAAAATGAGATCCAAAATGCAAATATAAAAAAAGTTTGACACTATTCCATAAATACTAGTCCGTGATGGTCATGATGGTAGAGCGCGGTCATGGGTTCGATTCCCAGCAGGGTCATCGGTCTCCTGCATGGCATCACACGTTAAAAGGTAAGGGCTGCGTCTTCTCTAGCTCGGACAAGTCTTTCGAAGACTTTTGAGGGTTATACTCTTTGATGGTGTGCAGCTGGTTGACGAAAATAACAATTTTAACAATTGTATGTGTATATTGAATCCATAGGTGAGATTTCAGTACAAAAACCGAAATTCCACAATTTCTGTTAACCTAAATGTCGATCATCTACTTATTAGATTCTTAATAACACCAGATCAACTTTTTATATCATCAACTCTTCACTTTATCAACTCAAGTATTCACCTCCAAATCATCAAAATCCATTTACTAAATAATTCTTGTTGGTAATTTGGGTTGGTTTGTCAGTCAAAATAATTTATCTTCATTGTGATATATACGTGAGATTATGATAGTGATTAGCTTGAATCCTAATTTCTCCGATAATTACTATTATGTTATAGATACACAGACCAGTTTTTCCTATATCCATCCAAGGTTTTTGAAATCGATAATATTCACTTCTATCGTCATACAAACTTTGAGCTTGATTGAAAATTGTGAAGATGACTGTAGCACCGTGTTTTCAATTATTAATTTCCGTGGACAAATAATAGGAATGACAATAATAAATTTCAGAGAGAGCTGCTTTGAACTCTCATGCAAATAAATCTGTTTCAAGAGCATCTGATAAATTATAAGTTTCAAGTACAGAACTAGGACGAGTATATCAGTTCAACTGCGATTCTAGACGAAAATAGAACGTGACTAATACCAAACAAACTTCAAGGGTAGCTGCATAAATAGACCTACCTTTGAGAAATTGGTAAACTGTATATTAAAAAATGCAAAACTATTTCGTCTGTCCAAAAAATGACGTTACGATACTTGAAACTCACTTCGTGGTGGGTATCAAAAATGTGTTGACCTAGTATGGGATGGTTTTGAGAATTTATATTTTTTTATGTTTACGTTTCGCTTTGACATTACCAAATTTCAATTTTGTTTGAAAACATATGCCCAATTCTGAAATTATCGTATCTTTACGCATTCAGATTTATCAAGTCCTTCAAATTTTATAGATGATTTTAAATTTTGCACTAAAACTAGTTTATTGTTCATTTGGCAAAAATATTAAAACAAACCGATTGATATGATTACGAATCCGTTAGGACGAGTGATGTCATACTATAAAGAAGTTTGAGTATGGAAATGAAAAATTATATGTCAGAAATTTAAAAAACGAGTTGTATTTGGAAAGATAATTTTTTTCACCAATGTAGATGGTGGTAAAAACGTTTTTATTAGTATAATACCGATTGATTGGCTAGAATAATGTATTGCTAGTGGTTAAAATTGCCAAAATATCGAATCAACATGAGAAAATGATATATAATCACTATAATTTTTCAAAACCTCTATTGAAGTTCAAAAAATAACTATGTAAGTGACCATCTTTGGCATTCTAGTCCGTACTGACTTTACTTTTACTTCACTCTTTTTTTGTTAATGTTTTCATCAATATCATTCATTTAGTGTTTGTTGTACTATTCTATGTTATACTCTGTAAAATCCTTGAATGGGCTTGCCAGTATAATTAAATAAATAAATGAATAAATTCACTACTTACTGTTATGTTATTTGTCACCTTCTCCAAATCTTGCTTAGTTATTTGTCATCATCAATAGTGTATACAAAATTATCAGTCGTAACAGTATCATTTAAATTGTTTCTATTTGGTCCACTGAATAAAATGCATGTCGAATCGCAGTCACTCGTCAGAGTAAACTTTCGTTGTTGAATTGTCGACGTCAAATTTTAGCCAGTTTTGAAACATTGATCCAATATTAAATTTTCCAAGTCATTATAATTTTTTCAACACTGGCCAATCAAGGATGTATTCAATTCAGTTTTTCACTCATCAGTGTTTAGTAGTTCGGGTTATCCCTTTGTTGTAAAGAAGCTAAATTGTATCAACGTTTATATATTGGCAAATTTCACCGATAATCTTTGATACCTCATATAGCAAATATAGTTTGTTCTGCTCTATTTGATTCATCCCCATTGCTGTATATACCATGAGTCCATGTTGGTATAATATTTGGTTGTACCTTCAGATATCCTTACGAAAAACAGGACATAGGGAAAAATAAATAAAGTCAGTTAAATATTTCCCAACCTCCGCCTTATTAATAATCACTAAAAAATTCAATAATATTTTGCAACTCTGTTCTTTGACGAAAATAATCGATGATTATGAATATGCCTTATCACGCATATTATAATAATAATAATACTCCCTCATAAACACTCGTTTAGTGTACCTTCGGGTAGAGGACGGCTATTATTATTATTTGCCGTGGCGCTCCGTGGCGACTTACTGATGTTTCAGGTGATGTATTCACTTTTTAGCTGTAGGAAAACCCGGAAAACCTACAGCACCACCTCGGGTGGTCGATGTGCACTCCAAGCTAGCACCAGACGAGATTGTCATCTAGACAACTCACAATACACTTGCTTTTCAACAAGGCATGCGGTCGCCTATCGATCCAATATAGAATTTGAGAAAAAATCTCTTGTAAAGTTCATCCATTATCAATTGCAACAACTCGTATAGATTCAAAGGAAGCACCGCGGTCCAAAAGAACCTAATAAACGTGCCTTAAAATGCAAAATCGTTGGCTGGCGGATAATAAATCATCACTTAAATGAGGTGTCAGCAGATCAATCGAAATTGTCGGTATAAGGGTTTTGAACAGGTTTTTATGTTCTGCAATTGATATTGGAAAGACTATACCTACATCGGACTCGAACCGACTATCGCTATGCTGGAGTTTCGAACGGCCTGTGCCTTAGACCGCTGATCCACCGACCACACTACTGTACTACTATACTATACTATAAATTAGAACACTAAGAGTCTGAAACTCTTTGTGCTTGTACTCAGTTAGCACACTTTCCTATCTATTGATCTAAAACAAAATTGAAAAATTTTGTTTTGCTATATCTTTTGCAGGTGTTTCAAACCACTAAGTTTTTTCAAACGAATTTGTTTTAGTGTAGCATTAATAATTTTTGAGAATTTCTTGGCTTTTTAAATGAAATGAGCATTTCAACAGTGGAATCTCGATTATGGGGAATCATTGGATTTAGAAAATTATGCAATAATGTAAGTGTGTTCTATCGAAGAATCGCTTGTCAATCAGTTCCGGAAAAATCGTTGAACAAAAGGTACCCATAGTACGCATATTTATCCAATGTTATTTTCAGAAATATAGCTGGAAAACTGAAGGAGTCAAGGGGGGTATATTATGAGTCTGTGTTACATCTCGAAAGAATGAATATAAAATTAAGAAATTTGACTGTTGCTCAATCAACCTTGGATAGATAAAAAACAAATATCAATGTTCTTCTGTTTTTCGTATTTTTTTCCTTGTTACGATCACCCATCAGCAAAAGAGTTTTCTATCGGAACTCGAAAACTATTCATAAAGACCAAAATGCCGACATCGTTTGAGCAACCTTCATCGACGCAACTTTATGAATCGAGTTATCCCAACAGCTAGACGTCTAATTCAAACACCGACAGAATAATCCAATCAGCATCCTACTAACACTGACCATACCCTTTGCCAGCGACACACACATACATACAAACACGCGAAGCAGCGCAGACCAGCATGTTAATTTATCAAATTACATGCGATCACCACAGCAAAAAGACGCCTGATGAGAGAGGGAGCAAGAGAGAGAGAAATACCCTTTGCCGAATCTCTCGAATGTGTTATGAATTGCTAGAATCGCCACCCGAAGCAGATGACACGTCCTTGGAGCCGAAATGGTCCGTACGCGAGAGAGCGCCAGCCGGATTCGAAGTGTGCGGGAGACGGCCAGAGAGAGACATCGAGATGGAAGAGGGAGAGGCGGAATGTGCCGTTCGAAAATCGATAGCGCTATAAATAATGCATCGAGGGTCGTTCGGAGTTCCCGCCCGCGCGTGCTGCTCTTTTCGCGTGCGATGATCACAACAGGTCGTGATTGTTGACCATTGTGCCACGTAAGATTCATCCCGAGGTCTGAAAAGTGCCTTCGGCTAAGATTTGAATGAGTATGACTCTTTCTCTACAAAAAACTCTTTGTTGCCAGCCCCAGCCTTCCCAGTCCCACTACTGGACAGTCGGCGAAATGCTTTTGTGAATAAGAACATCCACTGAGTTCAATAAATTGGTTGAAGCTTTCGCGGCCAGAGTTTGAAAAATAGCTGCTGTTTTCTGGGTTTATTGGTCGTTCTTTGGAATCTCTTCCTGATGTATCGTCAGCGCGAGTGGCTGGCTTCCTGTGTTCTGTGCATCTTGCTTGGTCTCCGACGATTGTCGTAGATCATTGGAGACCAAACAAGATGTACAGAACTCTGAGGAAGCCAGCCACTCGCGCTGGCGATACGTCATCAGGAAGAAATTCCAAAGAACGACGGCCATTAAATCCGGAAAAACAGCAATTTTTCATCCACAGCGTTTCTGATAGTTAGTCGGTTCTGGAAGTTCTGATGTACGGATAATGACCTCCAGACTATTGTAGGAAGCCCTGAAAGTCTTGAGAATCCAATCGGAACAGAAAAGTGTTGAATTATTTCTGACACAACATCACCAAACGTAAAAGCTGCCAACTGGCCTTGACAAAAATTAGCCATCCTATTCATGGATCAAGATCCAGTACTCTATACCATAGCGATATGCACATTGGGAAGCCACAATGCTAGCAGATGAAGGTAGAACCGTAAACCAAATCCAAAAAGTAGAATCCAGTTAATGACCGTTCATTATGAGGCTCCTCACTGGACATCTTCCCCCCCTCCGGTTCTTTCGTTGTTTTTTTGGGAGACCACTTGAACCCACCTAACAATACAGGTATCCAATTACTCGATGTGTTACGAATAAGCAAACGATCTCCCCCCACATAACTTGGAGAAGGTGGGGAAGTCAACAACTTCGACTCAGCACCTAGAGCACAGGTGTGACCTGGTTTTGCCCGCCCGCTGACAGCTCAGCAAGGCAGGAGTAAACCCCTTGTCGCCTAATGCTATATTCCTCCTATTCCATCCGTGGCCTATAGAGGGTAAATGAAGGGAACATGAAGCTTCCTTTAAGTTAAATTTTTATTACGCACTATTAACATAATTATATCGATAGATACACCTGTACCATTCTTGTCCAAAATGATAAGCATGTCCGCTGAAACTTGGCCAGCAACATACACTTTCCCCCTGGTAAATTTCCATTCCTGTTTGGTTTTCCTGACGGAATATTTCTACCATTAGTCCCCTCTACATGTCCGTCTTTATCGATAAGTCCACCGCCCTTTTGCTTACCGGAGACATACCGTACATCACGTTTTGGGCGTTCGTCAAACCATTTTGTTCTGTTACTGTAGAAGGAATGTCGGTCTTTCAAAAATGATGCTTCCTGGTTTCCTGAATCACAATTATTTCATAGTTGATAAGCAGATAATGGACTATCCCTAGATTTTAATGGGTTTGCCACATTATCTCGCCTTTGGCATTGCCACGATATACAAATACGAAGAATGAAACCGTATATTTTCAGTTTTCTCTGCTGTAATGTCAGTTGATGCAAAGTAAATAGTAGGGGACACAAATATAATCATGCAACAGACACAATTTTGGAATAAGCTTCTTAATATTGAGAGAGTTTGATAATAGCTATTGGGGTGATGCTGTAGGTTTTATAGGTTTTGCTATAGCTGAAAAGTGAATGTCCTACAAAAAGTCGCCCGGACCGCTACAGTAAAAAAATAATGATTTGTCTGATGTACGTTCCTTCTGTGTTTTTCTTTCGATAATTCCAGTCATATAGTACTGGTGTGACCAAATTTCCATTTTGTTTGTTCCATTCTCCCAATAACAATTAATATCTGTTGAAATAGGATCTGTCTATTCAACTTCAGTAGGAAGTGAGTCAATGATTATTTCTTTGGGTTCATTTGACGTTTTTGAGCTTGGAAACTACTTCTTCCTCACATGATTACATCAAGAAAGGTTATATATTCGGTTCATATTTTGTAACGTTAAATTATTCCACTGTTTACAACTTAGGGTATTTCAGTATTTTTTCTACATTCATGCAAAAAGCAAAACTTTATTGAACTATATTCAGTGGAAAAAGAAGCTCTTTATTGCACTAGTGCAATAATTGCACTCATCTGTCATTCTACTTCAACGTGCTGTCATCATGATAAACATAAACGTTCAAACCATATTTAGAAGATATTCTGTGAGATTGGCCATACGTTTTAAACAGCTACATATTTTATATTATTTTGTATTAATGTTAGCGGTAAGAGTTGAACAAACAATGCCTTCCCGAGAATAACTCCATAATCAAAACCGATCCCCTATGTTCTAAACCGTGTCTACCTGCATAGAGCAAACTGTCTGTACTATGACCACACCTCGTGATTACATACGCGCTTATGACTACTATGATTTTGATTTTTATAATGCAACTGTGGTTATATAGTCAGTCAAATTTTAATTCTGACAATTACAGAACTGAAAGTTTTAAAATGAGTTAATAATATTAATGGAAAACTAGATGATGGTGATGAAATCGATAGTAATAATTATTTATTTAATTGCGTATTTCATTTTCCTTCACCTAGTGCCGCACCTACATAAATAACTTTTTACTTTTTGCATGAACGTAGAAAAAATGTTGTATGCAACTCGTGCAAAAAATGTTTACTGCACTCGACGTGTTGTCCAAGTCGGCCTAATGGCCTCGTCGGACAATTTCACGTCGAGTGCAATAAATACTTACTTTTTGCATTTGTTGCATAAATAACTATCAGTAAGATCTTTACATGGATTCTTGCCATTATTTGCCATCTGCACATATTATTTGACAACTTATAAACACTTTCAGTGCCTTGCTATAGAAATGTTGCTCTCCCAGAGTGTATGTATTTACTGGCAATCTATTTCAACAATTTATCTGAAGTGAAAACAAAAGTTTTGACTATATACTTACTGCACAAATATTTTGCGAAGACATTATTTATGTCCATTAATTTTTCAACCAGTTTTCTGCCTCTGTCAACTTGTTCGTTTTACCTAATCTGCAGTTCCTCTGATTTCCTTCAGCCATGTTCCCATTGATCTTTTTGTGGTTCCGATGACCTTTCCGCAAGTGCATGGTATGCGATCCACCCCCGCTACTGATAGGGGTCTCTTTTGTCCTTTGCTGACCTAAGGCTTTGCTGTGTATTATTGGTAGGTTTGAAGACCGTTTTTAAGTTTTGTTGCCCCAACAGTTTTCCAATTCTGTCTGTGACCCTAGGGATACGTAGCCACATGGTCGGTTTTAAATCAATGGCCTTCTCTTCAAAATGTTCTATGAAGAAGTTGGCTATCTCTGAGCTGGGAGGACCATCGCCACTAGGGCTTTGCGAGACCAAGACTGATTAGTCTTGGTCTTGGTCTCGAAAAATAAATGTAGTCTTGCTGTTGGTATAGGTCTTAATGATTCAGAATATCGCTAGGCCCCAACAATTTTCCCAACAAAGTCAGTTGAATCCTTGATGTAGGAGTTCGTTCTTCCCACATGAGGCTGGAGGAGCGAGGCTAAATGTTTCGCCAGGTGATACGTTGGTGAGCCTGGGGCACTGATTTCTGGTCTCAGTGGTATGTTGGTTTTATGTACCTTCGGAAGCCTAGAGCTTTGGCGGAACAGCTTCAGTGGACAAAATACCGAAATAAATTGATTCTGCCTCAGAAATAATACGATGACAGTAGTACATTTTCTATACAGTTGTATACAGGTAATTTCATGAAGAACAGAACATAGGGCGGAATATGGTCGATTAACTATTCTAAAACCTTGATGAGAACCTTCGATGATTGTTATCACACGTTAAATGGTAGGAACTACGTCTTCCCTAGCTCACACAAGTCTTTCGAATACTTTTGAGGGTTGTACTCGTATGAGTGCAGCCGGTTGACGGAAATAACAATAATTGTTTGAAGTTCAAAACTATTTCGCCTTAAAAACAAACCAGCTAGTTTCGGGTTTGACGAAGACAGTCTTTGGCTCATCGTTGGACGATTATCAGTTACATATGTTTGTTCTACCTATGTTCCGTTCGCTGTAAGCACTATTTATAGCCTAGATGTTGATGGAGGGATCTGGTAGGTGTTGTGAGGGAAAACAGTATGAAGGGATCTGTCTTCTGCGAAACTGTGAACCTCGTTGATACTATGAGTTACTGAATTACTGGAAATGTCTTGGAACAAATGATCATTCAATTGATGCCATATTCAAGAATAAAAGCCACTTTGATTCTACCTTGAGGTCTTGCAGATACCAAAACACACAACACATTGTGTTCGCATTGTATGATCGATTTCTGGTATTCAGTTACTTCAAGTGAAGAGAAATGCCACGTTACAGCGTCCTGGTCCGACATAATTGAATTATTTTCATTGCAGCTATTCGAAAATAACGATCCGTCTGAAAGACTGCCATCAATTAAATCCGTTATTACCTCCGCTCAATTCTTTCGTTTCGCCTCCGTCGTCACAATACCGTCGAATAAAACCAGAGATTTGTTTCGTATGGTCGTGCGCTTTAACGCGTTCATCGCCTCCTGCGAGCGAGTATCCTTTTAAGTGGTTAATTAATTGAGGGTTTAATTAGTCGGGCAACTTGTTGCGACGTAACTCTCAACTGTTTGCGTAGCGAGGGACGAATGGCGCGTGCTCGTCGCGCTCGGAATAAGAATGAAAACGCGGCTGGAAATGATGCTTTGATGTGCTCGCGTGGTCGTGTCGTCTCGTCACGTTTGTGAACAAGAAAAAAAGCCATGTACTTACCGGACGGTTTTATGAAGCACAGAAAAAGACGTTACTGCGTTTGATGGCATTTTTGTGTTTCGCAGCATCCGAAACTGAGGAAGGTCGAGCAGAATGCATAAATCGATTATATCAGAATTGAGGGATTTTATTTGATTATTTCTTCATAGTTTTCTATTTTTCATCGTCCTAACTACTAAAATCGATATGTCTCGGAGAAACTGCAATCAATCAAGTAGGTCAGTTTAGTTGGCAGTGGTTCTGGATCATATTGAAATATTGATTTCAGCCATACTATGTAATCCTAACTAAATGATACTATCTTGTTCCCTCAAGAGGTGCTGACTGAAAGATCCAAACTACCTTTCAAAGTTTTGTAATATGACCTCTGATTTGTGTCCGCTTTGACTCCAATGATTCTGACTTTTCACTACAAATCATTAATCAAATCTTACATGCACCTACCTAACTTCTGATAAAATTATTTTTGCTGATTCTGAGTAATTCCGACTTAGTATCACAGAACTCGACAACACATTCTCCACCAGAGAAAGTTCAAAGCACTTCATTCTGTACTGCGATGCGAACGCCTACCACTTCACATGGGGAAGCACGGACACTAACGCACGAGAAAATAATATTTGTCGGCCACTAACATCAACATTATTAATAGAGGTAACAAACACACCTTTATTAATGCGATCAGAAAAGAGGTTCTTAATCTAACCCTTGCTGATCCATTTATAACAAATTACATCAATAACTGACATGTCTCTGATGACTCTTCAATGTCGGACCATCAGCACATTAGGTTCGACTTGGAGACCTCGGAGATACGCTTCGAGGGATATATATATAGGGTGCCAAAGTTGACCAACTGGGATGCTTACAAAGAGCATCTTGGAAGAGAAACAGAGGACTACCAAACATCCATCGAATCAATAGAGGAACTTGATGCAGCCTCGACACAGCTTCAAAATGCTATGACAAAATCATACGAACTCAGCTGTCCTGAAAAACAAAAGGCAACCACTCGGGACGTGCCTTGGTGAAATAAGGTACTAGCAAAACTCTGGTGAAAGTCAGAAGACTTTTCAATAGGGCTGAGAGTCTGGGACACTGGGAAGACTGCAAAACAGCTCTTCCTGAGTACAACAAAGAACTCAGAAAATCGAAAAGGAGAACATGTAGACAGTTGTGCGAGGGGATCATGGAATTGGCCCCGCCACAACGTCTCCAGAAAGTTATTCCAACGGAATCGGTCTGATCAAAAAACCGAACGGAGGATACACTGATGACCCTAAGGAGAGTCTGAGTGTTCTCTTGCAGACGCATTTCCCTGGTTCTTAAGCGGTTGTGGAAAATGAACAGCAAAGTGCTCTCCTGGAAGGGGTCGATCACAACCCCAACAGAGCCAGCAAAAGCCTAGCTGTAAATATTTACACAAACGAAAGAATCAGATGGGCTATCAAAAGTTCCAAACCATTTAAGTCACCAGGAAACAACGGAATATTCCCTTGCCTTACTGCAACATGGCCTTGAATCAGAGTCCTTCCTGAAAAGGCTATGCCAGCTTCATCTTTGGCTACATACCGCAGACCTGGAGAGAGGCGTAGTGGCGTTCATACCTGAGACTGGAAGACGCCCAATGGACGAACCAAAGTCTTACCGCCCCATTAGCCTCACCTACTTTTTCCTGAAAGCAATGGAGAAAATAATAGACACACAATACACTGATAATTATGGAAATGTAAATCATACTGATGCCCCTCAAGCGATAAAAGTATTTTATCCGATTTAATGAGACCGCGAATTCGTGTTATCTGTTTTCACACAGCACTCTGAGTAAGTTGGCTGTTCTCTCCAGCGAATTATTTGCCTCACGCTTGGGGAAATATTGAATTTCTTCCCCCGGTCGCTCGTTTAGATCCGATCCGGTTTGCGTAGTAGTAGTAGTAGTCGTTTAATTCAATTAATCGATCTAAATTTAAGTTAGAGCAACTTTGTTCGACACTACGATTTTATCACAGAGTTTCGTCGTCGTTCTCATTACCTGTCTTCTTCTATTTTATAAGTATCGATGTAAAATATTGCCATGGAGTCTGATTATCATATAATTGAAAGAAACTCTGAAGAAACTCGTATCCTATTCCATCCGATAACGATCTCACACGTCCATTATTATTTAATAAACATCACAATTGAAAGTTCATCGTACTTGTATGTGGTGAACCCGGTAATAATTAAGAAGATCATACTTGGGAATGTGGCATGAATTCTACGAGAGACACAATGGAAACGTATTGTGGCTTTGATTGGCTCACAGTCACATGTTTATGTTAACGCTGGAGTGGAAGCAAAATGGGCCAAGGATTGTATTGTTAAATTTTGCTTCTTCAATGGTATATCAGTGTCAGGTTATCTATTATTCACTCATATTTATTTAGTTTATGTATCACGTATTCGAATCAGTCCCACACAACACAACTAGCAAACTGTAACTGTTAACAAAAACTGAAGCTTTAAATTTCATCCACAAGAGAGCAATTTTTTGTGGATTTTGCGATATTTCTGATATAAGATTTTTCTTAGCGAATAAACCAGAAGATGGAACAAAAATATAGAAAAGCGTTTAAATCTCACACCTGACACCAATTTGTGAAATAAATTCAATGTTCATTGCTTCCCCACTGATTGTAAAAAACTGACGAGAGCTGCCGCAATTTGTTCAATAAAAGTAATTTTTCTTCTTATGTTCTGGTTTCAAGGCTCAGGCAAATATGTGAATCACACTAAACCAAAACAATGAGTCAAATAAATTGAAGTAAACTACATTACTTCGAAAACCAACACGTGAAGTGGGAGAAAGAAATTGGCGCCATTTGAAATTTGTTCACACATAGTTGTTCAATTTGAAGACTACTTGTTCTTTGAATTGAAAAAGCATAATACCAAGTGTTATAATAAGGCGTTCCTTCATTCACTACAGCATGTTTCTTATTGAGCACGAAGGATGATAACTTTCGTTACTTTTCTGAAAGAAAGTATTGTCAAAATAATTACGAAAATCGTTCTTTCTGAAAATAATTCACTACCAATCACCAAAAAGCCCAAAACACATTTCCAATCCATATGCTGAATATAGGATAAAGATAAAACTGTTGTTTAATTTCTACTAAGACTTCATTTAATAGGACAGAGGTTCGGCTTTCACACTATTTTCAAGTTTTACTGACTTAATTATATACTCACAGTAATACTCCCCTAAGACCTTGGTACTGAATTTTGAACCACCCTGTATGATGCAACGATCGTGTAATGATGGCTGTTATCTGAAAGGTTATCAAACACCATGACATGAGAGTTACATGCACTATTTTTTACTACCGGTGATAAATCATTGATAACTGAAAATATTTCTTTTACTGGAACACTAACAATAAGATTTGAACGAATTAATCTTGAAATATCTATAGATGTAAATTTGCTGTAATTTACCTGTGGTTGAGTTTTTCTTTAATCCACGAATTGGTCAAATAGCTTTTAGTTCATCTTTCCTTTTTGTCTTTTTGTAGGAATACAGTATCACAACCTCTAGTTGCTTTTTCTTCAGTTATTTTAGTGAATTCTGATATTTTCAAATACACATGAAACGAACGCCAAAGCAGACTAGTGGAAATGAAAAATCTACCCGATTCTCGAATCGCAGAGGCATATTTTTCGTCAGTAGACCCTTCTTATAAATAGTCCATACTGAAATGGCAATTATTGCGACCACAACCTACATTTAATTCGGTCGGGTGTAGAAAAATATTCTTATTTGCTCTGCGCAGCATCGAAATAATCAAATGAAAACTTGTTACCAAATTCAGCCATTCTGATCAGTTATATTGAATATGTAAAGAGAAAAAAATACATGAATCTAACAATAGTACGAAGCCGGACAGTGAAAGTTGCAGTGGTGTAATTGTTGTAGTCTGCCTCATTCTCTCATGGTTTATGCATGCCGCGTGTAGTCTCATTTTAGAAACTGAATATTTTAGAATGTCTAATTCGAAATGGGTACATGTATAAACGATACTTCCATTTGTACAGGAAGGATAACCAATAAAAGTTACTTTAGTATTCGAATCCTTTATGAAAAATGGGAAAATGGATGCCTGTTGTGTTACACAATAAGAACAAATAATAAATTTCTCCTTTACCATACCACAGATATGCACCCACAATAATTTCAAAATTAAGTTACTGCTGGATTGCTTGATTAACATTTGTTCCGGCTAATGACCATAGCAGTCGATGCCAAAACACCAAAGAAAAAAAAAACATTTGTTCGTTGACCCTGATCTTGACCCTAGTGACATTCTCTGGACGGGATGGATGCCAATTGGCACATATTTTGTTTGTTTATTGTTAAAGTAAATCAGATTTCGATTTTGAGCAAACTTATAATATGCCATTTGATGGTACTTGAGTACTGGCACCCGAACACGGAATCGCACGTTAAAAGGTAAGACCTCGTTGAATCCTTGTCTCGCACAAGTTTCTACTTCTGAGGGCTGTCGTTCGTAGGGGGACGACAGCTGGTTAACAGAATCAACAATTTAATAGAATCGCAAATTCCTTATTAGCATCTGTTGAATCATTAACTTAGGAATAATTGTTAAGCCGGCGTTTACAGATCACTCAGTTAGTATTTCAGATGTACTATCGAAGAGGTTCTGAGGTAATTAAACAAGATCCTTGACGCAACTATTATGTCTTCAGGGTCGTTAATGGAAACACCAAGTATCCCTAAACGATATCATTTATTGACAATATAGTTTATTACTTCAAAGTACAAAGAGAAGTGGAATTCAATAAACAGTGTCATAGGGAAATACATTACAGGTGGAATTTCCTCCACTGTCAGCTGTTATGATCAGTGCCACATTCCATTAGAATATGGTAGAGTGTCTCTGGTTTCTCCTCACAGAACCCACCGGTGGTGTTTTTCTGTAAGCCTAGGTGTTCCTAAGATGTTCTCCATGTCTACAGTGCCCGGTATGAAATCCTGTTGTTTTGATACTTCTGCTAAGGCTAGCCAAGGCTGTCTCTGGCTTCCCTCAGACCTGAAAGTATGCCAATACATTCATTTCAGCGCTTCATCTTTTTTGTCGAGTTGCTTCTGGAAGTAGAAGCGTCCAAGTTCACAGAATGGTTCTGGTCCATATTGAGTAGTGTGGAAGCTCATATTCGAGCCAGTGTATCAACTTGTTCATTGTCCTCTACTCCGTCATGCCAGATTGCAATAAGGAGTCGATCCAGCATTGCTCTAGAATATGCTAACGACTTGGACATCATCCCATAGCGAAGGAAAACTTTAACGGTTTCCAGGGCGCTATTGCAGGGTTCAGGACTTCATAAATATGGGGAGAATTCTATTTCTGAAGACAGACATCGTGCCAGGGTGAAAGTACCATAGTAGATTCACCTTTAGGAGGAAAACATAGAATCTTTCTCCTCCCAAACACCAAGGTGAAGAACTATCAGAGCTAACTCAAGTTTATCGGCATATTAAAAAGGAATAATGTCCCCCTATGTTCTCTGGACATTAGATTTGTTTTGCGGAACCAGAAGATGAAAGCGAAAAACTTGAGTTATAGTGTGATATACTGCAGCGTGTGTGTGGTGATCGTAGATTATGAACATTTCAGCAATAAACATGTTCAACGAGGCCGATAGGATGACCTACTGGTCTCTGGAATTGATCACGACTGCAGCGGTGGATATCCCGATGAACCATCCTCCCCTCAGTATATTTCTGAGAAGCGACTTACAGAAAACAGTATACAACCTAAAAAATGCAGACGACTTGAATGGACAGTATTCTAGGAGAGCCAATTTTTTGAAGGAGAATAGGAATGAGATAGAGAAAAATGAATTAAAAGTCACAAACGAGGCGACAATTGAACCGTACAAACTCCTATCAGATTCAACAATAGGCTGGTGAGCATGATAGTTATTCATGGTACAAGTTCGTAAAGTACGACGACTTCAACAAAACACACTGTGTCATAGAAAGTTTTTCTTCGATAGTTATTATACTGACAATTTGTAGCAATTGTATATCAATAATGTGAATGTTTCATATGGAAATGAACAATTTTCAGTGGTAGAGCCCCACGTCATTTTAATTATTATTTCCTCACTGAACTGTGTTATAGATAGATAGATAAATAAATTCATTCTCTAAATGAAAACAGTTTTGTAATACATTCCTGTATTTATAAAAATTCAATTTAGTAGGTAAACGTGACTAATGAAGCAGGTTTGTCGTATTTAAAAAACGTTTGTCATGTATGAAAAATGATTGATAGGATCCAAGTTGAAATCGCGATCTATTTTGTCAACCGATGAAGCATTTCAAGGGTTACTGAAGAAAAATCCTTTCAACCTGGGTCGGCTTTCAAAGTATATTTCTCAATTTCGTGCCTATCGATACTCAAACCCTCCAGCAAAGTTCGACTCATGAAACATAAAACCTGGGAAGTAATATTCTTTTATTATCTCCCCGGTGTCAAATATAAGATTTCGAGCATCGCACGCACAGACACAATTAATTAACATTTTTAAGGACCCGATTTATGTTATCGTAAAGAACAGCTCGCCTACCATTTATTAACTGAATTAAAGCCAACCCAGACTCTGGAAGGTATAAAGTGTGCCACCTTGTGGTTGAATAATTCAAAATGAGCCTGAAAGGCAGTTTTAAGTGAAGATTTTTTTCATTGAAACTCGTCATTGTATTTCACTCCAATATTCAAAACAGATGAACTTTCATTATGAAAGCTCTGTTTCAAACTACTTTTATTGGTGTTCTGCAGTCGCTTCAAATATTATGTTAACAGCAAAATAAGTCCCGGTAAGTTGTTTGATTCATACTCGTCGATCTTGATGGTCAGGACGAATTGTGAATTATTCAAGCTTGATTTCCTAATATTCAAGGTTGGTTTCTTTTCCATTCTGATGATGAAAGATTCAAATCGATTCCATACGTATAGACTTTAATATAGTTTGAGTGGTCATATTGTAGGTAACATACTAATTAAATGTGTTTAATTGATGATCTATTTATTTTGTGGAAATTCATGATGACATGATGTTACTTGATAATGGTTTAACAAACCGAAACCGTAAACATTCGAACTAGTTCTTATGTTTTTCATATAATATTCATGTTTTGGAAGTTTTCTTTCTTGAAACCCTACAGCTCGTGCTATCTTTACCATGCAGTCTAACGTTATTCATGTTAGGACGAATTCTTTCCTTTTTCAATCGTACTGTGTATTGGATGTCATAGTGTTGTTTTATATGTTCTTGTTCCTTTTTTCATTTCTTCTTGTCTTCTCAAAGCTTGTTTAATTTTATTCTCATGCCAATAGTAGGTATATGAGTATTGGTCGAACGTTAGTTTTCTATGTTTTTTAGACATCCAAACTGATAGCTATCTCTTTCTTTACTCTTTATATCTAAATGGTTTGGATATACAATTTTTCAATTTTCATCTTGGACATGTTGATAGTTGTTTATCTTTCATGTACTTTTGTAAAATACCTGATCGAATAACCTGAAAAAAATGTTAATATCGTCGGCTGTATGCTATAATAGTGGCACAACTGAAAAAGTGCCACTTTTGAGAAAATGCTGTGAGAAGTTTTGGTGACGTCGGTTTTCATATATTTTTTTAAATGGTAAAGTCTGTGTTTATTATTGAAATGTGTATCACTACTGTTATGTCACTGTTGCAGGCAATAAATGGGATCTGTTCAATATCTATCGTAATATGAATTCAAATTGGTGAATTTTTGACTTGTGCCACTATAGCATACAGCCGACGATATTATCCCTATACAACTACGAATTATTGGAAAATATCGTCGTCAAAATATTGTTAAATATTGAATGGACGAAATAACTGCGACAAAAATGCATACAATAAAATTTCATTATTCATTAAGGTGACTATTATGTCATAGCAGGACCAAAGCTAGTTGTACCTACTACAATGACTATGTTACATCAACTATCAACTGCATATTTCATTCAATAATCAAAATATTGAACTCGTGATATGCGCGTCGAGCACACACAGCTGTCCGGTCCGATATGTTTGAATGATTAATAATAGTTATTTGTACGGACATGCATCAATAAATAACGTTTTATTGGTCGTTTGTTCGAATGTATGATTTTTTATTTTTGGCAAAATGTGGGTTATATCCATGGCAGTGTGGGTTACGTTGATCTATTTTCCATTAATGGGCATATCTCACAACCAATACAAACAGTTGTTGAACAGTTTTTATGTGAAATGATTTGTTTTCGTAATTTCTCAGTTATTATCACATTGTGAAGTGAGTAAACAACAATTTGTCGCTTTGATTTCTATCGTTGTTTGTCATCCACCCATACTCATACTCATCTGGAACACTGGCACGCATGCTTACATTCATTACTGATTCTAAAGTTGAACTAGGTCTTGATTTAGGGTGGGTTAACGTTTTGATGTGAAAAATGCACTTGAAAAAAATTAACTTAATCCCTTTATTTATTCAAACTTATGACATATAGCATTTAATTTATTTCAACAAAATACACTATTGCTAAGCTATTTGCAAACTCTGACTGTCTGTAACTGTAAAACTGTTCGAGATTCCTATATTCATACCGGTAATAGGCTTCTGTTCAAATCTTTCAAAAACGCCGAGAGATGTCGCCGTAATTCAGATCGGTTCGGAACACTCGCAGACTCGTCTAGATATTTCTAACTTTGCTCTTTCGGTGTAATTTGAGCATTCTCTGGTGATTATGTCATGCATCGTTAACAAGCCATCCTCGATTATCCTAATAAGCGCTTAAGTCCGGCTCCAGGATCGTTACATGTCCCCCGTCTTGTAGACATTTCGTCCCAAAATGTCATCCTTGGATTGTTTTGATGTCTGCAATATTCGAGCCGTTTAATCCCTCAGAACAAATTTGGAATTGCCAGGTCCACAAGATCCTGGTTCTTCATCGTGTTCCTTAGTTTGCTGAGGCCCCATCTAGACATCTTCATTAGTTTGTTCAGCTCGAGAATGCTTCTTGGTAGCCACTTACAGATATTTCTTTGCCCCTTCTTCAATTGCAGGACCGACCACGAGTTCCGCAACTTTCGTGATAGCCCAGTAGTAGCGTTCCATTCTTCAGGTCACATGGAAGTCCCATGATGATACCAGCAAGGGTGTGGCCGGTTGATTCGTATATTGCGGAACGATAGGCCATCAGGAACAAATGAATGTAGGTACTGATCTCAGTCTCTGTGGTGTTCAGAGACTATTTTGGTTTAGTGGCGATTTATTGTCTTGTTCATCAGTTCCACCATTTCATCGAACTAGGTATCTTCCAGATTGTAAATATTTCCCCAACGCTACTTTAAATCGACATATCCACTCCTTTACCAAGACGTCTGACGGTGATGTCTTCTTAGTTGGGGTAGGACATTGGATTCGGCCCACTTGCTGAAGTAATCAAGGTACTTATTTCCGTGGTAAGATTGTGGAAATAGGAGCTCAGAACTGGTGCGTTGATAAATGCTCCTTCCAACTTTCTGAACAATAAGTCTTCGCATTCCTCGGAGTTTGCATGTACTCTATTGATTTCTAGTATTTTGTCAATGTCTTGACTGTCTTCGTAGAAGCGAGATAAGGTCTGGTGACTGCGTCAAGCTGTCATACCTTATTGGCAGTGCTGTGTGCTAAACCGAATATCAGTTCTTGCCTAGTGAAATTCGTCACTGCCCCTCATTTCACCAGATCGTCTGCTTATGATGTCTGTTGGTGAAATACTTGTTTGTAACATCGTGCAAGCAGAGATACTGATCTATTTCATAAATGATTTTTTCTGTGTTGAAGATTTTCACAAACTAGTCTAATTCTACCTTGACGCTCGTCGTCAGACTGCTCTAAAACAAGCAGTTTCATCACGCGCCGTTTTACGCATATTGGTGCGTTGTTAATGCCTTCAAATCTATCTATGCGTTCAACATGGTCTATACGTACTGAAAGCCCAAAATTGATTTCGTAAAAAGTTATAAAAAATGTATAGCACGGTACAACACTGGAATATTTAAAATGCTAAAACTATCTCTAAGCCATTGATGGGATAGGAGGGAGTTATATTGCATTAAGCGACGAGGGTTACTCCTGCCTTGCTGAGCTGTCAGCGGGCGGGCAAAACCATCTTACACCTGCTCTGCGGTCAGACCCCACGATGTTGTGTAGGCGAATAATTGCTCTAGGTGGTGCTCAGTCAAAATTTTTGACTTCCTCACCTCTTCCAAGTTATGTGGGAGGTGGTATCGTCTACTTATTCGTAAGACATCGAGTCATCGGATACATGTATTATTGGGGTTTGCGTGTTCTTCCGGAAAGAAGGCGAAAAAACCGGGTGAGAACATTACTATGTGTGGTTTATCATTCGTCTTCTGCATTCTCGTGAAAAATGTCCACTGCCTGGTAGATGAGCCCTTCGTGCCTTCTTGGCTTGTTATGGTGGACTCGGGCTGCTGTTATAGCCCTGATCAGGGAACTTCCAGGGATGTGGTATCTACATTTATCCGATTGTTGTTTGATAAATTCCTTGATGGAATGAATATTGTCTAGCTCCCTCAACGCACCTAGCCGAATGTATCTACACGTACCAGTCACTTGGAGTTTTCCGAGCTTTCAAGTGGTCCATATAGAATGGCCCTTGAATTGAATAGAACTCAACGTTATCGTCGGTGTTGTACAGTTAGATGGAAAGTTCCATGCTCAACTGACCCTGAAGAGTGCATGCTATGAGAAATGAACTAGTTAGCAGTTCTAGTACCATTTATAACAGAAATGGAGATATGCCACTCTCTCCAGACGATTTCTAGGGTTGGAATAAGTTTACCGCCCATGTTGTCGCCTGTGGTTTATTGACCTGAGTCAGGTCTAGTCAACTGGTATTGTTTACTATCCTTGTGCTCTTTAGATGGTCGTGGAAGGAAAACGACAGTCGTAAAAAAGTTCAAGATATTGTTGAAAGATTTACTGCAAAATAGTTCAGAAAATTCAAGTAGATAAGTTCCCTACTAGCAACAAAATATACAATAAAAAGACAATTTCAATACTTTATACCACGGAAGTCAAATGAAAAACGCTTGCATGGGCTGGATATATTTATTTTTTTTTTTGTAAAATTTGTTTTTACGAATCACCCAGGTTTTCGGAGAAAACCCCTCAAAAGCAGAGCTTGTGCGAGCAAGGGAGATCCGAGACCTACAGTTTAAATAAAAGTGGAATCCTAACCACTTTAGCTCAGTGGATGAGATAAACCAGTAGCAAATACGATATCCAAAATGTCACTTATTAAATACTCCTTCTCCGAAAGCGATGGTCAAAGGGAGACTACAATCGTTTTCTTGTCGGTTTTTGAGCGTTCCCTCGAGATGGCTTGTTTTAGGGCAGCGAAAGGCACGTAATCCGAAAGTTTCTTTTATACACACAGAGATGAAAGCTGCACCGTGATTAATAATAGCCGCGCGCTCTCTGTCGGCCTCTCTTTTGCCGGTTCTCTGTTATTTTTAATGAATTGTTATTAATGTAATGGCTTTCTTGGATATAATGTTGCATTTGAAGTATGATCGTTCGAAACGTCGTGAAGGGGACGAATAAAACGGGATGACGATAATGAATGAGCTTTTGTATTTGGTGTTGTGTCATTCAGTCACTGTTATGACACAATTGATTATTCACCGCCGCCAGTCATATTCAGTATATCTTGTCTGATATCTAGATGGGTAGGTATTATGTAACCATGCCGAAGTTTTATTTATGCACAGGGTGTTTCTCAACTGACACAAAAAAATACAGAGGGATATTCATGCTTGTAAATGATAAGGGATATGTTCTATAAAAATATATTCTCAGTGCAACCCCTTGAGAAATATCACCCCTTAGTGGCCGGAAGCAAAATTGTGTTCTTAATTTTTTTCCTAAATCTTAAGAAGTTTTAAGTAAATTTGGATATTCTTTCACTAATACCAATATCTCTTAAGAGAATGTAATTAACAAACCTCATTATATTGTGATTAGAGTGTTTGCGATTCAATTCTAAGAGCTCATCATCCGTGGACAGCGCTGTTCCGTAGTTACCTACTCATCAGCACGGCTTTATGAGATCTCTCGAAATTGAAAACGAATGCATTTTGAAATAATACCAACCCCAAGGCAACTACAGTATAAATGAAAAGTAACTTGTGACATCTACTAGTTGAAACTCAATTTGAATCGAGCCATGAAATTCAAAGTTAGATTATTATTGTCTACGCATTGACAGGCAATCAACGTTTCGTTGTTTTGACCGACCTAAGATTCAATCAAGTTTCTCGTGCGTTTAGAGAAACGCAAACAGAAAGTGAAAAGAGTGTTTTCGATTCAATTCCGAGAGATTGAGCTCATCATACGTGGACAGCTGTTTCGTAGTTTCCTACTTATTAGCACGGCTTTACGAGGTCTTTCGAAGCTGAAACAAATTTATTATGTTCTATGTTAGAACTTTTTTAAAGAGCTGGAATTCATGAATAAAAATTATTATGCAGAAATCCTGTTGCATTCCTCATCTTTTTTGTTTCTTTTTTTTCCATAGAACTAACAGTTTTCGTGCAAAAAAATAACTTTAATGTATTGTATGTTGCTAGTTCATGCAAAGAGATATATTACAATAGAGAATCAAACTTTTCGCTCAAATCCGGGTCAGTGTAGAAACTTACATACACTCAATAAAGTGACAAACATGGGTATATCTTTCAGCTATGAATTAAATTTTAATTAGATAATTAAATTTACCCTATATTGTATTTTATTTTTTGTTTGAAAAGTATTAGTTGTTGGAATGAAAAAGAAGTCAAGAAAGTTAAGTGATACAAGATAAATTGGTTAATTTCATAAGATCCCGTTAATAATCCTAATACCTATATTATTGACCGAAAGAAATAGTTTTCCAAATTGAACTCGGTCTCTTCTTGCATCCCAGATGAAAGTTACAGGCTGCAGTGATAATTCAGGGATTTTCCACCTGCACCTATGTTTTCCAGAAAGTCTGTGAGTTCATATATTATCAACAGTAAAAGTACAAAAGCTTTTTTATCGGCTATGCTTTGTTTTTCAACGAAATCATTTTGCCGAGATTGGCGAAACAAGTAGGTTGAGCAATTTATTTTTTTTTATAAAGTTCTGAAACAATATGCAGTATCGAGTATTTTTTGTTAAGATAAATCAGAGACACTATATAAATAATAATAACCTTCATTGAAACGACTTTCTGGTGGTAATTAAAAAACACAATTGATATATAATGTTTTTTTTGGGATTTTTCAGACGAATCTTTCCAAAATCTAATCCATATTGTGTCAATAGTTCTCAACAATCATAGCTAACAAGAAGGAAGTTGAAGTGTCATTTAGTAGATTTGAGGAACAGGCATTTCCATATCGATAAATCAATTCGTATAGAAAGAAAGATGACGACGTAGTTACTTTGACAGCGATAAAAAATATTCATCCTGGAATACTGTTCAGGCTAGGCTAACTCTAAAACTTTCACTATCGAGTCCACATTTATTACGATTCGTGGATAGTATTTGATCTATCTGTGGACCAGAAATGTGTCCTGGGATTCATCTACCCATTCTCCCCGATCCGCTATGGTGACCCCAAAGATATTATCTAGAGTTATCTATCTATCTTTATGTAATCTGACCAAATTTTGACGATTGAATCTTCCACAATTCTTTAGATGTCCGAGCGAACTGTTTCGCAATACTGTCACCTCTGTTTCAATCTGTATATTTCTGTCCCCACCTTGCTAATTAATCATTTGTCTGCCATATTTACTATAATCCACCAGGAGTTAATTCTGGTTATATCTTGGCGGTTATTTTTATCAGGATCCGATTACTTCCAGATGTCTTTTTACAGTCAGTCCTCTAATTACGTAGGGTACTCTGGTTCAAAAACTGGAATTTTAACACTCCTTTGTTAGTTTTTTCTGCTATTTATCGTGGCAATTATCAAACAACAACATGGCTTCACACAATAACAATAAATAATATTCCAGTTGTTAGCTTCGTCCCGATATTCGTCGATTTGAAATTAATTACATCCAAATTACATAATAAATAACCAGGTAGCGGCGTCGACCAACCGTGTTACGTTGATGTACAGTTGGGAGCGTTTAATGGTACCAACAACTTCTGGTTCTGCGAACAAAAAAAGTTTCGGGACCTGTCGGTTTTGTGAGAGAGACTGAATTATGAACCACTCCACGCTTTCATAAAAAATGTTTATTCTTGGGGTGGATGATTCATACCTACCTATCGAATTGAAAAGTGGTTTTTGGAAAATTATTAAATTAAAATGTCGATACCAAAAAATGTCTTGGATGAGTGAAAAATAGTAAAAAATTTCTGGTTTTCACATTACGTAGTAAGGCCTTTATCTATCAATTTATCTTGGATTGGATGATTGGATGAGTATCCTTAATTTTTTTCCGATTATTTAGCATCCTAGGGTAGGTTATGTTTAAAATGAGCGGGACCAATTCATATTTCACCAAATAAACCCAGCTTCTTGATGAAGCCGATTAGTTTATTTGATGTATGATCTTCCAGGTCTGAGGGAGAGAGTGAAACTCTGCCAAACATTGAAAACCTGATTCAGTCCGCGGCGGGGCAGGCACAAAGTATGTGCTCTGCTGTTTCATAATTTTCAAGGCTGTTTCATAATTTTCAAGACAGACGACAGTGGCTTATAAGTACACCTGTTAGACATCACAGATCATCCCTGCTGGAGTCTAACAGTGTTTTGGTCAAGTTCTTCGAGGAATGTATGAATGCCTTGGAAATATGCCAATCCTGGTAGGTTTTGGCAGAAGTTTAATACTTTCCTTGCTGTCCAAGTGTTCAGTGTTAGCAAAACTTGGTGAGATGCCAATGGCAGGTTCTAGTTCGATGAACCTACTTGCGGCACCTTCTCTAGAAAGAAGGTCCGCCGTTTCATTGTCCTCCATACCGAGTGGCTAGAAATCCAGACCAGAGACATTCTGCTGGGTCTTTCTATTGAGGATAGTCTTTGCTGACAGTTAGACACGAGCTTAGACGAGTTTTGATTGATCTTTGTGTGAGGTTCGTTCCTTCCAGTCTCTCTCCACAAATAGACTAATGCCGTGAACTTCCTCCTGGAATACTGACGCATATAATCGTAGACATGTGCTCATTGGTCTAACAACCATCACATATATCCAGTGGATTTGTTTGGACCTAGGCTGTACATGTATAAAAAACTACATCGATCTCAGAGTAATGACACAGCACTATGTGTTTGAATAATATGCTGATTTCGATGTTTCCCCCTGTTGAGTATTCTTCTTATGTTCACCGATTCTAATATTCCGAGATCTCTTAGTTTCTCCAACATAAGCCGCTCCACAATCGGAGGGAACACGGTAAATGCAGTTTTTGGAGTCACACCAAGTTCGGTAGTTTCATTTTCGTGAGTTGTCTGCAGATGGAGTTGAATCACGTGGGGATGTTGCACGACGCTCTAATTCTTCTTATTTTTTCTGATATACTTCTCACATGTGGCAGGCACAGGGTAGGATGTGCTGGTTCATCTGTTATCTCTTCTGCGGGTCAAAACCTCTCCAACATGTTGATCTGGGTACCTATTATGTAAAAGACCCTTCTTAATATAATTCAATTCCAATGGCCAGACCCTCATTAGTGTTGCAGAGGCTGTAGACTGTAGTCAACCAGTGGTCTTAAAATTCCTCTCTTCGTCGCTCCATGGTGGTTTGACTCGATATTCAGTCCGGTGTGAGTCGGTTTCCTGTGACTAAGAATTTGACAGTTGACTTAACTTACCATGATGGCTGAAAATAATTCACGCAGATCTTTTGAATCCACTCGGAATTATTTATATCGGATTCAGTAATCCGGTACGGAATCTCAAATGGAGCTGAGACGGGTCTACCTACTATGTGAGATTGAAAAGACACGTCCAACGACTCATTGACGAATTTCTTTGTTCCATATCCAACAGTGACATTAACGAAATTTTGAAGAACAGCGAATGTTCAACTAAACTGCAACAGGTGCAAATTTCCACTGTCAACTGCCACTACGGCTCGCCTACTTATATATGAAATTCCAATGTTTGTGAACGCGAAAATACGTCCATACTCCGCTCATCGATGTCTATGGAAGCGTTGCACGTTTCTCATCAAGAATACATGTAGGCCTTGGCCGTGGTTTACAGTGGTCTAGAATGTTTTTTCTAAGGAATAGTCACGAGGTTTCTTGCAATTCCATAGGTGTCGCGTATCGAGGTTAATTATATAATTGACAATTTTACTACAATTAAATATTCAATTTTCTCTAGATGAATTTGCACTGTTGCTATACCTTGCTATTATAAGCAATAAGAATCATTCTGTTCGCCCTATAGACCCATTTCATCGAATGGTTTTCCCCCATATCCTTGCTCATCACAGTTGAGTCGATAAAGGCTAATTGTATCATCTCCTTCTGGGTTTCTGTTGTTTTTTTTTTCAAAGTTGCTAATCAAACGGCATACCATTTTCCTGCTCCCGACTGTACATTGCGTTGTGAAAGACAAACAACATAACCCCGTCTCTGTCTATCCAGTTTGGTGACGGTGCACATCGAGGTTAGGTCGAGGAAGGCCTCGTTCTCATCTCTGTCGGACGTTCGTTCCTCTCTCTCTCGATCGCACCGCTGAAAATGTACCGAGGAGCGCCAGCCGTCGGTCGGACTATCTTTACACACGCCGCAATGTTGGGATATCGCGACACAGCTGTTTCGAGTTACACGGTTGGCAGGCAATCGTACTGGTTAGATTTCAAGCTGAAAGTTCGCCACACACACCACTTTATGGAAAATGGTCCTCGGACGATTCGGCTGAATTTCTGTAATAACTAATGAAGCTCGCACCTCTTTCATCAATTCTAAGAGTAGGTTACCGCTAGCACTAGCATGGCAGTATAACAAATGATTTTGAACTTGTTTCAAACTCAACTATTCAAGATGATACCAAATTGAAAATCACTTGTAACAATTCAAGATTGGATTTATGCAGCACAAATTTATAATAAACTCCAACTTGAACTAAACTTCAACTAAGTAATAATTGAACTTTGGTTTGTATGGCCTTTATGAGAAAAAATTAAGACAAATTAAGCATGCTTGGTATGTGTTTGCTGTAGAGAATTTTTAACCTATCTTGGCATTATTTTATATTTCACTTGATTTGTTGATTACTGAGTATATTTCAGTATATTCAATTTGGTTTGGAGGTTACAAGATTGTATTATAATGGACTATTTTCATGGCATTCCAACATTCAGACCTCGGAATTCAAAACGTGCGCCAATAATTGCACAGTAGTGTCAATAATTTAACATTAACACTAGAAAGATAAAAGTTGGACATCTATTAATTTAAATTTAGTTTTAATTTCCCTGCATAAAATGAACCATTTCAAATAAGAGGTTCATCTTCTTAGTTGAAGTTGAAGTGTTAATGTTAATTGTAATTAATTTTAAATTTGTGCTGCATAAATCCCCTCAAATCTGACATTGTCATCGTGAAGTTTGACATTTTTCATTTAGTAAACGTACTCAGAACGTGTTGTCATACAGGTGCTATTTGTGTTATTACAGATACTCATAACATTTATCTTGATCAAAAAATTATATCAAATTGTGAACATCTTTATGCTATGATTTTCTATGACTTTCCACTAAACAACCAGCAATGTGCCCATCAACTCGCTTCGACTTTTGGTGATGAGGCACCTTCTCAAGCCACCGTGTTTCCCTGATTTTTCGAATTTCATTGTGGTCGCACTTTGCTACTGGACGAATTTGGCTGTAAAAAAACTCATGTCGATTGGTGCAAAGAAGTCTTGAACAAATTCAATCGAGGCGCTTCAAAAGACGTCTATAATATCATGACAGGCGACGAATTATGATATATGAATCTGAAACTGAACAACAATCGACTGTATGGGTCTTTCAAAATGAGCCAAATCCAACGGAACACTTCGAAAATAAATGGTCGCCTGTTTTTTTTGTGATAACTGGACACAGAACGGTCAATTCTGAATGGTAGCATTATTTGTTTGCTAGAAATGTTCGGAAAAATCAAGGAAACCAATCGCAAAATACGAATCTTTCTTCACCACGACAAGGCAAGCTCTCACACCAGCTCAGTTCAAACAAGAACGGTTTTGAGCAGTCAAAACATTGAAGTGATGGGTCATCCGCCTTACAGTCCTTGTTCAGTACCCAGTGATTTCTTATTATTCCCGCAGATCAAAAATAAATTGCGGGGTCAATCTGTCATCTGTTATTTATCACCTCAATCATCAACTTCCGTCACAGATCACTGCCCATCAGACTTCTGTCACCTATCATAATCATCTCACCATATTCCCATATAGTTATACTTCGATATTGGTTGGGTTTCTCCCGAAAGAGAAGATAAAATTCAGCGTAGAAGATAGAATACAACAAGTAGATTCTAAAATAATGATAATAATAATTATCCCTCATAAACACTCGTTGAGTGTACCCAAAGGCATAGCCTGTGCGGGTAGAGGACGGCTATTATTATTATTTGCCGTGCCGCTCCGGGGCGACTTACTGATTTTTTGGTGGCGTATTCACTTTTCAGCTGTAGAAAAACCCGGAAAACCTACAGCACCACCTCGGGTGGTCGGTGTGCACTCCAAGCTAGCATCAGACGCCTATCGATCCGATAAAAAGTAGTAGAGAAAAATTCTCTTACCTACATCGGGCTCGAACCGACTATCGCTATGCTGGAATTTCGAACGGCCTGTGCATTAGACCGCTGATCCACCGACACTCCAAAATGAAATTAATAATTAGAGTAGGTACACAAATAATGTAGAGTTCAGGTAGACCCAAGCTGACCTAGAAAGAGCAGATCGCTCATCGCATCAAGGCCACATGCTCGTACTGGTCATGCAGAAGGGCGTTCGGAAGAACTTGGGTTCTGCCACCCAAGACCCTACACTAAATATACACGGAAATTATTCGCCCTACCATAAGCTACGAAGCCATTGTGTGGTGGCCAGGCGCCATGAGAACGGCACCAACTAGAGCTCTTGAAATTTTACTAGGATTGCCACCTCTGCACCTGTACATGGAACATGAAGCCATGCGTACCGCCTACAGACTCGAAGGCGCAAGCCAATGGATCGGAGGAAAAATGAAACATTGACATTCATGTCTGTTCCATCTACTGATGGAAAGGGACAACACCCTGCCAGTTCTCAACTTCAGAAAAGTCCCAAATATTACCAACCCCACGAGGAAAGAATAAAATGACCTTCGAATGTGGTACACAGACGGCTTGAGATCAGGAGGCATGTCTGGATCAGGGGAAAGGACTAGGCAATGAATCTTTATCCCTCTAGGCGAATACGCCCCAGTGTTCCAGGCTGAAGTAAATACTATCTATACTCACCTGCGGCCAAGAAATCATCGACAATAGATGTTGAAGGCGAATTATTGCAATTTGCTCGGACAGTAGAGCAGCGATACTGGCACTGATCACACAGGATCACACCCAAGCTGGTGTTCGAGTGTAGATATGCCTTGAAAAACCTGACAAAACGATGGAATATGGGTTCCAGAACATTCGAGTATCCACGAAAACGAGGAAGCAGCCATCCTAGGAATTCCCAACAGTCTAAGTGTTGCTGTAATGGAAGAACTGTTACAAAAACAGTTTATCAGATCATGGCAGGACACGCCTGGCATGAGACACACACCTCCTCAAAGAATGCCCTGCCTTGGTGCACCACAGGAATGCAACTTTTGGGAAACTTACTGAGGTTATCAAAAAGTTTCAGCTAAGGAAACTGCTGAAATATGCCAGGGAAGCTGGCATGCTTATCTGAACCAGAAATTTAGTTAATAATGATGAAAGATTAACAAAAATGTATGTCTCCCGAGAATTTTAACTGAGTGATCGTGTCGTTGAAATTGTCTCATGAATTGGATCGTGTCGAATTTTGGTTGATTTCAGGTATGAAAAATATCACACACCTGATTTCCCTTTGCAAATGATTAGGTACTTCTGATTCCGATTAGAACGCGATTATTAATCAGTCGAGAAATCTTCACATTTTGACATCCGCTTCAACATTTAATGAGTCAATTTAGCATAGTGAGTGGGAAGCTAATTACTTTGAATATATTACGATTCGCAGGGGTTGCGCTCGCCGATATTGCCGTAATACCCCATCGGGTAGGATTTCAATTCAACCCCCACGGTTTGTCACTAACTACATCGGAATCAATGCTGCCTTATGCATATAGAACAACTCGAATTAACGATTATGCGACGATATCTAGCCGTAAATGTGGGTTGTTTTACGGGCTGCAGATATATATCCATCGGCATGTGGCGGTAGGTTGAGCGGAATTATGTTGTGCCCTTAAGGCAACCGTGATTTGTTGTGTTTCTGCGGAATTACAAGGTATTTTAAATGAACAGGTGACCTTTTTCCAATTATGAATAATTTTGAGAGGGTGTCAAAAATACTTCTTTCTATCCATTCAAACGTATGAACCATATAAAGTTCCACTTTATCGACTAGTGATGCTTCTTCAGCTCCCTCAAGGATTATATCAGGAACAGAATAATTTTCTTGCATTTCTCACCTACTTCACAAATTTTTACAAATAATCAAAATTAAATAGCAACCATTCAACTACTCCCGAATTATTTATTGTACGTAATTTCAATTTGAGAAGGTGACAGCTACTGTCACAGCAAAATGTACAATAATTTTTGGATAAAAATTTCATCGATTCTAAATGAACGTGATTGTGAAAAAAAATTGTATTGCATGCGTGTTTTATTAATTTTTATTGTGATGACAGGTTCCCTATTTTTTACGAAAGTAATTTGTACTCTTAAGACAGTATTTTCTACATGCGTTAGTGACTCACCTTACAGCCGCACGCAATTTGGAAAGTGACATTAAGATAGATTAGATTATTCAATAATATTCTTTAAACACAAAACTTCCTATAATAAAATTCTAATCATATGGACGAATCATGAAATTTAAGTATACAGTGAACAAAGTTACAATCAGCTGTAGAACAACCCTGTCTCCTAATGAATTCCTGAAACTTTAATGTTTGTCTTTCGCTAGCAGAAATTAGAGCAATAATTCCAACCCCGATGTTATTTCAATGGGGAGCTAATTGAGGCTTTCATATAGTTGCCTACCGCGGGGGTCGCAGCAAAATTAATTTGATCCCTTCCGGTGAAATTCCTTTTAAATATAGTGCGAGGTGTGCTGTGAGTCGGTGAATGTATTCAAATTGTACACGATAGGGCTATCAAAATGATGAATTCATGTTTCTCGTTCGAAATAGTTTCATCAATATCCAAATCTGATTATGAGAATAGGTATATAGGTAGGTAATCCTTCCTTAATATGGAAATTTATTGACATCGACTTTTTCAATACAGGGTTGCTATAAAAAAAACATCAATTCAACGCCTTCTATCTGTCTATCAAAAATACTCAGATTCATTTGTGCCTATGGACACTTTTGCTGGGGAAGTTAAAATCTACAAAATACCAATAAGAGTACAGCAAATTTGATCGGAAACCGTTTTCCATAAGAATAGTGCGGGGTTCTTTGAACATTTTATGGCAACTTTTATTTCTTTCAAAGACACTAAACCCTCTAGAAATTTCTAGAATGTAAAAGAGAAAAGTCTAGAACGTTTTCGATGCTTCTGAAAAGCGCTGAAAGATTTGAACAACTTGTAAAATGAATAAGAACATTCTCTGGAAAGTGCTACATTGGAGGAACGTGGTGGGGAAAAACTCTCTGAAATCTCTAGAATATAAGAGACGCATGTCTAGAATGTTCTCGAATCTTCTGAAAAGTGCTGTATTTCAAGAAAACCGCAGAATGAACCAGAACGAAGGTTCCTGAAGTTTCTAGAAAGTACTGAAGAAACCACCAGGGAAGAGTCATGATAGTTGGTATTTTCGGAAATTTCAAGAATGTAACAGAGAAAGGTTTTGAACATTCTTGAAGCTTCTAGAATGTGCTGGAAAATCTAGAAAACCATGGAATGAACCAAAACAAAATCTCCTCGAGGTTATAGACATTTATGAGAAATTTTGGAAAGTTTGGCTACCAGTGAGAAGCGTGGTTGGAGAAAATTTATGGGTTACGAGAGAGACAATTTGAAAAGGTTCTCGAAGCTACTAGAAAGTTATTGGAAAATAAGAAAAAAATGTAAAATAAACCAGACTAGAGATTCATGGGGAGACTCAATCAAGTACCGAAATGACACTTTAGTGAATTTGTCCAAGGCCATGTTTTAGAATTAGGACATCGATTGGTGTTGCAGCTAATGTATATGATATATTTCATTTGGGACAGGGAAATTTTTACTGCAAAAGAATAAATAAGTCAGTCAAAACCTTGACTGTGATAAATAATATCTTTGCATATAATATCTGAGAGAACAACGGTATTTGACAGACAAAATATCATCTAATGATGTGAAAAACCATCGCCAGGTCGTTGATTGATGTGAAAAATCATCATAAACACTATAAATCATGGTCTTTTCATTTATGTAAATCGCTCAGCTATTTAAGTAAGTATATGTGGGACGCGTAATATTATCTACGTTATGAATATCAAACGGCTGGAACTCGGATGCCATAATTTAAAGCTAGAAGAGGAAGTTTGGCCATTATACAACGTTATATATTTTTTCTATTTTTTAGTCTCCCTTTGATTTACGATTACGACGATGCACGCACCGTTTCGTTCGGGTGGAATAAAAGAGCAAAGAATTGCCCGATAAATCAATCTATTTGTTGGAAGATGATGAGGTTTCTTTGTCGAATTTCGATACTCCTTCGATTTAATCACCGAGATTGCGGTGTACGTTTCTTATGGAGTTATGGCCGCGAAAGTAATACTGTTCTGGGTCGAATGTACGAGGGTATATTGAAATATTCCTAGCCTACTATAGAACCAAATCAAATAACGAAATTTAAAAGTCAAATTATGTATTATTAACATATTCTTCTCTTGTTTCGATACATTCATTGCAACGAGGCTGCAACGCCTCTAGATCTTTCAAAAAAATATTGTGTAATTGAAATTGATTCATAATTTGTTCAATAGTTTGGTCTAGAAAGTTTATCTTGTTACTTTGTTCGAGTCGAAGCTTTTAACAAATAAACCAAGACTCAGTGGAAGTCAGATAAAGTGTTGTAGATTTCTATTCTTCAATTAAACCCCAAAAATTTTCCATTGATATCTATTCTTGTCAAAATTGAAAAATGTTTTAGTCCATAAACAAAGTCTTGTTGTTCTGTCCCTGAATACATTTTACTTGGGCCGAATAAATCGACTTAGTTGGAACTACAAGAACAATTAAAAAAAAAAACTTTTTTGTACAATATCGAAAAAACATTTCTGAATCTCTATTGATGCGTAAATGTTTCCTTTTTTTCACTGACAAAATAATTTACAAAATAAACATGAAATATTACTTTTTGAAGGATTCATTTTTAACAGAGTCAATTATTAGTTGATTATTCATCATAAAACAATTTCATTTATTGGATGAAGAATTGATAGTAGGTAAAGTTTGACCAATAACTTCCAACATAAATTCCCGAAAATGTTCCATGTTGCTACTGATTAGAAACGTTAGATATTTCTTGAAGAGTTGATTCCACAATTTTATCAGATATTTCAATTTGTTTGGAAGAAGATGGGCAATTCAATATTTTGTCAGAAATCTCAATTATGTTACTCAAACTATCTTCTATATATGCTTCTACTAAGGAGGCAGATTTCCAGTCACACCGTGACCTTTTATGGATGTAATGTTGCCTCCTGCATTCTCCTACATTCTCCTGAAACAGTGCACTGTACATACATACATGTCTTTTCCAAGCCATTTTGCAATCAAGCTAGGAATTTCTCCTATTTTATTTATCCCCACATGTTCGTTAATATATTTTCCTCTCGAATATTTCAAAAATAATCTGTTACTTTTTGTATGAGGCGGTCGTAGTGCCCTATACTTGCGGTATATCTCAATATAATCGGAATTTTAAACAAAAAACGTTCTTGCACAATAGGTCTTCGTATTAATATAGATCCATCATCTTAAATGGCATCATGTACTAATTCTTCACGGCGACAATTAGGTCAACCTACAAATAAAAAATATTGAAATTACTACTAATCTTACAAAATTATGATTATATCTGTACCTCATAAAGTAAACTTGTTTCGTTATCAGCATCTTGAATAAATTTTATTGATATCATACCTTGATGAAACTTTAGATTTCTTTCCTCGGTATCCAACGCATTTGTTCTTAATGATCGGGACCAATTTTGAAAACTTCCTTATATCAATATTTTCCTTAACATTCAATATTCTTTTCAACATTCAGTAGACACTCCATAACGTAGGAAGTTTTATAATTTTTCCTCAAAATACCATATAAGCACATTTTTTCATGTTTCTTGTCGCACCATTCACAAAATTGGTCATATACTAACTTGGATTTGGCCGGTTACATTTTAGATACCTACTATTGCATTTGCTTTCTCAGATATATCTGATGGGGTTTCACTACCACTATCATAATCAACATCCATCTTCTTGAAAATAACTTGAACGAGCAAACACAGTCAACAGTCAAACACGCGGCGTGCCAACAAACCGTTTCTATAGTAACCACACTGACCACTGGATACTGTGAAATTGTATTGGAAGTATTGATAACATCAGGGATAACATGTATGGGAAATAGAAGTATCATTTAGTTAGACTTATCATTTTCAGACAGGAAACATTTTTGAATACAATTTTACCGAAAACATTGAATAATATTTTCAAGACAACAAGACCACGTCAAGATATATTGGAAGTATTAATTTTTAATATATTTCGGACGATTTGATTCACAGTTGTACAAATAATGTTGTTTGTAACTCGTGTATAAAATTCGTGTTTTCATGACACATTCGAGAGAAAAATCAACACTCTCATGTGTCATTAAAAAAACACTCATTTTACGCAGTTAATACAAATATAAATATTTTCTCCTGTTCCCCTAGGTAGAAAGGGTATATCGGAACGAATCCAGTCCCTATAAAATAAATTTCAATCTGCGAATAAACAATAGCAATTTTCCCACCCCTAACGACTATTTTCCATTAAATCCACCTAAAAACACGCGGTGTGTGTGAGCAATTCACGCCCGATTCAACCCCTTGTGATGAAAACAGTGCTGCGCCGTCTGTATTCTCCGTCTCATTTCGACGCCGATAATTAGTTGGGAATTCCTACGCGAAGAGGCTTGATTAAATTTCAGAAGAGGCCGTTTGTCCGACCCCCGCTGGACACTGAAGGAAGGCGATAGCCTCGTTACGTTTTATCTGCGACGGGCATCTCTAACATATGGGATCGTGATAATTGTCCCTGTGTGTGCGTGAACAAAATAAAATTAACAGTCGCCTCGCCAGAAGCCGAGCCAAGTCTCGAGAGCCCCCCCACTGATTACCGACTACAGGTTACTACATTTTTTTTTTCATACAAATTAATAGTAGTTTACATATTTAGCAAGTAACGTTATTAGGGTTTTTAGTACGAGGAAATAGGTTTGATTATTTTCTTGGTTTTCTTTTTTATGATGTTAAAACTTTTGAAATAATGAACAGTGTTGTTTAAAAATTTGTAACAGTACTTTTGGCCCAGCTAATTGATGAGTCTTTCTCTAAAGGTATTTTTCGGAACATTTTGAAAATTAGCGTTGATATTCCTATTCACAAAGGGGGAGATACTTCGGATCCTACAAATTTACGTCCTATTTCTCTTATTTCGACTTTGGGAAAAATTATTGAGAAATTGGTCGAAACTAGATTGATAAAGTTTCTATCCGCTCGAAATAATCTAAATCCTCAACAATTTTGTTTCCAACCACAAAAAAGTACAGGAGACGCTGTTTTCTCCTTTCTGAGAGAGTTATATAGTAGAGTCAATCTCAAAGAGGTTTGCGCGGCAGTATTTTATGACCTATCAAAAGCTTTTGATTGCGTAAATCATAGAATAATCCTCCGCAAGCTTCGAGTTTATGGTTTTAGAAATCAGAGTCTTAGTTGGATTGAGTCCTATCTAAGTGAGCGTACTCAATTCGTCAAAACAATCACTAACTCAGAAACTAGACCGGTCAATCATTGTGTGTCGCAGGGCTCCTATTCCGTCATCAAACCTAACGAAGAATTCTCTGATATATTGTGCGATCAAACTATACAATCATCTCCCTCCTACCGTCAAACACATTGTTTCGCCATCTCATTTCAGGAGATCTGTCAAACACTTCCTTATCGATAAGGTGTTTTATAGTGTCCACGAGTTTCTGGAGAAAGACTGGAATAATGAATAGGAACAATGAAGAATTATATTTGATCTCTTATAAATTTTATTTATACTAGTTGCTCAATTGATTTGAAACCTATTTATTCCCTTTGGTTATTGTTGTTCTGTGCTAGAAATCACACGTTAAAAGGTAAGACCTCGTTAATCGTTAATCGTTAGGGCTGTCGTTCGTAGGGGGATGACAGCTGGTTGACGGAAAAAACAATTTTAAATTTTTTTAAACAATTTTAAGTATATATTATTATTGTGACAATGTTACCTGACAAAGTACCTGCTTCATACTATTTATTTTTATATATACCTATTTATTCAATTATGTATTTGTATTTATTATGACTTTATCTATGAGATTTAAATCTTCTGATAATAAAGTATATTTTGATTTGATTTGATACTGATGTTGTTTGATGTGCCCTAACGCAACTTTTTCAAAGACTAGTGTTGTTAAGAAATTTTTAACAGAACTAGTGTTATCAAATGTGTTAACGCAATTTGTGAGTCCAGTCTTGTTAAGAAATGTTTAACAGTACTAGTGTTGTTAAATGAGCCTTAACGCAATTTATTTAAAATCCAATCTGGTTAAGAAATGCTCAACAGTTCAAGTGTTGTAAAATGTGTTTAAACGCAACGTTTGAGTACCAGCCTTGTTATGGAATGTTTAACAGTACCAGCGTTGTTGAATATGTCTCAAGGCAACTTTTTTAAAGAACATTGTCGATTACATATGTTTAATTGGACTAATGTTGTTAAAGTGTTGTGGAATTTGTAACAGTAAGTACTAATGTTGAATGTGCCTCAACACAACTTGTTCAAGAACGAGTGTTATTACGAAATGTTCACCAAATTAACGCAACTCTTTTTTGTAGTTAGAAATTCTCAATCGTTCTAATGTTGTTATATGTGATAAAACGCCATTTGTTTGGACACTAATGTTATTAAATATGCCTTAGTACAACTTGTTTAAAGATCAGTGTGAGACAGTTTCAACAGTACTGGTATTGTTAAACTTGTCTAGATGTAAACTTATTTAACGAACAGTGTTGCTAAAAAACTGGGATCTACTAATGTCAAGAAATTTTAATATTGTTAAATGTCTCTTAACGCGACTTTTCAAAAAAAAAACAGTGTTATAATATTTGTAACAGTACTTGTTGTTAAATGTGCCTTAACGCAACTTGATTGAATACCAGTGTTGTTATGAAATTTGTAACATTACTAATCATTTCCAATGTTGTTTAACGTGCATTAACGCAACTTGTTCAAAGACCAATTTAAGATCTTTTCAACATTACCGGTGTTGTTTGAATGTGTCTTGATGCAAACTTTTTAAAGAATGAATTTGAGAAACTTGTAACAGTACTAAGGTTGTTAAATATTTTTTAACAATACCATTGTCGTTATATTTGTAACAGTACAAATGTTGTTGATGTCTCAACGCAACTTGTTTAGACAGTGTAGTTGACGAATTTGTAACAGTACTAATGTTGTTGAATATACCTTAAGGCCGCAACTTGTTTGTTGTTGAAAAAATTTTGACAGTACCAATGTTTTAATTTGTCTCAACGCAACTTGTTTGAAGAACAGTATTGTTAAGAAATGTATAGCAGTAGTAATGTTGTAAAATGTGCTTGATGCAATTTTTAGCATTACTAGTGATCTTACATATAAGTCTGCCTTAACGCAACCTGTTTAAAGACCAGTGTTGACAAAGTTTCAACAGTACTGTTGTTGAATTTGTCTTAACGCAACTTAATTGAAGAGCATTGTTGCCTAGAAATTCGTAACAATACTAATGTTGTTAGGGAATCTTCAACAGAACTTGTGTTGTTAAATTTGTCTTGACACAAGTTGTTTAAAGAACAGTGTTGTTGAGAAATGTGTATGCTACTTCGTCAATGTGAGTTTTGTAGATTATGTTGTTGCTTGGATGACACTACCCAGACTGGTGCTATTGATTTTTTCGGGGTCTCCTGCGGATGAAAAGTAAATACATTTGCACAAAATTATTCTTTTGAGTACACCCAAAGAAGATAATGAGGAGATTATTAAACTATCATTATTGATTGAAGATTTTGTTACTATAATTTTGAAATTTAATACAAATGGGTATCTGTTATGCGGCTATACTATGGCAATATTTACTATTGTCAATTCTGCAGGACGATGATTTTTTTTTAAATAGAATCCGTGTTAATACATTTTGAGAAGCCTATCTCAACCGCCCTTCGCCGCTAACGAGAACCTAGCTGTCTTTTTATCCACAATTGTCAACTTTGGAATAGGCTAAGATGCGGATTTGGTTATGTCAAATCAGCGCACCAAGACCATCTCTGTCGGTGGACAGCATGTACCCGGTTGCCATTCTATGGTCCAATGGTAAGACCGTAAAATTTCACACAGTACTTGATCTGTAGTGTCAGTACCCGAGCAGATTCTGCTCTGTTCACCCGCCGAGGAAGCCAAGATCTCCTACCCTTCCCAGGCAGGGATATCAGCCACCTCTACCTAGTTGACAACACCATCACTAATGATAGGTATGGATGGTGACTGATGCGCTGCGACCTAATTAGATCTATTGTGCCCCATCTTCTTCTGCCATTCCAAAGTGTTCTCGTTTACAGCAGCCCCTCAAGCCCCAATTCGTGGTAGTTCTAGTTCTCCCACAGTCAGTTGGTGTGATCCCAGTATATTCAATCTCTTGTGATGTACAGCATAACACTCCATCAGTATATGGTGTGGTGTTTCTGCAAGTTCCACAGAATCTGCAGGTGCTGTCCTCCTCTAAGCCTAGCTTCCTCGGGTGTTTTTTGAGTCTGCAGTGTCTTCGACTTTGCTCGGTTGAAGTTGCCGATGAGATCTTTGGCCTGCCTTAGCCCTGGAAGTCTTTGCCAGTATGTTGCTCTCATTGCTTCTTCAGTTTTATTGAGTTCTTCTTGGAAGTAAGATTTTCCAAGTCCGCAGAATGGTTCTGGCCCGATCAGTGGCGTTGATGCCCCTTTTCGTGCCAGGGTATCTGCTTGTTCATTATCCTCCACTCCGACCTGCCCCGGCACCCAGGGGAGGAACCTTGTTGTTCCTGCCTAGATCATTGAGTTTATCTAGGCATTCCCAGACTATGAGTTGAGTTGATGTTATATGAGCTCAACGCTTTGATGGCTGCTTGACTATCGGAGAGGATTGCGATTTTCCTTGTTCTGATATTTCCTATCGAGGTTAATTGAATGCAACTTTCTATGGCGTGATTTTCTGCTTGAAAAATACTGGGTAACTGGCCCGTGGGTTCGGAGTATTTGGTGCGAGGCCCAAAGACTCCAAAACACCATCACTAAGGGCATCAAGTTTCGTTAATGGAGCAACCTTTCCAACCAGGTTCCAACCCATGTAAGTCAGATTCCTCTTACTACAACTAATGAGTGACTGTTTGTGGGCATTTAGAAACCACTACCAGGTTCATTAGGATTAGGATTTGAACCGGAATGCTGTGTAATAGTGCCCGGAGTCACCACGGGCACGCATCGCAAGTCGCCCAGGATACATTGTTATATCCGTCAACCAGCTGCACCCTTACGAGCAACCATCATAAGTCATAGACTTGTGCGAGCTAGGGTAGCCCTTACCTTTTAACGTGTGATGCCATTCACAAGACCAGTGATCATGCCAATAATCGAACCCACGTCCTTGTGATTGAGAGGCAAGCGCTCTACTACCATCACAAACGACCACTATACGGCCCATGGTGGCTCAAACTATAGTCAGGATAATATCCTCAAGTGGCACTCATAGGTTTATATCTAATAACATCGACGTGGATACAATCCATTGAAAACCCACTCGTCCACCCAATCCGATTTATTCTTATTGATGATTTAATTCCACCCGATCCGAGTCAAACCGAATGACGTTACTCGATCTCCCGTGATCAAATTCTTGCTGGCGCACATGCACGCACGAAATTAGAATCCGTTTCCCGCGGCCTATTGGGACTAGATGGTGTGCGTGGGCGTAGCGGATCCGATAGGGTTATCCCTCATCCGCTTCTCTTCGGTAATCTATAATCTGTGCTCTGGAGACGTGTCACCGTCAACCGGTTAATACTGATATACCGCTCGCGAGGGGAAAAGGATTATTATTTGCGGGCTGGCAGCGTAATCATTATTATCATTAATGTTTGTTGTCGGTGACTTTGGTGGTTTGAGTTCACTCGATCGTGGTGAAATTTGATGATATCTGTGGCTGTGTGTATTTATCGCCTTGGTATTCGTATTTTATTCAATTATGAACTTAATTTCCCAAAAAGGTAAGGGGGCGTCCATAAATTACGTGAGGTGTTTAAGGGGGGGAGGGGGTCGAGTCAAATCTCATCTAATCTTACGTTGGAGAGAGGGGGGGTCTCGGCAAATATCACGCAATTTTTTTTCTTATTGAAACAAAAAAAAAATTATACTATTTTGGTCCATTTAATCCAGATTGTACATGCATAAGATTTAATCTTAAGCGTAAAAGGCAGGGGATATTTTGGCTGAAATATGGTCTGCAGTTTGCATTGACGGGCACGAAGTTGTTGCTGAATATATAGACCCGAATAATGACACTTCCAGCGTTCCAGACCTGCCAGGCGAAGAATGGTACACTGAGCACGTTAGAGAGAGCCAATATTTACTCCAGGTACATTGGCAGTTGGTTTATATCAAATTTTTATGCGTGCCTATTTCATTTTTTTTTATTTTTTAACGAGCACGAATATTAACAAATTTTTATTAAGAGTTACAAAGGGAAATTGTTATTAATTTTTTCTAGGTTGTAAAATGCGATGACCAGAAGTGCTGCAGCCCACGCCGGAGTGATCTGCATATGATTCTTCACGACCGTTTTCTGCCACCTCCGTACCCTATCACTCAAGTTGATGGACATTTGACAATTCCGGACTTTAAAGAGCATGACGGAAAGTCATTTGCTCCATTTCTAATACGCCACTGCCTACCGATTCAACCGCTGAATGCCTTCATCAGCACGCCTTATGATCTCTATTGCCCAAGTGTACGTGATGATTTAGAGAAAAGATGCTGCAGTACATGCGGTATTTACTTTGCATCTAGCACAAGAGCTGCAGAGCACAGACGATCAGCCCACATTGCACCAGCTAAGCAAGCGCGTATGTTCCGAAAAGTGCGACCCACACGGATTGTCACAAGACGAGCTAATGAATTACTTTGTGCAAGTGCCAATGGCTTAGAGTGGCTAGATCAGAACGAAGTTGAAGGATCAGATGATTTTACTGAAAATCATATGGACATGTTGGTTCCAATAGTCTCTCTTGAGACCGTGCATGATTCTCCATGGACTGAATTAGAGTAGATACTCTTTTTTAATCTAAGTAGTTACGATTTAAGTATTCTATTGTTAAATTTTTATTACACTTATAATTAAACTCTCAGCAACATTGATTACTAGTCATAACTAGTCGTAAATAAAAGCACGAAGCAAATTTGTTTTTTTCTTTTTACAATAACAATCCAACACGTTTACGTAAGAAACTCACATTTTGAAAAATCTCACGTGAGATTGGGAGATGGGGGAGGGGGTTGAATAAAATCTCACGACATCTCACCAGGGGGGGAGGGAGGGGCAGAAAATTAAAAAAAACACCTCACGTAATTTATGGACGCCCCCTAATTACGGTACAGAAAAAAACTTATTATTCTTAACTGAACAATAGGAACCAGTACAATTATAGACCTATCATCAGAATATCACAAATATTATTTCATGGAATAAAATGTGTTGCACAAGGAAGTCATTTTTAAATTTTCCAAAAGTGAGAACCGGCTGCACCCTTACCTGCATCCCTCGGAAGTCTTCAAAATGCTTCTGCTAGTTGGGGAAGACGAGAGACACCACTGTTGTCTTCTGGAAAAACAACTACTATCGATTTCAATTTGGATACCCGAATTATGCTTAAATTATGAATTTCAGAATTTTTTATGAAATTCCTACGAGTGCATAGAGGATAATGACTACGAATGTAGAATTCTAGAAGGGTCAAATTATTCATTAGCCATCTGATTATTCATTTTTAGCCAAGATATATATATAACCCGAGTGAATAGAGTTTGGACATTCAACACAATCAATAGAAATTTCACTTTATGCATTTCAGAACGTCTAAATTCAAACAAATGTTTTATTGGCTTTTTATCCAAAGCAGTAGTAGTAGAAATGAATATTACGTCACGCGTATAATTATAATTATGTAAATGAAACAGATCATTGGATCCAATATCAATCCTACTATCAATACTGTTTTTATTACACTGAATGCAGCATCACTGATACAAGATTGCAATGTATTTAAAACAAGCGCTTGAAGATCCTCATCATCAAATGCCTTGCTGAATTCGTAAAAAATCACAACAGGACTACTACTGGCATCAGCCACCTCAACTAACTTCTCTGAATGAATGAGTGACAGTAGTTTTGTTCTTCAGAAACCCGTGTTAGTTTTCTGATATTATTTTGAAAATACATATAATAATAAAAATAAATATTTATTGGCGTTACAGATGGGCATTATTGTATATGTAAAAAAATCATATTTAATTTAGGGCAAAACAGTTTCACCCAACGGGACAAATATCAGTATTTCACTCTTCGGAATTAGGGGTGAAATGGCACAATGATTGAAAATAAGAAACAATTTTACAGGGCTTTTAATAGTACCCCCCTGTAAACTTTTGAACGGTATGACGTACAAACATAAAAAAAACGTTTGAAGGGTACCATGCCGTTTCAAATTTGTAAGTTGATGTATGTGCCCCTCCGCGCTATCTATCGAGCAATCACATTGTGTTTTATTTAAAAAAGTTGTATCCTCTAAAGGTTTTTTTTATTTTGGTACGTTAAACCGTTCAAAAGTGAACAGGGGGAGGACTATCAAAAGCCGCACCGTATAATAACTAACTTTCAACCAACGAAACCAAATAATTCATATATTTCAGTGACTATAAAATGGTCCTCATTTCGAGTGTACAAGTTCTGGTGTGTGAGCCGAAAGCAAGCATTGAAGTTGAAAAATAAATGAATAGTCGAGGATCCACGTAAATTGACCAATGTACTTTACAGAACAAATCGAAAAATGTTGACAACTTACCTATTACTTCAACTGTCTGAATTTCCCTATAAAACAAAACTTGCATACAATATAGTCGAACCTATTGCGAGAGCACATTATACTTTCTAAAAGTTTTCCGTCAATATTTCTGTGAATCTGTAGTCGCTCAAAATGAGGCGAATCCAGCCAACTGGGTCACAAGAAAAACCGCAATAGTGCGTTGCACTAATTACAGTCGAGTACATAATATTGCAGTGCCAATCAAGGCGTGAACATAAAATATACACTCTCGGGAAAAGAGGTCATAAGACTGTGTTTGTGCGTGCAGTAGATGGTGTTTTGTGCAGATTGAATCAAAGCCGTCTTTATGGCAAATATGCAACCGGTGCCGACTACACGATTTTTCCAAGTTTCGCGTAAAAGGTTAGGGTGTTTTGTGCGGCTTGCATGAAAGAAAGATTGAGTGAAAGTAGAAAGATTGAGAATTAGGTGATAAATTATGGTATTTTCAGTTTAGTAGTGCGCATGTGTATGAAAGTTATCGTATACAAACCATACAAAATCGAAGATGACTGGTACATACATTTATGTTATTAACTATATGAGTCCCAAAATTACGTGACTGAATCTTATCTTGTCGACATAGTTACTACATATGATGGAGCATCGCTACAAAAAGCAAAACCCTCCTATACGATAGGATATAAATTGTCACTGAATTTGTGGGTTTCCATTGTGACTCAATTGCGAATATAATGGATGGGTGGAATCCAATTTATAAAACTTTTTGAGTATATTGACATATTTTTTTTTGGTTGACCTTCCACAGTCTAAAAATGGAAAACTGTAGATTCAAGGGGTTCTATATAAATAGGTAGATATAAAACGGCAATTGAATAAATTTCCTCTGGGTCAATATTTCACAAATTAATTTGCCAGTGACGTAGAAATGAATTTCGCAACAAACAAATCTGTAATCAGACCAATACTACTGAGCCAACGCATACGTTTTAAAAAAATCGAACTTTTTTTATACAAGTCCTTTGTTGCTAGAAATAATGGGTGTACTTATCATCTTCAAAGATTACTTTTCAGTATATGTTCTCCACCATCATCACATACTATATTTATTTACTTGAAAATGGCCAAATTACTTATACTTCTTCAAAAGAAAGCTTTTCTGTTTTCTGAAACTTCTATTGAGCAAACAAATAATATTTGTGTCTTGTGTCATCCTCTTACTATATAATTATTGATTTGGACCACTGGATTGTTAAAAAATCCCTCCAAACAAATATCCCAGTCTGTCCATCTTACAACCCTCAACAATTTCCAAAGAGGATGGTGAATATATTTCAAAACTCCTTTTATATACGCCAGTGAATCCTTGTTCGCGTATATGATGAAACACAATATATTATGTTCCAATGATGAATTCGCTTATAGTCAGGTAACAAACTGCAATAAATTTTCCCATATCATTTCGAATATACGAAAATAAAGTCGAGTATTTTAACGTGAACGTGAGACTAAGAGAAAAAGGGGCAAAATATTCAAAAAATTAGTTATTGTTACTTTCCAGGTTCCAGGCTTAAACATTTTTACGAGTCGGCTTCTTTCCCGAGACAGGTGATTTCAAATATTTGGTTTGGGCAAATTTAAGCAACACGCAGGTTTTCAGCCATATTAAATCCTGACTAAAGAGATTCCCTATGCAAACAGTTGCTCTAGGCATGTCCAAACAGTTGTCACCAATAGTCTAGATCTCTAGGATTCACCTTTGACTTCACAAGCCCACTCACTTTACAAATATGCTTCCCTGTCTTGAAGACAAGCATCAGTGCCAAAGGCGTGGTCCTCTTGATCAACTTCAATATCCTAGAGACCTAATACGGATGAAACACCTTCTCCACAGTCATCACAGGTTATACGAACTCTGGTACTTCTGATTTTCAATTTGAACAATTCAGATACATTTTTTTTTCTTCAACTGCCTATTGATCTTCCCTTGATGGACGGACAGTATGGCCAATTCATTTTATTGACTGTGGTGTTGACTTATGAGTCTAACTAGCTTCATTAGTCTGCATGATTTCGCTCCATATCTTGGCTGCTCCCTTCCTTAACATTAGTTTTATATGTTCGGTTGCTCTAATAGTTGATTGTTACATACAGCCTGCTGAGCTACTGGCTTCTATGAAGAAGTTTCTATCTTTTCCATCCATGATTTTTATTATTCCTGACCCTTAGATTCAGCTCTAGATACACATCCGACTGCTTCGATACGCAATCCACACCACAAACTGACGTGGAAGCATCACCTGTCTGATTACCCCTAGTTAGCTCGACTACTCCTGTCTTGTCGTGAGACACGTTATTCTCCATCAACATTGAATATTCTACAGTAAATCACGACAGTGAGCCCATCGAACATTCATAGCAAAAACCAATAGCTTTCTGATTGACCTACACTGCAGAATTTAGGTTTGAAAGTGGATTCCGGAGAGTTGAGGAGGAGCCAACGCTCAAGTATCATTTCCATTTACTCCTTCCTCTGAAGAACCACCTCTTCAAATTCCACCTGAGCAGTTGACCATACAAGAGTGCATTAGGTTGAAGAAGTATAAAAATGAACCGAAAACACCTTAAAATCTTGATTATTTATGTTTCGGCCGTCCATCGTCTCAATGGGTTGAAAGATGTTTTACTTATTTCACTTTCTTCAACAAGTTCTTTATAGGTCTGTTGATGTGGTTAATTAAGGTGTAAATGGCGGTGTTGCTCTTCCCTCCAAAACGATCCCCATATTTTTTAATTTTCACGCTCGGCTGACTGAAAGCGCCATTGGCTTCGATATACAGGGTTTCGATGAATTTTTGTTTGAACCAATGTTCCTCTTTATGAAGAACACTAGCCTCGTCCCAAAGAATTCGATGTTGCTCAGTCCAAGCATGGTCAGCAATTCCCGATTTAGATGTCTCTTCCCGTTGAGTCCATTGTTTGTGTTCAGTTATTCTTACGAATAAATGGAGCTTTGCAAATGCAGTGTTTGCTGTATTTTCAGGTTTTGTCTTCGTGCGGAAGCTCCGTAAAGTACTGAGGTATGGATGGATAACTTATTTTTGTGGTCGTATTCTTCGATCATCTTTATCCTTTCGAGTTGCCTGTACTTCTCCTACCTTGCTGATTTGACATAGCTGGAGCGATATGTCCCTGAAGAAAATCAGTGTATTCGAAACCCAATTTTTGATTATACGATTTGGGGTCGTTTTTCGTCGGCATGATGCGACCAGACTATATCTCAGCGAATGTATTCTTCATGCGACTCTCACTTTGTACTCGGGGAGATTACCGTGCGCAGCCGTAGGGTGTGCCGTAGATAGGGACGCTAATACGTGCCAGAAAGTGATGGAGAACACGTTTTAAGAGACCGTCGGTTTTTTGGGCTAAGCGTTGACGCGTGATATAAATCAAAGGTACTTCGTAAGAGAGACCAGCGATTTAAAACTAAAAACCCTCTCGATTTTATCTGCTTTTTATACACCGCAGAGTTTGAGGATATAGTAGTCGCATTGGGTTGGATTATTTTGGGCTGATAGCAGTGAATTGTTTTTTCAGAGCGATATGTTCGATTTCCGGGAAGAAAATTCCTTCTTGATTTTTCACTGAATGCAGTGATGTTTTTGCTATGAATATTTGGGGAAAATAAAGATTTTTATGAGCAATTTGTTTAGTTTGTAATCCTTATTTGGTTCTGTTGAAATGGTTGTGGTGTTTCTGGATTTCAATTGATTCCCGGAAGAGTTTTGAGTGATGAGCAGATGTTGTAGAGATGACTTGGATTTCTCCAAATTTTACTTTGCGATTATCGTTGTTGAGAGTGTTCTGCAATAGCAAATTTTTCCGTGAGTCCTAACCGACAATTGGCCTTGTGCTCTTTGATTCTTGTTTTAACGGAACTTTTCGTGGTTCCAATATTAACGCTGCCACAGGAACATGGAATACGGTATACCCCAGAAGAGCTCAGCACGTTCCGTTTGTCCTTCGCTGATTTCAAATAGTTTTTCAGTTTTTTCGATGGTTTATAAATGGTTTTTATCTCGTATCTTCATAAAAATACGTCCAATCCGATTTGTAACTCTGGGAACATATGTCGGTGTTAGTTTGACTGTTACTCGGTTTTGCTTCCAGGGATTCGGGTTCGCAGATTCTTCTGGCTCGATATTTTGATGTCTTAATTATCTTGTTTTTCTTTATAACGTATAGTTTCTCCTCATTTTCAATTTCATCGTTGTAATGTGTCATTACAATTCAATAATACATTTTGTCACGGTTTATTTATTACTCAAATATTCTGTCGAACTGAACAAACATAAACTATTTGGATTTGAATAACTCATTGACGTATATCATAGGAGACAAGAAGAAGGTACTCTACTTACGACATATCTGAAATATTATTACCAATAAATAGAAAAAAAAGTTTTTTCAGTCATAGAAATTTGCTTCGATAAATCTCAAGCTGAAAGTAAAATTGACTGAATGTACGAATACGTCTGCTTTGTCAAAAGTGTCTTGATAAAGACATTTTACGACCTATTCCTGGTGTATTTTTTCAGTACCTAAACAGAGATAGATGATACACTGCCAATTTTCTGTCAAGATTTATCTGAAAAAAGTTATATCATTTCGAAGAAAGGTGAATTATAACCAGGAAAGTTGAAAGTACGGTGGAAAACGTTCCCTGATTTTTGCTGACAAGTTCGGAAGGGAAAACTTACTTTATTGATTGGTACAAGGGTGCGTATCGCCGAGATTCTTCGGATAAATAAAACATGGCTTCTGGCTATTCGTCTGACAGCCGAACTGGTACATTCAGAATTGAAAAATCCTTGGATGGAGGGATTTACGACGCGTTAAATATTTCGGCGCTTTTATGCTCGTCCAAGCGTAGTTCAGAGGAAAATCCGGATGAAAAATTTATCAGATGCGTGCCTGTCTAGCGTTATTTGAATATTTCATTCTTATCCTGACTGATTTGTATTACTAGTATTCAATCCTGGATTTAGTTGTTTAAATGAATTTAGAGCTTGGGACTTGAAAAACCTTGTATAGGATAGTGGAAAATGTTGCAAATGATATAACATCTCTTAATAAATATATATTGAAGTTTTTTTACTTTCAGTATTCAGCGACAACTCATATTTCAAAAAGTTGAGGTTTCTATAAGAACTAGCAAATTACTTTCATCGATATTATTATAATTATGGACAGCCTTCGGTCATTACGATATATTTCAAGAAGAAGAAAGGATATTTAAATCAAACGGAGGAAACTAGCCCGTTACAATTATGAAGATAAGATTACTCTGCAAATTAACCTACTACTTCATGCATACGTGAAAGTTGTCACATAATTCAGATAGATGTATGATTATTTATATGGCTTTTGAATATAGCTAAATATGTTTTAGCGGCGCCTTCAGGTTTCAACTTTTCCCTGGGTCAAGCGTATACATACCATGAAACAAATTAGGTTTTGTGGAACTATGATTTCCTTTTTTCCTTTACTTTTGACTAAGGCTTGTTTTATGCGAATATTTTTTCACTGAGTCCCAAGTCACTGTTGGTTTGAAGGCAAGCTTTGTGGTATGCTCGTACTGGAGGTAGTAGAAACAATAGTTATGTATTGTTTAAGTGTTATGGGTAGCATTTTATCCGGGCAAGAATGATTAAACGCGAGAGAGAAGCTTGAGCAAATAAAATCACGCATGCAATACAACGATTTTTTCACAATCACAGCGGCTGTCACCTTCTCAAAAATCATTGAAATCGAGAAGTGTTGAATGGTTGCCATTATTTTTGATTGTTTATCGTTTCCGTAATTTTTTTTAAATTGGAGAAAAATGCAAAAAAAAAATTATGTTCCTGAAGTACTCGATGCTGAAGGCAGCTAGAAAAATCTATAAAAAACATATTAGACATTGGGAAATATAATGAGCTCACTGCCTATCTGAAGTGTGAGTCAAGAGATACGAGGAGAAGAAAGCTGCAGTATTGGAAAGAGCACACACTGAAGAATTTTTGTTTTGATACTAGATACGAAGACCGTCATTTCCCGAAAATTCGAAATCATAGAAGCAGGATATCTCTATCAATACTATGGAAACGTGCCCTAGCGTCTGAAAAAATTATCCCCCAACAGATTCTTTTTCACGATCCGCTAATCAGAAATGTACTTCACAACCTGTTGGAATTAACACTTGGTCGAAAGTTCTTCAAGAGCTACTTAATTTTTGAATCTAGCATACGCATTGTATGAGGCGTAATGCAACTATCTCACTGACTTATGAAATTTCTGATTTTAGAATAAATAAAAGACATAGTGGGTGAAGAAGCTCAGCTGTAGCAGAAGTTATATCGTGGATTCTATATGTAATAAGCCTGATGTATAAGAAAAATCCAAGGTTCTCCTGATATTAATCGTTCCTTACAAGAAGAAACATCTATTGATTCTAGAGATTTATTAAAATCTTCGACAGGCACTATGCGTTCTGAAATCGATGACAATACAAGCTTGATATTAATGCAGACGAAGTGAAATATGATAAAGAACAAAATGTCTATTAATATTAATGTTAATTTTAAATAAGTGAAATGTGATTGATTCAAGATTGTATTTTCCACTTGGGGGATAAAGTAATTTTACTATTCCACTGTTGGATAAAGTGGTACTTTATTCGGTTCATAAGTGTGGATAAAACTTCAATTATGAGGTGTCTGTGGATGGAGTAAATTATTTACTATATACATTAAAGAGCAAGTAAGCATAGGTATATTATATTGTAACGATGCTATGGAACCGAATCTGATCGCTTGTATTTCGATAAACGAGCTCGGCTGCATGACATAATCACTGCTCTAATCAAATCGGAGAAGGAATTAGAAGCATTTCAGAAAAATCTAGTCGCTCAGTGTTCTGAACCGTCCTAAATGACGGAGACATCGTTCTGCGTTTCTGAGGTATTTCAACAGAAATATATAGCCGGTTCAAATGCATGAATGTCGAGCAGTGGATTACAGTATTCAGTTGACAGTTTACGGTTAGCTAATTACTGTATTCTGTTGAAAAAAATTAGAAGGTATATGATACAAGTTGAAATAAATTAACGGATTATAGTCAAATGCATTTTTATTACAAAATTTAATTTGCGTTGGTGGAAATTACGGAGTAGAGGAAAACGTTCGGTTGCATGCAGACCATAGGCTTTGATTATTCATAACAAAAATATCCGTGATCACGACACTAGTTCCCAGAAGAAGTAACCACGTGTTGAATCGCAGGAGTAGCCTGCTGGTTCAGCGGTTTAGGATGGGTCGGCCGCTGGAATTTTAGCTAGCATTGGAGGTTGTTCAAGACACGGTACGGAGACATTTTTTCTTGGATGTGTCGATATCGATAGCCGGCCACAGGCCTTGCTGAAAATCAAATGTGATGCGAGTTGCCTGGATGCCAATCCCGACGTCTACTGTTTGCTTGGATTGTGAACCAACCACGCAGGATAGTGCTGAACGTTATCCGGATTTTCCTAAAGCTAAAAAAATTATCAAAAATCAGTAAATCGCCTCGGAGCATCACGGCAAACAATCGAGTGTATATGATTTCTGGTCTCTATAATCGTTGCTACAATACTCCATTGAATGTCTTGAATGTCAAAAATTGAAATAACTACTTTCGATCCGTCGACGTTTTCCACATGAAAGCCGTGAAGCGTGATGTCAATCATCTCTTTTATATATCAATTTGGCTATCATTATTATCGTTCGGTCGCGCGGCGGGATTGGGGCCCCGCGGGGACCGAAATACTCTTTCATGCCGCGTCTACCCATACATGAACACCAACATAATGACTGGCCCACATGTCAATAGCACGCCCTTGGTTTCCGGCACTCATTATTACCGCCGAATACATCTGCACAAGCGGTTCCTCTTTCTTAGCCGCGTATAAGTCTGTCCTTGTTTTCTTGCATTGGACGAAGGGTTGTTACTTAGTCCGGTTCTTGGTTCAGTTTCTATTGTTCGAAATGTTGAGGGTTAACTTTAAGAGCACTGACTTAAATCACTTTTTAATAAGAAATTTCTATTTAATATTTGCCACAAAACATAGTTTTTGTACCAGACTTTTATTCTAAAACACAGAACTGTTATTTATGACCCAAGTGTGTGATATATACAGTTGGATTGTTAGAACGATTGTTGAGATTAGTGGAATTTCAACTTCTCTCTCACTATCTAGTTTCATTACGTATTTTTCTGATATGTCTTAACGGGCCTCCTTTCTCGTTTGATACTATTAACTCTTACATCCGTTGTTGTAGTATTTTCTACTTAGATTTCTCCTGATAAAATAGGTTCTAAAAAAACCTTCTGTGTTCGTGAAATAGGAAGGGGAAGAACTACTCTCTGAGCGTGTTATGTTCAAAACCGTTGGGTCTTTCACCTATATACGGTTCTAGAAACGCCAGAGAATCAAAAATTGTCAATCACTTCCCGATGGGGCGTTCAAAGATTTTTTTTTACTGTAACCATCCAATAGAAGTTACAACTTTTTAAACATTCTAGCCCCTGCGACCTCGGGCTGGAAAAAATTAATCCCAGGTACAGTCTGCCTGTAGTTAAAGGCGACTGAAAGACTACACCAGCAGGATTTACCAAAATAACAGGATTCTTTGGAACCGATTCGAGGGGAGCTAAGCCTACCGTACCGAGGGCGCTGACCTGAGGAACCCTAAGGGTACATATACATTGCAACCCTAGATGCGGAGGCGGCACCCAAGAAAAGGGGGCCAGAGGAACCGAAGGTACGCTCAAAATACAAGTTTTCATGGGAACCTCCCAAGGCACCCCCGAAACCACCTATAAGGGAAACCGAAACAGGTACATCTGGGACCCATTCGAGGGGAGCCAGCCAACCACGTGCAGGGGCTTCAAATCCCGTCCATCTGTGCCAGAAGAAAAAGAAGAAGCTTCAAGAATTATGAGTTATTATCAGTTGAACCCTAATAGTACTCGACAACTAACCTGTCTTCTAACCTTCTTCTAACCTGACTTCTAACCTGTCTTCTAATCTGTCTTATCTAAATGGTTATCTAGACGATGTTGAATTTGATTAACATTTTATTTTTTTACTCATTTCCGTTAACGATATCAAAGATTCCGTTGAAGTGAATGCACGTGTTAGAATTTGGTGGTGATTGCTCAGTATGCTTGCTGCCTAAACAATCTATAAACTCACCATTCATCATGAAAACCATATCATTACCTTCATGAATGGCATATTTTAATGAATTTTCAACAACTGTCATAAACATAAAAATACTCTCAAGTTTGGAAAAGTAGGAATTCGTGTATCAGCTGTACAGTAAATAACTATTTCAAGTCGTTTTTGTATTCGTGGAATGTACAGTGCATGAAATACGATTTATCATCATCTTTAAAAATCGTGGAAGTTTGGTTAGAAATGTTTGGTGTCAAATGCTAACAAATGTTTTAGAGGTATGACTTTCGAAACGATAAAAAGCAAAACCATTGTTGACTATTGGAGATGGAAACATTACTGTTGATCATTGATTAGTTCAATGGTTCGGCGGTATATGACATGATAACCCAGAGAGTCAACCACAAGATCGAGATTGTGGCATTGATACCAAAAGTTGCAATGCATTCCACCTAGAACCCACAATCACACCTTTTTTCATGTCTACACTACTTTTAAAGATGATGGACATCAAGACTTCAGTTGCAATTATGCGTATTGAATTTTATTTGTCCTGATTCCTACAACCTAACTTTATGTTATGTTCAGAGATAACAGTTACCCACTTATCGCTATTAGATAATATCAACTATCAGAACTGCATGCATCTGTTGCCATTGCAGTTAGCTGCAATAATCGAACCGGACTGAAAAGGCAATGTCGATCAAATTATAAGTAAAGCGCGTGCTCTAACACCGTGTTATTACGCGAAACTTCTTGGCTGGGCCACCGCCGCAGGGATATTGCGAAATCGTTAACCAGTGTAAGAGAGAGGATGCGTTGGCTGAAGTATAGAACCTTTCGGAAAATCCCATTCTTTCAAAATGTGTTCATCACGATAATACAAATGAACAACTCTCATTTTGTCTGTTTCAAAGAAAACAGTAACAATCACCGGCCATAAAATATTCTGACGATAATGGTGACACCAGAGAATCGTTATACTTGTATTTTTTCTCACCTTGTGTTTAAAGAAGTTGTGTAGGACGTTTCACAGTGATTGGACAATACTGACATTTAGGTTGAAGTGGCAAGGTTTATCTTGAACTAAGCATTGCTACTCGTAACCAAACATTCCAAAAAAAAAAATCTCCCGATTCTTGTCGAAGAAAATTATTTCAATCGTGATTGGCTTGTGGTAAAAGTTTTCGAATCGCTCATGGAAAATGTACAAAAAATGGTGCTGATCTGTCCATTTGCTGGTGATCCCTATAGTAATTTTTGAGGAAAAGAAGTAGTTGACATAACAAACACTCACAACGCTTCCAGATGAATGTAGCTGCCGATATCAGTAGCACGATGTGGATGATACTGTTTCAGCTCAGGATGCAAAACATTAGACAATCGTGTTAGTCTTCTTATTTGCTTTTGCAGCAATATCCTGTTATGTTGACTCAGCCTGGGGTTTCGTGCAAAAAGGTGAACGGGTTGACAAAGCAGCTTCGCCATTAAAATGAACCAGTGATAAGCAGCGAGAGAAATAGTGAGATAGAGTTCGACTACCTTTCTCCATCGTGAAGAAAGGATTGGTCTAGTCGCATCCAATGTTGGGGGCAGATCTATTTTGATTTGTTTGGTCCGCTTCACAGCGGCCACACTTTCTGACTTTCCAGGCCGATATGCCGTTGGGACTCTTGTACAAAAGAACTTCCCACAGGTATTATCCGTATAAAGAACAGTATAGTAACAATACAGGAATATTTCCTATTATTCTAGAACTGAGCAGATTCAAATAATCCTTAACATAGGAAGTAGAGCCTAGCACTGTGCCATGTATGATAACTGATGTACCAGTATCAAGTGTGCTTCATTCAACGTTATTATCATTGCCTGAAATGCGACGAAATAACTGCAAATTAAATGTTTGTGTTCAAGGAAAAGTACGATCTTGTTAATTCTTCTTTGCAAAACCTTTCTGCAATTCTTAAACTAGATAAATGATGTATTTTGTTCCCTCACCGTAAGGTAACTCTATTATGTCTTTTCAATTTATTTATATTTTGTTCATTAATAAGACTGTATATTTCTTACACTCTCACCGTTCGGTATATCTGTTATGTCTTACACTCTCACCATACTTTAAATTTGTTGTCGTTTCTATCATTTGTTGATATTTTCTAATGCTGCAATTCACAAACAAAACATAGGATCATTCTTACACCGTCATCATATGGTAACTGTGTTATGTCTTCGCTTTATTAATATTTTGTACTGGATCTATTCACAAACTAAACATGATCTTTCTTACAATATCTCCATACGGTAACTGTGTTATATCTTTTCCATTTATTAATATTTTATAGTGCTGCTACTCACAATCAAGACATGATATTTCTTACCCTCTCACCATACGGAAACTCTGTTGTCTTTTCAATACATCTCTAGTTCTGCCATTCACAAACAATCTAGGATATTTCCTACGCTCTCAGAATACGGTAACCTTTGTTACCTCTCTTCAATTTATTAATATTTTGTACCCTTCATAAACTAGACAAGAAATTTTCTATAGTGCCATACGGTAACTTGTCATGTGCTATATATAACAAAATTTGAGCGACTATTTTTCCCTTTGCCAATGGCATTTTTTTTCTTTGTTTTAGTTACAAAGAACAAAGACTGATATATTTAATCGAAATTCAGGTTTTATAGCATTGCAAATAGTGGTTCCTGAAGGAGAAGCGAACACTAAAAATGAGAATGGCCACACGCACTGCGTTCTCTGCGAGAAGTTGTCAAACACAATGTACCATACAATGTGTGAATTGAAGCACTTACTTGATCATAATGGACATGATATGTGGAAAGTGGGAAGAAATATACCGAATCTGGAATCAGACCAGAAGAGGTACAGTAATATGCGGACGAGTGTAAAACAATTATTATCAAGGTAGCCTTTTTGGCTTCGGAATCACAATCAAAGAGAGACACCGTATGAAAAAATTACGGTTCTTTACGGCAATTAACAATAGCAGTTTGTAAAAAAACTTCTAACCTTACAACTGTGCTACTATATCGAAATGGTCCGTCCCACCGCTTTATCCGAGCACTAGAAATAGACCAAGCTCTTTATTTCAATAAACATTCTATGTGTCGTCATCGATGACATCATAATTTTTGATCTCACGATCACTCATTTACGCCGACTAATTTATTTATTTTTATTTTTTTATTTTTTTTTATTTAATGTCCAACGTCTTGCGTACCATCGAAAGTCGCTACGCGAAGAAAAGTCGGTGGATGTGACGACGTGGTCAGTTGGCGACGTGGTCAGTCAGACAAGGACAGGTCGAGACGGAGAAGGATTTCGTCTGGACAGATGAAATGCGAAATGCTTCCGTGCTGCTACGAATGCGCTACTTGTTCACTTGTTGTTTGTGAGTTCGTAGTTGCCGCGATGAGGCAGATCGCGGATTTTTGTACGGATTCAGAGGATGTTTCAAATTCTGCTGGACCTGCTCGCGAATGCTGATGACATTAGTACGGGAGAACACGATACCTACATCAAAGAGGGCTAAATAAAGCTTCTATTAATTACTATTCTTTCTCTCGCATTAGGATTATTTTTTTGAATCATCGAATCTTCAAAAAACCATTAGTCATATGAACTACATTCGATGTTTTTAACATTGTCGATAAATATTTATCTATTATATTAACTAAAAACTATATCCTATCCAAAAAAAACATATAATTGAGTTGATATATTGAAATGCTTTAGTATTTCAATTAATGAGTTATCTATTTGGTTCATCATGAATTTTCATGAATACAGCCGTCAAAACTACATTTTTGTTGTTAATTTTCCATGCAAAAACCAAAAAACGTTCCTGCAAAAAACAAAATTTTATTGAACTACATATATAAAGGCTGTTACATAATTCAATGCTAAACCAATGCTGAAAATGAAAAATATATCGACTCAAATTGTAGACAGCACACGGGGTTGGGTCGAAGGTCGAATACCTGACAAAAAATGGTACTGCGCTGGATATTACATAACGTCTGACTGATAGATGAGAAGAAGACTAGCACTAAGATCTTTACCATAGTATCTGCTAGGTAGCCTTGAATAGCATTCGCAGTATTAGCGAGAGAAGTGTGTGAATTACTGTGGTTTTTTGTATGCACGCGATAGCTTGTCTGTTATTATTTCACTAAATGTATATTTCTTTGTTTCAGTGCCGATTCTTCGCCTGGAGCTATCAAACTTTTTGGATGGAGGAACGGATCGGACAAAAACAGCCCGTTAACACCAGAGGAAAACCAAGCGCTGATGAAGAGATACCTGCAGTGTCCGGGTATGTGTAGGGTCGAGGTGCTGAAGAAGTTCGTGAGGAATAAATATAACGTCGATACCAGCCTTTTTCACGTGAGTTTCGCTAAAACTGAACGTTGATTTTGAAATAACCTGAGTTTATTTTTCCAGATCGACATGCTGTACAAGAGGGTTCCTCTTCCAGATCATTATACGCTGATCGACATCGCCTACATCTATTCTTGGAAAAGGGTAAGCATACTACTCACCTTAACAGATAATTGATGATTTATTTCAACGCACTTATTTTTTTTAACATATGGAACTTATTCAATGATAGTATACCAATAATTCTTCTTCGAAAGACGTGCGAGCTAGGGAAGACGTAGCCATAGCTTTCAACGTGTGATGTCATGACGAGACCAGTGACCTGTGGATAACATTTTGTATTGCATTTCATGTCTCATTAGCATTTAAAAAACTCAAGAGATGTAACATCCGTGACGAAGTTGTATAATCGTTTTGCATGGTGTTTCGCTGCCAACAATGTGAATGTTGTCATAGTATCATTATTGACAATTGTTGATAAACATCAAATAAGAATAAATCATCAAGTTTCGTTCTATAATAATAATAATAATACCCCCCATAAACACCCATATAGGGTCCTCAAAGGCAAAGCCTGTGCAGGTAGAGGGCGGCTATTATCATTATTTGCCGTGTTATAATCGTGATGATTATCACTCAAGCAAAATATATAGTGTTATATTCCACTTGGGAAACGAATAAAATACTTTATCTTCTTTTTTTTTTTCAGAATGAACCGATGAAATTCTTCTTCAGGATAACCGACATCAACAAGGTATCAGAAAGATTCGACTACTTCAACTCGCAGAACCCCATGGACTTTGTCGTCAAGACTCCTGTCAGAGCGATGAGAAATAATGGAGACAGAACCGGATCCAGCAAGAAGAGAGAACAAAAGAAGAAAATGAATAAACAAGCTAGTCCCAAGAAAGATGTTTGTGATGAAAACAAAAGTGAACATAACGATTCTTATGAATCTATCGAGACGAACCGTGTAACCGTTGATAAAAGTGAATGTGATAAAATCGGTGAAAAGAAGGTTAGTGAGAATGAAGTTAGCTTAGACAAAGTTACTGTTACTACCAGTACTGAATGCAGTAGTGGTGGTATGAAAGTTGGTGACGACAAGAAAACTGCAACGTATCGTACGGAAACCGATATAGTGAATATAAAAACAGAAAAATGCGTGTCGGAAAGTGACGAATTGAACAAGTCTGTTGTAAATGAAAATCACCCTGTTACGAAAGAGCATGTGCGAGAGAAAAGTGAAGTTCCGTTACAAGCTGAAATACCCGATCACTTGAATGCTCAAATACAGGGAAAAGGTGAGATTAAAAAGGCAGTGTATACGAATATCACCCTAAATAGAACGAATAATGTCGAAATAATAACTAAAATTCAGAAAGTGTCTAACAAAGCTGGACAAGCTATCGGACTAAACATAATAAAGCAGACTGTGAAAAATAACACTCCCGCGATAAAACCAGCAAAAAAAGTATCAAGCTGTAAAAAAGCCCCGCAGGCTAAAACTAATAAAAGTGCCAGTAAGTCTAATGTGTCCAAAAAGCTCGAAATAGCATCGAAAGCCACTTCTTCATCTTCGTGTGCCAACAAGAATATTAGTATCGATTCAAACAATGGGGCTTCATCGAGCACAATCAGTAACTTGAATAATAACGAAATAAAACAAAAACCAGAAAGTATAACGGAGTCCTCGAGTTCTGAAGATGTAGAGAAGCGGAGATTCCTGGAGTCAATAGAACTAACTGCAAAAAAAGTTCAAACCACTCCTGAAAAGAAAATTGAGCCAGTCCCTATCACGAATGGTCAAAAGCGGAAGTTGGCTAGCCCCGTCAAAAGTGAGAGTATTATAAAGAAACCAAAGTTAGACAAGAAACCCACGACGAGGATAATCCTCTCCAAGCCCAAACAGACTCAATCGAATATCACCAAATCTTCGAGCAGTTCCTTGCAAAGCAAGGGGTTGAAATCTCTTATCGAGAGTTGTAAAATACCATCGTCTTTGTCGATAACCATTAAAGACAGTACGGAAAACAACCGGTTGCCTAGTTTGATCCCTCCTGTCAAAAATTTCATAGAAATTCTCAAACTTCCTGACGAAAATGGGCAACCGGAGAAGCAGGGTAAAGAATGCCCCAGTACCAAACTGGATTTCAATATGAAAATGTGCGATAATGACAGCGAGCAAAAGGTCGACGAGGACTTGGCACAGATTGCTAAAAGTCTGACGGAACGAATTCCCATGTCGACCACGATTTCGGAAATTGTCGGACCGAAGCCTCAGTTTCCAATCCCAGTAAAGACCAACGTACCTTTGAAATTCATACAGCCTTCTCCAGTACCTGAACTGTCGAACAAAGTTTTAAACGTAACGAAAGACAATAAGCTCAATCCCAGATCGCCGCAGACGTTCCAAAAAATATTCGAACAATCTATCAAAACACCGGAGGAGGAAAGCAAATCCGCCGATAAGGGCGGACAGAAATCTGCGTTAGATTTGAGTAACGACACTGGGGCGTCAACTAACGGTAAAAGGAATATATCGGACATAGCTTCGCAGCTGTTCAAAAAGACCAAGTTGGAACAAGAGAATAACGTTACTGACGGCAAAAGCGACGATTGTGCTACTCCGAAACCGGCACCAAAAGTTCCAATACCTAGATTACCGAATCAAAGGAATCTCAAACCGCCGCAGAAAAATTTAAAATTCGAATTGTCCGACCCGATGAAATTTCAGCAAACTCTAACAAACCTTCACTCCAACGCTCTTGGGCTGAATTACACCATTTCCGTGGGTCATAATGTCCCCGTGAAAGTTAACGGTATGGTTCCGCCTATAAAGCAAGATACAGATACGAAGACAGCTAATATACTATCAAGCTCTCCAGGAAACTTGGAAATTAGGCAAAACACATTCGCTTCTCCGAGAGATGTGAGCACTTCGTCGCCCAGACCTAGTCCCATTCCCCGAAATCTATCTCCCGCTATGGGCTATAACTCGCCCAGGAATTCACCCAAACATTCGCCCAAATCCTCGCCTATGATAAAGCACATGTACGCCCCCGTTCCTAATCTGATGATGGACCAGCTCCGGGTGAATACCTACACGCAAAGGGTTCCTTCGCCAAAAGTGAACGCCTTCAATAAGTCCCCAAAGTCTTCGCCACAGTTGCCAAGTTCATCGGCAAACCTCCCCAGTCCCAGTAAGCATCCCATTGCTTCACCAGCGTCTTCACCGAAATTACCTGCCTCTTCGACAAAGTCGCTTGCCTCTTCGCCAAAAATACCCGCGTCCTCGCCAAAACCACCTGCCTCTTCGCCAAAACCTCCCGCTTCTTCGCCAAAAACGCCTGCCTCTTCGCAGAGTCCGCTTGTCTTTTCGCCAAAACCACCAAGCTCGTCTCCGAAAGAATGCTCTTCGCCAAAAATGTCTCCCAACGCTCAAGCTTCTACGTCTGGGCTTTCTGCTTCTTCCATGGGTAGTCCCAGACAGAGTTCGGGTGAGGATCAGAACTCCTCGCTCAGTCCCAATCAGATATTGGAGAAGTATAACATTCAGAATTTGGCGCAATTGTCGGCGAGTTTGAACTTCAACACCAGCAACAACTTTGGTATAAACCCGAATAATCAGCTGGCCGCCATTCAGCACGCAATGTTACTGAAACGCTTCGAGATGCAGAATCGACAAAATTGGTTGAATATGAATCAGGGTCCTCTGTTGCAATACGAGAAGTATTTGCAGAGTTTAAAAAACAACCATTTGTTGAGCAACATGAAGGAAAACTGACTAGTACTCGATTAGTAAGTGTTCCTCCATCCGTTTAGATTATTTGTACATTTTTTCTTGGCTGTTCATATAGTTTGAATGATCCATATCATGAAACAGAAATAATTCAACAAGTCCTTGTTGTAGAGGTATAAGTTGCGAATGAAGAAAAATCGTATACCAAAAATGTTTTATGTATATTATATATTTTTTGGCAGCTCGGGAAATTCAGTTGATTCGCCTGTTTATTCATTATCTGAGTTTTTCTAATTCTGTTGGAGACCGAATATCCCACTCAGAATGTGAATAATTCGAGTGACACGGGATGTATTTTTCGAAACGGTTAGGAGAGCTTATCTAAAAAAAAACTGAATATCACTATAGGTACACCTGATTTATTGGAGACATAATTTTCACTTCAGATGAGTTCTTTTTTAAAAATATCCATGAATATTCTTCAACCTCAAAACTTATAATCGTCTCAAAACTTTTAATCGCGTTTAAATATTTTCGTTGTTGGTTTTCATGAATATTTTGTACGAATCTCATTGTCAGCAGTACCTCGAAAAATACAACCTGTATGCATTAATTATATTGAGCTGATTTATTGTGGTCCGGTGTACCATCTGAACTTCCATTGAAATCGTTGATTTGCCATTTTCGAAATTTGATTATGCATTCGTTACTTTTATTTTGGACAGCTATTATCTGAATTCTTTCTATAAAACAAAACGTTCAATCGGTATAAGTCCAAGATCCCTGGGCCCCCAGACGTTACTAATATTCTCAAAAACGAAATATATGGGATGAAGTAGTCTTAGTATAATAAACTTTGAGTCGACGGTCAACTTACAGGTACCTGATGCTAAAGGTTGGTATATAAAACAGTACTCACATTTCGCAGTGTTGATTTTGACATTGTTAAAAATTAATAAATAATACTGCCAGACACTTTCCATTGGCGGCAACGTTTACCAGACGCTCTAAAGTTCCCAAAAAAATTATGTTACTATACTTATAATCTCAGTCTTAATTTTTGTATAAGATACTTGGTATTGTAATAGGCTCAAGTATAGAAGTTGCTGGACTTGAAAATTGTGGATTTAAATTAAATTTACGTTTCGGCAGTCGTCTATTGAACGTAGGCTGTTATAGGCTAGGCTAGGCTAGGCTAGGCTAAGCTATTATAGTGAAGTAGTTGAGTCAATGTTTTCGGTTTCCATTTCAATAATTTTGTGAATTGGTTGCCTGCAAGCAACGCGCAGATATATTCAATGTCATAGCTATTAAGAAAATCCACTACCTCTAACTCCGATGTTGATGAACATGCTGCTGATCAATTTTGCGTAATATTTCTCGGGTTTTCTTCTGCAGTAGATTTTTCTGCAGTTGTAGCTTTTAAAGAGTAATATTTTTTCGTTAAACCTCTGAATGAATTGTAGCATTGTATGATACCCACTTTCAAGTAAATCAGTCGGCAAACGCAAAACATCTTATGTTCCTTTCGATGTTTCAATACCGTTCGATACTTTTTCAAGGACCGTTCCGTAAATAATATTAAATTCACATCAGATTTTTAAAACACAGTTTAAAAACACAGTGCAATGATTCTGCTATGAAATTTTCTAAATACTGTGAATATTAGACGGTAAGTAGGGGAGAAAGAATAAACTCATAGATATCTCTCATCTCTCTCATACTCAAGCGGGCGAATAATGACCTTGCGCTCATTCGCATAGCCCTTTTGATGTGTCTGGGAGGATGATTCGCCCATCCGGTTGGTCTGGCTGCATACGAAAAGTATTGAAATGCTTTACCAAGTATCATAATAATATATAAATATCAACACTGAAACCGAAACCCGTAACACCTGGTACCTGTAAATTGGTTGGTTTACACTGACACTACTTCATCCAATCTATTTTATTTGTAAGAATATATGTAACGTCTGGGGGCCCTGGGATCTTGTTCTATATAGAATCTCCGATCATTTTCAAGTGTACAATGACCTTAACGAAACTTGGAAAGGTCATTCTAAACTTGAAAATGATCGGCGATACTAGACCGATTGAAACGTACCTACCTAATGAAAATCGTTTAGATATTGAAAGTCCAAAAGTCCAAAACAATAGTAATCAATTTACATTATTATCGAAAACTTTCAAACAAATGAATTGTGCATGTTTCCGATTGTTTTTTGAATTTGTTCGGCAGTTATTTTCCTTTATGTTCGTTCACTTGGCACGCTTGAAGTGATTTCAGTCATTCGTTGATTATTTATTTTTTGTTTTATATTGGGGGATTTTTGTTGATGTTTCTATATTAAATTATTGTTATTTTTAAGTTTCTCATGATTGAGAACGTGTATTATACTGATGTAATTAGTTAGTGTAAGAAAAATGTAAAATATTATTTTGCAATTTTCATTAAAAAAAATGAAATTACAATACTTTTTTTTTTCAATCGTCCAATACCCATAAACTTGAAAGTTTAGATGTAGATTTTATTTCACTACGTTTCTACAAACTTTCTTGTCTGTCTGTTCGCTTCTTTGGCAATCGATTTTAAACCAACTTCCTGATGAGCCAGACTTGAAACTTAGTTAACAAATCATGTTTATTTGCTCGAATAGACAAGAGCCGTAAGCGAGCATCGCAAATTTCATTTTCGCTCGTATATACTATTTTAAATAATCATCTCAGTATGTTGTGTCCAGTTCAAGAAATGAACTGTTTCGAACAGAAATTATTTAATTCATTTAGTTCCGAAGCTCTATACCACCGTAAATAAGTAAATTGAAGTAGATTCACTCCCACTCGGCGCCTTTGATGTATCGGGTTCAGATTTTATTTTTTTCTGGCATGCAATGGGGTATGAGGAGTCAAATGAGAGTTGTCTCACTTGGTCTCACGTGCGGCATTCTATCTCGGATTCATTTTGGTTGCGCGATAGCAAAATTTGAGGGGGGATGTATACACAAATATGGCGGCGAGTGACCTACTTCAGTTCAATGCTTCATCTGGGTGGTGGTCGAATACGCTACATACTTCAGTAGTGACCTAGTTCATCAAAATATTTCGAGTCACTGAAAGTTCATAAAAATTTAAAAAATATTTTATAGAAATAAAAAAAAAAATTTGGCGGGAAAAATATTTTGACAATTTCCTTGACCTGACAAGGTCGATTCAAGGTTAAAGTCAAGTCATGGTCAATTTTCAGTCTCTTTCCATCCCAAAATTTTTCCACTGAGAAGTCCAAAAAAATTAAAAAAATATTTAGGTGGGAAAAATATTTTCCATTTTTCTTTCAAACATTAAAAAAAATTAAGAAAAATTTTGGCGAGGAAAATTTTTGAAAAAAAATTAAAAAATAATTTGGCGGTAAAAATATTTTGACAATTTTCCTGACGTGATTGTCAAGGCCAATTAAAGGTGGAAGTCAAGTCATGGTCAATTTTCAAATCTCGTTCCATCCCAAAATTTGGCGGGAAAAATATGACAATTTCATTGACTTGAAAAATATCGATTTTTTCTTTAACTTAAATAAAAAAAAAAATTTTGGCGGAAAATATTATTTAAAAACTTTTGAAAAATAATTTTGCGAGAAAAATATTTTGATGATTTCCTTGACTTGATTGACAAGGTCGATTCAAGGTCAAGGTCATGGTAAATTTTTAAGTCCCGTTCCAAAAATATTTTGGCGGGGAAATATTTGCCATTTTTTGTTTCGAACATTAAAAAAATTAAGAAAAATTTTGGCGGAGAAAATATTTGAAAAAAAATGTAAAAAATAATTTGGCGGGAAAAACATTTGAAAAAATAAAAAAATAATAATTTGGCGGGAAAAATATTTTGACAAGTTCCTTGACTTGACAAGGTCGACTCAAGGTGAGAGTCAAGTCATGGTCAATTTTCAATTCTCGTTCCATCCCATAACTTTTCGTGTCACTGAGAGGTCCAAAAAATTAAAAAAAATATGGCAGGGAAAATAATTCGTAATTTTTTTTTCAAATATTTAAAGAAATTAAGAAAAATTTTGGCGCGAAAATATTGAAAAAACAAAAAATTTGGCGGAAAAAATATTTTGAAAATTTCTTTGACGGTCGATTCAAGGTAAAAGTTAAGGTCATGGTCAATTTTTTAAGTCTCGTCCCGTCCCAAAATTTTTCGTGTCACTGATACGTCCGAAAAATTAAGAAAAATTTTGGCGGGAAAAATATTTGAAAATAATAATTTGGCGGGAAAAATATTTTGACAAATTCCTTGACTTGACAAGGTCGTTTGAAGGTGAGGTCAAGTCATGGTCAATTTTTAAGTCTCGTTCCATCCCAAAAAAAAATTAAAAAATAATTTGGCGGGAAAAATATTTTGACAATTTTCCTGACGTGATTGTCAAGGCCGATTAAAGGTGGAAGTCAAGTCATGGTCAATTTTCAAATCTCGTTCCATCCAAATAAAATATAATTTTGGCGGGTAAAATATTTGAAAAAAATTGGCGGGAAAAATATTTTGAAAATTTCTTCGACTTGATTGACAAGGTCGATACAAGGTGAAAGTCGAGTCATGGTCAATTTTCAAGTCTCGTTCCATCCCAAAACTCTTCGTGTCGCCGAAAGGTCCAAAAAATTTAAAAAAATTAAAAATATATTTTGGCGGGAAAAAATATTTTCGATTTTATTATGAAAAAAAAAAAAAAGGCGGGAAAAAATATTTGAAAAAAATGAAAAAAAAATATAATTTGGCGGGAAAAACATTTGAAAAACAAATTGACGGGAAAAATATTATAACAATTTCCTTGACTTGATTGACAAGATCGATTCAAGGTGGAAGTCAAGTCATGGTCAATTTTCAAGTCTCGTTCCATCCCAAAACTTTTCGTGTCACCGAAAGGTCCAAAAAAATTAAAAAAATTAAAAAAATATTTTGGCGGAAAAAATGTTTTCGATTTTATTATGAAAAATAAAAAAAAAAATGGCGGGAAAAAATATTTGAAAAAAATGAAAAAAAAAAAATTTGGCGGGAAAAACATTTGACAAACAAATTGACGGTAAAAATATTTAAACAATTTCCTTGACTTGATTGACAAGGTCGATTCAAGGTGGAAGTCAAGTCATGGTCAATTTTCAAGTCTCGTTCCATCCCAAAACTTTTCGTGTCACCGAAAAGTCCAAAAAAATTAAAATAATATTTTGGCGGGAAAAAATATTTTCTATTTTTTTAAGAAAAATTTTGTCGGAAAAAATATTTGAAAAAATAAAAAAATATAATTTTGGCGGGTAAAATATTTGAAAAAATTAAAAAAATTCCTTGATTGACAAGCCCGAGTCAAGGTGAAAGTCAAGTCATGGTCAATTTTCAAGTCTCGTTCCATCCCAAAACTTTTCGTGTCACCGAAAGGTCCAAAAAAATTAAAATAATATTTTGGCGAGAAAAAATATTTTCTATTTTTTTTAAGAAAAATTTTGGCGGAAAAAATATTTGAAAAAATAAAAAAATATAATTTTGGCGGGAAAAATATTTGAAAAAATAAAAAAATATAATTTTGGCGGGTAAAATATTTGAAAAAAATTCCTTGACTTGATTGACAAGGTCGATTCAAGGTGAAAGTCAAGTCATGGTCAATTTTCAAGTCTCGTTCATCCCAAAACTTTTCGTGTCACTGAGAGATCCAAAAAATTTTAAAACATATTTTGGCGGGTAAAAATATTTTCAATTTTTTTTCAAACAAAAATTAAGAAAAATTTTGTCGGGAAAAATATTTGAAAAAAATGAAAAATATATAATTTGGCGGGAAAAATATATAAAAAAAACATTGCAGGGAAAAATATTTTGACAATTTCCTTGAATTGATTGACAAGGTCGAATCAAGGTGAAAGTCAAGTCATGGTCAATTTCCAAGTCTCGTTCTATCCCAAAATTATTCGTGTCATTAAGGTGCAAAAAATTTAAAAAACTTTTTCAATTTTTTGTCAAACTTTAAAAAAATTAATAAAAATTTTGGCGGGAAAAATATTTGAAAAAAAAATAAAAAAATAATTTGACCGGAAAAATATTTCAAATAATAATTTGGCGGGAAACATATTCTGACTTGACTTGACAAGGTCGATTCAAGGTGAGAGTCTCAAGTCATGGTCAATTTTCAAGACTCGTTCCATCCCAAAACATTTCGTGTCACTGAGAAAAAACATAAGTCTCGTTCCATCCCAGTATTATTCATTCTCAAGAAAGGTAAGAAAAAATTAAAAATTAAAAAAAATTGGCCGGTAATTATTTTCACCAAAAAAATAGCGGGAAAAATATTTCCACAATTTTTTTTTCAAATAATAAATTTTGGCGGGAATTTTCTCTCCAAAATTTTTCTTATTTTTTTTAATGTTTGAATAAAAAATGGAAAAATATTTTTCCAGCCAAAATATTTTTTTCATTTTCTTAAACCTCTCAGTGACACGAGAAATTTTGGGATGGAACAAATTTTTGAAAATTGACCTTGACCTAGTCCTTGAAACGACCTTGTCAAGCCAAGGAAATTGTGAAAATAATTTTCCCGCCAATTTTTTTTCTTTAGTTTTTTCAAATATTTGAAAAAAATTTGTGAAAATATTTTTCCCGACAATTTTTTTTTTAAATTTTCTTTAATGTTAACAAAATGTGAAAATATTTTTCATGCCAAATATTTTTTTAAATTTTTTTATTTGAAAAAAAAATGTGAAAATATTTCTTCCAATAAAATAGTTTTTTTTTATTTTTTGGACCTCAACACCTCAACAAACATTACATTTTTGGTGAGAAACTGTAAGATGTTCACCAACAACAATCTTTGTAGATATAATCCGACGCTTTTTCAGCGACAGAGCACTTAGAATGCGCCCATACAGCGCCACCAAACTTCATTGTTGGCTCCAAATTCACCACATGTGCAACATAGGTCTTTATTTTCTTCATTTTCCTCTATAGTAGTTGTCTGTTGTGTACTTTTTTCAGCACATTTTTTAACAAATATTTTTCTTGTCTTTTTGTACTCTAACACCTTTATTTCATTCTTTTTTTTTCATGTTTTGACTCTAGTTCCTCCTTCACTAGTGTTGCTGTTAATACTACAGAACGCTGTTTGTTTGTGATGTTTTCCATTGTAATTTTGGTACTGGACAGTAGAATATTGATGAGCGGAAAATACAGTGCAACAATTGAAAAAAATATGTATAATATCGATCACCGACAGGTAATATCGATAGTTCTAGTCGATATTTCCCAAATTGTGAATCCTAATCTTAAAATAAATACCTATGGTCTAGTTCAAAAATTGTAGATAGTGACTCATCGTACATTTTCTGGTTTTTATGGGATTTGAAATTGCGGAGGGGATGTACGAAAGTGCCAAAGTAAAACTTGATTTGAAGCCTAAGTACATAGCTTATTTCTGTTCTATTTTTTGACCTGCTTTATATGAATTATGAACCGTACAACCGATGAGTCACTATCTACAATTTAGGAACTAGACTTATAGGCAAGTCATTAAAAAAAACAAGGGTACCTGCGAGTAGGAAACACACAACACATTAGTGCCTTCAATAATGTCTTACAATTCACATTATCCTAATGTATAACAGTTCTTACCTTATCCAAAACTGTGAAATTCTTATAAAGACGCGACTGAAATTCCAACTTTTTTTTAACTCAATATACTTGACGAGGCGTTCTTCGAGAGAAATTTCGAAGTGGGGAGAGATGGTGCGTAGTTTCTGAGATTTGAATACGATCGATATTACCCCGCGGTCGATATTCCCCCACACTTCCCTAGGTAGTCAAACATTTCCGGAGACATTCTTGTGTGGTCTCTGTTACTGATTTTGGAAAATAACAATAAATTATCAAAAACATTGAGTCTTTTCCTATCTTTATTGAAAGGTCTTGTTTTAAATTGACGGTGCCTTGTTTCATTCAGTAGAAAAGAAGCCCCCGTTGCCATCACTAGCATCATAACACAAGCACTCAGCCGTGTTATGTCATATGTCAACTCAAATAAAATAAAAGATAACCATATTTTACTAACTTTAAATTATTTTATTCTACTTGCTGTATAAACTAACCATTTTGAGAAGCATTCAAAAGACAAAATAGGGTAAAAAAAGGTAAATCGAAACGAATACTGCGGAGAGTATTTATATACAAGATTTGATACCCTTACAATCTGAATTGACTGATAATTGATGTGAAATAAAGAAAACCAAAACCATTTTTTTCGAATATAGTAGTGAAGTTTTCAGTCCCCTTGCAGTAAGCTCATAAAAGAACATTACCCTCAATACCACCAATTTTTAATTTACTAATTTACTATATCTCGAACTACCGAATCATTTTCACTATTTTATCAATACAGAAGGACCGACATGAGGCAGAATAAAATGCCATCCAATTTTTCCTAACTTTCCAGTCACTTTACAATAGAGTGAGTGATATAAATGTGAATAAATCAATTATACTGTCCATTAGGTTCAACAACAAGTACTATCTATTTCATTTTCCAATTAAATATTTACCTCGTTTTCTCAGAAGGAACAGGAATGGGAATTAGGGCCGATATCTCAAGTCAGTTTATGTCTCTGTCTACTTCTTGTGTTGTCATCGTGCAAAAAGAGAAAGAATATTCGAAGGCCCTTCAGACCCAACCTGAATGGTTGTAGTATTGCTTGCACAGAGAGTGGTAGTCAAAATGTTCGGTTTTCGAAGCTCGTCGGTAGTCGTCGTCAATCTTTGTTGTTTTTCTATTCATTACAAATAGTTTATGAGGTGTTGGCTCTGGTAGAATACAAATTCATATTTTCGATACGTAATATGCTTGGACAACAATTTGAAAAAATGTAGATGATAAATGCATCCCCTCCCACTGTCACCTTATGGACATAATCAATTTGATAACAAAAATTTCTTTATCGGTACACGAAAAATACCCTTCATCATAGTTTTACCGAGTACACACTGTAAACGAACACGAAACACAATCAACAAAGAAATGTTATGTTTCTACGATTGAAATGACTACCTACTATACAGTGTGTTTCACTTCTCATGGAAACACCCTCGTATCTTCTGTAATTTTTGACGAAATATAATGAAATTCACAGGATCGATAGATACACTAGAGATGAACTTTCTGCACGAAAGGGGTAATCCTACGTGATATACACTGCTCGCTAGCAGCGATGAAACCACCCATTTTTCCTGTAGTAAGTAAGTAATATTAGGGAGTAAAATTGGCCCAAAATTCCTGCGGATTCGTGTTTAGGATCCCCAATTTACTACTAATTCACTTGTCTCCTGAAAAAATTTCAGTTCTGAAAAATTCAATTATTTTTTCAAATACTTCACGGATGATGACCCCTTTCGTGCAGAGAGGTCATCTCTAGTGTATCTATCGATCCTGGAAATTTCATGGTTCTACGTCAAAAATTACGGAAGATACGAGGGCGTTTTCATGAGAAGTGTAACAAGTTTGAAGTTTTCATTACTGAAAATTTTTCCAGAGTTAGGTGTAGTAGCAGAAATTCGGGGATCCTAAACACGAATCCGAAGGAATTTTTGGCCAATTTTGCCCCCTAATATAAGTTTCTGGAAAAATGGGTGGTTCCATCGTTGTTTTCGTGCAGTGTATATCTCGTAGGATGACACCTTTTTTGTAGCGAGTTCATTTCTAGTGAATCTATCGATCCTGAAAATTTCATGGCTCTACGTTGAAAATTACGGAAGATACGAGGGTGTTTCCATGAGAAGTGAAACACACTGTATAGCAGTGGTCATTTGTATTTGAGGTCACTGTAAGTAATATTGCATTTTACTGTAACTATTTGTACCAGTTTCATAATATACGAGGATATATTGAAAAATTCTTAGCCTACTATAGAACCAAACAAAATTTCAATGTCAAAATAATTTGTTACTCAACATATTCTCCTCTTAATTGTATACATTTATCACAGCGAACCTGCAACGTCTCTAGACCTTTCAAAAAACATGTTTCTTCTTGCTCTGCAAACCAGACCTCCACAGCTTTTATTACCTCCTCGTTGGAAGAAAATTTACGACCTTTTAAACTTTTTTCAGATGAGGAAAGAGATGATAGTCGGACGGAGCCAAATCTGGTGAATAAGGGGGGTGTTCTAGTAATTCAAACCCTAAATCGCAAATTTTTTGCATTGCAACATGAGATTTGTGTGTAGGGGCGTTGTCCTGCAAAAACAAAACACCTTTGGATAGCTTGCCGCGTCTTATCCCTTTAATTTTTTCCCGTAGAGTGGTCAGTAATGTCGAATAGTAATCTCCAGTTATTGTTCTACCCTTATCCAAAAAATAAATCATGATTACTCCATGGCAATCCCAAAAAACTAAAGCAAGAACTTTTCGAGCAGATTTGTGGTCACGAAACTTCTTAGGTCTTGGAGAACCGGAGTGTCGCCATTCCATCGATTGCTGCTTTGTTTCTGGATCGTAGAAATGTACCCACGTCTCATCCATATTAACAATTCGGATTAAGAAGTCTATCTACATCGTTTTCAAATCAGATCGAACTCGATGCTACTACCCTTACACGCTTTTGGTCAACATTCAAACATTTGGGGATCCATTTTGCAGCAATTTTTCTCACGTCCAAATTGACGTGAACTATATGATGAACGCGTTCGTATGAAATATTCAGTGCTTCATTCAGATATCCGTTTTAGCCCAATTCGACCGTCTGTTAAAATCATGTCACGAACTGCATCGATATTTTCGGGGACTGACACAGAAACTGGCCTTCCCGAACGGTCATCATCTTCAATGGAAAATTTACCTCTTTTGAAGCTTGCAGTCCAATTTTTCACGGTCGCATACGAAGGACATTGATCACCAAGGGTATTAAGCATATCTTCGTAAATCTGCTTACCTCTTAACCCTTTTAAATACAGGTACTTGATGATGGCTCGATACTCCAATTTTTCGATTTTCACAATTTCGGTGGACATATTTTTTCTTTTAGTTTATTGCGTAACTCTGGTTCACTTTTTTGACGTCAAACTTTGCACTGATACTTCTAATAAGTTAATGTTCGTTGCAATAGTACCGCAATATTTTGTTTATGCAGGGAACTGGTCTAGGCTTACTAGATATCAATACATCCTCGTATGTACTAGTGGCTTCGACCAATTAGTAGAATAAAAAAATGAAATACGGACAATCTATAGAAATAAAGCTAGGGTCGGAACATCGTAAGTTGTGTGGATGTAGAAAACCCGTATTTCATAGTAAGGTAAGGATATTCACCAGTGACTTCAAGATCGAAGATTATTGGAATTCAAAAGATTAAAACACAATCCCCACAAAATTTGCCATGTTCATACATTGGCAGACAATGATGTTGAATCAGAACACAAACCCGCATTGAAAGCGCGTCAAACATACTACATAGACAGGTATTACTGATAATTTCACTCGCTATATGAAGCTCTTATCTGCGATAAAATCAACAATCAAAACGGTGTGCCCTGATAGTTTATTCCTTTCGAGCCTGTAACTCCACCCGTGGTCATGGGGAAACACGAATTCGAACAACAATGGCCAATTTGTCATGAATGTCAGTCTGACAGACTTTATGTTCATTAGTCATTAGTTGCAACTGTCGAAGAAATTACGAGAAGAAAAATCTTGACTTTCTTGGTTCGTTATATTATCTTGATAAATACCATTCGTGCCCACAATACTAACAAAATTCTGTCCCTAAACTCGATCAAATCTAACAACGGAGCAAAGTTTGACATGATTTTTTGGATGTTTCAACCTTTCACAGTCTCAAATTTAGAAAACATGTAAGTCCAAGAAAATCTAAACAAGGACAAATGGATACTACACAAAATCAAACTTTCAACCACTACTTACAAGGTCTGACAGTTCGACAAATAATAATTGTAGCCATAGACGCCAAAATTAGTCGACTCGGTGCAATTCCAAATGAAGTTATCAACCAAAATATATGCTTCGTGAAATAGTATACCTGAATACCATTGGAGAAAACGAAAAAAATCGATTATACTCATCTCCTAACTCGACGTATATCCTCAAATCACAACCCGAGCTAAAGACGCGTTTACATGAGCACGCTTTTCGCGTATGCTCTGCTCGTACGTGCTCAAATCTGAACGCACCTAACGTCCTCGTGGTGTTCGCAGGATACGTCTCGTGATTGGGAAGGGTAATCGATTATTTAGGATGATCGTGTGATATTGCTACCGAAAAGTATCATGATCTTCACAGCAATGAGCTTGAGACTAGACAAAATATATTTCCGTCTCATATCTCTTCACTCACTCATAAACATTCTTAGAGTGTACCCAAAGGCATATATATTCTGTGCAGGTTCTGGAATTATTATTTGCCTTGGCGCATATATCGTGATATATGGGCCGTGATGGTCATGATGGTAGAGCGCTTGTCTCTCTACCAAAGGGTCATGGGTTCAATTCCCAGCATGGTCATAGGTCTCGTGCATGGCATCACACGTTAAGAGGTAAGGGCTGCGTCTTCCCTAGCTCGGACAAGTCTTTCGAAGACTTTTGAGGGTTTTACTCTTTTTACTCTCGAGGGCGTGCAGCTGGTTGACGGAAATAACAACAACAATATTCTTGGACTTGGTGGCTTGCCTCGTCTTGCGCGTCAATAAGCAATCTTGATGTCCAAGAATGTCAGCTTATTGTACTAGGTATACAATATACAGTTTTTTCCTCATTATCAATTACAAGCTCAGGTGAGTTATTCAAATCTGAATTTTTATAACTCGAATGAGGATTATGAATCTTGTTTTTAAACACTGCTCGTGTTTGATTAAATCCGAATGACCATTTTCTTGTGTCAGGGGTTGATGGGGTATCAATCTTTATATAATTGGAGGATCGAGCCTAAACCAGATCCTTGTGGTACTTCTGCTAATTTCCAGTTTCAAATTACTCCCAAATATCTATCTTATATGTAAAGTTTGAGTATAATCTGAGGAATTTCTCGTAGAGGAAATTTAGAATAAAGGTAGGTGTATAATGGGGCAAATTTCCTTTCAATCGTCAATTAAGTGCCAGATGGATCCGAAATGGACGTTGGTAGGACCCCAACCATCTTCCAAGCAGAAGTACATGCCGTAGAGATATGACACACGAAGGGCAGAAATCTATATACTATCAGATAGCCAAGCAGCACTGAAAGCTCTGAAGTCTAAGCTGACTCGTGACTGTAAACAAACCCTGAGACAACTGGCAGCAAACAATCAGGTTCCATTTATTGATGTCATTCATTATCATTTTATGTATATTTGTATTAATAACCATAACACTATCAATTCACTGTATCTAAACTTATGGACACTACTTTTGGACTCGTCTGTATGTGTCCCAAAGCTGATAAAATATAATGAGGAAGCAGACTGCCTTGCCAAAGAAGGGGCAAACACCATTTTCCGGCCCAGAAACCTTCTGTGGACTTTCCAAAACCCTCTCAAAAGAAGAGTTTCGACTCTGGGAATTCGATGTGCCAGGACAAAGACAATCGAAAGGGCTAGTGAGTCTATCGCCAAAGAAAGCTAAACAGCTTCTCGAGTTGGACAAGAAAGTCTTGAAATTTATAACGGGATAACTCACTGGCCACTGCCCTTTGGAGTATCACCCCAGAAAGATGGACAAGTCATAGAGTGATAGTTGCCGCTACTGCGAGAACTTTTTGGAAACTTCAGAAAATCTGCTTTGCGAATGCCCAGCGCTCTTCTGCAAAGGGCTCAAATTCCTGGAAGGAGCATTCGTAAAGCTCTCCGACATTAGGAACTTAGCTCCCAAGAATCCCGGATCTTGAATAGATAGTGATAGAATCGCTGCACAGCCTGCACTACCCCCCACAATCTACAAAGTGCCAGTGAGATCGATTCTATGATTCTAGTCTCATTGTCGTTTTGTCCAGAACGGTAAAACTTTGTACCAAAATTTTTTTCACGCTTGATCTTACGTGTTGAACATAGAGAATTTATTTTTCCTTGAAAACCATAGGACAAAAAATTGCATCCACAATATGCTGCTATTTTTTCCCTCAGACAAAAACAGATGCCACCGACTGTTTCGGGGAGTTTCAAATTTAATGTAATATTTTTTGAAAAATTGTCAACATGCTAAAAGTTTAAAAAAGCTTGAGGCTATAATAAAATGCGAGTTTATTTCATTTTGTATTTTTATTGTGCATCTCAGAGATTATAATCATAATAATGAATGCGAAACACACCTTGTGACCTAAAATGTTGGTCCATTTATTCACGTTTGTGCATTTCACTCATAAGTATTTCAGAATCGATCACTATATCGGTTGTTGTTTGACGACCGCTGGAATTCAGAATGAAATCACCCCCCAGAAAGTAGGTAGAACGGCTTTTCGCTTACTCCGATCCGAAATCTAACTTGGCTGACTTATCGGAACTTTTTAAAGTAGGTATTTAGTTATTGGAGAGAATAAAGAAACTTATAATTTGCATTTTAATAAAACGATAAATAATTTTTGAAAGTCCGGTTATTAGGAAAGTTTAGTTTGGTTCGGGAAGTCTGCACGCTTCATCATTCTGAAAGCTCGGTCTTGGATCAACTTTTAGAGTTATAATACTGGCTGAAATGGAAAATGGGATTAGGCGCAATGGATACTTTGAGAAGTGTGTCGTTGTTTTAATGCACTTTTCGGTGCAGGTGTTCTTTAATTTCTACTGGCTAATTTTGTGATAAATGCAATCAATCGTCTGATATTTGACAAGATCTCTTGTTCATTTGAAGAGCAACCATACGCTATAGAGCCCAACTAGTTCATCGAATATATTACAATAGGTACTTCCAAGAAGGATGGAGAGTCTTCAAAATTCGTCCAATTTTTCAATTACACCCAAACTAGAAATCAAAACAGCAAAAGAAAATTACAAAGTGGAAAATATGGGGCAAATATCTGGCAAAACACTACTACTTCCCCTAATGGAGATTGAATTACATATGGCACCATTGTAGTAGTGATATTATCTTTAATTTGGTCGAAGCGCATTTCTAAGCGCTTCTAACCCGTCCCAGTCATAGTGAGGGGTAACGTGCGTGCAGTGACGGATCTTCAGAAGTTCTGTTCGGTAATCATTTTGCCAGCGTACACAAAAAGGCGCCGGACCTTAGTGACGGTCATAGAGAGAATTCTGAGATAACGGACGACTTTAGACAATCTGTGCCCGCCCCTATCGGCCAAAATAATGACAACCTATGAGGAGCTGACGGAAGTCATAAAATGACTTCCAACGCATAAGGCGCCTAGTCCGGATAGGCTCGATGCCGTTCTGCCCAAAAACCTGCCGAGTCCCTGGTGCAAGTCATCCATCTGATAAATGCTTTCATCAAGTGGCAGTACCTATTTCTCAGATTGCCTGAAGGAGGCACTGGTAATACCTATCGTGAAGCCGGGCAAGGATGGCCCCCAACTCGACAGCTACCGCCCGATCTCACTACTGAGTGTCGTCGCTAAGGTAGAAGATTCTCCTGAAACTCAAAATGATCCCCGATGAGCAGATCGGCTTTCTTGCAGGTCACAGTATGGCCTCGCAGATTGTCCGGTTTGTTCACGAGGTGAAAGAGACGGCTCATTACGGGATGAATACGATCATGGTCCTCCTGGACATGCAGAAAGCCTTCGACTCCATGTGGGTTGAGGGTCTAATTTGCAAATTGCCCAGAGCAGGCATGCCTTCATACATGGTAAGGCTTGTGAACTTCTTTCTGACAGAGCGTGCTTTTGCGGTGAGGGTTAACAGCACAAGATCCGCAGAGTACTCAATCGAACCAGGTGTCCGCATTTGTACTCCTTACATAGGTATGATTTTCATATGTACGAGAGAACGAAGACGGTAATATACGCGGATGATACCGCGATATATGCCCATTCGTTCTCCAACGTTGCAGCTGCTATGTAGGTCTAATATCTCGGTTGGACAGGGAAATCTACCGTATCTGGAGGTTAATCCGACTAAGCCCGAGGCCATCAAATTCTCGAAATTCAGTTTCTCGAAGGTTCTTCAGAAATTGAAGGGCAAGGAAAACATTACCTTTCTAATACATCAGTGTACGATGAAGGAATTATGTGATTTCTGATCGATGGAGTATAGACGATTGGTTGGTCTTTCTCAATTTATCAACCAAACCATGGGCATAATTTTGTGTATCTCAAGCCGAGTCTGACACATACTCGTTCATCATTGATCTTGGGTATCCAAATAATAATTCTAGTGTTTTACTATAAATATGTTATTGGGAAGCGATGGGAGAGTTTTTTGACCATATCATCATCTTCATACTAGTCAACGCCTGATTCTGAACTTTCTGCAACCTTTTCCCTTCAGTTCTTTGGAAAGAAACTTTTGAAAAAATGGCCATCATCAGAAACCCAAGAAGAGAAGCGTCATCGTCCACAATCAAACATGGTGGATAGAGGCAAAACAGCATCATTTGCGGGTAGGGCTATACCAATTCAATAGTCCGTCCTTATGGATTATATTATGCTTTCTCCACCTCTAAGAGGGTTTTGGAAATAGTGCTAGAATTTTCGACACGACAAATTGTAAGGTTATGTTAATGGGAAGGATATTTTTGTTGACGTGCTGAATATTGAGAGAGCATTACATTCTCTCCTCGAATAGCTCGATGAAGGGGTATTGAATTGTCGTTCGACGTCATTACATATGAGAGTCGAGTGGAATGACAGGAGGGGTGAACAGCACTGCGTTACTCTTCTAGATTTGTCTATGCCCAAGATATATTTTTTCCGATACTGTATATACACTAATAAAGGTAGTCAATTACCCAAGAAGTGCATAATTTATTAAAGAACCCAGAAATGTAAAACAATATAAAAATGTGAGTTCTATACATGCTTCTTGAAATTATGTACTTAGAGTGGGGATGTATCATCGCCAATACCTAGCGGTCATTGATTTCGTCTTAGTGGGCTTGTTAATATGGCAAGCAATGATTCTTTGTATCCATATCTCTTTTATCTCTAGTCTGCCAATAACCTATTTGATATAAAGACAGACAGATCATCTATTCGTTGAGTTAGATAAGATTATATTAGTTTGAGGCTTTCTTGCTACAAGCCTCTATACCGCGACCTTTATCTATTGTGTGTGTCTTCGAAATCGTTTAGAGGAAAATTGTCAATAAGGCATCATGACAGGAAATCTGCAGCAGTACTCATTACTCATTGAATGGATATGTAGGTACTTTCAAAGAATTCAATTCAATTATACTCTTATCTATCACGTTCACAATGCCACTCTCCATAACAGTGCACCAACAGTCTCTCGATAATGCAAACAACTCGTCAATCTTTTATCTAATTTCATATTCAACATAAATATTAAACAGTTTAAAGTAGTTACATGCCAGCCGTCCTTACTGATAAACAGAGTATAGCGCTCGAAAGCCCTGAAAACATCCCGTCTCTGTTTATCCGGTCCGCACCCTTCTACTGAAAAGAGACGCATACAAAAATAACATTGCCACTAGATCAACCAGCAGCTTGTCTATGATTCAAAAGTAATTATATAAACTAGCCGAACAATCGCGAGCCAACACGATCCGGAGCGAAACTGCCGGGAAATAAACATGCCACGTTGCCAAGAGTGCAGGCGTTATTTATCTCTTTTCAGCTCGAAGGTGTGGTCGACGAGGTTTCCTTGTCCCACTTCTGAAGACCCATAAAAGCTGTAATGTATAAATTGTATTGGCAAGCAAGTTCTCTGTTCTCTTTCCCAACTCTATAGGTATATTGGCACATTGTTTTGGATCGCTTTAGATGTATTCAGTGGCGTACAGTTGGGGAGATTACACGTGTGAAATAAAATGTTAATTTGCAATGAGAAAATTGAAATTCGAAGCAAATCATCGATAGTCAATGCAGCACATGTTTTTCCTTGATATTTCAATAAGTTATCATGAATATGCGCAATTTTATTGAAGACGCGACAAGGCACCAATAAGAGGAAACGTTTTTTTTACCATGAAGTAATAAAATTATCTAATTGAATTATTTATCGACATCTCGTGATGTCGAAAGGCCGGTAGTGTTCTGTCGGCTTTGTTCTTAACTCCATACGCCACCCCAAGAGCAGCAGCAATGTTAATTTGAATCCAACAGTTAATGGTTAATATCTTACTCTGGTCAGCATACAGTTGAATTTATAATTTACTACTACAATTAAATAAAAAATTCTTGCCTCAGCCAGAATTCAATTCAAGACATAACCATATATTTCACCAGTTATTGATTTCTTAAGAATGTTACAAAAAAAATCTGTATAATATAGAAGTAAAAGGAAAGAGTCGCTTTTGAATTTTTGAAGGATTTTAAACTTCCGGGAATACCTGTCTACAAATATTTCAAATGATTTGGTGTCTGTTGAAGGAGTCCCGATAGAAATGTTCAGGCAATAAGGGCTGGGCATATGGAACTCATCGGGATATTCTCGATGAAACTGCTAGTAGAGAAACGGTTGATAATATTCCTTATAGGTATAAATAAAGAACAATTGGCCAATTGTTGCATGATGTTTCAGCAAAATAGCTGAGTTAATGAGCAAGGTAAACTTTATGACCAAGGATAAAAGAGTAACATTCAGAAACATTTCCAGCATATTTATTTGTCTACTACAGTCCGAATAAAGTCGGAGAAAATGATGTTTATACATCTTACATACATAGATACCGTTCTTACAGCACTACGAACAATAAGAATAATAAAAATACTAGACTAATTGATGATTGCCCGGCAATGATCCGACGCCAGTTATACATGGTCATCTACTTCACACGCGACATTCGTTATGGGAATTGTCAAGGAGCTGAATTGATTTTCGCCTTTTGTTATTCTCTAGTCGGGGGCTCGCAATAGTTATAATAATTATAGCTAATTGAATCATTGAGCCAATACATGAGGTCAAGTGGGCTGAAATCGGAAACCGAGGGATTCATAATAGCCTGCCAAAATGGTGTCTTCAACACCCTCGTCTACCGTAGTTGCGTGACATGGGTATAAAAGCCCTGGACACTAGATGCAGACTATGTTGTGGACAGCTAAAACCATAATGCATTTGCTGTCAGCCAGTCCAGCTTATGCGGTCTCAGCCTATATCCACAGACATAGCGAGGCGCTACGATTGTTGTACTATATAGACGAGACACCGGTGTTGCCTTATGCTCCGGGGGATATTGAGTCCGTTGTGGAGAATGAGAAGTGCCGAATCTATTGGAACTACTCATTCCCCACCCTCAGGCAAATACAAGCCAATAAGCCTGATGTAGTCTTCCCCGACCATCTAAGTAGGACGATTTTCGTCAGAGAGTTTTCGGCTCCTGGCGAAACGAACATCATCCGAAAAGAGAAGGAAAAACGGACAAAATATAAAGACCTACTCTTTGAACCCCGCAGGCTTTATACAAACCATTCTGTTGAAATGGTGGTTCTTATGTCTAATAGGGGTCCTTGGTATAATGATATAAACACACTGCACTCAAACCTCAAAATCATACCGGCTTGCCGTTATATGGACGAATGCAGAACGGACGTGGGGAGTGTTTACTGAGGTTAATTACACACCAGCGCGCCCTCTGGATGTTCTCCGTTTCCGGAGACAGGGCTTGACTATGGTCAATTCATGACGGAAATGAAATTAATCCTTTGAGATCACAGGTATTCATGATATAGTATACGTCAATAAGAAATATTAGGGCGGGTCTACAATATGCGTATTCAGCAGTTGCTTATTCCGGCTGCGTATTTTTGGCAAGATGACAACATATTGTTTGAAATTGAAACGTTCACATATATGCGTAGAATATACAACAACGCAGTATACCGCCGAAAATACGTACCACCGCATGCTGGTCCCGAGCGCAATTAACCGGTTCGTTGATAAAACACGTGCAGTCAGGGGCTGGCGTCCACAGTGTGCGGATGGTACCGATTGTATTTGTAGCACGCCCGGGTCAAAATTTATGAAAATGTTCCATACCGACATGGAAACTGGGAAACGACCTCAAATCGCAACGTATACACTTCCGCACATAGACGTCGAAAATCTGCACAATATCCACAACAACTCTATTGCCGAAAATACGCAGCCGAAATACGCATCTGCTGAATACGCATAGTGTAGACCCGCCCTTATATTTGGTCGTTTACAATAAATACAGATGTGAAAATCACCGCTATATAGAAACTATGCTCTTGAAGTTCATTTTGAATTCAATTAATTTTCAATTTGAATTTCTGCCAGATGATAGGAAGATGATTGAAAAAGTCAACTCTTCTGTATGAAGAGGTATTTTTGAATAATTTTGGTATTGAGATACTGGCTGGTTGAGCCTTCTACTCTGATTTCTTGAAACAGACCTACCTATTCATTTTGTAGAGTTATGAGTAAGATAAACCTATAGTATAAGCATTTGCTAGCTTTTATTCATTACATATATGTATGTGTTAAGTTTCTCCACGTTATCCTATTTCTGCCATGTTTGTAGCGCTGTTAATAAAATAGTTAATTGATCTTATTTATTCTCTCCCATGTTCTGTTCATACATAATCTGTAGTTAGGACCCGATACTTGAGCTTATTAGGATTTAACGCTATAAATAATTAATTAAAATTAGCTTTTAGTTTTCGGAAAGAAGGAAACCAAAATGTATCAGAAATAAAGGATGAATCAAGAATTAATATAATGCAAACAATGTGTACACGGTGTAAATTTTTGTTTGTTTATTCTCTCCGTTAACCGGCTGCACCCTTACGAGCAACCCTCAGAAGTTTTCGAGAGACTTATGCTAGGAAAGACGATGTCCTTACCTTTCAACGTGTGATATGCCATACACGGGACGGGGATTGGAACCTACACCTTCAAGGTGAGAAGTGAATGCTCTACCATCACGATCACTACGGCCCACTGCATAAAGTACACGAATACTCCGTAATCTGAAAGAAAATTAAAAAAGTTATATCTGATGAAAACAAATATACCCCTCTACCGTAAACATTCCTATAGATGCGCATTCCGGATAACCAAGTTAATGTTATCAGTATATGTATAGGATTTATGTTAATCAGTTGTGAATATGCAGAAAGGTCTAGTTCCTCTATATTTCTCTACATGATAATCGTTTGATCAATATTTTAATTATAATCCCAAATTTTTAGACAATGCACTTGATACAACTCACCCTTGCGAAAAGGACTAGTTCTCCAGTCTTTGGCATATGTATATGATGATACCCAGTTTTGTCAACTTTTCACATGTCACTAGAAGTAAAATGGTGAATTTTTCTACGTTAACTTCATTAAAACTATATAGGAGTTTTTTCGAAGCTAATGGGTTTCTTGTAATCAGCGTATGCCTCATAAAATATCTGGTAAACCGAGCTTCATCCGCCATTTTATTGAAAAAAATTGACGGACTAGTATAACTACAACTACTACTAACTCTGCTGGGGTCAATCAATCATTAATACTTATTTGTCATGTCCTCCAAAAAAGAATTTTAATATCATATTCCCTTTCGTTTCTAGTAGATTTTCCTTATCTACCAAATTCTTCAATGGCTCTGAGCAAATCAACGTTCAATTAGGTATTCCTTCATTCGCTTGCTCTTTTTCTATCACGTGCATAATGGATTTACTATTACAGCAAAGAGAGTAAAAGGGGATATTAATTGTAACAGTACATGAAATTCCTCTCAAATCAATTGGTGGCACTTTCTAACAGGTAACAACCAAACCAATAGATTGAGGAAACCCTTCCATGCTGAATATACTGTTTGAAAGGGCAATCAGTGTGATTCACACGATCATTATGTTGGAATGGTTTATTCAGTCCAACCTTTGTCAGTTTCGTACGAAGGTTTCTTACGTGCACAAGCACGGTCCAAATGCAGTAATAATTGTTATAACGCAAAAAGCGAGCAACAAACATTTCTTCTGCTTTTCAACTTTTGAAGATCTAAGTGACTAAAAAGTCCTAACTCCGTAATTTGCTACTGAAATAAGTATCTATTTAATCAAGTCGCTGTAAATATGACTGATGCGTGTTTGGAAAAACTTTAATAATACACCATATAGGTACCTATACAAATTGACTAACCCTGCATAAATTCGCGTATCTCAAATGGATTTCAATAAATTATAGACGTAATAAGAAGCAACTTCAAATAAGAATAGTTCATTGAGTACCTACCCATTATATTTTTTCTGTAATATCTTATACAGAAAGAAGTTCATTAGTCTAAAATTAACTGTTACTCTCTAACCCACCCCAGAAAACATGTCCTTCAGAGATACTAAAATTATTTCAAACAACTAAAAATGAGTAAACAAGTCAGTCAAGAACAGTAGTTCAATTATTTATTTAGTAGGTATATCTAGTGTGTAGGTACATGCTTATAATATATTCGCAAATTTTTGGTTTTCATTTAACTTTCTACCTTTGTATATTATATTCCCTTGCTTCAAAATAATAGATAGTTTATTTTCGTGAAGTAGGTAATAATTGAATCAAATTAAATTTTTCTTACTCCTATCGTATTCATATACGTAGGTAATTCAAAAAATAAATCAATACATTTTTGAAATATTGCTTTAATTTGCCCTAGATGTACTAAAAACATTTCCCAATATTTTTCCACTCCAGTTCAATCTGTACAAGCTGCTATCGCGTGAAACTTTCCACTAGAGAGAACAAAGGAATATTTTTCAAACACCCATAATTTCCAAACTGAACAAACTACAAAAACGAAATTTTCATCGTATACGCCCCTTTTTATCCTCTTTCCAAATCCGAAGTTAAAATTTTCCTGAGCCCCCCCATTCCATAATAAATTAATACCCCAATTCGCCCAAGAATTCAAAATAACTCCAGATATCCGAGAATGAGAGGAAAGCAACAACACCAACGAATAAAAGTGAGACGGCTTGAGAAGGTGGTGTGAGAGGAGGAGCCTAGTTCTGCTATTGGAGTCGATAATATCCAATGCGCGCACACTTCGTTGGCCTTGACTGGCTTTCAAGAGCTAAGAGGTTATAAATAGGACCATCTGGCAGGATTTTTATGGCTGTTCATGGGGGTCATTAAAATGGGGTACAATGTGATGGGTGATGGTCGTCATTAATATACGGTGTGGTGGAAGGGGGAGCTATTATGGTAACGTTACCAAAATGGTTATGGGGTTGTGATGTATGGAATTTTGAATTTATCATTTTCTTGAATTTGGAAAACTGGATTAATTGGTAAGTATATTCCTATCTGGGATAAAATCATCGTATAGAGTAAGAGTTGCTTCAGTTTTTATTAGTAGCTCATAATAGGTTTGACAGAAACTATGGCGAATAATATGTCTGGCGCTTTAATTTCATTTCGAACATTATTCTTAATAGTTAATGATTATTACTATGACGTTTTCGAGTAGTTGAAAAATCCATAACAAGGAGGTAGCCTCTTACTTATAAATTATCTACGTATACTCAGCTGATGAACTGAACTGGAACACTTCTGGTATAGACATTGATGGAATTCAAATGAACAGAACAATATTGAAATTGTGTATGGTGTCAAGGTAGGTATAACTAAGTACCAATCATTCCTTTTATTAAAATTTCAGTTTATTCAACATTAGGTAAGCTTAGTGATCCAAATGGTAATATTTCATTGTGAATTAGTTGAGATGGATCAGTGTTTCATAGAAAAACAATTCTTTTGGTGGCAACGTTTCGAATGTATCGATTTCTGCATCAGAAAAAAATACCCACTTAAAAGTTAGCTCTTCCGAAGTAGTAATATATACATAATACAGAATATTTTTTTTTATAGCAAATTTAATGCGAGAAAATTTGTGTCGGAATGTGACTGATCAGCTTGAAGAAAGCTGTATAAAGCCTCGCTCAGGAGTATTTTTGAGAGAAAGAATTGTAAGTATATCAAGGATTTTTGGGTTTGTAAACAATCAAGTCAAACACTAGAATGTTCACGATTACGGTTTGATTAATGGAATTAATTTTCTAGATAGATTTATTGAATTGATTTCCCTTTCCCTCATTTTCAAATAGAATCGATCAATTTGACCCTACATACCTACAACATTGAGGACAGTTCCAACAATTGATTTTGTATGTTACATTTGATTGCATTTCAGATGTAATTTTATTTATTTAATAGTTATTTAGCGCAATTTTTGATTATGTTCATCATTCAATTCACGCTCGTGCATTTTTTTCAGAGAGACCTTTCACGTTGGATACTTTTAGATATTTCAACAAAAATTCAATTATTTCAGTTTACTGTTACGAATATATTTTTTGAAATATAACGTTTTCCAATTAAATTAAATTAAAGATCGTTTATGTTTTCGTTCTGGTTGTGTATCGTGTTATCGTTGTTGCCAAGTGGGTGTTTTTGTTATAAGCATTGTTGCCTGTCTTGTTAGAGATATAAATAGATAAATGAACAATATGGCCACTGATGATAACTCACTGATGGCTGGAAGTTATATTTTATACCACAACTAAATCAATAATATCAGATTATAGACCAAATAGATAATATACTACAATTTTTGATATAGTTGCTTCACAATTGTTAAAGAATTATTTCGGATCATATGATGGAGAATTTGAAGATTCATTAGCTTTGCTTTGAGTACAACAAGTCACTCAGATGAATGAACCCATTAATTTTTTTTTCGGGAACCTAAATTATCAAAAATTAAGATAAGTATAAAAAATACTCTTCAACTCATCACCTTGGAATTTTTCAGCTATTTGACTCTTGTATATTCAATATAATGCATACAGGTGTGAAATACCTACACTCATACCCGTTTTCATGAGCTCACTATGTGATGTAATGAAATAAAAATGATCCATAAGATATCAACATCAAAAATAACAGAAAAGTATTTTTGAAACATTGTCAATGCTGATTCAGTTACCTAACAACAATATATCCCACCACAATCGTATATATCTTCTAAAAAGGTACTGAAATTGAAAAATGTTGCATGCATCCAATACGAATAACGCCCCTCAAATTTTGAAGCAATCGTTGTTCTGAAAAAGTTGAATTTGTGGTGCCTTGTTTCGTAAAAACATTCTAGTTTGCGATTTCAAGATCAAAAACCTCAATTTGGAGTTATAATTACCTATTTAATCAGAGGTGTATCACTAAGGTTTGTTGAATAAAACTTTAGCATATGTTTTTGAAGAAGTTGTATATTTTCAATATGTTCTTCGAGTATGCAGTTGTTTCCCACGTTAATCTGGATTTTACTATAGTGTCCACTATAAATGAAAAAATTTAATGTTTTTTTCTAGATGTTTATTAATAATGGTTAACCCTATAAATAGTAATATCAAGTCGATATGATGCATTTATAAATCATTAGCAATTTTGAGGATATGCTTTCATAATAATATGATGGAGGCATATAAAATGTTTTTTCGAAACTGATTCGTAATGTATGTTTTTATCCAAATTTGTCCCAGTTTTTTGAATTAACGACTAGAGTGTTATCATCTGCGAAACTGATGACTTCATCATATAAGTGGTTAGTATCGAAAATATCGTTAATATTACGTGCAAATATCACTGGAGCTAGGTACTGTATCCTGCATTATATTTGTTTCCTGTAGCGCAGATAACTTTCCGACTGCTCCTCGACAACACAAATCCTCGAAAAGGTCAAGTGGTTGGTAATGGATTATTTTATAAATAGAGGTTGAAGTGTTATTGCTGATGGTAGATAATACCGGCATCGAAATGATATTGTGAATGAATAATATGTGATCGACGAAAAAGTGTGTCATATTGTGAAATCGCCGTTTGATTTAATGGGAACAAAATCATGAGGCATCAAATAAAGAATTGTCCGATTCAAATCAATTGTTGTGGACTTATAATGTCCAACGATAACAAATTCTCAAGCAAGTGATTATTACACGTAAATAAGTAACTGAATTACTTTAAAAGCATTACTGTATGAAACTGAAATGACAGTTCATTTGACCTACTGAAATAAGAGGTCATTTGAAAGGAAAAAACTATCTTCTTTCAGGTTGATTCGATTTGAAAGAAATTGAAAGAAAGAAACTACTGCCCGATTATGATAGGTTGTCGACATTTTCACATAAAATAATTAATAACTTTATCATTAATTCATTGACTTCGATAATTACGTACTCTTTTATGAAAGATCGAACCAAAACTTGGATTTCAATATATTAAGAACGGCCCTGTACATAAATGAAGTTTTATTTACAGAGCTTTCTCACTTATCGATATCATTAGAAATAGATTATTAATGCCTCCTTGAACAATAAACTATTTATATTATTCAATAGCAACATTAACATATTAGGAACTCATAAAGACAAGCACATACATATGCATCTGATTAATATTCCAACACAATCGTTCCAACACAAACCTAAGTGATATTGAAATGTTGTATTTTTATCAGAAGAATCGTCTTTCCGGTTTTATCTCTATCGAAACATCTTGGATCACTTGTTTGTCACATGTAAACGAAAGTATTGATTTCGAGGCGTGCCTTGTCCTCTATTTTTAGGACGAACGTATAAGTAGGTCGTGCCATCTATTATCAAAAATGCCAAGTTATTCTAAAATTACCATGAGCGGAAATAGTCTTCATGCATCCCCAGCGATATCTTTGTGGGCAGACAAAGAGTGACGAGAACAGGCCGTATTCAAGAATTGTTTCCTGTAACAGTAGGACAGTTCGGAATTGCAGTTCAGCTACTCGACGAGAGATGGCGCCTACTCCACCGTTTCATGATCATAAGCCGAGACGATAAAATTGGCATCACGATATGATTGACAAATTTTTAATTCTATATCCAGTACTCACGATCAAATACTTTGTTCAAACTTCATCGAAGTGACGTCACTTCTATAGGTTTGTTTCAAATACTAGGTGTGAAACAAATCATGACACACGGGCTTAAAAGTATGAAAGTATGTGAGTATAATTTTGCATAATAATCAGCCCTATGCTGTATCTTCCGTTAAAAATAACGTCACCGTTATTCGCCATTTCCGTTATTTTGCTATTGCTTGGTAATGGAAGTGATACAGCATAGGGCTGATTGAGTGGGATTTTGTTTTGGATCCACTAAAGGTTGATGCTTTCTTTTTTCTTGTTATATTAGGAGGACCATTGCACAAATAGATGTCAGATGTAATTCAATGTTCGCAGGGGGAAGTTTCCCAACAGATATTTGCTTTAAATTTTTCACTTCATAGGAGAAAGTGGGAAGAAAGGAATTTTTACTTTGTCGAAATTGGATAATGACTATTGAAAAGGAACCAAGCGCCAAATTGCAAAACCTGAGATAAAGGGTCCAAACGACAGCTTGAAATTCATTTGATATGTTTAAAACTATTATGCGCCTACTAGAGTTCTGGCGACATCTTTTTACTGATGATGTAGGCAACTTTGACGGAAAAAGCAGTTTCCTATTATAGAAAAAGATCCAACATTACGATACCGTTCATAGAATATGGTCCAAGTCGCTTGGTTCCTTTTCAATAATCATCATCCAATCATCATCCAATTATTAGATGATTTTTTTTTTAAACTCTCCTTCTTACTAGATTCCGTTTTGAAGAAGTGCTTGCTATACTCAAACTCTTATATTTCACCCTCGTTGAAAGCCATTTGAGACATGGCATAACTACTTGGGGTGCAGCTTTACGAATATATCTTAACTCTTTAGAAGGTACTACCAAGAAAAAGTTTGGATTAAAGTTGAAGGGTATTTTGCTATGCACCTTTCTAGGAATTCAAATATTTTTTAGATGTGCCATTGGTGAAGTGACGCTATCGGCTTTTGTTTTTAAAGGAACCATATAGGTATCATGTTTAGTATCGCTAGAAAGCTTCAAACATCTGATCAATTAGTATTTCCTTGTTGGTCCATTTTTATAGAAGACAAATTAACAACGTTTTTCTATGACGTTACATTTTCCAAACATGCGTGCACAGTAAATGACTGTTAACTATGCATGAAAATATTCGGTACAATTTCAGAATAGTTTATGTTCTCGACGTTATTATGAAGGGAATGTTCAAAGTTTTATATGGGGTTGAACTCCGAAAAAAAAAAAAATATAAATTCATTTGAAAAAAAAGTTGACTTGAATCTTTGACAGGTGACAATATGTAGATAATTGAAATTAGGCACTCAATGGCTTTCAATATACCATTGAAAATGTAAAGAAAGTTACAAGGCCGCAAATACTTGGCATAACGTTCAATCATGTAATTTTCTATGCATTTTATTTTTTATATCAGCTGTATTCTTTCAACACAAATTTTCTGAACGAAACGCGCTATTATGATCATGATCGCGATCTGTTTGTTCTTTCGAAATAAGTTTCATCTCCAACACAGATAATTTTTTGAACTTGGTCTGTTATCCGCCTGCCCCTGAGGAACATACCGGAATTTGTGATCGGAATGATTCGATCATATTGGCATATTCCATCGTTTGTAGTTTGATCTTTCGATGAATAAGATTTGTGATCCAGATCAGTAATGCATGAACTTGATTTCATATTCATGTTCCCAGTTCATGTTCAGAACAAATATTTCGAAAGAATACAGCTATTATATACATTTTATTCATTTCAATCAATTTTGTATCTATTCATTTATTTACGTTTAATTCTTTTTTTTTGTTTTATTGATCTACTTGTATTTCTGTATTCTGCATTTGTCCAGCAAAGATTTCTGCGGCAAGTTTTCAGATTCGCTACGGATGTGATCATTCCACCAATAAGGACCTTTATTATTATAATCATTATTTTCTGAATTATTTGGGTAAACCTTGAGGGGTCCAAAAATGAAGTCTCGATATTTAGTCCGTTTTTTTCCTCTTTTTGGACGATGATCGTTTTGCCTGGGGTCAGGCTTGTTGGTCTGAATTTTGTGTGGGGTACAATGAAAACCAAAGTTAATGCTGAAGCCATTGATGATGAACTATACTCTCCGGGAAAGGATTGTTCACGCACCACGAGAAATCGCACTAGCAGAGAGCCGTGCATCGGCAGAATATGTCGTCCGTAGGTGCGAATTTAGTATTAATAGAAATGATAGTCATTTTGAACAGTTTTCCTTGAAATTTCCCAAAGTTATCCGTTTTCTATTGAAATACAAATACATTTTTCCTGAATTGTGAAAGGCTTTCGCGGCCATCGTTACTTACATGAAGACTTTTCGGGTTGAAAGGCCAACGTTGATTGCGAGTTTGACTCGACGTTTCGCCAACACGAGTGGTTGGCATCCTCAAGAGAGTTTTTTGTATTTGACAGCTACTCAATTCACTGTTACAGTCACAAATATATTTCGAACGAGAATATGAATTGAATAACATACAAGCTCAGAAGAATTGGCGTTGATACTAAAAGATTGGGCGGTCAATACGAGAAAGAATAATAATAACAATATAATAATAATAATACAATAATAATAATAAAACTCACTCATAAACACTCAGAGAGTGTTAGGTTAGGTTTGAACGTGAGTGGGCCCATATCAGGCCCTCCATTGCGGCCAATGGCCTATTGTGGATCACCCTATGGTTATATTTCTCCCAGTATATCCAATCTCTTTACGAAATTGAGGAGTACGTTGGGACAACAATTTACCAGGTTCTCTGGCCTTACTGTTGTATTGCCAAATGTTGAAAATCTGGTTCTGGCCGCTGCGGGGCATGTACATAAAATGTGCTTAGCCGTTTCATCCTCCTCCATGCATAGGCGGCACTCTGCATCTTGTGCAAGTCCGATTTTATGCATGTGGTGTTTGAGTTTGCAGTGGCCAGTGAGCAAACCTATTATAACTCTGAGATGTGCTCGACTGAGTTCTAGAAGCTTGTCAGAGTCCTGTTTTTTCCTTGTACAAGCAATAAATGCTTTGGAATGGGCTAGGCCGGGTAGACTACGCCAGTACTCGAGTCTTTTGTTGTCAGCCCAGGATGTTATGACATTCTTGCCAGTGCTATGTGCTATACCGATTACCGGTTCTGGCCCAGTGAACGTTGTTTCGGCCCCCCCTTTTGCTAGGGCGTCCGCTATTTCATTTCCTTCTAGGCCCGTGTGACCTGGTATCCAGACTAGGTTAACGTTGTTGCGTTGTGCCAGTCGGTTTAAGGTTTCTCTGCAGTTCCATACTGCTTTCAGTGCCGCTTGACTGTCTGAAAATATTTTTATTGTTTTTCGTGTGTGGCGTCGATTATTCAGCTCCCTTGCACACATTTCAATGGCATATACCTCTGCCTGGAATACCGTAGCTAATTTACCCATACTGAATGAGCGTCTCACTACTGGGTTTATCCCGTATATTCCGGCTCCGACACCTTCCAAAGTTTTGGAACCATCGGTAAACCAACGTTCATTTGCCCTACATAGGTCAGTTTCATTCCGAACCCAGTCTTCTCTTTCGGGGAAGACTACAGTGCATGATGTCTGAGGGCATTCCCAGAATGTTGTGAGCTTTTATGCCCTCCAGCATGCTGCTGCTTCTCATGACTACTGCCTGCGGTAGACTAATGGCCGCTTGGTATGTTATCCATTTTGCCTCTCTCTCCAAACCTATGTGAAGAGGAGGTAATCCGAGAAGGGCTTCCATTGCTGCCGTTGACGTGGAGCGAAAGGCCCCAGTAATCGCCAGACATGCTTGTCTCTGTAGTCCGTTAAGTTTAGCCTGGGCCATTTTTTGTTGGCCCTTGCTCCACCAGACTACAGAGCCATACGTGATTATTGGTCGTATGACGGTCACGTACAGCCAGTCTCAGAGAGTGTACCCAAACACTGTTAAAAAAGATTTTGCATTATTGCACTATGACAGTATTCTTCCATCAATGTGATCCTTTAACACCTGTGAGCGTTGAACCTCTTAACCTAAGAGGTTTCATGTTTGATTAGGATGAAAACATCTATCAATTATTTGGTATATTTCCATGAATCCTCAACACTTTTTTTTCAAATATTTGTGTATTTCATAAGAAGTAATAAAATGCTCATATAAATATCATTTATTAAATGAATAAATTCTTATTGAACAATTTTCAACAATAACAATTTCAACAAGGGAACGAAAATTAAATTTATTACATTAACTTTACATACAATCATAATTAGATAACCAAACATTTTCAAATTTTCGTTATTCATATGACCATCCATACATGTTGCATGATGAAATGAGTGTCTACCAACTCTGCCAATCCTTCTCTATCGGTGTAATCAAGGGTGCTAGAACTGGCCTTCGTCAAAAGAGCTTGTCCCAAAAGGTCATTTCTTAGGTTTCAGAAGTCCTTTTTTGAGATGAATTCGATCCGCAATTATACACTTCCGTAAGTTTTCTCGTCTTTCTCGTCCGTACTGGACAGAATTTCCACTTCTTTTTTATTTTGTTTTGAAAAAAAAAAATAAAAAATTTAGGAAATAATAGAAATAATGAATCTCTGAATCATGTCGTATACCTATGGAACCTATATTCTACTGAATAAAATTTTTAAACGGGATTTGGAGTTGACATATTCTTGAAATAATGAGAGACAGGTCTGGTGTTTGAAACAAATATTTTTGATCCAAGATTATCTATCTGCATTTGGAAGTTGAGTACAAATGTGGACTGTGCATGCCCTTGGTAATAAAAATATGGCATGCGAAGACAATTATCAAATACTTAGAATATTTCGCATGAAATGTTTGGAAAGGAGATGGTTTTGGCCATTGAGAATACCAATAATTATTGATGGATATGGATAACAACTCTTTGTTTTGAATTTTAACGCACGAAGTTTATAGCAAAGGAAAATTGAACAGAAAATAATGCATTAACTACTACGAACAATTGAGGTGTAATGGCTATATTTATGTAAGAATAGTTTTGTAATATTAATTTTATACCTACGTGTTTAATGAAAACCGTTAGCAGTGATGCATAACAATGCGATCAAATACAGACAAAATGTTTTTCGCCATTATACACACAACAATTGAAAACGAAAATATTTTTAACTCACCTTCACAACTAATAAATGATCTGAATTCCGATTCTGCAGGAATAATTAATTTTATTGTCTCGGATTCAGATGAACAAAGAGAGCACTTGAACATTGTAACTTGGTAGGTACTCACCAAAATATTTCACTTTTGAACTCATATTAATTAACAATTCAAAATGGAAACAAATGCGGCGTGACGATCCCGACAGCCTTACGAATTCAAATGACAATTGCTGCCTTTTGCAAGAAGTGGAACAAGATGGCGCTTGAAGTTACTTGTGCAAACATGTATATTCACATATTCTCTGTGATATTATGTGAACTACTGTGAAGTTTATGTAAAGATGGGTAATTTCATTGTAAATGCATGTAAACCTCATCAATTTTTGGGTAAATTATATTATTGGCAGGAAAATTGAGTAAATGTACTATTAACGAACTGTAATGTAATAATACCAACATTATATTGTATAGTTCGCAATGATGAAGAAGAGCTTATTATGTGATTTTACACCCTTTTTTTACAGTGCAATTATTCATCAAATTCTATTCTATTTCATTTTGTAAATAATCTTCCACGTACTCTCAGCTACTGCATGAGCCACATCGATATCATGGCCGATGGACCTGTATACGAAAGACGAAGGACTAAGATGAGGCGAGATATTATTACAAGTATAGTCTATTGGAGCGGAACCATTGTTTTTGTGCACATGAACGCACGTACCTCATTACAGGCGGGAAGTGTGTGGCTCGTTCACAATGCCTGCGGTGAACCACCGACATCAAAATAAACCAAAAAAAACCTCTTTTCTCGGAGAGACTTTAACAACGATACGTCACGGTCCACCACCTTATTAGTTACGAAGCTTCTGTTTCTTCGATCTCGGAGGAGTTTCGATGAGATAGGATGACTATGAACAATCACTTCATCACTGAAATTATGGTCGGTGTACTGTGGTAATCTATGAAACGAAGATGCACAAATAAAAGAGGTTTTTCGGTTCAATGCGATACCGCCTTTCTGCAGAAGAATTTTGAACATATTTTAGAGTCTGTTAATTACTCATTATATTTTTGAAAATTTGGTTCTTGATACATTCCTCTCCGTCACTTTCCAGGTACAAACCTCTTTCTAGACAAATGTTTTTGGTGTGAATAACATTCAAAAAATATAAATTACCAAAAACACGACTCGTCGCGCGTTTCGCCAACAAAGTTGACATCCTCAGGACCTCAAAGCGTACTGATCTACTCAAGACACTCCTATTTATACTACTTATCTGACTGGCTTTAATTGCACCCGTTACTCTTACCTACTCTACTGCTACATTATACCATTTTGGAAAAATAATATCTAATGATTTCTTTGTAAAGATGAGAAGCCTTTACTGTAATACGAACTTGAACAAGGGACTGAATGACATTGTGCCCTTATCCGCATTTATTCTTTTTGTATATATTTTGCAATTTCCTGATTCTCAAACGCATCGAGAAGTCTATTGTCATGCACCTGTCTTCCTGTCTACTTGATTTCAAACTTTTGTCATCAAATCGGTGGTCGTGATCCAAAGCACACTCAATTTTTCTGTTATCGGAAAACGGATATGAGCAATGTGCTCTTTGAACCGATTTTTCATGGCCCTTCTAGTTTGACCCACCTACTTCTCGCAGTCCTTGCAGCTAATCTCGTATATTGTCTACCCCTCTTTTCTACTTTATTATTTTTGGGAGTTTTAGTTTGCATCAGGAGGGTTTCTATACTAACTTCATTTTGACGGGTTTGAAAATGCTGTTGAAACCCCAAGTAACTCGAAGTCCGTATGGGATAAAATATATTTTGGACTAGGTTTTTACATTTTCTGTGTATGATACTAATAAGAAAGAAAATAATCAGTTTGTACATCGATAACAAAATAACGGGAAATGCGAATAACGGTGACGTTATTTTTTACGGAAGTGATTCAGCATAGGGCTGAATATGTTCAACCACAGAATAATAATGGGCACCTGGTTTCTAAATAGACACAGTATTACAGAATTTTAACTTGACTTTAAAAATTCTGTCAATATAACGTTCTTGTTGATCATCAAGTATCATAATCTTCATATTCTTACCGCCTTTCTTTGAACAACAACTTCCGTGGTTTACAATCGTGAAGATCTTTTCCTGGTGGATCTTTTCGAATTTCGTTGTTACTTTTCCATTTTCGTTATTTTCTTCATTGAGTTTTTGTTGTTCAGGTGATTCCGTTCTAAACATGGAATTCATTTGTTATTATTTTTCATTGCATCATAGTCATTTTTCTTGGTAAGAACTTCTATTGACATTTCGGATAGTTCTTTTATGTCATCTTCTAGTTTTTTCACATTCAATTAGTTCTTCTCATTTGTTAATTGTAGTGAATCTGTGTTCTCTTTTATTTTACGCATTTCTTCATGAAGTTAAATATTAAATTTCATTGTTTTTGGTTTTCGTGAACAGAACTCTCTTCTGCTTTGCAGGCTTCGTCTTCAAAGTCTCGACTCCTTTTCTTCAGTTCTTTGATATACTTATTCTTCTCTACACCGTCCTTCGTTAGATTTTATTTTGAATTTCATCAAGCCAGAATAGGCGAACAACCAATATTCGGTTGATTATACTGAGGAAACGTCAAACGTGAGATTATGGAAAAAGATTGAAATGATTTCCAAACAAAAACACATGTAGAATTGAGACAAAAAACGGTCGAACGTATTTTATCACATTTCTCAAGAAAAAGAGTTCCATTTCGTTACTCTGACTTTTCCGTTAACTTTTCAGTAGCACGTAAGACAAAATTGGGTTTTTTTAGTTGCGGTTACATATTCCTTGAAGGCATTCACGAATTAAAATCCATTAACTAACAGAAAAAGTGCACGCATTGTATGAAGACAATAACAGGTTATGTATACAGCAGTATCGTGAAGACACATTCATTTAACAAAAGGTTTATCTCAAAATAGATTCCAGTTTGGAAATAAGCGCATTGTGTTGTACTTGTGGTTTAACGGATTTCGAATAGTCTCAAGTACTCTGTCTGAAGTACCACCTCGAATTGATGAAAAATATTTATTGAAAACGAATAAAAAATTAGACATCCTCGTGTATCGAATAAGCTTGAAATATATCAAAGTAAATCGATTTCTTTTAGAATTACTTTTTTGTGCGCACAGAAAATTGTTTCAAACCCTCAATTTTTAGGAATCCCACAAGGTTTTCAATCATTTAATCGTTTTGATAGATTCCTCTGAGATCACCCAGTACCTCGAATGATGGTAGTTAAATGACAAGGGATGATGGAAGGAACAATGAGAATGATTACACTCTGTATCACTCAAAATGTTACAGAAAGTATTTTATTTATACTAGTGTTAGCCTAATAACATAAAGGTCGTTCCGAAGAAGTTGAATTTTGTCTGTAGCTTTTTAATAAACGAGATGAAGAAATGAACTACAAAGAATGTAGTTAAACAATAGAAAACGGCTGTAGAGTGGTTCGTGGCTAGAGAAATTTCATTTCTGCCGCTTGCGTATTGATTTTGGCAGTCAGTTGGTTTTTTCAAAGGGATACAAAATAGAAAAGGTAATGTTCATTGCTAGTCACGTATTTTTACTTTCAATTGCTGTTTTGAATGTTGAAGACGAATCAAATAAATATATCGCTATGAATTTTCAGACAATGAGTTTTGAACTGTGCTAAATGTTCAGCAACAATGGAAAAGGAGCGTAGGACCACGACCATTCACCAGATGTGTGATGTATTACGCAAACACTGCTTTACTTAAACACCATAATAAACCTTTCCAGCTTTACCTGTGTCTGTGGGTACAGAATGAATCCTAATTCAAGAAAAAGAAATATCCCAAAATACACCAAAGGTTCCAAATACTCATTAATTCGAGAATGAATCACCGACTCGCAGTGACATTATTTGACAGCTGACATGCCAGTTCGCAGGTTATATTTGATAGTCATCAATTCAACCCTATGTTGTGTCACTTCCGTTATGTATAATGGTAAACCGTTATCCCAACTCAATGGTTGTACATAACGACTTCCGTAAAGTTTATCGGTCAAACCCGTATGCTATATTTACATTTTAATGGTTACCGTTTTGTCGTCCACTATGCCGTAATCGTTATTTTGGAAGAAAGTATTGGTTTCTCAAAGAGAAAGTACGCTATATGAAAGCATGACATGTATATATAAGAGTGAATACGTCGAGTGTTGTCAATAAATTACATTCGCTGTATCGTATCGGGATGCAGTTCATGAAACTCACCCTGGCTTTTGGTTGTTTTAGTGTAAGATGAGCCCAAATCATATGAAAATAGCAAAACTAAAAGAATAAAAAAACTACCAGACAGCAGCATGGAGACCTAATCGATTCAATCCAAAATCACAATATTTTCCTTTCAGGGAATTCAAATCAACATAGGCAAATGAAATGAAACTTGTATGGCAAGAACTTGCAAAAAATTGCATTAGGCAGATATGTCAAGTTAAATTATGATCGTTATATTCTGAAATAACGGAAGCAGTTAACGAAACACGTTACGGACACCTCGGTTATCGATGATACAGCATACCGACCTTATCAAAATAACGAAAGTGGCGGATAAGGTTGACGTTATGTTTAACGGAAGTGAAAAGGAAAGGGCTGATTATCGTGAATCAGGGTTCTTAGGATTGTTTTGTCATTGGAGGCAAAACTCCAAATTTCGTGTCAAAAGATTGCACAAAACTGCAAACGAATATTTGTTTATACGAAATCATTCCTGAAAACGGGCTCGAAAACACTGAATTCTCTCCTAATTTCGTTGACGATTGGCATCATAATCAATAATAAACTTTAACTTTTTTTTTTGTAATAACTTTTAGGACACAACTAAAACCAACACATATAATAGGTTATAGGTTAGGGTTAGATTAGAATGACAATAATGACATGTAAAATGTTATTCAAATTAAGTGGACGCCATCTGCTAAGACATACGTGGAAATCTCTCCACTCTCTATGTCGAAAATACGGTCTAAAAGTGACAGCTAGTCGATACATATCGAATCGAAAGATGAGAATCACTGTGAAGGTCGATAGTCGTGGGTGATGATATTGTTCCAGGAGAAGTGCGTTGGGGTGTCCGCAAAGTCAATCACAACGTTGTTGGTATCTTTTAATCCCACTTATACTTGAGATATAGATGTTCTAAGTGTTAATTTATCCTGTTCCATAATTGATTTATTGTAAAAAGAAAATGGCGCATAGAAAAAAAAAATTCAAACATTTCATCTAATGAAGAAACATAAATGAAGGACGAAAAGGTTCCAATGGTAGATTTCCGGTAGATACATATTGGAAGGAATGCAAAAAATCGAACCAATGACCATTGTTATGTATTAGTAGGTAACTTCTGCTAATCACTTTCACTCCTCTTTTTATCAAACATTCATCCTTGATTAACCTCGTACCAAAAGTTGCTTAATTGAATTATTCTTTCCGGGGCATTTTTTAAATCCACTCCACCGAATGATTCGATTCCGATCCGCCTTAACGGTTCCACTGATTAAATCCATAATCTATGCCACCCCAGCCGAGACCTTCTGGAATTAAATTCTACCGGAAATTACCGATCGGAAAACAATTGACGAACAATTCTAATCGACAGTAGCCGAAGACGGCGGGCGATGAGAAGTGTAATTCATTAAGTAGATAATTGACTTCGGTAGAGTGTTTTAATTAGGTATTGCGGGGGTCGATTTGAATCTGAGAACTGATTCTTGACGGGGGGGGGGGTGCCTAGGAGTTAGTTGAATATTTTGTACAGATACTTTCACTTCACTTTTGTTGTTGGATAGAAGGGGTACTTACATTGAAAATTTCTAACAAGTTTGTAACAAACCCAAAAAATTTGTCAAACTGTTTCATTAGATCAGTCAAACGAAATTTATTGGCGATTCTCGTGGACCGTTAAGCTCGCCTTCGGCTCGCACTCAAAACGTTCCACTCGCATCGAATTTTCATTCCAACCTCTCTCAGAATTCTATATAGTAATAGATTTTCATATATTTATACATGTTCATTTATGAAACGCAAAGGAACCAGGGCAACTCCTATAATTTGCTTGATAGATCCACAATGCTGTTTAAACTGTACAGTTCAAACAGCATGTTAAATTATTGGGTTCACTTGCTCTCAAACAATACATGGTAGATAGTCTTAGGGCGATGTCGCTTACTGTACCACCTCTCAACTTTAATTGTTTGCCACTAGAAGGTTAGGTGGTAAATCTTGCCTTCTTGTGGTAGATTTAGTAATATTGTTATAATTATAAGTAACCTTGTTACAGCATATATTATACTATTCCGTCTGAGTTGGGATCAATATTTTTTCTAAGAGAGTTACAACATCTCAAGTTGAAAATTTCACAATATGGCGGGAAAAAATCATTACGTGCGAGAATATTATTCGAACAAGAACGGAAAGAGTACCACAAAGCGGGATTCGGCAAATAATAATAATGACCGTTCTGTCTCGCATAGGCCATGCCTTTGTAGGTAAACTCTATTAATGTTCATGAGGGAGTATTATTTATATTTTTTGTATCCGCCAAGAATTTCCCAGTCAGGCCCTGTCTCCGGAGCTCTGACACTTCCGGAGGGCGCGCTGGATCATTTTCTCTAATAACTACTCCCCACACCGTAGGGTAAGTGACTATATGTGCCCTGAGCCGGCGGGGTGAACCAAGCATAACGACCTTATACATTTGTCGGGCTAAGATTTCTGCCATATTACGGCAAGCCGGTATGATTTTTAGGTTCGAGAGCAGTCTGTCCATCATTTCATCAAGTACCTCTATTATCAGAACCACCATTTCAATGCCAATAGCAGGCTTATTGGCTAGTATTTGCCTGAGGGTTGGGAATGAGTAGTTCCAATAGAATCGGTTCTCTTCATGATTGCATACTGAGCAGAGAAGGAGATCTGAACTCCTGATGACTTTACAGGCTCCATCCATCCAGTCCCATTCTGTTATGTAGACATTCCAAGCTTAAAAGTCCACCGCCTCCCTTGTCTGAGGAAGTATGACCGTGGAACAGATGATTTAAGATGCGACCTCCTATGAAGATGCATCATTTTGCGAGTTTTCATGTCGAGTTGTCGCAGCGCTTTCATTTCATTACTCCAAAGGAGTAGTAGAATCGGAACGGCAAGCATTAGTCGCAGCAACTTTGTTCTTCCCTGACAGTTCTGATGACTAGATCTGCCAAAGTTTATGCTGATACTTGCCGCGGAGAGAGTTTACCCCTTGGGAATGGCGTTGTTGTTGCCTATTCATTATTATTATTATATTGGTTCCTTCCATGCCTATATATCTAGGTGAATTCTAGTTGAGAACTATCAATTCACTGTACAATCCCGAACTCTGCTGAAATATATTTGAAATTAAATAAAAGGAATAATTTCGAAATCTCTTTCTCTACACATTAACCCACAAAAGATTTCCACATATTTTGGTGGAAAGGCATACTGTATAATTTTCCGTAATTGGTAGTATTCCACCCTATATAAATAATATAATTGATTCAATAAATCTCTACAAAGCCCACTTTTTTTTTATGTGGAACTTAAATGTAGTCCCAATATCTTTAAAGTATTAATGGTGTTCTTGAGGGTTGAATGGTGAAAGGAAAACAAAACAAGATTGAACGTTTCAAAATGTCCATAATTGAAGAAAATTTGTGAACTTTGAAACGAAAGAGCATGAAAAGGTGGAAATTTATTCAGCCATAGCTCTCGTAGACTGTGTGTGAAATTAAAATTGATGAGAAATTAGAGAATTATCCAACAACAATTTTTCCAAAACTATCTGAAGTAAATACATTTTATAAAAAGATATAATATTATCGAACAATAACTTTCATGTTTCCATTGAAATCGCTATGACCGTATACGGTACCGTAACAAAATGAATCTAGGATGTAAGGAATAGCGAATTCATTCAGTAATTTTCTACGCTATTTTATAGATAATTTGTCGATAATGAGAAATCTGTGGAATGCGGAGAGCGTGCTGTGGTCGAACTATTTTAATTTATTGCGAGGTATATGATGTGTGAAGGTGTTGGGGAGTGTAATTACCAAAGCAACAAGGACTCGTACTTACGAGAAGAACATTTTCAGCTTGAGAAGATACAAATGTCCATCAAAATCATTCATTAAATATAAAATATACAGTGTGTCTCACTTTTCGGCATCATCGGTCGATTTACTTTCCAATATCTACCGATCCTGCAATTTACAGAGTTCTACTTCAATAATTACGGAAGCGAGGTTGTTTCCAAAAGAGAAGTGAGAAAAATTGGGGTTTTTCAGAATTGAACATTTTTCAGAAAAAATATATAGGTATTAGCAATGAATGTGATTGTGAATCCGTTAAAATGTTGAACCCATCTTCTCCTCAAATATAATTTTTCTTAAAAATCGATATTTCCATCGACATAAAAAAATATAGGATCAAGAAAACTATCGTATAATGTACTCTTGGTTTTGGTTTATTTTTTTCGGCTTCCACACTATTATCAAGTAACTAATATTACACTTTACAATCAATTGTTCGTACAGATTTATCTACAATGAAATTAGCTTTTTTATTTACAATGACTGACTGATGAGGGATATCTCGATATACTACGACTGTTGCAAATTTTCTCAAGAATTTGCCTTTAGAGGATTTTATAACTTCAATGATTTCAACTGAACGGAGCGCTAACTCATTCAACCCAGGAAATTTCCAAGTAACTTTATATGATCTGTTTGATAATCGTTGGTTTGGTCGTTTAGGGTCGTGGTATTGGCCGCCGAGATCACCTGATCTCACGCCGCTTGACGGCAAATAGTGCTTGGGATCCAGGAGCTAACCGTCTGACTGAAAATCTGAAAAAACATCTTGATGGACACTTTTCAGAAGAATCATTGAACTCAAATCTAGTGGAAACGACCTCCATTATACTACCCCTGTGGAACCTTTGAAATATTATCAATTGATGTTTATATACAGAGTGTTATTCAAATACGTGGTTAAACTTGAAGAAGTTATTCTTTGAATGATTTTAAGACTAGAAGTTCACATAAACATAGGACTGGTAATGCCTTGTTATCAAGATACAGGGTGTCAACATTTTTAATAGAAATCGTTTTTTTCGTAAATATTCTATTAATCCTTCAACCTATTTTATTGAAATTTGACAGTGTTATTGAGGGTCGTGAAGGGCTGATTTAACCTATATCAAAAATATCATGTCCAATGGCACCCCGGAAGGCACCGGAACCAACATTTTTGACAGAAAAAATGTGCGCTACTGATTTTATTTGCAATTTTTGTATTTGTTTCATATTGAGCAACTGAAATTACAACTTTTTTATGACTAAATTTTTTTTCGTATCTTGGTTTATTTTTGAGAAAAAAATATAAAAATCACTTTTATGTAAGACCCTGGGATAACACAATAGAACATTTCGACTACTAAACCATCAAAGTTTGACCACGTACTTACATAACACCCTGTATAATTTTTTAACAGATGGATATGTATAGCTAGATTCCAAAGTTTGAGGAAAATTGTGCATGATTTAAAGAACATGCATAGACAACATGATACGACCATTATGATAATTCACCGTTTCATACGAATCCTTCCGTGTATCCTATCGTTTTAATTTCGACTCCCACCTCGGTACAGCAAACAGTGAGCAATCAATTTAAGATCCGGTTCTGATACGCAATATACCCCTTTCGAAAAGTTATCGACTCATCACATATACTGCATTAAAAATTCAAAGCGCTACTAATTTCGATATTCATGGGAAATCAGCGGTGTATAAGGCCAATTGAGGAACAATACCTTGTCTCGCATCCAACAATGCCTCAAAGGAATCGACTTGTGACCGACGTAACCAATTTTCAATATGGATTAAAAGTACCCCCTCTGGAATTGGTCACGGCTGAGATTGCTTTGCGACAATCAAGATTTCAAAAGAAAGAGTGGATGGTGTAGATTCATGAGTGTTGCTTATTGGAAAAACTATAAAAAAAACTCGCAGAAAATCGTTTTATAACATATGAATTATCTCTCAACTAACATTATGGTGGGGGTAAACGAGTTTACGCCAGTATATTTCGAGTACTGGGAATCCACATGCTGTTGTACATAGTGACAAAGATTTCAGGGGCGTATTTTCTTGATCAAAATAAGTTTTTTTTTTGCATGAATGTGTTGAATAAAATTGTTGTTATATCCGTCAACCGTCTGCATCCTTACGATCACAACCCTCAGAAGTGTTTGAGAGACTTATGCGAGCTAGGAAAGACGCAATCCTTACCTTTTCGAACGTGTGATGCCAAGCACGAGACCGGCACCACGGCAAACGTTTCGTTATCGATCTACAGAGAGCTGAAATTTTAATTTTTGTTCATAGCTCTTTCAGTTTATAAGACAGAGATACCTATCAGGATCAAATTTGAAATATAGGTTACATTTTATGGCTTACATCATTCTGCATGCCGAGTGATTGCAAGAATTTACAGGGAGTTATATTTTAAGAGGTCAAGTCCTTTTTAGACCCCTAAACTTTTTTGTAGTGGATTTTAAAACATTACATGCATTTCTTGTGTTGTTTATGAATTTTTTGTTTCTTATAATACTATTATCGAGAAAAAACTAAAATGATTTTTTGTAATTTGCCATATTTAAAATTTTTCAGCGAAACAATGAAAAAAATAATGTTATCAACTCAATAACTGAGTATACACTCGCAAGTTCGCGCAGATCATCCAATAAAATGTAGGTCACTGTTTTTGCCGAATCGTACGTTGAAACGCAAGGTCCCCGTCTAGCTCACAAGAGTTCAATCGTTTGAATAATTTCGAAAAAATCTGAAAAGACACAGAATATTCATTTTCAGTAATTCGTGCTAAATAAAATTCAGTCTAGTCAAAAATAATGATTGATTTTATTCTCTCTCAGAGAACCCGCATCTGTAGAACTAAAAATGCACTGCCACAGTTGTGCCCACAAAACGCCATTACTGATATTAATTATAAAATGAATATCATTCCATGAATCTGCCATTAATCATATTCACAATCGACTTGGCGTGCAGTATGGCTCGAATCAGAGAGTTTTCATTAGCGCTTGGCTAGTTTTATGAAAATTCGTATGTTAATAAATGCAAATGAGCAGCCATTACTAAACAACAGCCCGCTAGGCCCGTTTAGCGTTATGCGATATTAATTGTGAACAACCATTATTATTACGTCATTAGCACTTTGCGAACAGCTTTTTATTAGTCTAGAAGCTTGCATTAATTTGAATTTATTTCGGGGACTTTTCTGGTTTGTTATTCTTCGACGAAGTGAATGAGACGTGAATAAGATTTCGGCAAATAATAATAAGTCATTCACCAGCAGATGAGTTTTCACTGAATATCACCAAAGTCACAAGATATAATAAAAATGATAATAATAATGCTCCCTCATAAACACTCATAGAGTGTACCCAAAGGCATAGCCTGTGCGGGTGGAGGACGGCTTTTATTATTATTAGTTGTCGTACCGCTCCAGGGCTACTTACTGATTTTTGGTAGCTTTTCACTTTTCAGCAGTAGGAAAACCCGGAAAACCTACAGCACCACCCCAGGTAGTTGGTCCGCACTCCAAGAAAATATCAGAAGTCGGGATTGGCAACTAGACAAATTACATTGCCTATCGACTCCTATGAAATAGAGAAAAATTTCCCCATGTCCAGGATTCGAACCTGGGGGCCAAGTTTTGAATATCACTGAAATTTAATTCATAAGTGAAATATTTCGATTTGTAGTTCACCATCGAAATGCTGTGACTAGTTTTCAATTATAGTGAAAGAAATGTTTATAAATTCGCTTGAATGAATTTAATTCGAACGACACACTTTGGCAACAATGGAAATCTATTGAATTTGTTCAAATGATTCATATGGAGAAAATTTGAATATTAATTGAGGTCGGTTTGTCAAAGTTTTGCTAACAAATAGACAAAATTTAGACTTTAGACTAGAAATGGAAATTCAGTAAAATATGTATACAGGCCGTTTCTTTTATCATGTGGTAACATTGCTATATTCTAAACCGTAATAGATACAAAGACGATTAAATGGGAAAAAAGGTAACTATTGTGGTGAGCAGTAAATTAGTCATAGAGAATTTACGGGGATTCTCGCCCTTCCCAACTTATACAGGGAAAACTGAAAATGCTGTTTTCGGTTTTTTACGTTTAATTAAAAATTTATCATTACGTAGTTCTAGTACATTTTGAATATAATAAAACTTTCCTCTTTAATTTTTTTATATTTTCTGAAATAACCATTCTATTCGTAAAAAACCGAAAACAGCATTTTTAGTTTTCCCTGTATAAGTCGGGAAGGGCGAGAGTCCCCGTAGATTTTCTCTGACCAATGTACTGCTCACCACAATAGTTAAATTTTTTCCCATTTAATCGTCTTTGTATCTATTACGGTTTAGAATATAGCAATGTTGCCACATAATAAAAGAAACGGCCTGTATATCATAGTAGAATAAAATTTTTAAAAAAAATTGAAGGGATGATACAATATTGTGGCATAGTAAATTGTAGTGATACATTGTAAAATAGTAGTTGAAAAATATTAATTCAATTCAATTTGAGGCAATTTGATTGCACGAGGTAGGGGTCGCAGTCGTTTGATTTGTTAATCTATACATATGAGTGCATCATTACAGGTATTATATATTTATATTCAATTATTTCTTCTATTAATCCAATTACATACTAGAATGTTTGGAGTATTGAGTAGCCATTGAATCTTTCAATTGAGTTCAACTGGTAATTCGTTATATATTTTTGGGGCCAAATATGAGAAGGATCTCTGGAAAATGTTTTTTTTAGATTTAGGCAGTACTATGATTTCATTTTGTTTCTGTCTTGTATTACAGGAATGTGCCAGGAGGGCTGCTATAAGGAGACACACATATCGTGAGCCGAACTATATCAAATGAAGAAACTGTTAGACTTTGCCCCATCAAACAACTTTTTGCCAGTGCTTGCAATTGAAAAGAAAATTTTGAAATTGATAAAATGGCTGAGGCTTTCGAGGCCAGAGTTTTCACTAATTGTTAATGAATGACTCACCGATGATACTAGTAATCGGTGCCATGGAATTATAATATGGTATTCAACAAACATCATTTTACAAATGATTTTTTGTTTGTGAACACTGGTTGTATCGACAAAAGAAAGGATTATATTTATCAACTACAGTTAACTGGATTGGATATTTCTTGAAAATATTCATTGAGAGCATTCTGTTGAATGTGAATAATTGAATTTAATCAATTCCAGTTCATAACAGAACTAGATTCATGAAAAAATCAAACCAAAACATCCATTGATAACAAGTCTTTCAAATTGTGCCAGTATTTCCACTCAAAAGTGACTGTAAAATTCACTCAACATTATATTTTCAAATAGAGACCTGTATTTTTTATCGTATTTTTTTCGAATGCGAAGACTCGTCTTTCATATTGGCGTAGTATTTTCATCTGAACTACAGGGTGTTTTGGAAGAAGTTAACATAATTGAAATATATCAGAAAATGAAAAGTGAATCAATGACAATTTGGCATTTTTCAATTATAGCTGATATAGATTTGAAACAAAAATGAAATTTTATTAGAAATTAATCGAAATTATCATATGCAAATCCTACACCAATATAACCATTAGGATTAGAAAAAATGCAATAAAAATACAGATCCGTATTTGAAAATAAAAAGTTCAGTGTGACTCGACTTTGCATATTTTGATAGTCTACAAAAACCTGCAATGGCGAAGTGCCAAAAGTTTTGAGAAATCTTCACAGAATAAAAAGATATAGTCGAAAGAAGATTTTTTCTGGATAACTCCAGAAGTAAAGAAGCTAGAATAGAATTGTTTGTTTCACGTAACTGATCTCTGAAATACATGACTACCCCTATTCGATTACCCTTCCATCTTTTACCGTTATCGAGATCTCCATACATAGACTCGAATTTGAATAGCCCTGTAAATGGACTTGGAAAAATACATCTTGAAACTTGCATTTTATAGCGAATTCCATTGGTAAAACCAGTGCGCACCGAGTGCACTTTCTGTATTCCATTGGTAAAACTGTTGCAGAATTTTGTATTCCATTGGGAATATGGTGCACCTAGTTTTGAACTCAGTGCAATAATTTTAGCACGAGCTCTTTGCATTTGAAGTCAGTGCATTTATGAAAATGGCGGAAAACTCAAAAATTGAAAACGACAGACTACTCCTAGTGTAGCATTTTTGTTATCATCGTCGTCAAGCGATGATGAAGACATAACAACTTTGTAGAAAATGTCCGCAAATTCAGTGATGAAGCGAAGTAAGAGAAAAAATATATTTCTGCATATCGGAAGCAAACTGTCCTAATTCCATTTCAGGTAATTTTTACTTAAATTTAGTTTTACTAGCAGTTTCTCGATTCACATATTTAGAGGTGAGTATAAATACTATGTAGACATTAAAGAAATAGTGACAAATGTGAAAAAATTCTCAATTCCTTTTTTAAGGCCACATTTTAATAATTATCGTTATTGATATGTGGTTCTTTAGGGAAACAACAAAATGGACTTAGGACAGTGTGCTTCCCGCATACAGATTTATAATCCGCTGGCATTTTTATGGTATGTGACTCTCGAAGTGGATTGTTGTAATGTAAAGAAAAGGAGAGAATTATTCGAATTGAAAACTGAAATAAATGAAAAATATTCTCCTCCCATGAACTGATGAAGTATTGATAAATAATTGATGAGGGATTTCTGCCTGAAGAATAAACTTCCATTAAGTTGGGTACGCCCTGTGAAATATTTTTGTTAATTTTTCAAATTTGAACTTCGTATTCCATTGAGAATGAACTGGTTCACAGAACACTGCAGCGTAGATGCAACACTGTTGCAAAACTAATACAACACTAGTTTTACCAATGAAATTCGCCATTAAAGTGATGCCTATAGAATAGAATAGAATAGAGTTTTATTTTCAGGAATGACAATCACAGAAACAGTACATCTAAAACATACACTATTACAGTAACTAAAATTAAAGAAAATAGTGTCAGGTACAGTTTAAAACAATACAAGAACTTGAAGACAAGTATTTGTATATATCAAAATAAATAGAGGTTATAGTTTGATTTATTTTCAAATACGTTTGTCCCATTTTCACTACAGAAACATTATCTTCCTAGATATTCTTGATTAGAATAAGGCTCGAGGTCCACTATAATATTGATTATCAACCTTTTGAATACCTTATGTCAACTTCTCGTTTGACTTCTGTTGGTAATTTATTGAAGAACCTAATATATGCATACTCTGGAGTATTTTCTGCTGACGACAGTCTATGGATTGGATAATTATAATCCGTATTGTGGTTTCGTGTGTTTAAATTATGTTGTATCCTATGAGACTCAAATTTATTGTGATTCTTGAATAGAAACAGTAAGCACTCATATATATATGTATAAGTCTCGGTGCTTAATTTGTTAGATTGAATCGTTTCACTTCTAACCTCAGTATTGCAGCATACCCCTGTGTTATTCTCTTCATTCACTTCCATTTTTGCTTTTCCTGCACAACTTTTATGAAAAACGAATAAACAGAATTTGCAAATGTATACTGCACACGGTTTCCCACAACATTTCATGGCAGTCTTTTTGAAATTTTTGAGTGTTTTCGGACGCGTCATCATCGGATAACATCTTAACTCAACTCAATAGCTTGCCATCATATATATATATCCGATGTCGGTTGCATGCATCAATACTGCATGATCGGCGTTTTGTTACAGCGATGGACCCACAGACCTACTCTAAGATGGTCTGTAGATGGACCGGTCCGAAACATGGCGTCCCTTAGGGAAATAACTAACGAAATTTAGACTGGTTCGTCCGCTCTTGGATAGATGTCGCCGTCATTTTTAATGGTTCAGAACACTCAGTGACAGGCCCAGATGTTTCTCACATGGTTCTAGTTTCTTCTTCGATGTGATGATGTTAACGGGCTAATCTTGACTTTCCAAATGCAAACGGTCAGGTCCGGCTCCAGGATTGTCACAGAATAATTTGTTATTGACGTAACAAATAGGTGATTTAGATTGTTACAAATTTTTAATGTGAGAGTGGAATTCGGAAATGTATTATTTCATTGCTCATTCATGAACACATCGTCAACATTTTTCAGTTACCAATTCGACGAACAGTTACAATAGCAGATGTTGATAAGTGATTTGTTGAACTCAGTATCTATACAGGGCAATTCAAATTCGACCTCCACCATTGGGATCCCCTAAACTACAGGAGATACGTCGAAGCTTAAATTGGGGCAAAGTTGCGTATTCTAGTGCTTAACAAAATACTGTTTTGAAACTTGGAGTATTTCTGGAAATATCGGAAAAAAACTGAAAATCGGAATTTTCGTTTTTATTTTTTTTATCGTTATTTGACAACACAGCTCAAAACCAAAAGTACATTTTCATAGGTACTTATTTTCAGCTACACGTTTTCATGTTCAAATTTACTATCCGACGTTTCGTCTTCTGGCATTCATCATCAACTTTTTTTGCTGTTATGGGCGCCATATTGTTTTTTATACAGAAAAATTGTGATTCTCATTCTGATTTCATTGATGTATAATTTGTTATGATTTGCACTTCTGAAACCACAGATATTAAAAAAAACAACTTCATCTGAGATGGTCAAGACTCCATCGACAAATTTTGTTTAATAAACACTAGTTGTCAGAACTCATTAAACATCATAAGTATGCACAAATACTTCAGTCGAAATGTCCTCATTCTCAAATGAAGAAAAACGAGATATGTTGAAACTTTATTATAAATTTGATAGGAATAGTACGAAAACAGCACAAATTTATTTTGAATTATATCCGGAAAGACAACAGCCGGATAGAACATTATTCGGAATTTTGGATAAACACTTGGCTGAGTACGGTGCGTTTCAAAAACCAAGAATGAAATATGGAAGCAGAATGGAACAAAATATTAGATGTAACTTATTAGCCGAGGTAAAATAATTGTTCATTCCATATTCGAAGAAGTAAAATAATTTTTGGTACTTTTTCAGATAAATGCAGATCCTTCCAAATCAACACATCAAGTCTCGGCAGAAATGGATGTGCCACAGACGAGCGTTTGGAGAAAATTCAAAAAAAGTGATTTGAAATGTTATAAGATACATATTTCACAAAAATTACACCCAGGTGATCCTGAGAGAAGGATGGAATTTTGTAGCTGGCTCTCGAATAGGGAAGACCCTACAAACTTCTTGAAAAACATTATTTGGACCGACGAAAGTACTTTTTCGAACTGTGGTGTTTTTAATAAAAATAATGAGCACATTTGGAGTGAAAATAATCCACGACACTTCAGAGAAGTCAGACCACAAGTTCGGTTTCGTTTGAATGTGTGGGCTGGAATTTATGACGACCGAATAATTGGACCTCACTTCTTTTCTAATACTTTGAACGGGGAAACCTATCTTCGGTTCTTAAGAAACGAATTCGAAGAATATATGGATAGGTTTTCCCTTATTAATTATAACAGCTGCTGGTTTCAGCATGACTGGGCTTCTCCACACAATAAAAGAGCAGTTTGCGAATATTATACACCAAACATTTCCTAATAGGTGGTTAGGAAAGTCTGGACCAGTGAGGTGGCCGGCAAGGTCACCTGACCTTACAGTTTTGGATACTTTCTTGTGGGGCACTTTAAAGAATATAATCTATGGAGAGCAAGAATATGACACAGTAGATGAACAATATCATCACGCAATTCAGAAGGGATATTGTTAGGGCTGTTCTTAATTTGAGACGACGAGCTCGGTTATGTATCCAAGAGGAAGGCCATCATTTCGAACACTTGTTGTAATACTTTTTGTGCATTTTTTACAAGCTCATGATTTCATTCTTGTTTTTTGAAACGCACTGTACTCAGCCAAGTATTTGCCCAACATTACGAATAATGTTTTATCCGGCTGTTGTCTTTCCGGATATAATTCAAAATAAATTTGTGATGTTTTTGTATATTGCTATCAAATTTATAAAAAAGTTTCAACATATCTCGTTTTAGTCATTTGAGAATGAGGACCTTTCGACTGAAGCATTTGTGCAAACTTATGATGTTTAATGAGTTCTGACAACTAGTGTTTATTAAACAAAATTTTTCGATGGAGTCATGACCATCTCAGATGAAGTTGTTTTTTTTTTATCTGTGGTTTCAGAAGTGCAAATCATAACAAATTATGCATCAATGAAATCAAAATGTGAATCACTATTTTTCTGTATAAAAGACAATATGGCGCCCATAACAGAAAAAAAAGTTGATGATGAATGCCAGAAGACGAAACGTCGGATAGTAAATCTGAACATGAAAACGTGTAGCTGAAAAAAAGCATCAATGAAAATGTACTTTTGGTTTTGAGCTATGTTGTCAAATAACGATAGAAAAAAATAAAATCAAAAATTCCGATTTTCAGTTTTTTTCCGATATTTCCGGAAATACTCGGAATTTTCCAAGTTTCAAAACAGTATTTGATTAAGCACCAGAATACGCAACTTTGCCCCAATTTAAGCTTCGACGTATCTCCTGTAGTTTAGGAGATCCCAATGGTGGGGGTCGAATTTGAATTGCCCTGTATTTCATTATTTAACAAATATGCCTAGAATTCTTGTTGACGATGATCAAGAAAACCGATTTTTTGCTGTCGGCAACAAAACCGGACAATACGAGCATACCTAATATTTTTTCGATATCATTAATACAAAGCGCCCTCAATCGACCGCTCGGTGTTCCCACGCAGAATAATACAAAGAATACATTAAACTATTTTAATTTGTAATTATTTTCGAATCGTCGGAGGACCCTAATGTATATTTATTATTAGTAAGTTAACGAAACGCGCCTCGCCTTCAGATGTTTATTTGTGCATTTTCGAGACTCGGTTCCCGATTTAAAGTGCATATTTTATCGATATATCTCAGTTGTCAGTGCAGCGACATTAGAAATGCTAAAATATTCCATCTGGCGGATGATTTATTCGGCTTAGATGCCGCCACTGGCAATGCCAGGATTCGGCTTCCGCCGTTCGCTCCATGGCGGGATAGCGAATAAGCAGGAGTAGCAGGACATGTGTGTATCAATACATTATCGTATATGACATTAGCCTCACTACAAAGGACGATAGTGGGCCGATAGCTTCCTGTTCCGATATGGCGAGGACGATATATAGGCAGCTATGTGCGGGATGGTATTTCCAAAATTGCTTGCTTCTCATCAGCCTATTGTACATCAAACCACTTCACAAGAAGGGTTCGAATATAGAGGAAAAACTTCACAAAAATCACTTTTTCTTTACTAGTTACGAATCTATTACTTGCTGTTTATCTTTCAAGTAAAACAAGTAATACAATTATTGAACCCCTAATTTGAATCAGCGTTCTTTACAACTAGGCTAATTGCAAGCAAATTATCATCTTTCACCACTAATGCTTCCTCACATGCTAACAATACACGTTATGGTAGTCACTCGGGAATATCAAACGACAAAATTCAAAAACTCCCCTCTTTACAATCCATTGAGTTTCTACAACAAACGGCAATCAAGAATTCTGAATATTCTTCAACAAAATAAAACGATTGTTGACCGAAAAACAGTTATTATTGAGAATATTCAGATGATTCTTTACTGTTATCTAATTTTATTATTTAATACGAAACTTGTATCGTGTTGTCTGTCGTCTTACCTGTTTGTAATAACTTAGTTGATGGTTTCATTTATACATATGATCATGGTTAATTTATACTCTTATACATGGTTTTACTTATAGAAATAATCTTTTCATTTTTAGTATGTATCTTGGGTTGTGGTGTCGTCTTAACGGTTCTATTATGACTTATACATTTAATAGTAGTTTATATTTATACTAATTTACATATATTTTTTTCATGACTTACGATATGCTCATACTGTACTATGTGATGTCTTTTTTATAAGACTTACCATATGTACAGACCGAATTAATATTATCATTATTATTATTCAAATAAAATAAAATTGCGATTTATAAGGCCAAAAATGTTTGAGTTCACACATTGCAAAATATTAAGAGATATGTGTCTGATAAATTTCGTATCTCATACAATGCCAATAGATTACTACAGAAACCATACATAGTGTAGTAAACATAGTCTTCACTGTATTTCAATAATTTATGTACCATTGTAAAATATAACTGCTAATTTATTTGTCTATTTTGTTAACTGTTGATCTCAGACTGCACTTTAACTTCATCTCTGGTGAAGGATCCTGCATTTATACCCACAGACGACTTCTTCTGGATCATTCCAGAAAAGATGAGAGAGGTCGCTGTTATTGTGAACAGTTTGGAATAATCGACGACACGTCTCGATGGCATCGAGCAAGTCGAGCACATAATTCCAACAATCGGTCAGGTCTGGCTTCAGGATCGTTGTATAACCACCTTCTTAAAGACATTTCGTTAAGAAATGCTATCCTTGGAGTGTGTCGCTACCTGCCAGATTCCCAGTATCAATGTACGGTCAGGAAAGATCGTTACAGTGAAGCGAAATCTTAACGACGCTGGATCTGAATATGGTCTTCAACATACTTCTCATAACTCTACAATCAAGCCTGTCACTTCCACAGGACAATTTTGGGATTACCAGATCCACAAGATATCGGTCCACCATCCCTTAGTTTGGCGAGGCTCTCCCAGATATCTACATATTCGATTTATCTCAAGCATGCTTCTTGGAAACCAGGTCCTCTTCAACTGTAACAACCCTCCAACTTTTGAGTCGACCGATCCTTTTGGAGAACACCACAGCGATGCTTTAGGCACCCTGCGAAGAGGTCTTGTAGCTGTTCCTCGAGCAACCTCATGTAGAACTTTCTGTTCGTTTGAGTACAAGGACATGAACTTCTGATCCTCCGATGGTCTGACGGTGCAAATTTGGTAATGACTTCTAGCGTAAGGAGCCAACTTATTAAAATGGAAGACCCTAGGTTTTCCTCCGGATCGCTTATGGATTCGTTCATCCCCTTCATTATTTTGTACAGACCTTCCCATGAGTTTCGCAACTCCACGGCGTCATTTAGTGGTGTACAGTCAAACCAGGTCTCCAGACTGAAATCCTCCAGCATAGATTTCTTTTATATTCTCGCTGGCACTCTGGATGTTCAAACAGACTCGTTCATGGATATCTTCCATTCTTCGTCGAAGTCTGCTGGCGTAGTCTTCTCTCGCAGTGTCTCGACATGATGGCATTCCAAACTACAAGTCATAAAGAAGCCGCAACTCTTGGCCAGTTATATCACTAGCAGGAGTGACAATTTTGATCCCAAGCGTCGTGGTGGTCAAAAACTACACTTTGGACAGGTTTATCATTCGGATTGAGGATGTAGAGCAGTGGTTCTCGTCTTTCTCACATTATTCACATTTCCTCAGATTTTTTCCCTTGATTTGGGAACACAACAACGCATCACCAAATCGACAAATCTACTACTTTACCAATAAGTTGGCGAAGGCTTCCCGGTTGGCAAGAGCATAGGCTTCGGCCAACTTGCTGAAGTAGACTTTTGCGACAAGAATGCACTTATTTTTATGGTCAGATTGTGGAAAAGTGCCATGGCGATTCTTTCAAATGGGCTGTCCACGTTTTACTTACACGCATCGAAGCCTTAGTAAATCTGAAGCCTCACTCATTGAAAGGTCATCATCACTCCTAGATGTCCTCCGGTGATCCCATCCCATTCCATCATGAATTTCTTGGAACACGTCTCTTCTTCTATTCTTGGGTATCACTGTCTGCCATCTTTCTTCCCCATCATCTTCTGGCTCCAAGACACGCTTCAGGACTCCATTATTCAAGAAAATTAGACCCAGTAGGACTTAACCGCTAATAGCGAAATAATTAATGAGCCGTGGTAGCGTGTGGGTTAAACGCTCGCTTCTTATTCCAATCACCCGTTAGTGTATGGGTTCGAATCAGCACGATCACCGGTCTCGTGCATGGCATCACACGTTCAAAAAGGTTAGGTCAAGGGTAAAGGTCTTCCCTGGCTCGCACAAATCTCTCAGAGATTACTTTTCTCCAGCTGATAACGAAATCAATCTCTGGATCTTTCTCTTGGTCTTTCTGTATCTTGTTGTTTTTCCAGTCATCATCTACTTCCGTGATTCTACAAATTGTCGATTCCTTCTCACCTGCTTTCACCTTCGACTCTCGATCAAAGTTCTCTGAAAAACTTAACATAAGAAAGGAATGGTTTAAAAATCAAAAACTCATTTAGGTATATAAACCTGTTATTTTGTAAATGTGTGTAGAAAATTGAAATCCCAAGCATCCTCCACTGCTAATAGCTTGATGCAGTTTCAGTCGTACTGTACGTGCTGTATATAATTTTTCTGTCATAAATCATCTGTAGTTTGTACCGCTACAGTTGTATCTTAGTTTGATCACACTTTGCAATTAACTATCTGCCAATCCCAACTCACACCCCTGAGCCACAATTTCAAAAATGTTTCCCTTAATAGATTCTCTACTAATGTTGTTCTTCCTAATTTCCCGTCGACTAACTGAATAAGGATCTTCTGAGGACCACCCCTCTTGCAATCTCCCCGGTACACGTAAGTGAAGCGAGACCTCGATGACAACGGGGCTTACCTAATGATCCAACTGAAATTAACGTGGCAATCTCCTTTGATGAATTAGCACCGGTAATGAATGGGAGCTGTGAGAAAAATGCCGAGGAAAGAAATGGGTAGCGTCCCTTTCGGTGTATTTGCTGGATGTTGTACTCTGATACTGATGATACTGTTGAAGAATACTCGGACGGATTGAGGGTTAATCACCCTTGATGAATCGATAGATTTTATAAAATAAGCATTAAAAAGTAAAAATTAAAATGTATCAAATTATTTTGATCTCGAGGTAGAGTGGTTGTAGATATTCCACGAAACATTTCTATTTCCAGAACTTTTTTTTCTCAATTTGACTTGTTTAAGTCCTACAGAAACAGTTTATGAATTTTTAGATCAATTCAATGAATAATTTTAAAACCGCACGATCCTCTCAATTTTTGTTTCTAGGCAAAATATTTTTATGCACTTTAGACAATTAAATTGAATTTCTTTACAAAAAATCTTAATTTAGAAATTTATTTCTAATAATTATATTACAAATATAACATGATATGGATGCAACAAAAGTGTAAAGTGTTCAGAACAATATTAAACTACAAAAAACAACTTAATTTCTATAAATATTAACATTTATGTTTACCCCACTGCAATTAGCCAAGTGAAAAAGAGGTGAATTATTATTATTGCAGTTGTTATTTTTATTAATTAAAGTGTTTTGGGAAATTGTTACCGTTATCGTCGTCGGTGTCACCAACGATGTCGTTGGTGTTTCATTTTGTACAATAGGAATCGAAATCTCTGAAGACGTTTCGGTGGAAGTACTAGTAAAAAGTTGATCGCCATACTTTTTTTCTGATATAAGGAATTTTCCAAATATCCCTCAGCGACGATGATACTCTTCCAGCTACCATGTCTTTTAAGCTGATCTATGGTTACTCTTGAGGATTCAACTAATACAGAACTAGCAGGAGAAAAACAGAAGCACGAAAACAACCAAGTTTTCCGAGGAGTCAGTACAAGAAATCAGGATTCCTTCTGAATCTGAGGGTATCAGAATTTGGCCACAGGGATGAAGACTGACTACATATCTGTCAAGAGGTTGGGGTAATCAAACATTGTTCAACTCCATGTTGGCGATAACAGTATATGATATTTTGTGTAAATTGTAAGTTTTATTTCCTTCCTATTTTCAATGAAGATGAATTTACACGTATGAAATGCCTATACCATACAACGTTGTTCTACTGCAATCGACCAGAAATCCGAGACTCTAGAAAGGAGTAATTTGAAGCTCATCTGAGTCTTGGAATGGAGGATTTCCAAAATATGAGAAGCAAATGACCAAATTATGAGATTAGTCCACTTGAACCTCTACAGCTGCAGTTAGGCGAAAAGTAATAGTGTACTGTGACTTAGAACCATTAACCAACAAAGGAAAATGAGTGATTTGGACTCAAAGTGAGCTTTCATAAAAGTAAATCACTATAGTAGCATAGATCAAAAGGATAAAATTACAGATGAGCCACCTCTTCTCAAATTGCAAGATGGAGAACTAACGATATCGGATACCTCATAACTCTAGGCTTACCTAGAACCAACATATACATGCAAAAAGTCAAACATATATGGTGGAAACTCAGACTAGGTACAAAACAATGGATCTATGATAGAATACAGTACGCACTTCGATAAAATATAGCTAGGCAACACCTGAGGCTATGAAACCAAACAAGACAGAAGCAATAGAAGTACTGAATACACTGACCTTTTATCTGTACCAAACTAGAACTTCTGACACCGTTATATGTATTTTAGTCACTGAGTGAATATTTGAGGAAAGATACATAGCGTTTCATGATAATTAGAAGCTGTAGTACCAGAACATATTATGATACATAAAAAATTTCAAAAATAATCCCAACTTTAACCCCATTTTCCCACCTACACCTGTTTCTTGCGATAATCTCTGAACTGTGAATTTTTTTTCATTTGAACTCAAAAACTTCAATGATTTTAAGTTGACGCATAACTGTTACGCGACCTTTCGGAATGACTGTTTATCAATATGTAATTTCCGGGTTTTGTATTTCTTTTCCACAAAAAATTTCTCCGTAATATTTTCCAGTGCATCAAAATTGTTTTTGACATAGAAATGTACCTGTCGCGTTCTTTATCATCTTGACAATTACAGAATCCTGCTTGGCGGATTGAATTGAGACTTCACTCAAAATTAATTAACTGATAACATAATATATTTTCGAAGAACTCCCCTGCAGTGCGGTCGCATAAATAACTCAACTTAATGGTATTAATTAGTCCTCTGTTCTCTGTAAAATTTTAAGATGAAAATAATAAGACACTTGACAATGAGCTTATGGAGACTTCGCCAGTACGAAGAAATATTAATCTTTCCAGAGAGACGTCGTGTGCACACAAGCACTTGAATGCTGGTAGATTTATGAACGCCAAAAATATATATTTTCCTTGTTCAATATTGAATATATTCATATATGAATAGGTACTTCTTGATTTCATAAATGGGAGAATGAAGAAGGATTTGTAGGGAATACTGTGTACCGTGGATCACCTTCAGTTTTTTGTCAGATGCTGCCATGCAATCGACATCAACTCTACTAGGAAAAAGAAGGTGAAATATAAAATTTACGGAAATGACTGATATCACTTACTGATATTATGCTGAGAAATTAAACAATTTTTTTCTGAAGATATCAGTGACCTTAGAACTAAACTTTGGTGGCGATAATTGATATGTTCCTCATTTATGATTCAAATAAAATACACTTCATAATTATACTTTCAAATTTATACGAAACTAGTTTGATTCTCTTAGTAAAAATCGATATGGTATAATACCCATAAACAATAAAAACGTGACTAAATACCGCTACGTCAAATTAAAATGTCTACTTCGATTACAAAATAAGTTATTTCAAGATATCAGTGGATAAATAAGATAAGCGAAAAAAGCTCGAATCGATTATTAAAACAGCGCGAGTAATATACGATAATCGATTTTAAATCCTAACATTTATATCAACTTTCATATAAGAACGATGATATATCATCGGGAAATAACTGAAAAAGACCAGAAAGTCGTAACGTGAATTTTAACTATTTGAATGCTCACATGTCGGTTTATAGTGCCTCTGCCATTGAAATGAAGTTAGGTTTTCAATGAAATAATTAACAATTCAAGACATTATTTTATCGCACTTATAAAATATTATTCTACAATAATTGCTGGCATGTTATAACTTTTTCAGCTTCCTTTTACCGGTATCGTAATATCGTCAGGTTGATAGATGCGTACGAAGTAATAGAATAAACGTTTAAGGCATCAAAAAGAGGGTAATTTAATTTAACCTCAATACCATGAGATAGTGGTGGGTATCAGTAAACAGTTATTAGTAAAACATCAAGCTAATTATATAATTCGTTATGAATTGACTCGTTCGTGTTGTGTAAGGGGTGCGATATAATCATGTTAGAACTATGAAAAATGAATAAGAGTATTTCAGTGGGTGTTGATCATTGACAGAATTACATAAATACAAGAAACATTAATGCGATGATTGAAATATCAGTTGAATTGTAAACACTGCTTCATGTTCACGTCCAAAAATCCTGTTCCAGACGATTAGGCTTGAACGAAAAGCACTTAACTCATCAAGGAATACTTTCCTGAATAATGAGAGTTGACCAAATAAGAGTTTTATAATGCCAAAAAAACTGATCTCTATTTTTTTCTTTTCCATTCCGAATTTGCTCTTCCATTGAAACAAAGCTATGAAAAATGATATCGAATTGATATTTATGGAAACTTTCTAATCAGAAATCGACCCTGCAAATCCATTTACAATATTGAAACCCTCTACAGTCATGTACCTAATATATCCGAATGTCCAGAACAAATGCCGGACAACAAATCAAATGTGAAATATCACATCGCTTAGTTAAATCATGTTAAACACACTTACATTAGGGAACGCTGAGATAAGAAATGGGCCTCAGATAATTCCAACCCCTTACCCTTGCTGACCGGACAAAAGGGTGAACTTTCCGCCACTTAGAATATGAATATTTGATAAATTGGCACGTCCTGCAGTCTCTCTTAACGTTCAGTTAACTCGATTATATCGGGATGAAGTTGATGGCCAAATGACGAGAGGGGTCATTTAGAGAGGTGAGGCTTTATAAACTTTCATATTATACTATGACTGAACTAAGCCTTCGCCAACTATTCACATCGATGAACAAGTTATTATAAAATATAGTTCAAATGTATATTCACTGTAATAACTATTACCTCAGCAAAATATATACCTTATATTTTTGCCTAAATTTTTTCCCATGTTTGTCAAAGTTTTATTATTATTACTGCGATGTCCTTAATATCAATTATATTTCCTCCCTCCGGCTTCATTTTTCGTTAGTTATTTAGTAATTTCCTTACTTAGTTTTTGGCTTCTTGTGATTTCTTGAAATACAGTCCACATTTTTTTTAATTAATTCGATTGTTGTTAAGTAATACTATTTTCGTTTTGCCTCTTTTTTTAATGATTAGATTGAAAAATATAAATTGTTATCAGATTGGCGCAACACGATTTTAAAGAAAAAAAACCTTGAACGATGCAATGAAAGAACTTACAGGTAAAATGTATAAAGTAATAGATAGCGAAAAACGTATCCCTGTCATTTTTCTAAAAAAAGACTTTGATACTGTTGATAATGCGATTCTACTATCAAACTTGACCTGGTAGACATAATGTCCTCTTCAAATCCTATCTAGACGACAGAAAACAACAAATAAAAATAAAATTCGTTAATTTGTTTGTCTGTTCGGTGGAAATTTTGAAATCGATTTTAAACAAACTTTCCTACGATCTAAAGACTTGAAATTTCAAACGTTGATCAGAACTGGATGACTGCAATATTATGGCATAAAATGTTAAGAAGATATATGCACTCTAATTCTAAACCTTAATAAACCCAACCTCAAAATTAGTGTCAGAAAAAAAATACCATGAAATAAAAATGAAACTCTCAACCTTAACTCAAAATTGAACGGCCAAATTATAACATGGCGGAAATTTGGAAATTGAGGAAAGATATGAGTTACTAGTGAATGTATAGGTGATTTTGAGGTTAGGTTTATTACAATTTCACAAATCGAGTGCATCTATCTGCAACTGTCTTCGTAAAATTTTATGCCAGTTGTAACAGTGGAAACTGTTATGTATTGATGGTGTACCCTGTACCATTACGGTCCTTACTTTTGGAATTATATTTGCCTACAAGTTTCATTTCATGCAAGATCATTCCACTTAGTAACGAGATCTGAAAAATTCACACTCTGTGCTACTTTGCAGTTTTGAACTCAAACATTCACATAGTTATTCCTTTTTCCAAAGGTGGAGATACTTCGGATCCTCACCGACCTATTTCCCTCATACTACCCTTGAGAAAACTATAGAGAAACTGGTCAAAACTAAATTATTGAAGTTTATTTTCGCTCGAAAGTTACTAAATCCTCATCAATTTGGTTTCCAGCAACAAAAAAGTACAAGAGAAGCTGTCTTCTTGTTTCTGAGCTCATATGGTATTTAGTGACCTGTCGAAGGCCTTCGATTGTGTGAATCATGGTAACCTCTTGGGCAAGTTTCAACGGTATGGTTTTAGGAATCAGAGCCTATGAATTGGGTCTTACCCAAATCGTAAAAACCTTCTCAGAAACTAGGTTGGTCAAAAATGGTGTGCCACAGAGCTCTGTACTAGGACCTATATTGTTCTTTTTGTATTTCAATGACTTGGACAATCTCAAGATTGAGTGTAGTTTTACTATATTTGCAGACGACACGACTATATTGTGGCATAAGACCGATTAAAATAGCCTTCACTCAAAAATAGTTCGCGATATCCCCGATGTGAATATGTGGTTTAACCCCAATTTACTCAGTTTGAATTCAGACAAAACCAAACTGTTATACTTTAAATGTAATCTATCAGATATTAGGTACTCTTAGCACTAAATTGTTATTGAGCGGGAACACACGAATACATTTCTTGGATTCCATCTAGGTAGCAACCTGGATTTTGAGATCCATTTACAGTACTTTTGTGGAAAACTAGCATCTGGGTGTTACGCTTGGCGGAGTATCAAGAGAACTGCAGCCTTTGCGAACGTGGGCGTTACCCATTTCGGCCCGAGATGGCAGGTACCGTGCATAAAAAGAGCCCATTTCGGCCCCAAACACAAAATATACCTATTTTAAATGTACCCATTTCGGCCCGGAGGGTTTAACGGTGGACTAGTAATTAGGTACCTAATTTGATTCGTTTTACAATACAGAAGGGTGGAACAACAGATTTTCCAGCCTTGCAAAAAGGCGAATCTGTCACCAGGTTAGTTCGTTTAGGAACAATCGAGTCAAAAAATATAAAAAATCGTCTTTTTTGGTCGTCGACGATGAACATTCCACAGAATTAGGTTAAAACTTTTATTGGTATTATATTGGTATTATATTCCGTAATATATCCAGTGATAAGGCACTCAACATGATCGTACGCGCAATTAAAAATCTATTGGTATCACTATAAATATCCTTCAAATTACCTTTTAATTAGTTTACCTATCGTTGTGGTCCGGTTACCTGGTATTTCACATTTTCGGGCCGAAATGGGCTACGCCCGCGAACGTACCACGATTTAAGGTGTCTGTAATAATCGGTTCACTAATTTAGGGTTCAATCTTTATTCGATCCTCTAAGATTGATATTTATATTCAATTTATATGTTAGCTGTTTGCTCGCTTGTGCTAGTGTTGTTTTACTGCTCTCGTGTATTTGTAATCGTAATAATTATAATTAGACAATGTTATTTATATTCTGCTCTAAATGTTTTATATCGCTATTTGTATTTATTCTCTTGTTCACTTCTATATTCATAATGACTTTATCTTGTATGCCTATTCTTATGATAATGAAGTATATATTATTTGATTTTATTTGATCTAGTGTTAGCCCCTGTTTCTAACCCGGAAGAGAGTTTTACCAATCGACGTTCGTCAGTCACTACCCGTATACTGTGTTTCGATGGACCCTGAAGTTTTCTGTTCTGGTTCACACTTTGGTATTGAAATTTATATGTGTTGTATGTCTACCACTCTAACTTCGGATACTCTACTGCAACACCACATTCACGTCCATATTTCATTTCAGAAATGCAACCCTTTCCCTAACCAAGATGTCTTAATATCTTCGCCCCCAAAGCAGATAAGCCGAACTGAATTTGTCCACAATACTCCTCGGTGTAAATTATAGTTAGAGAAAAGGATAACAGGACGACAGATCATTTAAATCGGGCGCATTTAATTAATAAACGTTATCTCTGTTTTCTACTTGTAAGAAACGTCTGATTTATGTTTGGTGCTCTGCTTGACCACTCGGTTTTGTATTCTAATTGTTGAGATTTGATTTTCCTTCCCCTAGATTAAATTGTCTAGGGCGTTGTAGAGATACTAAATTAATGACCTCCGACGGGAATCTAGATCGTATGAGCGCAGGAATTGAATCTGTTTCGAAGTTATTACGGTTGTGTTCCTTTTCCGAATTATAGAATATTTCTGAACAAAAATATTGGAAGTTCTTAATTTTTCTTTTCTCAGAGAAGGCGGATTTGATATTGTTCACCAAAAAACGCAAATTAGGGACCCTTCCAGAAATCTACCTCTCAAGAAGGTGTCTTCAAATCAGAGGGTCACAAAATATCTTGGAGTCATAGTAGACGCCAAGCTGACGTGGAACGAGCAGATCGCTCATCGCACCAAGATTGGGCATGTAGAAAGGCGTTCGAAGGGACGTGGGGTTTGACTCCCAAGACCCTACACTGGATATACACGGCAACAACTTGAGCTCTTGAAGTTCTACTAGAATTGCCACCTCTGCACATGCACATTAAACATTAAACCATGCGTACAAACTTGAAATCGAGAGCCAATGTGTCGAAGGAGAAACGAACCGTGGACATTCCCTCATCTGGAACAAGGCACAGGAGAGCTGTCCCATCCTACCGATGGAAATGAACAACACCCTGCCAGTCCTGAATTCCAGAAACGGCCAAAAATATTGTCATCTCCACGAGGCAAGAATGGCATGACAGCATCAAGCCCCTGCCGACAGCATAGTCTGGTTCTGAGACGGCTCGAGGCCATGAGGCAGTTTCGGCAGTAGGGGTATATAAGAGAGGACTATGGGAAGAAATCTCTATTCCTCTAGGCTAATATGCCTCAGTGTTCCAGGTTGAAGTATATGTATGCTATACTCATCTGTGTTCAAGAAAATCTCGAGAATAGATGCCGAAGACAAATTGCAATTTGCTCAGACAGTAAAGCAGCACTGGAACCAAACAGGATAACATTCAAGCTGGTGTGCGAGCGTAGGTATGCCTTGGAAACCCTGACAAAATGAATATGGGTTCCAGGACCTCCTCGGGTGTCGATGGAAACGGAGAAGCAGACAGGCTAGCCAAGAAGGGATTAGGCAAACCACCAACACTACTAGAATCCACTCTAGGAATTCTTATTGCTGCAATGGAAGAACTGTTACAAAAACAGTTCATAAAATCACGACAGAAAGCGCCTGTCATGAGAAAATCGAAGCTACACTCATACGCGGGCCTGCGAAAAAACTCAAAAAAAAGGAAATTCTCTTCTTGGAATACGAGATCTCAAGCTAGTAACAGGGCTCCCGACGGGACACAATCACTTGTTCCATGTGCCACTCTGTAGGTGGTGCCTGGAGGAAGACGAGACCTCATCACACCTCTATAAGTAAGCTATTTCTGAAATCACTGAGATTTGCCTGCAAACAGTTCATTTTGCATATTCATCCAAGGGAACAGTTATTTCTGCAAGGAAGACCTGTTATATATCTTAATGGTAACTGATTGAAGCTAGCATCTGCTGAGTTAGCACAGTTCTAAATCTAAATTGTTTTCTGTGCATTGGTACTGGAAAGTCATTTCAGTAGTTTTGTTGACCCGTAAGTCCAGTTCAGTTAGTTAAATTTGTCTGAAGTTAACAAAATAATATTGCTATGGGATGAAAACACTCCTGAAGGTCTTATGCGTAAATTTTACCATATTGCTGCTGTAGAATTAGCGTGGCGAGGAGGAGAGGCAGTTGCTTGTCTGGTAGTTTTCAAATCGAGAAAAATAACGAAGATTCTCCAAAAAATCGCATTGAATACAATCCGGTGTTCAGTAAAACGTGCCAAGGTGGTTCTAAAAGCTGTACAAGTGGTAAATGGTTGATTTCCAATAGTGAAAGACGAAGCTGCCCTGTATGTCTTTTTCATAAACATATATCAAAACGAGGCGACAATATCGCCTCACCACCACTGTCCTTGAAACCAAATCGACAACGGAAAGATGATACCGACAAATAGTACGATAATGTAGCTGTTGGAAGAAATACCATGAATTGATGGACTAAATCTGCAGCTGAGGCGATTAGCTTGAATGTAAAGGACAGAAACATAACAAATCACTCAAATAGATCAACTGCTGTTAGCGAATTGGCAAAAAGTGGTGTAGAAGAACAAAAATTGCTGAAAATTACTGGTCATAGCAATCAAAATTCTATAAAACATTAGTTAAATCTCGATCAAGAACACCACAACAAGATCATAAATATTATGCGTGGTAATACATCTTCTATTATAGTAGAGAACGAATCTAATGTTAAGTTAAATTTTAATAATTGTACTTTCACTAACTTCAGTGAATAAATAAATGTTTTGTTGTGTTGAGTTATACCTTTTGTTGTCAAAAAATTCTTCGCCGAATATACCTCGGACATTGAAGAATGCCTCATAATTTTATGACAGATTTCTCAAGCTCGTTCGTTCGATTGTCATAAACTCATCTCGTCTATTATCAATGTCCTAGAGATATTACTACTGAGGGAATGCATTTCGAATATTTGTTTTGAACTTATCCTATCTTTAATCCTATCATTTTGAATGTGTCTATTTGTGTCTATTGGAAGATTGTATAGGTTTAAGCTTGGCTTTAGCCGGGGAAGTAGTTTTTTTCTGTTAGATATTACAAAAAAATGTTCATTTGAAAAAAACTGGGCCTTAGTGTTCGTGATGATAGAGTGCTTGCCTCTCAAGTACAGGGCATGGGTTCGATTCCCAGCATGGTCACTGGTCTCGTACATGGCGTCACAAGTTGAAAGGTAAGGGCTACGTCATCCCTAGTTCGCACAAGTCTTTCGATGACTTCTGAGTGTTATGCTCCAAAGGGTGCAGCCGGTTGACGAATATATCAATTTTAACAACAATTTGAAGAAAACTATTTTCAATTATCATTTGAGAATATTCCCTGTTTCCAACAGAAGATTGTATTATTTAATTAATTTTTCATCATTAGTTTGATGATCTTGAGCCAAGTAGTGTTAAATTTATCTAGAAGATGAAAGAATACATATCACTCGTATATACTTCAGAAAATTTCAAATGCTAAGCAGAAGCTCGTAGTATTGATAAAATTATAATCTGAATAATTTACAGACAACCTCTTCTTGCATCAATTTCATAAAAAATGTAAAACAATCACTTCGTGAAATGCTGTAGTACTAAAACGAGAAAACGAAATTACTTCTTCGTCTACTTAACCAACATCGCGGTTAAGGAGCAATTGCGGTCAGTATATTACAGTGGAATTACAGCGTATTGTAGAGGTGATGATACGTTCAAATTGATTTCGGTTACCCATTATTCAGTAACGGAGTTTCATTCATATCGCAATCGAAAGATGATTGTTCAAGAATCCATTCATCGACTACTGCAACATCTGAATCGTTATATGAAGTATTCCCCACATCCGGTCCACATTTCAATTGAGAAAATTCAGAGAGGAATTCCTGGGAACTTCTACGTTCTTATTATGATTACCTTTCTGTGTTTCGATTCCTCAATGAGTGCGGAAGATGCTCACACATGTTACCCTGGTGGTCGTCTGGCCCTTCAGACAGCTTGTGTTGCCCTCGAGGACATCCAGGCTGTAGATGTTAAGGCGGGTCCCTTACTTTCACCCATAACATATCGTAAGGTACATATTCTACCTCCTGCAGGTATGCTCATGCTCTAACCCTCTGGTAATGGAAATGATAGGTATGGATGGTGACTGATGCGCTGCGACCTAATTAGATCTATTGTGCCCATCAAGATATTCTCGTTTACAGCAGCCCCTCAAGCCCCAATCCCTTGAAAAATTTAAGGATTTTGAGGGGGTCTATTCGTGGCATTTCTCCCACAGTCAGCTGGTGTGATCCCAGTATATTCAATCTCTTGCGATGTACAGCATAACATTCCATCAATATATGGTGTGGTGTTTCTGGATGTTCCCAACAGAATCTGCAGGTGCTGTCCTCCTCTAAGCCTAGCTTCCTTAGGTGTTCTTTGAGTCTGCAGTGCCCCGTCAGAAATCCCGTTTAGACTAGTTTTGCTGAGGTTAATCAGTGTCTTCGATCTTGCTCGGTTGAAGTTGCCGAGGAGATCTTTGGCCTGCCTCAGCCCTGAAAGTCTTTGTCAGTATGTTGCTCTCATTGCTTCTTCAGTTTTATTGAGTTCTTCTTGAAATTAAGATTTTCCAAGTCCGCAGAATGGTTTTGGCCCGATCAGTGGCGTTGATGCCCCTTTTCGTGCCAGTGTATCTGCTTGTTCATTGCCCTCCACTCCGACGTGCCCCGGCACCCAGAGGAGGATCACCTTGTTGTTCCTGCTTAGATCATTAAGTTTGTCTAGGCATTCCCAGACCATCTTTGAGGTGATGTTATGTGAGCTCAATGCTTTGATGGCTGCTTGACTATTGGAGAGGATGCTCTAACCCTTTAGTAACACCTCAACCTGGCTCAACCTGACTCACACCTGTCCTGTCAGACTGCGCTCCACAGTCTAGTCTGCAGGATTGAAAAATCACTCTCAAATGAAGAGATACACTCACAGGCTTTTGATTACATCATATGCGTCTATTACTACAGCCCTTGGTTATAACTGAATATCTGTATGCTGAGCTGAAGGGTAATACAAGCCTCCCTAGTAGGGGACACGATGGAGGTGGAAGCCACGAGAGGCTGCCTTCAGGGGGGAGTACTATCCCTACTTTTGTGGAACTTCGTGGTAGTCAGCCTCCCTCTCTAGACCTCAATCGGCTTCGCTGACAACATCGTCATAATGGTGAAGTGAAAGTATATGGTGGTTTGTGTGGATCTGATGCAATCAGCACTCACATACGTACAAACGTGGCGTATGAGGGAGAACCTCAAGGTTATCCCCCTAAAAAACACGAATGTCTCTTTCACCAGAAAAAGAAACTTTGAGGCCAACAGATGTCAGGAAAAAGTGCTGACAAGGACGAGGACATCATTAATGATGGCCAGGCGGTCCTTCGGCAAAACATAGGGACAACAACTCAAACAATCGCTTTGACTATACACAGCGATCGTGAGACACTCGATAACGTATGGGGCCCTGTTGTGGTGGCCAGAACCAGAAGAAAGCTGGCCAGTTTGCAAAGACTGGTCCTGCTCGGAGTCACTCGTGCAATGTCCAGCACATCGACAATTAGCCTGGAGGTGATTCTTTTCTGCATTTGCACAATATATCGAAAGCGAGGATATAATACTCCAGACTAAAGTGCATGGGCCAATGGAGGGGCAAAAACTCAAGCCATTCCGACATAATGGAGGTCATAAGAATCGACTCATCTGAGATGCCATCAAAAAAATTACATTCACCACCATCATTCAAGATAGAGAAGTCGCATCAAGGCCCTACCAGTGCTGGTACACAGATGGTTCTGAGACAAGCAATGGGGTAGGGGCTGGCATATACGGGCAGAGACCGAGGCAAGAAATCAGTATGAGTCTCTGTACTCAAAAGTCTTTGTATTCCAAGCCGAGATATTCCAACTGCACAAGAGAGATTCTAAGGAGGGGTTCTAGAAACCAACCCCTAGTAATTCTCTTCGGCAGCCAGGTAGCAATAAAGGCTTTGCAATCATGCAGATTCAGTTCCAAATTAGTTTGGGAGACTCAAAAAAACCTCAAAAACCTAGGAGCATAGAACAGGGGATCCAGAGAACGCCTTAGCAAGTGCGACGGCAGCAACAAATCTCATTGAACCAGAACCAGTCTGTGGAATCCCATCAGGGGACATTAAGCTGGAGACGAAGAAATGTGCCAAGAAACATCATTAATCTTCCTGGGAAGACGCCACAGGCAATACTTAAGGGAAAATAATGGTGATGGGGCTAACTGACCGGCTATAAAGGACACTACCACCTGAGAAAACACTTGCACATGTTGGGGATACACCAAGACTCCACACTATGCAGGTTCTGTATTGAGGGGGACGCAACAGCCTCACACATATTGTTTGAATGCGGAGCCCTGGCTTGCCTAATGATGGATATCTCAGAACACTGCAGTCCCACAGAAAAATCTCGTGAAAAATCTCCAGGAATTCAACAGAAGATCCGGAGCACTCTCGAGATAAACCTGACAGCGGGGAGCAGAAAGGTTCTACGCAGAACTACCTGCACTTTGGCCGATGGCCAGCCCCATCGCATAATGATAATAATAATAAACACCACAACTATCTTTCAAGAAGAAGCACATGCCCAGAAGTGCATCGATTTAAATAACTTCTGATGGTGTTTTTCTGTGGCACTTGTTAACCCAGTTCGTTGTGGTGAAAGGTATTTTCATTAAAAAAGACTTTTGCATTGGGAGTCATTCTCTAAGTTTGGATTCACCATATTTGAGGGATGAGGAGGAGTGGTGGTGAAAAGAGTTGAGGATGTCATTCTTCTAGGGCCAAGCTCTTCCTGAACTCTACGATCTCTCTAGCATATCATTGATACCTGATTGAAGATCAGTATCTTTGGTGTATTCAAAAATTCTATCTCTTTTTACAAAGTTGCAAATTAAAAATTTAAAAAGATCTGTGTCCATAGTCTCCTAATGTCCATGTAATACTTAAAATATTCCACATGTATCGGTATTAGTTTGTGTACTACGGATGGATTTTTCCTGACTTGAGTATAATTGAAAGTAATTCCTCTCGCTATACAGCAGAATTTAGTAACCATAGCTTCTCATAAAGAAAATGAGGACAAATTGCTTTTATTGATAAGTAGGTTACAGGTTCAGATGATAATCTCATTGAAAAACTGAATTAAACAAATAGAAATTGCCCTGAATATAATCGAATCGTCATGAAGCCAACTGTTAGGTGACAACTCAAAAGAAAAAAAAAGGACCTAGGGCGTATTCTCATTATAATTCAGAAGTTAAACGATTTGCCAAAGTATATCCAATTAATCTGATGAGTAGGTATGTGTTACATTGAAAGATCGTTTCATTCTAACAGATTACAGTAGGATAATGGTTAAAGTCACCATGCCCTGAAATAATTCATTGTTGGAAGTTATAACAACCATATTGAAGCATTGAAAGGAAATAAAGTCTTGAGTGGAAGTGCGACACTACTGGTAAGTAGTACTCATTATTTCGCGCGTATGTTAGTTATATCATTATTCTCTGGGGACATTCCTCGAATATCGATAGATTTAAAAAAACCAGTGATGAATTTAGCGAACTGTGGTTTCAAAGAACCTTGCGGAACTTTTTCACTTGATTATTTTTTGACAATTATTGCAACCAATCAAAACCATCAATTCAAAGCGTTTATGTACGTTATCAGGCCAATCACAGCATTATAGTGGGAATTTTCTACCTTGAAAATTGCCGCGGGAATTTTTTGTGGTATTTTGTTTTTATTATGTGACAACCGATACTTTTGATCTGACGTCTGTCATCAGTTTGCATGAAAAGTGAAAAATGATTCGAAAACGGTTTAGTACATCATCATTCGATGAATTTTTAAGAAAACGAAAATTCATGTAAGAATACTATTTTGAGTAACGTGTCAATTTGGAAACAGTTTCAATTGATAACCTGGGGACAGAAAGAAAGCAATAGCTTTCAATCCAACAGAACCAAACAATGTTACGGAATCCTCTAGCCAAAGACAAAACATCCATAATAATTGAATATTTCATGATGAGAACTTCAAATTCCAAACTTCATTCTGTTTATAGTGATTCAAGTAAATTTTTGAATAAAAAATGTTATATGTATAGAGAATAGGTCTATGATTGGGGCATCAAAAAATAAAAAATATCGAACACCACCACGAGAGTTCGATAAAATAGAAAATAATTCACCAGATTTCTTCTTGTTGCCATTTGGCAATAGCCACTCGAGCCCTTCGGGCTCTCGTGTCTATTGCCTGGTAACAAGTTTTCGAAAAATCTGTCAAATAATTTTCACTTTATTCTCACTCTCTTGTGACATTACAACTGAAAATTTCACTTCTCCCTTATATCAGATTCGCAAGGAAAAATTATATTCAAACCATTGCACGGTTTTTCAAAAAAATTAGACAATACTTAATTCATGGTACATTTTATTATCAAATTTGAAATCACTGAAAGCGGTTAAAAAACCTTTTCCTTTGAAGAACTGATTTCATTTTCATTTATTTACTACTTAGCCAACTCAATGTGTTTGTCCTTTAAACTTGAATCAATTTTGACTAAAAATCTCTGTACAAATAGTATAACTACATACTGAGTTTTATTTATCCAGTGCTAATCCCTTCTGAAGTCAGTCTTCAACTAAAGAAAACAATGTTTTTGCTCTCGATAAAAAACATCTCGAATATCTAATGATAGGTAATAATTCCACAGATACGTGCTGCACAAGAAGCAATTTTGTTGCTCGTGTCTATCGAACACCGGAAGCTGTAAATTATTCACTCTCCCGAGGAACCCCGGGGGCATTTGCATTAACTCCAGTCAACAACAGTATTTTAATTCCGATCTTTCGTTTCTAACAAGAAGATAATATGAATATTTTCTGTGTAGTACGTGAGAACATACCTATTAAGTGGACCGTCCGAATATACAAACGTTTTCCTGTTTTTTTTTTATTTGGTGATTACAGAAAGCGTTAATAGTAACTGCGTAAAATATTCATTGTCATAAAATATTGCTCAATAATAAGAAGTAGAAAAAAATCGACATCAATATATTTGGAGTAATAAAATTCGTTAATTATGGATCATTTGTTACTTTGTCTCTATACTCTATACCGGGTGGCTACGGAAGTATTGCCTACGGAATATCTCAGTTATTGTATGAAGTAGGTTTGTGAAATTTGGAGCGTCGATATAATGACATAAGAGCTAGAATTTGAGCATATTGACATGTCGAAGTTAACTTCCGGTCTGACCGAAAGTAACATCAACTTTCTTATTTTAAATGGAAACCCTATTTTTTTTTTCGCTTTATTCAGCATTCAATTCCCTTTCTAATGCCATATCACAAGTTGGTATCTAACCAGAAACTAGATCAGAAAAAAATTATTATTGAAATTCACCGAGTAGGCCGTGGAAGCAAAATGAAAGCCAAAAATTGAAAAGTTGGCTATGGAAACCATACGTCACTTGATAACAGTTGCTACTACTGTGATATTTTATTTTCATTCGTCGGCGTTATAAAAAGCCGCCAAAAAAAATATTGGAAAAATTGGGAAAAAAACAAAACTCTGTAGGTTCATAACTTAAATAGGAACATACAACTTTTTCTTGACTGTACTATTCAGCATAACCATTCCTTTCTAATGATATAATAGAAAGCAATTTTTTGAAATGAAATACCAAAAAATCCAATTATTATTCTTCAACAACCCATGGTCCAGTCAGGTGGCCACCAAGTTCACCTGATCTTACTCCGTGCGACTTTTTTCTATGGGGGCATCTTAAAAATAGGGTGTATTCCACACAGCCTACAACTCTACATGAGCTAGAAGTAAAAATTCGTAGAGCTTTCCAAGATATCACGCCCCAAATGTTGAGAAACGTTTTACATGAAAATATCACGAGTCAATAAATGTATTGACGCTGAGGGAATGCATTTCGAATATTTGATTTGAATTTATTTTATCTTTAATCCTATCAATTTGAATTTTTTTTTCGATAAATCTGTTTTTCTGTTATACGATCGAGTTCGGTGAATGGAGACTTTTACTCAGAATGGTTCCAGCTACAACATATCAAAAATTCAGCCATTTTCACCGAAAGACTTTTTCCCATAAGGTGTGTGCGTGATCCTTTGAGGATTTCTCATCAGACTAAGTCATTAATTCTTAAATTCACAGTAACACAATATACACAATAATACATTATGCACGTCACTATTCCGTTCTCTAATGGAGTTTTGAAAAAATTGTTATTCCTATCTGGAAAATTAATACTGAAATCAAGATGGTCGAACATCATTCGAAGAATCCATCACTTTCGTGTTGAGCTCTGTCGTAATACGATTCAAATTATTGTGTTTAAATCGTTTCTTTCTCTCAGCTTTTAATGACCGTTCTTCGCAGATCTCCAGATATGAACTCTCCTGCAGGCCGAATGATATGAGTAAGCGAGGTAGCAAGAGTTGGGTGTGTGTGCACTGGCTAATGACACGGTTATCCATCCACGGCAACGGGCTAATCTGCTCTTCACTCATGTGGACCGGCAAAAACTCCTATTAGACTCGGCCTTAATTAAAGCAAAAAACTAGTAAGCAGACCACCATCTCGGGCCGAGCGGCATTAGAAGAGAGGGAAACTTGGGGTTGCAGGATCGCAGGAAAGCGGCAAATTCGAATCAATGATGGAACTCAGAAATTAGTTATATGCTATAAAAATTGATTTCTACAGTATTAATTCATTCATTGCATGTAATAACATGCTCTTCTTTATTGCAAATCAAAAGAATGCAAGGGCGAGAGGGCGCTGGTTACGACCTTCGAAGCTATATCCGATATTAATGAACTGACAGTGGTAACTGCAGTATCAACGCCTCCTGCCTAGCTTATGCGTGGTTTTGGATTTCACATTCCAGAAAAATGTAGGTTTTTCTGGCGAGATGTGATGTTGTTGTTCTGGAAAAGGCAATGAGCAAAAAACCGGATCGAGGTACTGGGCATTCTAGATAGTTAACTTGGGTTCCCTATGGAACCGGTTGTTCCCAGCAATCCCGAAAGTGGTCGAGCGATTGATAAATAACTCCGCCGTGCTTCATGGGTTGATTATCAAAGATCCTAAGCCTTATCAGGCCTCTAGTTAGTGGACTTTAGGGATGGAGTTGACTCCTGCAAGCGCTCGCAACGCATCCAACCGAGTGTGGTGGTCGCTATTGGTCACAATCCGGATCACTTTGTTCTTCATCCTGAGAAGTCTCTGGAATTGAGTCTTGTACAGATTGCAGAATATCGGGCTTGCGTATAACAATGCTGGACGAACAATCTGCCTTCACCTTAGCAGGTTGTTGTCCAGCGCCAGCGGGTAAATGCGCTTCACTGCCATTTGGTGTTCTGACCTTCAACCCAGACGGTGTCGAAGGCTTTCAGCATATCCATATCCAGCAGCATCATGTCCGTGAAACTCTTTCATCCTATGTGCAATCCGAACCACCGACCGGAGCGGAAACCGAATTGCTCATCAGGGATCATTTTGAGATTCCGTATCAGAAGAATTTTGTCTAAAATCTTTGCCACCACGCTCAGCAGCGAGATGGGTCTGCTGTAGCATTCGAGTTTATGGCCATCCTTACCGGACTTCTAATCGGGATCTTTCTTTAGACAGTCTGGATAGTACTTACATGCCAGTGTTTGTTACTACTGAACTATTTATATTAATTTACAAAAAAGTCGTTTTTATCTTGAAGCTATTCCACTAGCCGTAATTATTTTGTGAATCAATTATATGTCTTCTATATTTACAACTTAGAAGCCGTTTTTATACAGAACTGAAAATACTATAGAGACATATTATTGCGGTTGTAAAAAAATGAGTTGGATTCGATAAAATAGAATTATTATAATCAATTGTCTTGAAACTTTGTTGAAATACCATTTGTCAATATTCTCAAGTATATTATGTCATAAATTATTGGGAACTTTGCTTGAGCTGTGTACACGTGAGTAGTCAATCAAGAGTAATTTGTATTTCGAGTACATAAATTCATTAATTTGCCAAGCGCTTTCGGCTTTCGCCATCATCAGTGCGATACGATACGAGTATAAGAGAAATGGTCTAATCACTGCTTTTTCATGATCGCATACCAAGCAGAGAAGGGGATCTCCTGGTGACTTTACACGCTCCATCCATTCATTTTGTTGTGCAGACACTCCAAGTTCAAAAGCCCACGGCCTTCCTGTTGTCTGAGGAAGTATAACCGTGGACCGGACGATTTAGGATGCAAGGTTCTATGGAGATGCATCATTTTGCGAGTTTTCAGGTCGAGTTGTCTCAGCTCTTCTTGAGTCCATTTCATTACTCCAAAAAAGTAAAGTAGAATCGGAACGGCAATCATATTAGTTGCAGCAACTTTGTTCTTCCCCAACAGTTCTGATGACCAGATCTGCTGAAGCTTATGCTGATACTTGCCGCAGAGAGAGTTTTCAACATTAGTTACCTGTTGGGTGTGGCGTTGTTCCACCTCTAGGTAGGTATACGTCTTTCCGGCATCCAGATTATGTAGGATGCTTCCGTCTACAACGAGCTGAACTTCCTATTCGTATTCATCGCATCGTCCTCTTTTGAGATGAACCGTGGCACATTTGTCGATTCCAAACTCCATTCCGACAGCAAGCTTCTACTCTTGCACCACCCTTAAGGACTGATGAAGATCCTTTTCTCCGGAGACATATAGTTTGAGGTCATCCGTGTAAAATGGGTGACCATATGCCTCTGGGTGCCGCAGTTGTATTCGCGGGTTTTCCGTAGTGCAACGGACAGTGGCAATAGGGAGATGCAGAAGAGAAGAGTCTCCCTGAAACACACCCCTTCTGAAGATGACCTGCTCTGTTTGGACTCTAACTTGACCAGATGTTACGGTGCAGCAAGTCCTCCAGAGTGGCATCAGCTTTTCAATGCATCCCTTTGTTATTATTATTACAATTAATGAAAAATTCTTGCCTCAGCTAGGATTCGATTGGAGGACATTCTGTTCATGAGTCGGATGCACAATTACAGCCCACGCCACCACCCATAGATTTGAGGCAATATTTTAAAATCGATTATGTTGATTCGTCGTTATCTGGAACCGAATTTGGCCTATCTAAAATAAATGAAATTCATGGAAATAATATTGTATACCGTTTGAAATCCATAATAATCAATTCTAATAGTTTCCCTCAACTGTCGTTCTTCAAAATGGGTAACCAAATATTCACTTCTGTCGCTGAATGCATCGCAAAACCCATCGACTGACTCATTTCGTCCTGACAAAAGGATAACGATGGCGTCACGATAAGACCACTTGCTACTTAAAACTCATTAGGGCCTCTATAATTACAGACAAAAGCTCCAAGTCACCACCACACTTGAATATCATTAATTATACCGATATAGTTATAATAAACCATTGTTACGAAGTCATTGTTGACGTGTCTCTAAGGATGTGTATATCCTGCGGGATAATTAATATTATCCAGAGTGGAATATCACTGCCAGGTCCAAGGATATAAACAGGTCGCGAGCGATATTTCAAAGCCCTTCCAGACGGAGGATGAAAAACGTCATTTCCGCTTTTTGCGCTGATGAAAACGACAATAATGTTTGCTCAAATAGGGCTTTTTTGGTTCTAGTGGAATGAGGCCACATTTTATCGTATGAATTTGTAACTAGAGAACAGGTGCATCATGTTGTTCGATTGTATGAAAGAGTTTTCAATTTAAGGCGGATTTAGCGGATACAACATAATTTATTCACTAATCCACAATTCATAAATATTTGAACATTATTAATGCATAAGAGATTAGAAAAATATGGTTTACTACTTCTTCAAGGCATAAGCATAAGTACTTGACAAGTGACAGTTTACAATTTATCAATACAGGAAAAGTGTTGGAATTGTTTGATGAAAACCCCAGTCTACATACTCATTTTTGAAATAAAACACCGAAAAAACAATACAGTTTGCTAGATCAAGATATTTTAAGTGAATTATGTTGCCATCTTCAAATTTTGAGTATACGCAGGCGCATAACTTATTTTTCTTCTTAATTAGTACATAAAGTTAAAAGTTGGGACCTTCATAGTTATGCATTATGGACTGTGAATTGGAGTTATAAATTATAAAACGGGTAAATAATGGTTTCATATGAATCTGAGTATTGAAATTGATATTAATTCTATTTTAAAGTTATGCATATGCATTAAATTGTGCATTATGAATCCGATAAATCCGCCTTAAGTTGGCACATACCTAATAAAAATAACTGAGCAAGTGTATTCACGGAAATTCATGGCAAATGCCAACTGAAACCAAGTAAATCAAATATTGATTTTTTACAGGGAAACAGTGACTAATAGAATGATATTTAAGGTTTGAGGTTCGAATTATCGATAATATAATGTAAATACTTTCAGTGGCGTTGCTAACTTTCAGCGCCCCCCCCCAGCAGGAACCTGCTTGCGCCCCTACCCCCTAACCTAACCCATACATTTTTCTCTATTGAAAAGAGTACCTACCTACTAGAGAAAGGAAACAAATGTTTATTGGCAGTAAACAATCAGCGCCGTGTAATAAAATTGGCGACAAAAGAGCGAGGGCGGGAGTTTTTAAAGCAGGTTGTTTTCATTTGGGCCCCATGCTACCGGTGATAAGATTTTGCATACTAATAGATTTATAAATAAGAAACGTTTTCCCAAAATTTCGACTTCCAAACCATTCTGGAACATCTTCAAATAATTTCTTTTATATTAGAGTTCTGAAGGCAAAAAATGATAAAATGTACATTCTGGCAACAGAGCTTATGTGGGGGTCTTGGATTTCGATGTAATTGCAAGAGGCACCTGTTGCTCAATCGATAAAAAGCGTTCTGAACTAGGCCATGTTGCCACTTTGTACAATTGATAAAACTTATTACATACGATAACTAATTCTGGACGGAAGCGCCCAAATTTCCCTATGAAAAAACTACCCTCCTTCAAATGTGAGGCAAAAATTTCTGATTTCCTTGCGCCCCTGTCAAGCTTACGCCCCCCCGCGCCACGGGTTCACTTTTTATTAGGAAATCAAGCCAAATGAATGGATATTTGGAACCTTTGGTGTGAATGAAATTCAAGAAATAGAAACTACCCTCACTACGTAAAACAGAAGAAAATCAAAAGTCTGGAAAAACATGAAATTTGCTGCAAGGACTGCGAGAGGAAGTATGTGGGACAAACTAGAAGGGCCATGAAAGTGCAGTTTAAAGAGGACATTGCTCATATCTGTTTCTGAGAGCACAAAAATTGAATGTGGACCAACGTGCTTTGGATCACGACCACCGATTTGATGATGCAATTAATTAGACAAGTCCATGACAAGAAACTTCTCTCGAAGCATGCGAGAGTCTAGAGAAATTGCAAAATGTAAAAATAATAAGGGAACAGTACCATACCCAGTTCATGGTATAGTAAAGCAATCATTAGTTTGGGAATTATTCAGACATCTTTGTTATGGATATTGAATTTGTTCAGATCCCTAAATCGTTTAAATTTATTGGCTAAATAGACGGGATTTCTGGTAGGCAATATTTTATGAGCTAGAATCGTTAGAGTTACTGATCCGATCAAACTTTCTGATTCCAAAAGAGAGTTCTGAAATTTTTTTAGTCAATCGGCAGCAACTTAGTCAAGCACGGGTCATATATGAAATCACAGTAATAGATTCTGGAATGACTCAATTTCAATTTCAATTCCGGATGCTCTACGGAGATAGAGTTTTCTCAGAATATATGACGATTTGAACAGGTAGTTCATTTGTCTAGTGAATCTGAAATCTAAGTCTATCCACAGTCCCATCAGGTAATATAGATTTATTTACTTCTATATATTTAATTGAGACTGCATATATTCGTGTGTATTTTGGAAGAAATTTAGCATTGAGGTTCAGATTATGAGCATTCGAAATTTTGACAAGGCTTCAAAGATCCGCATCTATAAAAGAAAATAATGGATATGCTTCTGTATTATCAGCAAAGGGATGGGTGGTACAGATTTTCAGATGCATGTGGAAATCTGAAATATAAATAGAGAACAACAAAGGCCTTAATACTGACCCCTGTGGCACACCAAATGTGTTGATTCGGTATGAGGAAGTTTCTGTAAAATCATTAGATCATAGTGCCTTACTATAATCTAACGATATCAGACAGTTTATCATACTTTCATCTGTGGCTTTTATGATATCATTTGTAATCATAGCCAAGTTGTACTGTAATTCTTGCTGAAGCCAGACTGGGATTTTGAATAGCATTGCGGATCTCAGTCAATACTGTATTGACTATGAACGTCAGCTGTACAATCAAATGAAAACTGACCATCCGAAACATTCTCAGTGGACTGAGATCTGATCCCTCTCAATACTATTCAGACAATAAGGTCTCGTTTGTGGACTTGATGAACAGTGAAAGTATCACTGAAGAGTTTTTAGTATTCATATTCATCTATAAGATCTATTTCTGTCTGACTCTTAATAATCTGTGCTGGGTTTGCGAAATGAATGTTCATGTCATTCAATCTAAGTAAGTAAAAATATGATTTTATTATTAGTTTCATTAATTACTTCAAACGTTCTCAATGTACTCCAAATTATTTTACTTTCAGTTCGTATTTTATTACGACTTTTTTTCTCTCTCTTGATGGCATAATAATTCACCCAATTTATCAATTCTTTATAAAATTTTCAATGAGTCAGTTATTTTTCTGATTTTAAATGAGTAGGCATATATGAGGTCTCAATGAATAAAATGAAAATTCTGAAAAAATTTGTTCTTGTCAAACCACAAAAAAGTATATAATCTCTGTTAATGTTTGTAGTATTGATCTTAGACAACAAGCAAGTAATGACACAGTAATCTGACATACCATGTTACCTTACCATTCTTAATGGTACTAATATTGATTGAGTTACCGCTGATTCTGTAATCAGTTGAAAGAGGCTTTATAAATGACTCGACAAAGTCATTGAGATGTTTTAATGCCTCATCAACAGTAATACAAATTTATGACTTAAAAATATAGTATGAAATGTCAAGAAATAGAGCAAAAATGTATTGTGCGGCTTTTTTAAATACTCACTATCTCAGCAACAAAAACTATCCACGTTCAACAATTCCAAGCGTACGTTATTAATCTGAAGACATCGCTTCCCAATTTCTCCCTTGATAGTTCCAAACCGCGCTGTAAAATATACGACACCCCTATTATGATACCAGCTCGAGAATCCCATACATGAGACGCGATAACGTCTTGGATCTGTTGGAATTCCTGCGAAATCCTGTGGGGACTCCGCTTGTTGTCTTGTTGTTTTGATATTTTGATATATGTGTGAAATAAAATATGGCCTCTGACGGTTCGGTAATTAAAATGGAAATTGTCGTCAGGGGTTTTCCGTTAGTGTATTTTCGGAATTGGATGTATTCTACGCGAACAGGTTTACTAAATACAGATCTGTGAAGAATGAAGATTGGCGGAGATAAAGAATCTGAAATTATAAGGAAAACTTTTTCATTTTTCGTTTTAGGGAAGAGAGTAATTCTTCATGAAAAGTTCTGCGTGCTTTAGAAGGTAATTCCGAATAATTAAAATCTTTAAACTTGTCAGTCGTATACGAGAAGTATCAAAAATATGAATTTGGTACAAGGAGTAAAGTTCTTTTATGTGATAATATCTTTCTTCTTATTATCACGAAAAGTTGATCATATTTATTGATTGTGTTGAAATACGCCACGCTATCATATCTATATAGTACCAAAAAACAATACCTAATATTCTTTTCTAGAGCAACACCAAATTCTACTGAATTTTTTATTGAAAAATAATGGTAATGGTAATGGTAAAAATGGATAGTGACTGATGCGCTACGACCTAATTGTGCCCCATCTTCTTCTGCTATTTAAAGGTGTTCTTGTTCACAGCAGCCCCTCAAGCCCCAATTCCTTGAGGAATTTAAGGATTTTGAGGTGGTCTATTCGTGTTATTTCTCCCACAGTCAGCTAGTGTGATCCCAGTATAATCTTTGGGATGTACAGCATAACACTCCATCAATATATGGTGTGGTGTTTCTGGATGTTCCCCACATAATCTGCAGGTGCTGTCTTCCTCTGAGCCTAGCTTCCTTAGGTGTTCATTCAGTCTGCAGTACCCCGTAAGAAATCCCGTGATTGTCTTTAGACTAGTTTTGCCGAGGTTAATCAGTGTCTTCGATCTTACTCGTTACCGAGGAGATCTTTGGCCTGCCTTAGCCCTGGAAGTCTTTGCCAGTAAGTTGCTCTCATTGCTTCTTCAGTTTTATTGAGTTTGTCTTGGAAGTAAGATTTTTCAAGTCCGCAAAATGGTTCTGGCCCGATCAGTGGCGTTGATGCCCCTTTTCGTGCCAGGGTATCTGCTTGTTCATTGCCCTCCACTCCGACGTGCCCCGGCACCCAGAGGAGGATCACCTTGTTGTTCCTGCCTTTATCATTAAGTTTGTCTAGCCATTCCCAAACCATCTTTGAGTTGATGATATATGAGCTCAACGCTTTGATGGCTGCTTGACTAAAAATAAGTGAGCCTGCTGCTTCGTCTGCGAATATAAACTGCCCCTCTATTGCGAGAGCCATGACAAGTTGACCAAGTTGACTAAGTTGTCATTTTTCAATTACAGGTGTTGAGGAATTTTAAAAAACTTGAAAATTTACTGGTACTGTTTAATATATCCAAAACACTCTGTAGTTCTGATGGAAATACTACAGCAATGTGTAACTATGACGATTGCCATTTAAAAAATTAAAAAAATTCATGTATTCAAAAATAAAAATTTCAAGATACTTTGTCTATAATTTTTACTCGCATATTTGGATAGTCTACAAAAAAGTGCCTTAAGAAAGTGCCTTAAGTCTTCAAAATAACCGCAAAATAAAAAGACAGGCAGGTTTTTGGGCCGATGTATATAGCATGATATTATCGACGTTTCGCTAACACGAATAGTTGGCATTTTCGAGAGAAATATCGACAGTCTCTTTCACTGTCCACTGCTTGATATCCGTTGTCCAACCAGTATTTATGTGCTGGTTCACTTGCTTTCGATTAGTTCACTGTTTCAGGTACCCTTCTACAGTCATTATCCCGGCATTTACCTAGGTACGGTGATTGTGGTATATCTTAGGACAAGTAGCCAGGCTTCGTTCAGGAGTAACCCCAGTACGGTTCTGTTGAAGTTACTGTGGTGTTTCTGTATTTCAATTTGCTTCCTGGAAGAGCCTTGGGTAACAAGCAGTTGTTCTGGAGATTGTTTGTTTAAAATTGTTGTTGTTGCGAAACTTCAAGAACATCTTGCAATACACGTTGGCCTAAAAACATGAAACACCATAATACAAGAGAAGCAAAAAAGTTTATTTGTATGAATTTTGAAACGATAATACACATATCACAGACATGAAAAGATCTAAAAAACAGATCAAAATTCTCCCATACAGCTATAGGGGTGGAGAGGTTTCCAAGGGTAACCAATCTTCCAACACATCTGTCCATGGACAGTGTTCTGGACAATATGCTCGTGAGTAGTTTAGTCGCAGCTTGATCTTCTCCCTACCAAGTGATGCGGGGGAAATGTTAAGTGTACTTGCTGATGGCATCGATTGATTGGGGTCTCGTGGTTGAAATCATCAACTAGAGGAAAAACCGAGTTCAGAACTTTGATCCTCTCCTACTCGTCATCCAGTGCCTCATGGAAAATATCTCGAGCCTGGTATATTATGTGTCTGGTTAGCGGGCTCCCCAGGATTAAAAATCTATACAACTTTTCGGATAGCTTCTTTATATATTCTTTAATGCTTTCTTTATCGGCCAACTCTCGCACTGCCGTCGACCGAATGTACCTGTCACTATCCCTGACTATTCTTAGTATTTTGTTTTGCATCTTTTCCAGACGATTTGGAACCAGGGAAAGCTGCAAAACACTGGACAGGCGTAGATCATATCTGTTCTTATGACCTGTTTGTTTATCAGTACCTTGTTTTCAAAGTGCGCTACCTTGAACATCAGTGGATATGTCCTATTCATGGCTGACATGGCTCGCCGAGTTACCAAGCTGACGTGCTTGATAGGGATCAACCGCCTGTTCAGTTGTACCTCAAAGTACCGTACAGAGTCCGCCTCGTCAATCTGTGTGCCCAAAGCTCTGAATCCTCCCGTGATCTCTATGTTGGAGCGTTTGATCTTCTTCGTGAAGTTTATGAACTCTGTGTCGCCGGGTTTAACACTATTTAGTTCTTCGTCAGGTACGACTTCCGTATCCATAAATAGCGAAAACAAAAGTGGCGACAGACAGGTACTCTGTGGCACCCCAGCTTAGGCCGCCTTCATGGTGGCCAAAGGTTCTGCTCACAAGGTACGAGTCTAAGATATTGCCTTGTCATGCCTGCTCTTAACATTTTCATGACAAAACCCGCCTTACTGGAAGCCTTCCCTCACCTCGTGGACATTCCTGGCAACCTGACAGCTTGTCCTTTCTTTAGCAGAATCCTCTCTACCTACTTGGCAACCGCACTCAATAATGAGATCGGACGGTAGCTCTCGATCCTTGCTTGCGGCCTATCTGTCTTATGGAATCGGGGCAATCTCTGCATTGTATTATGCTGTTTATAACACAAATCGGCTCGACCAGGGCCTTCAGTGGAAGGTTCCTGAGCAGCAGGACTACGTCTACTTCATTCATGCCAGGTGCTTCATTCTGGGGCAGCTTTTCAGTTGCATCCTTTACCTCCTCGAAGCTCGTGAACAGCTTCGAGAGGACGCCTGTCCAGATTTTCACCGGGGGCGTGTCTGAATTCCAAAACTCCCCGGTAACCACTCTGTGGTGTTCGGTGGCGTCTGCACCTGCGCTCTGAAAGTACTCAGCGAACACTGTCGGGATGTCCTTGAGCCTCTTTAGGAGTCGCCTGGATACAGAGGGAGCCGTCACTCACGTTGAGGTTTTTCAGTTTTCTCCTCCAGACTCCATTCATTCCTATGGATGTTGATGAGCTTAGTGATCCCCTTTTGCAGCGTTGTCAATGTCTGGGGTGCCTTGTCTGCTGCCACTTCTTCCTTTCTTGGTGGTCAAGCTTGATCAGCTCTGTAATGTAGTTTGGAAGAAGTTCCTGGTCCTCTTTCACGACCTTCTCCGAGATGACCTATGAGACTGTTCAAGGTACTGTTATTTCTGTCATGTCTATCACGTTTCTGTTCAACATCAGGTCGATTGTCGAGGGCGATGTTCCATTCCAGGGGAAGTGCCTCGAGGTATCCGGGAAGTCGATTATCACGTTGTTATTCATTGAGTACTCCGTTTGCATTCGGATGCGAGGCGCAGTTTCACTCGGACCGACTTGCATTGAAGTCCCCTGCCAGGAGCACTTTATGGCCGCTGTTGCACAGATTGTCCAGATAAGGTGATGTCATCTAGTTTCCCGGGGGGGTATCTATCTGTATGTCGTCTATTGAACTCTGCCTTGGTGGCGAGGACATAATATGCGGTATATCACTCCTTACAATGATCGCCACACTGCCTTTTCTCAAGGTGCCTGTCCACGCTGATGGAGAAGTAGTATTTTGTTGAGGATTCCATTCACATAAAACCTTTAGAGGCATCTGGAGGTCGTAGCTCTAGATATTCACCATGACCTTCCAGATGACCAGGAATTTGTCATTGTCATTCCGGCTCTAAGCAGGCCTTCGATGATATCGTCCAAGGCCCGTGCTTATCAGTACCGCAATGAACTGAAACCACTCACTGCATTGGTTGGGCCTTGCTGTCCTGCCATTTGCGGTTTTGGGGTGGAGATAGGAGGGATGAGGTGGGGGAAAGTTACCTTATGGCTTCTAGCCTCTGCTTCTTTGGCGTCCTCTTCTTTTCTTCTTTCTTTCCATACATTTCTCTGCACTGCTGGGACTGAGACGTACTTCGGCTTCGGATCTTCCTTCTTCTCCCTCGTATGCAGATTCGCTAAATGGAGCTGGTAGGTTTCACACTATGGGGAGCTTGAGATTCGCTCTTCCCCGCAGTTGCATCAGATTACCGGTGTGTTTCTGGGTTTGGGACATGCCTTCGACCAGTGTCCCTTGCCGCATTTCATGCACTGAACAGCACTGTTATAGTTCGACTGGGCGTGACCACTGCTGGTTGTTCGATCACATTTCCTATATTACTGTCACTCCATACACAACTGTGTCCCTGAAGTGATCCGTGACTTCTCGGATCTTTCTGTCTCTTAGTTTACCCCAGGGGTAGTCCTGGAGCTCCCCCGGGATTGGCCTGAGGGTCTAACAGTATGAGGCAACTTGTTCGTTTACTTTATCCTTTGTGTGTTCTTCCAGCTCTTCTAGCTGCTCAGTGATTTGACTATACTGAATTGAGTCGCCCCTGTTTTGTATCGTCACGGGGCTGATCACTCCAAAGGGGTACTTCTTCCTCTGTGTGCGGTGATTGCAGGCGTTTGAGACTTTTCTTCCTTTCCAGGAGTTTTTTCCTCTCCTGCTTCATCTTCTCCTTTTCTGCCTTCAGCCTCTCGTCAAGAAGCATAATCCAAGTAAAGACGGCCTCGAAATTCATATAAATATTTTTATATTAGCCACTTTCGAAGTAATATTATTATTTCATATCTCTCCAAAATCTCCTACCCCCATTAAAAAGTTATCAGATGCCACGGTTTCGTAAACTTTAACATACATATAGAAGAGACACAATATCTCATCCGAAATTCTATTACAATAATCCATACATTTGGGCCGTAGTTTATCATTAGGATTTCTATTATTTCATTCCGCGTTAATGTCCCTGAACGCCGGCACCAGTATAGTAGAGCGGCCGGGAGAGAAGACAAACAAAAAACGGCGACATTCCGATGAAAAAACCGGGAAGGCGTACTGATGTTTTTTCGGAGCTGGTGAAAAATGAGCCAGTCGTCCGGATTCAGCCTGGAGCCCGGAAATATACGGCAGAACCGGACTGCAAAATTTATTCAATTAATTTCGTTATTTGACATTTTATCTGGGAAAGTTTTGTTTCTTCGATTCTATTATCTGAATGGAATTTCATTTCGTGAGATAATGTGCGTAACACTGAATCGTAGGAGACATTAAAACGTGGACCAAAGTCCCATAAATTAATCCTCCATTTAAACTGTACCGATAAGTATGAGACACAAACATGAATGGGTAGGTATATGTTAAAACTAATATACTCGAACCAAATACATACACAGGTCGATACACATAGACCAAGTCCTAAACATGTATTCAAGAAGTTTGGAAAATTAATTGAACCAATGTAAAGAACAACAGTCAAAATCTACTTAATGATGAAAGAATGCCACGATAACTAAGACTAAATAACTAAGAGAAAAAATGCGATAACAGTTCCTTGCTGACTACTCATTACGTCTGACAGCGCCCAGAAGAAAGAATAAAAATGTAATATGGATAGTTAGTAATGGTAGTAATGGGTAGGGTGTGTTGGTCTATTCGGACGTGGTAAAATTCTGCCTAAATCAAGTAAATTGGCAACTTTATTCCAAGTGTTCAAAAACCACATAAATGTCAACGCAGTCAGATGTTTCGTTAGAAGTCTCTTATTGAATCTATTTATAAAAACTCCGAGCACATCTCAAAGACCATCAGTTACTTTGTTCCATTTGATTACTTTTCAAAACTAGCTTATATTTATAAAACACAGTGTGTCTTACTTCTTGGGATCACCACAGTACCTTCCGTTATCTTTGCCGAATTATTCTGAATTTTGTAGAATCGGTGATACACAAAAATGTACAAAATGGCTCCAAAATAATTATTTCAATTGATATACTTACACTGCACGCCAGCAGCGATGGAATCGCCCTCATTTCCGGAAAATCATAGCAGGAGGCAAACTAGATCGAAAATTTCTTCAGATTCGTAATTATTCATTACTAATCCATTTTTTACCTGAAAAAAAAAATTGCTCTAAAAATTCCACAAATCATTTCAATAGGAGGAGGAAACTCTCAAACCGAAGCAAATCTGGAATTAGATTCTTAAAAACGTCAGAAAAGTACCACTAGATATCGATCTAGCCAATTCAATGTCAGCAGACCAAATAGCCACTACTTACCCATTTCCACAAGCTCAATATAAATATAGCCTCATATCAACTAGGAAGTCAGTTCTCAATGAACATCAGAGGTGGGCAAACTTCTGAAGAAACGTTAGGAAGCAATTCCAAAAACGACTGAGAAATAGGTGGAATTTGGCCGCGAAAGTCTTAACCAATGTATCTAGTAAAACCAATGAGTTGTACCAAATAAAATTAGGATTTTCAATTTCCAAATTTGTGTCAATAAACTGTGTGTCACCCCCCTTAACTCCGAAAGAAAGACTTGCAAACCCGTCAATTTTTATCACGAAAGGGATATCTTCCACCAAATACGACAATGTACTGACAACCCCCTCATCCCAAGCACCCCCTACTTTAGAATTTATAGTTGATACATCATTTTGAAGGGAATCCAATCACAAATGTATCGGTGTAATGTAATTGAGGATGAAAGGTACTTTTTGCACTCGACTGCTTACCCGAAGTCCGCTTTGGCTAGTTCGGGTAACGGCAGTCGTATGCGGGAAAGTTACTATTTCCGTCTTGTAAGGGGACCCTTTAGTGGTACCATGGAGTTTTCGCCTGCTTTCGTCAAATGTTTTACGATAACTTCGGTTTCCATTGAGAAAGAAGCCACAGAGCCAGAGTCGTTGACACAACTGTGAACCAGGTTAGTTCTCTGACCAAAAATATTACTCATTTCTTTGTCAGTTCACAAATTTGAATCATCTTCGACTGAGGTATGACAGATAAGTTCGAGGGAGAAAACGACGACCTGTGCGGTCCATCAGCATCAACAAGAAACACAATCACTTCCTACAAACACTCTTCGTCGCCGAGCAATAAAAGAAAAGCCGCAGAAATAAATGTCCTCGGTGTTTGAGATTTGTCAAATAAAAGCATTTTGTCAGTGGTGTGTGCAAGATAGAGAAGCGGGTGATGATTTATAGGAACAAATCTCAGCGTGCGCCTCCTGGGGATGGCGACTCGTGGTCATTCTCGGCAATAATTCATTCCAACCACCCCCTGAAACACACTTAGCGGCGTATCTGCAGGGAGCCCGACTGGAACATTGGTCATCGTTTCTCTTACGGCTTTTCGATTTTCGACTAATCGGATCTGCCTATTGACATGCTAATACATTTTTATTACTCTATTATCGACCAACTCGGTGGAAAGGGAACAACTAGAAAAACCAATTTTCTTCATTACCTTCGCTATGAGCATTGAAGATTAAGGAAGAAAATCTTAAAAGTTATTGGACACTTCATGGTGTGCTACTTTTGAAATTATTTTCGAGTGTACTCTTATTTCTTTAAAAAAACATGTGGCTTGACAAAGTCTTCCGCTAAAGATGCTATACAATAGGCAATGTCGTCGGCAAGTATTCAACAGAAAACAATTCATCATGATGTTCTAGGCTTCATATTGAAGTCGACACGTAGTCGGAGTGTCTTTTAATTCTGGAACCCAGAGATGGCGCTGGATTCATACTTCAGTATTTGTCTCAGGAATTTCTAATTAGGCTGAGAGAATTTTTCGATTCAGTTGGGTCGAACTAGCCTCCGCTGATGATTGGCAAGGATCACGAAACCGGTACGGAGGTATTCCCCCAAATAAATCGAATAATAATTTCAGCTTTGATATTTTAAATACATTGCAAAGTTTGTTCTTTTAGAAAACTTGGCCAAGAATTGAACAGATAAAATTCATCGGTTGTAGGGGGGCAGTAGTTGTTTCTCGTTTTATACTTGCCGACGACATTGCCTATTGTATAGGATCTTTAGCGGAAAATTTGGATTACGTAAGTCACCATTATTTTTTTGATAATTTTAATGGTTTTCTGTCAAGTAGTAACGCCCCTTTTCAAGAAATTTTGTCGAAACTACAATTATATAATAATAATAATATAATAATAATAATACTCCCTCATAAACACTCGTAGAGTGTACCCAAAGGCATTGCCTGTGCGGGTAGAGGACGGCTATTATTATCATTATTTGTCGTGGCGCTCCGGGCGACTTATATTGTCGGTGATTTTCAGCTGTAGGAAAACCCGGAAAACCTACAGATATATCAGAAATTTTTTTAGTATTGAAAAAATGGCACTAAATAAAATTCGCAATCTTCAAACGACCCGATCATCCTTATAGAAAATGGTTTCGGGATCATTTTTTTTTCGAATAAAAATTTCAGTTTTTAACGTAGATTGAGGGGGGTCTTGTAGGCTGTGCAGACTCACAAGCACCTCGACCTGTAAGGTCTTTTGTGCGTGACCCTTTATCTTTTCAAGACCCGGGATTCTGAGACTTCGTTCATAGTTTATCAGTTTCCTGAGAGCTAAGTTCCTGATGTCGATAGGCGTTAAGAATGCCAATTCCATGAATTTGAGCCACTTGCAGAAGAGCGCTGGGCATTCCCAAAGCAGATTTTCTGCAGTTTGCGCGAAGTTCTTGCAGTAGCGGCAACCATCACTCTCTTTCTTGTCCATCTTTTCGACGTGATACCCCAGAGGGCAGTGCCCAGTGAGGTAGTCCCGTTATCAATTTTAAATCTTTTTTGTCCAACTCGAGAAGCTGTTTATCTGTCCTTGGCGATAGGCTCACTACTCTTTTCGCTTGTTTTTGTCCTGACACTTTATTCCAGTGAGATTTCATTTAATCGAATTCCCAACGTCAAAACTTTTCTTTCAAGTGGGCTTTGGAGAGTCCACAGAAGGGTTCTGGGCCAGGAAGTGGTGTGTTTGTCCAAGGCAAGGCAGCCTGCTCCTCCATTCAACAATCAGGATTTGTTAAAATTCCCAAGTCAGCTTAAACTCACAAGTGTGTGACTTCAGAAACTTTTAGTTCTGCCCTTCGGATGCCCCTTTCGAAGCATTCCTAGGCACAAATCTCTATAGCATGTACTTCTGCTTGGAAGATAGTTGGGATCCAACCAAGGGGTTTGAGAGCCTGAAATTCGGCCATGTAACGCCCACTCCAACCCCTATCTTGGGTCCATCTGTGCACCACATTGAGGCATCCATTGCCAATTGAGGACCGTTTTCTGTATGCATCTGGTGGTGATTCATGACTGTCCACTTCAAAGTGCACTTCGAAGTTGTACCTGATCGGTATGATATCTGTCGGTTTAGACATGGCTTTTATGTAGATGTATTCCAAAATCTTTGGATGTCCGATCAAATTTCCTGCTTTTAAGTTCTTTGTCTGGTACAGTCTGAAGGCACTATTTTTTGCTGCTTCGTATATAGGTGCAATGGTGGAAGGTTTAGCGTTGCCTCTAGAGCTGCAGTAGGGCACGTTAATATTGTTCCTGTGGTTCTCAGGCAAGCTAGGCACTGCACTTCCTGCAGCTTGACTTGTGCTGAAATTTGGTGCAATTTTGGCTACAATACCAGTGTCAAGAATGGCGCTAATCGAAGACCTAATTTTTTTTTATACCAAAATCCACTGTCATGATTCATATTTCATAATTTGTTGAACTGTTGAATCACTTGAAGTTCAAACATCGGTCATGGTCGAGCTCGGCTTGGTTCGATTCAGAACAAAAACAAAACATGTGTTATTGGTACGGCTATGAAGATTTCAACGAACTTCATCAAGAATGAAAATGCCTGTAGCAATAACACGAAACTTGAATAAATACAAGATGATAGATGGCAATGGGACAGTTAAGAGTTGACAGTGAAGGGTCGACAGTCGACAGGCGAACCCAGAGTGGGTTTGCGACACTGTCGAACCCAGAGCGGTTTTTCGACGGTAAAGCTTTCTTGGAAAACCTCTCAGAAAGATGTCCTCAAGCGAGTATTTATATTGTCCATTTGGTGAGAGACATATAATATACTGTTGATTGACATGTGTTGACTAGTCCCGGTTGTGCGAATATATGAATATAGGGCTTTGTTGCGCCCTGGGTATTGTGTCCTTTAATATGCAAATTATTTTGAATACGGTGAATCTGTGACTTGTTTTATTTATCAGTAGTTATACCGAGAAGAAAACTGTTTTTCTTCCGGACTACGTCCCAAGCGATAGGGCTTATAGCTTCACTAAAGGCCTAGTCGCGACACCAGTGAGGCGTAGACGACCATATAATAAGAGAATAGTTCGATTTATTCCTTCCTGATACTTTGTCCCGCACGTGAGACGTTTTTATGTCGGGTAGATATGCATGGTAGCGACATCTCTTAGCTCTATTTACAATCTTTCACAACGACAAATAAGTTGACCTGTTAGCGGTTAGTGATCAACATTCTTACTGGCATTGTTGAAAGTGCTATTTTTATTGAATTACCACACCACTGCTAATTCTTGAAAAAATCGACAGCAGGTAAGCCAAACAGGTTTTTTTTGTTGACAAAAAAACGGAATACATAAATGTTTGTTCCTGGAGAAGGACAAAGTTACTTGGAGTATTCTGATTTTTCAAATTGGCGCGAACATGACCAACATGTTCAAAGATGAATCAGAGGATATGAATAATAATAATATTGAAGATGTTGGTGGAGAGATGAATAATTAGAATGATGTATCCATAAAAGAGGAAAATTTGAAGATGAGTTACATGGCGATGATAAAACTGAATTGGATAACAATGAAGCTGCAAATGAAAATGGAATGGATAATAGAATATAAAAAAAACAGGCTAAAGCGATGGATTTGCCTGAAAGACAAATCTCAGACCTACTTGGTTTTCCCAGAGTGTAGGAAAAAGGCTTATTTTGAACAAAGCTGCAGCACGACAGATGCAGAAGATATTGGCTCGAAAAATAACAATCGAAGGAGTAAAATTATATAAAATTGAAAATTGCAACCTCAGTCGCATATTTTTTGTACTAAATGTAATGTGCGATCGAACATCATGAAAAATGAATACTGATGCTTTTCCGAATACCACAATAAATAATAAATCGATGTTACTCATTTTTTCAACATTCAATTGGTACATGGAGTCATTTTGTCCCTTCTGCGGGACTAGTTTTCCTTACGTCATCGTTCTTTATTTCCTCCACAATACTATAAACACAGTATGTCGTTAAGTGGGTTTACAGGAAAAATTGATGGTTTTCTGCATTCACAGTCCCCGGAAGGATGTAGAGATTTAGGGAGATCTTTCTCCAACGCTAAAAACATTTTGTTAAGGCATTGTGTAACGTGAGATAGAAAAGGATGAATCTGTCAAATTTAATTGTATAACTTTGCAAATATTTCACTAAGACGGTTAGCAGATCAATTTAAATATACCGGGTGTTTCAAAGATTGGTAGGAATTGTTTCACAGACGTTATAGTTGAAGAAACCGTGTTTGTTAATGTATTTATTCTGAATGAGTGTAACTATAGATGTTTCAGTTAAGAAGAACATATGTTATAAGAAAAATGTATTATAGGAAAATGTAATGGCAATGTCTCAAAATTTGCATTCAACCTTGAATAATCCAAAAAATAGTAATTTTTTTATCCCCTGTGAAATAAACTGAAATAAAATAGTGGCTCTTAAAAATGTAATGACAAATTTGAAGAGCATACCTGTAACGTAACCAATAAAACCAAACATAATCTAAAAAATAGATTAACTTGGTATGAAATTCTCTAACATCGCCAGAGAAAGATCTTACTTGAAGTTTTAACGAAAATACTCTTGATATTCCATTATTTAATGTATTGAGAATGAAGAGTGACAAAAACAATTAACCGTAGTAAAAAAAATTAAATTGAAACCCACTGAATTTATTTTGGATTTTCAATTAACATTCTGGAGGATCTAAAAAACTTTCCTTAATTACTAAATATAGTGTAACCACATAATATTACAAATATAAGAAAGTATTGGAAATTGGAAGGAAATTTTCAGCATACCTACAAAAAAAATTATTTGAAAATCAAAATATTTAGCATTCAATATAATTTTCATGCTCTGCAATCCAGTTCTTTGCAGTTCCTACCTTCTCTTCATTGAAAGAAAATTCACGCCTAGCGTGTTATATGTGAATAACTTCAACATCATCAGAGAAGATAAAGTAACCTTAAGAAAGTAAAAGAACTTAATTTTTCATTCAAAAGGTTCAACATCAAGTTTTGTTACATATCAGACACAGAAGAATGGTACAAAGAAAAAAGAAGATAATTCAAGAAGTCTTTGACTTGAAAAAATAGTTTGAAAGCTCAACGACAGTAAATAATCTTTCAAATCAAATTCTCATTTTTCATACACAAGGAAAAATACATAAAGAAACTGATACTTTTGAAAGAGAATATAGTTGATAGAATCAGCAACGTAGAAGGTGGAGAATGGATGAATGTTTAACGAGGAACGAGAAAATAATTATAGAATTGAACAGGCAACTACATCACACACACTCCAGTAACAAACCGAACAAAAATTAAGCACGAAGTTGTCAACCGGTTAAAATTTAATGGTGAAGGAGAAAAACTGAGATCGAAGAAAGGAAATGGGCTCTAGAGGAACACATGGTTGAATTCGAAAAGAGTGGCCAATGGATATATTGAACAAATATTGATAAAAAATCAAGGCTTTTCTACTTCCACAAAAGACGGATACAGAAAAAAGTATGTTTGCTGAGGTAATAAAATCCTGACGAGGATATTTGAGGGAGAAGGCAGAGGCAGTCTTGATTGTAGCGATGAACGAATGTTGTAGTTTGATGACACTACCCTCTGCATCTGTCTTGATTCTTGTGGATCATAAGGTTGGTTTCTAGTATAACAAGCGGTATCACTGTGAGAGTCCTGTGATGTTTGAATGATTTCCTAGAAGAATGATGCAGTTTTAGTTTGCAGAGAACTCGAGATCTCTGATAGCTATGTTTTCCAAATATTTACTGTGCTTGGTATCACATTAAAAGGTAGCTCGCACAAATATTCCGATGACTTCTAAGAGTTGCTCGTAATGATGTAGCTGCTTGATGGAAAGAAACAATTTCGAACAAAACTTCTACTAATTTTTTATTAGTTCTGGAACCAGCAAATCTCAATGCAAAAACTATTGGAGCAACATATGTAGGTACATACTTCTAACTCTCGAACGCAACTACAACTACCTGTAAGGATTGTTGCGTTTTCAGATTCACTGACCATAGGTTTGAGTGAATCTCGCAGGTAGAACTAAAATCATTCTTATAATACTTACTTTACCAACGATAACGAAGTTAGTGTTCAATTTATTTTCACAGAGACTCATTCCATTTGCATGCCAACTCTCAATCTCCAATTTAAAAATGCGTTGAAGGGCTTGAACCGAAGAGGAAATAATCTAGAATAAAGTTATTCAAAATCCTCAGAGTTTCGTCATATGATTTCAAGAGGTATGCATGATACACAAATGCTCTGTTTGTCCCCTCATCAGCTGATGACCGCCGTGTTGTGAAGCTGGAGTGCTCAATTATATAGGGAACAATTTTGTATTCAATTCTTTGACTGCACAACTTGAATTATTCAAATGTTGACCATCTCTTACTCCTTGAATTTGTTAGAACATTTTCAGAAATATATTTGATACTCATAACGATGATGTGGAATACGTAGAGCTCTTGTTTATTGCAACACTTGTTTACAAAACTTGAATTCCAACTTAACATCTTCCTCATATATTGTGTCTGAACCTAATTATCCATTAAAAGGCCAACGTTTTTTTTTTATGATGCCGTATTATATTTGTTACGAAATTTATTCTGCTTCATCTGTACTATAGTAGCACTTTTGATTTTTTATGTACTTTAAGCATGATAGGAAGTAGGTCTGTCAATGTCAATCAATAATATCTGTCAATCGTTATATTCATACTGTCAAAATCAAGGCTCATACGATATGTGATAATTCTTTGATTTATCCTTGACTGTTGGCCATCTAGATGTCAAATTACCCTCGTAAATATTGTCAGGTTAAGAATCGGGTATATTATATACAATAATTCTGAACCATTTAATCTCCATCGAATGATAGACCAGATTACAAACCTTGGATTTTTTGCAGCCGTCCTTTCATCAAATTTGAGATTATTACGCAATATTTTTTCCATCGAATTGCCTTACCTCAATGATCATTTCTATCATCACTTTCGAACCAGTCATTGCGTGACATAATAATACCACCAGAATTTTTTTCGGACCGTATGTCATTGTCTCTCCTATGCCACACATTTTTCCTGTTTTATGGGTAAATAAGCGTGGAGAGCGCGTTCGTATCTCGTTTTATTCTCTTTTGTTTCAAATCAAAATCCAGCCAATCAGCGTGATCGTACGTGCATACAGAAGTAAAGAAGGTAGCTCGACGCTTCGCGTTTCTTTTTGTTTCTTCAAAAAACAACATACCTTAGAGCCGCTTAAGCCGAACAATAATTGAAAAACACCGGCGCCAGTGGCGTGCGTAAAAAAGTCTGAACATTGGATATGGTGAATTAGCTCGGTTTTGTGGAGTAAGTTACTTTATTATCGTCATTGCTTGCAACTCGATTATGAGTCCGCTGTGAACGAATACTGTGTAATTTATAATGTGTATGTATGTTGAATTATAACATCACGTCATGCTGGTTGTATCTCCATCATCTCGCACAACATTCTTTTTATGAAAAATTCACAGTGAATAACTCACTCAATCGTTCAGCATTTTTTTAATGGTAAATCTTCTGTGTTAATGTTTATAATCATGAATTATACAAAGACTATTACTTCGATATTTTTGCAGGTTTCAAGCATTGGAATAAAATCTCAAGTGATGCGTTCTCCAAATCCTTACTACTCTCTGAAAGGCACACCTGTTTTCGATTATTATTTGATTGTTGTTACAGGAAGTATTGCAAAGTACATTTTTGTAGAAAAACTTTTAAAATATTCCCTTTTGCCAAGTTCACTGTTCCACATGAAAATATTTGAATACTTTTTATGATGAAATGATGTACCAATAAGAAAATATGGGAAAACTCAATTCGTCATCAGACTTCAGTTAAATATCTTAAGGACCGATGGAGAATATTTCGAGAGAACATAATGAGAATGATTTGGAACCGAATTCCACATGGTCTTCTCATGAAAGAGTAGAAGTGCGGGTAGAAGGAACTAGGAACTGGTGAAGTTTAATCCGAAATAATGATGCTGCGTACTATGTAACTAGCTTTTCAAGAAAGAGAAGATTGAAATATGGTTGCGTTAACATTTACTAAGTTAGCTAATCTTTATTGTAGAATTTTGGCCAAGTCTTTGCTATAACATTCACCATCCGATTTATTTCTGGTTTATATAAGTAGGTCTGGAGAAGACAGCTGTATATGTGAAGCTGTAAACTAATAATAAGTTCGTAATAGATTTTTTTTGTGAGTAGAAAATCTTCTAAGAGGCACCTGGTCTCTTAGAAAGCAGGCTCCTCTGGAACCGCCCTCAGGCATTACTTCAGACTATAATAATGATATGGTGGGCCTTAGTTCTCAGTTGTTCATCCCTATTTCATTCAGTTCCTTCCTTTGAGTTATCATTATGGCCGGTGTGAGTTCATTATTGGCTGCCCAGTTTTCCTCAGATTCGAGCATCCTTCCTGCCATATTTCCGATGATATTTCTCCTGACGTTACTTGTGCTATTTGCCCAACGGACGCATTAAATAATTGTATGTTCCACCATGTCTATCATTCCGCAATATTTGCACTCCCCTGTGTAGCTTACTTCAAATCTGAACAGATACGTTTGGAAACTTCGGTGAGGAAATAGTTTACTTCTCTCCATTTTCTTTCAATGAACTGTTTCATGTCGTTTTTTTGTCCAGTTTGCTTTCCCGTCGTCTATATCCCAGGTTTGTTGCCATTTTTCAATGGGGTGTAACCATGCTGGACTTTTTGGTTCACTGTTCTGTGTCATCGTCCTCTCTTCCATCAGCAACTCTAGTGGAGGGGTTCTTACAATCATCAGTACAGGTTTGGTTGATGCTGTTATGTACGTACATGCTGTTTTTATGGTTGCTTTTCGTAAAAAAGTTCTTTAAACTTTAATATTTCTGGCTCTCTTCCAGATTGTTGTGCCTTGAAGAATAATTGACTGTGCGGTTGAGCAGAGGATTCTTCTGTTACATTTTCGGGGGTCATGTACGTTGGGCATTATCCTGCTTAGGTTGCCTAAAGCTTTATCTGTCTTTTTCACTATTTCTCCCATTTGCTAATGGATTCTTGATTATGGAGGATTGCTTCTTCAAATTGTTTCGTGATGTTCTTCTGACTTCTGATTAGCTCTTACTTCTGAGGAACTAGCTTGAGTTTCTTCGCCGTCATCCACCCGGTTCTGTCCTCCAGAGTCTATTGAACCGTTCAATTATAATAATAATAATAATAAACACTCGTTGAGTGTACCCAAAGGCATAGTCTGTGCGGGTAGAGGACGGCTATTATTATTTGCCGTGGTGTGCGGGGGCGACTTACTAATTTTTTTGGTGGCGTATTCACTTTTCAGCTGTAGTTAAGCCCGGAAAACATACAAGACCTAGGCCGGAAGATCGATACACACCCAAAGAGAGCAACAGGTCGAATACAACCAGGGAATTGTTATGGATAGGGTGAAGGTCCGATGACCAGTATAAGAGGTGCACGTGGTGGCACTTATGGTAGCCGAGTAGCGCCAACGGGGAGCGAATTTCATGAACCACAAACTCTTTTGGCGAATGCCAGATCGAACACTACCGAGTCAACTTATAGTAGACGGAGGGTTCCGCCCTACATGGAATTGGTTCGGGAGCTCATTCGAACGCAGACCAGACCTGCTATTATCGAGGTATCCTCTGATACTACCGTCGAGGACGAACCTGGTTCTTTCGAACGCGACACGTCCGCTGGCCAGGAATTAGTCAATGCTAATCTGGGCTTGGCAACCCAGTTAGCGTGGGAAGATCTGAGGAACAGATCTGTAGTGTTGAGGTTACTAATTAATGTGTACCGGGTAGGACATAGCGGATTCGCTCCTAGAGTGAAGGTGACGACAGAAGTGGGCATCTCCGAGATGAACTCAGCTTAGGCAAAAGAGAGAGAAGACGGTGGGAAAATGGGTTCACTCAGGTGCTGACTCCTAGTCAGAAATACATGGCGCAAAATGAGGTGGCTTCCACCAGAACACATGAAAAACTATGCGGGGGCCGGTCACCTATACGGAGGTTAACTGTGCTTTTGTTGCAAATAATTAAACGCTTGGTCCCGACGGTATTTTGCCAAAGGACCGTGAAGCTTTACCGTCTGATTTCAGACACTTCCATAAAGTGCTGGGTGCCAAAGTCAGAGGAGTGAATAGAATCCTTGGCGAAGAACAGAGGGTCTTCAGGAAAAAGGTCGAAGGGATTGCAGATAACCTCTGCCTTGGACGTGTCCAAAGTAGTTGACACTGTCTCACATGACGGCCTACTTGACGCCTGCCGAGTGGCTGGCACCTACACCTATGGTGAATAACTTGAGCGACATATATGCAATGTTTAGGAGGGCCAGCCATTAAATCTCGGAACGTCAAGTCGATGCTATGTGGTTCTACAGGGAGACCCCCTCTCACCAATGGCCTTTTGCCTGGTGATTTACCGTGTACCCAGCATATTTGACAAGCAGGGATTTACAGTCGGAGGTTATCGTATTTCATGGTTGGCATTTGCTAACGATCCAGTCCTATGCTCAACTTCAAGGGTTGGCCGTGGTGGTCGTGATGGTAGGGCATTCGCTTCTCAATCATAAGAGCGTGTGTTTAAATCCCAGCACGATCACCGATACCAGATCTTGTTCGAGCAATGGAACAAGGACGGGATACCTAGGAGTTGAATTCCTTGAACCAGCGGTAGACGAGGTGAAGATGTCGCTAGCAGGCGAACTGGAGAGTGTGACTCAAGGCAAAACTGGAACCTCAGCAGCGCCTCAATATACTCCGAACGTATCTCATTCCTCTAGGAGCTGGAAATCAAATTGACTCCATTTATGTAAACTTTTCAAAGGCACTCGATTCAGTGAATCATTAGTTTATGATTCGCGAAAAAGAAATACTTCAGTTCCCATCGATATTATTACCTTGGGTGAATAACTACCTTATTGAGAGGATTCAGTGTGTCAAAATTGAGGACAATCTGGAACAACTTACATCAGGAATACCACAGGAGTCTGACCTGGGAACACTACTGTACAATTTAAAAATAAATGATTTAGTATCTTCCCACACAGATTTCTAACGACTGCTCAAAACTTAAATACCATATAAATAAATTACATGAATGGCGCCTCACATATGACAAATGCTTCACTACATCTTCCATACAAGATGAATGGATGAAACATGAAACATGTTGACGATGTTAAGGACTTCGGAGTTCGGATCGATCCTCAACTCACATATATTGTACGCATAAATGCCACTATTATTAGTGAAGGAAATCATATTCTCGGCTTCATTTTACGCAACTTAAGCGACTTTTCAATTAATACTTGGAATAATCTTTGAAACTCATTGGTGTGTTCCATACTTCCGTATGCATCTACTAGTGTGGTCCTCCCACAACCAAGTACATAATAATGCTATTGAAAGTGTTCAGATTATATTTCACGTGACATGTGGCCTATACAGAATGAATGTACAATTCGGAAACTACAAATGAGACTATTCTTAACATATCTGAACATTCCATCTCTTCGAAACAGAAAAATAGGAACCTTGTTTAATTTTCTCAATAATGAAATCTCATGACCTGAACTAATATCGACCAAAATCATCCGCAATACTGCTCTTTTTAACATATCTTTCTCCAACACAAACTGTTTCGTCAAGAATTCATTAACACGAATGATGATTATTGTAATATAGGGTAGGCTATTTTCAATATGTCCGAAAACAAATTCGAAACCATTCTCAAAAGATCTTATAACACAGCCTCTTGATATATCTGGTTAATTCCGATTGTCATTTTCCAATATGTTGAAGAGCTAGCAGTAGTTTGATAAGACACTTCATTTTGAATAGTTTATGAGCTAGTGGTCCGTACACCTTATTCGTTTTATTTATGAAAATTTGACCTCGCAAACAAACTTATCATTGGAAAAGTTAACCAAACTGCAAGAACTGAAAGAAAATAATCATGAAATGTTCGAAATGATAGCTAACAAAAATTGAAATATCAGTGCAGACAAACAACTGGAATGCTATTTCTTAAGGTATTGTTGTGGATAAAATCAAAAGAGCTTTCAAGTGATCAACTTTCCCATTTAAGATTTTGAGGGCAACATCCACCGCTCACAAAAGATTGTAACACAAAGGCTGTAAATATTCCATGCTTCCTTTGAAAATGAAATTGACGTGCCTTACGAATTTTTCAAATTGTTGAAAAAAATTTCCAATATCATAAGAAAATTAATATGTTTTACTCCACTTCCATTTACGCAGACTTTCTCGAATAGTATGAATTACTTGTTTCCAAATTTGAAAGACTCCAATATAAACGTAAATTCCCCTAAACTTTAATTATTCCTTACTTGTATAAAACGCCGTTGTATTTTAGAATTGCAATTTGAAACCGATAAGGAGATTAGTTGAAATTCTGGCTGCGAAAGCCTCAACCAATTCATTCTTTCCAAATTTTATTTGGCGCTCTTTCAATAATATTGCGGTATTGAAATGTTTCAGGAGATATGTTTATTGTTGATAACAGTTTTTGAACTGGTGATTGAAATGTGATTACTGGATAATTTATCTTCAGGGATAATTACGATTTTTAATACGAATTCCCTCCATTTCGAATAAAAATATCCGACAACGTCACTGGCGTTCGTCTAGGGCATCGCAATAACTCTCGAAGGACATAACTTGTCAGAGAGAGGAACATCGTTGATTTTCAAGTTCTTCAAAATGGCTGAGAAAAGCACGTGACAAGAAATTCCCATTCATATTCCCCACCTACCGTTTCTTCTTTTGTGTTTTCGCCCGTCGATCGGATGTCGTCCGAACACGGTATTGACATTATTGTAAAATAAGAGCAGATTTTATTGGTCGAGTATCATTGTGAAGCGATATTTTTTATTGGAAGCTCTTTTCTTGGTCATCTCAGGGTATTCGGTATGTGCGTACCAATTGGGACTCGGGCTGACTCGACTTTTTTTATTAGAATTTATTTTAGATGTTACTTTCAAGCGTTCGCTTTTTGCGAGGAGCAAATTTATTTTATTCCTCATCATTATGTGGTTGCCGGAGTGAAATGAAGATGATGAGACCTGTTTTTGTTACATTGTCCGACAGAACATTTTCTGTAATGAGCTTCTACAAGCACAACACGACGTTTAGCAACGTTTATAGTTGATTTACGAGATAACCATCAAACATATAGAACAGATTGTACGGCATTTCAATTTTCTAATTGGTCGGTGTTCCAAAATTATTGGGCCAAAATTATTGTATCATACCCATACGCAATTTTGTTTGTGAAGTATTATTTTCCCGCATTAATGATACTTCCTCAACTAAATTATATGCAGGTATAGGGTGAATCAAGCACGCTTGTGCTAATGAAACTTGATATTGATTTGCATGGTTAGCAAAACTAAAATAATCTGTATCTTATGTTGGTTTTAACGTTAAATTGATATATTTTACTCTCCCGCACTAGTGCGGAAAAGTGACAATTTCAAAACTAAAATGTGTGCGGGAAAGTGGGAAAAAACGCACAGTCGTAGAAAAAAAAACATTTCCATGTGCAAAATGAAAATGACAGTGTAGTCTCAGTCATACTCCAGATATAGGTATTTGCCATATTTTCGCAGCAACTAGCGACGAACTCTGCGAGTTATTTCAAAAATCAAAGGATACTGATGAATCTAAATTAGAAAAAATAATCCACTGAAACCGTATATTTCATGATTCTTGTCCTTAAGCCTCTCGCAAACAAACCTCAATCAGAGTAATGACGAAAGACAACACAAAAAACAAATCCCGAACGGTAATCTCCCCGAAAATCTCCTTCAGCATTTTAATTCCTGCCAAAGGATACGTAACAAGGACCCGAACAGGACGTGTACAAACCGACGCTTGACCGCGGGGAATTAAGTCCGTTCTCATATGTAAATAGTCCGCAGGGGGCGGAAAACTACCCAGATTAGAGTGACATTTATTTAAGCGCGACGTGTCACAAAAGTAAACTCCGAAAGGGTGGTATTACCCCGTCCGTCAAACGAAGAATCGCGTAAACCCATTTATGACAATTTGTTAAAGATATTAATCCGCGTTCTGCATATAGAATCGGCCGTATGCCGTATGACGTTGAAATTGACACTCGTGAAAAATTGGTGTGGTAATAACAATTGAATTCTGAAGAAAAAAAAAAAGGTACGAGTGGATCAATGTTGAGTTTGGCGAAGAACAATAGTTCAGATTTTATTTATGCATAATAGACTATTGTCCTTATCTGTGAAACAGTATTCTCGCATTCCGCCCTCCACCAAAAAAACACATATTTTTTTTAAATAAGTACTTGAATGTGTGCAATCCATTCTGAAGGCTCTCATCGCGTTGTAGGCGATATTACAGTAAGTAGATCTTTTTATCAGTGATACAAGGATCATCATAAAAAACATCACCGCGATCTAATTTTCAAAAGTTTTTATTTTTCATAAAAAAAACCGTCCTTCAAATGGATCTCGTCGAGCCGATTCCGAATCACATCACAAAACTAAATTTCGGTGACGAATTGACAAAAGTTCGAAAGATTTTCAGTCGGAAAAAGGCAAATATTAACGAAATCAACATTTTCCAAGTGAAATGGTGGTCTAATTAAAAAATAAGAGATGATTTTGTATTTTTGAGAGATTCACAAACGGTAAAAGTAGAGTCGGTAATGCAATATTGCATATTGTAGAAAACCAAATATTAAAGATTTTATATTTTTACTTTTCAAAAAATCGTCAGTTTCCCTCAAATGTATCGAAAAATGACGGAAAATTACCCCTCTCCAGATAAACCTTACAATTCGCTAAAGCTTTAAAATAGATCAATTCTGCGAACGCCAATCGATTCAGAAAGATGAAATTTGTATACTCTGTGCAATTCAAGTCGGTTGTCGAAAAAAAAAATAATACTCGAAAAAGTCCCAAGGGAAATACCCAAAAAAATCATCAAAAATGCAAAATTTTGAAAATCTATGATTTTCCATTTAAAACGAGCCACCCTGAATAACTGTTGGTACAATGATTTTCTGGAAAAATGAAAAAACATGTCAATAGTATACAGGGGGACATATTTTGACATATTCACATTAGATCTAACTTTTCCTATCGCATCCCAAGAGCATTATCAGATGCTCCATAATGAGCAGATTCCAACAAAGTATAAAACATGGTCTGAAGCTTATGGTTCGAGAGCTATACATTTTTTGAGTTGAAAATGAGCCACCCTCAATAACTTCTGAAACAATGATTTGCAGTAAAAATAAAAAACAGGTCAAAAATTATACAGGAGTCCACCATTTAAAATATTCATTCCAGAGACAAATATGGAAGCAATAAATCAGAAGAAGAGATTTTTATTAAATTCTTGAATCAAAATCTGATGACTTGTCATTGAGAAGAAACACATTTTCTGTAGTAAATGTTCAGAAACGTTTCCACCAACTTCCATAAAATGGTACAAACGAGCTTCCATAGCCGCCCTCACATGGTTGAGATTCTCGGGAGTTATTTATATGCAATGCCTCATGATATTCTCTCTCAAATCTTCCTATGTTGTTGATTCTATCTCATATACTTTGGACTTCAAATGACCCCATAGAAATAAATCTGAAGGAGTGAGATCTGGTGACCTTGATGGCCATTCTGTAGGACCTATTCTGCAAATTTGTTCATCATGGAACATGTGATAATGCAAAATGATATAGGGTGATCCATTGAATAAAATGGTGACATGCTCTGCGGGTGCGTTAGGGAAAGTATCATAAAATCTGAATGTGTATACTATTGTTGAGGAGTTTTTTCTCTGAAAATCATTGTTCGAAAAGTTATTCAGGATGGCTCGTTTTCTACTCAAATAATTGGTAGCTCCCGAACTATAAGCGTCAGACCATATGTATTATAGTTTTTTAAATGTGCTCATCATGAAGCATCTGATAATGCAAAAAAATTTAGGATGATCCATTAAAAAAAATGGTGATATGCTCTGGGGGTGCGATAGAGAAAGTAATATCAAATGTGAATATGTCAAAATGTGTCCCTCTGTATACTACTGTTGACGTGTTTTTTTCAATTTTTCCTGAAAATCATTGTACCAAAAGTTATTCAGGGCGGCTCGTTTTAAATGGAATGCACTGTATATGCAGTTATAAAACGTCAAACATCCCCTAGAACGATCTAATTCTTAAAAGGTTTCATTTTACATTTTGAGAAAATCGCATACGTCCCTCAAATTCTATATGCCTGGTACTTTTGGACTACAGTAAGGCCTTCGACACGCTTGACCACGACATCCAGTGTGATGAACTCAGGCTTTTTGTCTCTTCTACCGATGCAGTTTTCCTTTTGAAAAATTATGTGTCGAACCGCACACAAAAAGTTGTCCTGGAGTCCTATTCTCGAGTTAGTACATATATTAATATATCTGAAATAAGTAGGTAGGTTTGTATACGAACTGAAGTCGAAAAATTCGAGAATACCCCCCTGGACGGAATTGCCTTGGAGACATTTCCTCTTAATGAAGGTGTTCCACAAGGCTCTATACTCGGTCCCTTATTATTTAGCCTATAATATAGAAATGTGACTTTCATCTATACGTACGAAATGCAAATTATATCACTACGCAGATGACACCCCGATTTACTTTTCCTTTCAATTCCACAATATTGATACTGCAGATCTTCATATTAACAATGATTTACAAACTATTTTTGATATTTCTTCTACCCACAAGTTAACACTTGACTCTAGGAAATCTGCAGTGATACTATTCGGATCAAAAAGAGACAGAGTAGATGCCACACAACTCAATGAAAATTCGCGTTGAAAATGACACCTCAACTTTTGTCTCTGAAAAATAAAATCTAGGTTTGTGGCTTGATCCTGAGCTCAGCTTTACTAGGCACGTTATCAGAATATGTCTGATTCAATCCTCTTATAACGTTCTCAAACAATTGTTTTCAATTCGAGATTTACTCACTACGAAACTCAAACTTGAATTGTGTGAATCACTAATTTTCTCCAAAATGTCTTAATGCCATAGTATTTATGGACCCGCTTTAAGGCAATTTGATTCGATGCGCCTGCAACGTATTAAAAATTGCTTCTTACGCTTTTCTTTCGGGGTTAAATCCTCTGTAATGAGGATACCAGGCTGGCTGAAACTAGAAAATCTCAGAACATTTACGCAAATCTTAATCACCAGAACGCCCGACTATCTATCTATTGAATAAAATTGAAAAAATTTCAAATATAAATAGGTTCGCCACACGTAACAGATCAGTCCTAGTCATCCCCAAACACAAGTCTTCAATTTTCACATGTAGTTTCTCATATAATGCTCCGAAACTTGAATATAGGTCTTTTTTTTTTTAAATTAAAAAAGGTTGTAATCCCTTTTACTTGGGGTTAGTTGTCCTTTTTTATACAGACGATGGCCACCCTACATGGTCTTTAAATAAAATCACAAATATATAGCAAGTTGCTTTATTTTGCAAACAAATTTTTTGTTCAATAAGTAGTTTTAAGATTATGGATTATATTTCTCTCATTTGATTTATTTATAGAAAAGGTGTCAAAGGTAGATAAGTTTAACAAGAGCCTATTCACTATGAATTTTTTTTAAGCTTACACCCTATGTAAATATTCAATTTTTGTATTTCATGGTGAATGAAGATGTTTTATTATCATTATTATAAATGTGTCTCGACGAGCTGATTCCAGATTATAAAAAAAATTACAGGAAATGACCACTCTCAACTCCAGATGAACTTTTCAACTAATAACCAGTTCAAGATGGATCAATTACCAATTCTGCCAACGCCAATTGATTCAGGATGATAGAATTAATATACACTGTAAATTTTAAATAAAAAAAAAATAATGCCCGACCAAAGTCCCAAGGGAAAATACAAAATAATCCTATAACATGAAATTCGCATAATATAAGCATAATTTCATGCTGATTTCGAAAGTATATGATTTGTATATGATCAAATACAAGGTGGACGAGATGATTATTGAATTCAATGACGACTTGACAAAATTTCAGAATATCGCGAGTTTAAAGTCAGGATTATTAAAAAAGATGAACTTTGACCCTTCAGCGCTTCCGTATAAATTTGACTGAAAAGTTAATTTCTCTCTCGAGTACTCATTTCAACAAAGAATATATTTTACGATAATTCAGTGATTCAGTGAAAAAACAGTTCAGTTTTAATGCGTCGAAATGTCGAATAAAATATTGCGAGTTTGTTCCCTTCCTAGTTTTCTCGCTAGCAAACCTTTCAAAGTACCTACATGTAATGTTCAAAAACCAATTGCTAAAGAAAACATTCCAGGATATCCAATTAACGTTGGTAGTAATACAGGCAACAATAAAATTTTCAGCGGTCAATTGCCTAATCAATTCGAGTTTTTAGTTAAATTTCATAAGGTAATTAAATATAACTCCTTCAGCCGTTAAATTATGCATTCTGACTGGAGAAAAAGGAAATTAAAATAGCGTCAAGTGTGAAATCAATTTGAACATAACTAAAAACAATCACAAAACTTGCCATATAAAATACACGCACGTTCCACAAAGAATTTATAAAAACAATTGCAGCAAGCCTTGCCGCCATCTTTGTCCATCTGCGGACAACAGGTAATGTCCGTCTCTTTCCAGCCCGACGGTAGAGATCCGAACAATACTGGTCGTGCATTAAAATATATCATGGGTTTTTGTTGCAAGCAGGCGATTGTTCAAACGGCTACTGAACACAGGCGGGGAAGCAGAAGGTTTCTCGGAAAATCTCCAATGGACTCATCACACTAAAAAATATCTAAACTAAAAAAGACCGCTGTGTATCACCACAGTGGATAAACTCTACCAACATGGCATAAGAGGCAAACTCTTGAGTTGATTCGATCATACCTCTTGGGCAAAACATATATAGAACAGGCCATTCCATGGGTATTCAAATAATGACATGGGCTTTCACAAGGGTCGGTACTTGGCCCAATTATATTTATGATCTATATCAACGACATAGACAGGCTCGATGTGCCAGCATCTTTCACAATTCGTTTTATTTGGATGGCCTGTCATCTCCACCAATTAAACCCGAGTGAAGATCTTGGGATTTAATGTCGATACACACCTCATATTGAAGTCTCATTTTGATGACATTTATGATGTCTAACAGCTCAGGAATATCTGGGGAATATTAAACCACGATCAATTATTGCAGCTCCGTTTTGTCCAAGTCAAAAGTAGACTACGATATGGGGTGTGTTTCTAGGGGATCAACTTCGTCCTCTACTGTTTCACTGCGGTATCAAAGATGGGAATAAGCTTTCGAACCACAAGCAGAAATTCATTCAAAGACCTGAAAAGTTCAACTGCAGCGTCTGCTTATATTTCAGAGCTGTCTGTATATATGATCAAAAAAACATATATTTCGTCAAAATGATAGCAAGCATCATTAAATTACTTGAAACAAAGATCCTTTTATTGTACCGTTTACCAAACTTTGAATAACTCAAAATGCCCCAAACTTCAAGACACTAAAAATCATCAACTCGATTCCGTTCGAAATTGAGAAAAGTAGCTCAATATATGTTTCAAATAGAAATGAAAATGGTGTGTGTTTGTAGATTTGTCGAAAGCATTCGACACCGTTAGCAATGATCTCTACTCTCACAGTCACTGGAAAACGTTAGTGGCATATGCATTTGCTTGGAACTCTTCAACAGCTACTTGAACGAGATAACTAAGGCTGTGAGTGTTGATGGTGTGGTTAGCGATGCTTACCACAAGCAACAGTCTTAGGACCCATTTTATTTAAAGTTTACATCGATGGACTTTGCCCACTCAACAGTAATGGGTAAATTTCCGGAATTGCTGAAGACATGGCAATTGTCTATAAATAACTGGGAAAACTTGAAACAAAAAGCCGATTCAGACTTTCAACCAATGAAAAATTGGTTCGAATATCAATAACTCACGATCGGCACAGAGAAAAATGCTTAGGCGTCATCATTGATTGTCACTTGAACTCACACAATATTAAGGATGTCCCAATTTGTACAATACTCTGTATACAATTTTTATTCGCACATTTGGATAGTACTGTAGATACTTAGATATTCAGCATAAATTAGCCAATAAAACAGATACAAAATAGAATCCAAACACAAGCATCTTTCAATTATTACAATTTTATTTTATAAATTTATCAAATATACACATCGATGAGGTAATTTTCAAGTTCCTTCTTGAAAAAGGGTAAGGAAATCGATAATCCGTATGATTTCAATTGGTAGCTGTGAGTTGAATTCATGTAATCTATTATTAAATTCTGCATAGTTCTTGAATGGTGTTCTTGGTATATGCAAAGAAACTAAGTGGTAAGTTCCCTCAAAGGTGTTAGACGCGACCGATGTGAATCAAATACATTTTTTCAGTAGCTGTGTCTCTGCGGGTTTCAATGAAATTTCAATTTCATCTACAACGGGAATGTTTAGTCATTCATTTTCCATGTTAAAACGTCTTTTTCTAAGTTGCTATTTTTTTTTCACTTCATAGAAATGATTTCATTCGTTCTATTGAAAAAAACATTCTTTTTTTAAAGCAATGTGATTTTCAAGTTTGTGTAATGCATCAATAAATATATTTCCAAATTCAAGAATGTATACGTGAAATTCACTCTATTATTATACTCCGACTGTCTGTTTATCAAGTAAACGTTTAATTAAACCAGAAAGTCGTAAGACAAAGGACATTAAACTCTTTAGAGGATCTCGCATCACAGTTACGAAACTAACAAGTATTAAATGTTCCATAAGCAGTTTAATATAATGTTTATTTCGTCAATAATCTCTTAGAGTGAGGGTGGTTAGTGTCCCTCGCTCTCCTGTCGAGTCGAGTTTCGTCGTTTCTTTTCCCCTATATTCACCCCACGTAGTCGCTGACATTATACCAATTTGTTCCCATTTTCAGTTACCCAATTCATTTCTCTATTTATTACTCACATTCTACTGCCTTCTCAGTCTTGTCTTCATCTTAACCGCAGAAGTCGTTACTTTAATGATTATCATAAATAACTTTCTCCACGTTGATATCATAAATTCCGCTGGTTGGAATATCATAACCGGAAAATTGGCAAATTTATGACTCACCAATGGTTTCCGATTGCGACGTGTTGCTTCATTGTCGATATGCAAAATCATTTTTTCTGGAGTAACAAAGTGCTATTACAAAATAATTTTCCTACGACCCACTTTCCCGCACGCATTTTAGTTTTGAAAGTGAAAAATCGCTATTCCGCACTAGGACAGAAAAGTAAAGTATCTCCTTTTAACGTTATACCTTCTTAGGCCTACGTTACCTAAAACGTTACACAGGTCACAGTTTCAGACGATTCTCGGCAAAATTTCTGGCAGATTCAGGCAAAGGGATAACCAACATAAAACGTCATGGAGGCTGGAAGTCAACTGCTGTTGCTAAAGGTTTGTATGAGGACTCCGAAGAACAGAAGAAAACCACCTCGAATAAAATTATTTAGGGCCAGATTTATAGGTTCCAGTTACCTCCAGATCTACTAACTTTTGGTTTAGGATGGGAACTAGACGGTATTATCTAACGGACATCATTCACATTCTACACTGTTAGTTAGTCCATCCGGAGGTAACTGGAACCTATAAAACTGGCCCTTACTCTCAACAGCCACTTACCACCAGCTAACCACTCTGGACCGGCTGTTCTGACTCATTTGCAGAATCCAACAAATTCTGTCTTAACATTAATATTGATAATAATCAGTAGATTTTCATTTGAAGTTTTGTATGTTAAAATAAAATACAGGGTGTTCCAAATTAAGCCGGTACCAGTGCCAACTCCGTTATTATTGATGCTACGAATTCGGTTGAATGGGCAAACTAGCAGCCTTTTCAATAGCCTTCTCGATGTTTTCAGAATATTTCATAAAATTATATTTCTTTCAATGGATCACCCTATATTTTTTCATGCATTTCGATAAGTAATAACATTCTCAACAACAAATCTCATTTGATTTTTTTTCGTAAAGGTGAAAATGAGACAGTTTTATCAATAGGAAACATTTATAACAAATGGATTTGATAAAGCGCTATAAAATATCGAGAAAATGTTCAAAAATATCGCCTTCTTGTTGAACACATATTTGGGCCCTTCTATTGACACTACGTGTGGCATTCAACACAGTTCGGCCATCAATTCTATCAATTATAGTTTCAATATAATTTTTTTCAGTTTATCTACAGTATTATGTTTCATTTTGTACACCTCATTTTTCAGAAATCCCCAAAAATCTAGAGGTGTCATGTCTGGTGAACGAGGACGCACTTAAAAGGACCATTTGTAGCAATCCAGCAATCTCGCAGCATTCTTCAGATCAAGATCATTCGACAAACTCTTCCAACACTCTTGTCAATAAATTAATGTAATGGGGTCCGTTCAAAGAACCATGGTAGAAAAATGCACTGATAATTCTGCCACTAAATAGACCACACCAAACATTAATACTAAATCGTTTTTGCGGATTGTGGGGATGGACTAGAAATGGATTATGTCTACTCCAATAATGAAAATTCTTTCTATTATACATCCCACGATTTGAAAAATTAGCCTCATCGCTCTATATTATATTTCTATAGAAGTTTAGATCTTGTCTTCATTTAGTCGTCTTTCAGGATCACCAGGTTCTAGTGTTTGCACTGGTCTTAACTTACAAGGAGAAATCTTATGTTTCTTCAGAATTCGTTGAACAGCTATTTCTCTAGATAAACCTCTGATGGAATTATTTGGATATACCTCAAGGATAAAACGTCAATTTCTGTATATTCAGATATTACAAAACGTTTTTTAGTTCTCCTCTTCTCAAAAACTTTTTCATTGTTCCTGAATCGACGATGAAGCACCGAAAAACAACGCCGATTAGGTAATTCACGATTGGGAAACGAATTGCTTGTTGGAGTGCTCTTATGCTATTTTTCTGGCAAACCAAGTAGGATTCTAACATATCACATTTTTCTTGATGGGAAAACGGCATTTCGAAAAATATTCGAACAGTAGTTGACCGTTACAATAATTTATGACATTGTCATGATATACTTGAGAATATTTGACAGATAGTATTTCAACAAAGTTTCAAGGCAAGTTGATTGCTCATAATGATTATGTTTTATCGAATCAAACACATTTTTCCAACCACATTCATATGACCCTCCAGTATTTTCTGTTCTGTACAAAAACGGCTTCAAAGTTATCATTACAGCAGACATATTTTGATTCACAAAATAAAGGCGGTTCGCGGAATGGCTTTAAGATGGAAATTATCATTTTTCACATTCACATTAATACCAAATAGCTTAGTGGTGTCAATTGAGTGGTGCGACATGATGATCACGGGTTTCACATATTCACATCCCAGCGCAATTTTTTCTATTTACTGTCTTATTTTGCTATTAGTTACAAAATATTTTCATTCGTATAAGTACCAAAATTGGGTGTTTGGACAATCATGAGGTTGTATTCGCCAGAACAAAAAAATTTTTTGTACTAGTGAAATAAATAAATATTTCCACATAAGTCGCTCATTCTCCACATTAGGAAGAAAGGTGATATGAGCTTTGTTGTTGATGTTATTACGAATCGAAATGCTTGAAAAAATATAGGGTGTTCCATTGAAAGAATTATCATTTTATGAAATATTTTGAAAATGCGATTGTCAATTTTTTTTGTTTTCGGTATCGAGAAGTCCATCAAAAATGATACTAGTTTGCCCATTTAACCGAATTCGTAGCATCAATAATAACGGAGTTGGCAATGGTGCCGACTCAATTTGGAACACCCTTTATATATTTTGTGCTTTTTGAATCTGTATGCGGTCGTAGAAAAAATAATGTTCCTATCATAATTCATGCGTAAAGTGTATTTTCCGCCTTTGACTGCTTGCCCGAACTCCGCTTCGCGTCTTTCGGGTCAACGGCAGTCGCGTGCTGGAAAATATCACTTTCCGCACTTGTTAGGTAAATAACTATTTTCTACAATTGTACGGAAAACACCACTTTCTCACACTAGTGCGGGCCAATCGGAAGTCGGAATTTTTTACGATCACGCGTTTTTTTCCCACTTTCCAGCAATCATTCAAGTGCAGAAAATGTTACTTTCCAGCATGAGTGCGGAAAAATCATGTACTATAGTTCGTGAAAGTAAGATTTAACTTTCAGCTCCTGAACATGCTAACTATGTTGGCGAAATGTACATCTATTGACACTGAGTTAGTTCCAAATGTTCATTCATTCATATTTTATAATTCAGATGCATTTCTGGTTTCTGGCTATTCGATTAATCGCGAACAGGTATCCTGAAAATTATGAAAAGTCTGGAAAAACTTCAGGAAATTAAATCAAATTTCAAATCAAATTTATTGGGTTATATCTCAGTAAGAAGGTTAACAGTCATAAATAATACACATTTTCTTATTCTAATAACAGCAATACTATTTTAGGTTATCAAGCACAAGTGCTTGTGTTGTGTGAGGCAAACCATACCTATAAGAGGAGTTTCAATTTTAAGTCCAACGATATTAATCCAGTCTTTGCCTTTTCAGTTTTTATATTCACGGAAAGTGGAGAATTTGATGTTCAAATACTTCAATATAAATTTTGAATAGTGAGTTGATTGTGGCACACAAACGATTTTATGGCAGTTTTGTATTACTTAATATTTGTAATATACTTCGACCTCAATGGTGAATAGTTTAAAATTTTTGTTCCTAAGTAATGTACATATTTTTGTGAGTAACTCTTTTTCAATAATGGCAAATGCACAGACTTTTTTACAACTTATCTGGTATCTGGTTTCTTTTTCATTTGTTGTCTTCTGATAGTTAGCTTTATTGTAGAATATCCACATCATACATGAATAGGAATAGAGACTTCTTATATTAAATAATGTTCATTCTTCATAAAGCTTATCTGTAGAAAATAGTAATTTGCTGGGCACAAACATATATTTTGAGAGCAATTTAGTTCATGTACTTTCAATAATTGATTATGTGGTTGAACGCTATTCAATGATGAAAGAGACATACATTTTGTTTTCTCAATGTTGAGGCTAAGAAAATTATAATCGAACCATAATTTCATATTCATTCTCATCTGATCTGTAAACTTTATGCTATGGAACTAACGACAGTATCGTCAGCGTACGATATTATGTTACCTTGAAAGTGTTCAATTTTATTGATGCTATTTATAAACACTAGAAATAGAATAAGCCTTAAAACGGTACCTTGAGGGACGTCTAGAGTAACTGTTGAACACTCAGATCGTCATACTACTTGACTCGCTGCGTTCTCTGTGATAGATAGTCTTGCAACAAATTATGTGCTAAATCTATGACTCCACACCTGTACAATTTGCTCAGTGTAACAGTATGAAAGGCCTTGATCAAATCAAGAAAAGTAGCTATGCATTTGTCCGATCCGTCCAATGCCTCTACACATTTTTTGTAAAATTTATTACGACGTTTTCCAAATTTGAATTATTTTCAAGCCATATTGCCTCTCAGTTATCACACTCTTTATATCGAAGAACTCATTGAGTCTTCTATACATACTGTGTTCAAAAACCTTTGCGAAACCGTTTATCACAGAGATTGGTCTATAGTTACTAGGAACTCCTCGGTTTCCTGATCTGTACACTGGTGTAATTGTGGCTTGTTTCCATTGCTTCGATAATTTTCCGTTTATATAACATAGGTTCATGATATGTTCTGATGGCTTGATGATTTGTAAATGTACATAAGTACTTTATCGTATTTGTGTTGATCCTATCCGGTCCAGTAGAATATTATTTTTTTATTTAGATATAATATCATCAATTCGTTCTATGTCACTGGCTTCAGAAAGAGCGTATTGTCTACATAAGTATCCTGTATGCAATATTTATGTACCACATCGGGCTTCTTAATCCCATTAACGTCTCTTTTTGATTACAGTTGTTGACCTTAAGATTTTCGTTATTGCAGTACCTTTAAATCATTTTTAGGCGAGCCCGATTCGTACCTAATCCACCTACATCATGAAGATCTCATAGCGTTTCATTTCCTACGAATTTTCAGCATAGTCTCATAACATATCCATTCAGAGCATTAGTATAATGTGGGGGAGCGCACGACAGAAGATAAAGTTGGAGAATGTCAGTGACACAATCATTAATCTTTTTTGGGCCGAATTAAGATACCCATTTTCATCTTCGTTTTTCTGTTCCTTTTACATCTTAATTCAGCTTGAATTGTATGATTAATCTGTTTTTCATAGGGAAACGGAATATTTGTCATTCGACGGATAGATATACAAGGTGTTATGGTGATAGCTGTAATGTTGATGAATGGCTTCTTGTTCTCAATCAGTATTGGGACTGAAATCCACAGAAATAAAGAATTTATTAATTATTGTAGTCAAAAAATATCACGACAAGCCGAGTCGATATGTAGGAATATGGGAAACTATTGGGAGTAACTAGATTCAAATAACTCATAAAATCATAACAATTGGCAACCAAAAACGTAGGGCTACAATAAAAACAAAATAGAAACTGAAGGAATGATAATATTATAATACAGCATAGCCAACGTTTACAAATAATACAGGGAAGTTTTGACACTGCCTGTGGTTTGCCGCTTTGAATGGCAGCTTACCTTAATAGGTAATATGGGCCTGGTAAAATGGTTAATTAAAAACTAGTGTTCATAGAATGGAGAAGATTGAGTAATAGGAAGGTGAAAAAAATATAACTTTTTCTAATGTGTTTGAATACGTACTCTAGAAACATAGCAAGGATTCCGATTTTATAAGCATTAAAAGTAAAATAAATTCATGGAAAGTCTGCTCATTATCTAGCTAATACTATGTGAACTGGGTGTTTGTTTGCATCATAGATAAAACAGGATTTATTCTACAACTCATATAAAATTATAACAATTGGCACCCAAAACAAATAAACACCGTAAAAATAAAATATAAACTGAAAAAAGCATGTCATCATTTACGTCTACAAATAATACAGGAAAGTTTTACCGCTTTAAGTGACTGCCTAACCCGCTTAATGGGTAATCTGGGCCTGGTAATATGGTCAATTTAAAATTAGTGTTAATGGCATGGAGAAGATTGGGTAGTAACAAAGTAAGAATATAAACCTTTTCCTGATTTGTGTTCAACTGCGAGCATTATAAACATAATAAGGGCTTCAAATTTATGAGACTTTATGGTTAAGTAAATTATCGGAAAGTCTGCTCATTACCTAGTTATCTGAAATGGGCAATTGCCTAAATGATAAAACACGATTAATTATAGATACGATCTTTCAAAAAAACATCGCAAACTAAGGAAAACAACTCATATAAAATCATAATAATTAACAACCAAAAACGTGGGGCCACAGTAAAAACAAAATATATACAATCTGAAAAAATCATACAGCATAGCCAACGATTCCGAATAATACAGGAAAGTTTTGGTGCCACCTGAGGTTTGTCACTTTGAGTGACAGCTTTACCTGTTTAACAGGTAATCCGGACCTGATGGGAAGTAACATGGTTAATTAAAAACTAGTGTTTATGACATGGAGAATATTGAGTAGTTGAAAGGTAAGAAAGGCGTATATAACGTTTCCTGATGCGTGTCAAGCTGGAATAATTTAATTAAAGGAAAATAAAGTATACGTATGGAAAGTCCGATCATTACCTGGCTGACATTACGTAAACTGGCCTAAATGAAAAAAAAAGCTTCATTATGGATATTATTCTCCAGAAAAATATCGCAAACTGAATTAAATAAAACAATTCCACATATTGCCATTGTATCCCGCCCTCCCCGAGTAAATATGAGTTGAATGGCTTGTAAGTAACACGCTATCATTAGAGACTGCGTTCCTAAGAGTTGACAGCAGCAAAAAGTCTACGACGTCCTGTCACTGTGTCACAATGGATGTCTCCGCGCGGTCAATGTTATGTTGTGATGCCATTTTTCCACGTCACCGCAAGGCGACTCCTTGTCTGATAAGGGATGATGATGATGCCCCAGCCTGAGGGTGGCCGACGACTAACGATAGGGAATGTGTGCCAGCTTTTGTCAGCTTGATTCGGAGGAAAGATTACTAGAATTTGGAAAAGATGCAAACTATACGAGCGGTAATCAATAACAAAACTAGAAACGTATCATAAATTAATGCAAATTTTCGTCTCCTTCCACAAGAAGTCGAAAAGCTTTATTATATCCATACGTCAAATAAAGTAGCTTCACTCAAATATAAAGAATATTATGATTTTGATAATGCTTAATGTATTTTTCAGCTTCAGTGGGTTTGGCTATAATTATTGATGATTCAGATATAAACAAAGTCACGCAGCATTTCTTTATTACAAAGCAAAAAAGGTGATTACCTATAGGAAAGTACAATGGGGTACAGCGAGCTTTCGTTCATTCTAATCAGCAAGGCAGGACGAATCCAGATTGTACTATTATCAACCTACGTCAGGTACGTACCTAGCTCAAGGTGGTCTACATACCGAAGCCGGAGAAAACATCCTCTACAGAGGCTAAGGCATTCATACCAGTTTGCCTTTCATCATCCATACTCAACTTGATGCAGCCTCGATACAACTTCAAAATGCTATAACAAAAGCATATGAAGCTGTCCTGAAAAACAAAAGGCAACCACTCTGGACTTCGGGTGAAAGTCAGAAGCCTTTTCAATAGAGCTAACAGTCTGGGACACTGGGAAGACTATAAAACAGCTCTTTCTGAATTCAGAAAATCGAAAAGGAGAACATGGAGACAGTTGTGCCAGGGGATCATGAAATTGGCCCCAGCACAACGTCTCCAGAAAGTTCTCTCAAAAGAACATTCCAACGGAATCAGTCTGATGAAAAAACCGAACGGAAGATACACTGATAACCCTAGTTCTAAAGCGGTTGTGGAAAATCAACAACAAAGTGCTCACCTGAAAGGGGTCGTTCACAACCCCAATAGAGCCAGCAAAAGCCTAGCTGGAAAAATGTTCACAAACCAAAGAATCAGATAGGCTATCAAAAGAGTCTTTCCTGAAAAGGCTATTCAAAGCCAGCTTCATCTTTGACTACGTACCGAATTAATACCTAAGACTGGAAAACGCCCAATGGACGAACCAAAGTATTACCGCACCGTCTTTCTCCTGAAAACAATGGAGAAAATAATAGACTGTTATGTCAGAAGCGAACTCCTCGAGTTAAGACCGCTTCACAAGAAATAGTTCGCTTATCAATGCTCTACAATGCCTAATTGAAAGCATTGAAAAGACATATGTGACAAAAGAAATGTCTCTTTGCGCCTTCAGTGACATAGAGAGTGCTTTCGACAACACCTCCATAACCAGATTATTGAAGGAAAGGAATATTAACGCCTCAGAAGGACACAATCAATGCCGAAAAGCAGAATCATTGTGGCGACCCTTGGGGGAGAGACAGTCAAGATAACAGCAGAAAAAGGTTGTCACTGGTTGTCGACGACCTGCTAATGAAGCTACACGAATCTGATTTCACGACTCAACGTTATGCTGATGACCTAGTCGTCACCATTAGGGGAAAATATGATGGAGTAATCTCCGACCGTATGCAATTAGCCCTAAACACAATCAGAAACTAAGGAAGGACTCAACGTCAATCCCAGCAAAACAGTGCTGGTTCTATTCACCAAGAGGCGAAAGTACAAATTCAAAGCCCCATCTCTGAGTAAAACTCAGCTAACATGTTCCAAAGAGGTGGAATATTAATTTGGGAGTTATAATAGAACAAAAACTGACTTGGAATACCCAAATCAACCACATTATTTCCAAAGGTATATCGGCAAACTGGATATGCCGCAAAGTCTTTGGAAAGACATGGGACCTGAAACCAAAAATGATTTATTGGTCATACCAAACACATGGTCACTTACGCTTCACTGGTGGACAAAAATTCAACAAATTTCGGAACAAGTCAAGCTGCAGAAAGTGCAGCGGCTAGCCTGTCTGAGAATCACAGGGGCAATATATACGCGCCCTACTGCCCCTTAGAGCCAATGCTAAACCTTTCGCCATTGCACCTATGTGCAATGAAAGAAGCGGCAAACAGCCACCAAACTTGCACAGAGAACGGACCTCAACTGGGAAGGGATGCTGGGAAACGTATGAAATGAAATCTCACTGGAATAAAGTGCCAGGGCAAAGACAAGCGAAAAGACTAGTGTGTCTTTCGCCAAAGAAAGCTTAAGAGCTTCTCCAGCTGGACAAGAAAGACTTGAAGATGGTAACGGGACACTGCCCTCTGGGGTACCACCTCAAAAAGATGGGTAAATCAGATAGTAATAGTTGCCGCTACTGCAAGAACTTCGCGGAAACTGCAGAACATTTGCTATGCGAATGCCCAGCGCTTTTCTGCAAGAAGCTTAAGTTCTTGGAAGGGGCTTTCTTAACGCCCTCCGACACCAGGAACTTAGCTCCCAGTGCTTGCTGCACAGCCTCTACGACCCTCTTACAATCTACAATCATCCATACTTGGAACGATGGAAATACTAGCTGATAATAATAGACAATACAGAGTATCAAGTTTTCTAGGAGTAATGTGAGGCTTTCTGTTTCGGGTTGTGAATTTGTACCCAATTCAACAACCTACGGTAGCTACGATCAAGCGTTTACAATTACCCCTGAGACTTCGGTGGACTCATACATCCTTTCGGTGCCTCGGGCGCCAGCTTTTTTGGTGTACTCCAATTATCGGGATAGCAACAGACGGAGATACGGTCGGTCATGGGGTCAATTAACCTTAACCAAAACAGTGAGTGCAGCCTTTAATTGCACCACTTGTGAATTTGAATACCGGTTGCTATACTGTCAGCTCTGACACTTTCACTCTACACTAGGACACTTCCTGAAATTGTAAAGAGGCTTGGAACAATAAACAGAAAATAAATCACACATCATTTATTTCGCTAAAGCGATAGACTCGGGATAGTCTTCCCTCTGAATCAACAAATAATTGGACAATAATCAACAATAAACGGAAAGTCTGACGGATTCAAAATGAATACCTAATTTTGATCCTACCTGAAATGACAAGCAGCATATACCATGGACATATTTTGTTCTTCTTCTCTATTTATATTTATGGTTCGACTAGTATTGTATTATGTTATGAGATTATTTGGTCAACTAATCAACGGTAAAGCAAGGTTTTATCCAGTATTTACGGACTACTGTGTCCAGGTGAAACCTGGTCGATAGGAACGCAATCCTATCTTTGGGAAACTTGAAACATTTGTCAGTCACTTCAAAAGGTTGATTTACAAGTTTACACGTACATCTCGATAATCGCTGTTTAATGATCTCTATGGAAATATTTTAATTTCTATCGTCCGCCTACCTACGGATTGACATCTTCCTAATACAATCAAGGGCAATACAGACCTGGCAGATCAAGCGGTCAGCAAGCATTACACCAAATTTTCAGCCAGTTCGACTAGAAGTCTTTTCCCATAAGAACCGTACAGGGTCCTTTGATGGAAGTTTTGTTCTGTAACACGCAGTTATTTGGAGCTAAAAGGATGTCATGAACCCTGCTTAATGGTTTATGTGTTGATGAAAGGTAAAAGATTTGAATCACACCAATCTATGAGTTTTTTACATCTGAACTGATAGTTTTATGAAGGTCTTATGTACTTTTTTAGCTCCACAATATGGTTGTGTAATTCGCAAACAGGGTGAATTCATTGATATCTATAGTTGCCCAATCATTTATGTAGAGCAGAAATAGGGTGGGTCCCACCATTGATCCTTGTGGAACAGCGCTATTAATGTAAGCCTTCGCTGAGGGTGTTGTGTTTTTATCTGATTTTTGCTTGTTAAATAAAATCTGAACCACTCATGAGCAATTCCATGCCATAGTGTTTCAGATTTCGGAGTAATATTTTCTGATTTACCCAATCGAATGCTACAGTTACTTCTCGACTATTTATGTTATTATAGACTAGTCATAAGAAAGAAAATATGGCATCATGGAAACTCATTTGCTTATGGAATCCAAACTGTTCACAACGAATTATAATGTTCAATGACAAGAAGTCGGATTGACGATTTTTTAATATTTTCTCTATAACTTTGGCTCGCGAGGGAATGGTAGCTATGGGGCGAAAGTTCAAAGGATCTCCTAGTTCACCCCTTTTGTAAACGTTTGTTAACATCTGTAGGATATAACACAAATTGTGTAGCAATGTTTTTCAGATGTATCAATGGATGGCAAAGTTTATATTTAGGTCACCTGTGAGTAGGTATGTTTGATTTCTTTGATTTCACGGAAAGCTTATTCATCAAGGATACTAATTGAGAAAAAAATAGTTTTTATCTGATGATGGTGATCGATAAATATAGAAAATATAGGTATTTAGCTTCTTAGAATGCACTCGAATGTTTTTTATTGCAGGTAATGATTCAATTTCTCGTAGTTTTCGAAACGTATTTTATCACACAGAATTCTTCATAAATATCATAGTCCCCCATTAGATGAATTTTTTCGGCTGTATTTTGATAAGATTGTGTAATGTAATGAGGTATAAAACTTGATTCATCACGCCTTAGCCAGTGTTCGTTCAATAATACCAAACTGAACGAAACATTCTTTGGCTTCCACATTTCGTTAATTTTCGAAATGTCATCCAGCAGCTCCTACCAAAAGTCGAGTAAGCAAATCTAAAGATCCCCTCAGCTATTCGTCATCAACCCTTTCAAAACACACATCAGCAACTCATGCGGAAACGTCGGCCAAGCTTAATACAATAAGACGTAACTTAGCTGTAAGTGGTGTCTACAGTTGGAGAAATACGAAAGTTGTAAGTGGTGGCCAAAGTCGCACAATATAAAACACGGTAAAGTTCGGATTTAAGGGCCTTTATATGACTGCGAATACACCCCGGGGCATCGTTACAACTCGATCTTGTTTAGCACTTCACACTCGTCTTTACACCGTTTTATTTGATTTTATTACTTTGGCCTTTATTGTGGGTAACTATTATTGCATCCCGATTTGGTCGGTAATATGTGTATGGAGATTAGATGTAGTTTATAACCACTATTCGACACTGAGTTTCGGCGTCATCATCATCTAATTGGATGGAAATTCGTTCATATCTATTCAGAGGTCAATATTCCAAGCATATAGTCAGAATAACTTATAAAATTTAATCAATAAAAATACCAATTTGATATACAATAAAATTTCTCTAAAAACCAATATATAATCGATATCATTCATATGTAATTATGATGATATTTACTTTTCAATTTTATTACACTTCTGACAGACGATCATCAATATTTTGTTACGACTTTACTCCAAACTAAAAATTTATATGAAAATATTACAATTTTCTACACATCAAGAAGTTTCAACACACTTTTGCTTTATATTACATTTTTTAATGTTGAATAATCATCATGACCTATCAGCATACATCTTTAATGATTGGTAGTTTTCCATGTTTTTCAGTCATATAACATGAAATGCTGTTGAAGGTTTTTCGACAAAATATAATATAAGAAGTTACGAAAACCAAGTTGAATGAAATTCGTTCAATTAAATTAATTTATTTTCCTTTCAGACAGTACATGATTGTATAGGAATAGTCAGAATAGAATAGTTAGAACTATAACAGAACCAATAGTTGAAAAAATGTTGGAGTCATAACCAATGAAGTACTTCATAACTTATCAAATTATTTGAATGAAATTGTTTCGATTGTTGGTTATATATAATCGTTTTCAAGTGCGGTTCCCACAAGGCGGAAATTGAGGCGAATATTTGTCAGACAACTATTTTCCCTTACCAACATTGAATTACATCCGACATCTATTTAAATGCCTCCCTGATGTGGTAATGGCATATATTGTTCTTCTCGTATTCTCGGGAAATGACACTAAATCCGATTCTATATCGGAAGTTTCTGTTTGAGATTTGCAGACAGTGCTTCAGTTTGAATTAAATTGTTTGGACTTCCATTGCCTGAACTAATCTTGTTAACCTATTATTCATTATTGTTATCATTATTATATAATTATAAAGATTATATATAAAGATTCTTTCCATCTACCACTATCACAATCTTAATCAATTCCGCGTATTTATAAGAATGTATTCATTATTCCAAAGGCAGACACCCTATCGATCTATTTGTTATAAATCATAAAAGCAAGGTTCTATTGCTCTTGAATAGAGAAGCGGTTAGTGTTTCCAACGTTATCTAATATTAAAAGCCCTGTTATGAATTCCTGGCGAGTAGTTCGCGAGAAATTCGAATTTCTTTAGATAATATCTAGAGGACAGCGGTTCTCAAAAAGTGTCCAATAAAAATTGCGACACACTCTATACATGAATGAATACGCTATCATGAAAACAATTTGTAAAAAGGCCCAAGACAATATTTCTAATGGACAAATTACGTACTTTGAAACAAACAAATGAAAGATCAATTGTCAAAGTGTTCCTATTCAAAATGTTCATTCAGAGAATGCCGAAATGAAGAAAATTTTAGAATAACTTGAAATCTGTTTTCTCGTAATCTCGTATTTTACCTATTACTGAGAAGTATGTCTTTACCAATCAGACTATGCAGAAGAACTTCTGGTTAAGAAAGAAATTCTAGGTGTGAACAACGGATTTGTTGAAAATAACTTCCTATATAGTCCAACAATTTATTTTTTAACGATATAATATGGCCAATCAGTAAATTTTTCAATGTTGGTTGATAATGAAGAATTCAAACTGAAAGATGTATCTAGTTTTTAGTTTCGGTAAATTATTGATTCATTTGTGTTCAGTCTCTCCATTCAACAATTGTTAAGAGCTTCACTATAAAATGTAAGAATAATAGTTCACCTTCTCAGAGGAATCAAGTCAGTTTTTTTTTCACCATTTTCAAAATATTCTTGTATGAGAACTCCTTTGTGTCCTAAAAGCTTTAAAAAATTCGTAACCTCGAAAACAGAATACTTTTTTCAACAAATCCCAAAACTTGGAATTAATCTTTACTCTTCGTTCCACAAAAATATAAGTATTTCCCCACCCGACGAAGGTATATTTCATGTCATATAATATGAAATCTCCTAAATCACTCTCGTCTGTTTTTGCTCTCTCAGTCACAGCAATCTCAACGTTTTAGGGTCTCAGTTTAATATAAGAGCGAAACCTCAAGTGACCAGCGGTAACATCTGCGTGAATCCAGACCAGAATATATCACCGCCCATCAAAAACCATTCTTGTCCATTCTCAAATTTACACCCTTATCATGATCTAGGAAGTTGATTCCGAATGTTTCCGAATTCGTTTGATTTATGTGATTTTAGTTCAAATAATACAACCAGAGAGAAAATACAGGATAGAGAGTTACGTTGTGTGTTTCGTTGAAAGTAATAAACTATAATATTACTGGAATCACATTAAAAAAAATCATGTTGTGTGGTATTACGAACGGAGCATGTGTGAGCAGTATGGAAACCAGTACAATATTTTTTGTATTCAGAAATCAAGCAGAATCAAGTAGGAACGATGACCTTCATGAGAAAGAAAGCGTCTTGAATATACGATGATCTGAATCAGGAGATGTTCATATCCTGAATTGAAATTGAAATTGATATTCTATCAAATTATGAAAATGAATAAAATTCATGGGTGATACTTCGCCATTTCATCTATGCCTTCTCGATTTATTATTATTATTCTGCCTCCAAATTTTTCGAAAATTTCTGAAAAATTTGGCATCTTTGGACACACGATGTATATCGCGGGTATGTGCGGTTATTATTGAATTCAAATGTCACTTTTTGATTTACCAGTCAGTGCCACATGACCATATTTCACGGCTACATCGTTGTAATTTCATGCCTTTATAATCGAGTCCACTTAGTTTTTGAGACGAGGATCGGTTGTAGCTCCACCAATTTTGGCATACAGTTGGAACCGTGCCAAAACAAGAAAAACAAATTGTTTACTAAAAATCCGGGTGTGGAAGCCAAAAATTGTAATCTTGGAAATAATGAAGTTCATAAAGAAAATGGTTTGAATAGTGTTTAAGATCTTATACACGGCAAAAAAATGGATTTTACTCCTGCCTCATTTTCAACTCTCTCATAATTTTGAAATTTTCTCCAGTAAATTGCGTATACACATCCTCCATGAAAAATAAAGTATGCAATTTCAAGCCGGCGGTTTGCAAAATTTAGAGGACGTTCTAAAACTAATTTTTTTCAAACGGTGAATAATTTTGTCCATCCGCGTGATTTTCCGATTCCCCGGACTATCCGAAACGAAAGAAAATAAATTTATTTTATGAATAGTTGTTTTTTGTCAGATATTTGCCTCAATTTTTCCTATTTGTGGTAATTTGTGGAGAGAAGGGTATTTTCGGCCGTAGTCGGAATTATTTCTTTTGATTTCCTTGATCCTCTCCGAACACACTTTTGGAACTCTGATCGATTTATTATTATGAATTTATCGTATAAACAACATAGTCCAGCATCATGTCATGAATCTACTTTTGGATCAGTTTTCTCGGTAGGCCAGTTCAGATCATGAGCTACGAGCGTAGTGTCTCAGAGTCTCGGCTTCCAGCTCATTATAGACATGTCAAACCCTACAGTCATGCAAAGGTATTTGTCCTTGCTGTGAAAATTTGAGTTTGTTATTTTCTTTTTTACTTCATACACTAATTAGGAATATAATACTTCCAGCTGCGATTGTCCCTCTAAAAGTGAGTAGAAATTCATTGTAGAGCAGACAAGACATCAAAAATGTGAATGGATTGGAGTTGTATTGAATGTTGTGGTTCCAATAAAATTATTTATGCTTATCTTCTGAAGAAAGTGTAGAAATGTTTCAAGGTATTGAATCATTCTGGCAAAGAACAAGAGTGTTGTCAAGTGCATATACCTCAACTTTTTCTCTCCCAAAGAAGTGAAATTCCATTTGAATTTGTTGTGGAAGTATTTCCTGAAGGGATCATTTGAGTTGATAACTAGTCATAAGAATATTCTCTCTCCATGGGTGAAAAAACTAATGGACTCTTTTACATGGGCCGCAGTGGTCACTGGTCTCGTGCTAGGAATCGCACGTTGAAAGGTAAGACCTCTTTAATCCTTAGCTCGCACAAGTTTCGACTTCTGAGGGCTGTCGTTCATAGGGGGATGACAGCTGGTTGACGAAAACAACAAAACATTATCATGCACTGATTTTCTCTAGAGTAGATGCTGTGTGCCGACAAAATCTGCTTTCAGGATATTGAAGTTTTTACAGGATTAGGAGTACGTACACAAATCATAGGAAATTTTCCGTCCCCAGGGCAATTATATGAAGAATTCACCTCTTGACACAAAAATTATTGGGACAGTTGTAACACGATTACATTACATATCACTTGTACTGGCCAGCCTCATAACATTCATGAATGAGATATGAGGCCTATCCATAACCTCAAAAAATATTCTCACCTCTTGTCTACAATGGCAGATATTCCTCATCGCAATTTTAACACGATTAACACCGTCTCCTAGTTTCAAAATGATTTTCTTCAACTATGAAGCATTAACGTCACCGAACCTAATATAACCTAGCCTACCAAAAGTATTACAGGACTTATTTGTGATTCAATGTATTCTATCGAAGCCGTTTTCTGATAGCCTTCTCACTTTTCGAGAAAACTCAAGTCAAAATTTGTGTGTGTTCCACCTCTGATCATATGACAAACAATTTTTTTTCAACTATACATTATGCCAAGAAGTAACGGGCCAAATTTCATAGTGCTACAATTCATCCTATGGCTACTGGACTATTAGGCCTAGTATACTTTATTGTTCAGTCAAAGCTTAAAGAGAAATAGCCGTGAAATTCTCTTAGAATTTTGCAATTTCTGAACGAGGATCACATATGATTTTAGTTTGACAGCCTCCAATTCACATCTGAAACATCTGTTTTGATATAAAAATATTCCAGTCTGGCCAGCCTTCAACAAAATTCTTCTTAAATTGTTCCTAAACCAAACTGTTTCCTGTAATCCCAACTAATCAAAATTCCAAAGCCTACTCTCCGCCAATCGGGGGCAATTTATAATCAACGACGTGAATTCCTCACGCACTCGAAATTATCAGAATCATCTTCTGCTAATTACGTAAGAGCCACTTACAGTGTCTGAAATCACATCGTCCGTGAGGGTCCGCAATCTTAAACAAAAGCGTTTTTCGGCCATAAACTTTGTTATGATTAACGATAGACGTTAATTATGGTTGACCCTTGTCCGCTGCTACAGCTCGGCTGAAGGGATAAAAAGCGAGACTGGGAAAACGAAAGGAAAGCGAGGGGTAAGTGTCCGATATTTTAATATTTGAGGTGGATGTCGACTGTAATAAAATTTCATTTCGTTTTATTAGTACCTTCTTCTGGTATCTGAATTTAACAATGCACAACGTTATTTAGCCGAGGAGCGTGACACATCCATTGGTAAACATAGCAGAAAATAATTCAGCATCAAAATGGCACGTTTGAAATCCATCGTGAATGTCCTTTCAACTGATAATCATAGAGGAAAATCAGTAGCTCAAAAAGGTTCGATACAATGTTAACACATTTAAAAAATTCAATACAATATTATATCATACAGAAAACACTGAGACAACTGGCAGCAAACTGTGGGTGCCAGGTCACAGTAGCCTCAAAAGCAACGAGAAAGCAGACTGCCTGGCCGCCAAAGAAAGGGCAAACACACCACTCACCGGACTAGAACCCTTCTGTGGACTCTCCAAAGCCCTCTTAAAAGAAGAGTTTTGACCCTGAGAACTCGATGGAATTAAATCTCACAGAAATAAGGTGCCAGGACAAAGACAAGCGAAAAAGCAAGTGAGTCTACCGCCAAGGAAAGCTAAACAGCTTCTCGAGTTGCACAAAAAGACTTGAAATTGGCAACGGGACTAACATTCGGGCCTTCTTAACACCCTCCGACATCATGAACTTAGCTCCCAGGAAACTGATGAACTTCACTGTCGATTGCTTGACATTTGACATTCATTTTTGTAATAAATATCTGACACCCGCTTGCTCATCTATTCTCTCTTGTCCTATTAACTCAGCTTTTTCTCAGGTAGATCTCTCCATGAAGAAATTGGTCGATAGGGTTCCATTTGACACTCTATTTATGAATGATCATATTCCACAGAGGTACACTTTATCACAATACTATATTACATTACATAGAAGGTGAATACTTACCAGTTAACGATTTTGCGAGTACTTATCTACCTCCTACTTGATGTGTAAAGTTTTGTCTGCTCCCTTGGATATGATTCATGTCACGTTGTGAATCGCCGATTCTGAGGAGTAAGTAACTCATTTACCTTTCGTCTTCGTCAATATCAATGGGCACTTTCGATTTAATTCATCATATCTGATCAGTCATTTTATTCGTGATTGTTTCATGAAACGTTGAACAGTACTTTGTTCAAATGTTACTAGTTGACTGTTATCGTGATGTTGACTTTCCGGATTAAAGACCGAGGCGATACCTTATTTGCGAACAATTACACTACATCTCGATACTGCACCAGTAAACTGATAACTTGGCACTTGGCTTGGACAAAATAGAATGATTTCTCTGATGAAAGCTGCTTTGGTACACGTGCACATATCGTTAATCTGTTAACTAATGATAAAATAATTATTCTTAAATTTTCTAATGAATAAATGGGAGAATTCCGAATTAATAGGGTCCGGCTGTCAATCAATCAGTATCAATTATGATCTGTACTTAAAAATCCAAAATGTCTATTAGATTTTATTATGCCATATATCAGTTTCAGCTGATTTCAGAAATCGTGATTCATACCTGAGAGGTACTTGAACTTCGTAATTATCAAGTGACGAATTACATGACGATGTGAATCTTCTCTAATAACTAGCATGAGGCAGGAGGGTGGGTTTTCATAGAATCTTTTACTCATACATACTTTAAGGGTCTTGTTGCAAAGAAGTTACTTATGTGGCGAATTACAAGCTATTGAAAGAAGAATACACGCCACAAGAAATTTCCAACTAGATCTGTGAAAATGGTTTAGTAGATAACGTACTTGATTTAGTAAATGCAAAATGTGTATGGGGCTAGTGATGAGCGCAGTTTTTTAACCAACAACAATGACTTAAGAAAGACTTCTGAAATTGTCAACTTTATCCAGGAAGCAAGAAATAGCTGAAAAAATTGATTTGGAGATGTATTCCATTTTTAACAAAATACTGTCAAGAAAAATTAAGTCTACCTAACCTAACGTTGTTTATTCCTCAATACAGAAAAAAGAAAGATGTTCACTCTCTCCTTCATGTAAAAATCGGTACTCTAATATTATCATTAAAAATCCGTTTATATCATTGTTTAATTTTTTCACTAATTTTCTGAATGTGCCTAAGATTTCTTGGTTTCTGATCAACACTAACTGGCATATTTTTCACTTTCTGATAATTTTTCATTTTCATTTATTTTACTTTGTTGGCACTAGGTACTGTCCAAATGATACTTTGAAGAAATATTCGTGGTTTTCATTTACTTTAACGCACATTCATCTTTTTGTTATTTTAGCGACTTTCTCGTATGGCTGAGCCTCATTTGAATGACCAAAAAGTAACTTACGTCGAGTGTCATTTCCTATAGCTACTACCCACCATAGTATGAAAATAATAATTGTTAAGTCTTTAATGGTAAACCGATTTTGCATAATAAAAGCACTTAACTGATGAAAATTTATAGCTTTATTAAATTTCAGAATTTGATTAGCGCAAATGATAGGTGGGAAAAATTTATCAACCGATGTTATCTCTTTGCTAGTAAATTAATCGATAATCGATTAATTTAAAGCGCAATTTCTCAGGCAGCTGGTTGTGCCTAAAGGAGGCTAGCGAAGGTGAAATCAAGTACCGGCAGCAGGTTTTGGAGTAGAAAAACAGTTCTGTTCATCTATATGCAATAATCAATGCAAAAAATAATTGTAACATTGCATTGAATGCATATATACAGGTACTGCTGCTTTTAATCCAGGTTGTACAGGCCATTACATGAATTTATGAGAAAGACTAATCATGCACAATTCTTATGGAAAAGGGTTTTCCGTTGAATTATCTGAATTTTTGGTATGTTGAAGGATTTAATTTGCATAGCATAGCATCCGTGGGCGGGCACAAAGAAATATTTAAAGTAGTTTTCGAGATAAATGCCGTTGGAAAAGTGATGATTTTTCTCATAATTTTTAATAATTAGGGGATATGTCGAGCAAATATTTTTTTATAGGATTACATGCCAGAGTGATATTCATAGTAGGACAGTAGGATGTCATATAAGTCAACTATAGATTCAGAATGAATTACACAAGCGCTAATTGAAACTAATCTATATTGATTTTTTTAATGAAGACGTCAACCACTTGTTTTTTAATGGATGCCATGTTATATATATATATATATATATGTATGAGACATGTTTCTATACAGTGCGGCTTTTAATAGTCACCCCTGTTAACTTTTGAACGGTTTGACTTACAAACATAAAAAAAAACATTTGGAGGGTATCACCGATACTACTTCTTGGAATAAAACACATTGTAATTGCTCGATAGATGGTGTGGGGGAGACATCAACTTAAAAAATGTAAATGACATGGGGGATCATGTGTCACATCGTTGAAAAGATAATTTAATTCTCTTATCAACCATCAACATTCAACCTCCCATTTCAAAATGTAGTATCGGTTATATCGTCCATTCGTTTTTTTGAAAGTTTGTATTTCAAACTGTTCAAAATTTAACAAATGGGGGGACTATTTAAAGCCGCACTGGTGTATAACAAATGCCACAGTGTTTTTGTGAATGAAGGGCGAGTAAGGAGTTATAGTTTAAGTTTGATGAGAATATGTGGTTTCTGTCAAAAAATGCCCCTCTTTGTCGAATGAACATCGATTACATTCTTTGAATTGAATACAGTTTCAGAAATCATGAATAAAGTAATTATAATACATTCTCCAAAGTGATATTTCGTATTTCGTGATCGACAAGAAAATCTCTCATCATAATTTGAATACACTTACTTCAGTGTGAAATCTCACATAATTATAATGCCAAATATAAAATAGGTTTCAAATGAAAAATGAGGTGTACTGGGTGTACATTCAAGACTGATGCAGTAGATAAGCAAAAATGCCCTGCAAAATGCCATTCGAAATCAGTTGAGCTTAAACGCACCGCACCGCCTTTGAAAATGTCTGACGCAAATATAGATGAAAAGTCAGGAAGAATTACCTCGAGATCATGACCAACAAACCCAATAAAAAGTACATTTAACAGAAAAAATTATTAAGTGTTTTCGTATACATTTGGCAGGGATAGGACAGGACAATTATAATGTTGTTCGACCTATCCTGACACTGATCAGAGGCAAAACCTCGAAACATGCAAGTCTTTAGGGGGTCATTCCCAGCCAAGTGAAGGATAATATGCTGTTTAATTATGAGACAAGTACTTGCAATCGGGTCTTCTTGGAAGAACGTTGCACAAATATCTGTTAGATTTAGTTCAATGTCGGTCGTGGTTTTGCCAGGGAAGTAGTTGTTTTCTGACAGATGTTTGTTTGCCTAATTTTTCCGCTCGGTGAAAACGTGTGGAGAGAAGGGTATATCAACTTTGTCGAATGTATTCGTTTCACTATGGGGTAAATAATACTGGCACAACCTTAAAAAGTAGAGAGCTTCACAAAAAAAAATGCATGACAATACAGCCTACAAGGATTTGATATGGTAGATTACTAAAAAATAAGATACCAAGTGAAAAAATTGGTGAATGCGCCAATGTAAAAACTAGACTAAGAAGGATTACCGAACTGTTGTTATATTTGAATGTATTTTGAACGAATATTTTTGGTTAACGCTTGTTATGCTTGCCCATTACAGTAATCGACATAGACAATCAAGAAAGATGCCATGATAGCGGGAGAAAATGAGAAAAATCATTAGCAACTCACCCAGAAATACTGCATCATTCCCTTCAATTATCTCATAGAGGGATTCTGACAGAATTGCCACTTTCCCAGTTGGTTCCTAATCATTTCTCAATTTAACAGCATTCGGCAATTATCTTATGCTATACTGTGTGAGTATAAAAACGTGTACCTACTCAATAAGATTTATTTTATTAATCTAAAATTTTCAGCTGAATCGGTGATGGAGGATTTAATTTTTTTTGTATTGCTGAGCGATTTATGAGGATATGCAACTGCTAAACAGTAAGGAAATAATAAAGTTTATAAAGCATTTAAGAGGAAATACATGAAGTATATAATATAACTCGCTCTGAAGATGATACTGTTTGTAGAAACAATTCGTAACTTTATAACAGTATAATTTTTCAGTTAACAGTTGAGATGAATTCACACATTTCGAATGCCAACAGTTAATTAATTTTCATGAGATAATTGCAGTATTGCTTCTTTGTTTTTCGTTACAAGAAAGCTTTATCTGGGTTATCTATTATCTGGAGAAATTCATTCAAAAAGCTATATTATGTTTTACACTAATAGTGCCTTTAATTCATGGCAGTTGAAACTCACTTAAGAAAAAAAGTTATTTTTAGTGAGATTTCTCACTCAATAATACTTACCTCGACGAGCTGATTTCGAATCATACAACAAAAATTTATTCTGATGGCGTATTCAAAATAACGGAAATTTTCAGTCGAAATTTCCCTTATTTTCTAAATCCGCCATCAAAGTTAATATTTGTGTTATGATTCGAAATCAGCTCGTGGATTAGTTCAGAGACTTTTTCAGTTTATTGAAAAATGAGAAATGAAAATATTCAAAAATTCTCATTTCAAAATAGTCTATTATAAAATCTTCAGTTGACTCGGAATCGATTTCCAAATTCAGTGAATATATGAGGCTATGAGCGCAATAACGGACTAACCCCAATATTAGCAGCACAGTGGACTATCTGAGCTTAGTCCACTTTGCTTCTAGGAATTCACACCTGTTATGAAAATCCAAAACAAGGTCAGTGCTGTTACCTAGTGACGGGAAGAAAAAGGTTGGTTGGTCCATTTACGAGTTAAGAATTTTGACATGGCGATTGAGATTCTGCAAAAAAAACATTTGTTGAATTATTGTGCGTTAGTCCGTTATTGCACTCATAGCCTCATATACAAAAAAGTTTGAGTTTTACGAAAATGTGTAGAAATTACCACTCTCAACTCCTAATGAACTTTTCAAATTGGGAACGGTTAGAGATAAGACAATTCTGCGAACGCCAATCGATTCAGGATGATGGAATTAGTACAATTTGTGAGTTTCAAGTCGATCGGAAGCAAAACAAATCTACTCGAAAAGACTCTAAGGGAGAGTAGACCCTTATAGTAGGGGAGCCCATGATGCTTAATGTGGATTTACTCGAGCGTCATAGAGACAGACCTATTGGCCTATTGGGCAAAGATGAAAATAATGTTATGTAATGTATACTTTTTCATCGGTGGAGAAAGCGGCAATAGATTTTCAAATTTGTAAATAAATACTGTTGCATGGACATACTCGAGCGCGTCAGATATTGATAGCATCAATGTCCTATGTATTTTTGATAAGGTACGTATGTTAATCTGATTGTTTGCATGATGGCGGTGGTCGTAGGTAAGGGTTGAAATTGAAAAAAATTAAAAATTAATCGAGCGCGTCAGATTTTCTTAGGGGCTGTTGAGTGTACCTAAAAAAAGCTCCCATGCAATAATCTGACGATGTCGATGTGACGCAAACTGGCCGCCAATATTATGATATGAAAAAAACCGCCATTTTGAAATACTCAAGCGCGTCAAATTAAGATATATATGGTTCACCTTCATGTCCTAGATGTGCTGTCTATCTAGAGGGATTCGCCTAATCTGACGAAAAAAAATTAGGAAAACGGTTGACCGTAAAGCCATGCCTGCAACTTCCCGCTAACCCATACCTAAGCGCTCAACATTTCACTTATTTTGTTTTTGAGCTCTCCGAACTCAGAAGTCTGATAGAAGTTTATACAATTTTTGGAATTTTCAAAGCGCAATAATTTTTTAATAAATGAACCGATTTTCACGCGGTTGGCGGCATTTTCAGATTAGTAGAATATACACTTTTTAGCATGTAATTAACTCACCCTACCTTAATCTGACGCGCTCGAGAATTTCTGATGATCACTTTTTTTTTACTAATCTGATCCTTTATCGTGGCCTTATTTATGAGGTTCATTTTTGGTGGAGGTAATTAACCGGGTACAAGGTATCCCCCTATATATTAATCTGCCGCGCTTCAGTAAATCCCGGAATCGCCGCTTGTGCTCCCCTGCTATTAAAAATCATGAAAAATTAAAACTGACAGATCACTTGAAATTTGCACTACATTATTTGTATATGCTCAGATACAAGGTTTAGCATAAAAGGGTAACAAAACAGTCAAAAATTTCCTTGTACATTCGAATTATTGAAAATGTTTATTTTTCATGAGTGATAAGATTCGAAATCAGCTTGTCGAGATAAATTTGACAGGAGTTTACGATTTACTGAAGCATTGTTGGATATACTGCACCGTCATGTACCTCATCGCCCTATAGCTGTCCTAATTTTAATAGTTGATGTTTTGGTTACTTATTTGAATTTGTTTCTGTTGATAAAAAAATAGAATAATTCTGAAGTTGTCAAATAAAACGTTAATTCAAAAGTAGTATCTCTTCCCATTTTTCATCAAATAACCAACAAGCATGAATAATAATAATTTGAAAAAATGTTCATTTCGAAATTGCAATTCCGTAAAAAGACAAAACTAGCCCCTGAAATTCGCACTACATACGCGGAGAAAAATGTATAGTGATATTTACAATAATTTCTGGTACTATATGTGACAACAATAATTTATAATAACGTTAACTATAAATTATTTCAACAATTTATTGGTATTTCACCACTTACTATCCAAGTTATTAGGGTTACCAAAAAATATTGTAATTTTTATCGTAATTTCTTGAATATTTCAATATGTTCTTCAGATTTTTCTCAGTGTACGTAAAATTACATAGCTATTTGGAAAATGAGTGATTTGTTTATGCTCAGATACAAAATTTAGAAAAAGAGGAAATGAAACGTAAAAATTTTCCATCTCGAAATTGTAGAGGTTCCGTAAAAAGCATACGAAATCTTGAATTGACTCGGAGTCGATTTAAAATTCGTTGAGCACATACCTACAAGAAAGGTTGAATTTAACGAAAATCAATAGAAAGATTATGAAAATAAAATTGAAAGGAAATTACCATCCCCCAACTCCAGATGAACTTTTCAACTAGAAAATGGATAAAGCATGAAAAATACAAAACCATCAGATTCACCTGAAATTCGCACTACCTACATACGTAAAATTTCATGGCGATTCGGAAAATAAATGATTTGTATAAGCTCAGATACAGAGTTTAGCAAAAGAGGAAATGAAACGTCAAACATTTCTAAATTGTCCTTCTCGAAATTAAAGAGGTTCCGTAAAAAGTCTACGAAATCTTTGATTGACTCGGAATCGATTTCAAATTTGTTTAGCACTCCGGTTGAGCACATACAAGAAAGGTTGAATTTTACGAAAATGAATAGAAAAATTATGAAAATGAATTTGTCAGGAAATGACCACCCCCAAATACAGATGAACCTTTCAACTAGAAAATGGATAAAGCGAAAAGTACAAAACCGTCAGATACTTTCAAAAAATGTATGATTTGTTCAAGACTAGATTAGATGCAGTTTAGCATGAAATGGGAATAAAACGTCAAAAATTCCCTTGCACAAAATTCAATTTTGATGGCGTATCCAAAACATCAGATTTTTTTATTATGAAACATAATGAAACAAATCTTTTTTATATCGTCAAAGATTTATAACTAGATGTAGGTACTGTTCACTAAGTGGAATGCAGGGAGATTGGAAAATACAATTTTTTTGTACGTACCATATATGAAAATGAGTCATATTAATCCTAAAAATATAACCGAAACTGATGTTTATCGGCTCTTGGGCTGCTAAATTTCAAAACGATTTTCACTTTCTATACACCTTTGACTGTCACTTGCGTACTTTGTTGTTTCCTATAAATTCTTATTAAACGTCAGTGTGGATCAAAGTCTGTAAATCGAAAGAACAAAAGTGTGAATAATAATAAGTGCGTTCTGATTCTGTATATTTGTGATTTGATGGATTAGTTAAAATGAAAAGTAATTCAGACAGTAATGAAGAATTTACGGATACTTCACCTGACTTGCAAGAAGAAGTCAAGACACCGTTACGAAAAAAACTATGAATATTTGTTCAACAACTGGAAAAAGAGTAAAAAAAGCAAGAACCTTACAGAGAGAAAGTACTTGTTTTCGACAGATATTTGTCTCATATTTTCCACTTTGTGGGATAGTGTGGAGAGAAGGAGATATGTCCTTAACTCAATAATAATTAAAGTTTTCAAGACAATAGTCTCGTTGACACACTGACAATTTCAATCACGCTCTTCCAGGATAATTATTATCGAACAATTTGGAGTACATCAATTCGATAGAGAAATTTTGACCTTTGACTTTTATTAAATCCAGCCACATCCTGAGAGTACCCCTGCATGAGATTATGTATTCATTATACTTTCACACAAATGATGGCTCAGCACCTAGTTAGCGATTTCGCCCAGAAAAGATGATTAATTATAACAATTAATGCCCCATCAATTATATCGATTCTCATAACAAGGGCAGCTGCCTCACCGTCCTGTTTTTCGAGCATCTGTATGGTTCTAGCAGGTAGGTGGCACATCAGCATAAGGACATTCCTCCATATAAGCCGATGCTTCTAAATTGCCTGCATTACATTAATTTGTGTACATCATTTTAAAGGTAATTAATAAGTGTGGGCACCGACATATTCTTTGGACACTTTTTAGTGAAACTACCTTTCTCACAATAATTTTTAAATGATTAATTATTAATGTATTAACGTTATACGTGTGAAGGCACAATGCATGTTTACAAATTGAGCTTTATTTAATGAGTGAAACTTAAAGAATACACATAAGTTATCAAATGGTCAGCAAATTTACGAAGAATAAAAATACAGAAGAAATTTTCAGAACTGTTTATTTTTCACACCACTGACAAAAGTCCTATTCATCTTATATTTCGAAGATATTTTCATACAAGTCTGTCAGATGATGTTATAAATAAAGATTGTTTTCTTCCATAGTATCCACTTAAATCCTGATGGTACGAAAACAATCATATGGTAAATATTATTTGTCTACTTCTCTTTTAATATTTTCATTCCCTTGCTTGTAAGAACTCCTTCAGGAAAGAGATTTTTCCTCAGTTCTGGAATATACAGTACCTAAACTACTTATTTGAGCATTGGGCCACTTTTCACATATCAATTTTGGGATTTATAAAGCACCTTTCCTTAGACTTGGTTGTGATTATTTCAAATGATACTGAATTACTATCATCGGTATCCTCAGAAGTAGTAAAATTTTCTTTGTGGAAGGTCATACGAGCTATGTAGGATCCAAAGTTATACAGAAAAATTTAGACTTTCGGAACTTACTGTATTGAGAGCAGTTTAACTTGAATCACTTTCGAATCATATCCAATATCAGAGGTAGATTTCTTCTCTGGTATTTTTGATATGTTGTAGTTCTTGATGTGTTGATCAAAAGTGCCCATAGCTACAAAGCTCAAAAATGGATTGTTTTCGACATATGGAGCTTTGAAAATGGATCATTTCCATTTTTGCGGTGTTTCCTGATCAATCGGAGAGCTTTCATTCCTAGTTGGGAGGTAATTTGGATGATTGGTGTTCAGAAGTATAGACTAACAAGTCTTCCTCAGTAACATTAGGCGCCACAATCGATAAATTTTCAATACACTGCTCCACACTGGCCATGAAATTAGAGACAAATTCCAAGATATTTATTTCCTGAAAACGACATATTTTGGGTATATTTTCAAGATAGCCTGAAATAACTGATTCTGAATAGACCTCATGTCCAATAATATGGATTATATAGGCCGTGGAATTTTGAACTTGGAGCGTCTACATAACATAATGTTACTGGATGGAGCCTGTAAAGTCATCAGGGGTTCACATCCCCTTCTCTGCTTGGTATGTGATCATGAAAGAGTAGGAATTGGAGCATTTATTTTCGAGGCAGCAACTCGTGCAGCAGATGAACTCGGTCTCGTATTCGACATTGAACGGCCGAACCCAATCTCTGTCACCGAATTGAAACCCGTTCAGCAAAAAGCCCACGTCAAAGCTGCGGAGAGTGAGAGTATTCAACAACTTCATGAGGCTAAGCCAAAGAATGGGGTCTTCTTTAGGAACATTGAAGACCTTGGCTTAACCAGCAACCTGACCTTCGCATTTCTCCGGTCAAGGGGGCTGAAATCTGAAACCAATGGATTCATAATGGCCTGCCAGGATGGTGTCTTCAACACCCTCGTCTACCGTAGTCGCGTGATGGGTATAGAAGCCCCTAACACTAGAAGCAGAGCGTGTCATAGAGCAGTTGAGACCATAATGCATTTGTTGTCAGCCTGTCCAGCTTATGCGGTCTCAGCCTATATCCACAGGCACAACAAGGCACTACGAGTGTTGTACTACCATTTGCGACACTCGTTCTACCATCTACGACACTCGTACGGTATAGACGATACACTGGTGTTGACTCCGGGGGATATTGAGTCCATTGTGGAGAATGAGAAGTGCAGAATTCATTGGAACTACTCATTCCCCACCATCAGGCAAATAGTAGACAATAAGTCTGATGCAGTCCTTCTCGACCATCAAAGTAGGACGATTTTTGTCATAGAGTTTTCGACTCCTGGCGAAACGAACATCGTCCAAAAACAGGAGGAAAAAAGGACCAAATATCGAGACTCGCTCTTTGAACTCCGCAGGCTTCACCCTGATCAATGGGGTACTTGGTGGAATGATGGACACGCTGCTTTCAAATTTGAAAATTATACCGGCTTGTTGTGATGCGACAGAAATCTAAGCCGGACGAATGCAGAAGGCCATTATTCTTGGTTCACTCCGCCTTAGGGCACATGACTCGCGGACCCAGTAATTATTCATCCCACGGACGTGGGAAGAGTTTACTGGGGTTAATGATGCATCAGCACGCCCTTCAGATCTATTGGGGCTACGAAGACAGGGCCTGACTGAAAAATTCCTGACGGGAAAAAAAATCTCATTAGCACTCACGGAGTGTACCCCAAGGCATAGCCTGATGTGCGGATAGAGGACGGCTATTCGGCACCTCAGGGCGACTTACTTGGGTGGACTTATTCAATATCATCGAATATCAGGCATATTCCGAATGAGTTATTACGATTTAATTTTCGAAATACACCCAAATGATGTCGTTCTCCGAAAATTAAAATTATTGTAGCATGTATAGATGTGGGTATCACTTTCAATGTCAGTGTGGGGCAGTGTATGAAAAATTATCGATGGCGGTGCCTATAACTAAGAAAGTCCAATCGTTCTTCTAGTTCTGGCCACCTAACATCCAAGTTACCTCCCAATCAAGAATGAGATCTCTCCGATTGAAAAATCCATTTTCAAAGCTCTGTATCTGGAAAACTAAACATTTTTCAACAGTGTTGATATGGGCAGTTTTGTTCAGCACATCAAGCTCTACAACATACCAAAAATTCAGCCAAATTCACGGAAAGCCATTTACACTCACTTGAAATGGATTGAAGATACGAACTATCAAAACATTGTGACTTGTAAAGATTTAATTTATCTTGTATTCAGGCAACTGACGTACAAAACATTTGAGAAGGTAGGCTTGAACGAGCGCTTCGTCCGTTACCGCACCGCCTTTGAAAATATCTACTGCAGATGTAACAGGAAGAATTACCTTGAGACCACGATCAACAAACCCGGAAACCACCGACAGTTCAAAGTACAAAACGGTTTGACTCACATTTAAATTTGAACCCCGATCAAACTTGAAACGTTTGGTGTATATTGGTTTTTGAATGTTTCTTTGAATTTGCCCTCGTGTATTGCAAAATTCACCTGGAAAGCGTGAAAGTGGCACATTTCATGACCCGTCGCCTCGTCAATAACATAGCGTTTTTAGTACCTATATATGAAAATATTATTTTTAATAAGTCGATGTAAACATTTTAATTTATCGACAGTGGAAGGAAATGATAAAAATTAATAGCCTCTGGATCGTCGTTTGATCAGTCACGTCTCAGATACTTCATTAACATTTTTATTGATAATATCACGGTAGCATTACTTGTTATTTATTGACATTGATGCCAGTGTCTGTTTATGTAAACTATCGTCTTAAATTACTTTTATAACTTATTCTAAACGCAGAAATAAGAATACTAAACGCAAAATTACGCGTAGCCGCAATCAACATGTCAAGAATGTTATGTACGATCTCTTATTACGAACACCTCATTAAGAACATATTTGCTAAATTAATGGGTATTTGTAAAAATTCCCGCCAGTTTCCTGTTTTCTTCTCGTCGGCTTCGTTTTTTATTGTTCTTTCGATTTTGTGCGTGAAAAAATGCAAGTAGTTTGAATTATCTAGCGCAGCATCTCAACTGCGTTCATGTAGGCACGTTGAATTTCATTTATTTTTATTTCATATCGGCAGTTAAAAACAAACCGAGTTTGGTAGCTTCACCAGTGGTAATCCTCGTGAATAGTATTAGAATTCATTTATTCGAGAATCACAATAAAAATAGGAATATTAACAACATGTCAGTAACTGTCAATTTACATATAAAAGAATATCCTCATTCTGCAAATATCCGATGTCTTTCTGCTTCTATGTTTATTTTTTATGTACAGTTCATAAAATCAAGTAACTCGTAACAAAATGCATCAAAAATAGCAGAGCTTGCCTTGCTGGAAGATCAAAGGGTACTCGGTTTTACATCCGATCCAGAAGTTAATTAAAGATTTCTCTTCAAAACAATATCTCATGGAACTATCTTCTGTGAGATCAATAAAACTTTCTTTTAGTTCCAATTCATTTGGTGAGGTTTCCGAAAAAGGATGTCTGATCCAGTCTACTTTCGAACAATCTTCAGTGAAATACTTCTTGAAGCTTTTTTGAAGGCCTTCCAACTGAACAATAAATAATATCTGCAACCACATCTGGCATTGGAGATATTTCAATAAAAATGATGATAGAGTGGGAAATGCAGATAAATTCTCCTCCTGTATTTGCGAACAAAACAGGACCAACTTTCTCTTGATGGAGTTTAATTTGTCACTGGCTGTGAAGGTTGTTGGGTTTGGTCCCTGAAGTCCCAAGTTCAGTGTATTGAGTTTGTCCAAAATGTCGACTAAATAAGCCAATCTTGATAAGAATTCTTCACCAGCAAACAATTTTTTCCTGTCATGATTTTCTTCAATTAAAAAAATTCTGATTTCAGTTCAAAGAGACGGTTCAAAATGTTCCCCCGAGATAACCACCTCACTTCTGTATGCAGGAGTAAAATGTTGAACTTGCCACCCATTTCTTCATACATCAAGGAGAATAATTTTGTGTTTAGAGCCCTAGCCTTTATGAAGTTAATAACTTTCACAGCATCAAATAGAACGGAGTTGAGATTTTTTGGCATACCTTTAGTAGCTAATGCTTTTCGATGAATGCGTACTTTTGCATTTAGGAGCGACTTCCTTGATTTTTGCTGCTAGCCCTGTCAATCTTCCTGACATAGATTTTGCCCCATCTGTACACAAGCCACTTGGACCAGAGAATGCCTACTTTGAGCACATATTCATCAATTACCTTAAAAATAAGTTGCGCTGTGGTATTTGATTCAAGTGGTTTGTAGAACCAAAACTCTTCATTATAATCAAATCACACGAAAACAAGTAGCTGCGCCATGTTTGTAACATCGGTGCTTTCGTCGACTTGAAGTGCAAAATGAGTACATTCTTGGAGTTTTGAAGCCAGTTGTTCTTCAATATTATTAGACATATCGATAATTCGTCTCATTAATGTATTATTTGACAGTGGTATTTTTTGAATTTCTTTTGCTGCTTTTTCTCCTAACACGGCTTGGACCATTTCCACAGCGGCTGGCAGTAAAAGCGTATCACCGATTGTGTGAGGCTTCTCATCTTTTGCGATTCTTAAACTAGCAAGGTATGACGCCTTTATCAAGTTAGTATTGATCAAATCAGGGTGCTTAGTATTTTGATGTCGCATCAGTAAAGAATGCTCCATGCTTTGATTCGAAAGTGTTTCAAGACATACAAAATATAGGGGAATAGGACTAAAACCGTACTGTAAGTAGCTTTCATCATATTTAAGATTGGCCGGTGATTTAGGTTTTTTAGCACAAACCTTTGAAGTAGAAGAGGGCGTCAGAAATAGTTTCATAGTTCAGTTTTCTTATATGAAATCACAATCAATTATTCAGGGGACAGGTCCGGCCTAGATTTGCTACAAGCTACACTACACTAATTAATGCAGGTTGCTCACATCACTCACGCGTACCACCTGAAACGTTCCCGCGTACCACCAGTGGTACGCGTGTACCGGTTGGGAACCTCTGTTCTACAGCATGGAAATACGGCTAGTTTTTGGTATAAATACTATTCGTATTGACTTCCAACTCCATGTGCCAAGTAAATCCCAGGATAGTTACTAGCGCTAAGCCAGTCCTGAATATTCCTATCCGTGGAGAAACTAAATAAGGTATCAAAAATACTAACAAATCATTAATTTGAATGAAAACAGTGTGCCTAAGACATGTACATGTCCCAAATGTCACTTAGCTCTTACCGCTCTATTACAAACAACGCAATGATTCACGATGCCGTTGAAAAAATCATAGCTTGCTTTTATTTCAAAATTAGCATCATCGCAAAGAATTGGGTCCGAAGCAATAACTCCTCGAAATTGGTCACATTTTACATTCGTATACCAGTTTCGAGAAGACATGCGTCCAAAAAAAATGTCATTAATCGCCATCCATTCAGTTCCATTGTGAGTCGAGATCGATCGACGAATATTATGCCTCTCGGAAAAGAAATCCGGATATCTTATGAACCTCTTGAAATATTCGAGCGGGTCTAATCAATCTGGCAGTCGTCAAATACATCGGAGCCCCGAAAAGACATGTATTATGTGCATATTCGAGCTACTGTCGCCAAAACGCGCCGACAAAAACGACGGTCTTTTGTACAGCCGCACTTCTTTTGTTTCGCCGCCTGCTTACCCGACTAATTCAAATAGTTGGCTTTGGAAACGTTAATGGGGGCCCTGAAGAACTGTTTTGCGGGCACATACTGAATTAATTTGATGCTGAACCCGCTACCGTTTGGTTAGAAAAGAAGAAAGAGGCCGATCTGGATTTGTAACTAATGTCATTCCGATGTTTTTGTAATCGCTCGCAGAGATTTTTGGAGACTTTTAATATTTGATGGCTCAAAAGTGGCGTAGGTTGCGAAAGGACAGTTTTTGTTAGCTGGTTAATGTAAAGATTCGTATAACACTCGTAGGGGTCAATTTATTTCAAGTTTTTCATAATAGTAAATTGGAGGAAAAACGTTAATTTATATTTGAGTGTGAAGATTACAGGTGCAGCGTTAGTTTTAGCGGCCAGAAGTGCCGTGGCAACATTTTTTAGACAAGTTTACTTCCAAGTGTCTAAGAATTATTTTTAAATAGCTGTATTTTTCTCTTATATCATAAATATGAAATTGTCAGCAAAATGGTTTATTTTATGATTTTTTAATTTGCTTCACAATCTGACACCTTTGGCTGAAATTGATTGCTTCATTTGGTTTTGGAAATATCTTAGGCATTGAGAGTTTTGGGTGAAAACCCCTGGTAAATGAGGCTCAGGCCCACCATGAAAATTCTGAATTTAAAAGGGACAATCAGATCTAAGAGGAGTCAAGGATGGAACGCTTCCGTAGATGATAATGAGCGAAGTATAGATTCTAAACATTCTAGAAGGTTCTAGGGCGTCTGAGGGTTGCTCGTAAGGGTGCAGCCGGCTGACAGAAAAGAAGAAGAAATAATGAACGCGAGGCGAGGCGATGAGGCGTAAGATAGAAGAGAGATTATAGGATGTTTCCCTTCGAGTAATGCTCATCTTCAGTTGAGATACTATATGCACTTGAAAAAAAGCTCAAAACCACGGTTTTCATTGACATTAGATGCAACTTTTCGACAAGTTATTGGCAAAGTTGCCATTTCATTTGATTATATATTATATATTCTGGAGACGACTCTGAGTCCTACTCAGCTTCTCTATACTGAAATTCTACTTCTTGCATAGACTACTTCCTTCATATGACTTCTCTTAGGATTCCAAAAATTATACAATATATCCCACTTAACATGATACGTAACATGAGCTGGGTTAAACAACAAATAAAGTTAACAAATCAAATTTACCCTATACCTTTACAGTTTGCTTACATACATTTATATAGGTATTCAGTAATTACAGTAACATTTTAATTTCTACTTGGAAAAAGGTGATGGCAATGCAAAAACTAGAATCTGGCCAGCGATCTCAAACTCCATCCAAAAAAGGTATTTACAAACTTTCTTTTCACGATTCTTGGAGGAGAATATTGGTAGAACATTCAGATGACACAATTTCTTACCGATTCTATCACGATTTGCCAAATTTTTAAGAACAATCCTTCAAAAAAGAAAATCTGCGCATTGGATGCGTAAAACTTGGTAATACCAATTTTTTTCAGATGATTTTATAGTTATATAGCTATTTTTCAAAAAGAGTTGATAATCTATTTAATTATTGAAAAATGAGAAAATTTACTAAAATATTCAATATTTAATATAATGTACAAAATGTTGTTTGAAATTTGAGGTTACTTGATTTTTTTTTATTTATTTCAGCTACATAAAAAAAATTAAAAACAGGTCACAACTGGGCCATTTTTATGGAAGTCGCCACAAGAGTTTAGAGTCTAGCCGAAAACAAACGAGTTGGCCAAGTAAACAGAATTCATTACAATATCTTCAAGTGAATACCCAAATAATAATCATGATCGAGGTCCACATAAAGAACCGCACGTTGCTATTGTCCTAGGGTTCTTAGGTTAAATGTACGAGGAAAAGTTGTATAGCCTATTCATTCTTTATTATATAATATTTCAGATTCTGCGGAAAGGAAAATTGTTAAAATATTTAAATGATAACAATAAACATTTCGCATTACTGCATTATAAAAATGTTCAAAATTAATCATAGTGTTGATTCTTTACAGTAGAGTTAGTAATGCATTATCTCGTATTTACTTACATTTCCTAGTTAACACCCCGAACCATGGAACCAGAAAAATATCACCAAGGCAACTCTGAAAACAATAAAGGTAATTAAAGTTCTTTCTTTCTCTTCAGCTACGAGTCTACGAGTCTACTAGAGGGTTATATTTTCTATTACATTCTGTTATACAGTGAGGGGCAATATTATGGAATAAATTCAGTTTTACGAGAATAGGCAACTTTTGAGACAAATCCCGAAACACGTCGATTTTTATTTCCAAATTATGATTTTGTGGCAGATATGTCATACTAGTGACGTCATCCATCTTTGCGTGATGACGTAATCGATGATTTTTTTAAATGAGAATAGGGGTCGTGTGATAGCTCATTTAAAAGGTTATTCAATTCTCTATTCAGTGATATGAACATCAACATAATTATTTATACAGGGTGGCCAAAACAATATTTAATTTGTAAATGAAATTAATTGTCACAAAAAGAAGTATTATCATTTATTAAATACAAAATTACATTGTACTACTGTCGGAAAACAGAAAAAAAAATTATTTGACAAATAAAAATTGCTTTTCGCTTAAATTAAATGTTCAAATTGCCACCCACCGGCCTCTTGGCAGTAATGGAACCGACGAATACATTCTTCTTGAACATTGTGGATCATTTCTGGAGGTATATTACGAATTTCCAATCTAATTCTATTTCTTAAATCTTGTAAATTCTGTGGTCTATCGATGTAAACTTTTGATTTTAAGTAACCCCATAGGAAAAAATCAAGTGGTGTAAGATCTGGAGATCTTGCGGGCCACTCTATTGTTCCTCGTCGACCAATCCATCTCCTAGGGAAACATCTGTTTAAAAAATCACGAACAGGACGTGCAAAGTGCGGAGGTGCACCGTCTTGCTGAAACCATATGTTTTCATTTGGCGAATTATGATCATTTTCATTTGGAAACATGTCTGTAAGGGCGGGTATAAGTTCATTTTGTAAAAAATCAAGATATATTTGCCCCGTAAGAGACCCATCGAAGAAAAAAGGACCTATAATTCTATCCTCGACTATCCCTGCCCACACGTTTAGTTTTTGAGGGTGCTGAGTGTGTACCGCAGTCATCCAATGGGGATTATCTTGACTCCAATATCTGCAGTTTTGCCGATTCACTGTTCCATTTAAACAGAAGGTTGCTTCATCAGAAAAAAGGATTTCACGAATGAAGCGTGGATTTTGATTACATAAATCTTGCATTACTTCACAAAACTGCATTCGGCGATCTGGATCATCCTCATTGATTTCGTGGACATTATGAATTTTATACGGATGATATTTCTCTTTTTTCAGCACACGTAAAACAGACCTTTTAGAAATGTTTGTATCAGCTGCAATTTGCCTAGAATTAATTTGAGGATTCTCTGCCACACTTAATAATACAGACAGTTTCACATCCTCATTCATTGGTGGACGACCAGCATTTGCAACATGTTTCACGTGTCCAGTTTCTCTAAATTTCTTCTCAATTTTACTAACAGTGGATTGTGTGATAGGCGTATTAGGATATTTTATGGTAAATAAATTACATACTTCTTGTTGTGTTCTGGTTCTATCTCCATATCCAACCATAATTAATACTTCGATTCTTTGTGTTTCAGTTAATGGGGCCATTATTTATTTATTTCATGAAATAAACTAGTCCTTATGAGAAAATGTCAAGAACTGACTTACATTTGACCCAAGCCAACTCGATTTGTAAAAACTATACTTTTTGCTATCTTTTTAGTTCTCATTATTTATTTGCCTAATATCGGAATTTATTTTTGTTTCTTCATAGTAGTAGAAAGCACAGCAGTTCTAAACATTTATTTATAAACTGTTTCAAGTGTTTCAATAGTAGACAAAATCAATGAGGATGATCCAGATCGCCGATAGACCACACATTTCCAAGATATGACAAATAGCATTACATTGGAAATTCGTAATTCAACTCCAGAAATGATCCACAATGTTCTAGAAGAATGTATTCGTCCGTTCAATTACTGCCAAGAGGCAGGTGGGTGGCAATTTGAACATTTAATTTAAGCGAAAAGCAATTTTTATTTGTCAACTAATTTGTTTTTCTGTTTTCCGACAGTAGTACAATGTAATTTTGTATTAAATAAATGATAATACTTCTTTTTGTGACAATTAATTTCATTTACAAATTAAATATTTTTTTGGCCACCCTGTATAAATAATTATGTTAATGTTCATATCACTGCATAGAGAATTGAATAACCTTTCAAATGAGCTATCACACGACCCCTATTCTTATTTAAAAAAATCATCGATTACGTCATCACGCAAAGATGGATGACGTCACTAGTATGACATATCTGCCACAAAATCATAATTTGGAAATAAAAATCGACGTGTTTCGGGATTTGTCTCAAAAGTTGCCTATTCTCGTAAAAATGAATTTATTCCATAATATTGCCCCTCACTGTATTGTGATGCTTGGCAACACTGTGCTACAACGCCATAGTTCATTGTTCATTTCATAACCACAACGTACTATTGATGCCAAAATATTGCTTCTAGCTACGGAAAAGTTTATTTGGGCTGATGAACTCGAAGCAGAATCCATTGTATGTGCAAGTAAGTATGCTATTCAGTTTTTTCAATTAACCAGTAACTAGATGAGTACGCAGTGAATTTAATGTTTTGGAGAATTAGATTGGTATATTTCGATCCCTTCTTGTTAAAATGTTTTCATCATGCCTGCCAAGTGCCATGCTATTTCCGAAAACGAGAAGGATCGAGAACGGAAGGATGATAACAATATATGAGCATGGAATCATGAATCCCTCTCATGTGAACAAATTTTCTTGATGAGTTGTTTTGTTTTCAGCTTTGTCCATAAGATGACAACTTTGAAAGACACTGTATACTAGCATTTATCATGTAAACATTGGACATTGTCCAGAATACTTTATTCAATGACAATTTTAATTGTTGTGTTTTTATTTAATGCCAGTTGTTGTGTTTCTCGTGTTTCTAACAAAGTACCTAGTTAATCAAGTCGTTTACCCTTAAAATGTCTTGTTTTTTCCATTCTCATGTTTCATGATGTTGGTGTGAATTATTAAATCCAATGAAATAACAGTATGATTTGATGATTTCAGTTGACAGTAATTATCATTATTGCAACATGAAAAATGAGTGAAATGAATTGAAGGTACTTTCGTTTAACACATGAAGGTATCGTTATTTTGAAGATTCTCATCTTAGATGGATGCTATACGAATTGACACCATCCTGGTTCAAAATGCATTGGCTGGTGTAACTGAACACAGACTTGATCAGTTGGTGCTGTTTATACTGCTGTTTTTCATTATCAATATTATTTTAATCCTCACTAGACTGGTGCAACACTTTCTCAAACAGGCTTACACATAACACCATGCAGGTTCATATTACTTCACCATTTCGAAAACACAGGAGTCACCTGGAAATGTTAAGAAATACCACCAAACACTGGTGCTCTTCCAATAGGTGTGAAGTGACACCAAACTATACAGGACCTCTAAGGAAATCAGTGGTGTTCCAATATTTGTACTAAAATTTCAGTTCTATCAATGCCTAAAAACACCCTTATCTCTTTGCCTCGTCCTTAATGCAAAGGCAACAATTATTTTCATTTGAAAGTATAGCAAAGTATTTGGAAGGGAATCAGTTTTTTGTTAAATGAGCAAAAATCCAAAAGCATCATTCTTCTGTCTCCAATCGGGTATTTTTATCAGACATAATGTCCAAATATCATCACTACGCTAAAACTCGATTACCGAACCGTTCTTTCTGTCAGTATCATTCATGAAAGCAAAAATGGGTAATTATCCATGAAACCGCATTATATTTCTAACTCCTTTTAATTATAATCCCTACTTACGTTTATGAGTTTCCACTCGTTGGTGTTACAAGAGCCATGAAAGAATAAAAAACGGAAATGTCAAATTACGATGACCCGACATGGCGGTGTGAAAATGATCCCTTGATGACTTTAAAATTATAGTAGCTCTCTCGGCGAGAAACTGTAACCGAGGCATGTTTTTTTGTCGTTAAGAATGTGGAGTGGACTCTATTTCAATATTAAAATATAGTCGTCAGAATGTTAATGATTGACTAATGCTACATCGCTGTACGAGAATTGTTATTATAGTCATGTCGAAACATAATAATTCTGATGTCTTGAGAAATTAGAAATGTCCACATTGAATATCATAACAGTAGCAAGATCTCTGAAGTGATTATGTGAATGGGTTCAGGATGTTCAACTTTGCAAGGAATATATCAATTCATTTCATGGGCGACTGGAGGAATATCAGCGATTTAATCGAAAAATTGAACTCGGCCACTTGAGGGCCATATCTTTTATTCACAGTACTTATATTGTTTACTTTATGTCTAATCAATAAATTTTTATTTTTATTCGTTAGGAATTTCTCAGTCAGGCCCTGTCTTCATAGCTCCGACACTTCCGGAGGGCACGCTAGATCATTTGCCCCAAAAACCACTCCCCACGCCGTGGGTTGAGTGATAATTGGATCCGAAAATCATGTACCTGAGTGAACCAAGGATAACGTCTTCTACATTCGTCCGGCTAAGATTTCTGCCATATTACGGCAAGCCAGTATGATTTTTTGTTTTGAGAGCAGTGTGTTCATCCTTCAACCAAGGACCCCCAATTTCAAAACCACTATTCTAACAGAATGATTTGGGTAAAGCCTGCGGAGTTCAAAGAGTAGATTTCGATTTTAGTCCGTGTTTCCTCCTCTTTTCGGACGATGTTCCTTTCGCCAGGAAGCGAAAACTCAATGACGAAAATCGTCTGTTGGTCGAGATGGACATCAGGCTTATTTGGCTTGTATTTGCCTAAGAGTGAGGAATGAGTAGTTCCAATAAAATAGACACTTCTCATTCTTCACAACAGACACAATATTCCCCGGACCCTAGGGCAATACCGGTGTCTCGTCTATACCGTATGAGTGTCGTAGATTGTAGTACAGCACTTGTAGCGCCGCGTTATACCTGTGGATATAGGCTGAGATCGCATAAACTAGACAGTCTGACAGTAAATACATTATAGTCTCACGAAACGCTCTGCATCTAGTGTCAGGTGGACGAGGGTGTTGTAGACACCATCCTGGCAGGCCATTTTGAATCCCTCGGTTTCCAACTTCAGACCACTTGACCTGAAAGATGCGAAGGTCAGGTTTCTGGATAAGTCAAGGTCAATGTTCTTGAAGAAGACTCCATGCATTAGCTCATCATTATGTAGCTGTAAAAGACTGTCACTCTCCGTAGCTTTGTCGTGGGCTTTTCGCTGAACGGGTTCCAACTCGGTGACAGAATTTGAGTTCTTCCGTTCAGTGTCAAAAACGAGACCGAGTTCAACACCTCACGGGTTTGCTGCCTTGGATAAATATGCTCCAATCCCTGCGTTTTCATGATCGCATACGAAGCAGCGAAGGAGAACGAACTCCTGATAATTTCACAGGCTCCATCAGGCTCCATCCAGTTCCATAGTGTTATGTAGACACTACAAGCTCAAAAGTTCACGGCCCCGTCCTTGTCTGGAGAAGTATAATCGTGGGACAGACCATTTAGGATGCAAGCTCCTATGGAGATTCATCATTTTGCGAGTTTTTACGTCGAGTTGTCGCACCTCTTCCTGAGTCCATTCCATTACCCCAAAGGAGTAGAGTAGAATCGAAACGACAAGTATATTAGATGCAGCAACTTCGTTCTTCCTCGACAGTTCTGATAACCAGATCTGTTCTGATGACCAGATCTGTCGAAGTTCATACTGCGGAGACAGTTTTTTAACAGTGGTAACCTCTCTCCGGAAATGGAAATGAATCAAATGACCTTCAGGCCTCAAGAGAGTGAGGTAATTCATAGATGTTTCAGAGGCCTTCGGTACAGTTTGTCATTCACACCTCCAATCATTTAATCTCTTTCAAAAATACTTGCTGAGCAGAAAAAAGTGTGTGAAGATTGGAGAAACGAAAAGCTGCTTCAGAGATATAGTTTATATGGGGTACCCCAGGGATTCATCCTTGGCCCAACGCTGTTTAATCTATATTCAAATGACTCGGAAAAGATATAGTTATTATTTTGAAGATGGGCTACATTGAAAAACGAAGTACATGGAAGTGGGAGTAGGCCTAAAAAATATCGCAACCTGGTTTTCACATAAACTTTCAACAATTAATTTCAGTAGACTTTCACACTACACCACAACGCGTTATCCCATCTCTCACTTCTCTGAATATAATAATTTTTTTACCATCACGCATGTGAAATAATTCAAATATCTATAGGCATTATTGTTGAAAACCAACTCATATTGGAGACTTATAAATTTCGTGATAGATAAACTTCAATTCTTGATGCATAAACTATGGTACATTGTCATGGAGTGCGGCTTGTAACACTACTGTAAATGAACTGACTGATCGTGACACAAAAACGGCTGCTTGAAATAATATTTAGAAAAAAGATGAATCATTGATCGAACATCCTCAATCAAGAAGCAAGAGTTTTCGACCCAATACAGAATTGGTATTTCGTGTACCATAGAATTCTATAGTCGACAGTTATGTCTCTTTCTCTCCTATGAATTCAACCATAACGTCATCTCACTTATTGTGTCGACTATAGAATTCTATGGTACACTCTCTTTTTTTCCAAGCTCCTACCTAACAGAACACAAATATAAAAACTAAAATAGAATATGAATATAACACAGAGTAATTTCTAAACGCCATCAATGAATATAAGCATGAGATAAAGAAGTCACAATTACGTCAGTTTCAAATTGTACAATGCTCTACCAATTCAACTTAAAACAGGAAAATATTGAAAGACCATAACAAAACTGCATAGATCACTATACAATTAGTTCTTGAATAAAACAATGCTGCTATATACTGTTGTGGCGTATATATCATTATAATGATTTTATTTATTAACTTATATCTTTATTGTATTTCAATTATTCATAGGGAATTTTATTGATCATAACCGATTTTTCAGTCACACACAAACTGGTAACAATTTACGTGACTCTTCTTTGTGTTTATTAACGTGATTTCTTTCCTCTGATTGAATTGTTTGCGTACTCAATATGAGTTGATAATCTTCATTTATCACAGTTGATGATCGATTTAGTTTCCTTAATTTGAGGTGCTGGAGTAAGAGAGTGACATGATGGGAGCATTAAGGGCGGGAGAAAAAAAATCGGAGCTATAAAGGTGACCACTCAAAGTGAAAACCGAGGTGTTGTCTGTCCAAGTTCCATCTCGGTCTCTGAGATATTCGGGTTGTCGCTTTTGAAAACCAGCACAGTACATGACAGACTCGACAACACATCGATAGGTACAGAAAAAATGTAAACAAACATTACAATATTCATTCCGACAAAAAACCCCGTAGCCAAAAAACTTTCGATACAGTGATTAATTTTTTCGAGCGACTTTTTTCCCAGTACCTATTTTTAAACTACATTAAATTATACTAGCGGCATATATTCACGTCTAAATTATGGATCAGTGGCCTTATAAAAAGTGTTAAAACGATTCACATGTGTCTCGAGGCGACAAAAAATACGGACCACATGCTTTCCGCTGCTACTTTAATATTAATTTCAAAAACACTTGTCATCCAACATTGCTGCACTTAATAATAATCAACGGAATATACCGCATGTTACAACTTTAGGTTGTTTACTCTTACTAATGTATTTACTTTACATGTCCATGTCCGTTTCGACCGAGTTCTTGATAACATCACATCTTCATGCAGTCATGCAGTCGAAAGTTTTTTATTTCTTGCAATACCTGTTCAGAAATTGAGTGAGTTCAGCCTAAGGACTTGCAAAAATGTTACCGTCTTATTTTCATTTCAACCTACAGAAAATGAATCTGCCCTAAGTTCGACTGCCCCCTTACTAATTTTCCACAGAACTTTTCGATCCCAAGCAAGTCAAAATCGATTTAAATGCATTTGAAACTATTCAAAATTAATCAATTATTGCTGCTTTTGCTTCTTAAATTTTTTGTGTGTTGATAATAGCATTGGTATTTGATAACATCCTTTTCTCCACGATCATTTGCTAATTCTGAAATGGAATTTGATTACAGAATGCTGGAATTCTTACTCTTGAGATTGAAGAAATATTCTGTAACACCTCTGCCGCATGCAATTCAAATGTATTTACATTCTCTCTCTTGTAATAGAATAATATTTTCACACTGGTTAGCAATAATAACATTAGCCTTGACGCAATTCATTGTCACCGTAGTGGCAAATTTCAGTAGTGTCAAAATTATTGCTGTCACGTTTTCTTTCGAAAATATAAAAAGTATCATGAATTTTTCAAGTGATTCAGAATCAGAGTGTGAAAATACACCACCTGAAATTACAAAGAGTACAAATAATATAATGGAAAGTTTACTACCAAAACACCCGAATAATTGAGTTTTGATAGAAAAGAATGCCGTTAATGTAATATTTATCAGGATGGCTCAGATGGTATAGTTCAAGCCACCGACAAGGCATTTTTCTTTAAATTTAATAGTTTATTCTTAATGCATCTTTGCGATAAAAAAATCAGTTCTGGTTAGTCCAGGATTAGTCCTTTCTGATAAACAGTGTTTTCAAATAATAGTTATTATTTCGTGTAGAAATAATTTTTTTTTTCGTTTCCATTTAAAAATATTTTAAAATTTTTGATCGTGAAGAAAGTATAGTCTGCTACTCGGTTAGAATGAAAATTCGTGATGCTCGTGATGCTCGCATCGAATTTTCATTCTAACCTTGTTAAAGAATATACTATTCCATACCCGGCTTAACTACATTTTTTTCATTTGTAACCCCTATACTCAAGAGCTTAATCACTTCTACAGCACTCCTTCTCAAAATTGACAGTTCTGAGTGTAAAGTATGGGAAGAAGTGTATTTTGAATGAAATTGCTGGGCACTGGACCTGTTAGGCTGTGAAGGGCAGTACTAGATTTCTTCTTCCCCTTTTAGTCAATAATCATTTTCATTTTGTGCTGAGAAATTTCAACTACTTCATTATTATGTTATAAACATATGGTAGATAGCCCTTATTCTCATGCACATTAAGATAACTAATACTTGCGTACTCTTCTTCACTACTCGTGTTCGGATATTCGATAATTCAAGTCAAGTGGCAACTATTGAACGATTCCTTGAATGATGTCATTGACATCACAGGTTAAAATATAAGGGCTTCCTATCTCCTGACAAATTTGAAAAAGAATCAGCTTTTAGTCTTGTTGACACATGCAGTACTTTGGTGAAGAAACGCTTTCCTCTAAAGAAGTGACATGCAATTTGTTAACATCATTGTAGAATAATTTTGTATTTTCTGACATCCCATTGTATACAAAAGCAAAATATATGTATTTTTTTATATTATTCCTTGATTAGTCTGCCACACAGTTCTCAGCAGTCATGTTCATTAATTGCTGTGGAACATAAGGAAATTTTCACCCCTTTGCACACAGCATAATAATTGAAACGTAAAATAATATTAATTTCGTCTGTGGTGATTTGTTTTTATGTTAAATGGAACCTATTTCGACTTTGTGTACATGCAGAGCCGAACCCAAAGCATATTTTGTTATTTAATGAATCACAGCATTTTCCAATACCAGCAGATCAATAACTAAATTACCCTCACGTTTATAATTACATTTAAGGATTATCATACCGGATCTATTAATCAGCCATCTAGGATCCTGAAACTGGTTGGCTTTGATGTTGATATTAATACACGCAGTAGCGCAGGAGATCCTTTGGTCGGCTCATATCACAGACCATGACGAATTTGAACAAATTGACTCATACTATCAATTATTTAAAATTAGTTTTTATTTTCCTACGGCGGCGGAGGCGTGTTCTGGAATATTGCGTCGTAAAGGGTAGGAAGGAGTATTAATATATGTATTTCCAAGAATAAAGTAATTAATTAATCAATTGATACGAATGGTATATGTTATTTATTTCATACTGTATTGTGAAACACACTTTTGAATAATTGATTTTAGTACAGAAAATACCTTTTAACGGTATTGAGTACCGCAATGAAATATTTTACCGGGCAATACATTTCAAATTTCCCATTCAGTGCTCAAAAGGCCTCATTATTTATTACCTGAAAAATCTGCACATATTTATGAGCAGAAATACAATATATTCATAGAATGTTGTAGGAAGAGTAAAAATACTCAGAAAACTTCATTTTGGTCTATTTCTCTGAGGAATCAATGTCTTGCAAATCTTCTACAGTATGGTCTATATGATAAAAAGCACCTTGGAATATAAAAACAACGTTGATATTTCAAACTTCCACAAATAAATAGCGTGTAGGCTCTTTGAGGAGTAAAAGGGTACTTTCAATCCCTCATTTAAGGGACTGAAGTAGCACTTTTAAAAAGTACAAAAATACATACATTCTTTCTACGACCGTGCATTTTTACCCACTTCATCGCACGCATTTTAGTTTTGAGAGTGGCACTTTCCCGCACTAGTAGTAAAATTTGTACATTCAACATTATTATGTGTACATTTAATTGATTTTACCTATATGGTACTATTCAAACAAATGTAAAGTTCAATATTTAATCTAACCCAGAATATTTTTCTTGTTTTCGCTAATTTTCATTCATTGCAATGAAATAAAAACTGGGATACTTTTATATATCTACCCTACACATTTCTCAAAATCAATCCACATAACAATCAAACTAAGCTGAGTCAAGTGGTTTGGTTTGGTAATCAGAAATTTGCTATAATAACGAAGTGTAATCAAGACGTCAAAGGTTTAAGTCGAAGCGTTGTCGAAGTGAGAGATGCATTTTTCAAATTAATTTTAATAAAATATTTTAGTGGATTCGTCTGGCGAAGAGCTCCCATAAGCCATTTTAAAGGAGAAAGGTAAATTCAGACCTGTTAATTAGTTTATCACGAGAAAGATACGAACAGCAATACAACCAATTTTTAAACTTTTTTCAGTACTAGAATTATAAACATGTATTTAATGAACTTATAATGTAAATAATAACTCAGTGTCTGGATTGCAGTTCATAATGTTATTGAGAAGTTTCATACCATGAAGAAGTACATTTTCTAAATTTTCTTGGTCATAAATTTTACCATGACTCTTTGTGATGAAAAATAATGTCTTTTAGTTTAAAGAAAGATGTGTTGGAATAGTTTTCCGGTACGGTAGTGGATATGTTTTAACGAAATTTCCTCCATTATTTATTATTAAAGTTGAAAAAATGGTATTATCAGTGTGTTTTTTTGTTTCGTCTGAAGACTACTTTGATCATTTACACACGAGAAGATTCTCTATATTCTCATCTACGGAGGATATGAAAAAATATCATTCATTTTCCGAATGAACAACTCTCAGTGAAATAACCACCCAAAACAAGACATTTACCTCCCTGAAGAAATCTATTGGCCTGAATCTCAATTTGGTGCTTTCAGCAAGAAGTATATAAAAATGAATAAAAGTACAATTTATCGAGATTTGAACGAACATAGATACCATCATTATCGAAAATACATTTCAACGTAAGGTTTGACACCTGCAGATCCTAAAAAAAGCCTGAATGCCATTACTGAAATATCAGTTGACCTCTAAGATACCCATTATGTTCGATAAAATATTATAGAATGATTAATCAACATAATTATCATATCTGGTCAACTCGAAATTCAAAATTGCTGCATGAATTTCTGGACACTAGGTCGTAAGTGCAGTTTACTCAGAAGTCGATTGATGGGGCTGTATTGTTATATCAAGAAATTTTGACCAGTGACAGATATTCCAGAAAGTATTTGTCCAATTACAATCGAAAGAGAAATGATCTGGTGGCAGCAGGATGTGAATATCTTGAGTGAGGACATATACTGATGTAACTATCCGTTAAAGATGAGATCAATTTAAGCATCAACTGTGCTAATGTTCAATATCATTTTGTTCAATTTTTCAATTCTTCTATTCTCCAATGGAATTTGGCAAAAAATACCCAGAAATATGAGAAAGCAATACACTACTTTTCAATTTCAAAATTGAAGGTCAACTAGTCTTCGGAGTATTGTCTGTCCAGAACCTCGTAAGCCACCCTGTGTACTGCTGTCAACCGTATATTCGAAAAAAAGTCATTTAAATTCGTTCATTCTGAATCAAATGGCAGCACATTATTAAATTGATTGATTCAGCTACATTCATGATAACTACTGCTCTATTTGTTTTCCTATTGAAATACATAAATAGGAAGAATAAAAAACGCAATAGATACAAAGTCATCTAACTGTAATTCTCAAACTGTAAAATGTAATAATCTAATGCATGCAGATCTCGAAATAATGATGTTTTGGTAATAAGTAGATGTATTCAACTTGAAGCTATTAATTCTCACTTGATTTGGGACAATGATGGAATAAAAAAGAAAATAGATGACTAGCATATTATATTACAACACAGTATCGTGAAATTGGCCGATTTGATACACTTTTTTTGTTGTGTCGCAACTATCTATATTCAGATTGTCGTGATTTGAAAATTTTGTTTCGAGAAAATTGGATTTCAATATTTTATGGTTGATTCTGTAATTAGAATTTCCATATTTTTTCGCCCAGATCTTCAGATACTTGCTATACGGATAAAGAAATCTAACATTATTAGAAGATTTGATGTGATATTGTGATATGATCTTGAATCGCAAACTTCTAGGGGTTTGTATAAAAGAAACACATTGAGGTTATCTCAAACTCAATATTGTCACAATCTTCTAAATGAGAAATAAGTATATTGAGAATAATTCACTGGAGCAAGTACATAGTAGCTAAAACCTAAGAAAAAATCGTTACCTACCCATATGGACATGGAACTGATAAGTATTATGGAAAAAGGTTTCAACATTTTCATGGAATTCACCATCACCCATAAGACTTTTTTCAGAGAACTGTTCCAAGAAATCTTATCAAAAACATTGCTTTTTAATTGACTATTTTCTGGACCAAAATAAATTTCAAATATGTGATCCACTTAGCGCACGCATGAAATGAATTTTTCACTAATGTACATTTTAATTCATGAGATATAAAAGAAATGTAGTTTACCATTTCTTCAATTCCTAAAACCTTGAGAAGTAACAATTTAACATTTCTTTAACTTGAAGCTTAATTTTTTCTATCTTCAACCGTTCCCAAGTTGAAAAGTTCATCTAGAGTTGAAAGGGCTAATTATTTTCACAAAAAAAAAAATTTAGAGTCCTATTCGTGAAATCTATAATCTTTCCTGAACATACACACCGAATTTGAAGTCGATTTCGTATCAATTCAAGATTTTATAGGTGTTTTACAACACAACACAACTCCGCGATTTTGATCTTGCAAATTTTTGACGTTTTATTCATCTTTTATGCTAAACCTTGTATCTGAGCATATACATTAACAATGGGTATTCTCCTTTTCCTAACATAAACGATAATTTGCTGAAAAAGAGAAAGTTCAAGATGTCCTTAAGACATATAACTACACTAGATCAACCTAAAGATAACAAAAGATTCAAAAAAATTTCACACGATACACGGCTCAAGAAAGGTCTCAATTCTATCTTCCGGGATGTGACCCTTCAGCTTCAGCAGTACGAACAATCTACCGAATATTATTAGGGAACTCGAAAGACAAACTTCCAACTTTTGATAAAATTAGTAAAACATGTTGATGATTATGGGATATTAGAAAGTATTGCTATATATATAAGAACGGTTCAAGCAGGCCCTTTCTTAATAACGATAATGGCCCATTGAATTCAAATCTATTTGAGTTGATTGCGACAAATTGGATAATAACATTTCAGCGGTGTGGATAGTTGTAATTATACCTGGCTACAGGTATGTTTATAAGTTTGGTTCAACCGTTGTTACATGTAGTAGTAGTAGTACTTATGGGGAGGCCGTTGGTACAGCCAAGCAAGTAGGCCCCCATGGGCCCTTTTTGCTATCCCCTGCTCTCCTTATGCATGGTGTTCTGCCTGCCTTTGGTTTCCACCTGCTCTTCTTGAAGTCTGGGTGTGTAGTGTGTATGTGCTTGTCAAGGGAGCGAGTTCCTTCAATCCGCCACTTCAAGCCCTGGTGGGGCTGGTTCTCGATCGGGCAGTGCGGCGGCCGCGGGTGATTATATCACCGGCTAACAGACCCGAAGTATCCAATCCGAGGCCCCTTCTCGGCTCTCTTTGGAGAATAGTTCTTCAGTTCTCACTGCGAGTTCCTTCTATCTTCCTCCTTGGTAAAGTCCTGGTAGGGCTGGTTCTTGATCGGATGGTGCGGCGGCCGCGGGTGAATCATTCACCGGCTATCAGTCCCGCAACACCCGAACCAAGGCCCCTCCTTGGCTCCCACCGAAGACCAGATTTTCCAGTTCCCGCATCCCTCTGTGTGAGTGGGTGTGTGTTAAGTGTCGGGGAAAATGTGTATTTTTGACGTTGGTGTACGGTAAGCTAGGGCCCACGGGTCGCCAATCCCGTTGGCTGCAACGCCTCAGCCACCCTTGGGGAACCCCTGTTACATAGTTTTTGCTTTTGCCCATGTCTTTCCTTTCCTTTCAAGTATGCTTCCTATAACTCCATCCCATTTTTGTCTTGGTATTCCTCTTTTTCTCCTCTTTTGAATATTTGACTTCCATTTCAACTGGTATCATTCATCCTTTGAAGATGACCTCACCAGCTTAAACTTAACTGTTGATTATATGTCAAGGTCTTCTCTTATTTTTGTATTTCTGAGTTTATCTTTTTTTGTGACTCCTTTGGTTCGTCTCAGATTCTTAATTTCTGCTGCTTGTATTTTGCTTTTTTCTCTGCTTGTCAACACCCAAGATTCACATCCTAATGTTAATATTGGTCAATATATTGTTTTGAAAACATTTGTCTCTGTTTTCTTTGAGATTTCATTTTTATTTATAAATTCCTGATTCGTTGTGTAGTACAAATGCATTGTTTTTTCTACTCTATTGTTGATTTCTTTTTCTTGTCTTCCACATATTTTGTTGGTATCAATAATCAATTGGGTTGATATAAATACAATTGGTTTGGTACTTATTATAAGTTTAGTAATTCTACTGATGGAGTTAACTTGGTTAACGACATGCTCATCGAGGAATGAAAATAATTTTTTGTTTTCAACAGTGTCTTCGTAGTCATCTGTCGAGTGGAATTGACATTTTTCATACATTGGTAATCCACCATCTTTAGGGGATATTGAGAATCCCCGCATTACAGTTCCTTCCGTCCACGAACCTTCATTTTATTTTGTTCTATTTACTACTCTTCAACTCTTTTTCTGGGTTCAAACAAATCAAATGAAGTAATGAAACAACATGCTATTTTCATTCGCCATTCTTTTTGATTATGATATCAACAAAAATTACCTCTTCCAAAATAAATCATTGTTACAATTAAAATAGCTTCTATCATTACCAATGAAACGGCGGAAATGATAGATAACTCTTTCATTAGATAATTAAACAGAAGCTTAACAATACTATCAATATAATCACACAAATTACTTTAGGGTCAGTTTTGGGAACAGTAATAGATTACTTTATCACAGATAGTTATCTTTAGTCTCGATGGTTATGGAAATTACGTGAAATTTATTGATTTAAATGATAAACCCACTGGTTTGGTGAATATAAATTGTTCAATTAGTTATGCCCGGAGGAAAGCGAATTTATTTTATAAATAGTTGCGAAATTGTTATTCTAGTTTACATAACTGGTTGTATATATAAATTTATTAGTTGTTTTGTCCGTAGAAGGCTTATTATAGTAATTATGAAGGCAGCTCGGAGGCGGTTTGAAAAATTATTCAAATGACTTCAAATGAACTGATAATAACAATCGCAATGCAATATTTTATTCGAACACAATTAAAACTCGAAATAAATAACTCATCAAGGATCACAGTAAGAGAGTATAAAATTCTTATTTGGTTCACAAAAGTGTCATTCAAAGGGAGATATTATTATATCCTTACAGCTATCGGAATGGAATAAATGGATAAATATAATTTTAGGTTTCCTACTTTCATTCTCCATGTAGTGGTCCGTACAAGATTCATATATCAGGGTATTAATTTGTTGTAGAATAAGGTTGAAGATGGGTTTCACTGAATCTGAAACGTGTACCCCACTCAACGACACTTGTCGGATGAACGTTGTAGAGATGATTCTGTGAAATTTTTTCCTCGATGCTCTGAAAAATTAGAACTGAAAATGTTGCCCATTTGTACCTGAAAATCTGCAGGTCATTGTATTAAAATCAACTTTTGAAAGAGAGACAATCACTGATTTTGCAATTTTCATTTCATATTCGAAATTATTTCTAGCTAAAATTAACACCATTTATTTGCAAGGTATTCAACCTCTCCTATGATTTGGTAGTATTTCCGTTCAACAGGAACATTAGTTCAAACAATCTTCTAAATTGAATGGTTCTCGTAATCCTTTTTTCAATTCATCGAAGACTTTATAAATGTTGATATACTTGCTGTTAAATTATATGCAGTAGATGTTCGAGGGGATTTCCTTGCATGAATTATGTCCCATATTAATTTCAGAACTCATGTGAAATGGTATGATAGGGACTCAGCCTTACTCAATGTGGACGTTGGTGTTCCACAGGACTTTGTTTTGGAACCTCCACTCTTTTTGATTTATATCAGTCACCTACCACAAAATATAGACACAACGTCTTTTTTTTCGCCATTTCATTAGAAGTTCATAGTAGATAGTAGATATTTTTGAACTTCAAGCCCAACCCAATGCAATAGGAAAACATTTTCCAATATGGTGTCGCTCTGATAGTCTTATTTTGAAATGGTGCTGGTGCAATTAAAAAAAAAACACATTGAGCAATCAATACATGTTGAAACTGATTATGTGGCGATACATCTGTCAGGGACCACAACATTTTTTACAGTATACTTTGGTGGGGCAATGGAAATAACATAACTAAGAATTATAAGAATTTTTTTGTTTCAAAAGTCTTCAATAGGTTAGAAGCTATTCAATTGCCGCCTACCTCCAGATATAGAGGGTATTAGTTCATTTTATGCCTTCAAACGAAAGGCAAAAGAATACCTGTTGAAGGGGTGTTTTTATTTCACCTACAAAAGTATTGCATATCCATTTATATCCTAGTATATCTACATACAATCATTTATTTGGTTTATATTTATACACTTAAATGTTTCATGTTCATACTGACGATTCCTTTGTCATTGTGATAATATGATCATTCCAAGGATTTTTTTTTCGTAAGGAATTTCCCTGTCAAGCCCTGTCTCCGGAGCCCCGATACATCCGGAGGACGCGCTGGTGCGTCATTAACCCCAGTAAACACTCCCTACGTCCGTAGGTTAAGTGGCTTCTGGGTCCGAAAACCATGTGCCCTGAGTAGGCGGAGTAAACCAAAAACTACGGGCTTCTGTATTTTCTGCCGCATCGCGGTCAGCGTATCTATCACTCCACCAACAACTACCCCTATGATCAAAACCACCATTTTAACGGGATGGTTTGGGTAATGCCTGAGGAATTCAAAGAGTAAGTCTCGATATTTGGACCGTTTTTTCTCCTCTTTTCGGATGATGTTCTTTTCGCCAGGAGCCAAGAACCCTATGCTGAAAATCGTCCTATTTTTATGGTCGAGGAGGACTACATCAGGCTTATTGTTATTGTTATATCCGTCAACCGGTTGCACCCCTACGTGCAACACTCAAAAGTCAGAGACTTGTGCGAGCTTGGGGAAGACGTAGCCCTTACCTTTTAATACGAGAACTCAACCCGCACACCACCGCGGCCCACGATTGGCTCGTGCTTGCCTGTGGGTGAGAAATGAGTAGTTCCAATAAATTCTGTACTTCTCTTTCTTCACAATGGACTCAATATCTCCCGGAGCATAAAACAACACCGGTGTTTCGTCTGTGGATATAAGCTGAGATGACCGCATAAGCTAGACACGTTAACAGCTCGACATGCTCTGCATCTAGTGTCAGGGACCTCAATACCCGTCACGCGACTACGGTAGATGAGGGCGTTGAAGACACCATCCTGGCAGGCCATTAGGAATCCTTCGGTTTCGGACTTCAGCACAATTGACCTGAGAAATGTGAAGGTCACGTTTCTGGATGAGCCAAGGTCGTCAATCTTCTTGAAGAAGATCCCATGTATAAGCTTATCCCTATGTAGCTGTGCGAGACTCTCACTCTACACAGCTTTGACGTGTACTTTTTGCTGAACGGGTTCCAACTCAGTGACAGAGTTTGGGTTCGTCCGTTCAGTATCAAATATGAGACCGAGTTCATCGGCCGCATGAATTGCTGCCTTGAGAAGAAATGCACCAATCCCTACTTTTTCATCGTCGCGGACCATGCAGAGGAGGGTATCTGAACTCCTGATAACTTTACATGCTCCATTCAGAACCATTCTGTTTTGTAGACACTTTAAACTAAAAAGTCCCCGTTGTCTGGGGAAGTACAACCGTGGAACGGACGATTTAGCAAGCAAGCTTCTATGAAAATGCATCATTTCGCGAGTTTTCACGTCGAGTTGTCGCATCGACTCAATTCCATAACTCCAAAGGAGTAAAGTAAAATTGGAACGACAAGCATATTAGTTGCAGCAACTTCGTTCCTTCCCGATAGTTCTGGTGGATCTGTTAGAGTTTGTGCTGACACTTGCCGCGGAAAGAATTTTCAACACTTACAAGAGTGGTAATCTCTTGAGAACGGAGTTGTTTCACCTCTAGGTAAGTATACGTCTCTCCGGCATCAAGATGCTTCCATCAACAAGATGAATGTCCGCTCCGTATTCCTCGCATCATCCTATTTCAAGATGAACCCTGGCTTATTTGTCGATTCCAAACTCCATTGTATAGTTTAAGGGCATCTATGTAAAACAGATGGGTGACCTTATGTGAAACAGATGGGTGGCCTCATGTAAAAAAGATGGGTGACCTTATGCCTTCGGTTTCAAGTTGTATCCGCGGGTTTTCCCTAGTACAACGGACAATAGCAATAGGAAGATGCAGAAGAGAAGAGGGCTGAGGGAGTCTCCCAAAACACACCCCTTCTGAAGACAACCTTCTCTGTTTGGACTCTGATTCGACTAGATGTTATGAGCAAGCTAGTCCTCCAGAGCGGCATTAGCTGTTCAATACATCTTACTATTTGATCGGGTACCGCATGGCATCAGAGCAAATGCATGATGAGCTGATGCGATGTTGTATCAAATGCCTTGCGATAATTGATCCATGCCATCGAAACGTTACTCTTATACTGCACGGAGTCCTGCGTGATACATCTGGCGATCAGCAGATTCGACTTGCAGCCGCGACACCCTTCTTTGATCCTCTTGGATCATAATATCCGTTCTAACACCGATTCAACTGCGGAGGGTATCAGCATGTCGGGGAATAATCTTATAACATGCATTCATGCATGTTATCGGTTTGAAGTTCTTTGGATCAGACAAATCTCCGTTTTTTTGGTTATGATTTATATTTTCAACAATGTTGCCAGCCTTTCACAAGGGCGCAAATTTTCATAGTTCCATTGAGCACTAAAACACAACTTTTGTGACAGTGTGCATTCTTTTGCTATATTTTTCCCATTTTTGCTGAAGTGATTGGCCTGTGATGTTTCAGAAAACTTACTCGTCGCTCAGTCTCAGTTAAGTTTCTACCCCTTTGAGCACATTCAATTGCCGGCAAATAACTTTCGCACCGGTCAAATTCCGCTCCGACAACAAAAGCGAAGTTTAGAAACCAAAATAAGGAGTTGAGTGTGTAAATTCATCATTTATCACCGAGTTTGTCTGTCTCGGACGTCTACTTATACTATTATGAAGTGCGGACTTGACTTGGGGTTTGTGAGGCGGCCACGGGGGCGCGTCTGCGAGACACCACCCAGTACTTAATATTCTCTTCCTTCCCCCGACTTGTGTCTGATGTTTGTGTGTTAATAATTTACGACGATAAGAGGTGAATATGAAAGGCTACTCAGATCGTAAACCTCGTGATGTCGAGGGTTGAGATCGGAAATAACTTTAGCAGTAACAGATTATTTGTTTATCTTGAGATTTTCAAGAGGAAAAATGTTCTCTTATTATCTGTCAACATCTTGAGGAAAAACGGGGGAAGGCAGAATCTTTTAATTTTGGTGACGGTTTTGCAAGTTGAGACTGAGACAAGAATGTAGTGATATGTTGTTTGAATTTCCTTCTAACGCGAAACTGTCATGAAAGTATTTTCCTCACGAGTGCGGAAAAGCAGTCAGATGCATAATTTCTGTTAAGATTTAGCGCTACCAAGCAGTCAAATGAATAATTTCTACTTGGATTTACATAAATTTCTCTTGACAAAAATTTTGCCAGCATCAAGAGCTAAAAGCTGACAGACAGCTTTTCACCTTTTCTTTTCTTTAATATTTTAAACCATAAATTTCATTCCGACAAAGAAGGCTCACTTGAAATACATGGATATGATTTAAAACAATAAAATAGTCAATAGTTATTCAAGTAATAAGGAATGTAGAGACGTGTTAACATTCGAGGTAAGCGAGTACGAGCCGAGGCAAAGCCGAGGTTTGCCTCTCGCCGAGAAATGACACTATTTACATTCCGTTGTCAAGATGACTGAATTAGTGAAAGAATAATATAGGCCATTTACCTGTTTTATTGCTAAGCATATATGTGCTATTTACAGTGTCGGCAGCGGGAAAAATAAATTAGATGACAGTGAAAATGTTGGTGCTGTCCAGATACTTGCATCTACATCAAATAGGGCTATGCGAGACCAAGAGACTAGTGTTGATACAAGACCAAGACCAAGACCAAGACCAAGACCCAAGACCCAGACCAAGACCAAGACCAAGACCAAGACCAAGACCAAGACCAAGACCAAGACCAAGACCAAGACCAAGACCAAGACCAAGACCAAGACCAAGACCAAGACCAAGACCAAGACCAAGACCAAGACCAAGACCAAGACCAAGACCAAGACCAAGACCAAGACCAAGACCAAGACCAAGACCAAGACCAAGACCAAGACCAAGACCAAGACCAAGACCAAGACCAAGACCAAGACCAAGACCAAGACCAAGACCAAGACCAAGACCAAGACCAAGACCAAGACCAAGACCAAGACCAAGACCAAGACCAAGACCAAGACCAAGACCAAGACCAAGACCAAGACCAAGACCAAGACCAAGACCAAGACCAAGACCAAGACCAAGACCAAGACCAAGACCAAGACCAAGACCAAGACCAAGACCAAGACCAAGACCAAGACCAAGACCAAGACCAAGACCAAGACCAAGACCAAGACCAAGACCAAGACCAAGACCAAGACCAAGACCAAGACCAAGACCAAGACCAAGACCAAGACCAAGACCAAGACCAAGACCAAGACCAAGACCAAGACCAAGACCAAGACCAAGACCAAGACCAAGACCAAGACCAAGACCAAGACCAAGACCAAGACCAAGACCAAGACCAAGACCAAGACCAAGACCAAGACCAAGACCAAGACCAAGACCAAGACCATGACCAAGACCAAGACCAAGACCAAGACCATGACCAATACTTAATAAATTTTCTCAAGACCAAGACCAAGACCAAGACTTGACTTGACTTTAGTTTTCATATGGTAGGATTTTGATTTTCGTTCATTTAAAATCGGAAATACATTTTTCAAATTCAGTATTGCAATTTTACAGTTTACAACAAATAGGTATATGTTGTAAGGTCAGTGGTTCATACCTCCTACTATTGAAGATAGAAAAAAAAGTTATTTGGTTTGAATTTGAAATTTTTGGAAATATTTTGATACTGCGTTGTTACTTCCAGCTAAATCGACAATGGTTTTTTATTTTAAATAAATCATCCTGTATATTGATGCATACCTTTTAGAATTTTGGGTTGAATATTTTATTAATATTCTATACCTATCTTCAACTGTATTTCAAATGATGACCTTTATTAACCTTCCACTGGTCGCATACCTGTCTATGAGAACAGGTTTTTCCCTTGGTGGACAAAACTTTATTGAAAGTTGAGATAGCAAGCTGTCCTTATCAGAAGCTGCAGTGACTGGCAGTACCTATCGATACTACAAGTTAGATTTCTTAAAAATTACTTATATTTTTATGATGAAATGAGAAATTTATTTCGTTTACTTTACCCGTACAAATTGACAATTGTTGAAGACTGAGAAATACCAAGACTATCAAGACCAAGACCAAGACTATCAAGACCAAGTCCAAGACTGAGCCAGTCTCGTCTTGGTCTTAAAGTGGAAGAAACGTCCAATGAAGAGTTAGCCTCCATTTTATGTGACTGGGCATTTAACATGAAGACAAATAATGGTAAAGACTACAAAGAGAGTGCAGTTAAGACGATTTGGAATACTACAGCAAAAATGCTACAAGAGAAGTACACAAATCGGGTTTCTAATCCGTTCAGGGATATACAATTTAAGGAAGCAAGAAATGCCCGTGACACAAAACCACAAATCGTAACATTTTACAAGCAATTCCCGAAATAAAATGCGAGTTCCAAAGCAGTCACGAAACAATACAGTTTTGAAATGGCATGAAGAGGAATCTAAAGAGCTCCAACGAAAATTTTACCACATCGCTACTTATGAATAAGAAGAGGTGGAGAAACATCAAACTGTATAATAAATTCATTTTGAAATAGAGACAGACAACAATGAACAAAAGACCGGAAGGACTGAATATAATCCAGTATTTTTGAAAACAATGCAAGGGGGAAATCAGAGATTGGCCGACAGAAAATAGCTAGTTTCGAATAGCAACTTTATTAAAAAAAAACATATAGGTATTATTCGATAAATTAAAAGTTGAAGAAAAATGCTTCAATGATTCAGGTAAAGGAATAAAAACGCCTTTTCAGCAAAAATTATTTTTTAAAGAATTCAATTTTGAGTTTCTGTGGAAATATCAAGCTTATGAGAGTTTGGTGACTTTTATGACTAATTTATAAATAGTTAATGACGGTGCATTTTAAAAATCTCCCAAAATTAATGCGAATATTGATTATTCAAACCAAGTTCATATAGAATTATTTATTATATACAAACACTGTGATCAAATCATTGTCAAAACTTAATTATCACCAATAAACGAGAGGAAGTTTATAGAATTACAAAATAATTTCATCAACTATAGCTCAAAGTTTCAAGGGAACAACTGTATCAAAAATCATCTCTTTATCTTGCATTTTTAGGTAAAAGCAAGTTTTACATGAAGAATTGAAATTACGAAATTGTACACAAAATATCACATTTTCACAATAACTGCTGGAAATATTGTCCATTACATTCTGAACGTTTGAAATTTGCTTTTGTACGCGATTCGTGGTTGCTTTTTCAATTTCAATTTCATGGAAATCCAGATATTCAATACATCGCACCATTCGCAGTCGCAGTTCTTGTTTGGTAGGAACTGGAATACTGTACACCCTTTATTTTGAAACACCCCATAATAAAAAAAAATCAAGTGGCGTGATATCGGTGATTTCGGTGGCCAATACCACGGCCTTAAATGCCCTTACCAACGATTGTCAAACATTTCGTAAAGTTCCCTTGAAAATTCCTGGGTGTAATGAGCTGGTCCTCCGCCCAGTTCAACCATGAATTGCTATATTCCTCTAAAAGTAAATATTCCAGGAAATCGGTAACAGTAATCCTTAGTATTTTGAAATGTCTCTAAGCATTCAGCATTTTAAATAAAAAGTTGATTCTATTGTTCCGTAAAAATCTGAAAACATTTAAAGGAAATTTTTCTTGAAACCTTATCTATTTTGTCACATGTGTTGGATATCAAGATTGGCTGCGATATACTTTTTTAGTAAAGTTGATATAGTTACATATAAATAATAAAATATTCTGTAGTGTCAAGTTTAATAAAAACACATTTTAATTACGAAGTATCGTTCTTTTTACTGATAAAAACAACAACATGAGGGTTATGATCAGCCAAAAAATCTTATCCCTTCTACTAAAAATCCCATCCCTTGTAAATTTTGTTCTGTAGGTCCAAATAATTTTTGATAAAAATTCCCAATCATCCTGTGTATGTATTGAAAAGAATTCGCAAAAACGCTCTCTACGTTCAAAAGTTTATTCTGCTTGTAATTTGGTAAATTTATATGGATGCTTTTCGTGATTTTGCAAAATTCGAAGACAAAAGTCGTTTAAAAGCAATAACTTATTGGGACTAAAAACCACGTCAAGATGTATTGGAAGTATTTATTTTCAATATACTTCAGACGACGTAAATTGACAGTCACAGTTGTACAAAAAATGTTGTTTGTATTTCATGTATAAAATTCGTGTGTTCATTGCACATTCGAAAGAATTTTAACACTTAATTTATCTATAAAAAACGAACTTTTCACCGCTTTTATGCATAATTCTGAAATAACAACTGTGATCGAAGAATCGAATACGAAATTTGTTCTGTAATACCGATTTGGTACTTTGTTCAGTAAATTAGTCAACCATTATTGATTTAATTTTTATCAAAAACTACGCAGCCATTATGACTGATAATTTCCGTTTCTTGATTACCTATCAAATGTGTTCCACATAGCAGGGCACATTCACAACTCCTTACACAAACATTATGTTACAATCGCCCAAACATATAAAAGTACTCGTGAGTAATTTCTCACGGATGAAACACATGTGTTAGTGTTATCACTTTCATGTTTCGAACCGAACATGTGCAGTTGATATGTTCCATATATATTCACTCATTGCAATAATTAAAAATTTTACAGCGCCTTATTAAAGTTGAGCTGTATCTCACCGTATTGAAATTGATGAATTGATTTCAATTTTATTTCTGAGGCGTTTAAAATGTCACATCCTGTACAAATGAAAAACGAACTTACGTAATTACATATAAATAACAATATACACATATTGAAAAAAAAAGTATTTGAAACACGTGAATAAAGTGTTTTGTTTTTGCAAAAAATAATAAGAATTTTGAAAATATTTAGCTTCTAGATCACTGTCAGACTATACAGTATATTTTCTGTTGATATAACTTATTCGAAATCGTTCCCACAAATTCTAGAGAAAATGCATTTCAACCAGTTGACTGTAAACCCAATTTTAACAATTTAACATGCAATTTGAAAAATACTTTACCATCTCACAATTCATTTCGTAATTGCATATATCAAGGTATCACTGTAATTGGGGCATTTTGTGGTTTTATTGCTTTGGTAATGGAAAAATAAATTTGAAAAAACCACAATAATAATAACGTATGTTTGTTTTCATTTATATAATCCGTTTGTCAATAAAAAGTAACGTAACAATTTAATCAACTATCAATTTACCTGGACTCATTACTTTTGTATTTTAAATCGAAAAACTCACATTATTTTGTGCATTAGTCCTTGACAGCAATTCAGATAATTCATTATGGAGAAATCTAATGAGATTTCAGATACCCTAGATAAAGTTTTTCCATAATAATGAATTTTAGAGAATCGTGACATTTTATCTACTTATATTGACAAGCATAAAAAATCGATTTGGATTTAATGAAATATCATGTTATCGAAACTACGAAACGAATTATTTTTATGTAATGATTGATGAAAATATTACAAACCAATAGTTATGAACAAAACCAGGTATTACAAATTATTGTTTGTATACTTTCGACAGGTGAATGTCCCAGTCTTTAGAACCAAAACGTATATATGAAGCACTAGGTTACTTGGGAGAAATCAATGAAATTATTAAAAAACAATAATAAGAGTGTTCAAACTTTTTCCAAAAATTTTCCAGCTTTACGCGATTCAACTGTTGTTGTTGTTGTTGTGAACGAAGCGTCATTAGCAGTGGCGGATCATGATCTTCGGCAGACTGAAGCGCAATTGACTTCAGCGCCCCTTTCCTTCTGGAATGTGCCTTCACAGCAGGCCATACATATATTTAAAAAACGAATACAGTTTTTCTCGAATTCCCTTTTTTATACGAATTTATTATAATTATAAAATTTGCTGCTGCTGCTGTCAACGATAACAAAAAAGAGAAAACAAAACAAAATATTTCATGATGATGAAAAATTAATGAAAAATATGTATCACACAAGACTGGTCTCAATATGAACCTTTCTAGACTTTGCAAAGTCATTTATCACATCATCGAAGTTCAGTTTTTCCATGACTTCCTTTTCGATAAAAGAACTAAAAGCGCTTTGAAATTTTTTTGATAAACTTTCCAGCTGATGATTTTTTATTATGTGAAAGGACTTATCTTTTGTTATTTTGATTAATAATGGTTACTTTTTCGGACTGCCACTTCTGAGAATGAAATAGAAAATATTAGAACTTTTTTGGGGTGATTTTTTTTTTTTCTATTTTTAACCAAATTTGGAATAGGGGTTTTGGTGTTATTCCGAACAAAATTTTTCAATAGAATTTTTGAAAAAAAAATCCTTTTACTTTTTTTTATGCAAACATTTTTAATCACAGTAGGCTAGTTTTTTGCAAAGGCTGAAATGTAGCTTACCTATCTTGAAAAGCTTGATAAGATTAATATAAGGAATTTTGAAATTTTTGTATGAACTGAAAAATGAAAAAATTACTGATGTGTTACTATTTGAAGAGAAACAGATTGTATATTCAATGATAAAACGCCATGTTCTGAAGGTAGTTGCTAAGTAACATCTTGAACCAAGTGAATGAAATGAGTACTACTAACTGAAGTACTGATTAGTGAGATCGTGAACCTACGAATATGTCAAGAATCCGTATGAAATACCCCGAAGGTACAAACAAAATTTTAAGCTTTCAAAAAAAAATGTTCAGACTATCAATACTTTCCGATATTTTTCAATGAATAATCGCTATATCGATGGTGCAGTCAAATACGAGGCAAGGTAAGAACGAGTTGATAATCAATATTTCATGTCGTAATTATTTAAAAATTCTGGTTCATTTTGCTGGTGTAGAAATTCCAGAAGTAGTTGCATCATTTGCATTATTCTTTTCTACTCCACCGTCTTCACCTATACTCGTTGAATTTGTCCAGAGAGCTCGATGTTTTCGTTTAATGTGGTTCGATAAGTTTGAAGTGTTCATAATTCTTTTATGACGAACTTTGCATATAGCATGTACATTGCAAACGAAGTGTTCACCTTATCCATATTTTTGATTTAGAAGTCGTGGTCAAATTTATTTCAAAACTAACAATTTCAAATAGAAATGAGTCAAAAAGTGACGAAAAATATTCAAATAAACAAATGACATGACTGATGACGTATGAGTTAAGACCTGTCACGTTTTATACAACGTATTACCTGAATAATTTTGGTGTGCTTTTATTATTTTCTTATCTTTTCAAGTTTGACATTTCTGTGACAAAACTGGGGACGAAAACATTTTCAAATTACATCAACTTCAGTTTTATTCTATCGATACTATCGTTAAAGACTATCGATAGTTTCCGATAGCCAAAAACTATCGATATATCGATACTTGCAATCCATGTTCAGTAAACACTATGCCAATGCAGCAGCAATGCAGTTGGGAGAGGTCGTTGGCTAGTAAGTTATCCTAGTTTTCATTGAAGTTCAATGACAAATGCTTGCCGACGACCATACATATTGTATCGGTTTTTTGCGGAAGATTCTTCCTTCAATCAAAAATAAATTATATACTTTTTCAAAACTTAACTTGAAATCAGGATATATTCGCAGAAGCCCCACTGTTTGAATACACGAATAATTTAAGATCAAGGTTTCTAGTGGTAAAACAATTACACAACAAAAATTTTCCAAGTTTCATCTCGAACATATTATGTGATGCATTAAATGCTGTAAATAATACTACTTGCAATGTTTGAACGCAGCTCTAACAAAAAGCATTGCATTTTTCAGGACACTCCGAGGACATTGCAATATTAGTCAGGATTACGGCCGTGAAGTGCTGACGAGTTACAGGTTTTAAGCTAACTGGGTACTAATGGTGTCATTTATCAGCTTTTTCTTCCTCCTCTGTTCAAATACGTCCCCGGCTTTGGGTTTTTTGATTAATACCACCTAGTTTGACCATATTCGAAGGCATAAATTGGATTCATTGTTGGAATCACTTCACTGACTCGATCGTTTCCTCCAAACGCATTCGTATGGATAAAACATGTTTGTGCTAATTCTGACTTGTACCATTTAATTCCCTTACTTTTTAATTATATCGTATAAAGAAGGGAGATAGATTAGGATCTCTCATTAGATGACGAGCTTAGAACAGATCAGTAAGAACTGATACGATGCAGTTCAGCGACGTTATGCCGTATTAGGTCGGCGATGTTATCAATTTTTTTTGAAAAATCATCGACAAGGATTGCGAACGTTCGATAAGAGTATTGCATTAGCATTACTTTATTTGTTGAGTCTACGATCATGTACGGATGGTTTTTAGTGATTTAATGAATTTGAGATTTGTTACATTCATACAGTGCCCGCCAAAATCTAGAAACCATATGGGAAACATTTCAACTAAGGTTTTTTTGAAAAAATTGCATTCCAGATTAAAGTTGGTGCATTCAACGGGACAATATACGCGCATAGTCGCTTTTATCAGTGGCGTGCAGTTAAACGGAGATCGGTCGATATTGCCTCAATTTTTAATGGGAATAATTATCGCCCACAATTTTTGCGTAGTACCTACTAAACATAAATTAGCAAACACTGGATATATGAAAATATTTTTCAGTTGCAAATAACTTTTTTCATTAACATTTTTCGATATGTTGTATTTTAATGCAGCTATAGTGAGTTTTGAACAAGGTATTCCATTGAAGAAAAAGCAACTTTGTTTCGTCATGACTTTTTGACTGATGCTGTTTACCAAATTCTTCTTCTTTGATTGCAATAGATTTTGAAAAACGATGAACTTTTGTATCTATCATACTTTAAGAGATGATCGACCGTTTCCCTACATATCAGCGAACCTGGAAAACTTACAACTACAAAATTTCTTTCAAATTGGTCCATTTATCGGTTCAGCCACAAGAGCACGCAACAGACACACATTTTCGTTATAATAATGATAATAATAGTAAGAGGCGGGTTTCAGGGAGACCACCTCAGCCCTCTTTTGCATCCTCATAGGAGCTTGCATCCTAAATCGTCCGTTCCACGGTTATACTTTCCTAGACAAATGGGAGGCCGTGGACTTTTTAGGAGGAAAAACGGACTTAATATCGAGATCTACTCTTTGAACTCCGAAAAGGCTTTACCCAAATCAATCTGAAAAAATGGTGGTTCTGATAACACTTTCACTGCGGTCCTTCAACAAGGCCGTTTTCCCATGTGCGAAAGATATTATAATTGTTTATAATTAGTTTATATATTTCATTTGTTATGGCTAAGGGTTCGTATGAGTTGAATTAGGATTTAAATGTTGTTTTTTTTGTAAACGCACATATGCGTCCTCCGCACATTTTGACAAAATTCTACAAATATGCTGATGAAGCGCTTGTGCGTGCAAGCATTTCTTTTCATATGCTAAAGAGTAAATGATGTTGGTTACCTTGATTTTTATTTATTATTTGTTTTGAGCTTAACAAGTTATACAAAAAAATATACTATAACATATAAAAACTAACTCATTTTCAGATCAAAATAAAAATCAGAAACTATAATACTCACTAATAAACAATTCAAACGAAAACATTTTTATTCCTGATAGAAAATTCAGAAAAATTAATTATATGTCAAAAATGTTTAAAATATAATGAAATAAAAATTAAATAATAGAATAAATTTTTATCTACGTTTTCAAAAGGTGGATGAATGGGACGAACATCTGAAAAAATGATTAGTTTTGGTGAAATGTCCTAAAACATTCGTCTAAACATAAGTCCGATTTATCACCACTATATTTGCGATTAGCTTCTATTTAGGTTTAATCCAAAAAAACATACGAAATACGAAAATAATCGACAGAAATATCGTTTTATCTGTCAGAATAGTCTTCATTCACCCTCAGATTCATGCAGGTTTCTCTCCAATTCTTTGAAAATTGAAAAATCCCCCGCGAACGTGTCATATTTTTCGCAAACCTCTCGAAATGTTCGGACTAAAATTCATCATCTCACCGTGCTTGCGGAAACCGTACTGCCACTTCAAAATTCCATCGACAAAAGACGCACAAGCGCGGAGTTCGCAAGTTGAGGAGGCAGCGTTGGACACACATGTGCGTTTTCCGCAGCGAAAGTGTGATAATAGGGGTCCTTGGTGATATGTTGGACGCACTGCTTTCAAAATTAGGAATCATACCGCCCCACCGTGATACTTAGCCGGAAGAGTGCAGAATGCCATAATACTTGGTTCATCCGTTTACTCAGGGTACATGATGACATGACACTAGCGCGCCCTCCGGATGAATCGGATCTCCCGAGACAGGGCCCAACTGAGATATTCCTGATGGAAAAAATATTATAAATCCAATATCACAAAGAAGACCAAGAAAGATCAAGAAACAGTTGTTCATTATGAGATTATAGAAAAGTTGGTAAATTCTGGAGGGAGCGCATTATAAAGTGTACATGTCATGCTTCGTTTGAAAATTGTAGTGGAGTGTTATGTAATGACTAACAGGCGTCTATTCCTTGTTGGAATATCATTTATATTTTAAAACGTTTTAGTTTATTGGTCAAATACAGTGGCATTTTGGTAATCAAGGTCTTATGAACGAATTTAAAAAAATATTATTTACGGAGAAGTAAGAGTTTTAGTTTTCCAGTAGTTCGGAGTGCCTGGGTGATTGGATCGAACTTAAAAATACCCAAAGGAAACCTCACATAACAATTCTGTATCCTGTGCAGGCAGATTTGACCTTTTTTTTCAAATGTGCTGGGCCATAAATGCAATCACAGCATGAGAGTTTGGACATGATGAGTGATTGCATAGAATCAGTTTCAAATTATTGTTTAGAATATTTCTTTGCGGGAATTAATTCCTGAACGTATTGTAATATTTTATTTAACTGATTTACATGTTTTGTAAAGTGGAGTGGAGGGCAATGAACAAGCAGATACCCTGGCACGAAAAGGGGCATCAACGCCACTGATCGGGCCAGAACCATTCTGCGGACTTGGAAAATCTTACTTCCAAGAGAACTCAATCAAAACTCAAGAAGCAATGGGAGCAACATACTGGCAAAGACTTTCAGGGCTAAGACAGGCCAAAGTTCTCCTCGGCAACCGAAAAAGATCGAAGACACTGATTAACCTCAGCAAAACTAGTTTAAAGACAATCACGGGATTTCTGACGGGGCACTGCAGACTCAAAGAACTAGGCTTAGAGGAGGACAGCACCTGCAGATTCTGTGGGGAACATCCAGAAACACCACACCATATATTGATGGAGTGTTATGCTGTACATCACAAAAGATTGAATATACTGGGATCACACCAGCTGACTGTGGGAGAAATACCACGAATAGACCCCCTCAAAATCTTTGAGGGCTTGAGGGGCTGCTGTAAACGAGAACACCTTGAAATAGCAGAAGAAGACGGGGCACAATAGATCTAATTAGGTCGCAGCGCATCAGTCACCATCCATACTTACCATTAATATTACATGTTTTGTATATTATCTAATATCGGTGTCTAGCCATAACCTTAAATTTTTACATTCATCCACTATTGGAAGGATATCACCAGCAATATTTATATTATTGCTTTCCATCAAGGACGTTCGCTTAAGTGTAGGGCCAAAAGTCAATAGTTATTTTTGGATGCATTCAGTTTCAGGTATGGGCGGATGAAATATCGAACAATAGCGAAAGATCTGAATAAATCCTGTTCCATGGCAATTCTATACATTTTCTATTTGGGAACTAAGATATAGATAGCTGCGTGTCATCCGCACATTGGAGAATTTGACAAAAATTTATGAATTCAGTGGAATTCGAAATATAAATGGAGAACAATAACGGCCAAGATTCGAACCCTGTGGTACAGCAAGTGTGCGTGGTTATACTTCACATCTCAGATTATCTAGCACGACATAATGTAAACGATTGCTCAAATAGTTGGTTATCAATTCAGTTTTGTACAGCCTTGGTGTAGTCGGGCAAAACAAGATAAGTCACTTAATTTTTAACAGTGCTGATTAAAATAACATCAGATGCAAGTCAAAGCAGAAGTCTTTCGGAACACTGGTGTAACTGAAATGATATTGTTTGTGAACACGTACTCTGACCACTCGGTATTTCGACCAAAAGGCGTATTCCGTTGAGGTAACTTATTCCATTCCTCACTTTCATCGTAACCCAAACAGTCGCATTACCTAATGATCATAGAACACATTCTCGTTTTCCAGCATTATTCAGAGAAATGCTCACATTATATCATCTACGAGCCGAACTCCTCGTCTAGAGAGAGAAAGCCCTACGGTTTACAAAGAAACTAGGGAGAACAGTGGTGCCAACCGAATGACAAACTAGCTAACTGTGGATCCGACAAGCGGAGCAAAAAATCGGTCACAAAAACTACCCCGCAAAAAGTTATAGCGAGAGAACGGAATCCAGTATTGCGAGAAGCAGGGGCTTTTAGGTCGGTTGGTACGCCTGCTGCTATGCTGCAGGGAATTAGTTTAGGGGATGAGATGCCGAAAACGATGTTTGATTAAGGCCGGAGCAGTGTGAGGGAGATTTTTATAAATGTAGGTCAGCAGTATCGACAGTTGTTCGGTTCAACGCCGAACGTGTTACGATATCAATTGCGTGAATCGATGTTCGAAATTGGATGGAATAGTTGAATGGTAGACCGCAGTCAATATTCGTATATAAGTCTCATGTTCAATTTCAATCATGTAATGAGGCAATTCTGCCTAATGGAATGAACAGCAGAAATTGTGCAACAATTGTTTGTCGACCTCGGGGAAAACTAACTATGTATTATGTGCCTTTCAATACAATACACCATTTCCAACATTTTTGAAGAAAACAGAGTTCAAGCTAATTTTCAAGTGACCTACTACTAAAACTAACGAATAATCTAGAAGGCAAGGCAGACAAGTGGGAAAAACTAAAATCCATGAGGTTGAGCGCGGACATTGAAACAGGAAATATAAAGATCAAACAAGGCGGGTCGCGCAGATAAGGTTCAATGATCATATACCTCTACTTTTTGATGCCAAAAAACAGTCGATTAAAAGTGAACCTGCTTTCGAATATGGCAATAAGATCAGTATAAAAAAAATTCTAGTTACTTACAAATGCTATATACAACATAATAGTATTGACAAAGAATATGTCAATACGAACGATGACTTCGGAAGTGTGATAAGACGAATGGATTCCAGATATATAAAAATAGACAGATGAAGATAGAGAAAAACAATTGGAACAATTTTGGAAGCTGACAGGTGGTTCTTTGTTTTTCTTCCCAAAAAAATATTCATTTAGAAGTCTGAAAGCACAGATAACAAGTATTAAGAAACGAATACGCTTCAGCCTAAATACCTTCAAGCTCAATATTATATGGCTCTAAGGCAACATAACATAGGCAGTATGACCACATTTTACTAACTATGAGCTAGCTGTCTTGATTTATTTACAAACCACTGACCAACATCAAGCAATTCAATTTTTACAAATATTATTCAAGTACAACAGGAAGCCATTGAAAATAAATACAATAAATGTTCCTAACTTTTCAATATGTTTAGCACCACAGGATAAATCTACTGTACACTAAAAAATATCAACTCAATAATATGCAACAGTTTTTTCAACAACATCTAGGAGGAAGATAGGAAGGTATTCAACACATAAAAAAGGTGTTAGGAAAAATGTAAGGAAGAATCTGGCATTGTATAGCTGAAGAAATGAACAACCAGTTATAATATATTAGAAATGAGATTTGTCCTCTCATTTAATTTGGTAAATTTTCATTCTGGAGATTATAGCGTTCTATAGAATAATGTCTGGTTTGATTTCCTATCGGCTTCTATTTTTCTTCCAAATTATTCCCACTTTTTCTTTTTTTGTCTCAGTTACTAGCTCTTTTACTTTTTTCCTTTCGTTTTTGTACTTTTCATGATTGTCTACTGTATTATTATTCAAATACGTTAAGTTTTTTTTTCTCTATCTTTATTTGGTTTTTCAATTCTTCTGACCATCAAGCAATTTGTTTTTTACGGTTTTTTGTCTACATATCTGTCGCCATTGATAAGACCATGTTTTTAAAGTTACTGATTCAATAGCAATTTAAATTTATTAAATTCAATTTGGTTTTTTTTGGTTTTAATTCAATGAAAGAGTTGTATTTCACTTACATGAAATACAACTCTTTCATTGAATTGAATAGTTACGTGTACACAGCTTTAAGAACTTCACCAATTTTTTTTTATATAGAGAAAATTAATGGTGTATACTATTTGTGTTTTCTTTATCATTGCAATTATTTTCTCGTAAAACTTTTATTCAAATATATATTTCATTGAGGTCCGAAGGTAGTTATATATCTCCTCTTCTTCGTTTTAATCAGCTACTGAACCGTATAGTAATTGCAATGTTAGTACTCATATTTAAAGAATTTATTTATCTTTCCCTCATACAAGATTAATGAAAGAAGCATTCTAATTGGAAATTGCAATAGATTAAAATGCGATCTGTCATCCGGTCCATCCGGAGGCTGCCAACCTGCCGATAGAAGTCGTCTAAAGAGGCATCAGCGGGCGACTGAACACGGTAATCCGATGTAATCGATGTTAGGTAGATGCTCGTCGAGATAGACAAGGGAATTAGAAGACAGTTAGCAAAGTGTCTGTGTGTAAATCTCCCCCCATACCCCACCCACGGACCCGTCCACAATTCACCAGACCCGGACTATGCAATGTTTGATAAAAGCGGCCATCACAATAGCACTGTAAAGCTTGTATATGCAGGGTTCGTTGTCTTTATCAATTACATTGTATTCCATTGGTTAACAACAACAGAGCAATCTATGAATATTTCAATATGCAATAATAATTTTTCGAGAAGCAGCTTGATTGAACTGGTTTTCTCATAAATACAAAAATTATAATGATACATAGCTAAATTAATTGAAAACTGGTGAAAATCAGTCTGATCGATTTCCTACGATGCCAAAATATTTTAAGTGAAAATCAGTTTGGTTTTCAAAACAATAAAAATACATATGATGCAATATTTTCATTTCTCTACGATATTTATGAAAAGTTGAATTCTGGTAATATAGCTGCAGCGGTCTTTTGTGATTTATCAAAGGCATTCGACTGTGTTGATCATAAATTATTACTGAGTAAAATTCAAAATTATGGTTGCTGAGGAATAACATATAAATGGTTTGAGTCATACCTTTCAGGAAGAAATCAAATGGTAAGAGCTACAGAACTCTCTGAAAAAAAGGATATTATATCTGGAGTACCACAAGAATCAGTTATGGGACCCATTTTATTTTTATTATATGTTAATGACCTTGCCAATTTAAGGATTTCTGGACAATTCACTCTATTTGATGATGAGACGACGATATTGTGGAATAGCAATATCTACAGATATGAATAAAATCAAAAAGTGGTGCGATGCGAATTTATTATCCTTTAAGTCTCAAAAACAAAAAACATTTCATTCAGATGTTCTCTAGATGACCTAGCATTTGGCGACAACTTAATGATTGAGAACAAGTCTAAAACATCCTCATCTGATAGAGGCAGCAAACTTGCAAGAGCGCTTTACCGCACACCAGTGGTCGGGAATCCTAAACGGAAAACTTATTGGACCCTTCGAATTACCGCTCGACTGGCCTTCACGTTCGTCAGACCTCAACCCTATCGACTTTTTCATTCTGGGTTCTCATAAGAACTCAGTATACGTGCGGGCAAACAACAACGAAATAGAATTACGAGAAAAACTAGTAGAAGCTGCTAGGAATATTGAAGAAAATCATTCAAGCGCATTCAGACGATTGCAACATAACTTTTTGATACACCTTACAATTCTTCAATTCACTTACTGTCACAGTTTATATAGTTTCACTCCGCCCATATTGAGTTTTATATAATAATAAGGGTTAATTGATCGTTTCAAATTTGAAATAATAAAAAAATTACAGAACAATAGCAGGAGAAATTTTTTTCTGCATCGGCTTCAATCGATGCCCTCTGAGTTCTCTTCCGGCCTAATCCGAGCCTGCCTTCTAGCTTTTTATCTGGCTCATTTGAAAACTGGCTAATCTACTATTATAAATGATGAGGAAGAAGGACAGCTCGGGGCCCTAGGGACTCTTCGTTTCGCCCTTTTAGCCTGCTGTTCACAAGCATAAGATCGATGGCGGAGTCTTTTTATCGGGCTTAATGCAGAAAAATGCATTCATATTCGTCTGCAGGAATTTGTTATCCGGAATGGCTGGTGACACGGTTCGAAATTATGAATTATTATTATGCCTTCGGTTTGAATTATTGAAAAATTATTTTTGTGGTTCACACAATCTATAAAATCATCGAATACAAATATCAAAGTGCTACAATGATTGATGAAACATATAAAAAAATGTTCCAATGTTCCAATCAATAGTATAGATAGTATCTATATGCGTCATCATCACAATACCATAATCCTTAGCTTAGCAGACAAATGTAAACGAATTTTGATTCGCATGGGTAAAGATAAAACAGTCGAACTGTATAGTATGTATTCACAGATGAAAAAATTTAAAAATACATCAATAAACATACAAGAAACACAGAAACCATATGAGCGATGGTTTGTACGGGGTTGTACTACTTAACTTAAACTTGATGATAGAGAGTAAGTACACTCATTTATTTTATAGATTTATAGCGACATTACGTAACATAAAACTCATTATACAATTATGGCATCATCATCAAACAACACTCCTGGTTCTTTTCGAAGTATATTATTTAATTTCAATTCCGAACCATTTGAGGATATTTTCATTCTTTATATTCTCTGTCAATCTGTTTTCAATTTAACCACGAAATGGAAATAACTCTTCTGTCCAATGTATTGGTCAGTCATGAGAATGTCGTAATATACCTCTGGTCAAAGTAGCCACTTGAAGTATTCAGTGGATATTTGTGAATAAGCTGTACGAAACATTTCACATTCAACAAATTTAGATCATATTTAGTCACAACTTTAATTTTTCAGTTGACTCATTTCATATAAAGTGTCACAGGAATTGATTATACAGAAATCAGTCAAAAAGTCATGACGAAACAAAGTTGCTTTTTCTCTAATGGAACATTCTATAATTTCAATTCTGCTGAAAATTCTAAACAAAACTCAATAACTTTTTACTACGTATTGAAGAAAAAGCCCAAAATGATGGATATTTTTTATGAAAATTACACAACTCTATGATGAAATTTGAATTATTATTTTTTATGGAAAATAAAAAAGTATAATTACTGAAATGCTTGAAAAAAAACACAAAAACATGTAATTTTTAATGAATGCCCTGGATGATTTCAACTTTATGAAAACAATTGTTATGCCATGATGAAAAGCGATCAAACAAGTTTAAATAAACAAAAAATATAGTCTTTGGAATCCTATCTGATAAGTCAAAGTGTTTACCGTTTAACTCCTATTGACCATTGAATTCGCTGAATCTGAAATCATGTGGGAATTCTTCAGTATTTTGCAGCCTATTCTTGTATACCAAATATTTTATGTGAACCTACAGAAAAACAGTCAAGAAAGGTAATATCGGGAGACCTAGCTTCATCTAGATATGCCAACACTGAACTGAACTGAATGTAAATAAGTCAAAAAAAGTTGACACTGTCGTTTGATCTATCATTAATGACTGCAATTTTGCAGTTGGCACATTTTTTTAGTGAAATATTGACTCATTTCATGATTTAAAGCCCCCTGTTGTGTCGAATTTATTGGATTTTCCACCACATCTAACATGATATTCGAAGAATTTTCTTCATTATTTGTAACGCTTACTGGTGTTCCACTTTTTGGTTGGCATCCCCAGTTTCATGAAAATGTTTTTGAAAGAGGTTCCCGATTGGGATGTAATTCATTAAAAATATCCACTACTTCGTCTACTATCACCATATCCTATGGTCATCAAATTTCAATACGCTCGGTTTCATTCAAACGTGCTATTTTTGCTCGAAAATTATTGACACTAACTGTAACTTTTGATATAGCTCCATGATCTCAAAACATAAAAATTGAGTGTTGGCGATATCAACAAGGTTTAATGTCACAACTTAAAAAATGCCGATTTAGAAATAATACCACACCTGACACCAAATCTTTATTATCCACATAAATCTTGGTGAGCATAGTATACATAATTATTTTGGAAGTTTCATCACTGACAAACTCCAACCTCAAGTCATTTTCACAATTGAATGGAACATCTTTATGTTCTCCTTCCTTTTTGAGTTGTGACATTTTTTGAGCCAGAATGCGATTGGTACTCAAGTTTTCCTTGCATGAAGTCCTAATTACCGCAAATCAGTTTATTTTCATCAATCTACAGACATTCGCCTTGTTTTCTCCGAGAAGCATCACCCTGGAGTACTTGTCTACTTCTTTGACCGAACCGCTTTGTCTGTGTGAAGAAAAGCAAAACACTAAGTGGAAGATTGAATTATTATTTCTGCGAATGTTCCATGTCCTTTCCGCCGCGTTAATTCGAGCGGACAGTGTTTGAAGTGACGTCTGGAACGAAATGATCCACTTACCGGACAAATGACCCCATTACTGATATAAAAGTTGACAAATGCCCGCACTCGGATTACACATCCAGCCTGAATGGAAGGATAACTTAATCTAATATACTCGAAAGGAGCCAATATCGCAGCATTATGCCGTACAGATAGCCAATTTAGATTATGCTATTTGTTTAAACTTCGATCCGGTCACGGGCTGTGAATTTTTCACGGACGAAGCAATTTATGAAGATGAAATGAGGATAATAAAAGTTTTTCAATGCTGTTCGTTTGCTACAATTCATTGAATAACATCAACTAAGAATATCTATCTTTCATACAATTTTGGGATTGTTATTCCTACCTCCAATAGTTCAGAAGAAATTTTGCAAATATGAACATGTTAAGTCTTTCTAAAGTAATAATAATAATAATAGTGGAACAACGCCACACCCGAAAGGTAACCACTGTTAAAAACTCTCTCTGCCGCAAGTATCAGCATAGACTCCGACCGATCAGATCATCAGATGCTGCAACTAATATGCTTGCGTTCCGATTCTACTTTACTCCTTTGGAGTGATGAAATGGAGCTGCGACAACTCGATGTAAAAACTCGCAAAATGATGCATATTCATAGGAGCTTTGATCCTAAATCGTCTGTTCCACAGTTATACTTCCCCAGATAACAAGGAGGCCATGGACTGTGTCCACATAACAGAAAGGGTTCAGCAAAAAGACCACGTCAAAGCTGCGGAGAGTGAGAGTCTCCCACAGTTACATAAGGATGAGCCATGCATAGAGTCTTCTTCAAGAACATTGAAGACCTTGGCTTATTCAGAAACCTGCCAGGATGGTATCTTCAACACCCTGGTCCACCGCAGTCGCGTGATGGGTAAAGAGGTCACTGATACTGGAAGCAGAGCGTGTCGGGAGGCAGCTGAGACCAAATGCATTTGCTGTCAGCCTGTCCAGCTTATGCGGTCTCAGCCTATATCCACAGGCATAACGCAGTGCTACGAGTGTTGTACTACCACCTACGACACTTGTACGGTGTAGACGAGACACCGGTGTTGCCTTATGCTCCGGGGGATATTGAGTCCGTGGTGGAGAATGATAAGTGCCGAATCTATTGGAACTATTCATTCCCCACCCTCAGGCAAATACAAGCCAATAAGCCTGATGATGTCCTCCTCGACCAACAGTCTAAGACGATTTCCGTCAAAGAGTTTTCGGCTGATGAACTAAATAAATATCGATATCTTCTCTTTGAACTCCGCAGGCTTCACCCAAACCATTCTTTTAAAATGGTGGTTTTGATGATAGGGGTCTTGGAATGATGGACACACTGCTCCTAAATTTAAATTTGCCGTAATATGGCAGAAATCTTAGCCGGACGAATGCAGAAGGCCGTCATCCTTGGTTCACTTCGCCTGTGTATCAACAAATTTAAAGTATTTGATTCAATTAATGACCTTGAAAGGAAATAACGAATTAGGCATTTTTTTTTCACCACAACTCAATCATAAATATGTATTCAAAATAACGGCACGCTGCACTATTCTGCTTTTATCGTTCAAACTAACACAGCAAAGTTACTGATATATATTGTTTCAAAATACAATTACGCTCCATTTATTCTACAATACTTCATATACTGGGCTCAATCTTGCATTATTCACACTTTCTCTCATGCCAATTCCAATCTTATAGATTGACTCGAAAATGAACATATTCAACTGACTTTTGAAAGACAATATCAGTGAAGCTAAACCAAAGACAATCTCACTGACCTCAAGTATAATGCCAAGATATTCGCTCTAGAGCGAAAATGCAATGCTGTCACGAGAGATATGAATGCGTCAAAGGCTTCCTTGGTAAGAGGTCACCGAAAGAAAAGTTTCAGTTTTAATTATTAAATGTTTAATCTCACCAAATTTATTAAAAATTACTGAATAAGATTCGCAGTAAATATGGCTCATTTATTGATATTATTAGAAATATGTTTTAATATTCATAATGAACAATGGATTTGGTACTGCTATATTCAGTTATTTTGAACAAAATAATTTTATTATGAATACTTCATTTATTACAGAGATTGAAATATTTTTATCAGCGAGTTGTATTATTAATTAATGAGTTTTGGTGTTAATTAATAACTGTAGAATTATCCGTCTATAAACTTATGTTTATGCTTATTATGACTCAGATGTGATATTTTAATAGACCATTGTTTTTTTTTTCAATCCACACATTTATAAACTATAAAAAACTTTGGTTGAGTCTTCATTATGGAACTCGAACGCCAACGCCAATCCGCCATTGTACAAATATTACCAAAGTGAGTAAGAAATAGCAGCCATGCACCCAGTCCTCATGTACCTACTACTGGTTCAAATATTATATGTTTGGTTTATTTGGTTTTCTTAAAATACGTCAGAAGTTCAGTGCTAAACAGTGGAAACGATGAAATAGGCCATGGGTTTGTTTTTGATTGAATGTAGTGCCGCCAATCATGAGGAAATACTGAAAGATTTTGAACGTAAGTAAGGTAATTACATTTAGAAAACTGCTCTCAAAATAAATCCATAGTCAATCGTGAATACCAAAATCATATTATGCAGAAATCCAAGCTTGATACTCAACCTAAAAACGTATATAGCCGGCGTATCCTGTGAGAGGAAAACAAAACATGTGTTAATTATTCATAAACCTACGTTGATTATCAATAAATGAAGGAGTTACAGTTAATAAGATTCATTGAATATGGTAGAATTGTGATTTCCTATGAAAAAACGGTAGTTCGTAAAAGTTACAAAAAAAATTATTCATCTTCAATAAAACAAAAAATGTATTTTTCAGAATATGAGTAACAGAATGTTGATACTCTTAAAATGTCCAGCGTTTGTGACAATGAAATCGAGCTAAGAAGTATATTATTATAGAAGATATCACACCACAACCATGGCACAGTCAGATACAACACATCAATTGAAGAAATCATCAACAGAGAAGTAATTTTGTCTAGAAAAACAAGATTTTGTTTTAGCACAATTGCTTTCAGTTTAGATTAAAAATTCATTGGTTTGTTCACAATAATTACATGTAGCTGAAAACCACAAAATAATGGTATTGGTTATGTTTGATTGTAATTTCGCTTCGTTTAATATATATTATTAATAATCAGTATGTTTCTATGCTGTATTTGTAAACAAGTATATACGTATAATAATTAATTCTGGAATAACAGTGTTCCTCTACGTTATAACTGAAAACAACAATTTTGTTGTGATAAAAACAGTTTATTAGTATATGAACAAAAAATATATTGATAGTTATGATACATTTATTACAGAAAGCAAAATGTTCATTTATTATCAATAAATGAATATTATCCTGAAATAAATATAAGATAACATTGAATGAGTCTTTATTCATCAAGGGGTAAACAAATAATTTGTTTCTTCCTAACAAGTGTTCAATAACGGATTTGGTAAGAGTCAATCATTCTTAGTTGATGCAACCAAATTGTTCTTTCAGTGGTTGTAGAATTTTGTTTTTATTTTGTCTTTTATTGACGTTTGGTTACTTCTCTTTATGAAATGAAAATTTTCTCAAATATTGAAAAAGGAAGTGCCCAATTTTGAGGAAGAACCCTTTCACCCATCTAGAATTAGTTTTTAAAAATGCTGACAATTAATGTCGGGCTGGCTATTTTCATATCAAATATATATTATATAATTGAGTGTTGAATACATTGAATGTGAAAATCATCTTGGGGGAGATTTTTGACAGATAATGTTGAAAAACTGAGCCTTGAATACGTTTAATTTGAGAGTTGCTTTTGCAGCATCCCTTCGTCATCCTTCCTACCCGCTACAAAAAATTTATCTTATTTTATAGTTATGCAATCGTTATTAAAAAATTCTCTTTTTGGTATGCTGTCATTGAAAAATAATGTGTCTTACAAATGAACGATCCACCCCTGACTCTGCATTATAACAAATGAATATCCAATTAGCTCCATTCACACACAAGTTCCGTTCCAGAAAAAAGCTCATTACTCGCAAATTGACTCGACATATAGGATAAGGGTTCATCAAATTGCATTTTAACGTCCTAGAACGGGTCGTTCGCATAGGTGTTGACTTTCCCATACCATTCAGTGTAATGATCATAACCTTTATTGGGTAATTGGCCAAAGCATATCCTTCGACAGTTTTATAATGATACTACCTGTTGTGGTCGGACTAAGTAGGGAATCATATGTCGCGTAAATTATCGGTTTGGTTCCTTGACACCGACCAGGTGTGGGAGTCATTTAGGAGACCGTAATTTCTTGGGTCGATCAAGAGATACCAGAGTCGGCAAGGTATAACGAAAGCGTGGAAAAATATTTATGCAATTATCTATGTGATGGATTTTCTCTTGGCCATGATTACAGCCTTCTGACAAATAGTCGAGAATACCCTTTTAGGAAGTGATACGGTTCAAACAACAACAGTCTGTTGAGATAATGGAAAAACAATTTTTTCTACTCATGTATATGAAAATGATCATTTTTCAACCGGATACCCTACATGAAAGGGATAGTTTTTTACTCTAGAGATAAAAATGATATTGAACATTATCATGCGACCCGATGGGAATATACTAAAAACAATTCAATGGATTTTTGACACTAACGACAGTTAATCTCACTTCTTGGCACTTCAATCAGCAAACGAACGTCACTTCGTTTGACAGCTTATAAACATCTTCACGATTATATTTGAACTTCTCTCTATAACTATATGGACTCTGATAGTAAATCCAGTATTTTATAAACAACATCTATCGTAGAAAAACTAGCACTTCATACTCGAGATGAAATACCTTTTTTGCATTCGTATTGAGTGCTATATCTGTTTCCTTGTTTCAGGTCTCTACGAAGCAGGAGGGCAGACTAATTTTTAGGAATCGATGGACGAATTTAAGGGATTCATCATTTATAACATTGTACATAATGCATTTGAATAATTGCAAGTAATATGGAGAATAAGGGGGTATTCGATTCATTATACGATTCAGGCTATCTATTTGTGAAGTTTTTCAATATAATTCCTCTGAACGAGTAGTGTTTGTTTTTCCTTCATGCATCACATTTTTTTTCAACAACTTAGCGATTCGCATAATATTCCTTTTGATACGTAAGAGGGTTTCTCCACCGAGTCATGCAAGCGGCATACGTATCAATAACGAATTACAGAAGTGAAAAATGAAATTGGCAGTTTATCGATTCGTTAGGCCAATACTGGAGGGCGTCTAAGTAACATCAAAGGGTGTCGAAGTTACACAAAAGGGGAAAATGCGAGAAAGCATATTAATTTATTGACGATTTATGCTCCATATCGGAAGCTATCTGCATATTTGCTTTTAAATAAATGAAATTTCTTACTGATCGAATTATTGATACAGAGTACGCATATATACAGATTAAAAAATAAATAAGATGAATGCTAGACGGGGCAAATAAATGTCTAACACAATAAAAAAATATTTTCTCCAAGTACGTAATTCATAGGAATTTTAGTCACCCCTTTTCTATATTATAACCTTCTCGGAAAATGTCATTAACGTCAAAGGAGCCCCTCAAATTAAGGAAGGTGTTCGTATTTCTATTGCGTTTCACGTCTTCAGCATATAAAATACACACAATAAATTACAATATCGTAGCTGATGAAGTCTTTGTTGAATTTTAAGGATGTATCTATCTATTAAAAAAAAGAGCCATTCAACTCGTCGACAATTTTATTATTATTATTAGATGATGAAGCTGGCCAGCGGCTGAAATGCAGGTAGTTCTGTATAGAACATTTCTGCATCCCGCTATCAGGTCTATCTCGTGAGTACTCCGGATCTTTTAATGATTCCTCACAAGGTTTTCCTGCGGGATGATATCTTCTGCACCGTGGTGTCCGAAGATGTCCATCCTCATGCGAGCTAGAGCTTCGCATTCAAACATTATGTGGGAGGCTGTTTCGTCCTCCTCTTCACAGAATCCGCATTGTGTGGACTCTTGATGTATCCCCAACAGTTGCAGGTGTTTTTTCAGATGGCAGTGGCCTGTCATCAGTCCTACCACCTTCCTGAGGGAGTCTCGACTTAGTTCAAGAAGGTGTCTTGATAGCCGGTCGGTTGGCCCCATCATCATCATTTTTCCGTGAGTATTGCCTGAGACTCGTCGACAATACTTCGCTCACAAGCTCGCTCATTTCTCTGGAACACTCCAAAAATATTGGGAAAAATCTGTTGCCCAGGAGTCGTTCTTCCAACAAGCGCCGGCAAAGCTCTGGAACCCACCGCCTCTGGAGATGTTTTCTGAGGCGTATAGCCTGCAGGAATTCAAGAACACCAATTCCGATCTACTTTTCCTGGCTTTCACGATGTTCTCTGTACATTGCAGCATTTTACTTTTCATGGGAACAATCTCGCCTCACCCCACCCAGCTGGGGTTTGTAGGCATATATTTACCAAGAATGGGAGTGATGATAATGAACTCGTTGAACATTCGCAACATAGCGCATTTCTATATTGTAGAATCGTACAATCGTTTTTTGCAAAAACATTGATTTCATGGAAGAGATATTTTTTTATGGACTCTTTGGTACCATAAGAATTCAGGAATGTTTCCTATTGTTACGAGATTGATAAAAATCCCCTAGCTACGCCGCTGAATCGACTCGCAAGCGTATCGTCGATAATTGTTTCCTAGAAAAAGGCAGATAATTGCCGGTAATGAATATTCGGGATAACCGAACCGTCGCGTCGCGAAGCATCTGGTTGCACGGCTAGATTATATAAAGCGAGAGTTAAGGGAAGTTGAATTAATTAAGAGAATTAAGAAGATGAAGAAGTGTTTAAAGGTTTTTTTACAGGTAAATAAGTGTTTGGAATATTTAGCTAGTTGTATTGTTGTATAGATAGATCTAAGTGTTTATTAGTCAGTGAAGTAGTTGTATGATTTTAGTTAGAAAATAAACAGTTTAGTAGTGTGCTCGGCATTATTATTTAGCAAAACGTAACACTATTCATCATGTGATGTCGATTTTTTTCTTGAAAATCATCAAAACCAAATTTCACTGAAGTTCCCGAGTTTATACAAATAAGTTGAATCATTTACTGAAAAAAAATTGATTATTAAAAAGGTATTGTATGCTCAAAAAAAATCAACTGAATACCGATTATTAATAAATGTTCAATGCAAGTATATATGTTCTGTATTTGTTCCAAGACACGTATCATTCAGTCTACTGTACGTGATAATTTCTTTTAATATGTTCTACACAACTTTTTGTTTCCATATAATTCAGTCTTGACACGTCGAACACAATGTTTCTTGGTCTTACGGTAATAAGAAACAGCATCAAAATGTAGCCGCTATTCTCATTTCAAATACATGAGATTGAAATGTTTGCTGTAGGCAGAAATTCTGGAAAAAAAAGCAGTCACACAAAATGTAAATTAGAGATGGGCTAGGTTTGTTTTACTAAACATTTTAATGTAGTAAAATAATTATTGCTAACTACAGATTCAACTTCTTTCAAGAAACCCTTGTTGTATTGGTGTGCATTTCGCAAAAATTATTACAATCAAGTTTCCTACACATGTTTTATATTATTTTATGTATAACAGTCCCTGCAATAGTTCAAATACACAATAACAAACTTGATACTACAAATAACTGAAACGAAACATCCAATAACCGGACGGTTTATGGTGTGAGCTTCATGGAATACCAGAGAACATTCTTTTTATTTCTTATAACTCTAACACGGTCTGTAGCAAAAACTCAAAGCTACTGGTATTTGAACAGTTGCCCAGACCGGTGTGTGTAGCCCACGTCGATGAGACAGACCAAGAACTAAATGGGCCATTACTATGCAGTGCAACTAAGTATATTGATTACTACAAGTTCTGCACTGCACGATTTTATTTATAAGAGATCGCACCGGACGAATCGTTCGGAGGAAAGTGAGAAGTGCTGAAATTCAAATTCTTTGTGCAATTTCTTTCCATATGAATTAACGTTGTTGAAATAGATTCCCGAGACGAATCTGGGAATATTTTTTATTTTTGACTCAAAGGCGGCATCACACATGAGGTTTTATTCTCGGGGGTGAATACTTTTTCAAATGAGTAGTTCCCGCATCTCCCATCTTCGTTCCTTTGCCAATGAACTGCATAGTCCTTGACAGAGCCAGAATGTATTCAACAAGTCGTGTGATAAAAATCATCATTTTTTTCCGTGAATATTGCCTGAGGCATTCTCTCAGAAAGATTGATGACGGTTCATAACCCATTTCTGTGTGTCTAGCTCAATGTTTCCAAACTGAATTCCATAGGCTGGTTCTGGTCTATTGAGAGTTGTTGCTGATGGATACCACAGGTCTTGTGAGGGCATCTGTGCTCTCATTTCCCTTGATGGAACGGTGACCTGCTACCCAGACAAGGTTTATCCTGTTCTGTGCCCCTAGTTCATTGTGATTCTTGTGTGTTTCCCAAACCATTTGGAAGAAAACCTGCATGAACGCCTTTATTGTCACTGACTGTCGGAGGAAATTACTGCTTTGGTTTCTAGGACCCTTCCTATGAATCCCTTTCGTGAAAAAGACATTACTTCTGCTTGGAATATAGAAGCCTTGGTACTGAGGCTTGGACTCATGTTCTGCCTCGGTCTTTCTCCTGATATTCCAGCCCTTACCCCTTTTCTTGTATCAGAGCCATACTTATACCATATTTGCTTCCTTGACAGCACTGATATGACCGTGAATGTGGCTTCCTCATCTCCTATGATGGTATGTTACATCAAAGGAGTGAGTTGAAGCCTTTTTGTCCGACGACATGTCACATGTATCAACTCCATTTTATTGGAGTGGCCTAGATTGTTGCTCCTCCACTGGGTCAGGAACTTTAGTTTGGATGCTTCTATCCTTGCCTCCACTGCAATGTGCAAATTCAGAGTTGGAGGTTCAGAATTATCTTCAGGCTAATTGTCGAAGTGCTGGACACCAGTGACTTAGTGTAAACTAAATAGTATCCCTCTGGTTATATCTTATTCTACCTTTTGCCACCACAGCAGGGCTCCATACGTTATCGAGATCCTGACTACCGCTGGGTAAAGCAAAAGGGAATGCCTGGCAATCATTACTGATGTCCTTACCGTTGTCCGCTTTTTCCCAGATGTTCCAGGTAAGTATTGAGTCGAAGGTTAAACCCTGGAATTTCGTCTCTCCCGACACCTGCAGGTTTCACCAAATATTCCTTAACCACGGCCCATCTAATCAGTTTTGCAATTATTTCTATTATCCAATATGGATGGCCTCTTAGCAAAAATAAAAGATTTGGTCTACTTCACTCACTACACGGACGACGTGTCATCCTGGTTGACGACCGGGGTCCGGCTTCGTAAGGGGCACGATTCCAGGGGCTCTCCACGGGGTGGATGAATGGTGCCGTTCAGTAGGGCTGATTGTGAACCCTAAAAATGCGGAGTTGGTTCTTTTCACCAAGAAACGCAAACCATGGTATCATCCTAATGTTCAACTCACTGGGAGGTCCCTACAATACAAAAGCTCGGTAAAGTACCTTGGGGTCATTCTAGACTCCAAGTTAAACTGGAACGGGCATATTGAACATAAAGCTCAGAAACCTACAGCAAGTTCTGAAATGTATTTTCTAATTTTATTCTTACTCTATCAATTTCAGTTAGCACAACTCGATAAACTCATTTGAATGAGAAACACCGCCGTCCCTTTGAACTTCGTGAAAATACCTGCAGGCAGACTGAAAAAAAAGTAATGACTAATTTCAAGGTTGGGATTTAAGTACAGTCGTTAATACTCAAACTAAGCTTTATTACTCCCATTTAAGGGTTTCTGCATAGCTATCGAAGTAGTAAATCATCAAATGCGAAGCCGACAGGGCGGAAACCTCAGGAAATGAATAAACAGAAGCTGATAGGTGGGGCGTTTTCAAAAAATCAACCAATATAATTATTACTAATCCAGTATGTCATGAAATTCAGTGAACTAATCGTTAAATTTCAGTCATGTGTTGGGAAAAAGATGGAAAGTACAAATGAACTAAAATCGAAGGTGTGTATTGTAGAGTGGTTTAATCTAGTCGTATATGAACGTGAAAAAATAAAAATTGTGCTTATCTATTTGAAAATAATCAACCAAACTAAATATTCTAAAAAACAGAATATTTCAAATCAGACCTCAATGACCTCACTTGAACTATAGAAAATCAACCTCAATTACAATAAATAGATGTATTTTCTCATCTTCAAGCCCATCATATGGCCCTGTAATTATTGTGGCCTCTTAAATAAAGCGTGAAAATTAATTTCTTATTTAATTTCAAGTCCCTAATGAATATGCGCTTTAATGTTGTAGTCTTCATTATAAAGGCATCAATCTTGTTTTACGATTCATTTGTGGCTTGTTTAATTAGTTAGATTTGAAAATGGGAATTTGAATCTCAGTGGAAACCAAGGTGGAAAAACGTTGGATTTCTATGATGAATGGTTAAAAAAAAACTTTATGGAAGAAAAATGTGGAATGTAGGGATTGCCTTTATTTCTACTCCTACGTCATAACAATTTGTATATGTTAAATTCATATATTAATTTTGATTAACTTTTGGTATCAAGTTATCAAGTTGTTCAAAATTTATACATGTTACCATAGCTTGATGTAAAACAAAAAAGTCTATTGTGGCAAATTTTATTGTAAATTTAGAAGTATATTGAAACTTGTTTTAAGTCCCGTTCATCTAATTTGATCACCAATTATGTCTTTCAAATGCTCAATATTGATCGACCTATTCAAATACATTGTGCATTGAAGGTTATCCGTTTGAAGAATCTAACGGTGTTAGGTCTGGAGATCAAGCTGGCCAGTCTACTGCGTGCAAATAATGGTCATCATTCGGTTATCCTTCCTTTCACGTGAAAAGAGAAAGTATGGCAAATACAAAATCAAGTTGGCGAGTTTTGATTGTAATCTACATGGCTTTATTCATACAGAGTGGCCAACTGAAAAAGAAACAGAACCATTTTCAGGAACTGCGTCAACATTTTGGGAAAACGCTCAGACCCGTCGATTTTTGATTAAAAGAGGACACTCTTTTTCGGTATTTTTGACTCCGTCACTGTCACCCCCAAAGCGAGGGAGGAATCACGACAAAATTTTTGAATGGCCTTGGGGGTCGGGTGAGATTTCTTTCAAAAGATCTTACAATTTCCTATACAATTTTCTTGGAATTTTAAAATTCTCACCATAACTTATCGAGGAATTAGATTTTAAATTTGAAGATTATCTGCAAACAATCATTCGAGTTAAGTACCTACGCCAATGGTATAAATTTAGTACCTATTTTTTGCTTTGCATGGATTGGATTTGTGGCGATTTGTTCTATCACTTCTATAAAAACACACAAGTGGATATACGATCAGGAAATTGCTAATCCAGGCCCGAATGCAGTAAAGGCCGATATAGACACATGCGTGCCCATGCAGGGTTTTCGAAGCACGGGCGGTTTTAACGACTTTCACTTACATATTTTATTTTGTTCTATAATAATTTTGTCAATGCTGGAATAATACTATTTTCAAATAACGCCGATGTATTTTTTTGTGTAACTTTTATCTCATGCAGGTTGGGCACGCATGTGAATTGGTGTGAATGTATTCTGAAGTGTTGGTGGGTAGTTTATATAACGTAGTTTTGAAAATTGAATACTATGGTTCAATCCATTGCGAAAAAGGTGCACAATATTTCGCTGTACAATAAATGTGTGAATAGAACAGCTCAGCTATTCAATGCACAACCTCAAAATCATGTTAGTAGAAAATATTTGCTAGAGTTGGTAAAACAATTACAAGAGACAGGAAATGTAGCTAATGAAAAACGAGAAATAGAAAAGCCTATAGTTAATGAAGCTAGTGAAGTTGCATTTTGGGGACATGATAAGTTGTTTTATTCATTCAAGAAACGAAAAACATCGGTACTGTATCTTTGAAACGACAATTTCATTTTGAAAATACTTTTATTTGATAAGTTTTGCAGGCATTTTAATTTTTTTTCAATAGCTTTTCATTCAAAGTGATCACTGATAGATATCTCTTTACAATATATTCAATTTGCTCTGTTATTATATTCTTCTCTAGTTTTGCTCCTGATAAGAATAATTTTTTTGCAAAATCATGTTTTCAAGTAGTGCATAATAAATGAAAGAATTTCACTTGTCAATACCTGTTCCATTATATTGGTCGACATTATATATAACGGAAAACGAAAGGGTGAGAGCTACTTCCATTTAGTTACATGAAACCAAATTGAGAATTGTACTGACTCAGCAGAAATAGCCTCACACCTCATCTTACATCTCCCCTATCCCTGCAGGATATACAATAAAGGGAGCAGACTAAGATTTATTATTTCGAGAAGGGGAACATGTAGGTCACTTTTTTGGACAACGAGAGTATCGATTCTCTTGGATCAGCTGATTATGTTTGGAATGTATTTATTATTACTCTAATATGACAAGGAAGAAAGTGGGGTGCACGTATCTAATGAACGAAGAGTAAAATAAATATACGAGGTGTGTTGAAGAAACATTCGCAAGTATTTCAATATGGAAAAGATACGTGTTATTAGATTATTCCATCGACACATGGATAAACCTATGAAATTTAATTATTGGAGTCACCTGATGGTTAGTTCGTTCTGGTAAGAACATACTTAAACATTACTCCTCACAAAACTTATGTATTCAAATTCCTCACGGCCAAATTTCTACGTGAGATTAGTTCGTTAGTTAGAGGAGACTGAAAAACTACTCTTCACAAAATGTATGTTTTCAATTTCCTCGCTTCCAAATGTCTACGTATAGTTGTGTTTTCTTGTCAGAACGGAGTGAAGAATTATTACTCCTCGCAAAACGAACGTATTTAATTTCCTCACGCCAAAATGTATACGTAAGGTTAGTTCGTTTTAGTTAGAACAGACTAAAAAATTATTCCTCGCAAAATTTAAGCATTCAGTTTTCTTGAGTCCATATGCTTACGTAAGGTTAGTGCATTCTTGTCAGAACAGATTTTGATTTCCTTACGCCAAAATGTTCACGTAAGGTTCTTTCTTTTCAGTTAGAGCAGACTAAAAAATTACTCCTCACAAAATATATGTATTCAATTTTCTTGCGCCGAAATGTCTACGTAAGGTTAGTGCGTTCAGGTCTAATCAACCTGAAAAAATACTCCACACAAAATTTATGAAATTAATTTGCTTGCGCTCAAATGTCCAAGTATGGTTAGTTAGTTCTGGTAAGAACAGACTTAAGTATCACTCCTCACAAAATTTACGAATTCAATGTCCTCACGCCCAAATGTCTACGTAAGATTATTTCGTTTTTGTTAGAGGAGACTAAAAAATTACTCCTCACAAAATTTTTGTATTGAATTTCCTCGCGCCCAAATGTCTACGTAAGGTTAGTGCGTTCTAGTCAGAATAGTTTCAAGAAATCACAAAATACATGCATTAAATTTTATTGCGTCCAAATGTAAGGGAAGTTCATACTGGACTGGTTAGGAAGGGACTGAGAAATTACTGCTCACAAAATTTACGTATTCAAATTCTTCGAGCCCAAATGTCAACGTAAGGTTAGTGAATTCTAGCTAGAACAGACTAAATAATAACTCTTCACAAAATTAATGTGTTCAATTTCCTCGCGCTCAAATGTCTATTTGAAATATTTAAAAAATATTTGTATTTGATTTCCTCGCGTCCAGATGTCTACGTAAGGATATTGCGTTCAGAACAGTCTTAAGAATTACTCCTTACAAAATATATTGTTACGATTTGCTAAATAATAATGCCGAGCACACTACTAAACTGTTTATTTTGTAACTTCACTAAAAACATACAACTACTTCACTGACTAATAAAACACTTAGATCTATTCAACAATACAACTAGCTAAATATTCCAAACACTTATATACTTCTTCAAAAACTGTTTATCACTTCTTCATAAATTCTTCTTTTTCTTCACAGTGAAATTTCGCCTTTATATAGGTACTCAAGTGTAACCGGACTCTTCGCGATTCCACTCCAGATTACTCACGACAGAATTCTACCCAAATAATAATCTCTTCTTGGAATACCTACGGCGTCAACTCATTTGTATACGATCTGTTTTTATGGTTCATTCAGCGGCGTAGATAGGGGAATTTTATCAATCTCGTAACAGTATGTATTCAATTTCTTCGTGCCCAAATGTCCATGTAGTGTATTCTAGCCAGAAAGGACTAAAAAATTACTCTTCACAAAATGCATGTAATTAATTTCCTCGCGCCCAAATGTCTACGTAAGGTTAGTTCGTTCTGGTCAGAACAGACCAAAAAATTACTACTCAAAAAATGTTTGCATTTAATTTCCTCGCACCCAAATGACTGCGTAAGGATAGTGAATTCTAGACAGAACAGACTGAGAAATTACTCCTCACAATATGTTTGTATTCAATTTTCTTGGTCCAGAATACTTACGTAAGGCTAGTTTGTTCTGGTCAAAACAGACAAAAAAATTACTCCTCAAAACATGTTTGTATTTAATTTCCTCGCGCCCAAATGTCTACGTAGAGTTAGTGCGTTTGAGTCAGAAAAGTTTTGAGAATTACTCCTTACAAAATGTATGCATTCAATTTCTTCGTGCCCAAATGTCCATGTAATGTATTCTAGCCAGAACGGATTAAAAAATTACTCTTCACAAAATGCTTGTATTCAATTTTCTCGGGCCAAAATACCTACGTAAGGCTAGTTTGTTCCGGTCAAAACAGTCAAAGAAATAACTGCTTACAAAATGTACCTATTTAATTTCCTCGCGCCCAAATGTATACCAGCGCAGGAACATATCCGTACGCTAAAACCATTTCAGTAATGTGAATAGAAAAAATGTATTTTTGAATGTTGATGATCTATTTTATTTTAACCTGTTAATTTTTTGTTCAACATGTTTTATCGAAACGAGTAACTTCGAAAAAGTCTCGTAGAAATTATTCGTTTAATTCATTTGACATTTTCTCGATACACTTTGCGAAATTTCTTTAAATTAATGATTTCTTGATTTAAGGTCCATTACTGATCAAAAAGCCTCATATTCAGAAGTAGATTATGAGATAAGTTTCAAGCTAAAGAAATCAAAGAAATAAAAAATGAATGGAAATATATGAAAAAGAACATACAAATAATTTAGCAGTACTCTAAGTAATGAGTAAATAAGCGAATCTGAACTGAATCTGTGTTGTGTCTGGAAGAACTATGTTATTTGAGGCAAAAATAATTAGAATTTGAAAAACAGTTGTTTTTGCGTTCTTGAAGCCTAAAGAGTTAACTGTGGTGAAAATAAGACGCCAAAAGATAGTAATTTCTTCTGATACGTTGTTTACGACAGTCATTCCATGAATATTATAGTAATTAACACTCAGCCTTTGATGAAGCAATTAAATTTAATCTACCGGCCGCCTGTATACAAATTGTCCATACATGCAGTTGTTTTAAAGTTTCTAATCGGCTTAAACGTTAACTAACCGTAGTCTGAAATCTCTTCAATTATTTACTCAAACTAAGAACGTATACCCTCAAAGGTATTAGGCAGCTACTTTGCTATTCTAGTATAATTTTGGTATTATTAAAAGGCGAATGACGACCAAACAATGTGAACTCTCCTGAATAATTAACATTAGATTTCTCGATTGAAATTGCGGGTTTTAGTTCTTTATATTCGATTTCGCAATATCCAGCAATCGATTCCGGTACTAAAGGATATTTTTGTAGCAAGCTAAAAACTTGAACCAAAAAAAATCAAAACAGAATGCTTTCCGAATCGTATAAACATATGAACGATCAAAAGTACAAAATTCCTCCAATAAAAAAGAAGAAATATGGAATATAATCAATAATGCTGTTGACGAATCAAAAATACATAATAAGAAAATCTAAATAATCAGGATGGCATTTCACTACCTACAGTTCAATCTATCAATGTATTCAATGACAAATACATCAATTCAGCAAAAAATATCATTGACAAATCTGAAAAACTGAATATTTGAAATCACGAATTGAAAGTCCCGGAAACTTAACTCCTCATGCTGCCACGGAACGTAATATATTGTTGGAAACAATAAAAAATTTAAAAAACCCCCTTACCCATATAATTCCCATTAATTCAAAGAGTTCATTCAACAACGAGGAATATGTCCTGTACCTATACTTCGTATTGAAGTTGGTATTCTACAATGGGCCGCAGTGGTCATGAAGGTAGAGCGCTAGCCTATCAGTCAGAGGGACGTGGGTTCGAATCCCAGCATGGTCACTGGTCTCGTGCTAGGAATCGCACGTTAAAAGGTAAGACCTCGTTAATCCTTAGCTCGCACAAGTTTCGACTTCTGAGGGCTGTCGTTCGTAGGGGGATGACAGCTGGTTAACGGAAAAAACAATTTTGAAACAATTTTTTGAAACAAGGCTCGGTATTTTGGCCCACCCTATTCGTCTTTCACATTAACAACCTGTTTGAGTTTTTGAATGTTACTTGACAGCATCATATGCAGACAATACTAATATTTTCATAACGAGCAAACGCTTGATGACACTATTAGCTGCACGAAAGAAGTCTTTACCAGAAAGAGTCTATCATCAACATAATATTTGGAGAAGTTCGATTAGAGTTAAGTCTTTAACAAAAGTTATTAGGTATGTTATGGATGACTTTTATGTGAGTAATTATTTATTTGTGCGTGTTTATATATAGATATGTACTAATTTTTGGACCATATTTCTTAAAAACTGTTTAATATTATAAGAATTATTTTCTTTCCGTCAAGAGTTTAACATCTGAGGGGCGAGCTGGTGTGTCATTAACCCGAGTAAACACCCCCAACGTCCTTGGGGTGAGTGATTACTGGGTCCGAGAATCATGTGCCATGAGTAGGCGGAGTGAACCATGAATAACGGACTTCTGCATTCGTCCAGCTAAGATTACTGCCGCTTCACGGCAAGCCGGTATAATTTTCAAATTCGAGAGCAGGGTGTCCATCATTCCACCAAGTATCATTATTATAATTATTATTATAGAAACCGATCCTTGTTCGACAGTAACAATTACTGTCCGGGCTATTGTACACACCTGATATTGAATTTAATCCAAGTACGACTGTGCGCAAAGTAAATACATCTGGTACATAATCATAGAATGTACCACCAAGAAAGATATATCTCATTACACATTTTTGCCATCCACACCGACCCACTTCATCACACCGCGATGAAACTCCCTAACTACCAGCAGTAGACCAAGAGCTTTTTACCACAACAACCGCGATTGGATGGCAGTAAGTGGTGACATGGAAATAAATGAACCACCTTTCAATAATAGTTCGCGACTGCGATCATATCTGCGTTCAGGGTTTTCGGACCAGCCTTCGGCGACACCTCTGATCTTGGTGGTACCAAATTGAATGACCTTGGGTAGTATATCTATCATCATTACATGGGTTTTGCCTCCGTTCAGGATTATTTGGCCAGCTCGTTTGGGAAGGCTACAACTTTAACGTCTCGTATTAATTCGATTTGGTTCTTTAAATTTTCATTTAACAAACGTATGTATGTGTTCTGTGGGTTGATTGCAACACTATCACATTTCCGAGCATGCGCATTCAAAAATGGATCAGTGCGATAGGGGAAGTGACGCTTCTGTAACCCTACCTATTCTGTGCCCCTGTGGTGAACTCTAGCGGTACTCGCTCAAAGAAAAACACAGCAATCACAGAACATACGATGACTGCCTAGCGAATTTCGCTCTGCCAAGCAAAACGTTCCTTAATTAGAAAATATTTCGAATTTCGAATTGTTTGATGATTGTGATTATCACTGCCAGGTGTTTCTCTCTGTTTTTGCACTTAAATTATTTACAAACCTTCGTTCACACTCCTGCCCTGGCTGCACTCAAGTAATCAACAATCGAAGAGCTTCCAGTCAGGTAGTCAGCCATCCAGGCAATATTGAAGCATTTAAGTTTAGCACCCAAATAGAAAAAATCATCGACCATAATAAAAAGGTCCATAAATAAAAGCCATTTACAATGTAATTGGCTTTTGTGGGTGAATGTGTATGAATGTCTCGTGATCGGTAAAGAAGTTAGCTGCGTCGAGGGAGCTATAGTTTGAATTTATAGGCATAACATTGCGGTTTCTGATTGATCTTCTTTGGAATATCGTTGCAGTTATTGATGGTTATGAAGTGGAATTGCCTGATTGCGGATTACGTGTATGCGATAGGAAAAGATTCGTAGGAAGAGACGACGAAATGTGTGGGACATTTTCGTACGATGTCGCTTGATATCGATCATTTGAATTATACGCCGGCATTCGTTATGGATTTCTGTAAAATTAACGACATAAATGGAAACACTTGACCAGTCTACGGGAGGCAGAGATATTTTACAACTGAAGAACGAAAACTTTATGAAATCGAGGAAGAAATGTAACGATAATGTGGGTGGATAGGTGTCGAGCATTTAAATTTCAGCTAGCGTTGGACGCTGGTTCGAAATCATGCAAGTGACATTATTCTCTCAAATATTTTGTTATCGATAGACGGCAACGTGCCTTCTGGAGAAGTACGTGTGATGTGAGTTGCCTACGTTTATTAGAAGGTTGTCTAGATGCCAATCCCGACGTCTAATGCTTCCACACCAACCACCCGGAATGGATTTCCAGGAGTTTCTACAGCTGGCCAGTGAACACGCCAGCATAGTGAGGCGCTCGGTGTGCCACGGCAATAATAATAGTCGACCTCTTGTCGCACAGCTGATACTTTTTTGTGTACACACTCTGCGAGAGTATATGCGTATTATTTTTATAGATACAAACACAAAGGAAAGCAGAACTAGGCGCAGAACATAGAAATATTCATGGAATATTTGTCAGTTGACTATCGTTGATAGAGGCTATCCGGCTTGAATTATTTTTTAATTAAAAATTTGCTGTACCGAAAGTGGACCTCAACTTTCTTTTTTTTTCAATAGAACTCCCTGTATATTATTGCATTTTTGGAATTTATGGATAATTATGAACACATTCATTGAAAATAATATTTACCCAAGTCCAACCGTTACAAGTGGAAAATGCAGACCAAAAAATATCTTTTGCATTTCTGCACAAGATTATTTATCTTTGATTGTGACGTATTTGTAGAAGAGTTCCCAATTCAGCATTATTCTGATATCAATTCGATAAGAGTTATACAGGGCGTTCGTCCGACAATGTTATAGAAGCTATTGAAAAAACGATTGGTATTCATTTCAGATCGAAACCTCCTTAATCAATAATCTCATTTGATACAGTATCCTATGCCTACATTCCAGAGTTTTCGAAACATGGGCGAATGAGCCTTTCTCTGCTCCAGAAACTAGATTATATGCAAGCACACCATCATGTTGAAACTAACAGTTATACTAATATTTTCAAGTGGCAAGTTACCTAGGCTTCTTCCAAATCGCTGAATTGATGATGAGTAAGTAAGATGCGATAAAAATAAATGCCAATCAATCGTGTCCAAAAAATCCAGTCCCCATATGTTGGAGCCAAAACGATGTTGGTGTCTACTCGTTCAGTGTATCCTGGGGTTCTCTGACCAATAATGAGTATTTCGTCGGTTAGTTATTCCTCATATACCATTCGCAGAAAGTTCTCCGCATATCCTCATTGCCTGGTCTGAGAACTTGGCAAATTCTAAATTTGTTTCGATGGGATTTATTTCCTTAAAATTAGATGGGCAGTCGATTTTGGAACCCAACATTTTTCCAATTGGTTGTCTTCCCTCTGTAGATATCTCACCATATCGAACTTTTCCCATGGCGACAAAGTACGATTCATTTCATAACAAGAGAAAATCCGGTAATAAACAAACAGAAGTGGTGTTTGTGAGAACTTTTTTTTGACATTCGACTTTCGTCAAAGCCTTCCAGTTTCTAAGCAAACTAGGCATGTTCTACATAAAATGTAAAATTAAACTTATAACTGTTAATGTAACGAGATTATTATGCGACTTATAGTAATCGATGACGTTGCCAGGCGACGAGGCGCTTCGGGCCCAGTCACCTGATGTACCTTCCGAGATTCATTTAAATTGCACAATAATCTAGTTACATTCAAAACTTCACCATATCATCGAAAACGATGATGTGAACATAAAATCAACAACTTTGGATATTGTCATTTTAGTGTGCCATAAAAATTAATATAGTCTTAATTAAAACTCATTTGAAACTGTGACGAAAATCATGGCAGATATCGATATTCCAGAAAATACTCAAGAAGAAGAAGAATACCTACCTTCAGTTTTGTGAGTGGCGAAATACAGAACCGGTTCAAGGTGCTGGAGAAAGGGTATTCATTATTATTTTATGAAACTCTCAAATGAATTTAGCGCTTCGCCAGACCAAGACTGATCAGTCTTGGTCTTAGTTTCGTATAATAAGTGTAGTCTTGGTCTTGGTCTTGCTGTTTCAAGACCGAGACGAGACTGGCTCAGTCTTGATATTCTTCAATTATCAATTATTCAATTCAATTCAATTTCTCATTTCACCATAAGAATATAATTTTTGATAAATCTTAAAATAAAGATTAAATTAGACCCGCACAGCACAAAGACCGACGCCCGACAGGCCAGAAGAAAGGTTCAAACTGGTCGAAATTAGAATTTTATTGACCATTTTTCAATGGATTATTAATGAGCAGTAAGATGCGGTTGCGGCAGAGGGATGGAATCGAAATCCTGAGGAAATTGCAATATTTATCAACCACTGCGACCTTACAAAATACACTTTAAACTGTAAAACTGCAGTAATGAATTTGAAAGACGTATTTTCGATGTTGAATTAACAAAAATTATAAACGTACTATATGAAAATAAAAAAATTGAAATAAAATGCCATATAACCTTTTCCATCAGATTAATATTCAGCCCTGTGCTGTATCACTTCCGTTAAAAATAACGTCACCGTTATTCGCCATTCCGTTATTTTGCTATCACCAAGCAATAGCAATAGGGCTGATTGAGTAGATTTAAATTCATTATTTTTCTTTCGGGACCGAGATCAAGACCAAGACTCTTAGAAAACTCTAGGAAAAATGTCAAAATATTCATGTCAATGTTCATAAATAGATTTTAAAATAAAATTGGTATCTAGGGTGTTATAAAGTAGAATGTGGGAAGCTGAATACAGTTGTGTAAATTGAAAAGGGAAGAAGTTTTTTTATATATGAAATGTATTATTTTAATAACATAATGCGAAGTTTTTTCGACTTTTGAAATCTTCAGTGCTTCATGTCACTTGACACATGTAATGTGATCAGTCGTCTTTTATATTCTTGACATACCACATGGCCATCTGAATTTTAAACTTGTATATTCGTTAGAATTTCAGTTATTTACATTTTTAAAAATGTTTCTGAATATGACTTCCATTGTAAACCTTCCTGTTACGAGACAAGAAGCATTGAAGATGACTCAATACCGTAAACAGTGTATTTTATGATTCAGCATGAAAAAAAAATTCGAATGTTGACGGTATTCCAAACTTTCATGCATATGTCGTTTGAATTATCATACGGAATGTTACGAACGAACTCCTGCAATTTCAGTAGCTGGGTCACAACAGAATAAATACTACATTTCATTTTCTCCGTATCAGCTCTTGCATAATTTTGCGTTCAAGTACTTCCTCCTTCACAACATTAATTAATCACTACCTCCACATCCTAGCTTTGAAGCATGTTAAGCGAACGACTTCTAAATTAATAACGTTGATTCACGAAGAGCATTAAAAACTCGCTACAAAACAACGTAATTTAATTAAATAATAATGATACAGCATTTATAGGATACACGGCAGCATTCCTTCAAAGGTCTCTTTTTTACGCGTCGTAGTCTCAGCTTCTGCGCTTCTGTCACTCTTCTCTGATGCATTCAATGCAACTTATTAAAACAAGTAGAATAGGTGAGATATATAGTATATATCGTCCGACAACGAGAGAAACATTCATTTTCGAAGAGGAATAAATTGATTTTAAAGCGGTTTTGTTTAAGAGTTTATTCAGGACTCATTTATCATCGGGACAAATGATTGTACTCCAGATATCAGATACAGATGTAATGTCGGTTTGAAATAGGGAAAATTTGTGTTTCTCTGGAGGAGTGTTGATTAATCGAAAACATATAAAATCATTTTCCAATCAAATAAAAAATAGTCACACTGGCTGATATATATTCTTGGACAACTTCGTTTTCATCGTTGAAATTAACAAAATGAGGAAAAAGTTCATTGGAGTATCTAGGAGGTAGGAGCTATGCCCTCTCCCAAGAAAGTTTTAAAAGTTTTTGAAATTGGGTTATTTCAATCACCCCCTCACAGATAAAAATCATTACACCATCTATCAATCCAAATAGTATGATTTATTATTAATCATTACAAGATGGTGTTGATTTGGGAGACACTCCTTTCTTACGACGAGGGTTGTACAGCCATACTCGATCTCCTTCTTTAAATCCACCAGTATTGGCATTTAGATCGTATCGAACCATCACTCTGTCACTAATTATCTTCAAACTTTTTCTTGCATAATCGTAGATCTCATTCAAACTATCTTGCAGTTCATCTGCATAATCCTGTATCTCTTTTTCTTCAGCACTTGGTAATCCGAACTCCAAGTCACAGGGCAACCGAAGTTCTCTCCCGAAGATAATGCTGGCTGGGGTGAGCTTTGTAGAATCGTGCATAGAGGCCCTGTAAGCCATCAAGAATAGTGGAAGATGTCGATCCCAGTTCTTTTGGTGCTCCTGTACTAATTTGGAAAGATGTTCTTCCATAGTAGTGTTGAACCTTTCAACAATGCCATCAGACTGTGGGAGGAGTGCAGTTGTTCTGGTCTTGCTAATTGGGGGCTATATCATTGCTAGCCAGCATGCGCCTCAAAATGTTGAAGGATTCTTCTTTTTCCTGGTATCGTACAATGTACTCCTCTTATTCAACATAAATAGTTTAGAAATAGTTTCTGTTTTTCACTAATATCCCGCTTCGGACACCACTGTTACAATTTTTGCTAAATAACACGCCGAGCACACTACTAAACTGTTTATTTCTAACTTCACTATAAACATGCAACTGCTTCACTGACTAATAAAACACTTAGATCTGTACAACTAGCTAAATATTCAAAATACTTCTACAAAAACTTCTTGACTTTCTTTTCACTTCTTCACAAAACTTGTTTTTGTCCGAGTGAAATGTCTCGCTCTTATATACTCAAGACGTGTAGCTAGACCATTCGCGATAAATACTTCCGTTGTCCCGAATATTCAATACCGAAAATCATCTGCACATTTCCAGGAACCAATTATCAACGAAACGCTTGCGAAATCGACTCAGCGGCATAGCTAGGGGATTTTTATCAGTAACAGTATCGTATCGTACCGTGTTTCTAAAGTTCAACAGATAGAAAGAAAATGCTGGTTTCTATGAAGACTATTTTCATTTCAACATCGGATATATTGATGTTCATGAATAGAAATAAATCAGGTACAATGAGAGACTCAACTCATTTGCACATTATGCATATAAATCATTCTCTCCCTTTTTTTTACTAATTTAATAATATTTTACGAACCTGGTATAGAAAGGAAACATCGTGGAAACATCTTGATTCAAGCCAGAAACGCCATGCAACATTAACCCATTAATGCCTATGGTATGATTTATCATACGGAGGTTATGTTTCATTTTAAATTCACGGCGTGTGCATCTTATGTGATAAAAATACTTGTAAATCACGTCATATGTACAAATAATCACTTGTTAACACTATAATAATTGTTAATACGGTTTCCATCAAAGTTGGTTGCATTCGGAATCAGTTTTACGTAGCAGTGTATTTTCGAGTTCGACAAAATGGGTCACAGGTGAGAATATGTTGTTTCATCCCGTTTGTCTGTAATTTTAACAGGAGTAAAGCCATCAAAATATGATTAATATACACTAAGGAATATTTACGATCCAACAGAAAGTTTGGCTGTGGCCTGTACTTTACACTACACCGAAATTTTTTTTGCGTATGATATATCATACGGTAGGCAAATGAATGTATTTTTGTTGCAGAAAGGAATTTTATGATCCATCAGATTCTCGTGATGCGGAAGAGCTTTTGAATTACTTAGAAGAGCTCAATTCGGACGATGAAGATTATGAACAAGTAAAAAAGATTAGATTTGGTAATATTTCCACCAACAGATGGCAACGAAAGTGACGATATTTGTTGAAATTCAACCCGTATTGTGGTAAAGGAGACAGAATAGAAGGAAAAACTTTAGGTTCTAGTGTTACTGAAACTCTTTGCATCGGCTATTTACCTGATGAATCAACAGTTTTTATCGACAACCTTTTCAATTCGCTTTCACTACTGGAAACTCTCACAGCAAATAAAATTTATTGTATTGGTACTCTGCGATCAGATAGAATTGAAAAAGGTCCACTAACTGATCTGAAAAAGCAGAAACGAGCTACATCGCATGTGTTGAAGGAAACGAAAACTGATTTCGTTTTGATCAGGTGGCATGACAATAGTCAAGTTACCATCAGGACTAATTATTATATGGAAAATGGTACATGCTTCACAAAAGGATTCTGCAAAAGATGGTCAAAAGAAGAATAGAAACATGTTGATCAACCCAACATAATACACCTATATAATCAAGGAATGGGAGGTGTCGACTTATTTGACAAAATGCAAGGATTGTATCGTGTCAGAATTCGATCAAGGAAATGGTATTGACCATTTATTAGATTTTGTCTCAACGGTTCAATTATAAATATGTGGATGCTATATACAGGGTTATGATAAAGTAATGCACAAAATTCATAAAACGTACAACGATCACTTTTGAAAAATATGCAAAAACACGTCAAACTGTTTTTTTTATTCCGCATCTTTTGACATAAGTTACAAAAATAACACGTCAAAGTTGTCAAAGTTATGACGTCATCAACAAATTCTTTAATGGGAAGCTAAGATTTTCATCACATTATGTGATAGAGCTTGTGTTTGTACACAAGGGAAAAATAGTTGCAGTAGGGCTCACATAAGAAAAAAACGAGAAAATGAATAAAAAACGAAATAAACGTAAGTTTCATAATAACTTTTCAATTAACTAAACAGTCCATTAAACCAAAACTATTTCTTATAGGAATTGTTCAAACTGTGTCCCGTTTACTAACTGACATAGGCCAAGACGATGGTAGACCGCATTTATAGAGTTTTCGATCATCTGCGGAGTTATACGAGTCATTTCGTGTCTAATTCTTTCTAATAATGAAATATGGTGGTTTACGTAATCCAATCTTCCGCAATAAAACCTATACAATAGGTAAAGTCGTCGGCAAGTATTCAACAAAAAACAACTACTGCCCCTTACGACCATTGAATTATATTTGTTCAATACTTGGCAAAGTTTTCTACAAGAACCACTTTGCAATGCATTTCAAATATCAAAGCTGAAATTATTTTTCGATTTAATTGGGGGAACACCTCCGTACCGGTTTCATGGTCATTGCCAATCATCAGCGAAGGCTAGTTCGACCCAATTGAATCGAAAAATCCTTTCATCCTAATTGGAAATCCCTGAGACAAACACTGAGGTATGAATTCAGCGCCATCTCTGGGTTCCAGTTTAAAATGCACTCCGACTACGTGTCGACTTCAACATGAAGACAGAAACATCATGAAAGAGGGGCGACACCACTTGACGGAAGACCATAAAACTAATAATGAAATATGGTGGATTACGTAAAAATTTGTTGATGACGTCATAACTTTGACAACTTTGACGTGTTATTTTTGTAACTTATGTCAAAAGATGCGGAATAAAAAAAACAGTTTGACATGTTTTTGCATTTTTTTCAAAAGTGATCGTTGTACGTTTTATGAATTTTGTGCATTACTTTATCATAACCCTATTTCAGCCTTTTTCAGTTTATACGAAAGATTGTGCTTTCCCTGCTGAGTTCTCCAATGTATTTAGCTGGACCTAAGCCTAAGTGCACTAGAAGCATCCTGCAAGACGTGAGATTTGACGGAGTCGACCATCAAATTTTCCTGTGTCAAGTGTAATATTGGATTACATCCAGACAGCTGTTTCCGCTTATATCATACACCATCAAAATAATTGGCCCACTTGAAAACAATAATTGAAGTTTAAATAATTTATATCAATAAAATTTTTATTTCAGGCATTTATACATTATTTTGTTCTGTACCCTCACACCTCACAATGCCAACCCCCATATGCCTACCGTATGATATATCATACGTCAAAAAAGTCAACTCTAAACAAAAAATAAGTATAAAACATGTTTATATAGTTAATCTAGATGCCAATTGGAACTCTTCCTGGAAAAATAACCAAAATCAACAAAAAAATTACTCTGGCATTAATGGGTTGATACTTTCTAAGAAATGTAAAAAAACATCTAGAAACACTCAGTCTAGTTTATGATGTCGAATATTCCTATTATATTATAGAATTTTGTCATTGTTCTAAAAATTATTTTTCCATAATAAGTCCATAACTGAGAAAATGTTTACATTTGACTAGGAAAATTTTGAAATACGGAGTTGAGTGTTCATGTTTTTTGTAGTTATCTCAATATATAATAAGTTTCGACAAAAATTAGCTATATATCTTGAAGCTAAGAGACAACCATATATTAATGGTATATTGCTTTTCCCTCTAATTAATCAAGTACAGGATTTTGAATTATTCCTTAGAAATAATGATTTGATATTGTGGTTCTCTCTATACAAAGTGTTCCACACCCTGTATAAAAAATGTGTACTATGCGATATTTTCTCAAAATACTATATTGAGGGGTTATTTTCAAATATTTGCTTCCTTAAAATCACAGTAGAAAAAGTGAGATTTTACAAAAACTACTGTCACTCATTTGTGAGTCACCCCGTAAATATGAATATTTTTAGTCATACCTAAGTATTCACCATTGTATTAAACGTGTGTATGCAATAGAAAATCAATCTAGCTCATAAGTTAACAAAAAATATCCGAAATTCTGGACCATTTTCAGTTTCAACACCCCGTATCTAGAAAACTAATCATACCAAAGTTTCGGAAAATTTGACCAGTCGCCACTTTACATAAGAAAAGTTCGGGGTCCAGTCTTTTTTCCGCTGCCCTGATTCATAAATCTAGCGATAATCGAGAGCTGTCATCAACGTCGACTTATAATGAATCTTATTCACATCTTTCGTGTTTAAATTTCATAAACGTTATTTCAAGCATCACGGTATTTTCGTGCGTGTTTTTAATTTTATTTTTAATGAAGCATTCAGTCATTTATTCCATTATTAATGGAAAACATTCAGAATAATTTGATTTACATGTTCACATTATTAGCTATGTTCATATTTAAAAATATAATGAAATAATTGCATGAATTAATTCTGCACACCGTAATTAGAGGATGGTTTTTTAATTGAATAATATATAAAGAATGATAACGATAAAATTATACGGAATTTTGAAGTTGACTGATACGCAACGGGAAGATGAAGGATAATGCGCTCATTACTTCGTACATTGCGTAATATAACATTCTCAATTGAAAATTGAAAAAATTCAATTTTTTTTTTAACAATTTTCAATAGCCTTGTTGATTTCAAGAGTTTCTAGAAGATTCAGTTTTTTACCTCAATAACAAACATGTAAAACTTTTAAGACAGCGTTGGGAACAAAGTTATTATTATTAATACTCTTTACTGCTCAGAAAATGCGATGATACACTGTTTCAAAATAATTGTAAGCTGGTTGAGAGCAAAAGCAACTGGTTAACGGAAAAAACAATTTCAAAAACAATTTTCAAAAGAACAATAAAAAAAATAGGTGGGCATATCGCTGGGCGATTTCTTCCTGCCGATCTTCACAAGATTTTTGAAATAATAAGATAATTAAAAAGATATAAAATATATATCAAACAATAAAATTAGAATGAATTATATATAAATTATAAATTACTCCTTATTTGGGGGAGGGGTGGGGAAATGAAAAAAAAACAATGACGAAGACTGTAACTGATTCAAATTGACCGCTCTGTACTGCTCATATGTCTTTTTAGGCTGGATCTGAAAGTGAAAACGACAGTTTTTCAATGATGTGTCGAGGAACGCGAATCCAAAGTTCTGAAAATCTCACAGTGAAGTTGTAATCAGTTATAAATCACAAGAGAGTGAGAATAAAGTGAAAATAATTTGACATATTTTTCGAAAACTTGTTGCCAGGCAATAGACACGAGAGCCCGAAGGACTCGAGTGGCTATTGCCAAATGGCAACAAGTACAATTATTATGGATGTTTTGTCCTTAGCTGGAGGATTTCGTAACATTGTTTTGTTTTGTTCTGTTGGATTGAAAGTTATTGCTTCCTTTCTGTCCCTTAGGTTATCTATTTAAATTGTTTCCGAATTGCCACGTTTTTCAAAATAGTATTCTTACATGCATTTTCGTTGTTTTTTTTGAAATTTCATCGAATGATGATGTACTAAATCGATTTCGAATCATTTTCCACTTTTCATGCAAACTGATGACAGACTTCAAATCACAAGTATCAGTTGTTACACAATGAAAACAAAATACCACCAAAAATTCCCGCGGCAATTTTCAAGGTAGAAAATTCCCACTATAATATTGCTGTGATTGGCCTGAACGTACATGAATGCTTTGAATTGATGGTTTCGATTGGTTGCAAGAATTTTAAAAAAATAATCAATACAATTTGTGACATGTGTGGGAGTTCTCAAGAAAAAGTTTGTATTTGCTCTGGTATGCCGAATGTCGTCGCCAAGAGGTCGAAGGTTGCAATGTAAGTATGCCGGTTCATGGGTGTTCAAAACTTTGTACCCTAATAATAAAACATACCAGAGTTAACGCTGTTTGATAAGTAACAAATTTAGTTGATTTCTGTACTCACTAACATGATCACACTTCCTCAAATTGTATATAAATCTAATTCCGACATTTTGTAAACGCTCAAGTTTGCTCAATTGGTTTGTATTCAGTATTGCATCCAGACGAATTCTAATCTTGCGGCCTGTTTGACCAATGTAACACACTTCACAATCAGGATTAGAATAATTCAACACCCGACTTATCCTACATTGGAATTTTGGCTTTAGAATTCACCAAGAATGTTTTGGATAATTGAAGGTTTGAAATGAAATAGAGAAATTTGAAATACTATTGGCATTGACTTTATTTAGCAAGGTATTTTTTAGTTTAGTTTTAATGATATGGGACAAAAATAGCATAAAGAGAAGTATTCAAATGGAGTTCATTGGGTTAATATATGATTTGAATAAGGATAACCGTTATTGAAGGAAATTTGTTTGATGATGTCAAATCTGTTGAAAAATTGAAATCACTGAGAGGTATCGTGAAAACTTGGTGAAAAAGTGAATGAAAAGTTAAAAATTTCTGATTATATGGATGGTAAGAGTGAAAAGATATGATATTGTCACTGCTGGTAGGTTTTTCATAAATTTGGAATTATAGGGTGTCTGATTTAATTTTAACGGTAAACTGGATTTTTGTGTTGAAAAAATTTTGACAAATGGGTGAAGGCCATCTTACGCGACATTGAAAAGTGCTAATCAACATATCGGTGCCGGAATATAATTAAAAAAAAATTGGTATTGTTACGAACCTGGTAATAGATAGAAAAATCATGAATCCTTCTGTTTGCCTTCTAGAAACCCATTAGAATGTACTAGAATCATTGAAGTTTATTCGAGAACTTAGTATGGAATGTTCTGTTGAAAGTTCTATAGCTTCTAGAATAATGTTATCCTATAAGTACGATCAGATTTGCCAAGTTTGGGAAGTTTTTGAGTTTGTTACTTTCTAACATTTGACTGTTGTAACGTTACCAAGTGAAGTTTGAAGTATTTATTTGAACTGCAAAGTGTCAAACAGTGTTGTCAGTTGTATTATTTGTTCTGTGACAATAAAGGCGAGTTTATAAGTAAGTGTACCACTTATTGAACCTGAAAAACGCAACAGTATGTTCAGAAATAGTAGATGAGCTGATGTAAGTCGTCCGACTTCGTTTACTACTTATTGAAGATCAATTTTAGGTGGATTTAGACGGAGAGTTTTTTACCTACCCGTTGTATCTGACTTCCACTATATGCGATGGATAGGCTCCATTGGATAATTAAACAATTACTAGCACCAAAAACAACCGTTTTACACACACACATTTTAACTTCTTGTAACCATAAACATTATTTCCATTTTTTAGTAACCTTCATTCTCGCGGTGAGTTAGTCACTTGGAATATGCGCCGATGACTATTCAAATATTTTGTAAAATTTTGTTTTTTACGAATCACCCAGGTTTTTGAGGAAAACTTCCCAAAAGTAGGGCTTGTGCGAGCAAGGGATATCCGGGAACTACAGCTTAGATAAAAATGGATTCCGAACCACTTTAGCTCAGTGGCAGGCGGTGTTGATCGAACCCACGACGCCTGGGTGGGAGCAAACCATCTAAAACCACGACTACATTTCTCAAATATGAGAGAATAACTTTCCCTTCCATTGTTTGATTGTTTTTTTAGATTTTCCAAAAATGTCCGTATGTTCCAACACCCTAGTTTAGATTATACGGCCACTCTGTCCAATACAATGTGAATTGCAGTGAGTATGAGAGCATCAAAGTCAGATTGTTTGGTAGGTTAGGGACCCATTAGTGGATACCATAGGGCGCATTCATGAAACTGAAACCAAGAAGACTTCTTCGTTTCACAAGATATAATTAAAATGCATTTATAGAGGTATAAGTGGTTGATTTGACTTCTTACTCAATTACTTGGAATAGTTACGCCCCTGCATACAATCTTGTTCACATGCAAATGCGAAATTTATTAATAATAAATTAAAAGTCTAGCTATCTGCATGCTATAATTATGTTTATGTGGACCGCGGAGTTATAAAATTTATGTAACTAGGGGGTTTCTGTACCCATACTTGATATTCCTTACTTGAATATTGCAGATAACGATCGCTCTGTATGAAAGTTATCGGCCTGTGGGTACGAGGTGATCAAGCCAAACTTTTTCGAAAATGCATTAAGATACTGGAATTTGCATTAACGATAATCTGCGACGTCGATTTGCTTCTGCGTGAATCCGCTAATACTATATAATGACAAGATAATTACTGATTGATCTTGGCAACCTGATCAGTAAATAACTGTTTTTTATCATAGCAATGAGATTACTGTTAATGATAATGATACATGATTATACTGTAACTCATGACTATAAAATAAATTCATTTGCAACAAATTAAGAGCAAACACTACCTTGGTGAAACGGGAATCGGTTTCACGCCAACAGTTTTTGTTGAATTTTTTTTCTTCGGCAAATGACTTGTGTGAATTCGGGAACTTCAGTGATTTATGGTTATGATAATTTTTAAGAAAAAATAATGGAATGGCATAATGAATTGAAAATTTTGAGGAATTCCCGATTTCTCATGGGACCAGCGAGGCTTACGATCGAGAAATTTGTACCTGATTACCACTGCCCCATACATATTATATAAGCATTGAATTAAGACTTTTTTTTTAAGACGAGTTTGATATCTATACTAAGATGCTTCATAAATATATGTCTACAAACCTTTGCTGCGCGCGGTGAGGAATAAATTTGACTGTTCGATGTGACGCGCTGATGGTGGCTCTTAAGGAATTCAAGTCGAAGGTTTTGATAAACAATATCCTACAGAGCAGGTGATTTGAAATTAGGGATTAATTTTTTGGAGAAATGTAGAAGGTGTTATGCGCCATGATAACGCATGGGTAAAACGTTCGCTTCAACACCTAATCATCACCTCGAGTTGAAAGACTACGGCTTCCCTAGCTCGCACAAGTCTCTCGAAGACTTCTGACAGTTGCTCGTAAGGATGCAGAAGTAACAAACAATAATTTCCAAACTATAAAGGAAAATTCAAGTCTTGACATCATTCAGTCAGACAAATGTGTGAACACCAATTATCAAACTAAATTTGAGGTGAGTTAACTCAATGAGACTCTTGTTCGGAGTAATTCTGGTATATGTTTCTGTGTTTTCCAACACATTTATTCATTATTAAAATATTTGTTGAAACCTCTCAGTAAGCAGAAGTGTTTTACATACTAGTGTTGTATATAGGAGTGCCTTCATTATGGTATTCATTTCACCTTTTTTCCTCAAAGCCCTGAAGAAGGCGAGAGTTTCTTGACGAAACGTTGGCGATGCAATTGTAAATTATTAAGTTGTTCTGTCTGAAACTATACTTTTACCATACATCGAAGGTTAGATTATGAAGTAATTTGTTAACATTCCCGATGGTTTCGAACGTTGAAAATCAAAGCAATAAATAATGTAGTTTGGGGGGAGGAGTCGGACCTTTTTCTACGTTTTGAAACAGTTGGGAAGTCTCACGGAACTAAATTAAAAAAAAACCTAAAAAGAATGAAAAACATCTTATCCTCGAAGGTTAGATAAAGATGTATGAAAAAGTTTTGACGGTTTCAGACGTCGAAAATTGTGGCAAAAAAATGCTATCGAAGGGCACAGATCCTCTCCTTCAAATAATTTGCGGAAACTCGCACAAATAAAGTCGAAAGAAACGTCTAAGCATTTAGATATGTATAGAAACTGAATTATTTTTACAGCGATCAAGAACCGATAACAATATTTCCGATGGTTTCAGACAAGGACATTAACGTCAGGGTTCGGACCACTTTCTTCTCCAGAAAAAAAAATCCTTGAAAATATTAAAAAACATCAGGGCGTCGTAACTTGACTTGCATGAATGTATCCATATAGGTGAGCTACGTGACGAGAAGTTGGATGGCAATAGGTATCCAACAAATGCATGATGCATGCATTTAGGAAAAAAATCCTAATTTTTCTGACATGGACAATAACGGCGACGAAAACAATATATCGGTCAGAATATCGGACTTCTTGAAAAATATCGAAAAAAAAAATTTGAAAAAATTCTTAAAATATTGAAAAATATCGGGCTTGACCTGTATCATCATACAGTAAATCTATGTATGTACATGGCGAGTATAGTTGGATGCAACTTACAGAGAAGTTTTTCACATATGGAATGTGAATTCATGACAATACAATAATTTCATAAAATTTTACTTCAACCCCCCTTCCAATCGAACCCCCTCCCTCCATGATAGATAAAAAACGCATAGAAACAGGGAAGAATGTCCGACGATGTCGTACGTGGAAAATGACGGAGAAAAAAACATGCCGGTTAGGAGTACGACCCCTTACCTTCTTGAGAAAGTTGCAAAAATTCAGCCTTTAACGTACCACAAACAATACTTGAAAGGAAGGTGAATAAGCAAGCCAGGAACAAATCAGTATTTTAGGAGGCTCAGCAAAAATTGTTGGTATAGAGGCAGACTATTGCTTTACCAACATTTTTCCCTAGAAGAAAACCATTCAGCCTTACGTTAATTAATAGATCTGTGCTTAGTGGCAACTGAGTTAGCAGTAAATATCAACCCATCACACTCTTTTTTTATCACAGTCGAAAATAGCAGATGAACAGTGACTCTATTATTTATTTTTGGGGATCACCCCGAGACAAAGGCTTCACCGATTAACTATGAAAACATTTTTCGATTTTTGCAGACCGGGCGTCATCAGAAAAATAATATTGGTACGTCAGACATATACAGTGAGCACGTAAAGGTTGGAACAAATTCGTTAAAAGCTTCATATGGCCATTGAGGAAAAAACGCTCAGACACCTACATTTTTTTTAGTTGCGCATTTTTTTATCATATTTTTGATGACGTCATCACTGTCCGAGTTATGACGTCATTATATATTTTTTTAAATTGCAATACCCCATTTTGATAATACCTTCGAAAAGAACGCATTTGTCTGTGTATGGATGTCATATTTTTTTTATGTTACGTAACAACATTTCCAGAAAACAATTCAGGATACTAAAAAACGCATGTTTCTGATTTTTGTTGCAATGGCAACACTAACTCTAAACAAGCTTTCAAAATTACTTCTTTACCCGCATCATCAAAATCCTCACCTATTTACTATGGGTACCAGCAAGATGAAGCGCATTACGCACTACATTTACGTGAATACCTGTTTCCCAATAGATGGATTGGTGTCAGCAATTCCCAATTTTTTATAAAATTGCGAATTACTAATCAACCAACAATTTTTCTTTGCGAAAAATAATTATTTTTCACTGAAATTTTAGTTCTTCCGAGATTAAAATCGGACCCTCGACATTAAAGTCGGGGGTAAGAGATTAAAGTTGGACCCCCGAGATCAAATTTGGACCCACGAAATCAAATTCGGACCCCCGAGTTTAAATTCGGACACCCTAGATCAGCGTTCGACCCCCGAGATCAGCGTTGGACCCCCGAGATTGAAGTCGGAGGTCAGACTTCAAAGTTGGGATTTCAAAAAAAACTGTTCGTGGCCCTTCTGCGCCTTCGTAATGAAGAGCTTCATTGGGCAAATTGTGGAAGAGACTTAGCAGATAGGTTGTATTCACCAGAGGAATTTTAGTTTTTTATGTTTTTCATTACTAGTTTCAACTCACTTTATATTTGATCGGACCCCCGAGATTAAAGTCTGACACACGAGATAAATGTCGGACCTCCGAGATTGAAGTCGGACCCCGAGAATAAATTCGGGCTCCAGAGAATAAAGTCGGGGGTCCGAGATCAAAGTTTGACCTCCGAAATCAAAATCGTGGGAGCGAGATTAAAGTCGAACCCCCGAGATTAAAGTCAAAACCCCAAGATTAAAGTTGGACCTCCAAGATCAAAGTTGGACTCACAAAATTAAAATCGAGGGTCCGAGATTGAAGTCGTACCCTCGAGATTAAATTCGGAGGTCGTAGATTGAAGTCGGACCCCCAAGATCAATTTCGGACCACCAAGATTGAAGTCGGACCCCCGAGAATAAAGTCTGAGGACCGAGATTAAAGTTGGGTCCGAGATCAAAGTCGGGGGTCCGAGATTGAAGTTGGGCGTCCGAAAGTAAAGTCGGATCCCCAACATTGAAGTCAGTCCCCCGAGAACAAAGTTGGAGCCCCGAGAATAAAATCGAGGGTATATACGAGATTAAAGTCGGACCCTCGAGATTAGAGTCAAGGGACCGAGATTGAAGTCGGACCCTCGAGTTTAATTTCAGACCCCAAGATTGAAGTCAAACCCCCGAAAATGAAGTCGGACCACCGAGGTTAAATTCGGACCCCCGAGATCAGCGTTGGACCCCCGATATTGAAGAATTAAAAAAAAAATTGTTCGTGGCCCTTCTGCGCCTTCGTACTGAATAAAGAGCTTCATTAGGCAATTTGTGAAAGAGACTTAGCAGATAGGTTGTATTCACCAGAGGAAATTTTGTTTTTTATGTTTTTCATTACTAGTTTCAACTCACTCCGAGATTAAAATCGGACACCCGAGATTAATGTCGGACCTCCGAGATTGAAGTCGGACCCCCGAGAATAAATTCGGGCTACAGAGAATAAAGTCGGGGGTCCGAGAATAAAGTCGGACCCCCGAGATTAAAGTTGGGGGTCCGAGATTAAATTCGGACCACCAAGATTCAATTCGGACCACCGAGATTTAATTCGGACCCCCGAGATTAAAGTTGGGTCTCCGACGTCGAAGTTGGATCCCAAGAGTAAAATCGGGGGTCCGAGATTAAAGTCGGGTCCGAATTTAAAGTCGGACCCCGAGATTCAAATCGGGGGTCCGACTTTGAAGTCGGGATTAAAGAAAATGCTCGTAGCCCTTTCTGCACAGTAAAAAGTGGATGGAGAAATACATAGTGAAATGTAATATTTACATATCTTGAATCAACAAGTAATTTTAAATTTTAATGGAAAACTGGGTAAATGTCCTACATTTCTCCTTTATTTTACAGTGAGCATGTAATTCAATGCTTTATTACATGTAATTTCCGTTGGTTTACATGATGACTGTAGAAAAAAGTATTAATTAGTAATACGATGTATTGTTACATCGGAATAACACCAATTTACAAAATATTACAGGTATTGTGTTAATTCTCCTTTGTTTAAGAGTTATTTATGCAACAAGTGCAAAAAGTAAGTGTTTATTGCACTCGACGTGAAATACGCAATTTAAATAAATAATTATTACTATCGATTTCATCACCATCATCTAGTTTTCTATTAATATTACTCATTTTAAAACTTTCAGTTCTGTAATTGTCAGAATTAAATTTTGACTGACGTTTATATAACCACAGTTGCATTATAAAAATCAAAATCATAGTAGCCATAAGCGTGTATGTTATCACGAGGTGTGGTCATAGAACAGGCAGTTTGCTCTATGCAGGTAGACGGTTTAGAACATAGCGGATCGGTTTTGATTATAGAGTTATTTTCGGGAAGGCATTGTTTGTTCAACTCTGACTGCTAATATTAATACAAAAAAAAATATAAAATATGTAGCTGTTTAAAACGTATGGCCAATTTCACAGTATATCTGCCAAATATGTAGTGGGTTTGAATGTTTATGTTTATCATGATGACAGCACGTTGAAGTAGAATGACAGATGAGTGCAATAAAAACTTAATTAATAATAAAATATTTTATAGTTTATATTTTATAGTTTTGCTTTTTGCATGAATGTAGAAAAATGTAATTTTTCATGACGCCTAATCCTAAATCGCTAATTCCCATTTCATTGTTAATGTTGGTAGGGTGAACATCGTTCGGCGTCTAGGATGGATAGGTCACTAAACAAAAAGAATAAGCAATATTTTGTGTGACTAGTGAGTGAGTGCCATATTGTCTTCAGGTGAGTAAAAAGGCATTTTAAATGATAGCCACTTGAAAAGGAATCGAAACTTTCGTTGTCGCAGACAAAACTGATATATATATAATTTTGAGTACTTATTCGACATTCAAATCTCATGTGGATTGATGTCAACTCCATTCGATTTATTTTCGGAATCGTACTAGAAGGTGTGTTGGTACTGTGATAGATATACAATTTAGTTTTTGCAGGTCCGGAGTCAATCTTTAGGCTGAAAATAGAAAGAAGATTCTCTTCTAACTACTGTAAAACATTCCCGGAAGCCTTCATTGCCATGTTTGGTCGGTATTTAATATACAACCTTCAGTACTGAAAATAATTGTTTATAATTACATTTAGTATTTTTTTGTAGTGCTTTTGATTCTGAAAAATATAAAAAGACTATTCAATACATTTTGTGGTTTGTTAACGACTTTCATGAAAAGAAATTAATTATTCATTCCATGAAGAAATTATTTTGATGTCGCAATTTTTTTTTCTAAACCCTTGATTACATAATGAATTAATTATTGAATTACCATTTACGTTCCATCCCATCAGTACAAAACGGTGGCAACTGGATTATGACACTTTTCTCAAGATTATTATTGAGAACTAGAATTTTTATCCAAGAATAGTTTTGCACTAATGCCATGTGGAGTTATTTACATGAAATATGTGATAATTTGAAATACATCTGTGAATAAAGTGGAAAGCACACGAAAGTTGAAGTGATCATCGAAGAATATACGGAAATTCACATTTAAGGTATGTAAAAATGCATGTCCAACCAAGTTGATTTATTACAAAAACTGGATTTTTCCTCACAAATACTTGAATACATATCCAGTTATACATACTGAATCATGTAATGTTAATTCTCACCACTTGACTATAATGGCAAAAATTCTTGAACAAACATGTAGAAATCGCTATTAAATCTGGAATAACTGAGAAAGTTACTTTAATATATCGGTAAGTGATAATTGATGAAATATATTGGACATTCACATTTAAAGTCAAGTTACGACTTTACATTTTATTACAGAGGTATGTAATTTTACATGTATATGCATGGCAACGCATTACCTATATGGAATCATGTAATCTTATGGAATTTATTTTTACAGTGTGCATGCGCTTTCGTACTGAAGAACTTCATGAGGCAAATTGTAAAAGAAACTCAGTAGATTTTCTTCACCTCACCAGCGGATGTTTTTCATCACTGGTTTTAACTCACTTGATATTTCCTCGAAAGTATCATTTTACTCTGTGCACAAAAAATTCTAGTGATACAAAATGACAATGAATTTAACTTCAATTATTTTCAATTCTTTGGCCGTTATCGTCTGCTGAAAATATACAATGGCTTTTTTCTTGGTACGGATAAGCTGTCCCTCTTGTCCCTACTAAAATGAACAACAAATAAACATATGCACGTGTTATCTGCGGCATGAAGTTCGAATAACTATCTAGAAATCAAAAGTGGAAAAAATATATCTCGACCTATTTGCACCCCCTCAGACCTACCTCACGTAGACGACTGAGATCGCACAAAATTCAATACTGCTACGCTGGAAGCGAGCTCTAGGCAGCTCGTCTACGGACCGACCCGGCCCGGCCAATCAAAACCGCCTATTGCGGCATCGACCGCTGCAATTGGCTGCGCACCGGACTCGTGTACATGTAACTACCTTTGGAAGGCAGACCCCGCCCTCTGGCAACGTAATGTTTAATGTATTTACAACAACAAAAAACGCGGCTTTTGTCTCGACGTCGGTGTAGCTATATATCAGGCCAGTTTTCTGCCATACAGACCGGGAGATAAGTATTAAGTATCGACTGAATGGTCGTGCAGATGGAAATGCTCGATATCGCCGGGAAAATACGTAAAAGTGGGTGGGTGAGGGTGAAGAGCGGGTTAATGAATTTTTTAGCACTCGCGTTGATTATCTCTGGTCATGGTTTCATGGAAATTTTATGAAGACGTGTAAAAAGCCAAGGCGCCACCTGACCATTCACGTTACAGCTGACGGAGTGGAAATTCAAAAGTCCCGTCGTAAGTGATAACTTAGGTAGGTCATAGAATTATCAAGGATTGGTCAAACATCCTCCAATTGTAATTGCATGGAACTGTCGTCCAAATTCTACACGTAGAGGAGAAGGGCCAAATATGGAATACCTCATTTTGTTCTACAAAACTGAAGCAAAAAAGACTGGATAACTAAAGGACTACTTCACTTCTCTCAATATTAAAAATTAAATGTATATAGAAAAATTTCAACATAACCCAATCAGCATCTAATGCTAACAAAGTATTTTATAGGATGGAAATCTTAGGTTCAAACTAAAATTACATAAAGAATCCATAATATACTATAGTACGCGAGCCCTTGTACAACACTGCTGAAGATCCTTATTAATTTTGTCGGACGATGGTGCCATTGAAAATCTTTTTCTAATTTTTGTATTTTCCTAGAAAAATTGGATTGCTTCCTTTCGCCAACCTAAGTAGTAATATCGACAAGTTTAGAGTGGGGAACACCCTAGAATTTTTTTCTGATTTTTCAGAAGAATTCAATAATTTAATAAAATTTTTAATGGCACAATTGTCCGAAAAATTTCATAAGGAGCTTCAGCAGTTCGACGCTCCAAAGATGTCGATTTGGCGACAGAGGAAAACTCACCACTTTCAAGGTTTTCTCTCTGAGACGTCTTGTCAGACTCGTCACATTTAAACAGTATACAAAGTTACAACTTGCTGGTTTTGTACGAGGGCTCGCATATTATTGTTACGAAATTGATAAAAATCCCCTAGCTATGCCGCTGAGTCGATTTCGCAAGCGTTTCGATGTCGTCGATAATTAGTTCCTGGAAATGTGCAGATGATGTTTGGTATTGAATATTCGGGACAACGGAACTATCGTGAATGGCCTACACGACTTGACGATATTAGGCGGCACATTTCACTCGGAAGGGAAGTTTTTATGAAAAATTTATGAGAACTTTTTGAAGAAGTTAATTAGCCTTTGGAATATTTAGCTAGTTGAAAGATCTAAGTGTTTTATTAGTCAGCGAAGTAGTTGTATGTTTATAGCGAAGTTAGAAATAAACAGTTTTTGGGCTCGGCGTATTGTCTAGTAAATATCGTAACAGTGGTGTCCGAAGCGGGATATTAGTAAAAAACAGAAACTATTTATAAACTATTTACGGTGAATACGAGGAGAATACATCGTACGATATGATGGAGGACATTGTGAAATTTATCCAAAATCGGAAAGAAGGCGCCAGGAGGAAAAAACAAGAAGAGGAAAAGTGGCGCCATGCAGGAGGAAAAACAAGAAGAGTACAGAAATCGGCAGGAGGAAAAACAAGAAGAAGAAAAGCGGCGCCAGGAGGAAAAACAAGAAGAGGAAAAGCGGCACCAGGTGGAAAAAAAAGAAGGGGAAACTCGACGGTTGGATGAAAAGAAAGAACGAGAAAAGGCACTACGTATAGAAAATTTTTGAAGAAGAGAAAAATGAACGAGAAGATGCACTCCAGAAAATTCTCGAAGAACAGAGAAGAGAGCGAGAAAAGAAAAACAAGAAGAGGAAATGCAACGGTTAGATGAAAAGAAAGAACAAAAAGAGGCACTCCAGAAAATAATCGAACAACAAAAGAATGAATTGGAAAGAATAGAAAAACAAAGGAAAACAGACTTCCAGAAGGTTCTGGAACATTAAAACAAGTTCTTCCACCATGTATTATACGGAAAACCGAAGTACAAATGGAGGAACTGAAAGAAGAACTAAAGGAGGACGTCAAGAAAATCAACGATGAGCTTAATAAGAAAGTGAAAGGACTCGAAAACCAGATAGCTCTCCATAAAAACCCTTTCGAGCATAACCCTCAGAAGTCCTCGAAAGACTTGTGCGAGCTAGGGAAGACGTAGCCCTTACCTTTTAACGTCTGATGCCATGCCATGTAACGATATAAACAAGGTTTCATAGATGATAGGTTGAGTAATCAAAAAAAAATAGTTATGGCGTACCGCAAGGAACTGTTATGGTACCAATTTCATTCATAATGTACATAAACGACTCACTCAACCTAGAAAAAATCGAAAAATTTTCAGTTTCGCCGATGACATCCTGGTAGATGACACCGTTATTCTTTACAGCATAGACATATTGAAAGGTCTAAATACTTATAGTGAACTAGACTTTTCGATAATCAAGAACAAGTTTGATAATTACAGTCTGACATTGAACAACACCAAAAACAAAATATAGTGCTTCCACTTCGTACTCAAACAATCTTCCATAAATGGAACTCTTGAAATAGAAGAAGTAGAGTGAACCTACCAAATATCTGAAAATAGTTACGTAAAAATCGACACCTGAAGTGGGACTTTCAAGCGAAACAGGTATTATCAAAAAAATCAGATACCTATTAGCAAGATTCAAAATCATGAAACACTAGGAACCTTTCACAAAACCAGATGCTAACAATATATCTTTCATTACTTCAGACGCATCTACCATATGACACGCAGTCGGAGTCCCTTTAAATTCTGGAACACACAGATGGCGCTGACTTCATACTTCAGTGTTTATCTCAGGGATTTCCAATTATGCTGAAAGGATTTTTCGATTCAATTGAATCGAACCAGCCTTCGCTGATGATTGGCAAGGACCATGAAATCGGTACGGAGATGTTCCCCAATTGAATCGAGAAATAATTTCAGCTTTGATATTTAAAATGCATTGCAAAGTTTGTACTTGTAGAAAAATTGGCAAGTATCAAACAAATATAATTCAACGGTCGTAGGGGGCAGTAGTTGTTTTCTGTTGAATCCTTGCCGACAAACAATACCTATTGTGTAGGATGTTTAGCGGAAGGTTCGAATTACGTAATCCAACATTTTTCTTGATTAGTTTAATGGTCATCCGTCATGAAGTGTCGCCACTCTTCATAATGTTTTTGGCTTCATATTGAGGTCGACACGCAGTCGGAGTGCCTTTTAATTCTGGAACCCAGAGATGGCGCTGAATTCATACTTCAGTGTTTATCTCAGGGATTTATTTACTTACAATTGACAATATTCCACAGGCTATCGGTGATCCTTTTTTGCCGTCAGGTTGGTAATATTTTTATTCCTCAATATTAGAAACACTGATGTGTGTGAAGTGTATCAAAGTACAGTTTCAAATATTAAAATCCAAAATTTATTACCAACCTGACAGCAAAAAAACGATCACCGATAGCCAGTGGAATATTGTTAATTAGCAGGGTTTTATCGAGACGAGAAATCTCTCAATAAAAACTGAATGTTATTGAAAAATGCAATGTATAGGTTAGAACGTATAACACAAGGCCAATGCTGCACCAAAATAGAGGGTATTAAATTTATTCTATGAAAAAAGTTACATTAAAATACAGAGGCTGTATGCTATGAACTAAAAGCCACGTATAACAAAAAAACCGCTGAGTATCAGCACAAAAATAAACAATATTGTTCCAAAAAATTAAAATTAAACGAATCCTTGATGTTTTAATTTAATCTTTTATCCATGCATTTGAAATTTACCTAGGCACGAAAGGTGAAAGTTTAAAATTGTTTCTTCGTTCGTGAAGAGAATGTTTCAGCACCAGCAACAAACTCATTCTTTATAAACAGTTGAAACAGTCGTCTGTTGAAAAAAAAATCGTTATTACTCAAATTATTTTATCTCAGTAGTAAGTAGGGGTTGCAGTACTGCATAGTGAAATTTATGTAAAAATGGTGCCATGAGTCTGTCATATAAAAATATACTTAGAAGTAATATAGCAATAAGCTTGGATTAACATATTTAAAGAATACAATAGAAATAAAGTTGATTTATGGCCCTTTCCCTTTATGATATTTCTTTACCCTGAAAGGCCAGACTGGCCGAATAGTTTTCTATCAATTAATTTCTAAAGTAATACTAATTATGTTTTAATTATTGTAATAAAGAAATATAAAATAGCGTTGCACAAGAATTTAAAATTATTATGTGAATCTAATAAAATATAATGATATAAGTATTGCAGCACATACATTTTTTCGAGATCGAGAAAACTCGAAAAAAATTCTCGATCTCGAAAAATTTCGAAGTGTTTTCCTCGATCTCGTTCTCGAAAAAACCCATTAGTCTCGTCTCGATTTCGAATTTCAAGAGTCTCGTGAAAGACTGTACAATTAGGCTGAAAGGATTTTTTGAATCAATTGAGTCGAACTAGTCTTCGCTGATGATTGGCATGCAATGACCATGAAACCGGTACGGAGGTGTTCCCCCAATTAAATCAAAAAATAATTGCAGCTTTAATATTTAGAATGCATTTTTTTTTTTGGTTTTACTAATCATCCAGGTTTTCGGAGAAAACCCCTCAGAAGCCGAGCTTGTGCGAGCCAGGGAGATCCGGGACCTGATGCAGCTTAAATAAAAGGGGATACCGATTCACTTTAGCTCAGTGACAGGCTGACCCGGGGATCGAACCCGGGCCGTCTGGATGGAAGCAAACGCTCTAACACCACGACCACGTCACTATTTTTTTAATTTATTTTTATTGCGTGATATTAAGAGGTGATATTATGAGGTATCACTTGTCATATGTTGCCATTTAAAAATTTAAGGGAGGCGGTCACATCTCCGAAGGATGGAATGTATTTCGGGTGAATTTCATCGCGAACGATGTCCCCTTCGAAAATGTATAGTTGACGTGTCCGAACGATTTTATTATTATTCAATTCTGCCGACCTACAGAGCCGCTGTTTCGTTTTTAGAGGCCCCACTCTGTATATCCACTGTACCTATAACTCGTAGCATTTCATTTCACTTCCAAAAAACATGAATTTTTTTGTTAATGAGCCGTGCACTATCACTTTAAAAACGCCTTCAATTAGAAATAAAATGAAACAACCATTCTTTCGCTCGTGGCCTCATTGAAATTCCGTGCGTTCTGGAAGTGTTATATTTCGCTTTTAATTGTATGGTACAATTGCACGAATTGCATCACAATAAATGAGAAGCAGACTAACTACCAAAATGCGTTTTGTCCAAATTGCATAATATTCAAGAAATGAGAAAGTTTACTATGAAGAATCGAATACGTTTCTGTGAGATTTAAGAAACCGGCAAAATTGCAAAAAAAATGTCCTTAAATATTGCCTTGCTGCCAAAAATATCCTTTTGATAGCCAATCCAGGAATTTGAAAAATGAATAAGCCTAAATGCGTCCATAATGGACAAAACTCAGTTTGGATGTCTGCTCGTCAAATGAACTATGGTCATGAATATTTGCACCTAGTGGGTGCATGTGGGTTCAAATCACAGCACCTGACATCGGTCGCCAGTCCCGTATCTACCTGCTCGAAAGAGCTTTTGGAAGATTCTGAGAGGTTATACTCTCCAGTCCTGTTTTTGTTCTAATCTAGAACGGTCCTAGAACCGTCCAAAATAGTCGCTCATTGAAGTCTGAAAAATGTTGGGTACAGTAAAATCCCAAACTTGAATGTGCCACTGATGAGAACTGGTTCAGAACCGGTATGGAAGGAACCAAAACAAACCTTTTCTGGAAATCTTGGTGATTCGATTAAAAAAGAAAAGAACGCGGAAAGTAATAATAAATGTCATTAGGGATTGTTGGTATGCATTCAATAATTTTAATAAGATCCTTGCAACCATAATTTTCTTCCTACAGCATTATACATGATGCTGATTCACTGAAATGCATAATTTCCTCGTTAATTTCTCCCATATGTTGAGTTTTAGAGTTATACTTTTTTTGTAATTTGTTAGGATGTTCTGCCGGTGGGGCTTCAAATATTCATATCTGTTTCTGTGGTGGATATATGGATATTTTTCAATTTTTTTTGCGACATGATCCTCTTGAATGTTCCTTCCATGCAAAATACAATAAACTTCCAAACAATTCTGTAAGATAAGTACTCAAAAAAGTATCGAAATCTAGAATTTAAGTGTTTAGTGGGATGAGGCAAATTGTCAACTTGAACTTATAAATACGAAAGGGAGTCTCTATAGGTTCTGCCTGATTTTAAAAACTTTACAGGTTCCGAGGCTTTCTAAAACATAAAAAAATTAGTACCTAACTGGCTATTATTCGCTGTAATCGACCGTCGAATTTGGATAGGCTTAAAAACCTAGAATTATAAATTAGGCTCTCAAAATTATTTTTCCTGCTTCGTGACCCCCCTTCCGCATACTCCTCTATCCCTGATGTCTATACTGACGTTCGTTTATTCGTTTATTGCAATCGCGCGTGTCTTTTTTTCTACAACTTTTGTTGTGTAGACGTGAACCATGAGCTACGACAACGAATAATTTTTCAAATGGACGATGCTTCTGCCACTACGCAAAATAAATGAGATACCTAGCATCTAAACGTTACTTTCCAACAAAGATGGATTGGGCGGGCAGGACCGATCGACTGGCCTGCACGTTCGCCAGACCTCAACCTTATCGACTTTTTCATTTGATAATTTAACAAGAACTTGGTGTACACGCGGAAAAGCAAAAATAAAAGAGAATTACGAAAAAAACTAGTGCAAGCTCAAGAAAAATTGAAGCAGAATATTCAAGCGCTTTCAGACGATTGAAATATAACTTTTTGAGACGTTGACGATTGTGTCTCTAAGATAGAGGACGTCATTTTGAAAATTTACTTCAATAAAGAAGTATGATACATCATTTTTTGTCTAATTTTATTGTTATCATACAAAAATAAGCCTAAACGACTGTTAAATTAACCAACAACATAAATGATCATCTAATTGTCACTAAAAACTGAAATTCTCAATTTTGATACTTTTTGAGTATCTTGCAGGATTGTTGAGAAGTATATTATTTTTCGTATGAAAGTAACATTCAAGGCGAACAATAAAATGTTTGAAAATTCCCACTACAAAAATAGATTTGAATATTTGAGGCCCACCGGAAGGACACCCTAACAAATACCAAAAAAAAAAATTTGAAAAATACAAAATATCGCTGAACATATAATATATTATGCGGGGTATTTTCGAATAACCCTGGGTATAAGAGGAATTCAGGTTCTTCCTTTGGACGTCACTATTTGGACCACCCTGTATATTCCACAATGAAATGTAAAATTTTAATGAATGTTTACTTTTCCACAAAACTGAATTTTTTTTTTTATAAGAGCTCGAAGAATAAATAAACATGTGTCTACACCCTAAAAAAACTGACAAAAGAAAACAGAAAATAAGAACATTTTAACATGGTTTGTTGGGTATTTTTACCTTCCTCAGGCTGAAAATACAAAAAATCAATTCGAAAGAAATCTACATAGAAGGGCAAATGCAAATTTACGCCAATGAGTTACTGTGTTTTCAAGACTATTTATTATATTGAAAAAATATATACAGTGCGTTTATAAAGCCTGGAAACGCTCCATTATTTATTATTGGAGGTAGAGCTCGACCAGGTCGATTTTGTATTTTAGTTTTCCACCTTCTTTCACAAAAATTTCAATTTTTCCCAACCACTCCAAGATATGACGTCATCGACATATTTTTTTATTGAAAGGGTATATTTTAATATCAAAAATTGAAAACACCTATTGTTCTGAGTTCAACCATACCACATACGTCATATCTTGTAAGATGGTGGGAAAAATTTTTCGTGAAAAAATGTGGAAAACTAAAATACAAAATTCACCTGTCCGAGCTTTACCTCTAAAAATTATCAATTCGTAAGATAATGGAGCGTTTCCACACTTCACGAACGCACTGTATAACTTCGTATTCTGAATTAGCCTATCTCAAAAATAAGTACAAATTAACTAAAAAATATATCTTTTTACAAAAGTTTCAGAGCACCGTTAATTTTTTTTTAAACTCAATTTTTTTTTGGTCTGGATAAGATCTTTATTTGACTGAGTGAAATGGAATCTGCTAATTATATAATTTGACCTCTGCACTTGTATAGATTTACCATTATCAAACCCCGACAGGTCAACGTTTTTGATTCAGTTTTTCATTTTATACTTTTTGATTCTACATTGCCACAAAAATGTTTCTTTATATAGGCCTGAATCCCACAATTTGTTTGTTGGGATGCTAATGTCCAGATCATAGTTGAATTTCACAAACTTTTCTTAAAACCTGAACACAATTTATTTATTTGACTTACATTCCATGTTGAGTTTCAAAAGAGGTTTCGAGGGTGAAAGGACTTTTATCTTCACACCACTTTGTAAACAACAACAATCATCTAAAAAGGACCTAATATGGCCGTCCACTGCATATGTACTTCCTCAACCTATTTAAGAACCAATTAGTTGGAGTAGTTAGATAAATATTTTTTCTTATAGAAAAACCAGAATAAGTCGTCTGAAAGAGCAAGATCCTTTCAAACATACCAGGTCGATGTTTTCCAAAGAGCAAAATAAAATCTCTAAAATACCAAGTACACTTATCTACGTGAAAACAATTAATGAAACAGACACATACCCGATAATTTCACTAGAGTAGAAATACTTGGGTGGTAAAAGGAAAAACTATTATTACTATCTCCTGATAGACACAACCAATTACCTATTAAATTTGAAAATTAGATTAAATTATTTTCAATTGCCTATCATCAATCAAAATTCTTTGTCAATATAAATGAATAGAAACTTGAAACAAAAAGTATTTCAAAATATTCAATCATTCAGATCAGTTCAGAAGTGAAGAATATATTCATGTTAGGATTGTTGAGCACTGAAACACAATTATCAGACACTCTGTATATAAGTATGTATCAAAAACCCAAACGAAATTCTAGGAGAGAAATTGTTTCATTCATTGTGTCCCACGAATATATCAGGAGTAGAGATTTCAATTCGTTCTTTTACCAACTGGCAACATTGCATACATTTTCAAATAGAGAATTTCGTAAGAATGCATTCTGAAAAACAAATTTAGATTTCTGGACAAGAATCTTGGTGTCTTGATTTGTAATTGGTATTTTTCCAACTAGACTCACCAAAAATAGTTGTGAATTACTTACCTAGTTCATTCGTAGTCCTCGGTTTACCTTGTAGATTCTTTGGACTCTGTTTCGGAAAAAGAGATAAAGTACTTGTTTGCCTTGTAATTCTCAAGTATTTCAAACATTGAGGTTATTATTTGTTTGAGTAAGTGGGTAGGTATTATGGCTCTGATTGGAGAGTTCAATCAATATCAGAGCACAATTATTAGCCTTTCACATGCAGGAATAGAAATTAAAGATATGTATGACTCACCGATATACCAATATGCAGTCACTGTCCAAAATCTCACTGTATTTCACTAGATCACGATGAAGCTATGAAGCGACTTAAATATTAATGTTATGACAATAAGGAGATGGTTCTTCACGTATTTACCCAAGTAGGAACACCGCGCGTTCTAAAAACATTTTCATTTCACTGAAATGGCGAAACGACGAGGAACGATTGGTAAAAAAGTTAACTTCCTTATCATCGATGCGACCGCGTGTATTTGAAGCACTGTTGCACGTTTGTTTGGATACAAAATCACGAACGCGGTTTTCGACATGGTGCGTTTTGAATTTACGTGAAACATAATCTTGTGCAGGTCATTATTAACCAGGTGGGTTAGATGTGCAAAAGACAAGAAGAATACACTGTTACGATATTTTCATAGGGTCTGGATCAGACGCTGCGTTGATATTTTCACAGCTAAATACCTCACTACACTAGAAAAGTTAAGTTTGTTTTGGTTCTTTTCATAACGGGTTCCGAACTAGTTCTGAACACTTGCACCTCTTAGTTTAGGATATCTAATTACCAAAAAGTTGTCAAAACATAACTATGCTCCAGAGCTACTAATTTTGATGGTTCTGGGACCGTTCCAGCTGAAAACTTAAACAGGATTGGCCAAATGCACCATACGGAAGAAAAGCCAAAAACCATAGAGACAGAGAGAACTAAAGCAGATCTTTGGTGTTTGATTTGAATCAGATCATTCAGATCGGAACTGAACTGGAGAGATTTTCATTTCTCAGAACACGGTATTCCTTGTAGAAACATTAACATATTTTCAAAAGAAAGCTTAATTAAAATTCATAAGATAGATATGTATATGGAGGATGCAGAAGATTTTGAGGAGAAAAGTTTCATTTAACGAATTGATTTATAACAGAATGAAGATATCTAATTTTAGTTTCACTTTTCGACGTCATAAAATTATGAGATGTTTACCAGCATTCCGTAGATGCAAATACCTACTCTCCGCAGTTGACCAGGTGTATGAACGGATATATGAACAAAGAGGGTCAAAGAAAGGGGGTCGCTGGCTGCAAGGAGAGCATGCTCATCGGCAGATGTATCACGCAGGACTCCGTGCAGTATGAGCGTAGACTTTCAATGGCCTGGATCGAACATTGCAAGGCATTTCATACATTTGCTTTGATGCCTTTCGGTACTCGATCCAATAGTGAGATGCATTGGATAGCCGATGCCGCTCCACCATAAAACCTAGTCAAGTAAGAGTCCAAACAGAGCAGGTTATCTTTAGAATGGGTATGTTTCAGGAAGATTTCCTCAGCCCCGTTTTCATCTGCATCTCCCTATTGCAATTGCCCAAAGAAAAACCAGCGAATACAGTTGCGGCACCCCCCCCCCCCTAACCATGGATGATCTCAATCTATATGCTTCCGCGGCGAAAAGGATCTTCATCAGTCCCAAAGGCTGGTGAAAGAGTACACGCATGCTTTCGGAAAGGAGTCCGGGATTGACAACTGTGGCACGGTTCTTCTCACAAGAACGATAGAAGGAATACGTTTAGCTCGTAGATGGACGTATCCTACATCACCTTGATGCTGAAGAGAAGTTTACTTTCCTAGGGAAGGAACAACGCCGCTCCGAAAGGTATTCATTGTTAGAAACTCTCTCCACGGTAAGTATCAGCATAGAATCCGACAGATCTGGTCATCAGAACTGTCGGGGAAGAACAAAGAAACTTATTCGTATTGGTAATGGTAAGTACGGATGGTGACTGATGCGCCGCGACCTGATTATATCTATTGTGTCCCATCTTCTTCTGCTATTTCAAGGTGTTCTCGTTTACAGCAGCCCCTCAAGCCCCAATCCTTGAGAAATTTGAGGATGTTGAGGGGGTCTATTCGTGGTATTTCTCCCACAGTCAGCTGGTGTGATCCCAGTATATTCAATCTTTTGTGATGTACAGCAAAACACTCCATCAATATATGGTGTGGTGTTTCTGGATGTTCCCCACAGAATCTGCAGGTGCTCTCCTCCTCTAAGCCTAGCTTCCTTGGGTGTTCTTTGAGTCTGCAGTGCCCTCTCAGAAATCCCGTGATTGTCTTCAGACTAGTTTTGCTGAGGTTAATCAGTATCTTCGATCTTGCTCGGTTGAAGTTGCCGAGGAGATCTTTGGCCCGCCTTAGCCCTGGAAGTCTTTGCCAGTATGTTGCTCTCATTGCTTCTTCAGTTTTATTGAGTTCTTCTTGGAAGTAAGATTTTCCAAGTCCGCAGAATGGTTCTGGCCCGATCAGTGGCGTTGATGCCCCTTTTCGTGCCAGGGTGTCTGCTTGATCATTGCCCTCCACTCCGACGTGCCCCGGCACCCAGAGGAGGATCACCTTGTTGTTCCTGCCTAGATCATTAAGTTTGTCTAGGCATTCCCAGACCATCTTCGAGTTCATGTTATATGAGCTCAACGCTTTGATGGCTGCTTGACTATCGGAGAGGATTGCGATTTCCTTGTTCCGGTATTTCCTGTCGAGGTTGAATTGAATGCACCTTTCTATGGCGTGAATTTTCGCTTGAAAGATACTGGGGAACTGGCCCATGGGTTCGGAGTATTTGGTGCGAGGCCCAAAGACTCCTGCTCCAGTTCCGTCGGGAGTTTTGGACCCGTCTGTTATGGTATTCTTTCCCTGTGCTCGAATGGATTCTATGTTCCATCCACTCTTGGTATTTAATTCCGTTCGAAAAAAAATTCGAAACTAAATTTCCTGGTAATTTCGTCAGTTGGGAGATCGGCAAGGTGTGCACTTTCGGTGGGGGTTGAGCCCCTTACGTCGTCTGTTGTCCCTTTGAGTCCGACTTTAGCCAACCTGAGGTTTGCTCCCCAAGCAGTTCTCCTCACCATAATATGGAGAGGAGTGAGGTCCAGAATTACCTCTATTGCTGCTGTTGGAGCAGACCTCATTGCTCCCGTTATGCAAAGACATGCTAGTCTTTGCCCTTTCTCTAGGATTTTCTTTGTTATGGCGAGTTCGGTTCTTTCGTGCCACACTACTACGAGACTCCACATCAGAGGTGATAGTACCCCTCCTGTGGGCATCCCCTGTTTGTGCTGATCTGAAAGCAGATATCTGGATGTGGTTCTGTCCACTCCCTTGTTCGTTAAGGCCCTATTTATTGCTTCGTGAGAGGTGTTGTCGAATGCCCCCTCTATGTCTAAGAAGGCGCATAGGGCCATTTCTTTATGCTCGAGTGATCTCTGGATGCTTTCGGTAAGCACGTACAGAGCGGTTTCCGTTGATCTGCCCGCCCTGTATGCATGCTACCCGGGGTGTAATGGCACCCTCTCCAGTATCTCGGTTCTAATGTAGTTATCTACCATCTTCTCCAGTGTCTCCAGTAAGAAGGAAGAGAGACAGATTGGTCTGAATAACTTCGGGAGGGTAGGGTCTTTCTTTCCTACTTTCGGAATGAAGGTTACCCGTGCTCTCTTCCAGTTGCTCGGTATGTACCCGAGCGCCAGACTGAATCTGGTTGCTTTAATAATAATAAATGGCAGTAATTCCGTTTGCCCTTTTTGAAAAAGGGTCGTAAATATACCGTCAATTCCGGGCAACTTGAATGGTTCGAAGGAGTCAATTGCCCATTTCACTCTTTGAGGAGTGCATATGGTTTTTGCTACTTCCCAGTCTTCTCGTCTGGCTCTACCTGGTTCTTCCAGTGATCTGTCGGGTTCAAATGGAAAGTGCGTCTCCAGTAGGAGGAGAGCTCGTTGCTCTTCATCCTCTGTTCTTCTGAGTGACATTGGTTCTTGTTCTCTGACTCTCGCCATAGGTTTATACAATCTGGCTGCTGCGGGGTTTGATTGTCTCTTGAGAAGAGTTGCGACAACTCGACATAAAACCTCGCTAAATGATACATATTCATAGGAGTTTGCATCCCAACTCGTCCATTCCACGGTTATACTTCCCCAGACAATAGGGAGGTCGTAGACTCATCAAGAGTTCAGATCGAAATATCTCTTTTGAAGGCAGCAGATGAACTCGATTTTGTTTTCGACATTGAACGAGGTGACCCAAACTCTGTCTCCGAGTTGGAAGTTGGATCCTGCCCAGCAAAAAGTTCTTGTTAAAGCTTTATATACCAAGGAAGACTGAAGTCGGAGACCAAGGTTCACCAAGCACCAGGTTGGTGCCTTCAACACCGTAATCGCGTGATCAGTATAGAGTCTCTGGATGCAGAGCGTGTCGTGGGGTTCCTGACACTATAATGCAATTGCTGTCAGCCTGTCAAACTTATGTGGTCTCAGCCTATATCCAAATGCATATCGCGGCGCTATATATACGAGTATTATTACCACCTACGACACCAGTACGGTATAGACGAGACACCTGTGATTCCTTATGTTCTGGGGGATATTGAGTCCGCTGTGGAAATTGAGTGCCCCCTCATGCAATAAGCCAATGAGCCTGATTTAGTCCTCCTCGATCACCATAGTTGGACGATTTTGATCATAGAGTTTTCAGCGAATAGCAAAACAATGACAACTTGGTTAATGATGGATGCGTTGCTCTCGAATCTAAAAATTATACCGGCTTGGCTTGGCAGAAATCTTAACCGGAAGAAGTTAAAAAGCTGTAATTCTTGGTTCACTCCCTAAATATCATTTCAGGGTGTGATCCCGTAGGATGTCATCTCCTAGGTTGTTTCATGGAAGAAAGTTCATATAAACATATTTACTGGGTATATTCACTGGGTGTTGAATTTTTCGTTAACGTTATTTTGAAATATTTCCGCAGGCAATATAAGTGTTATTTTCAATTTTGATGAGATCCAGTAATACCTAATAGTTATTAAATTGCTTCACCAGTGGCTTCCTCGCAAACCTATCTTCTGATATTTGTAACAAATTAATTGGTACGCTACTGTCAATTTTTATTTGTGAATTTTTGCTGATTGATATCAATTTCATATTGTGGCTGAGTCTGTGCTGACGAGCGAGTTGCAGATGTCACATGTTTTCGATTGTCAAATGATGGTTGTTACAGGAAGTATTGCAAAGTATATTCTTGTAGAAAAACTCTGCGAGGCGTTGAGTAGTCGTATTGTATACAAACCCTGAAACAACTGGTAGTAAACAATTAGGTAACCCTGCATCATGTGGGTGCCAGCTCACAGGGGCATCAAAGGCAATAAGGAAGCAGACTGCCGTGCCAAAGGAGGGGATCAGAATCATTTTGTGGACTCTCTTAAAAGAAGGGTTTCGACGCTGGGAATTCGATTAAATGAAATCTCACTGGAAAAAAGTGCCAGGACAAGCAAAAAGTTTAGCGCCAAAGAAAGCTGAACATCTTTCGATATGGACAAAAAATAATTGAAATTTTCAACGGGACTACTCACTGGGCACTACTCTTAGCGGTATCACCTCAAAGAGATGGGCAAGTCAGAGAGTGATATTTGCCGCTACTGTGCTTTTCTGCATAAGGACATTCTCAACGCCCTCCGACATCAGGTACTTAGTCCCAGAGAACTGATAAACTTCGCACTAAGTCTCAGAATCCCGGGTCTTGAATATATAAAGGGTCAGGCACAAAAGACCTTACAGATCCAGGTGCTTGTGAGGCTACATAGCCTGCTCGAACCCGCTACAATCTACAATCTACTTTTATCCTCAACTCTTTCGTTTGGTTCACCAATCTTTTGCAAATATATTACACCTACACAAAGCGATTACTTATAATTCACATTCAGAGAATCCAACATGCTTGGAGCGGGACTAAAAATGATATGACCAAGTCGGGGTGCAAAAATAGTTATAAATATAAGAAAGAAGGTGATCGCCACAAAAGTACTATTTTGGTTTTTTGTATAATATGCTGTTGTAACTGAAAGAACTATAATATAAAAATACTTGGCCAGTAAATTAATATTAACATATTATCACTGAGTAAGAGGAGAATATTTTTTTAAGGTTACGCTTCCCACGGAATTTGATAATACCTACAAAGAGAATTCTACCAATTTCAATTTCTATAGTAACCAATTCCATATAAAACCATTATAGAACTTGCTGCTTTGTGCAATATCACTAGTGTTATTTCCGTTTTTTTTCAATAAACACAATTTGTTATAAATCCTCAATAATAATACAAATCAAATATCAGCCTAACTATATTTATTCGCAAACTCTGATTGTAGCTTGCTGTGAACTACTAACTGCTATCTCTGTTCGAAATTCCTGTATTTATACCGGCAATAGGCTTGTGTTGAATCATTCTTAGATGGCTCTTCGATGTGATTAGATCATTATCGTATGATGATGTCAGGTGGCCCGAGCTCGATTATCCCAACAAGCAGTCAGGTCCGGCTACAGGATTGTTACAATAATGTCCACTGGCTGGCTATTGATACTATCTTTGATCTTCTCTGGCACTGACGTTGGGCAACAACCCATACAACTATACATACGCCTATGGTCACCTTAACTTGATCAAAAACAGGGCTACTGCTTGATAACAAGAAACACTTTTCTAAGTGTTCTTCAAGACGAATATTAGGTAGGGGAGACCGGGTACAAAAGTAACAGCGGGTCGATAGTAACAAACGCTCTGTAGGTTCAGGCAACGCTGCTCCGCTAGTGTATAAAGATAGCCCTCAACGCCCTCCCCGTTTGTACTAAATCGTCGCTCGAGCATCACGGTGTAAGGCTATGTTAGAGGACGCCATGTGGTTTTTCAACCCAAAATTAAGTTTTTTTACATTCATTCATTTAGTGTTTACGTAGTGTTAAAATAATGATATCAATGTGATTTTTGGCAGAGTAATTCTTGATGAAATTATGTACACAGTGTTTTAGGTTTTTGGGTAGCACGTCCTGGTTTTAGGAAGGAATTCATAAATTGATAAAAAATTGGTTAGGTACAAAAGTAACATAGCACTATGGGGACAAAAGTAACATGTTGCTTTTGTCCCTGTAATGTGACGAGTATGATTCACTTACGAATTCTTTTCATGGTACTGTAACAAAACATTTCTTTATCTCAACAGAATGTCCCTATACCGAGTAAGGAAGACTGCCAGAGGAACCACTGACAAGGAAGTATACAGAAAAACAGCTGACGAACATTTTGAGTAAAGTAAAAAAATTAGAGCATTCGGCCAAAAATACAATGTTTGGTATGTGACATTGTACAGGTATACAGAACTGGAATAAAATTATCGGAATATCGGTCCAGTAGATCAATACAAAATATAACAGACGTAATGGATAATTAAGTATTCAACTGGACTACTCTGGTGTACAGTGGTTCAGTCAAATACTTGATCTTCCTTTGCATGTATCTGGTATATTTTGTACTAATCGACTGGACCGATATTCCGATAATTTTATTTCATTTCTGTAAGTATAAAAGAAGGCAGGAAATAGTTGGCTACCATTGCGTCATAAATAAATAATTAATTGATTAGATCTTGATTTATATATTTATTTCATACACCTTTATCATGTTACTTTCGACCCACACTATGTTACTTTCGCCCTGACCTCGGGGTCGAAAGCAACAATCAGCAATTTGATATTTGATAAAAAATAGCGAATAATGGGGTGAGTTTCCATACAAATTTGTAGAGCATAAACGAAATTTATATAAGGCTATATTTATTCAATAAAAAATACGATAGCTAGCCAGAAACCATTGCTCAAGTACAAAGTGTTACTTTTGTACCCCATCTCCCCTACACAATTATGTGTCAGATGCATGGGGTCTGAAACCGAAAGTTATGAACTGACTATATATACACCGCATTCATCAGACCCAGAATCACATACGGCTAGCTGCTGTGCGGTGGCCGAAAGTGAAATAAAGACAGGCAAAACTTAACCTCGGTAAACTTCGGAGGCTCGCTTGTTTGTGTATCACGAGCGCTATGAGCAGCAGTCCGACCGCTGCTATGGAAATCATCCCAAATCTTCCACCTTTGGACATCACAGTCATGGGAGAGGCGAGGATGAGTGCATACATACAGACTCATAAAAACAGCTAAACCACTGGGTACACAAACTGGGCACACCAAAATCATTACCGAACTGGAAATGATATCAGACAACATGCTACCCCAATACTCATACGAAAAACCATTCAGAACACAGCTCAAGTTGGACGAATGGGACTCGGTAGTATAATCACTATCATCTGGTACAGAAATTACTCAAAATGCATTGTTTCGGTATTTACATCTTTTGTCATCTTCATCGTGCGGAATGTTGTCATTTTTCAATGGCGTCTTCCTATAAAACAATTTTGCACCATTTACTAGTAGTATATGATAATTTAGATATCATGCAATTTCTATAAAACATTGAAAACATTCTTGACCTTACTTTTGCAACAGGACCGAACTCGGAAATTATCAATATTTTCGTATCTCACATATTTAATAAAGAGACCTTTCTATTTTATTGCAAACAAGTGTGATCATATTTCCTAATGGGTAGGTATTTGTTGAAAATCACAGATATACCAATGCATATTCCGAATTCAAAAAATATTTAGAACTTCCATTCAACAAATCGAAGATTCATGCAGAAGATATTTTGATTATATTGGCTTGGCACAGGTAGCAATTCATCTTTACTCACACTCTAGTAGGTAATAGGTATTTTGGAAGGGCAAAATTTTCGTTGAGTCCACCCTAAATCTCCCAATGACAATCAAAAATTAGTAGTTTATTATATATGTGTTCTATAATGTTTTTAAAGGTAGTGGATTTTCTCAAGAGCTATGACTCATACCGTAACAGAGGACAAATTTACGTATCGGCAATGAGTGTGAGTGAGAGATATATTCAACGTCATAGCTCTTAAGAAAATCCACTACCTCTAGCAATATCATTTCTATGTTTAACTGGTAAATTTATATTATAAGAAATTTTAGAAATTCTCAGCATTGTCGTGAAAATGTAATACTATAAAACAGTTTACTTATGAAAACAAAATTTTTCTTCAAAATACTCTAATATAACTGTTATATAAGGTTACAGAAAGCAATTTTAATAGTTATTTATGTATCAAGGGCGTAAAGTAGGCGTTTATGGCCTGCGGCGTGGATAATGGACCGAAGGCGATAGCCGAGGGCCATTACACGCACGTGATACATACAAAATTTTATGCACTAGCGGTTTATACAGTGTCCACCAAAATCTTGGAACAGCATGGGAAACTAACTTTTATGAAGAATGACATTTTCTGAGAAACTATTAATAAAAAAGTTTTCCATATGGTTCCAAGATTTTGGCGGACACTGTATATATATATTTATATCGCAATTATCGTGTCAATAATCATCTCTGTATACTGAAATAGATTCATTTATTCAAATTGTACACAGAATACCCAGTATATACCCACCTAATTATGACGTTGTTGAGCAAGCTGGTTATTGTCTCGCAACAAATTCAATAAACAAGGTAAACGGTCATCTTCATGTTTATCTGAAAAAGTGCGTGAGTGAACTCAACACGAAAATTATGGAATCATCAGATGAAGAACATAATATATACATATCAATGGAAATTTTGGAATCGGCTGAGAGTGCCAAACTCGAACTGCTATCAACAAAGAAACTTTACGAAAAGACGTATCATGAGTTCATAAAATGGCGCAATGAAAATGTAGATTATGAATAAAAGTTGTTTGATGAGTATTTCTTTATTGAACTGAATTCATTGTTTCGTGGTAGGTCTTCCGTGAAATGATGTGCGTAGGTATATATGGAAAATTTTAGTATATTGTCTACTTTACCGCCCGCGGGCCATGATGCGCCCACGGGCGGTAAAGTGCCACTTTACGCCCGGCGAACCGTGCGGTAAAGTGTACTTTACCGCCCGCTAGTGCATAAAATAGTTTTATATAACTTTTACAACGGATTCAAGATGATCATCACAATATGAAAAAAGCCACTTCAAAATAAATCATTCTCATAAGATGAATTGTTTTATGAGTTGGCTCTAGATACTATTAAGAAATGGTTTGATGACAGTTAAGAAGATAAATTCATTAAATATTTTAGTTGTCGTCAACAGAACAAACAGTATTTATGGAGATATAATAAATACAATAAATGTTCATTTTGGCAGTATAAATAAAATACCTATACAATAGAATAGTCGTATATCATCCGAGTTATAAGACAACTTTGCTGGTTGGTGGCGTAGATTGCAGACTTTGTGGTGACGAGAAGGAAACAGCCTCTCACATCACCTTCGAATGCGACGCGCTGCACAACAGGCCCTACAGAATATTCGAACATCCAACCTAGAAATAGGCATGAATCCGAAACACCTAGTGAAAAAACTATGAAACCTGGTAAAAGACACAGGTTTATTTAACTGGGAACCAGTGAGTAAGAATAATACAATATACACCAGAAAATAGCAAGAACGTTTTCTTGATCAATTTTTTCAATAGATTGTCGTAAAAATGACAACCAACCCAGATGGGCTCGCCTAATCAAAGTTTTCGTCTTCATCGAGTAATTATCGAGCCAAAATCTGAAAATGCTGTTTTTTTCACAAAGAAGTTATGTAATATCATCGTTTTTGCCTGCATGGTATTTATTTTTAATCTTCATATTGACGCAGGTTTCTCGTTCAGTGCCATCAATGTAGATCGCATTTGCACAAAAACCACACCCAAACAAAGCCATTACCCCGAATTCGGTGTTCTCGAATCCGACATCCTTGCAGTGAAACTGAAAAGAGTGTGACCTATCCCAAGTCGGTGCAAGAAATCGTCGTAAATAGCAGCACAAGGAAGTGAGCGCCACACAAAAACGTTCTATTTTGGTTTCTTATGCGACACGCCGTTATTCTGTTGCGATTGAAAAACACCCAGTAAAAACACTCGGCTAGTAAAAACGAACATATTTCAGTCGACGATACCTTTTTGTTGAACTGTGGTGTAGGTCACGAGGACAAATTAACAAAAAACCTCCATGTTCGGAGTTTAGTTGTCGTCTGGTGGTGTTTCGTCTTCTCTGAGAACCGTGGAGTAAATGTATTATGGAAATAGCTTATATAATGAGTGTGTTGAATGGATGAATGGGTGTGATTATCAACAGGAATTAGAAGGGTTGGTTCATTGGTCTGGATGATTTTTGATTGATTAACCCCCAACCTGTGAAATCATACAGTTGCCGGCAGAAATCAAGCATCATTTAGGAAATTATTTTAATTATAATGATTTTAATAAAATAAATTTTGACGAATATCTATACACTTCTGCATCAAAAAAAAAACCAAAAGACGTTGAATGTCTTTTCGTGTTTGTCAGGTAATAAAAAAAATAAAACGAAGCATGTCTCAAAAGACATTTGAATGTTGATTCGAAATAATTATTCAGAATGATATTTTATGGCTATGTACAAGTTTTAAAAATATCAAATTCAAGAATAAACATCAATTTTTTGCAGTAAAATAATTTCAATATGGAAAAATTCATTAATGTCAAAGAAACTCATTAGAGCTAACAGTACCTATAATTCAATCAAAATCAAAAAACATACTATTTACCTTTTACATCTTAATCAAATCACCTTCCAAACAAGAGAACCCTGAACATTGGAGACGACACTGGTATAAAAGAAACAGATCGGTTGAAATATCTAGGAATTATATACACTTGATAGACATTTGAGATACTTACATATCGAGCAGGTAAAATGCAAATTGAGAGGTCTACTCACGAAATTCAGGTACCTATAGTCTAGTTCCGAAATTGTAGATAGTGACTCATCGTACATTTTATGGTTTTTACGGGATTTGAAAGTGGCAAAGTAAAACTTGATTTGAAGCTAAAGTGCCTAGCTTATTTCTGTTCTATTTTTTGAACTGCTTTATATGAATTATGAACCGTACAACCGATGAGTCACTATCTACAATTTAGGAACTAGACTATAGTGGAATTTCTGGATATAAAGAACTTTAAGAAGCTATATTATGCATTTGTACAATCTCAAATGTCTTATGGGATCCTAGGTTGTGGAGGTGCAGCAGAAAGTATCATACAAAAATGGATCCTGAGATTAATATCGAAAAAGAACATAAGATATCCCATAGTGACAGTTCTAATATTTTACATATTATGTGATTATTTAATAATAATAATAATAATACATAACATGAACATGAATACTATCAAAAGGCAGGATTCAGTTTCTGACCTAGTCATAGACTAGGTTCGAACTTGCTCTTCCATCCATCCAAAGAAAACAAACAAAAATAATAATAAGTTTCGTAGTCGTAACTATTTTATGAAAGAGAGTACTGGCGTGAAAAATTCGTCGTGTTTCCATATCCATCCACCCAAGAGTTTTTAAATGGTGTGATATATGTTGGCGTCTACTCGCTCCGGTAATGAATCGAATTCATGAATTTTGTAAAACCTGTAACCTGTGTTTATCGTTTGCAATAAATTGGGTCCATACACCACATCTGCGAAGTTAGCATGCGATAAGACTAGAGCATCGCCTAACATTTTTTTTTTAGTTTATATTCAACACTTCTCTGTTGGAGTAAATCAATTTCAGATTGCAATATCCACGTTTGAGAATATGCGAAGTGTGTAGAGAAAATCTAAGAGAATGGTCTAGGAAAATGCCTAAATTCTTCGTAATATTTTTGAAGGGTAGCAGCTGATTCTCAAGAAATATATTTATGTTATCAGCGTGTCGTGTTCTCATGGCTGCTCTGTCCAAAAGCATTACAAAGGACTTTGAAGGGTTGACTGTGAGACAATGTTCTTTCGAAATTTCTATTAGAGCTTTCAGATCTTCATTGATTTGTTGACAGGCTTATAAATTTGTGTGTCATCCGCTTAGCTATGAATATGTGTGTGTTGCAAGCATTCTGGAAACTGAGAAGTATATATCACGAATAGGAGAGTGCCAAGGATGGAGCCTTGTGGAACACCGTTTCTTGTGGTTAGGCAGTTTGATTTCTGGTTATTCAGAATAACACATTGGGACCTATGAGAGAGATAATTGTTCAGCAGTTTCACAATATCTTCAGAAAATCCGAGATATGATAGTAGACACAAAATAAGGGAGTGGTGAATTCTGTCGAAGGCTTTTGAATAGTCTATCAAAACCAATATAGTGAGTTGATTGGCATCTACTGCAGCATGTATATCGTCTATTAATTTTAACATAGCTGTAATCTGCACGAAAGCCTGATTGAGAGGAAGGTAGAATATTGTTTGAATCAAAATAATTCCTTAACTGAAGATTGACGATTTTCTCAAACATTTTAGAGAGAGTACTTAAGATACTCATTGGACGAAGATCATTGAGGTTTTGTGGATTAGTTTTTTTGGCCAATGGTATTGTTACGAGATTGATAAAAGCCCCCTAGCTGCGCCGCTGAGTCCATTCCGCGGACGCCTCATCCATAATTAGTTCCAAGAAGTGTTTATTTGGATGGATCGTTTTCTGTAATGCATGAATAGTCTAGATAACGGAGCTGCCGCGTCATCGCTCAATTCCTGGAAATGTGTAGAAGTTCTCCGTTTTGAGTATTCTCGAATCATCGCGTTTAATCCAGTCCACATGATGAGCGCCTATATAAACGGAGACGTTTGACTGGGAAGGAAGTTTATATGAAGAGAATTATTTAAGAAGATTAGAAAGTGATAATAAGCAGAAGGGTTTGGTATATTTAGCTAGTTGTATTGTTGTATAGATAGATCTAAGTGTTTTATTAGTCAGTGAAGTGTTGTATGTTTATTTATAGTGTTATTTAGAAAATAAACAGTTTAGTAGTGTGCTCGGCCTATTATTTAACAAAACGTAACAGTGGTGTCAGAAGTGGGATATTAGTAAAAAACAGAAAAAAACCAGGAGGAAAAGAAAGAACGAGAAGAGGCACTCCAGAAAATTCTCGAAGAACAGAGATCGTGTAATGGCACTCGGCTAACGCCTTCGGGCCATTATCCACGCCGCAGGCCATAAACGCCTACTTTACGCCCTTGATACATCAATAACTATTATAGGAAGATGGTTACAATAAAAAAAATACTATGCTCGCTTAAATTTGAAGTTTCTACAATAAGTCGGATTTCAAGAAAAAAATCAAGAACTCATGTATATTTACTTCTGTCCTTTCAGGGATGGTCTGATAATCTTTCTCTGTAGGAAAGACCGTTTTTTATTTGCAACTAGGAATCTCCTCCTGTATTTTTTGCAAGAATTTAGGAATCACAGTGTATATTATGAATAGACATACGCTTCTAAATAAAAATTTATCGAAACTTCACTTCCAATTGTTTTTTATACCGGCATATTTCATATATCTCAAAAGATGACAAGGACATTTTTTTTTAATTTTTTTTCACGAATCACAACCAGTGAGAAAACAGAAACAGTTCTGGCACCAGAACCGAAATATTAATATATGCGCAAGGGTGCTTGCTATATTTTATATTAATTCTTCGAAATCTTCCAAATTTAGTGGAAATTTCTATATTATTATAATGATAATGATTATGATGAAAGAAGGTTTACACACATAAATTATAAAAATATGAAATTGGTTCTTTTGATAAAACATATTTATCAGTAGCTGGGACCATCACATACATCACGGGATTAAAATTGCGGGGTAGTTTCCAGGGTAGGTATGCTTTTTGAGTTAGTTCTGAATATGCAGTGAAAAAGAAATTTCAAAAAACGATGAGTTAACGCTTTTTGTGATTTTCATTTATTACGGGGGTACTAGTAGTTTCTAGGTTGAGTATTGGGATACAAAATCAGCTCATTGTGAGTATACAATGAAAAAGAAATATCTATAACTGGGGTATTACGGGGGTAGTTTCTAGAGAGAGTATCGAGAAGCAAAATCTGAAATGGGGTAGATATGCATTGTGAGATCGTTCTGAACGTACAGGTGGGCAGGTATTGAGATACAAAATCGGTAATCGGGTGAGTATGCCTTTTCAGCTCGTTATGAATATACAATGAAGGAGAAATATCAATACACGATGAAATTACTATGTTTTGTAAAGTTTATATATTACGGGGGTACTTTCTAGGGAGAGTATGAAGAAACAAAATTTGAAATGGGGAAGGAATGCGTTGTGAGATCGTTCTGAACGTACAGTGGAAAATATGCTTTTACATCTCGTTGTGAATATACAATGAAAAAGAACCATCGAGAAACGATGAAATTACTATGGTTTGTGAATTTTATTAATTTTCGGGGTAGTAGATATGCTTTTTCAGTTCGTTCTGAATGTTACGATGAAAAATAAATTACCAGAAACGTTGAATAACGCTGTTAAATTTTGTTGATTACAGGGGTATAGTTTCCAGGTAGAGTATTGAGATATAAAATTTGAAATAGGATAGGTATACTTTATCAGATCATTCTGAATTTACACTAAAGAAGAAATTTCCAGAAACACACTTTTTATCCCATGAATTATCATAATTTTATAATTTGTGTGTGTAAACCGTCATTCATCATAATCATTAATTATTATAATGATAATGTAGAAAGGACCCAGGAAATTGTTAAAGTTTTGTTCAATCGATAGTAGGTAACAACCCCATATATTGTAATGTCGTAAACTTCAATAATGCATATCTTAGAAACGCAACATACAAAGTTGATAAATCTTTCATAGATTATAGTCGATATTTTCAAAATGGTATGAGTGAAATTAGGTCAAAATTAACAGAACAACTTTTGAGGTATTCAGTAAAAAAAATCTAAGGCACCATGTATCTAAATGGAAGTTCAAATTGAACAACTAATTCGTCACAAAGTTACTATCTTCTGTTCAATCAACAGTATCAATGAATTATTTTTTCTATAGTCAATATCGATCGTTTTCATCAAAGAGGTACCTATATTCCAAAATTTTAAAAATTCATATTTCATACAGAGAAAGTTATCAAGAAACTAAATACGTTTCAATCGACTAGACTGAAACTATGATATTTTACCAAAATATGACTTGTCTGTTCTGAAATAGTGCTAAAAAAATCCGAAAAACGATCTTTTTGACTGTGCCCCGTATACAACAGAATGTAAGATCATAAATAACATTATAATTGGTGATAGTGAAATGAATACGGAGTACCCTTCTCTCTTAGGGTTTCCACCAAGTGGAAAAATAAAGGCAAACATCTGTCAGAAAACAACTACTTCCCTGGCTAATACCACGACGGACATTGAACTACATCTGACAGATATATGTGCAACGTTCTTACAAGAAGACCCAATTGCAAATAGACGATTGTCCTTCATTTGGCTGGTAATGTCCTCTTGCAGATATGCATGTTTCGAGGTTTATTACCTCTCATCAGTTACTGGTAGGTCGGACAACATTATAATCATCCTGTCTCTGCCAAATGAATAATAATCCATCGTTTTACTAATATTTCCTCACGGATGACACTACGACCCACAACTAAGTTGATCGCAGCTCCATTCGCACGAGAAATCAAGAACAAGACAATCAGTCCTAAGCAGTACAGACTCCCGTTCGAAAATATTGTGCCAGAGAGGTATCAGCAAAGTGAATGAATATGGAGTATCCTTCTCTCTTAGCGTTTCCACCAAGTGGAAAAGTAAAGGCAAACATCTGTCAGAAAACAACTACTTCCCTAGCTAATCCACGACGGACATTGAATCACATCTGACAAATATTTGTGCAATATTTAATATTTACCAATTGCGATATAATTTCGGAAGATTTCGAAGGAGTAACATAATATGACGCCCTTGCGCATATACTAATATTTCGTTTCTGGCGCCAAAATCGTATCTCTTTTCACACTGATCGAATCACCCAGGTTTTTTCGAGAAAACTCCTCAAAAACAGAACTTTTGCGATCAAGGAAGATCTGGTGTTTTCCTTTAATCGCTACCAGAAAATCTACCAATAATGGAAAATATAACTGGTTGATTCTTCAAACTCCACAAATTTTAAATAAAGCAATGACAATTATAATATAGTGATGAAGTTCCTTCATCAACAGCCCACTGTTGAAATCATCTGCGTCACAACCTTACTCCTTTCACATGTTTTAAATTTATTATTACTATTGTTTCATGTTGAGAGGAATCTGGCCAAATGCATGTCTTTTGACAGGTTTTTGACTTCAACATTGATGCAGAGTATTTGATGCAGCTGGGAATACTGGAATGAGTATTAGTGATATGTCTCAAGTTTAAAAAAAAAATCCATCAAGACACTTGACTTCAAGAATAAAACCCCCGAATAAAAAGAATATTGTTGGTATAATGTAAAAATATCCTTCTATCAGTGTCCCACAGCTATCTTTTTCACAGCAACTTGTCTGAAAACGAATCCTTCCTTATCAACATTTTAAAAAACAATGACTTTGCCCATCTCACTCCTACGCGCACACGCCCCTCCACCTGTCTCAGTTATTGCATTGTTTCAACGCGCGAGAGGCGTGTTCAGTCTGCGACCGAGGCCGATCGCTCGCGAAGACCGCGAAGTCTCGTTTAAACCGTATTTCAGTCTTAGTCAAGTTGGCGGTCTACGGCATAGTGTATGGGTTTTCCGTGGTAAAAAACCGGCACGAGCTTAGAGAAAACAAAAAACAAGACCACGTTTTTACTCCTAACTCAACCCGAGTATTTGCAATGGTTTTTACATCACAGTACGAGTTTTTCGCACAAGCTGAAGTGTATTGCCGTTTCTTTTTCCATCGTCTAGACTGTGCGCGTGTTTTTGTTTGAATTCGCGACAAACTTGACAAACAATTGGTGATTACGTCAAATGAATCAAAACATTCCTTGAGCATTCCATAACTTTTCGATTCCACGGGATACTCTTCGAAATACTCGGCCAACGATATTATTCCATCGAAAAGTTTGCTAGTGCGAAATTTGAACATTTGTGATTGTGTTGTTTTTTCGTACCTGCACCGACAAAAACGAGATATTTGCTGTATAAAAACTTGTGCGGTGATATGAAAAAAGTCTACAGGTAAAATACCTATTCCGATCAAGAGATTTTCGTAGTGTTTTCTTTTAGTGCGCATTGACAATATTTGGTAGTGAATCTGGATCTTTGGGGACCTCAAGTAAGTAATTTTAATCTCTTTATTTTGAAGTCGTAACTATTGTCTAGTGCAATTTCTGCAAATATTTATCTCTGCCTCATATATCTGTTTGATAAGCTAACTGCAAACAGGTAAAGTGCTGTTACCTATGTATTTTCTATTATTGAATCTAAAAGTGAAAGAAATTGTGTTTATACTCACCTATTTAGCCTGCATTTACCCATAATTATTTTCATCTGCAAATCCAGTCTAGCTAGACAGCAGTTAGTGTATTTTCATTTTGTTCAAAACGATTTTTACCAACGTTGCCAGTTTTCTTGTTTATCTGTGCGTTGAGGTCATTTGAAGAGTTCAAATATAATTTAATTTTTATATTTTGGCGTCGGATCTGTCAAGATATTTTCACCCTCACACCTAAAATATTTTAGTAAGTACTACTATAAGGACCGGCTTACTAGAAATCGCGTAGTTTTTGTACTTATCTTAAACCTTTGAAGAAATAATTGTGTTCACATTTTCTGTTGCTGAAAGTCATCGATATTAATAGCCAACTTGACTACCACAATATATCCCACATCCAGCATATTAAGCAGTTTCAATTTTTTTTGAATATACTTGAGTATATTTTGTGAGAATTTAGTCTGAGGGAAAACGACTCCATCCCCATTTTTTCCAATCTAGGTATGACCGATAAAACGTAAAATTATCTAGGTATACCTACCTACTATGAGTTTTCAAAAACTACTCAAATACTAGAAGGAATTAGGTACTTACCTACTCGATTAGCGAATTTTATTTTTGCATAGTTTTCTGTTTTTTATTTCGAAATTTCGATATAGTTACTTCCCTACACATACGAAACTTAATTTGGAGAAACATTTGCTATGAAAATATATTTTAACGTCTCTTATATACAGTGGTCACCATAAAGTTGGCTAAATATGGAAAAAAATTATTGAAGAAATTTCTGATTAAATTTGACATCGGTTCGTTTCTGCATGTCTGAGAATAAAAAAAAATCACGTGACGAGATTTGACAGTAAGTTAAAGAAAGTTTTCTGTGGTGCCGAAAAATAGCTCAAATTTATAAGATATCGAAAAATTTCATAGAGAAAGTTTGTTCAGAATCTTACCCCAAGGTGCCAATTTCGAACCGGATTGATGAAAAAATCAAAAAATACCATTTTATACCTCTACTCTTACAAATAAACATTATGCATTCTTGATTTATCTGGAAATAGTTTAAATAACCTATATAACATAAGTTTGGGTCAAAACTAATCAAATATTTGTGGAATAGACATTTTGCGGAAGATTAAATATATTGACACTATTTAGTCTCGTCTCTGGGTGTAGTCATGCCCTGTATATATGCACATGAGCTTATTCAAATTCTCAACCCGTAAATAAAATTTAAACCAAGTAATACTTATTTGTAATTAAAACTGAATAACACATTATTTTTCCTAATTTAAGATTACTATTGTTTTGGTGGATTTGGGAAAATAACTAACTCTATAAACAAATACACAATTTTTAAAAATTCTACGTGACCACCTTCGCGTTCTGGAAAACATTTCTTGCCGACATTTTTCAACATAGTTCTGTTTGCTGAACAATTTCTTACACAAATTTCTTAATGTTCTACATTTCGAAATGGGCGCTGTTTATAAATACTACTTTTCAGGTTACCTACCCTATAAAAACATCACATAGCTTCAGGTCTGGAGATCCAGTAGGCCAAGGATTAGCTGAATAACAAAAATAAAATCGATCTTAATTCCTGTCTTGTTGTAATTACACATATTTTGAAGTGACATCTGTTGGTATTATAATCCAGGTAAATCTTTTTTTTTTGGAGCCGCCTTATAAAATTCAAAAATATTTCTAAGTTTTGATGTACAAATTCACTAACCTATATTAAATTTAGTAAGGATAATGTTTTATTGAATATTAATTACAAATAGTAGTAGATGATTTGAATTATATTTACTTGTTGAGAATTTTGAATATGCTTATGTGTATTATTATACAGGGCATGACTACAACTAATGACCAGAGTAAATCTCAATAAAACTTTTCGATATCTGGGAAATTTGACTATTTCTTTGGCATCCAATATGGCTAATTTTTCGGCATCATAGACGGATTTTTTTTCAATTCCCGCGAAATCTGAAGTCACGTGGTACAAGTCGTACCGGATATTTCAGCTGTCAGACATTCAGAAAAAACCGCCATCCGAGTTTTTCAGAAATTTTATTTTATGGCCGACAGTGTATAATTTCTTTCATTAAAATTTTCTCACATGGAATTTTTCCGGAAAATATTTTGCGAAAGTATTTGTTAGGTTTTTTATTTGTTAATTACACTCAAAGGGAGATATTTTTAGTAGCTTGAAAGAGACACTTCATGTAAGATGGCTGCTATATAGGGGAATTTCTGAAGTAATTTTGGTGATTGCCACAGTGTGACAACAATAATTCTACCTCATTATAAAACATTAGGTACATCCTTAATTTGATTAACCGATGGCATTCAATTCTCACATACGGGATGGGCAAAAAATCTTTGTGGTTACTGAGATTTTTTTAATTTACTTTTTCGTCTTTTTCTAACATCATAATGAATAATTAAAGACGCTGTTTTGGCGTGGATAAAGTAGGCAGCTCCTGAAGATGTTACCTTCGTTGGCAAAACGCGTGTTGAGTGGAAATTACTAATTTTTACGTGGATTTTGAATAGAAGTATATTTTTAACGTTTGTTTTCTGTGGTACATGTTATAATAAAAGTAAAGGCACAAGTGAGTCTTTAAAGTACGCGCAACGAGTTGAAGGGAAAGACACGGAGCAGAGTGCCCTTAAACGTTGCGAGTGCTGTGAAGGCACTTATGTAGACGTGCATCATACACTATTTTTAGTATGCCGTCATTTTATTCAATCGAATAAAATAGGTAATAGGCATCTGATGTCACGTACTGTCGACATGGAGGATATTTGACATATAATAATAATAATAATACACTCCCGAGTGTACCCAGTGACATAGCCTGTGCGGGGTAGAGGACGGCTGCTATTATTATCATTTTCTGCCGTGGCGCTTTGGGCGACTTACTGATTTTTAGTTGTGCCTTAATTTTCTAGACCAGTCTTTCAATTAAACACACTTTCTACTCTTGTCATACAATATTTGTGACACGAAATAATAATTAAAAAGAATGAGAAATTAGAAGTAGGTACTTATTTGTTCAAACATTTTTGATAAGTACTTGGTAAAATATCACACACATAAAAATTGTTCCAACGGAAAACTCCATTGTAGTTGAATCAGGTGATCTCGCCGGCTATTCCTGACTGGTCCGCTGGTGCTTATGGAATCCTTCCAGATCGTATCTTCATGGCTGATATTGGATTTCTTTATTGCATTTTAATGTCGAGAATATTATGTTTTCATGACACACGTAGCCAAACGAATAGTCTTAGATGAATGACAATTTGTTTTCGCCAGAGTTGAAATGCAATCGTTGAATGGGAGATTTTACAAGTGATAATAAACCAATGAAAATTATATTAGGTCCCGTTTGGAAGAAGCTATGGTTAAAAAAAATGCAGTTTGGATAACCACAATCATCATCATTACAGAATATCGAATCAATACTTTCAATAATAATTAGGTAAACTATGAGGAGTTACCAAAGCTCTATGTCAGCCGATATCATTGAAAGCAATATACTTATTTTCTTTTATCTTAGCTTATATTTTATGGGTCGATTTCTTTTGTTTGACAAAAAATCTGACACATGCATTTGAATCAACTGATTTTAGTAGCGTTTCATCATTAATTTGATTAAAATTCAGTCATGCAGTGAATCCTTGGTTATTTTTTCATTGAACAAAATTATTTGTTGAATCATCTTGTATTCGATTCATACGATAATGCAGATATCGTTTGACTATTTGGATAAATATAATTATCATTCTTATTATGTTTCCACACAGCTACAAATTGGAGTGAGTTTTTGGCGAAGGCGACGGTGCCCCCTTTTTGCACAATTTTCTCAGCAATCTGCGAAGGAATGATCGATCTTTGCGCAGCCTTAGTTTTGATACCGTTGAAACTGTTGTAACATGTCTACAATGGGCTTCATTCATATCATAATCAAATTATCATCCGAAACATCTTTCAGACTATTCTTTCAATTCATAATAATACATTATGGTACAAGTGTTATAAAGGTCTTTTAATTAACGGGTATTTTAAGCATGGCAATTTAAAGGAGCCAGTGTTTAATGAACAAGTGTCTTTCTTGAAGAGTTTATAAACTTGTTAATGAAATTGTATTCTATTAAGTTGATTTATAGGTTATGATGACAGTTTCAATTGATAGGCCAAGACCTACCCTGTCAGGCGTGTTTTTAACCACTGCAATCAAACAGTAACCATAATGATGTATCCAAAGAATGTAGTTGCCGAGGTTATATTTAAAAAAAATTGTTTTGAGAATACAGATTATGAATATGTGATCAATAGATACTTCAGTGCGATACATATCCGTACGATAATTGCTATTTTGTAGTAGATAAACAAAATTGAAGCAGTCCACGCAAAGAATATTTTTATTTCTTCCATAAAATTGAGAAAAAATTGTATATCTACCCTTTTTGTTCATTTTAAATATTTGATCCATGGAACACAAACCGTTGCAATGGCCTATATTGGGATGTTACTTTTTAGTGGTGAGATAGAGATTATTCGAAGCAGGGACGGGCATATGGGGGGTGGCTGGGGGGGTTCACCCCCCCAATGTTAGACAAAATGGCGAATTAAGTTTGGAAAAGATTCAAACTGAAAATTTGCGATTTTTATGACTTTATACTGGGAATTATCAATGAACTTTACTCTAGGAATTTTCAACTTCAAACTTAGAATTTTCAACTCCAAACTATAGTCTAGTTCATGAATTGTAGATATTGACTCATCGATTGTACGGTTCATAATTCATATAAAGCAGGTCAAAAAATAGAACAGGTACTTTGGCTTCAAATCAAGTTTCACTTTGCCACTTTCGTACATCCCCCTTCGCACTTTTATATTCCGTAAAAACCAGAAAAAGTACGATGAGTCACTATCTACAATTCAGGAACTAGACTATAGGAATGTTCAACCTCAAACAAACATTAAATTCCGAGTTTGTAGGTAGTCGAAATTTCCTAGTTTTCAGATTATATGGAATGTGGAATTGTAAATAGATGAAACACAAACACGCCCTCCGTCCGTTTGGACGAAAAAAACGTCATATGATTGATTCATCGGTTATCGCTTCCTCACAAACATGTCACAAAATTTGCTTTTTTGTTGTTAACATTCTGAATCAATTCTTAATTTTCTTTTTTTGTCCTTAATAAATATTGGGAAATTTTAAAATGAGTTGATAAAATTCACTTTTGCCTCTCCCAAAAATTTCCTTTAGATTCGTCCCTGAATTTCGAAGTCATGGTCCTTTAATTTAAATAAGAGTTGATGTGTTAACTTCACATGCTTCAACCCCACGTTGGCTCCTTCACCATTTTTTGAAAATAGTCCAATTAGGAGTCCCTGCAGTTGTCAAAAAATTCTACGATAAAAAAAAAAGGAAATATAAAAATAATAATAATAATAATAATACTCCCTCATAAACACTCGTAGTGTGTACCCAAAGGCATAGCCTGTGCGGGTAGAAGACGGCTATTATTATTATTTGCCGTGACTCACAATATTGAGTAAACTAAGATAGGAACAGATTTTTTTTGGAACTTGTGAAGAAACTGTCGGTCTTGCATTTTTGCTCTCTAGCTGTAACATAATCTTTCCATTTGGAAACAAAATTACACTGCGGATATCAATAACATATCGCATTTTTTTTATAAATTTGCAATTTTATTCACACAAAATTATATCGAAAATGCCTAAGGTACTAGTTATAAGACTTTTAAATTGGTATAATAGGATAACAATTTATTTTAACTTGTTCAATAATTGATGATGTATTTATTTTGTGGAAATTCATGATGAATGTAGGACAGAGAAAATAATAATATAAAGTAAACTTGAAACTAGTTTATTGAACCGAAACCAGTCGTAACAAAAAAAAAATCGTAGTGGAAATTACACAAAAGTTTTTGATATACTAAAAGCTACACCAGCATTTATGGCACAGTCCAAAAAAAACTATTTTACAATTTTGTACACATTTATTACAAATTTGCGTCCCATCCATTACACTCCCCGTTTTCTGGGAAATGGGCGTGAGCTAACTTTAAACTAAAACTGCACCACGCACTTAGTATTTTTTTAAAATACGCAATTATTTTATATCGAAAGGCTGCTGAAATTTCTTACACATTAATTAAAAATCATTGACGTGTTGAAAGTTCCAATATTTTGATCCCCAAAGGGTTAATACCCCTTAATTATAAATAAATCTCCAATAAATATGGACCCAACGTGGCCAGTGCCAGCATTTTTCACAAGACTGTTTAAAATTGTCCTGCAAACTATCGAAGAGTTGAGAATTACAAAATGAAGGACCCCCAAGGTTTATACAGTGTGTCCATTCAAGTTGGCGACATAGGGAAACCATATTTATTTTTCACTTTCGGAAAAAATTTAATTCCCTTCAAATGTTCTGAAAATTCTAGTACTTAATTTTGAATGATCAAATCGTGAAACTTGTCAGCTGTATACGAGTAGAGTCAAAAAATATGAATTCGGTAATAGAGCGAAATACTTTTATTTGTGGCAATATCGAAGACTGCTTTGATGAAAAATTGTAAAGAATTGAAACTCACGTTTAAATGTGCATTTAAATGTGTTAATAAATAGTTGTATCACGATATGACGGGAAATTCTACTTGAACTGCATTTCATCGAGTATTAGAGTATCCCACGGCTAAGATCCGATTTCCTTTCAATTGATTTTCAAAAATGTATTAGAAAAAATGTATTTGAAAATTCAATTTCCATGGTATATAAGGTCAATGTGCACCAGAAGACACGCAGTAGAATAGTGTGGTATACTGCAATGCATTATAATACCAACAAAAAAAAAAGGGGTAGGATTTCAATACATATTGCGTTAAAAAAATGTATTAATACAGCCCACTCTCCAGATCTTCAATTTCCATGATTGATAAACATACGCACCAAGGGAAATTCAGTAGGATCTTGCGGGATACTGTAAAAAGTTCTAATACTCGATAAAATGCAGTTCAAGAAGAATTTCTCAACGTATTGTGATACAACCTTGTATTAGTTTAACATAGCCCACTTTTCAAACTTTCAACTTTTTTGGTTGATATAGTCCATACGCATCCAACGACACTCATGAGAAGCTTGTGGGATACTGTTAATAATTCTAATACTCGATGAAATGCAGTTCAAGTAGAATTTCCCGTCATATCGTGATACAACTATGTATTAGCACAGCCCATTTTTCAAAATTTCAATTTTTTGGGTTGATATAGTCCATACGAACCAAAGGACACTCAATAGAAGCTTGTGGGATACTGTAAATAATTCTAATACTCGATGAAATGCAGTTCAAGTAGATTTTCCTATCATATTTTGATACAACTATTTATTCACACAGCCCACTTTTCAAAATTTCAGTTTTTTTGGTTGATATAGTCCATACGCACCGAAGGACACTTGATAGAAGCTTGTGGGATAGTGTAAAGAATTCTAGTACTCGATGAAATTTATTTATAATTAAGGAGTATTTAACCCTTTGGGGATCAAAATATTGGAACTTTCAACACGTCAATGATTTTTAATTAATGTGTAAGAAATTTCAGCAGCCTTTCGATCAACAATAATTGCGTATTTAAAAAAAATAATAAGTGCGTGGTGCTGTTTTAGTTTAAAGTTAGCCCACGCCCATTTCCCAGAAAATGGGGAGTGTTAAAATTTTTTTTGGATGGGACGCAAATTTGTAATAGATGTGTACAAAATTGTATAATAGTTTTTTTTGGAGTGTGCCATAAATGCTGGTGTAGCTTTTAGTACATAAGTTATTGACAACTTGCAGGGACTGATTAGTGCATTGAGAAATTTCGAATGATATCGACGACCTAACTAATAATCTTCGACTTTGAAAGCCTACCAAGCAACGTACCGTCGACGAATTCGGTTCACAGCCAACTCGATGTAATACAATAAAATGCAATTCACAAGCCAGTCGAAAAACGAATAAGTACAAATTTGTAATAATGGTTGATAGAAAATTTTAAGACAAATAAGAGAGCCTAGAGAAATGTACAGGGTGACATTTGAAAAATATGGTTAGTTCGGATCAAAAAGGTGTGAAAAAAACAATTGAAAATAGTGTGGTCTTATACAAATTATATTCTGGAGTGGAAATTAATAATAGATGTCATACATTATTATTGATACCTTTATGTAATATTATTATCTATTGTAATCATTCAATCCTGACTTTTTCCTTCTTATTAGCTGGATTTAGTATTTATGTAATAACTTCACAGCATTTTGTTCTTATGAATTGGAGTTTGAACAGATTTTACAAATGAAATGGTCGAGTAAAATTTATTTAAATCGAATAATTGTTCATTTATTTCGAAACCTCATATTGAATCAAAACTTTTGAAATTTTAATGAAAAATTGTTTTCAATTGAAAAATAGCTATGTTCTACTTATTCATATTGATCCTTTTTCTGTGTGTAGTACAACAGATTTAGCGGTTTATAATGCATTATTTTGAGTTTTAAAGTCTATCAATTAAGTAGTAGGTATTTTTGCTTTATGCATCGTTAAGTTGCACTGATTCATTCAATAGTCCCGTTCTTGAAGAACCACTATACTTTATTCCAAATGGACAAAATTGATATGGAAACGAGGAAAAGAGCTATAAATTTGACTTGAGATTTTTTCTATAGCCTGACAACAATCACGTTGTTTGTATAAGGCAAGCCCACTCGTTTAACTCCTAGATCGACCTACCTTAACCTAGTTTTTCGAGCAAGCTAACTTTTACCAGGAAACATGCTCTCGAGTCAACGACGGCATATCTCAATCAACGACATTCCGCTTAATAATCATTTCAAATTCTGTGCCCAGTGCACCTGCTTCTCGCTTTTATGCAGACTTCTTTCACAGTGGTCATGAAATACAATTATTCCGGATTACCTATATATAACTTGATAATGGGTGCCTATAATTGATAATTTTTAATTGGAACAACCTATATTTATAATTATAATGGCTCTGAATGTTTCAAGCAATGTCAACCTTAATGATAGCGATAACAGTTTTATCTATTTACGTTGAGTAATTGGGCGTCAGTTATCAGTTTTAAAATTCGCGCATTTGGACGAATTAACTTTCGTCTGGTGGTATCGCGAAATTACTATTACTGGTTGGATTCCCAAGGTCTCATTGAAAATTATAAATTCATTAATAGTTTTTACCCCATGCTATATAACTAATAAATTTTCAATAAATAAAAAATATTGATGATGGAACTGTCTTATTCTAAATCAGTGAAAGTACACACACTTAATTGATTTTTCCCTGGAATAGGCCCAACTACTATCGATCTCATTTACTATATTTAGAACAATCCTTCTACTCATAGACGAATTTTCATCTTTTTAACTTTGTATATTTATTCAACTTCTTTCCACCTCGTATGTCCAAACATGTCACATCTGATGTTCAAATCCAATATTTTGTTTTTTAAATTTTACTTTGTATGAGATGATGAAACTGCTACAGAAATCCATCTCATTGTATTTAATTTGTTCTACACCCAAAATCTGATTATGAGACAATATTCTGTCAATATGAACTATTATAATATATAAACATCTGACAGACGTAAAGTGCATTAATTTTCACTAGTCCTAGTCAACCAAAGCCAAAAAAATTTATTTCGATGAGGAATTGAGACAATTTTATAAAATTGACCCTCTCTCAACCCCAGATGAACTTTTCAACTGGGGAACGGTTGAAGATGGGTCAATTCTGCGAGAACCAATCGATTCAGAATGGTGAAATTATACTGTGTGAATTCAGAGTCGATCGGCGAAAAAAAAATAATAGAAAAAGGTACTGTACATACATACTCTGTTTAATTTGATTTTGTACACACCTGATATCCTATAACTTATGTTCCACCAGTGAAGTGTACCTAACTGTCTCTTGAACATAAAAAAACACCAAATATTCCAGTTGAAATACCTCATTGAAAGAAAAATCGGAAATTGCCTCATTTGTTTAACTCTGATTTCTTCCTGTGTTCTATTTGTATGATAGTTTCCACATTTCCCATATTCATTTCATAATACTTATTACAAACATTCTGATATGAAGATACATATATAATTTATAAATCTCAGTAAATTTTATTTCAACTGGTCATAGAGAAAATTGTGTATGCAATTCACATTTAATGGCTATTCATGTTATAATTCTCATGTTCGTTTGTTAATAGCCATCGTTGAATGGTCGTTGCAATAAACTATTTTAGTACCTATACTCTTCTAATAATACGCTAAGATATTGGCCTTTATCTATTAGAATACTGCAATATACAGTGTGTCCCAGCTAAAACTTGTCACCCCCCTAATATCCGAACTCATGAAAAAAATTGAAAATCGCTCAGACCCGTCGATTTTTATTTCAAGGGGGAACACTTTCACCAAATACACCATCATTGTGTTGTCAACCCCCTCAACCCCAGCACCCCCTACTTCAGAATTTTCAATGGGACTACTATACTTGTGATACATCATTTTGAAGGAAATTCAATCCCAAATACATCGGTGTACTGAAATTGAGGATCGATCAAGTGTTGTTGAAGTTTTAATGAAAACTAAGTTTTATCCAGATATTTTAATTTTTCATCACCTCAAATGTTAGCGTCGTAAGAAAGGTTCACTGTGGGTACGCCACTGTATTGAAAAATAATATGCTGTCAGAAATAATAGTTTCGAAGGTGAGACAGACGTTTTTATGAAAAACAAATTGCCCTCGTGTGTTTTTGTATACGCATATCTTTGTTTACGCCTTGGTAATTGATGTATTCGAGTCACTGCATTCAACAATTTGAAAACATTCGAAAATGGTTTATACTGTACAAGAGAGAATATCCATTGTAGCTGCGTATTTTGAAAATGGACGATGTGCTAGAGCTACGGCTCGAAGTTTCAATGAAAGTCATCCAGAAAACACCACATCATATCAGTACGTGCTTCAATTGATGAATAAGTTCTTGGAGTCGGGATCAGTGCTGACTAAAAAACATGAACGAGAGAAGCCTATGAGAAATGAAGGGGTCGCTGTTGCAGTTGTAAGACATGCAGTGATGGACAACATTCAATCGTTAAGACAACTTGAGACTATTTCTGGAGTTTCGAAAAGCAGCGTACATCGAATTCTAAAAGACGCAAAATTCCATCCTTATAAAATGCAGAATGTACAAGAATTAAATGAAGATGATCCTGATAGACGTACAGAGTTTTGTGAAATCATGAATCAATTATTGATTGGTGATAATAATTACCTCTACAATGTGTGCTTTTCTGACGAATCTTCTTTTAATTTAAATGGACATGTGAACAGGCACAACTGCAGATACTGGAGTGACGTAAATCCCCATTGGTACAGGGAAACTCATTCACAAACTCCCCAGAAATTGAATGTTTGGGCTGGTATTCTGGGAGACCATAATGTAGGTCCATATTTTATTGATGGTAACCTCAACGGACAAACGTATCTTGAACTTCTTGATACAACTGTGAACCCCAGAATCACTCAGTTACTTGAAGACGATGATAGGTTACTTGACGGTCAGCTCACCTTTCAACAAGATGGAGCTCCTCCACATTTTGTTGCACCTGTACGTCAATTTTTAGATGACAATTTCACAGGGCGATGGATTGGAAGGCGAGGACCAATAGAATGGCCGGCTAGATCTCCTGATTTATCACCATTAGACTTCTTTTTATGGGGTCATTGGAAATCCAAAGTTTATATTACCCAGCCAACTTCTCTTGATGATCTACGCAGGAGAATTGTTGTGGAGTGTCGTGCAGTGACTCCAGAAATGTTGAGCAATGTGCGAAGAAATTTCGAAGATCGCTTATACTTCTGTATGGAACTGAATGGTTCACATTTTGAACCTTTCATACGATGATAACATGTTAGGTGATGAAAAATAAAAATATCTGGAAAAAATTAGTTTTCATGAAAACTTCAACAACACTTGATCGATCCTCAATTTCAGTACACCGATGTATTTGGGATTGAATTCCCTTCAAAATGATGTATCACAAGTATAGTAGTCCCATTGAAAATTCTGAAGTAGGGGGTGCTGGGGTTGAGGGTGTTGACAACACAATGATGGTGTATTTGGTGAAAGTGTTCCCCCTTGAAATAAAAATCGACGGGTCTGAGCGATTTTAAATTTTTTTCATGAGTTCGGATATTAGGGGGGTGACAAGTTTTAGCTGGGACACACTGTATATCGTAGAATACATACAACATCAAGAGTCTTGTACCTAACTCTACAGTATTCTGTATTTTTTTTATTTTTCGTTATCATAGTAAGCATAGTCGTCAACGTATGCTGTTTTTGAATGTGTTTGTGCTAATAACCATATTGTTATAAAGTTTCGTGAATTTATGAACCAACATGAAGATTAAGTGCGTTTTCGAGTAAATCTATTACAAGAAAATCGCTCAGTATAACCTCCACCGCTATTCAGTAACATAAAGATATGAATTTAAATTATCGGTCCAGTCGACCAATAATACAAAATATAACCGGGGAATATTATTCCATCCCTCAATGGGATTCTGGTGTGGCGAGTTAGCTGGACAAGGTTTATATAGTTGGGTAATATGACCTTGTTGAAGTGTTTCTTGATCTGTTCGGTAAAATAATAATTATTACTGTCCCATCTTCATGAGTATTAATTTCTTGAGGTAAATTGAGACTCTGTGGACGACCTAGTTCTCCCCAGATCCGTTGCCGACGGTAGTCACTCTGCAGTACAAATCTGATTTCATTTGTAATCCTTCACCGATGAGGACAATTCGCCGATATCGTGAAACTTGAATAATATGATATTTTGAATATTGATGAAATAATATTCAACTCATCAAACTTGGATTTTCAATCGATATGAGAGGAATTCTTGTTGGGAGTACAATATTTGAGATTGAAAACTAAATGTAGATAATAATGTTTTATAAATATTGGTGAACATCATTCAACCAATCTGACACTCTACATCTGGCATAGTTTGAGTCAATATTCCAATAATATTATTGATACAATATTGTATTATATACCAATATTTGATCAATGATATTTTTACACTTACAATAAATTTATATTGGCCCAATATGAATCCTGTGTATCTGGTGATTTGAAAATCCAGCATCCTATTAATTATCATTACTCTGAAGGAAAAGTATCAACTTTGCTCTGCTAAATATGCGATGCAACTAATTAATATATTCAAAATATCGTTAAATACATGAACTCTGTTCATAGTCTTATTCCATTTCACAGATAACTGAACTTTTGTCTGCTATACGCAAAAAATCTGCTAACATTTAAAAAAATACGGGGTTTTCAAGACTTCTGATGCCAAGTAAAATCAAGCCTAGAAAAATCACTGAAATTGAAAGTGCAGTGGTAATAGTTATGTTATTTCGATTTGAACGAAAATATGAATGAAGATGTTGATAAAATCAGATATGAAATCATCTGCGACTGAAAGAACAAACTTTAGTCGCCATTTACCATGGTTTATGATGACCCCTTGGAAGGTAGTTATGTTGAAAAAAGGAAGTAGTTGTTTTCTGTTAGATATTGCAAAAAAAATTATTTTTTTAGCAGGTTTTTTTCAATAAAAAATACTTTTTCAATTTTAATTTGAGAATGTTCAATTTTTTATGTTATTTCGTTCATGTGAGCTGGCTTGGGACAAAAACTACACTGAGGAAAATTATTACTTCTTCAAAACGTGGTGACTTCAATAATTATGAGTGCATTTTAAGAATGTTGTTGTAAAATTGTTTTTTCTGTTTTTATGTCTAGAACCTTATAAATGCCCAGAACAGTCGCCTAATATAATAATAATGGTAATAATAATAAATTTGCTTATGACAGAATCGTGTTGACAAAGCTTGAAATAAATACAGACACAGAGAATAGAGAACATAATAAATAATAAATAATAAATAATAATAAAAATACAAATGGTATAAGTGTATGAATAGTTATAAAATATACAGAATCTTGTTGACAAAGCTTGAAGTAAATACTTATAGAAACAAAGAATAGCGAACATAATAATAATAATGAAAATACAAATAGTATAAGTGTATAAACTCTTATAAAATAGACAATACGGTTGATATTGTTTGAACGACAGTCCTCAGGATTCGAAACTTGTTCTAGCCAAGGATTAACGATGTCTTACCTTTTAACGTGCGATTCCTAGCTGAAAGCTAAGAGCTCTCGTTAAAATATACCTGCAAACTATAATAGGGTCTGCCGGATAGAAATTGTTTGACTGTTTTCCTGAATTGGGAGTCATTCAGATCCGCAGATCTAATGAAGAGGGGTAAATAATTATATATTTTTCCACCATTGTAAAATATAGAGTCTTTGGTGATAATTTTGGTTGGCAACGTTTTTCCCTTTGGTTAAATAAGTTGATATTATTATCCTGTGCAGGTCACTAGTCTTTTTATTACTCCCTAGTATATATAGTATAGTGTAATAAGCAAAGAGGGTGAACTTTTCGGAAATATTGATCTTGGTGATGTCATTGACATATAAGTAGTATAGGACCCAACACAGATCCTTGTGGAACTCCCGAATAAATGTTCATTTTTTCTGAAAGCTCCTGCTAGGTATAAGATTCGAACCACTCGAAAGTCAATCCTCTGCATCCATACTGTTGGAGCGTTCTCAGCAGTATTTTGTGATTAACACAGTCAAATGCCTTTGACAGGTCACAGAACACTGCTGCTGTCTTTTCACCGGCATTTATCTCTGAAAAAACTTCATTCAGGAATGGAAATATTGCATCCTGTATATTTTTATTATTCTGAAAACCGAGCTGGTTGTCACTGATGATATTATGCTTATTTACGAATTCGAGTTGACGTTTTTTCACTAGTTTTTCAATGATTCTTGCGATGGTTGGAATGAGAGAGATGGGGTTGAGATTATACAGGGATCATGACTGTCATATGTGAAATCCAGTTGGAAAAAGAAATAAAAACATCAATAAGAGGATTTGAATTAACACCCTTTAATCACTATCTAGCTCAGGAAATTACCATCATTATTTAATAGATCCTTTCCACAAACTATTAGTCCCTTCAATAAATCCCGTTACAGTATTGTGAAAAAGTCAAAATGCAGCCATCATCAGTCAGCCACAAGCGAAGCCCAATAAAACAGGTGTTGGATGGCAACAATCAACCGAAAGGTTAATCGAATCCGCAAACAAATGAGCTGACACTTGAATGAATAAAAGAATCAATGAGTGAGTAAATCGGGGTAGCCGCGAGGGGTCCATGGCCTGTTACGATTTTGAATTGGGTTAACTCTGCTCCAACATCTCGTCTTACCTGTTGACCGGATGAAACGAGCGGTCATTACCAACCTAACCGCAAAACGCAAAAAACGAAAAGCCATGAATTAAGGCAGTGGCGGTACGAATTATTATTGGTAGAGGTTGAAATTATTGTAATTAAATCAATGTCAAATCTTTTGAAAGATGTGCACGTAAAGTTTGTGATGTTTTATTACCTGTTATGAATATTTTAATGAAATCATAATTTAATAACAGGGAAAATTCTTCTGAACATCTCATCTTCATCTTTTTCAGCTTGCAGATATCTGTCCATTTGCTCGGAACAATTCATTTTAGAACAATTTCATTGAAACTAAAACATTGTCGACCAATTTCAAATAAACATTATACAATTTTTTGACAGAACGTATATTATGAATATTATATACGAGACAAATATTAAGAAAAATTATAGAAATACCCTGTATAAAAAAACTGATCTGTTAATTTTTCTGATTTCTCATTTTACAGAGAATATATCATATGCACTTTTGTGGTAAATACAGAATTTTTCTGTCTATTTTTCGTTTAACATAAAAAATCAATTAATTTATGTATCAAATACCAATAAACTTTATTCGAATTTTTGAAATCTTACCCCTATGAAAATTTATGTTTCTGTGTGGGATATATTTTGTAAGAACGGCTGCACTCATAATATATGAAAATTCATTTTATATACAGAGGTTCTTGAAAGTGTATGTGTTAGAGCGTTTTGAAGCATATTTGAAATTGATTCCTGACAAAATGACACCACATTTTCTCCTTTCTGTGAGTGCTCTTAGATTATGGATATGCAGGATTTGTTCAAAATACGGAGTTAATCAGTACTTAATGAAATAACGATATAGGCATATGAAGTTTACACCATGGCCGCCATCAGTATAAACAGTCAAATTTTTATGTGAATCACTAATTCTCCCAATATTCAATTATGCAGATATTTTTTTTGGATCTAATCTCAGAATTCAATACAAAAAGTGCAAAACTGCTGCCTACGATTAATATTTGGCGTGAGATAGCGGCAACAAATATCATATGAAATGAAAAAAATTGCATGGTTGAATATAAATAACAGGAGACTTTCATTTTATTGTGCTTTTCCACAAGATTATTGTTACCAAGAAATCTTCATAGCTGCATAGAAAATTGAGGACCTTATATTCATAATTTGAATATAAGACATCAAGGATTATTAACAATAACTACATTCATAACAGAATTATTCAGACGATAATTCAGTTACCGAAATTTCCGCCTTTACAATGAACTATTAGGTACAGTAAAGTTCCGGCAGTGACAGTTATCGGACATGTATTTCGTCTGGTCTCAAATATGGCGCAAGAATGGCATTTGGGAACGAAATTGTTCTTTATTTGCCTTATTATGTGCATGCAAAAATATAAAAAGTGTAAAGATTCTTTTAGGGTGGAGAATTGTCTTGAGCAAGACCATCCACCCCTCAAGAATCTCCCAGTAACTAGGCAGGAGGAGGAGAGCTGGAAAAGTGCGCCAATCGGAAGCAAGGTCAAAAAATCAAATACGTAGAGAGAGAGAATGCACTACCACAAAGAATGAAGAATGTCGATATCCGTATGTCAGTGAACAAAGTTTTATTGACTTACTTAGTTTCAGATATAATATGCATACTATATACTTATTTGGTGCCATTTTACACATTCCACGAATGCTCTGAACTTCATAAAGAAGAATAACATCGCTACACAGCTTTTATAGGGTTGAAGGGAAGAACATGTGTTCTGGTATTTTGATTTAATAGGAACATGATGTTCGTAGATAAGTCTGATGTGGAATCATCTGCTGGTCATCCGACATTATGTCGCCATTTTCTACTCTTCAAGAGGACCTCTTGGAAGGTATTCATGTTGAAAAAGGAAAATCTAGTTAGTATTTCCCACTGTTGGAAATGGCCTTTTGGAAGGTACTTCTTATTCATGTTGAAAAAGGAAACATTGTCAGCGTGGTCTAAGCCGGGAAGGTAGTTGTTTTCCGAGTTATAACAAAAATAAAAACAAGAAAATCCTTCATTTTTTCCATTTTTAAATAAATTTAAAACTTTTTCAATTTTCATTTCAAAATGTATCTTTTTTCAAGTTTTGTGGTGTTTCACCATAAAAAATTTGAACTCCATTATTTTCTATTTTGATTTACAGTCCAAATGTTACTAATCTTTAAAAATAATAAAGACAGTATCTTTTTATTTCGACAAAATTATGGAATTCTCTGGAAATTCATCGGCGGCTCGTATACGGACTCCTTCAGAGTAGTTCTCTATATTACGTCCTATCGGTTATGGTGGTACTCATTATTTGTACGCCCCTGTACTCCACATAATATGGTAGTGCGGTAATAGGTCCACGGTAGCGTGCAACCGCACCGTACCCCCTAATCACAACACTTGTTACAACAAATGGAACTCAAGAAATTATTACCCGCTGATATAGATGTATATACTTAAACGGTAAATGAGAAAATGGCCCGGCGATCCATTGAGTTTTCTTTCGCTCAGTACGAGGATTTTCTTTCATTTTTTCTTTCCCGACTTTAAATATAGACAAAACGAACAGCTGGGCAACCGATGTATGCGTGAAGTGATTTTTTCCCGATAATTTATCGCGTGAAAATTTCGATTCGTGGTGTTTATCTTGTTTTGATGGAAGATTTGTGTTCTATGTTTATGGAATATTTATGACCAGTTCACATGGTGAGTGTGGAGGTCATGAAATTGATTATTGCATGAAAAGTGACAGATTTCGATATAAAAAGTGTAATTCTGCAGGATTTCTTTTCTTCTAACACAAAATTCATCGAGGAACTTTTTGTAGTTAGAAAAAAGTGTTCGCTGTGTATTTGTTGAAGTCATATCAGACAAAAACATAGAAGTACTACTTACTCACTACAATATAAATATAAATGATACGGTTCCGAAAGCTGATATTGCCAAAATGCTACCTTCATAAATGCGACATCCATGAAAGGTTAGTATTCACCTTATTGGACTTGGCTCTTGGTCAAATATGGTGGGTGGCCTAAACCCGCCTTCCTTGCTCTGGTTGGTGAACAGGATCATATCTGTTTTTGTACGATTCATTGAGAGCCTGGCTTCATCTGTCAATTATTCTACAGGCAGCCTGCATACAGTCGTAGACGACTCTGATGAATCGTCCGCTATCTAGGATATCCCCATCGTCCGCATATGCCAGGATTTCTTCCATAACTAAACATCATAGATGGGAGAGAGACAGCTTCCCAGAGGGCAGCCCCCTGTCCTCGTATTTCAGTCTGAGATCTCCCTATCAACTCTTCTCCTCACAATCCAGCTGACCAGCGAATGAGGCGGCCCTCTGGTCATCAGTGCTGCATGTATGGTCGCTGTCGCCTTCCACATCGAAGAACACACCTGACTTCACCTCTTTGAACCTTAATGTCTTTCAGACCCTCCGCTCTAGAACGTGGAGGGCCGATTCCATCGACCTTCCCTATCTGTATGCGTGTTTATTTCCCCTAGGGGCTCCTCCAACATGAATCTTTCCATCAGCGTTCTAAGCGAGAACGGTGTTTGGTGATGAATACCCTTCATTTCGTCATCTAGTGTATATCTCGTTGCCGACGTAACGTGGATCACCTCCTGTCGAGTGTGATTGACTAACGTTGGTTTCCTTCTCCCATTCAGTATCTCCAAGCTGTTCATCGCTAGATATTCCAGTAGTACTTTACAACTCACCTTCACGACTGTTCTGCCCCACATCGTGTTATATGCGCGTTGCATTGCACTCCAATATCATGCTCGAGCCATTTTTCTTAGAATAGTCTACTATTTTCAATAATTCTGCAAGTGTGCATCGTCTTATGGTAGATACCCATTTCCCACCATTATCCTTCATTTGGTTCCTCTTACCTTGATTTCTAAGTGATCTTCAGTCATGGACCACTTGGAAGGTCTCTGGAAGCAAGGATTGCCTTCCTTTGTACTGCTTCTTCATCTGTCTTCCCCTCCAGTAGCCACTTCCTCTTGAGTCGCTCACTTTTTATGGTTCTTGTATTAAAACTATCTCAGACTTACCATTGGGGATGCCTTCCAGTTCACCGGTTGCATCCATACTGTGCTGTAGATTGATTAGGATTTCCTTCAGCATGGCCATCGCGTCCTTTTATTGGGATGTGGGTGGTCTCTTCTCTGTCTCATCCGACGGTTCGCCCTGCTTTGATTGGAGAAGCCTGATAATACCCTGCCGGCATTCTGTGTATCGTGATGGTGACTAGCTCATTGTGTAGCTCTGCTTTGCTTCTTCAAGACCTGGGTGGTCTTTCGGATAACTATGAAGGCAGAGAACCACCCTCCTGCCTCTCCTTATAACCCCTAAACCAGAAGCCGATTTTTACCAGCCATGGGACGTCCGCTAAGGCACTGCCGTGACGCCCGCTATGATCGGCGCAGTCCAGCCATTGAAGAGCAACGTTTGGTGCTGGATAGTTACAAGAAACCACCCTGGTAACACGATGCTGGAGATCCTGAAGCGCAGTTTCAGGTTCTTCCATGGTCCGCAGGATCTTCCGTATCAGGTTGCTCCTGATGGCTTCGCTTTCTTCTGGGAAAACGATTCCATCTTCCCTGTCACTTTTGATGACCACCTGATACATGTCTCTCTTCATGGCATTCACCACTACGAATTATACAAAAAAGTCGCCATAAGTCCAGAAATATCAGATCATGTTCGAGTGAGTGAGTTTGAACACCTTAAATTGAATGAGTATTGAGATATGGGCCATGATGGTAGAGCGCTTGTCTCTTAACCTAAGGGTCATGGTTCGATTCCCAGCATGGTCATAGATCTCATGCATGGCATCACTCGTTAAAAGGTAAGGGCTGTGTCTTCCCTAGCTCGGACAAGTCTTTCGAATGTTTTTCAACGTGTAGAATATTAACATAAGTTACATGTCATTAGTTTTCATCGGAAAGTATTGTATATATAGTGGTCATTTGAAAATTGCGCACTCTTGATATTCTCCAGAACTATTTTATTTTGATATTGGGCTGAACAAGGTATAACCACCAGATTTGGAGGCAAAAATTGTTACATTATCCCCAAAAAACTCCCACCAACCCCAATTTGAAAATATCAAATGGCATTATGTTTATAATATACTTATGAAATGGAGGTATTTCAATCGTACCTCCATGAAAATAAAATAGGAATCGGTTTATTCGATTTGAACATAAGATTATCTGGATAACTGATGTAAACCTTTCATATGAAAGTCTACAAAATCGAAAAAAGAGCCGTTTGCGCTTCATGGAATATTTTGTATCATGTAAGAGGAAAATAACCTGAGTAACCTACTGAAAATTACTTCAAGCAATAAACAAACAAGTGAATAAAAACAATCTCAAAAAACTTGTAGAATGTCATAAAAACATTCACGGGAAAATATAAAATCCCCACTGGAATAATAATAAGTATAATTTCTTTGCCATATAAAAAATTGTTATAAAATGAAATTGGAAAATTAATAGAAACATTATATAAGTATTATATAAAAAACGTAAATAAATTGTTGCAATCACTGAAGGAAGATCCTTGAAAGTGGTGTAGTATTTCTTTTAAAAATTAAATGTAAATGAAATAGAATTTTTATATTTTCACACATAACGAAAAAGAAAAACATGGTGCATCACTCAAAAGAATAAAAATATAAATGAACATATGCACATATGCACATATTAGTTTAAGGAAAAAAATATAATAAACAAAGGAGATATAGCGAATATTTTCAATCAACATATCGAAGCGGATTGCAGAAAATATGACAGATTTAAATGCATCTTTTATGAAAAAAAAATGTATCCAACAATGTTCATGAGAACCACTTATAGTGAAGAAGTGTTAGATGTGGAAAATATTGATTGCCCAGGTCCTCCGATCACGTAACATAACCTAGATGAGTAATACTCAAAAAAAACTGAAGGTAACATCTTTTCATAATGTTATCCCTCAAATCATGACATTATTGCTATGTCGCAATTTTTTAAGGATACAATAAGCATGTCAGCTAGATTTTGATATGTCAGGTAGAATTGTGGCAACGAAAATCCAAAAATACTGTCTTGGATGAAATATATAGCAATAAGAAGGCAATTTAAACGTTCATTGCAGCTTGTTGAGAGCATGTAAAAACGATAGTATTTACATCGTCGAACGAAGATTCTTTGTTGTCGATATAGTCTTGTCAGTGCCACAACGCTGCATTTGATATTCGACAAAACAATCATTTGAAGCTACCAGTGTCGTAACTATCGAGAAAGGGAAACCAAATTTTGAAAAAAAAAATGAATGAATTATGAAAAAACATGTCAATTAGAGCATCGGCTGTTCTCAAAATCCTGTGGAGATCATTTCATCAAAATTTCAGGTTTCCATTTCATATTGGGTTTCCATTATTTTTATTTTATTGAACCCCAATATTTCTGTTAACAACATACGACACTGCCGTTGAGGGAAGATGTCCCTTACACACAAATCTTAATGCGTGTGCGGCGAGATACTCATCTAGGTTATGTTATTTGATCGAAGCCCAGGTCAAAATAATATCAATTCTGAACTTATGAAACTCATCGTAGAAAACATCAAAGAACACCTTGCATTCATTATTTATAAAATACTGATATGATATATTCCAAGTAGCTATCATAAAACCTGTATACAAAAAGGCGATAAGAAAAAGGTACTTTGGTAGATACACTCTTTTAGTTGAAAAAGTTATAAATGAAAGGGTGATGAAATTTTAGAAAATCAATTATTTTGGAATTCAGGAAACAGTTTGGGTTCAGATCTACAACATCAATTGAAGATGCATTAATATTTCTCATACAAACAGAATATTTTATTCTATGAACGAAGGTAAATGTTCCATAGGTGTATTTTTAGACCTAACCAAAGTCTTCAATTCTGTCAATCATCCAATTCTCAATGGCAGTATAGACTACTTCGGTATAAGAGGAGTAGTAATGGAACATTTTCGAGGATTCCTCACTAGAGGGCAACAATTTATTGAAGTAGATGAGGTACGGAATGTTGTTCAAGTTACAAATGGTGTATCCAGGGAACAGTGCTTGGTCCGTTACTTTTTCTAATATACATGAATGGTAGTGATTCGTCATTTTTCGACGAAACAGAGATTAACCGTTCGTCTACTTCTTGGGTGCCGACAGTCGAATGCGGGAAAGGTACTCTTTCCGTACTTGTTAGAATAGTAACAATTCCTTCATTCAGTAGATAGTTTTTGATACACAATTTACTTTACAACGAGACTTGCCGACGACGCAGAAAAAGACGGAAGAAGCTGTAGACTGGTGACGACACTCTTTTCATTTGCAAACGTGGAATTTCTGTGTATCCAAATTGTTTGAAAAATTCTGCAGGTTAACTTACCCGTTCAAGTTGCCGGTTAATTCAACTCGGCCAAACTGATATATAGATATTGATTTCATAAATAAAAATGAATTATATAATGTATTGGTAATTATCTTTCAGGGCAGGATGAATATGTATCCGTGGTACCGGGACTCCGTAGGAGGCCAATTAGGGCAGCTCTGCGGTCCGATGGCCACCACCATCAAGACTGAAAACGGGTATAACGATTGTATGTTAGCCTTAGACTACGCTACCCAAAGTAAGGTGAGTTATTCCGCTTCTGCATGATTGTCATAATTTGATTTTACTACAGAACAGTAATGATGATGTGTACGTTGAGATCCGAGGATTGTTTCAGTGCATGATTTAAATGTTTTATGTGTAACTGAGCGCCACCTGGAGCTTCCTCAGGGGAGTCGAAAATAATCAACGGTCTCGTAGATATGTGAATCATGAAATATCAGTGAGTGTGTGGCCTCTGTACCGCAACTGGTGAGGTATAGGCGTGAGAAAGTATTCGTACCAAATGGAAATGTGAAAAACAACAAGGCTTGAAATTCACATATCGTTTTTTCCAAAGAAACATGTATGTGACAATATTTTCATAAATGTTAGTGACAGTGTTTTTACTATAGCTATTTTTGTCCGAGTTTACAGAGTTGTTTCCTAACGTTTTCTTAGCACGAGTGGCTAACTTCTTCAGAGGTTTCATCTTGATAATTCACCGGTGAATCATGGTTTTTTACTTCGCAAATTGTATTCATTCTGCCTCAGGGAGTCAGTCTGGTTCATTAATTATTGTTTCTTGATTCGATAACATGTTTGTACCTGGTGTAATTGAATTGTTCTCGATTATTCTTTCCCTTGCATTTATGAGAATGGGATTCTAGATCCGGTTTATGTTCAGAGTCTCTTTCTTCCTATTAAAATTCTTCATATGTTCTTGTGGATTTCTATTTCTTCGCGCACAAGTCGACTATGATAACCATAGTTTGGGGCAAGGATGTGTCTTTAAAAAGTATCCTGTGATGTCCTTCACTGAGCGCGTGTTCCGCTACTGCCGATTGGTCCATTTGGCCTAATCTACAGTTTCTTCAAATTTCCTTTTCAGCCCTGTTTCAACGGATCTTTTCGTGGTTCCGATATATACTTTTGCGGAAGAACACGGTATGCGATATACCATCGCATCAGCTGATAGTAGGTCTCTTTTGTCTTTTGCTGTATTGTCTTGGTCGGCTTGAAAACTGTTTTCATTGTGTATTTCCTCAAGAGTTTTCCGATTCTGTCAGTGACACTAGGAATATAGAGTAGGAATGCACGTGCAACCACCTGATTCACCTGATTCACCTGCTTGTTTTGTCTTCGGTTTCATGGCATTGTGGATCTGGGCTACACTATATCCATTCCATCAAAAGGCCACTTGAAGATGCTCCATTTCTTTTTCTAAATGCTCCGGTTTACATATTCTTCGAGCACATTTCGTCAAAAACCGACACAGACGGATAGGTATCTTCATCCAAGTCAAAAGCGAGGAATTGTCTCCGCATTGAAGGAACGTGCTCAAAGAATATGTGAACCGGAGCATCAACGAGAAGAAATGAAGCATCTTCAAGTGGCCTTGAGATCGAATGGATATAGTGTTGTCGAGATCCAACAAAGTCATGAAACCGAAGACTCCAAGTCAAAACAAGGGTGGCTCAGGCGGTTGCACATATATCCCGAAGGTCACACTGACAGAATCGAAAAACTCTTGGGAAAACACGATATGAAAACGGTTTTTAAGTCGATCAAGAAAATACAACGAACCCGTAAGTCGGCAAGAAGCAAAAGAGACCTACTATCAGCTCCGGGAGCATATCGCATACCGTGTTCTTGTGGAAAAGTATATCGGAACTACGAAAAGATTCGTTGAAACAAGGCTTAAGGAACATCAGAGAAGCTCTAGATTAGGCCAGACAGATTGGCAGTAGCGGAACACGCGCTCAGTGAAGATCACAGGATACTTTTTGAAGACACAATACTCCTTGCCCCAAACCACTGTTATGGGCACGACTTGTGCACGAAGCAATATCCACAAGCACATATGGAGAATTTTAATTCAATGTCAGTGGACACAAACATGTCATCGAATAACAATGCTGTCACAAGTGTAGGTGCGAATCAAGAAACATTAATCAATGAGCCGAACTACCTAAGGTAGAATAAATGAAATTTGCAGAGTTAGAAACCTTGAGTCATCGGAGAATTAAAGAGATGAAATCCATCAAGAAGTTAGCCACTCTACTTCACGAAACGTTAGGAAACAATTCCGAAGAACAACGGCTTGTAAACTCGAATGAAATTAACGATATTGAAAACTTCGGCCGCGAAACCTTTAGCCATTTTGACAATGTTTTTTTCTACTTCCTTCGTACAGAAAAAAGTTAATAATTGAAATATTACTGATCAGTTGATTATTATGTGTTTGAAGTCTGCCGGAAAATGTGAGTGCAGTATTTTTTTGTTACTGAAACATGATTTTTCTTACTGAAACCTTTTTGTAAGCCTCATCCGTGAACACAGAGGATCTTCGATTGGACTAGTATACTTAAATATGGCATCACCTAGTATTTTGATGCAACAAAATTCTCTCATGACTCAGTCACTCACTACTGATCACTAAATGGCTCGCATTTTCCTGGCACCATGTACGTATACATATACGCAAAGAATCATATCACAATTTATATCTTCAAATATTTTCATAATGTATGAATTGAACTGAATTTTAATATGAAGTATACATCGCATACGTAATTACTTTGAAATGTTGTATGGTAATTCTTGCAGTTTTCCTTGCGTATTTCCATCCATTTCCTCTCCATAGGTATGACGATTCAGTTATGTTTTTATTCCAATTTTGCGGTTTACACGGTGAGTGTTTGAAGATTGGCAAAAATGCGATAAAACCTAAAACTAAACGTTTATCAAAAACTTCAATGTTAGCTATTCATCGATCATTAGATGGTAATTATCGTTACGACATGTCGAATAGTCAAGTAATTATAATTTGGAATAATTACCTATATGCGAGAATCAATATATCCTGTTTTTTTGTCGGAAACGCGAGGAGCAAAAATTATGAAACGAGGGTAATTAATTAGCCTAAAAATATTCCTAAAATATCAATATTTTGAATCGCTGAAAAATCTTTAATTTCAAAAATGACTTTACTGAGTTCTCTATGAAGAAAAAAAGTTGAAAAATTTTTTAGGGTAATAAATTAGCCTAAAGTAGACTCTACAATTTGTCTATATCAGATCACATTTTTTTTATTTTTAAAATAAGGTTACTGAGTTCGAAGAAAGCTAGGAAAGCCACGGATTTTTCCATGAAGGAGGAGATCAAAAAATTCGAGAATATGGTAATAAATTGGCCTAAAATGAGCCGAAAGACATATAACCCATCCCGAGCTTCTTTAGTATCAAAATCTAGACTATCAATTTTCTTTCCGAAACCTGGGTCGTTTTTTGGCGATTGAGATATTTCTACAGAATTCCATCTGCGAGCGATGATATCATAAACAAGCGTATATTGACAATCTGTAGTTTTTCATATTGGGGTGGTGCTGTGAGGTTTTCTGGGTTTTCCTGTAGCTGAAAAGTGAATGCGCCACCAAAAATCAGAGAATTTTGTAATCTCCATCAATTGTTTGACCACTTTTCTTGATATTTCCCTATACGCATTTGTTACTGTTTTCGAAAAAAAAAATCAATTTTTTTCTTCGGAAATTATGACCTAAAAATGCTGATATGTTGATGTTGTTAAATACTATGGTATCGAAATTTGATTTGGAGTTAGGTGATACTAGGAGGCTTCCCACACTTCAGCCTAATCTCCGTTACTTCAATACAGGGTGTTGAAAAATACAGTTTTATCATTTGATTGAAACAGTGACTGGTCGGTTTTCGATCCACTTGGTTTCCTTGCCCCGTTGATGGTGAAGGCGAGAATTCTGATGCAGAATATTTGGAGGAGTAAAGTTGATTGGGATAGTGAAATTTCGGAAGATTCCTTCCTGAAATGGCAGTGTTGGTTGAAAGATCTGAAGAAATCATCTCCAATTGAAATTCAGCGGTACTATTTTCCGAATATCTATAGTTCAGTTGAAGTTGATATTCATTTGATCTGCGATGCTAGCGACAAAGCGTACTCGGCAGTAGCTTTCTTTAGAACAATGAAAGATGGACAAATATTCTCAAGTTTTGTCACTTCGAAATATAAAGTTGCTCCACTAAACCAACAAAGTATACCAAAGTTGGAGTTACAGTCTGCTGTATTAGCGAGCAGGTTGTCTAAGGCTATCATTTCGGAAATAGAGTATAAAGTGAATGAAATTCATTTTTGGACAGATTCAATTGTTGTCTTGAAGCAAATTCGATCTGAGTCACGTCGATTTCCAATGTTCGTTGCATGCCGAGTCGGCGAAATTCAAGAGGATACTAATATTTCTCAATGGCACTAGGTACCTTCGAATTTGAATGTAGCAGACCTAGCAACAAAGGAATTGACAACAGTAAATTTGCAAAAAGACAGCGAATGGTTTCGAGGTCCTTCATTTTTGAGTAAACCAAAGGAGTTTTGGCCACGCGAGCCTGTTTGTTTGGAAAGCGATGAACCAAAAACAAATTTTCTCGTAATTGAAGAACATTAACCCATCCCACTCAATATTTTACCTGACGTCACTAGATTCTCGAAATGGTGTAGGATCGTTCGAGCCACTGCATGGATTCTACATTTAAAAAATGTATCAAAGAAACCAAAAATCGACAAACCGAAAGAACCGCAGTTGAATGTTGAAGGAGTTGAAGAAGCTTCTAAGTTATGGGTGAAGAAAAGTCAGTATGATTGATTCAATGAAGAAATGCGATTGTTGAAAAATGGATTGAAGTTGTTGAAAAGCAGTCGACTTTTTAAACTAAGTGCATTCTTGGATGAAGATGGTATAGCTCGTTTGAAAGGAAGATTTCCCGACGAAGAATCATTGATGCTGGATTATGACTATTGGTATCCAATGCTCTTAGATCCCCAACATGCTTATACTAAGTTGTTGATACTTCATTACCATGAGTAAGCTGGAATCGAAACAGTCTTGAACAACTTATGATTTAGATTTTGGATATTGAAAATAAGAGCTGCTGTAAAAAAATGTTTCAACAGTTTTCAAGAGTGTAGAATAAGACGGTGTACGCCAATTGTTCCTGAAATGGGGATGTTACCAGAACAAAGGTTACAACCTTTTGTTTTTCCCTTCACTTACGTAGGTGTTGATTTCTTTGGTCCCATGGTTATCTCAGTTGGACGGAGACAAGAGAAAAGGTATGGCGTATTATTTACATGCCTCAGTATTCGAGCTATTCACATAGAAATAGCTTCTAGTCTCTACACCAGTTCTACAATAATGGCTATTCGTCGTTTCATATCTAGGCGATGACAGCCCAAGAAATTTTTCTCGGACAACGGCACAAACTTCGTTGGAGCAGAACGTGAGCTGAGAGAACTTGTTGAATCAATTGACAATGCCAGGATTTCAAATGATCTTTCTCCGAGAGGAATCTCATGGAAGTTCAATCCCCCAAGCGCCCCGCACATGGGAAGAATTTGGGAACGGATGGTGAGGTCAGTGAAGACTGCACTGAAAATTTCTCTCAAGACGGTGCATCCCAAAGATGAAGTTCTGTCAACAGTACTCACTGAAATCGAGTAGACATCTCTGTCGATCCTAGTGAACCCGAAGCTTTGACTCCCAATCATTTCATTCTACAGAGACCAGGATCCGTATAAAATCTAGGCATTGTCGAACACGAACTCTTGAGAAAGAAGCAATGGAGGATTGCAGAAAGTCTTGCTGACGCATATTGGAGACGTTGGATTCGAGAATACCGCCCAACATTATTAAGTAGAAGAAAATGGTTTTCTAAAAGTAACCCAATTAAAGTTGGTGATATATGTATTATAGTCGACAAGAAATCCCCAAGAAATCAGTGGCTAATTGGTCGCATCACCAAAGTTCACCCTGGAAAAGATGTAGTGATTAGAGTTGCTGAAGTGACAACGAGTAAAGGCGATTACAAACGACCAGTCTCCAAGCTATGTGTTCTGCCAACAGGTGGTGAAGACTAAAGTTCTTCACGGGGTGGAGAAAATGTTACAATTATTTTTTCATTTATTGTTAATTTGGATCATGTTTCCTCTGTACATTCAGAAAACATATAATTGGATATAACAAAAAAAAGTTGTTGAATTTTTGATAGAATTTGTCAATATAAAAGTTTAAAAAAGTTTTTGAGTTTGTGATTCAGTCATTTAGAACTTAACTAGTCAAGCTCCTGCTATGTATGGAGGTGAGTTTGGATTGATACGAGTGAGACTGTCACTGCTGCAATGCGCTGTTGCAGGTAGTTACTTTTATTCTTGGAAAACATACAAAAGTGTGGCAATGGTAGCAATGAACTTCTCAAATGATGTATCAAACCTCGACAATGCTCAATAATTGAATACTAGAAAATTTAATTGCCTTTTCCTCGCAGTGATTTTTCAATATTCTGCCTCTATTTTTTTTCTCGCGTCGAATAATGATTCCATATGCGTGCTAATGAGAGAGGTGAGCTAATAATTATAATTAATCAATTTAATATTAATGTTTTAATGTTTCGTGATGCATGCCACTCACTTTTTCATGTGTACGGTTTGCACTATGAATCTTTTATAATATGCAAGATGCTATCGGCGTATATGCGTTTATACTTCGGAAACGTATATTATTTTATTTTATTCATCAAGACAACCTTGCGGCACAAGTATAAACACACATCCTGTAGAATAATTTACACTCAATTACCTATCGTGTTATTATTGAAATGAGGGTTTATACTGGGTCGCATACAGGGGGGATTTGCCGACTTGCTATTGAAGTTGACAGGCACAGAAAATGTTTTGAAGTGGATGTTGTAGATATGAAACGTTATATTGTGCAACAAATATTTTTCGCACGAACGCAGAAGTTTATTTCTTTGAGGAACGGCTTACCATCGTTAATAGCAGATATGGCTGCGATTTTTCCGTTTTCAAGAAATAATTGTCGATTATTTATATATACAGTGTCCATTAAAGTTCGCAGTATGTGGAAAAGTTTTGCATAGTGTCAAACCTGAATCATAACCACCTAAAATAATATTAATTCTCCACAAGAACAAAGTACCATCATTTTGGACAAAATTGAGAATTGCCATGACTCTTTCCCATAACAGATTTAGTATATTGCCAAAAATGAAGGCCACTTTACTCTTGCTAAATTTAGATGGCTGCTTTCCAGGTTTTAGACTATGCAGAACTTTTTATAAGGAGTAACGTAAAATTAATAAACAAATTCAATATGCTGCGAACTCAACTGAACACATTGGATATACAGTGTGGGCCATAATGTTTGCAAGATCCATATTAAATTTAATAATGTAACGAAATAATTTCATTTAAAATTTATTTTCTCATTTTTGTTCTTATAATTGATATCTTTTTCGTCGTGATTTTCCACGTCCGAATCTATTGAATATTTTTGTGAATTTCTGCGCGTTCTCTATCTAGGCTTCAGGGCAATGGTGTAAGAATTTTTGTAATTGAATTATTCGACTAGCCAATGTTTTTCACTATTTTTACGGATTTTTCCCATTCAATTTTTGCGAGTTTTCCGAAGCGATATTCACCAAGCCCTAGGGGGGCGGCAGGAGGGGTCAAATTTTCAAAACTAAGCTATTCAAATACCAGATTTTTTTCAGTATTTTTACGGATTTTTCCGATTCCCCAACGACATTTTTTCCGCCATAATTTTCGAAAAGCAGGGCGGTAAATTTTTTTCACATAGGTAATAATAAACTTTTGTTTTTCGATAAAATATGCGTTATTCAATTGTTCCTGAATGCTTGTGCAATAATCCTTAGTATGGTTTTAATATTTACTATTAAGTAAATGTTTGTTATATAAATCTAAGTTCCTCACTCATTTTGACAAAAAATATTGATCATTTCTATCATTTATTTTCTCGATTTGAGTATGGAAGTTATTGCAATGATCAGATTCTAATGAACTGATCAACGAAATTTATTGCTTGTTCCAACAGAAATATTGATTTAACGCTACGTAGTAGTTATTTTGTTACTGCTAACTAAAATCAAATAAATGAATGATAGTTTAAGAATAATCATAAACACGTATGTGAGTGTACGCAAAAGCAAAGTCTGTGCTGGTAGAAGACGGGTATTATTATTATCTTTCGTGGCGCTCCGGGACGACTAACTGATTTTGGTGGAATGTTTTAGCTTCTCAGATGTATGGAAACTCAGAAAAATCTACGTATTTCAACTCATGAGAATATTAAGAATATTTGAATAATATTTGTACCAAAAATAGGTTCATGTCTTAGAATTATAATATCGCTAATTAGTTTCAGAAACAATTTACCTTCCAGGTATAAAAATAAAAATTGATCAAGAGTAAAGTATCCTTGATCTTGAAGTTATGACAAAATTGTCATTCAGTTTGTTTCGTTTCAACATGAAATGCATGTTTCATTTCAAGTAGTTTTTACGGATATTCATTGTGATTTTATCTGTATCTTCACCTGTTTTGACTTGCTTTTGGTACTATGTATGTTAATTGAGGCCAATAAAGATTTACTATAATAAAAAAGTTATGTACATCCATTCGATTTACGATAGTGTTTGGGTGTACCTATATTTGACCCTTTGAAATTTTCACATTCTCAATTACAAGATTTCGTTAAGAACACATGCTGCAAGCAAAACATTTGAAAAAGGTGAACTGTCAATAAATAATATAAAGTTATTGCATTGTCAACTGAAAGAGCAGGAATTTTTTGATTTTGACTACTTATTATACAAGGGATATCCAAAATTCACCAAAACAATAATTTTTTCGAAAACAAAGCTGTTGTTTCATATCTGGACATATCTCTTGAATGTTAGCAAAATGTTTTCATGGCATTTCATCATAATTTAGAGATTATTTCCAATTTTTTTTACCTCCTATTCCAATATATAACAAAAATACTGAAAGTAAATGTTTTATACTTGTCGTTCAGCCTCTTTTGAGTATTTTTGCTTTATATGGTCATGAAAAGATTTGTTTTACGTCCTAGTGGAACAGTAAAATACTCACATAAGTTTACATTTTATGTGAGTTGCCCTTTTTTCTTTTAAAACCAGTTATGCCAACGATTGTTCAAGATTAAGAACATACATTCCATTGCAGTCATGTAAAGAACGTCTAGCAAGCTGCACCCTACTAAATTTGACTTTTTATATAGTTAGTTAGTTTATATTGTAATGATTAATTCATTTATCTCCTTTTTGCAATATTCGTTAATATAAATTCTAATTGTAATTGTCAAAGTTATACTCAATAAAACTATCAGTAGACTGCCAGAGTAACATAAGTAATAACTAGGTTTCTATTAGTCAATTAATCAGATGACAAAAAAAATTGTCGCTTTTTCATGTTCAAGTTGTCAATTGAATGGGTATGTTTAAGTCATGTCGATTGATTTGTTAGTACGTAGATAATTTTCAGTCCTTTCAATCACAATCTTGAGACTTTCAGTCAATCGGATTTGGCTTTCCCAATCTTGAGTCTTTTAAATATTTTGAGTCGTACAAATTTTAGCTGGATGTTTCCCCCTCGATTTCAATACTCTCTTCAATTCAGATAAGGATTCGCACAAACACATGATACCCTGTTTACACAGTACATTACCTGACCTCAGCGGTCACTGGTATTCAGTATGCCAGAATCCCGTTAAACCCTTCAAATATCATACATTAGCAATTCTAAAAGGCGAAAGGACTGTTTATATTGACCTAGCATCCAGTGTGGTGAATAACGAAATGTAATTTTAAAATTATACGGGTTGGTTACAGAATAACTTAATCTAGAAAGTGCAAGAATGCGGTAATGAGCCCGGTACTTCAATTAATATAAGCGTTCGAATTCGACCTCTTTATTCATTATTCAGCGAAGCTAGTGGTTCTCTATTCAATAAGCTCGAGTTAATTCAAACTTATGTTCCCATTTATGGTGTATGGAAAATGTGCCCTAGGAATGATTTGTGAAAACTGATGTGATTCGAAGAAATGTCATTAGCACTGATCCCATATATAGGTTTAACGCCAAAATACAGGGTGTTCCAAATTAAGTCGGCACCATTGCCAACTCCGTTATTATTGATGCTACGAATTCGGTTAAATGGACAAACTAGTTTTGAATGGCTTTCTCGATGCCGAAAAGAAAAAAAAAATTGACAGTCGCGTATTCAGAATATTTCATAAAATGATATTTCTTCCATAAGTTAAGACCAGTGCAAACCTGGTGATCCTGAGAGACGATTGGGGTTTTGTCGGTGGTTTATGAATAAATGCAGACAAAATCCAAACTTCTATAGAAATATTATATGGAGCGATTAGGCTAATTTTTCAAATCGTGGGATGTATAATAGAAAGAATTTTCAATACTGGAGTAGACATAATCCATTTCTAGTCCATCCCCACAGTCCGCAAAGACGATTTAGTATTAATATGGTCTATTTAGACGCAGAATTATCGGTCCATTTCTCTACCATGGTTCTTTGAACAGAACCCGTTACATTAATTCATTAACAAGAGTGTTGGAAGAGTTTTTCGATGATCTGGATCGGGAGGCTCGTTAGATGATCTATTTTCAGCAGGATAGAGCACCAGCACATAATGTCAGTGGCGTGAAAAGAATGCTGCGGGCTGTTTTGGAAACAGATGGATTGCTACCAAATGGTCCTGTTAAGTGATCCCCTTGTTCACCATACATAACTTGTCTAGATTTTTATTTTTGGTGATTTCTGAAAAATGAGGTGTTCAAAATGAAACATAATAATGTAGATGAACTGAAAAATTATATTGAAACTATAATTAATAGAATTGATGGCCGAACTGTGTTGAATGCCACACGTAGTGTCAATAGAAGGGCCCAAATATGTGTTCAACAAGAAAGCGGTGTTTTTGAACATTTTCTCGATATTTTATAGCGCTTTATCAAATCCGTTTGTTATAAATGTTTCCTATTGATAAAACTGTCATATTTTCACCTTTACAAAAAATGTCAGATGAGATTTGTTGTTGAGAATGTTATTACGAATCGAAATGCATGAAAAAATATAGGGTGTTCCACTGGAAGAAATATCATTTTATGAAATATTCTGTCTGTCAATTTTTTTTTTGTTTTCGGCATCGAGAAAGCCATTAAAAACTAGTTTGTCCATTTAACCGAATTCGTAGCATCAATAATAACGGAGTTGGCAATGGTGCCTACTCAATTTGGAACACCCTCTAAACACAGATTCTTTTGAATTCCATTCATAACCTGTACCTCGCTCATAAACTTGGCTAAAACGTCAACGGTTCTACAGCCCGGTCAAAATAGACATTTCAAATAACAAAAACTCCGACACAGCTGAATTTTGCTAGAGACCTCGGTTACACCAGTAGAATGAATTGCCAAATCTCCCCATAAATTCCATGTGTGCTGAAAAAGTTATTCAAGGTCAAAGATCAAAATTTTTGGTTTCTTGGATTTTTCTCGAAAACAGAGTATTATTGAAAATATAGCCCAGACAAAAATTGTAGATCGTAAAGTTATCTACAAAAATTTTTTCAATAATTTTTTTCCCAACAGTAACCATTTCTAAAAGTTGAAGGTGTTAAATTCAAAATAATATGCACACAAATGCCACGTATGTACCCATTCAAATCAAATTCAACTCCAGTCATGTCTTCTTCCTCCTCTTAGATTCCTTTTCCTTCCTCCTCTTCTTCAGCAAGAAGAAGGAGGAAGAAAAAAAATCGAAAAAGAGTAGGAAGAAGACAAAATCGAAGAAAACATGACTGTTGGAGTCCCATATGATGATAATGAGTATATACGTATGTCGTGGCATTTGTTTGCATATCATGTGGAATGTAACAGCTTCATCTTTTAGAAATGCGATATATTAGGAATGGTGATTGTTAGGAAAAAAATTATTGGAACAATTTTTGTAGATAATTTTACGATCTAAAATTTTTGTTTGGATATTTTCAATAAAACTTACCGTTTTCAAGAAAAATCCAAAAAACCGCAATTTTTTCTTTTTACCTTAAATAACTTTTTTAGCTCACATGGGATTAATGGGTAGTTTTGGCAATTTATTTCTACCGATGTACGCAAGGGCTCTGGCAGAATCCAGCTCTGTCGTAGTTTTTGTTATTTGATCACTTTTTTGATGTCTATTTTGACCGGATTACTATTTATGTTGACCGTTTCCATTACAAAATATACTTGAACGGTTTCCAAAAAGGCTTATCAATTTGAGAGTTTCGCACACAATTCTGTTTGATAAGTGTAGCCTGTATCTACGTTTTATCGACAAATAGCTGAAGAGTTACCAGTTTTCAATTGAGAATGGATGAGAATAATTATTGTATAATATCTGCATGCGAACGAACAATTTTTAAAATGGGCGATTCAATGATGCATGTACTTATCTACTCCACTGAAAGTACAATCCCTTTTTTGTTTTATATTTTCCTTCGCGTGATTAATGTTCCGAGTAAAAACATTTCAAGTCCATTAAATATAAATATAAATCAAGTAAAAGCCGTGTAGAACAATTTTGAATAGATTATTGGTCTATGTTCAACCATACCGGATTTGTATTATGCCCGTGACTACAAACATGACTGAAATTATGTAAATCTGAGAGTGTTTCACATACAACCGCTTTGGTTTTTTGTTTTTGCTTTTTTTCAGGTACGTAAATTGAATATGTGTGTTGGTAGTTACTTTTTCCTGAACTGATTAAGAGTAGGTATATTGGTAACTCGTGTCATTTCACAGATTATACTTGTTTTTTTACCAGGACGAACATTTTGAGTGACAGTGCCTACTTGCACTTTGTATCGTCATAAAACAATTACGATATTATCACAGTGCTTTCCAATAGAAACGGTCTATCGGCTTAAAAAACCTAAAGTTGAACTCGATCATTACGGCAACATTTTTTAAATAATAATAATGATCTTTATTGATCCAAGAAACATAAATGTTTCTAATTTTCTACCACTCTTAGAATGATCTCAAACATGGCCCGTTTCTCAAAACTTACCCTCAATTTTTCTGATTGTTGCTTGAAAAACGGGTTCTTGGTTGGTATTTGGTATTAAATAAATCACATACTACTTACTCCCTGAGTAGTTACTTCATCTCCAATAATAATTGAAATTTCGATTCAGTCTCATTGCTTGATTATGAGTGATTTGAATATTTTTATGACATTACTATCAAACACGTCCACTAATATCTAATTACAGTGTAGAACTTGTATCAATTCATGTATTTCTTTTTTCTTCATCAATAAATACAACTAAATACATAATTTTGGTTGACCCTCTGAATGAATATTTAAAAAATTATACTGTTGAATAAAAAGTAGAAAATCGACAATTACGCCAACATCGCTGACGTAACTTCATTTAAGGACTTTCCACCCCAATTTTCTTGAAAGGTGTGTATTTTTTCCAAAAATCCCGAGACATGTCAACAAATGTTTAAAAGGGTTCAAGATTTCATCAGAAAATGAACACGCCTCCTTTCATCCACTGAAGGGGAAGCTATCAACTTCAAAATCTTGAATGCGAAGAGGTATCGAGTGATATCTCATTTTAAAGATCTTTTCAATCTCTACATGTCGGTGTTTCTTTTTTCAAAATTGATCGATCCGTTGTCGGGATATGCAAGAAAATCTGTTTGCTGCTTCGTACCATTGAAATGCAACAGATCCTGTCTGAGTGAATTTGGTGATCGGATTTAGGACATACCGATGAGATTTGTTCTTATCTGGATGTCTTTCGTCAAATATTACAGCAGATCGTCGAGCACAATGATTTTCGGCGCGGTAAATAAACACCATATCGACTTTATCAGCTAAACAGTACCATCGACTGACTTTTGTTACATTCATGATGCATGCTGGCGACGTCTATGCGATGTAGTTCTGAGACGCCGCAAAGATGCCTCCCAATTACGTATCAGGGATGTAACAGAGCGACATAGCAGCGATTTCTTCATTGTTATATTCAAGAGACGTCAACGCCTATGCGATATTCCAGACAGAAACAAATTGAAAAAGAAAATATATCTTTAATATGAAAAAAATAAATATGAAAAAAAATTCAAAAAATGAAAACGTTCTGGCATAACATTAACAAAGTACAAAATTAAAAACTTTAAAAAAGTAATTAATAAAAATAAATTAATTGAAAAACTAATAGTCAGTTGCTTTGGTTCCTTTTCCTGTCGAGCCTTTGTTTGGCATGCCTGAACCAATTGGAACAGGCTGCTTTCACATTTTTTTCGTTCTCTCCGTGAAGGCTCATCACCACATCTGAAAATCAATAAAATAATATGAGACCACTGAAAGCTACAATGCCAGATAGGAGTGGGACATGAAATAATAACGTTTGGACATAATTATTTTGAAGCAAAATAGAAATAATGGAATCTCACTTTGTTGATATTCAACCAACGATACTTACTTTTCACTTTCAGTTTATGGACACTAAAATTAGCAAATGTGATCAGCTTCAGTTAGAAATATCAGAACTTGAATGGTTTACAAAGTATTCGAAGCAACAAAGCTTCGAACAAAGAAACATAGAACTAGAACTAATACGGTAACAGCCTGCTGGTCAGGTGGTTGCCTCCCGCTTTCAGGTTGACCAACATTGCCTACGATCTGTGGTGCCAACTTCTTGTCAACTTACCGCGTAACTTCAAAATTAATATTTAACATAAATTGGGGATTCGCCTTTCGACCGTGGTGGAGGACAGATAGCGTCCTTGTGGTCGGCCGTCAAATGAATATGTGTAAAAGCCCTATTATCACCTGATCTGGAGATAACTCAATAAAAATATACTAGCAGAGATATCTATGTATAGATTTTGATATCTAAATGATGTCGCAGTATGACGTCTATGGCGAGTAAAAATTTGACAACCAAATCCAGCTATCATTAATTTAGATATCACAGGGATGTCGCATTGTGATGTCGCAGTAATGACAACAATATGACATCGCAGAGACATCTATATCCGGCTATTATTGATTTTGATATCTAAGGGACGTCGTGGTGTAATAAATATCACAGAAAAAGTCAACGATATGATACCACAAGGACATCTGAATCCCATTTTTGACGACATGGACATCCCTGAGATGTGGATGTTTGCCCAGTGTTGACTGGATATATCTGTTATTTTCTTTAAGCAGTACAGTTTCCAAGCGTATACACGATAATTGTAAGTAAAGAGAAAAAAAACAGTTACAGTTATTTCAATAGTACGAAGCAGCAAACAGATTATCCTACATATCTCGGATCGATCAATTTCAAAAAAATTAACATCGACTTGTAGAGATCAAAATGAGGTATTACTCGATACCGCTTCGCACTTAAGATTTTGAAGTTGGTAGTTCCACCTGACAGGGGATGAAACGGGGCACGTTCATTCCCTAATGAAAACTTGTCCCCTTCGATACATTTGTTGACGTGTCTCGGGATTTTTTAAAAATACACACATTTCGAGAAAACTAGGGTCCTGAAATGAATGCCCTGATGGGTCTTCAGAAATTAAAACTTACATGATCTTGGATTTTTTCCAAGAGTCGCCAGGTTTTGAAATAACGAATTTATTCCATATATTCGTGTCATAATGATTGTTATTCCAATAACGTGTATTTCATAGTTTTTCCCTCGTAAATCCTATCGATAGCAACTAGTCGGAGGAATCCAATAAAGGACTAATTTCCTCTAACATTCCTTCGGTCCGCGGAATGTATTACCGGCACATTTTTCTAGGTAAACCGACCGAGTCCCACATCATCGGAATAGAAATGAGTGGTCTTCCGAATTCGCAAAATAACTCTTTTCTTTTTCTCGTCGTTTTTTTCGTCTCCTGTCGTTCATTGTGCGGCTGGCTCTTTTGGCGGTGTCGTTCTACACCAGCGGCAGACTGTGTTGTCGATTGTCCGACGTCGATGGGGCCAAGCAGCCACACAAGGAGATGGAAGTTCGACTCGCGCTCCCATAATTAATAGCGCCAGGGCCGAATTAGGAGATTACCGAAGAGACAATAGATTGAGGAAAACTTATCGTGTTGCACCGGAAATGATTTTGATTCAAGAAACAAATCGTAATATACTGCCGTTATAAACAAATTGCTATATACTTCCGATGAGGTCGTCTGTGGCGCTGTGGCACGCACACTTCGCCCAGTATCATGGAAGCAAGATCCAGAATGTACCCAACAGGGTAATGGTATGGTAGAACGTTTTCACAGAAGTTTAAAGACTGCACTGAGCGCGACATTCGTTCCTGTTGATTTGAAAACTTGCAATTATGTATTTATAAGAGTTGAAGGAAAACGTTCTAGTTTATAGCCTCTCTATATGAAGGGCCATATAAAGTTCTTAACTGCACTGAAAAGTTAATTACTATCAAAAAATGTCAAAAAGTAGTAACGATTAGAATTTATAAAACCAAACCTGCCTTCATATTGAAAGAAGAAAATAATGCCGATCTTAATCAAGTTAGTAGACCAGGATTTGAAAGAGTTTCATTCGTAATTATTTAATTGATAAGTACTATTTTTATGTTTTTTTTGTCGTGGCGCTCTGGTACGCACACTTCGCCCAGTATCGGAAGCAAGATCCAGAATGTATCATGATGAAATGTCATGACAATATTTTATAGAAAAAGTTTGAAACATCAATAAATCAGATTTTGACAACTAAAATTATATACTTATTTTGAAGTCAAAGAATTAGCAGAAATTTTGATATTGTGGTACAAAGGTACTACATCGTCATTTTTTATAATTTTGTTTATAAGCAGGGGGGCCAACTATCATACAAGGCCACAAGGCCTTGGTGGGTTGCGACATCACTTTCCTGATCAACAGGAAAGCGCACCTTGGAGGGAATACTATCCCCTCTGATGTCGTCCGTGGGTATACTAGGCTAACCTCCCGGTGTACCCTACTACTCGGTTTCAAGTGCATGAGGAAGAGGCCTCCATAACCGACCTCCTCGGAATAGAGATCATAGGTAAGGTAGTGGGGCCCAAAACGATGGATTACCACCTAATGATGACCACAATGACAACGGACGGACTAAGGAACGGTCTTCTTCATTGCTATGAGAGCAGTGAGCCCGCCCGGAGAGGATACATGTCGAGGATGTATGCTCTGTAGTGTGAAATACACCCCAGAGCATGCTGCCTTTTCGCCCAAAAACTCATTTTCGGATTCGAGACTATGTCAGAACCCCTCCTCTGCCGGTTAGTGAGGTGGCAGACATGCCACGTGCCGGTCTGGCCGAAGAGAAGGCCCGCATCCTATCAACAACGAACCATCATATAACACCAAGCTCCTGAAGCCACAACAACTGGCACGGGTGGATGCGGAAATTCACGATGTCCTTCCAGAAGAGGCTGACACCTGGCAGATCAATTCTGCCTTGTATGACGCCGCTCAGAACCTGTCCCAAGCGAAAAAGATAGGTATCACCTCTCTGAATGGGAGGCATGAGCGACGCATTCACAAGATGGAAGCTAAGATCAAGTCGGCGCGACAACACGAGACTTTTATCGAGAGTGTGGCGGACTACTTGACGGCCAATAGGCCCTTCACGGCCGCAGTGCGGCAAATTGCCGCATATTTAGGATGAGTTCACCACAGACCAAATCAAGGCCTGCTGTTGAAGCTCCTATGAAGATGCATGCAATTCCTTGTGTCTTATTATTATTATTGTTATTGTATGCATGTTCTCAATCAGATTACTTCATTTATTTCAGGCTTGCCACATAAATAATAAATTATTAGATAGGAAATGAAGTCAAAATTATTAGTACATCACTACTTTTGAGTATGGTCGACTAAAATATTTATTCTTCCGAAATTAGGACTTGGCACTTCCGGACAGAACACCTAACCGGCCCTGCGCTTTCAGATCCCCCATAATTAACGGTAGCGATGTTTCATTCGATCAATTAATTAACAAAGATATAGCATCAACACGATCCTTATCTCATATCTTGTGTGCATCGCCGGCAAAACCCAAAAGACAACTTAAATATCTCTCCGGACAAACTTTTACCTTGTAACATTACGAAATTGTGTAGTACGTGATGCCATATTGAAACATCGGTGGATGTTGTGCATGTTTACCGCTTTTTTTCTCATTGTGATGCAGACGCACGCTTAGATCAACGGAACAACTGTGAATGAGAGTTTTTTTTTACTGTACATGTCGTGTGTGGCATTTCTGCCTATTATGTCGTTTGTTTCAAAAGGATTCAGATAATAGGTATCAGTCACGACAATGTGTTGGATTTTTCAATTTTATATTGAAGGAATTTTCCTGAACGTTCACTGTAAAAAGTAAAATGTAAATTTACCGTAAAAATCGTTGGTTATGTTAGGCCAGTATGAAACATGGTAAAATCCCATGCGGATTGTAATTTTTCAACCGAGTTTGTAAATGAGTTAATACAATAATTCCGGTGTTTTTACTACACTTCTGTATGTAATATCTCAACGTATTACATAATTTAATGAAGAATTGTTGTAATAGATGGTAAATTTTCGTCATTTTACAGTTTATCTGTAGGTACATTCTTAGCTGTTTACTTACCGACCTGTGATTATTTTGTAATTTTACCTACTTTTCTTGTAATTGTTTGTGTAATGACAGTGACTTAGGGGGTTGAGTTTCAAGTTTTTACAAATTGACTTGTAATTTCTTCAAACCTTACTGTAATTGTTTGTGAAATGACAATGAGTCAGGGGGTTCATTTCCATTATGTTACAGTTTGTTTTGAAAATTTCCAAAACCTTCTTGTTATTGTTTGTGAAATGACACTGACTTAGGTGGTTAGTTTAAATTTTTTCACATTTTGTTGTGTAAATTCACATGAACTTCTTGTAATCATTTGTGAAATGACAGTGACTTAGGGGGTTGATTTTCATCTTTTTACAATTCAATTTGTAATTTTTTCAAACTTTCTTGTAATCGTTTGTGAAATGACAGTGACTCATGCAGCTTATTTTTATTTTGGTACAGTTTGTTTTGTAATTTTACAAAACCTTCTTGTGATTGTTTGTGAAATTAAAGTGACTAAGGTAGTTATTTTTTTTACGGTATGGATTATAATTGGTTTTATGAGAAAATATAAATTTTTATATGCATATATGTTTAATAAAGATTGAAAACAAAACTTTATAATACATTCTGTAAATATATTCAAAAAATAAACACATCCTTCCAAGGAATACTCAAAAACTTAAAAAAAGCACAAATAATTTTTTGGTGAACAGTCAATGTGATCGCCATATTCAATATTTTGAAATTTTATTTATAAGTGCAATAACTTTTTTCTTTGTCAAACCCTTTTTTTGGCACTTGGATCCGCTTCCATCAGGGTGTAGTTTAAAATGAAACCTCTGGATCAATTCCATAGTTGTTGAGAGGGCCTTGGGGTAACGGATATTTAAGTTGAAATATATGCAAAAGCATAGTATGAAGGAATCCATAAAAATGTCAGTCATTAATCCATCTATTAGCATTCCTTCCATCAGAATATGGTATTTGTCGCCTGGAAAAAAATAATGTATTGAAAACTCTGGTAGGAATAATCTCAAGCAATTCATTTTATTGAGTGAATTAGAAGTGAACAGTTTTGAATTCACTGAATTACTCACCAAATTTTACGATATTCGGTTCTGCGATGTGGTTTTCTTTGGAAATGTCGTTTTCAGTCTGAAACAGTGGAACGTTAATATGTATGAAAATGAACAAAAAATGTATTACCTCATAGGTTCGGTAAAATACTGTCATTTCTTCTTTGAAATATTTTGATATTGCATAAATCGAAAGAAGGAAGTCATCTTCATAGGCCATCCTGTCTTCGTCGGACACAATTTTTTGTTCTGTAGCAAATGTGATGATTTTTTTGGTCCTTTTTTCAACATTTTCCTGAAAATTTTTCAGATCCACTGAGGTGAGCTTACTGAAATGCCATAAAATTTCCTTATTTTTCATTAGTTCTGGCCACTCTTCCAAAATTTCTTTGATGGTGGGAGTATTTTCAGAATTATTCAAATAGTTTCTGATCTCAGGATATAACTTTTCTAATGCCATCCAATAATTGGGATCTTCAGAATCGGTACTTTTCAGTGCAGATTTCAAGTCAGAACTGTTACAATCTTTTGATATTTCGGGTTCCCAGTTTGAACAACCCGCCTTCATATTACATCTTATTTTTATTTGCTTTTGTGGTACTGGTGAAACCAAGGATCCACTATTTTTCTTTTTATGAGGACGGTTCAGATAATGAATTCTATCCATCATTTTGGCATAAATGGAGTGACAGCCATCGCCTATCGTCACACCTTCATCTACATCCTTCAGTATAGGAAACTTATCAACCAACTTATGCGCTACTGTTTTGCAAGCCCCAGAAGGAACGTCATTTCTCATCTGCCGCATTTCATTGACTACAACATGGATTAGTTCTGTAACCACTGATTTATCCTTCTTGCCATTTTCCAAGTTACTAACAACGTATGCAGGGAGTTTGGCTATGGGTATTTGAAAATCATTCCATACTATTTCATTGACAGGAGATGATGTAATTATCACAGGGATATCAGCAAAATTCATTCTCATAACTGTGTTTGGAACTTTTTCTTTAAGGTCATCTGCTTGAACAGAGGAGTCTGAGAAATGTGATGAAATGGTTAAGTCGTCAGGATTATTAGTCAAGAATGTATTTTCGGATATTGGATCTTCAGTATGTATGTCAGAATTTGTGTGTGATAATAGTGTGATAGTAGAATTACTATTACTTCTGCATGGTTCCCAATTTTCATTTTTGTCTAGTAGTAATAAAATTTCATTTTTCATCAAAACTAGTATTTCGTCATCGGCAATCACTGTTCCATCAGCTTCCAATACTAGTTTTGATCCATCTAAATCTAATTTAGCAGAGGCTGAAACAATAAAAAATTTCAAAAAAAAATTACATATTATAAAGAAAGTAAGTAGTCACCTTTCAAAATCAAATTTTCGTAAACACGTTCTTCTTGGTTGATTAATATGAATGTTTTTTTTTCTCTATTCAGATCCCAAATTTTGAATAGATGCGGCATTATCTTCTCTATCTATGAAAGAAAAATTAAACGCAGAAAGAATTATGTAAGAAAAAAATACGCTCATGAAAAACTCAGAGTGTTTAACAAGGGTTCGTTCAAGTTGAAAAAGTAGAATCTGTACTTAAACATTCTGTGCCTGTGTGCCAGATTTTGAAGATCTTCAGCTCGATGTGTCAATCTGAGTTGAAACCCTTCAAAATATTTAGTTCATAGTGATTTTGAATAACAACTTTTTTTTTAATTAACAGTATATCCCACAGATATTTCTGGAAACGAACATATTCTTGAAAGTGGCGATATTGAATAAAAAAATCAATTGTACACTCAAATCTGCTAAATAAATATCACTCGTCAAATCACCGCTAACTCTTGCCTAATATCGTTGCATGAATCCATTGGCACCAATAACAGACAACGTTATGTGGGAGTTGCGTTTGAAAAAGAAATTAAGGTGAGTTAGGGATGCTTTGAAGAAAATTTTCATTTGACTGAACCACTTTAGAGAAAAAATATGGAGTTGCTGAAGGTGTGCAGTACTTTCATTTGTAAGAATATCGACAACTGCTAACATGAAAAGTTTTTCAGAATCAATAATCGTTTTTAAATACGTGATCATATTATAGTGTATTCACTTAAGTTGGCTAGTTTTTAATAAACATTTTCAGTGGAATGGAATTGTGTTATTGTTAGAGAAAATCTATAAAAATATTTATTCTGTAGAAAGGTAGGATTGCGCAGGTGAGCGATATTCTTACAAATAAAAGTACTTTACTACTGTACCAAATTCATATTTTTTTAAATTTGTCGTATACGACAACAGAATTTCAAGATCTGATTATTCAAAAGCACGTTCTAGAACAAACAAGACTATGTATAAGACATACCTTTTTTTCCTAGAACGAAAATAAATGAAAGTTTTTCATGTTTCGTCAACTTTAGTGAACATACTGTATATGTAAAGCAAATGTTATGAAGTATAAATGATATTATTTCAAAATATTGTGAACTAACATATTTGCAAAATGTTTACCACACGACTTATCTTTTTTCCTGATTGAAAAGTGCAAGAGTATAAGGACAACGAAAGTTATACTACACTGCAAAGTACCAATTTTGGAACTGTTTAAAGTTTTTTTTTACTAATTAATTGAAATTCGAATCTAAATGAACTCATAGGGAGCAGATCTGAAGGAAAATAATTTTGTGTCGTCTATGAGAATACAAAATAATGGTTCAATATTGATAACCTCATCATAAACAACACACAACTGATCTGTTTTATTCTCATTGTGATATTTTCGGATTTCTTCAAACAAACCTTTGATCGAATTATATGAAACAGTGACATTTTTTCCAAGAAACATGATATTATCGAATTTGTTATTAATAATGACGTGGTTTATTTCACAGAGTGTATATATATTATGTTCTAGTTTACTAACACAAATGAACATGTTTCTTTTATAGTTAATACCTTTAAACGTTACAGAGTTAGAAATAAATATAGATTCCAATCGAAAAACACATTTTTTTTTTCATTAATGTTCTCAGTTGATCAGGATAGTTACTAGGATTGTATATATTGGCATTATCACTAGATACTTTCTTGTCAAATACATGATGACTTATTGAGCACTCAAGAAGTTGGTGTTTGTTAACCAGAGAAAATATAACATTTTTGAAGTTTGGACAATGCCTCAAAACATTTTTAAAATATCTGTGTTTGCTCTCAAACCTCATCGTCCATAGATGGCGAAGAGGACCAAATTGTTTAATGAGATATGGATAATGTAGAATGAAATGGTGTTTCGGTTTCAGTGATATATTTGGAAAGAGAGAAGTTCTCAAAAATATGTAATTCTGTAGAAGATCCTTCAATATCGCAATCTGGTCCTGGGAAAGTTTGAATGCCATAACAATGGTACAAATTCTGTTCAAAGTCATCAACATTTCGAAATGTTCATCATCAGTATTGATATTACATTTAAATAATAGGTAAGGTAATATATTCAGTAAATATCTATTCTGGGATGCACTACCACAAATCTTATCAACTTTTTTAAGAGTTGGTATTTCCAGTTTATCCATCAAATTCACAAACTTCAGTTCCCTTAAGTTTGAATTCAAATCGCAATAGGATATTTTATATTTCGCCATAATTTTTTTCATGATGAGTGGTAGATCGTACTGAACAACACCTTCGAATAAATCGTGAGCTAAACACGGTGGTAAACCAGGGTTACAAACATGATAATATTCCAATTGATTCAAAACCGACACATGCTTCACTCCTCTAAATAATTCGTTCAAAGTGGAAGCTGTTTCAACATCATTATTATAGTGTGATACATCTCTCAACTGGTAGCTTTCCTCAAAATTTGTGATATCAAAAGTATTGACATAACAGTAACGACAAAAATAACTATTGGTATTGAAATTTTCTACAAATCCTCCAATCTGGTGACTTCCTAAATTATCGCCGAGCACTGCAATAATTGATCCTTTTAGTAATACACCAGAATCGGTGTGTATTCCCTCTTTTTCTAAAATTTTCAAATCTTCGATTATAGGTGTGAATAAATTATCTGAACCATAATATTTGAGATCTTTTTCATAGCAAAGTGCAACAAGTTTGATTTGATCGACTTTACTCCTCTGCCAGGCAGGAATATTACCTAATGTCATATAAATTCCAAGAATTTTATATTTTGTCTTAGCCGAACCCAACGGATTACAAATTTCGAATGCGTCCTGGTACAAGATTATTTTCAGAGAATATTTATTATCATGAAAAAATGGATTGCTTTTGAAACAATCACCATCTGTTATATCACGGAAAGCTGCACTGATTTCCATGTCCTTGAATATATACTCCAAAACATTATTATTTTTCAAAAGGGACTGTAGTGTTTTGATTATGGGTATATAATAAAAAAATGATGTTTGAGAATTTTTTTTTAAGTCAATCTCAATAGGAGGAATAAAATTCAAATGTTTTTTGAAATCTTTCAATCTAGTGAAATTACTCCTCATGTTACCATCATTTTCATTATGTGATAAATGAAATAAATCTTTCAGCACACCGTCTTCAATATTAATATTATTGTTCATGGAAATCTGTTGCTTTAAGTAGGTGATATTCAACTTGCTGATATCAAACAAACCAGTCGTCAGCGTTTGAATACATTCCTTACTGCAAAAGTATTTTGTTTCCAAATTCAAATATAAATTTCGAATTAAATTCAAGCCAATAGTTTCTATATCATTAGTAGAAATTATCGGAATATCACGTTCGCACTCATTTTCAGTTTGATCAAAACCAATATCCTCGTTGCGGGGTTCAGATTGAGTTTGATCGTTGTTAAAATGTTTTCGTGAAAAATGATTTCGTAGTACAGAAACTTTTTCGAATATTTGGCCGGACCTACAACTTTTAGACAAAGGACATTTGAAATAACATTCATGTCTTAAATGCTTGTACATATGTCTATAAAAACTGAATTTTTCTTGATCTTCATATTCACAGCCAAACACGTTACATCGGAATATATTATTCGAAGTTTCTTTAGAAAAGTTTTCCCGAAAATGTATTCGTTTCAAATGACTCACAAATGTTGTGTATTTAGAAAATCTCATGTTACATTCCTGATGTAAACAAATGAATTTCGATTCTCTTCTATGATAAAAGAGATGGCTATCATAACACTGTATCGATTGGAAATGTGATAAACAATAACTACACACGAACATTGTTACTTACCCTTAATTATTTCACCTCACAATAACTCAACCACAGATAATGACAAATTGTGCGTTCTTGACGATGAAGATGATGCAATGGCCGGCGACTTCCTGTATTGGTAGGAAATCTATACGCAATAAGAGTACGTTATGACTGCGCATGACTTAAAATGCATAAACGAATTAGTCAAATTCACAATCGAATGGTAATGATTTGTAATATTTTGTAAAACGCTGTATTCTGCTGTAATCAACTGGTAAACTGTTGTAAATATTTGTAACTCCTTGGAGATCGTTGAAAATTTTTGTATTATCGTGTGAGTTTATGTAATTCTCTGAAACTTTACAGGGAAATACAAAAATTCACACACATATTAAAATTACCCCTTATGGTTTGTGATATTATTAAGATAATCTGTGTGACTTTCTTGTAATTTCTGGTGATTTTACCACAATTTTTTACAGTGTTGTTTACGAAATGCATCAACAAATGTGTAAGAGTGTTGAGAGCGATGACAAGTGTAGAGGACGTCCGCGACATAAAATAACCATTGCCTCCTACAACTTACATATACATCTATGCCGGCAAAATCTTACTATCATTTCATTTCAGTGAATAGTAAGTTCTTTAGATTATATTAGATTGAAGGGGATTCCGTAAGACTATGTGGCCTCACAAGCACTGCAATCTATGAGATCTATCATGGCCTGAAGTTTCATTAAAATATTGAAAATTCATGCCCCCGGGATTCCGAGACTTCGTATAAGTTTTTCCTTGAGCCTGGGTTCCTGACATCTGAGGGCGTTAAGCAGTTGAAGTTCAAGTTATTCTTGTCCAATGGTTCAGCTCACTTTTCGCTTGTTTTTGTCCTGGTACTCTGTTCCAAAGAAACTTCATTAAATCGTCTAAACTCTTCTTCAAGCGGTCTTCGAAGAGTCAAAAGAAAGTGAAATTGTGGGTTTTTCCTCTTGGCAAGACAGTCTGCTTTCTCGTTGCCTCGTACACCTCTGTGGCCCACATTAAAGTGACTTGGTTGTTTGCTGCCAGATGTCTCAGGAACTCTGTGTAGTCCCAAGTCAGCTTAGATTTACAAGTGAATGAATTCAGGACGTTCAGGCCTGCTTGGTTTTCTGTATAGAATTTTTCCCTACGGGTGCCTCTTTCGATGACTGTCACCAAGGAGTTTTGATGGCCTGAAACTTGGCCCTGTAGTGCCCACTCCAGCTGATTCACACATTTTGAATTCATCAGTGTACCACACTGATGTTTTCCTTCCCAGTTGTGTTCTGTTCTTTTTGCAAAGGACCCCGCACGGAACACATGGGATTTTGGTTGATTGCGGAATTCAATGACACTTCGGTATGTTGTAGATCACGACCTGTCGGTAACACTTTAAAGGGACCATAATTAAATCGTATGATTAGTTTCGGAAAACCAGAGTAATTTTGAAAGATGTTACGAAAACACCAAATAAAAGTAATTTACACAAATTGAGATTATTTTCATATTTATTCATTTAGTATTCATAATAGTATGGCGTTTTTAAAGGCACGACATATTTTGGCCAAATTACGTGAACAAATGAGAAAATAATCTCAATTTGTGTAAATTACTTTTATTTTGTGATTTCGAAATCACCCTGTTTCTCCGAAACTAATCATATACGATTTGATTATGGTCCATTAAAAGTGTTACCGACAGATGGTGATCTACAACATACTCGAGTTTCATTGAATTCCGCAATCAACCAAAATCCCATGTATTCCGTGCGGGGTCCTTTGGTGGTTGTTTAGGACCTCTTCAAAATGTATTTTGGAGTCGTACCTAACGGGTCACGGCTTCTAAGAAAATATTATGTTCCAACATCTTCAGATATCCCATCCGATTTCTGGCTTTTGCGTTTACTGTGTAGATACCTTTGAATCTGCTTAGGGGCACGTAAATATTTCCCCTGTGATTCCCATCAACTTCTGCAATTCGACCTGTGCCAAATTTGTTTCATCTTTGGCCACCATATCGGTGAAGCACAGGTGACCATGGGTTTGATGATGGTTTGGTATGACCATGCAGTAGATCATTTTTGGTTTCAAACTTGCCGCTAAAGCTCTTTAAGAAGTGTGGTTAGTTTGGCTGTTCTACGTCAGGATTTGGTCGATTATAACGCCCACATATTCAACCTCATTGGAAAATGTTAGCTAGGTTCCTTTCAGAGTGGATAATTTGGGTTCGTGCTTAGTCTTTTAGTGAATGGAACCAGTAGGTACTGGTGTGCTAGGTTTGACATTCAGCCCATACGCACGAGCTTTTGAGTGTCTATGGCTACTTCTATGCGGTTGAAAATCACTCCCTCGTGTCTGCTCCTAATGGCAACGACGAGAGGTGGGATTCCGTGTACCATAGAATTCTATTTTTCATCAAATGAGTGAGATGATATTATAGTTGAATTAATGGGACAGACAGAGACAAAAACTCGGAATTCTATGGTACACGGAATTCTATGGTACACGGAATCCCTCCTCAGGTCATCGGCATCACCTTGAATTGTGGCAAAGCCTATAGAACTTCCATTTGGATACACCTCTTTTTTCTGCTCTCATTCTGACTGTCTTCCCAAGAGTGCGGACGTCTTGTAAACATCCTATGTTACAGAACCAGATGTCCATAGGAAGTTCGATTTAGGTCCATTTTGGGTCTAATCAGGACCATTTGAGAACCTTTTTATAATCACAAGCACGACCTCTTAGTTATTTTCATTGCCACGATAGGTTGGTCACTTGGAACTATGATCAAATATTTACTACCACTTAATTTATATGTTCAATTGTTTAATTTTGGCCATCGCTACGATGAATAACAATTTTTACAATAAAAAATAGGGAGCAGATGCGCGCTAATACGCTTGCATTTTATAAACGTTTTCAGCCATAGACCTAATTTTTGGCGGTCTCAAATAATTTCGGCGATATTGGTCCATTTTTAAGTGATGATTGACACTTTTTAGTACAAATTTTCACAGCGAATAAATCACTAAAAATTCTTCCTCCTTTACATTAACCATATGCACACACCCCAATTTAATTTTTTCATTAAAAACAGCACAGTTTTAAGAAAAAACTTTTCATGGTGATCTTTATACATGACAGCAAGATTTTATTCATGTTGGTGACGACTGGCACCTCACAAAGTCAACTGGAAAATGCGACGTTGCCAAGTTTTAGGAATTCGTCAAAATATGATAGGGTAAATTGGACTTCTATTAATTTATAGAAATGCGACAGCAGCGAGCATTTGCTTTGATTTCACTTTTTCATACTAATCCGTAATCGAATTACCAGCAACTTGAACAGCTAGGTGAGTTAGGTTAGTTAGGTTAGGTTGTGTCCCCTTCTTTTAAGTTGAGAAAACGGAAACGCGGATAGCCAAAAGGAAGAGACACGCCAGTGGTGTGTCTCTTTTTTCTGACTATTCTTAAAATGCGAGCGCAGCTAGCATCTGCTTTGATTTCACCTCTTCAAACTAATTAGTGATCGAATTACTAGCACTTGGTTTGCAGAAATTTGAAAAGAACTGACAACGTTGCTTTTCTTGATTGATGAAGTTTAAGTTTCAAAGTTACCAATCTGACATGAATAAATTCACTAAACATTTTGCATATATTTGTTGTATTTCATGTTTTCAAAAGAAGATTGAATTTTTTGATAAACAATAACGTTTTTAATGAAAAATTGTGTGAAAAGGTTGAATTAGGGTATGTTTATCTGCTAGTATAAAGATGGAAGAATTTTGAGAGTTTTTTTGTGGTAGGAATGTGAGCTAAAAAATGCCAGTAAATATATCTCTGATATATCTATTATTTGAATAATTTTTTCAGGTGACCAAACTGTGTAAGAAATTTTTTTGATAGCTCGTGGCTATTTTCAAGATTCAGAAGGGCATAACTCGAACTCCCTAAAATTTTCTTTGGATTCGTGTTCGGAAGACAAAACTACATAAGTAATTTTTTTTCTATTTTGAACTTACCTCTGTCTAGAGTCGATGCTCCATTGGAATAAAATTAGATTTTATTTGAAATTTTGCAGATTTATGAAAGATTACTTGTGGCAGAGATACACGATTACAGCTGAGACTTACAACTTCATAATTACATACATTCAGACTGTCCTTTAACTTTCCCAGAACATTGATCTGTTTCTCTAGCGTCCAGAAGCGCTGGCGCGCATCCAGGTACCTCCGATATGTATCGAGGAAGCTTCAGGAAAACCACCGTGCACTTTTTTCTTCCCCGAAGCAACAGAAGGTTCCACAATCAGAACGGATCCCTTGAAATTCACACCGTTCAGTTTGTCGATGGCCCTGTCTGCGGAAGACTGGTCCGGACAATCAACAAAGGCGTAACCTCCTCGTTTGACTAGGATGCTGGTGCAGGACAAGTTTTGCTCGACGAACAGCTGTCTCAGGGAGTTTTCACTCGTTTCGTTGGGTAGGTTTCCCACGTACAACTTGCTCATCGTTATTGGCGGGATTTTTGCTGCTGTAGTCATATGGATAACTTATATTTGATACACTAACGTAGGAAGATAATTAGATCACTTTGAACACGATTTGAGTCTGCGCAAGGGACTATGACATGTACACTATTTATAAAATTAATTTGACAGTTATGACGAACTGTCATGGGAATGTCAACTGAATTGTTCAATTGCGATATGGCCAAGGAAGACCTTGATCAATGCTGCTATTGATCTAGCATCAAAAAATGTAGGTTGTACGTTGAGTAGATGACATACAGTTCGATTATTTTATCTTCACCCGTGCGTCATCATCCCAATACCATTATTCTTAGCTTAGAAGACAAATGTTAACGAATTTTGATTCGCTCCTATACAGGCCGTTTCTTTCATCATGTGGTAACATTGCTATATTCAAACCGTAATAGATACAAAGACGATTAAATGGGAAAAAAGGTAACTATTGTGGTGAGCAGTAAATTGGTCATAGAAAATTTACGGGGATTCTCGCCCTTCCCAACTTATACAGGAAAAACTAAAAATGCTGTTTTCGGTTTTTTACGAATAGAATTGTTTTTTCAGAAAATATAAAAAAATGAAAAAGGAAAGTTTTATTGTATTCAAAATGTACTAGAACTACGTAATGATACATTTTTAATCAAACGTTTCGTGTCAACACCGCCATCATCAACTATTTTTTTCAAATACGGACCTTATATTGATAGAGCAATAAAATCACAATTCAGTGGTATATCACACTCGACATTTTATAACGTTTCATATAAAAAACTAGCATCATCAGTGAAAACAATTTTTAATTACGGTCCTGTCGTTAGTTTGTTTATGAATTCCACAGAATCTAACGCTTCGATATAAAAATTATCAGCGATGTTTTGAATGAATGTATCTATGAAAATTGTATTTATACTATAAAAATTCATAAAAGATTTCTGCAGTTTCAGAGACGAACGATAGCAATTTACCCCAGAAATATACTTACTAAAGAGGAGAAGAAATTAAACAAACAGAAAAACAATTTATTTCATAATGAATTTGTGGAAGAAAATAAAAAGAATTCTACATTAAATGCTCGAATTGACGGCCTCTTTGTTGAATGCACATAAGTTGTCTGTCCATACAATTTCTGTGACAATTTTCTAGCATGATGGTTGTAATGCTATTACATGCATCTCTTATTTTCTGTTCGAGATGGTCGATATCGGTACTAGGTGTCGAAAAAACTTTATCCTTCATGCATCCCCAGACAAAAAAATCCAAATGAGTAAGGTCTGGGGATGGAGTTGACCAGGCATTCGAATACATCTTTAATATGTAACCGAGTGCTTAAATGTCTGACAGTTCTTAACAGATATCAACAACTCATTTATTTTTCCTGCCATAGAAATCAAGCAAAACCTACGTGTTTAAATATGGTTAAAGAAGTGAGATGCTATTTAATTGTACCAAATTAAACAACACTTGTATTTTGTACAAAAACTGATATTTTCATTACTTCCAGGATTGAGAATTATGAAAATAATCCGTGTAAAAATTGATACAGGAGAAATCAGCCTCAAATCAAGGATTACTGTAATACAAAAATCCCCAAAAAGGAAAAATACGAATGTTCGTTGTGTCCTATCGAAAATATTGGGTAATGACTGAAGTATCCTAATAATTGAATGAGTTTTGAAGAAATCAAAACAATTTACAAAAGAACTAACGACAGAACCGTAATTAAAAATTGTTGTCACTGATGATGCCAGTTATTTTATATGAAACACTATAAAAATGTCAAGTGTGATATACCAGTGAATTGTGATTTTATCGCTTTATCAATATTTGTGATGAAATAGACAGGTCCGTATTTGAAAAAAATTGTTGATGGTGGCCGTGTTGACACAAAACGTGTAATTAAAAATTTATCATTACGTAGTTCTAGTACATTTTGAATACAATAAAACTTTCCTCTTTAATTTTTTTATATTTTCTGAAATAACCATTCTATTCGTAAAAAACCGAAAACAGCATTTTTGGCTTTCCCTGTAAAAGTCGGGAAGGGCGAGAGTCCCCGTAGATTTTCTCTGACCAATGTACTGCTCACCACAATAGTTACATTTTTTCCCATTTAATGGTCTTTGAATCTATTACGGTTTAGAATATAGCAATGTTACCACATGATAAAAGAAACGGCCTGTATAGCGGTTGTTAGAAAGAGATGTTCGATAGGGGGTGTGTGATTTCTTCGATCATAAATTGATGACGCATGGGTAAAGATAAAATAATCGAACTGTATATAACTAGACATGATTGTTATTATAATACTAATTATAATAATAAATATACTTCATTGATGTCATTATTGAAGGTAATGAGTGCATTAAGATTCTCGGATAAGTAGTATAAAAAAGATTCAATTCGTGTAGGTTGTTGCTTGTAACATAAAATTGACGTATACTGTGTTTTCAAGTATTCAATATTAATTTTTGTACTTTGCAACATAAGAATTTAAATCTGGTATAATTGGTTTGTCATCTCAGATCATTTACAATCGACTAAATCCCTTCCTTTTATTATTTGAATAATCAGTTCTGTTCTTGTAGTTATTTTCTGTAATTTTAGGATATTACTGTTAACTTTGATATAAATGTAGTGAGAGTAAATTTTTTAAGAACGTTTTTATCCCTAGTGTAATCCATGGGATAAGTAATTGACTGCGAAATGATAGGAATGGGTCAGTCTGAAATACAATACTTTTCCAATTTAAGTCAAGACACAGACGTTTAGCGGTAATTCCATCAGAACCGTGCAGTCTGACAAGAGTAACCAAGATATAATTTTGTGTTATACTTTTCTGTAAAATACCCTTCAATGTTATAGGAAGTGAATTTTCTTAAGAGGTCATACCGTCGCAGAGAACAAATTTGCGTTTCGGCAGTCGTCTACTAAACGTTGTAAAAATATCCGCATTCAATACCTACGAGCATGTCGTAAAGATCGACGTGGCACGCGTTCGTACCGATTGAAGTGATATATTCATTCATAAATATTCATATACTCAGATACAAATATATATTCAAGGTGAAAAAAACCGCTAATTAGTGTGTTGATGAAACTATTATAACCAATTATTTATTATTTGATGCTCTGTGAATGATCAAATCGTCCTTACAGTTCTCTGAATTTTTTTATTTCAACTCTGATGCATCCAGTCCGCGTTTCTTGAGAAAGAATTGAAATGTAACAGCAACCCATCTTTGAATATTGAAAATGTTGACTATACCAACTTGTATTTTCATCAAATCGAGCCACAGACCAGTTTCTTTTGATTCCAAACGTTTTTCGAGATATCACTTGCAGTTCTACAGATTTTGTCGTCCATATTTCAGAGTTAGCTCACACATTTGTAAGTTTTGAGATGTAGCTTTCTTAGAAATATATCTTTGTGTAGTCAATGGTATTGCACCTAATTGTATACTTATGATAACTGGCACCAACACTATTTCTGCTTCTTATCAAGGATTCGTTATAAACAACTTTATCTCGCTCTTCCTTCGTTTGATACGAGCTCTTGATATCAGAGATATGGACGAGCTGAAAATGTATTAATACAAATATACAACTGGCCAGAATCCTATAATAATAGTTCAATGATTTGGTAGAATTCAACGCAATGAAATCCTAGGAATTTTTTCTAAAGAATATGACACTAAAGTAAACACGATTATATTTCCACAAATTTATTTATTTATTTATGTTTCGTTACACATAAGTTCGATCAAGCGATAGTACTCTCAGAAAGATTGATAAAGCTACCGTGTAGCGAAACATGTCGCGATTATACTAAATTCGTGGAAATCCAATCGTGTTTACCTTAGTGTCATATACTATGGATTTCTATGAAGTGTCGGCCGAATCAATCCAAGATTTTCCGAAGAAATCACATTCTCAATGTGCAGTCATCACACACAATCACCCATCTTTTTCTTGTAAAAATCACGTTGGGCCGATTGCCGAAAGAGTCTCCAAAAAAATTGATTGTCTGATTTGAACCAAGACCTTTTTCACTATACATTCGCAAAGTTTGAAATAATAACCGCTGACAGTTGATTGTCCGATAATATGTATTATCTAGGAGAATGTCAAAGTATGGTTACCACTGGATTGGTCAAAGAACACGTGTCCGTTGCCCTTGACCCTCTTATTGTGAATTTCCAGATACGGTATGTAAATCTTTTTGACACAATCTGAAACTTCAAAATAATTTTCAGAAAAAGGGCACATCGTCTCGTTGGTGATGGCTTGCTCACACACTCTGGAATCCCGCTGGAAATTTGGCTATTTCTCTCTGTTTTATAAATATTTCTGTGGTTATGCCGAGATCATCCAAAGAGTGTGTTCAACGGGAAAAATAGCCTCGCAAAATTCAAGAAGAACGATGAGTCTTATCCATTTTTCCTTGACTTCCACAATGTTTTCTGAACATCACAGGACTCCTTTTCGCAAAAAAATATCCAAATTGAAAACATAACAATTTTTCGTCTATATTTCAGTGAACACGGTTGAATGTGTTATTTATACAACTCAAAAATATCTAATTTAAGAATGATTTAGGAAGATATGAGGTACTTGAGTCATTTTCTTTCTAATTACTTGGATCTTCAATCACAACGAAAGTTACATTGAATGAAAGCTTAATCACCTCGACGAGTTTTTTTGTGCGCACTTTACGGTCTATGAAAGACGGCGTATTGAGATTCACCTCGGCTCAATTTCTCACATGCATCAAATTCCATAAAATCAGCAATTCTAGTCGAGCGTCAAACATGTTTTTAAAATGAAGAACCTCTGAATTCCCGACGCTTGGCATAAAAATAAAAACTGCTACATTTTTTCGCGAGTACCGCGCGGAATCCGCCTTCTAACAAGTTAATTCATTCACTATTACCTGTTTTGTGCCTGACCCATCCGTCATCACGGTTCAGCGATTCGCGCTCGTTCTTCAGCGTCTTCTTCGTGCTGCACAGCAGGCCGTCAGCCGCACAAAAACAAGCGATGGCGACTCGGTAATTTGAAATTCATCGTTTGCCATTCATGAAATAACTTCAACTGTCACTATTGTCAATTGTTCGGCCAATGAGGACTGCCCCGGGACCACGCCCACTTACCAAATATAAAACAATTGCGTGCTTAAATGAATATCATACCTGTTCTTATAACGTGCGGCTTTTGTTTTTATCGTCTCCGGCTTGATTAACGCGTCTACACACGTGAGTCGAATGGATGACAATGCAATATATATCGGGTTTTGTAGTGGATTTTTAAGTAAATTAATAAATGATCTCGGGTGATAAATTGCTGTTCAAAGAAACTCGTCAATCCCACCATTGCACTGATTGAATAGTTTTTTTGAATATTCCAGACCGAGCGACACTGGAAAGAGTTAGTTTCAATTATAGCTCGATAGACTAAGATAAGATAGATACCTATATTTAATTTGAAATATTCTGATAGTTTGGAAAGGTTATTCAGTCAATACATGAACATTCAATGGATATCCACTGGACATTCGTTTCGGATATTGGGGATTTTTTTTTTGGCATCGACTTCTATGGTCATTAGCCGTATATCTATTTATTTATTACTATCACTATTATTCGAATTTGAAGTCATGTTAAAATTCGTTAGTTCATCGGAACCAGACGCTCCCATATCGGTACAGCTGCTGATAGTGTATTTTTTTTCTGCAATTTGTATTTTGTTATGCACCGATTCTTTTTGGTATCCTTCTGCTACCGTTGAGGACTTCCATCCACCGTGACGCTTCAAAATAGTCATGTTGACCCCTGCATTGGCCAAAAGAGTCGTCGAAGACCTTCTCAGGCAGTGACCGGTGTAGAGCGCTGATTCCTCCAATTTCAAGAGTATTGCAATTTTTGAAGGTATCTTCGACAACGTATCTATTCCCACACACTCGCTGGTACACATCCCATTTTTGTAAAAAACAAAAAAGTGGCCAGAACTAGTATTCTTTGATCTCAAAGACATGCATTTTTACACAAATTGAACGGGTTGACTGGTAATCCTTCTTCAAGTATGGTGAAACTTCTCGAATTCTTGGTTTTGGTGTCTGGCAAAACTACTTGGAAATATTTTCCTTTGTCTTGAATATTGACCAATTCTACGCATCTACAAGCACCGCTAATCCCCATTATCAAAGCCACTTTCATCAAGTACTCATCGTCCGGAGCTTCGTTCACAAAACTTCTCTATTTCAGGTCGTTCTAATGTCTTGGACTTCTTTGGTTTGTATCCCTGTGATTTGCTTTTCAAAAAGCTGGTTTATTTTCGAATGTCGATTTTTGTATAAAGGTAAATAGTCGAGCGAAGCATCGAATATATGGTCCATAGCGACGATGGGGCTAATTTCTTTTGCAAATGTAAAAAATAAGCCAATAGAGCATTTTCGTCGATACCGTTCTTCCGTGAATTCATCCAAGTCTCAAACATTTTGAACTCCTTGTCTTAGCATCTGGGACTTTTCATGCAAAATCTGCATTGCTGCTTCTTTCGCTTCCGTAAAGATATCTTCAGGAACGTAATTTTCATCGGATTCCTCCATTTTCTATACGTTTTTTTCTTTAAAAAAGTTTCCATTTTCTGCTGTTACGGTTTCACCTTTTCAAGGCCTTTCCCAAAAATCCTGGAGTCTCTAACTATACTTTCTGGCCTTTCCTACTGAACGAGTCTTCTCCAATAATGGAATGGCAATGTTAATGCTAGTACAATGACCATCAGTAACTAATATTCACCCAAAATTCGACAATTAGTTGCATTACTATTTTTGATGGAACAACTTCTGCTTTGTCACCACGTCTGCTTTGCGAGAATACAGACTTTTTTCAGATTTTAGGTGTTTCCTTCATTGCATTAGATTTCAAAAATGTTTTCATTCAGCCTGACACAATCTTTCGACCAAGTACATCTCATAGAATTCATCTTCACTTTTTACATGAAAGCCAGTAAGTATTCCAAAGTATGCCATTTGAGGAACATTGATACAATTGTCTGTAAAATACTTCCTCGCATGATATAATATAATAATAATAGGGCGGGGATTAGCGCAGTGGTTGAGTGCCAGCCTGGTAACCGAGAGGTTCCAGGTTCGGTTCCCGGCCGGGGCGGACTTTTTTCGTTTTCAGATGTGAAAGTCTGAATGATTGAAGCTCGTGTCGGCTGGGAATAATCCTCCACGATTCAATGTTGAGTTAATAATTAACAGTGCTGCTCCTAACGTTAGTAACAAGGCCTATCCAGATCACACGGCTAATCACCATAGCAGTCGATGCCAAAACACAAAGGAAATTAATATTAATAATATTTATTCCTTGAATTGATCATACACAATGATAAAAGTACATATACAGGGTGACCCAGGGTTGAACCGCCAAACGTTCAGTATCGATTTTTTAGGTTAAAATAAGATGTTTTCTCCATATAAGCATATGTCCCAACTTGCTTCGTTTTCGAGGTACAGAGTGTAAAAGTTTTCATAAAAAAATCAGTTTTTTATTCATTACTCAAAAACCTTTTGGTTGATTTTTAATGTACCTGGAGTGAAACAAAATTTAAAAAAATAACTTTGACACCCTGTATCTTGAGAACGAATCAAGTTTTTTCACATGCTTGTATGAAGAAAAAATCTTATTTTCACCTAAAAAACCGATACTGAACTTTTGGCGGTCACCCTGTATAATACAGAACACACACAAAACATCTACACCGTATTAAAAAATAAATAGGTATACATTGAGAACAATTATACTACATTAAAAAAAGATACAAAACTTTACAATTTCCTTTGAAGAAATTCTTTCACACAATAAAAGCTTCTTTCCAGCAAATATTGTTTAACTTTCTTTTTGAAGCCGTCTGAATGTCTGAAGGCAGGCCATTGAGAAACTTAGGTCCAGCTCCAAAAGGAAGGCGACTTTTGATATATTTGAGTTCTATGTTGTTTTACTCCCAGTAATTTACCGCCCCTTGTAGGGTATGAAAATTTCGATGTGTTTCAAAATTGGATTCATATTTTTCAACAAGATACAATGGAAAATTATATAGAGGGGTAGTGTTAGAATGTATTCTTTAAAAATAGGTCTACATGAATTATGCGTTTTTGGCCAATGAAAGCTCGTTTAATATTTGTTCCCTTACTCCAAAGGAGGACATTGTAAGTAGGAAAGGCACGATCTCCTCCACAACGGTGGAAGATTTTTGTGGCCAATCGTGTAGCCAATATACGAAAACAAACATTATTTGACGTTTGAGTTGTGATGTAGAAATTGTTTTCTACAGATTATGAGTTTTGCTAAATATTAAAATTGAAATTCGATTACGATTTACTTCTGGTTTTCAATGTTTTGTTGTCGTTACTAACAATTGAATTTTCGTATTTAATACATTTCAACAACTACATTTGTTATACAGTGCATGTAAAAACTTAGGAAATGAACTGTAAACTTAACATTGATGCCTCCTTATCAGTATGACAAGGTAGATAATACTGCTTGCTCTCTTCTACTAAACTGTCCCTGTTTGGAAATACTAATTTTTCAAATATTTTAAATAACCTAACAGAATGGTTATTCATTTAAGGATATCTCGTAACATGTACCCTGAAGGTTTTCTACAAAGATTAAGTTGAGAACTGAAACTTTAATTTGATTAGATTTACAAGGTCGATTGCATTTACTATTTACGACCAAAAAGGATATTTTAACTCTTCGTGTGACACTTAAAAATATAATTTGTAGTTTTATTATGATATCTATAAGTTTGGCTACAGTCTTTCAACTCAAGAAATCATTGCACTTAATTCTCATTATTTTATTTCAACAAATCTCTTCGTTAAAAGTTGGTGGTGCAACATAAATATGTCCCGCAATGTGAAGTTGAGACTTGCTGAACATTTAGCCTAATCGCAAAAAATCCTTTTATTGCACCATTGTACAGTTTTGCTGAGGAAGACCATCCTTTTCACTTCCAAGAACATCTATTGACGCGAACAAGTGAACGCTCAAATTGTCCGATCGCAACGGTCAAATCAGCCGAGCACATCCTTTCATTCATTAAGCTAATCAGGTGCTTCCATGGAAGTACCTCTAAACGAAGAAAATACCCACAATCCATCACCCCAAGAATTTTCAGTATTCGCGACGAATGTTGGTAAATTTGTTGTTTGAAAATTGTCCGTAATCCCGGTATACGATAAACGTCAACAATGGCAGTTAAGACCAAGTACGTAATCTAGTTTTTCCTTGTAAAAGTCTCGTAGCCGGTCAAGGTGTTTGAAAAATGTTAACGCGCTCAGTCTTAATGCCATCGCAGATATGCCCGCCATCTAGAAACTATCCAAAGAGACCAATGTTAAGACCGGCTCCGGTGAGAATGATAATTTAACGATACCCTTGCGTAATATTATAGAAATCGTTCGAATTTGATGCGCCGAAGGTATATACATTTTATTTGGAAGTCGATGCGAAAATGTGTGCCTGCCGGAGAAAAATTCCGGTCTGGTATTTCGATACGGCGATTCAGGTAACGTGACGGTATCCCAGTCTTCCGTTTGGCTTTTGCTCGCTTTGTACTCGAAGTAACCATAATGATCAAACGTTATTATTGTTCTCTTTTGGAATGCAATGGTCCTTGGCTCAACATTTGTATTCGACCATTGAAGTTTGGTTAATGATTCTTTGAAAAATTGTTCTGCGTTCATCCAGACAGTTGTGTAAAGTAATTTGTAGGAACAGAATTCTCAGTAATTGCATTCCTTTTCGACTGTCTCTGTCATAAGCTAACGGAAAACTTCAATCGTGAATGTCCTATCATAAATATTAATATAGAAACAAATAATTTCCAGGAATGGGTGAACGAGAGTGTGAGAGAATCTAGCAGGAATCTGAGGAACAATTGCAAAAAATGTACCCGACTCTTCGGGAGTATTATAAAATGCATAAAAATCAACACGAACAATTATTGAAGGAAACAAAAAATGTATTTTATTCGCACGCAATATATTCCTGTTGATAAAATTGAGCGGGTTTGTCATAAAAAAGCCTCATGGGAAAAACTAAAACCATCTCGAAAAACATATCAATTGAAATTGATGACCAGATTTGTTCGGATCCTCAATCTCATAGTTGACAGTTCCAACCGTTTCTTCATCCAATTTCCTCACGATATTATAAATAAAATAAATAATGGAAATATTTTATGAAAAAATAAATACTCTCAGCATGAAAAACAACATAATTCCTCAACATGTAAATGAAGAAGATATAGAACATGTGATAGAATATAAATTAAAAAATAAACATTCTTCTGTTTTGGATGGTAGGTATATCCGCCTACCTTATAAAACGTATTTCCACTTCGACTACAAAACCCTTATGTCTTATAATAAATGGATCATTTCAGGATGAAATTTTTCTAAACAGACTGAAAATGTCACTTATATCACCTCTTTTCGAAAAGAACACTGCATAAATATGGAAAATAATGTAATAATATCGAACAAACTGTGTTAAGGAGTAGATTTGATACTAACCTCTCATTCACCACTTATTGTGTAAATCTAATTTGCAAGTGTTATCAAATAGGAGTTTTGATAAACTCATCTTATATGATAGATATTTTCATTACACAGAAAATAATATGGAGGAATATTGTTATTGTTTCTTCAATGACGTCGTTTCGAAAATTATTCAAAGAATATAATATTCTCACATTTTATGGTTCATTTATTGTTGAAAGTTAATGAAAAATGAATTGGTACATCATTACAATTGAAGAATAAAAAGTTATTTTCATATTCCAAGAAATCGTACATCATTGTGCCAAAATTCCTACCAAATAATGACTGTGTTCACCTCTTCGCAAGGTTCATTTGAAGTTTTCCTTTTTCCTTTCCGACAGTTGCGAACCATGTTCTATTGCTCTGAGTGAGGCTCAGAGTAACTCGTGGTTTCAAGTCTTTATTATATCGATTAGAACATATGTTTTTTGTCACTGTAATTTATTCTAAGTAGCCTACTTATCACCAACACGCTCAACTGGCGAAATAAAACCAGTTTGAGTTTTTTTCTTCTGAGAGCCTAACACGAAACCTAAATAAAACCCATGAGAAACTGTTTTGTAACGAATCCAAGTAAAATGTGACATATATTAGGTAATTTTCAAGAAAGTGTAAATACATTAACAGTGTGTAAATTTTTAAACAGTATGTGTAAACATTTCTCTACGCTCAGTTCATGTTTTCACGCACTTGAACAAGAAAAAATCACGTAACGCACTGTGAACTGTAAATACTGATTTTACGCTATCGTAGAAAAAATACTTTTTAGTGGTTACCTTCAAGTTTCCATCAATTGTCATGAAATTTGAAGCGAGTGAAAAGGTATCGTCATTTGAACATTAAAAACAACTTTTCTATCCCACAATACTACGTATTTTTCAAGAATTCATTATTTCGATACCAACTGAATTCTTCACAATTTCATCGAAGGAAGGAAGACTTGAGTTTGATGACAAAAAAAATCAAACGTTTTTAGGCAAAGTGTTAATGTTCCATTAACTCAGCTCCTTCGCCATATTTTGAATGTCATATGTTATATGTTTTTAAAGGCTCTTCAGGCCGTTTCTTTTATCATGTGGTAACATTGCTATATTCTAAACCGTAATAGATACAAAGACGATTAAATGGGGAAAAAGGTAACTATTGTGGTGAGCAGTAAATTGGTCATAGAAAATTTACGGGGATTCTCGTCCTTCCCAACTTATACAGGGAAAACTGAAAATGCTGTTTTCGGTTTTTTACGAATAAAATTGTTATTTCAGAAAATATAAAAAAATTAAAAAGGAAAGTTTTATTGTATTCAAAATTCACTAGAAGTACGTAACGATAAATTTTTAATCAAACGTTTCGTGTCAACACCGCCATCATCAACAATTTTTTTCAAATACGGACCTGTCTATTTCATCACAAATATTGATAGAGCGATAAAATCACAATTCAGTGGTATATCACACTTGACATTTTTATAACGTTTCATATAAAATAACTGGCATCATCAGTGACAACAATTTTTAATTACGGTCCTGTCGTTAGTTTGTCTATGAATTCCACAGAATCTAACGCTTCGATAAAAAAATTATCAGTGACGTCATCGCTTTATCAATATTTGTGATGAAGTAGACAGGTCCGTATTTGAAAAAAATAGTTGATGGTGGCCGTGTTGACACGAAACGTTTAATTAAAAATGTATCATTACGTAGTTCTAGTACATTTTTAATACAATAAAACTTTCCTCTTTAATTTTTTTATATTTCCTGAAATAACCATTCTATTCGTAAAAACCGAAAGCAGCATTGTTAGTTTTCCCTGTATAAGTCGGGAAGGGCGAGAGTCCCCGTAGATTTTCTCTGACCAATGTACTGCTCACCACAATAGTTACATTTTTTCCCATTTAATCGTCTTTGTAGATATCTATTACGGTTTAGAATATAGCAATGTTACTACATGATAAAAGAAACGGCCTGTATATAGTGTTTTGCCGAAACAATTAGTTTTTTTTTTAAATAACCCAATATGATTTCATGGACCTTGTGCGGTGGTAACGATACACTTTCACTTGAGTAGACCGTACTGACGAAGGACAAAAGGCCTGAAACCCTTGTTTATTATTTTTTGTATGGTTTGTCTGTCTATATCAGTTACTTGATCATGGTCTGAAGTCATCAAAACCAGTCGTAACAAATTTACCAAAACGAAGTCATCAACAAAAGTAATTTTCTGAGTATCTGTTAAATTTGTCACAAAACGCAATTTTCCCGGATCTGATCGCATCTTCAGTTTTGACGTAAATTACCAACAAACGAATTTAAAAATTGTTGCATGTCATGTCCGGGTAATTTTAGATAATCAACTTAGTTGAATAGTCAATATTTTTTATAAATTCTATAGCTTTTTTCCCTTTCTCTACCCAGTTCTACAAATCCAATAAAATAACGAACTACCCTGTAGAATTAATTCGAGAATCCACCCACCTGTCGTCGAGTGATGACCCATCTCACGGAAATGAGGAGATTACTGTTCCAAACCGATAAAATCTCCGTCGGGGTTCCAACAAACAGTAGGAGTAAAAGTCGCGAGGACTAGAATCGTACGCTGCTGAAGGATACAGTGAGCAAGACAAAGTCGTAAATCTGTGGTGCGACAAGTGGGGGCCGTATTCCAGATTTCAGTCACTAGATAACGCCATGCGACAAGCCTCTTTATATTATAATCCGACCGGCCGGCCAGAAGATATGTGGGTCTTTTCATGGTGACTTGTGTTGTACATGGGGGAGAAGAGATGAAACCGTTTGCCGCCCGCCTGATCCATTCACGATGAGTTTTATGGAGAGCCATCGCGATTTATTGCCGAACTGGAGCTGCTTCAATAGACTACTACAACTACATGGGAATCTCCGCATCGACAAACACACGCACTGATAAGGGAATATTTGTTTTTGAGAATTGTTAACGTTGCATTTCTAGACACAATGAATATGAAGTGTGTCCGTTTTTCTAGGTTAAGCATGAGAAACTAGTTACCTCAAGAGATACGAAAGTATGGATAATTTCGTACGTAGGTAATTGATAATCTGGATAAATTGTCCTATATTAGTTTTTCAAATATAGCGGGAAAACCAAATATGAGACTTTCGTCTTTCTTCTTTTTAAGGAAGATGGAAGAAAATGTATTTTTAATGTAACGATATTATTATGCGACTTATGATAACCAACAACTTTGGTTATTGTCACATTAGTGTCATTTTAGCGTGCCGTGAAAATTAATGTAGTCTTAGTTAAAACTTATTTAAAACTGTGGCAAAAATCATGGCAGATATTGATATTCCTGAAAATATACTTACGTCTGCTAACACTGTAAGATTAGATTTCTACCGGATAAATCAAATATCCATTACGAAAAAGAATACCTTCAGTTTTGTGAGTGGCGAAATACAGATCAGGTTCGAGGAGCTGGAGAAACGGTATTACTTGCTTATTTTGTAAAACTCTCAAATAAATCTCCATCATCTTTGTAGTCTAAATATTCTATGTTACGAGCTTGTTTGGAGTTGAAGAAAAGAGTAGAAATCGACAAGTATGGCGCTATGATACGATTTATTAGGGAAAAAAACTGGGATATAGATCAAAAAAATTTAAAGTATTCACGAAAGAGCAGCTTGATGAATTTGTTCGTACTGCTGCAGACGAGACATTTTTGATGATGATGATGAAGTAGCTTTTTTAATTGGAATTGGCGGAGCTTACGAAACCAATGAAATAACAAAAATGTCCATGGAAAATGTTGACATTCTAGACAAGCTAGTAATCACAATTTCTGATTAAAAAACCAATAAGGAAAGGTTTTTGCGGTGATATCTGACAGAGACGATAATTCTGTGACATTATTTAAAAAATATATAGCATTACGTCCAGCTCATACTCCATATAGAAGATTTTTCGGAAATGTAGAAACAGAAAATGCACCGTTTAGCCTTGCAGTATTCATTTATTATCTAAAATACTTGAGAGAATTGCACATATCTCAAACGCGAAAATCCAACTATATACGTATACTGGTCATTTGTATCAGAAGATCTTCAACAACTTTTCTTGTTAATGCAGGTGGAGAAAAATTAGATTCACAAGAACATGGTGGTTGGGAATCGAGCAATGTTGAAAGAGGATAGAAGATAAATTGAGTAAGATTTCCATTGTGCGAAAAATTCAAGCTGGAGACGTTTCTGTAATCACTGTCTCATATACGAAACGGATCATCGAACTAACAAAAGTCAGCGGGCATGCCTATCATTTAGAATAAGAATGGTGCAGGTTTATCTACAAATTTTGAAAACTGTCAAAACATTCATATCAATTTTCATAAATAAAATTGGTATTATAAAGTAACTAACTTAATATATTTTGTAACTAATGAACTCATTACTTATGTGTGGTTGTCGTGTTATGATGTTGATAATTTGTAAGATTTAACTTCAAGGAAGCCTAATTTTCAACGATAAAGTATATTAAATCAAAGCTATGTCAAGCTGAGCGCTTTCGGATGTTTGCCGTGCTAGGAATCGCATGTTAAAAGGTAAGACCTCGTTAATACTAAGCTCGCACAAGTTTCGACTCCTGAGGGCTGTCGTTCGTAGGGGAATGACAGCTGGTTAATGGAAATAACAATTTTAAACAATTTTTTTTTAAACAATATATGAAATATTTAAAACAAGTATTGTGAATCCATAAAATTCATATTGTCAGTTAAAGGAGAAATTCCATCTCTTAAGATAAACCAGATATTGTTGACATCGTATAATTCATAATATTGAAATCAGTACAAGAAGAATACTTCAGACAACAAATTCTTGGGTTGAGTTAGCCGGAGTGTATACCGCGGCGATTGAAGTAAAGCTTAGTTTAAATAATATAAAGTGACAAGTTAAATTTTTCCAATCATCCTTCAAAAATTTTAGTGTTTAACACTTGCTCGACTCGAAATACATTTTTTTTTCAATGAAGAACCATTCAACCACTTAGCCATTTCTAACCAAAACATCATCAAAGCAGTTTTCAGCAAGGAATTCAAAAATAATACTTCCATTCTAGTGTTCAATGAAAACAAACAACTGACAGTCAACCTAATATTTTCTTATTGACACCATATTGGATTTTCATATTGTTCAATTCAGTTTTTTTTTATTCAACTTAGGTATTATGTTTCGGGCGTTACTTTTTTATGTTTTGGTCTGAATTTTGAAAAACTCCTATTTAAATAAATGAAAAAATTGCTGTTGTTAGAAAACTGTTTGTCAGCTAGATAAATTGGTGCAATCGATTGTAAACATATTAAAATGCAGTCTTCTGGAGGAGATCACAGAAATATTCAGCAACCGTGAATAGTTTCATCCTCAAACGTGCAAAACCAAAACCTGAACATCAGCGACATTGTTGTTAGATGGCCTGGATCAGCTCATGATTCACATATTTTCATCAGAAATTCTATATTGTGCTGATCGTTCGAAAATGGTTTATACTGAACTGAACTGAACTGAATCATGTTCAAGTGGCCTCAAGATCAAATAGATTCGGTGCATCTTTGATCTACAAGGCCATGAGAACGAAGATCTTGTTTTGTCAAAATAGGTATGAAGCAAACATTTTTGCACGTGCATATTCATCGTATATCTTCGATGACCGATAGGATCGGAAAAATCTTGGGAAAACACAGAATCAAAACCGTTTTCGATTCAATTGAGTCTTAAATCAATCAGAGATAGACGCGGGATTCTTCATCGGCTGTCATTGAGTACGAGGCTAGAACAACATGAAAGAATGAGCTGTAGGTTAGGTCAAAGAGACAAATCGGCAGTATAGCTGTTGAACATGCGCGTAACAAGAAGTGAAACTTTTTACACCCTCTCAAGGGTATCACAACCGACTTGTACGAGAAACAATAGAAATCTATAAACACACGGATTATTTCAATAGGAAAGAGGAGACTCTGAAAATGAATTAAATCTGGAATATGATTTTCAAAATCACTATAGGAGAGTCTCATTAAATATCGACCAACCTCCAACTCCACCAGCCTTATATAAATGAACCCTCAGATCAACTAAGAGTCAGTTCTCGACCAACATCGGATTTTGAAAATCACACAATTTTTCTCCAGATCGGGTCATAAATTATTGGGCAATTTATCCCTAGTAGATAATAATGAGAGACTTTTTTTCTCTGCTGCTTCTTTCCGTCTGGACTCACCTGCTTGTAATTGAACTTGTCAAAAACAATTATCAGCAATCAAAAATCCTTTTGAAAAAGATCAGAGACGCCATTGTCTGCAAATACTTCATTACGCAAAATTCGTCACAAACATTAAATTCAAAGAAAAATATCTCCGTATATTACGTATAATCGAGTAAGTACTCGTTCACTATACTCGTATATTAAACGTATGAATTATATGTCGCATTACAATGTAATTAGTGAGGTGCAAGAAGCCATAATCGAAAGGGTCAGAAGCCAAATTGAAATTTCCTCATTTCCATTTCGACGATTTTAAACGGTTTGTTTTCTCACTTTCACGTTAAGCAATATGCGGACGTACGAGAAAAAATCGGATAAATTACAAGTATACTATAAATAGTTAAGTTATATATTCATGTATAATACAACAACAAAAACTTTTTTTTTACCAATACAAGTGCCGATAAATTTACTGATTACTCTTCGACTTCACTTGACGAGTTATTATGAAATTTTATGATATCGAGTGATTGTGACGGAAAAGAAAATTCAGGAAAATTTCATCGACACGTGTTGTATTTAACATGAGAATTTCACAAATTTTGCTCTTTTTCTGTAATAATAATTGGAACTAGAATTATTCATTTCAACTCATTTAGATACATAGATAATTACAATTCATTGCAATTGAAATTTTGAACATTTAATGTACAATTCTGAAATAGTATTTTTGAATTTGTTTGCCCATTTTTCGTCTCAATAGAGCTGCTACAAGAGTAAACGTTTGTGTTGGAATGTATAGAACTTGAACTCGCTCTCATTCTGGTGAGGATTTTATAGTGTATTTTTGGCTGCATGTTCATGAAGGATTGTAAAGAACTGGAACTGCTGTGTCCAGTTATCTTCATCATTTCTTGTTCAGGCACTTCAGCTTGGGTAAGGTGAGTAACAGCGGTAGACCTATGGCTGTGATTGTTGAATTTTTTGTTCTGGATATCCAAACCAATTTTTTGACAATTTCCTTTGGTCCATTTTGACACAGTTTATTCCAATAGGACAATTTTTGTACCAACTAAAATTATCAGGATCCTTCCTTCTAGGATTCAGAATTAGGAAAAAGCGGTCGGACGTAATATGTCTTGGGCGTATTTCCATCAGTTTGTGAAATATGCTATCAGGGAAATATCGGGTTCCGCAGTATTTGTTTTGACCCATTACCTTCATTGGTTTTGTTGAATATGGGATTATAGTCAATTCAACGTCCAGTCGGCCGTCCAAAATTATCCTTTTCTGCTATAAAAAACTAACATTCTAGTAACATCCTTCATTGCCCCTTCAAGCAAGTTCTTTGGCTGAAATGAAAAAAAATATATCGAGGAGTCCCTCCGGATTGTTTTCTTCCCAATATCTCAGTACTCTCATATTTTCCTCAATTGTAAAAGCAGTATTTTTGCTACGAAAAAAAACACATTTGATTGGCATATATTGAGCGGTGTATATGCCAGACGCTGACAGGTCTGGCTCCAGCTAGTTACGATAGTTTATATCTCTCGTATTATGTCTACAATACCAATATTTGATCCAAGACATTTTGCGGGAAATAAATTATGAAAACACGATTAAGTCTTATCCCTAGATGTAGTAATGCCCTGAATTTTGATACACATGAGCTTATTCAATATTTTCAATCCGTAAATATAATTTGAACCAACTAATATTTGTGATCAAAACTTATTAATACATTATTCTTCCTCACTCAATTTAATATCTTCAAAAACGTAGCTACTTCTGTTGTAATAATAACAAATGTCATAATAAATTGTTGACAATTTTGTCTTCATCAGTTTTGCTGTTTTCTAATTCATCAATAGAAATGGCTCTAAAACTGGGTATCCAGGAAAAAATTGAAATAGCATTGCTATATGCCAAAAATTATCATAGCACAGGAGAGGTAGCTGAAATATTCCATGGGATGCATCCAGATAAAAATGGGCACACCACTAGGGTGGCAAATCTGAAAAATTTAAGGGAACTCGTTTGATTGAAAAAAACTATAAAAGTGGTCACGTTAAGCCTGTTGCGAATAATTAAAATAATGCAAACAAGGTTTTTATGACACTGAGACACCAAGAGTTTTGACGAAAGTTATGTTAGAAAAGGCAGAAATATCTCAAACCTCTGTTAGGCGAATTTTAAAGCAAAATCACTCTAATATTTACCTCGAATGCAGTTCTAAAATTTTTAGATGGCTTTGAAGCCAAGGACCAAAATAGTTTCAGAGTAAATGTATAGCGCGGTGGAATTTTAAATGAGCGAATTGTAGATCCATTTTTTAAATAAAGCCAAGGACCAATATAGTTTCAAGGTGTATGCATGGTGTGGAACTTTAAATTAGCAAATTGTAGATCTCTTCTTTTTTAGATGAAGTTCAAATGGCGAACAGTATTTGAACGAATCGCCATTAGAATTTTTAAGAAATTTCAATATCAATTTTCCCATTTTTTGCCAACTTTAAGTTGGACCGTCTCATTGAATGAAATATTAGATACACTGTAAAAATTAATTCCATGAGATTGAACGATTCCATATAGGTAATGCGTTGCCATGCATATACATGTAAAGTTACATACCTCTGTAATATAATGTAAAGTCATAACTTGACTTTAAATGTGAATGTCCAATATATTTCAATAATTATCACATATATATTGAAGTAACTTTTTCAGTTATTCCTCATTTAATAGCGATTTATATATGTTTGTTTAGGTGTTTTTACCATTATAGTCAAGTGGTGCCAATTGACATTACATGCTTCAGTATGTATGACTGGATATGTATTTAAGTATTTGTGGGGAAAAATCCAGTTTTTGTAGTAAATGAACTTGGTTGGAAATGCAATTTTACATACCTTAAATGTAAATTTCCATATATTCTCCAAAGATCACTTAAACTTTCGTGTGCTTTCTACTTCTGCTATGCACAGATGTTTTTCAAATTATCACATGTTTCATATAGTTAACTTCACATGGTATCAGTGCAAAACTATTCAAGTATTTTTGGATAAAAATTCTAGTTCTCAAAAATAATCTTGAGAAAAGTGTCATAATCCAGGTGCCACCGTTTTGTACTGATGGGATGAAACGTAAAAGGTAATTCAGTAATTAATTATAATCAAGGATTCAGGAAAGAATGTTTGCAACATCAAATTAATTTCATGAAATAAATAATTAATTTCTTTTTATGAAAGTCATTAACAATCCACAAAATGAATTGGATAGTCTTTCCGTATTTTTCATAATCAAAAGCACTAAGAAAAAAATATTAAAAGTAATTATAAACAATTATTTTCAGTACTGAAAGTTGAATATTGAATACAGACCAAACATGGCAATGAAGGCTTCCGGAAATGTTTTACAGTAGATAGAAGAGAATTTCTTTTTCCAGTTTCAGCCGAAAGATTGGCTCCGGACCTGCAAAAAATAAATTGTATACCTATCACAGTACCAACACACCTTTTAGTACGATTTTGAAAATAAATCGAATTGAGGTGATATCGATGAGATTTGATTGTCGAATAAGTACTCAAAATTATATCAGTTGTGTGTGCGACAACGAAAGTTTCGATTCGTTTTGCTGTGAAATACTGATGTAATACATCATTTCTTATATTATGGAACGAACAAGTGGCTATTATTTCAAATGCCTATTTACTCACCTGATGACAATATGGCACTCACTCACTAGTCACACAAAATATTACTCATTCTTTATGTTTAGTTCCCTACCTGTCCAAGACGCCGAACGATGTTCACCCTACCAACATTAACAAAGAAATGAGAATTAGCGAATTAGGATTAGGCGTCATGAAAAATTACATTTATACAAAGGAGAACTCACACAATACCTCTAATATTTTGTATTTTGGTGTTATTCCGGTGTAACAATACATCGTATTACTAATTAATACTTTTTTCTACTCATCATGTAAACCAGCGGAAATTACATGTAATAAAGCATTGAATTACATGCTCACTGTAAAAGAAAGGAGAAAGGGAGGACATTTTTCCAAGTTTTCCATGTAAATTTAAAATTACTCGTTGATTCAAGTTATAAAACTAAAAGGAGTAAGTATATATTACACTTCAGCATGTATTTTTCCATCCACTTTTTACTGTGTACGTTGTCTTTTCCATCTTTTCCATCTTCTTAAATTTTTTGTCGTTCGAATACTTGATAATAATAATAATAATACTCCCTCATAAACAATCGTTGAGTGAACCCAAAGGCATAGCCTGTGCGGGTAGAGGACGGCTATTATTATTATTTGCCGTGGCTGAAACTATAATTTTGAAAAGTAGCCACCCTGTTTATTATGGGTTGTCCTACGTTAAAATATGTTCTCCATATACTTGCTCACCGACTATGACATTCTCATCGATATTCTTCTGAGAATTCCGAATAAATTTGCTGATAATGATTTCGAATGCTTGAAATGCATTACCTCTAATTAGAGTTTAACCCTCCATTCCTGAAGTACTTCATTGTATCAAAAGCCTCGTTGACGTGGACAGCATGCGATGGTGGTTTATTATTATCGTTTGTCGCGAACAGACAACAATAAAAAAAATTGTTTTTATTGGTATTTGTCATGCACCGCTTACTGCATATGTGTAATTAAACACGCCTATTACTTAGTTCATTTGTTTTTTCTGGAATGGAGTGTGCAATTTGTCGCCAGTTTATTTTCCGGATGGAAATATGTAAATCGATTGTTTTTCTATTCGGGAGGTTCAGTAGCCTTTTCGTTGGTCAATCGCATCAGAAGCAGGGTTGTCATGGTTCGAAGTAGAGGGGGTGCTCAATGTATACGTTCTTTGAAAAATTGTACCCACACGAGATTGGCGTGGCGTGTAATGAAGAATACCTAATGTCAGAAGAAAAGTACTGTTGACAAATTTCAGAATGAACAGTTTTTATTTTCATGAACGAGGATATATTGAAAAATTCTTAGCCTACTATAGAACCAAACAAAATTTCAATGTCAAAATATTTTTTTACTCAACATATTCCTCTTAATTGGATATATTTATTACAGCGAACCTGCAACGTCTCTAGACCTTTCAAAAACAATGTTTCTTCTTGCTCTGCAAACCAGACCTCCACAGCTTTTATTACCTCCTCGTTAGAAGAAAATTTACGACCTTTTAAACTTTTTTTCAGTTGAGGAAAGAATGATAGTCGGACGAAGCCAAATCAGGTGAATAAGGGGGGTGTTCTAGTAATTTAAACCCTAAATCACGAATTTTTTGCATGGCAACATGAAATTTGTGTGCAGGGGCGTTGTCCTGCAAAAGCAAAACACCTTTGGATAGCTTTCCGCGTCTTTTCTCTTTAATTTTTTCCCTTAGAGTTGTCAGTAATGTCGAATAGTAATCTCCAGTTATTGTTCTACCCTTATCCAAAAAATCAATCCATGGCAATCCCAAAAAGCTGAGGCAAGAACTCTTCCAGCAGATTTTTGGACACGAAACTTCTTAGGTCTTGGAGAATCGGAGTGTCGCCATTCCATCGATTGTTTCTTTGTTTCTGGATCGTAGAAATGTACCCAAGTTTCATTCATAGTAACAATTCAGTTTAAGAAGTCTACATCGTTTTCAAATCGAGCACAGATCGAACGCGATGCTACTACCCTTGCACTTCAACATTCAAACATTTGGGGATCCATTTTACAGCAATTTTTCTCATGTCCAAATTGACGTGAACTATATGATGAACGCGTTCGTATGAAATATTCAGTGCTTCAGATATCCGTTTTAGCCCAATTGGACTGTTAAAATCATGTCATGAAATGCATCGATATTTTTGGGGACTGACACAGAAACTGGCCTTCCCGATCGGTCATCTTCAATGGAAAACTTACCTCTTTTGAAGCTGGCAGTCCAATTTTTCACGGTCGCATACGAAGGACATTGATCACCAAGGGTATTAAGCATATCTTCGTAAATCTGCTTACCTCTTAACCCTTTTAAATACAGGCACTTGATGATGGCTCAATACTCCAATTTTTCGATTTTCACAATTTCGGTGGACATATTTTTTCTTTTAATTTATTGTGTAACTCTGGTTTACTTTTTTGACGTCAAACTTTGCACTGATACTTCTAATAAGTTATTGTTCGTTGCTATGGTAACGCAATATTTTGTTTATGCAGGGAAATGTTCTAGGCTAACTAGATATCAACACATACTCGTATTTTTATCTTATTCAAACATAATAAAACAAATTTTCGTTCTCAGAAAACATCTTTCCGTTTTTTCAACCATTCTTCATTCATTGTCAAATCAATGAAAATTATTCGATTTCCCTTTAAACGACAAAAGTACGTCGTGATCACTGAAAAAAATAGAGTCATGGTTAAGGCAACTTCATAATCATTTTTTAAAGATTCGGTGTTCTTTGCCGATTTAGAATGCATCATTTCAAGTTCAACATTATTCATGTAGATCTTAAAAATTAAATAGGCCCCAATACGGACCCCTGAGGAACCCAAGTGGGCCTGGTCACTTTAGGAATGAATGTTGAAATTTCTTCATCGACTTTAATAGAATTTAATAGAAACGCATTGACGACGATTATTGAGAAAAGAAGATATCCAGTTATTCGAAATTTCTCTTACACCACACCACTCTAAAATATTTAATAATTTCACATGGTTGCTCAGATCACATAATATCGCAGCAGGGCATTCGCCCATGTCGATGGTCTCTACTAATTCGGTTAAGAGAGTCATCAATGCTGTTTGAGTAGATTTACGAAATCCATGTTGCATGGGACTCAAAATTCATGAAATTCTGTAGACGAAATTCGAAAATTTTTAACACACTTTGTGGAATGGTTATAAGTCCGAAATTATCTAGATTACTTGATTTCTTATTTTTTGAATCGGCAATACTTACCCCAGTTTTGAAACATTTGGAAAGCTACCTGTTATAAACGAAAGATTAAGTAAAAATGTGAAAGGTTTCATGATGGAATTTGAAACTTTTTTCAGAACAATAGCTGGTATTTCATTCATTCCAGCAGATCTCTTGTTTTTCATCTTTGTACTCATCATATGCATCATTTCTGTTTCACTAAAAGGATCTAGAAAAATTGTGTGAGGATTGGTGCACCATGCAGTTTGATTAGTTGCCCGCATCCTATATGAGTAATCTCAAATCTCTATAATTTATTTCCCTTTAGTCATTCTCTCATATCATTTACTTTTATTTTTATCTGAAGAAATAACTCCAGGATATGGAAAAACCCTACATTAGATTGCCATTATGTAGTTCACACCATGTTGATGGGATATTACCTGATTTCCTGATCAATGCTAATACCTGATCAAGTTAGTTGTTTCTGTTTTAAATAGCCATCCAGAATATAATGATATACCCAAGATCTTCCACATTTAATTATCCGATGAATCGCAATGTTGAATCTTTCATATACTTTATATCTGATAGTTACCTAATTCAGGTATCCAATTAAATGGATGAGAAAAATTATATGCAGGTAGATTGTAAGTTGCCACACAAGAAAAACAAAATGGAATCGATTAAAAAAAATAGTTGACATATATTGTTATGAAAAAGTGGGATTAATTCTACAGAGTTTCAAAAGACTCAATAATGAAAGCTTTATACTTCTGCCAGAATGTTCCTTTCTCTGTCTTTTCTGTTTTGAATATTTTGACCAGACCACATATTTCAACAATTTTGATGTCACCTTTAGAACGAAAATTCAAAATAAAATTGCAAAACATATTCAACTCTGAATTATTAGCTTGAAAGCAAAGCAAATGTCCAGTAAATGATTTGAATATAAAAATAGACATGTCAAACTAGAAATTACACATCGAAAGATTGAACTATGAGAATAGAGAAAATAGTATGAATTGGTTTCGAAACTATTTGAAGATGTTTTGAATAATAATATGTAATGTTAGACATATGTCAGATTTTTAAGTAGAATAAAGTGATTGGTAGATAAGTGTAATGAAGGAAGAATTAAAGAAAAAAAAAAGTTACTAAGGGGAGTCAACAACGAATCAGAAAAAAGTATCAACAGGATTTTCAGTTTTGTAGTTTACTACTATATAAGAGCTCATCTATCTTATACTTTTAGTTAAAAGAGGGCGTTTGTCATTCAAATATATAATTTCAAAAAAAACGTTTACTTGTTTTGGTGGATATGATAATTTCGAAACAGTTTGATTTTCTTTCAAGTTACACCATAAAATTGATATTATTTTATTATTTCCTATATTGCAAATCAAAATTATGATTTGTCACTCGATCATTTATTATAACATGTCCAAGAATCCAACTGGTATTGAAAAAAAAGCGGATAAGGAAGGAAAAGGAGAAAAGGTAAATTGATATAGATAAATATTTAGCGCAAATGCATTCTCAATGATATCTAATGAATGTAGATAAACAAACTCATCTAGTGATTCCAAATAATTTTTTACTGTCGATTACGTCCAAGTGAACGGTCTCAAAAAATACCGTCCCACTCATTCAGTTTTTGGGGAGTTTGAGTGTGGAGTTCGTGGCAATCATGTGGATTGGCATCTGATGAATGCCGAAAATTATGACGATTCACAGCCGGAATGTATTTTTTAGGGATGGAATATGAACACCTTCATTGCTAATTGTAGGATCGAATTTCTTAGTTTAGTTGAGTTTATGATTCCATCAACAGTCAACAGTTAAATTGAATGATTGTTTTACACATATCGAGTAAATTAAAGGACTGAGCTGCCCTAGTGGACAGTTTGGGAATGTCCTGTATATCTTTTTACACATTTTCTATGAATGATTAGGTTTTCAAGGTCCTAGCAAAATTACCAAAAATACAAGGAGGTATAGGTACGTTTTTGTCAAATTAGAATAATTTTCTCTATAACCTTAATTGTTTTTTGCAACTCTGAAAAGTGTTCGTTTTGTATTCATTCGTATGTTATACAACATCTCGTTAGCTCAAAAATTTGAATAAACGTTCTGATAATTTGTAATTGATTAATTAGTAATATATACCGAAAAAATTACGCTGTGCTCTAATTTAAATTTATATTGTTTTACACTTGTCATTAAAAGTGGCCATGGTTTCAATGGTATGCTGTTATATCAGTGCGTTATTCACAATGAAAGGTGTTTTGAATATAGAATGTCTGTTTTTTGTCTGTCTGCAGTTTATGATATAATCAAACCTACAAAAAAATTGGTTAGAATTAATTATCGTATTTAATGAACTGAGTCATCCTTATATTATTCGTATTAATCGAATCTTGGTTTAGTCACTTACTTCATTTCTCATTCCTCTTAAACTCCTTCCTAAGGAGAGTACCGCTGGACATTCATTTTGGATATTGGGAATATCCAGAAGTCATCCAGTTGATATTTTGTGGACGTTCGGTGGATGTTCCAAGTGGAAGAAGCTCTACTTCCAGAATGATATCTATCAGGGATATCCAAGATATATTATTCACGAATATCCATCAGATGTTGCACAGGAAAACCTACAAGATATCCACAAGGATGTTCAAAATATATTGTTTACAGCAATCCTAAAAATATGTTTTATGGATACCTATTAAAAAATATCGGATACCTATTAAAAAATATCATAAGATAGAAGTAAGGTAAGCTCGGGTAAGTGTGAATTTGGGGCAAGTGTAAGTTTGCTCGCTATCTTAACCGGGCGACAGCCCAATGCCATCTATTGACGAATAGTCTACACTCATAATAAATCCATATCCATCATATAAAATACAAAAAAGATCTTGTGAAATCCAAATATTTTCCCCAATTTTCTAACCTACAATTCATCAACCCGAACGAGTATAACGAGTTTATTTCAAGCTTTGAGTGTATTGTTAAAATCTAAGGTAAGAATCCATTTTATACACTTTTCTTCTGCCTTAACAATGAATCTGACTATAGATTGCCGTTTTTTCATGAAGTTGTTTTTTTTTACATTTTTCCATTGCATGTCACACTTACCCCGAAATTAAATGCTATTGGGGATAGTGTAACCTATCTGTCGGGGTAAGTGGGAACCTGGTTCATTTGGCCAATCTAAACAGTAATATTTTTTCAGCTATGGTACGAAATTATATACGGAAACTCAGAGAGCCAAACAATATACCTGGCCAGATGTAGAAGACATTTATACACTTTCTGAGGATGAAATAACAACTGTGCTTCCATCACCACTCATTAGAAGATGGGGATCAATGAAATTCTCATTCGATTTTTCAGATATCTACCTGTAAATTTTTCTCTTCAACAAATGTTCACTTTCACGATTATTTTTTGTTTTTTTTTTATGGGGCATTTCAAATTCAATATTATACTAACTATATTTTGAATAAAGATATCTCGAAACAAATAAATTGTGGTGAAAGTTCCTTTACTGTTTACTCACACCTGCCCCAAAGAGAGATTTACGTGCATTAATATCTTTAAATTTGGCCAGAATCACACTTGCCCCAAATGTCCGGGGAAGTGTGACCTATGGAGATGTATATTTGAATATATAAATAAAATTCATAGAATACGTTTTTCAACAGTTTTCTGTGGCGTATTTCAAAGACTGACCTTCGAAGTAAATACTTGCAAAATTTCATTGTTATATTAGTTCAGGTTCATCAGAAGAACTAAATTCGATGCGAACTAATGAAAATCACGGTCAAAATTACCCGAGCTTACCTTATAATTAAAACTAATACTAAGATTAACGCGGGGCGTTAACATTATTGATTTGAGTGATGACTCCACGTTTAAAAAGCACCTTAATTATTGAGTATGCATAATTTGAAATTGAGAATTTTCAATGATATCAATGAGAAAAAAAATCAATATTCAAAATTTAGCTCGATATTTACATTCAGTTATGTTTGCTTAGACTTCAGGCTATCTTGAATATTTTCTGAAGGACTTGCAAGTATTTGTTGAAAGATGGAATTTCTGTACGAAAATGGAAATTAAAAACATATTTTTGAATACTGATTTTATTATATTTATATGAATTTATGTTTGCTTTGAAATGCACAGTGACCACCCGGGTGGTGCTGTAGGTTTTTCGGGTTTTCCTACAGTTGAAAAGTGAATTCGCCACCAAAAAAGCAAAAGTTTCCCAGGAGCACCACATCACCGAATAATAGGTAATAATAGCCCGCATAGGTTATGCCCTTGGGGAAGTGTTTCTAATTTTCAAATATTTTCTCGTTTGTGAGCGGATTAGAATAGGAGATTAGAGGAGGATTCTCAGCCAGACAGACCTACAGTGGTTTTCAATTATTATGGCTAAAACACTGTTCAAATACTTGGTTAATTCAACATTCAAATGTATACTAAGCATACAATTATTGATACAAGACCTGAAGACAGCACAATGATTACGATACACTAAAAGCAGTTGGTTTTAAATAATATCTGAACAGAAAAACTATAATTCCTGGCTAATGAACAGCTCTGATGACATGAACTGTATTTTTTCACGTGACAAGAAACGATAAAACGAACATTAATGAAAATGTCAATATCGTCTAAAACAGAATCACTGAATTACCCAGTTAACGAAAGATACGGTATTACGTGAAGAACGGCTAGACTCTCGAAATTTGAGTCATGCCAATTTTCTCTCATAAGATTTACAATATGATCTAGTAGTCTTTTTACAGACTACCAAGTATGTCATGTGTTTTGTCAAGCGTGCCTTCAAATATCGACCCCTCTGTCCTTCGAAGTAGCGAAAAAGAATGTTATGATGGTAGAGCACTAGTCTATCAGTCAGAGGGACGTGGGTTCGATTCCCAGCATGGTCACTGGTCTCGTTCTAGGAATCGCATGCTTTTAACGTTTCGACTTCTGAGGCCTGTCGTTCATAGGGGGATGACAGCTGGTTAACGGAAAAAACAATATTTAAACAATTTCAAACAACATTGCAGACTTCGTGGAGAAGTCTTTGCTATATGCTGTTTTTTGGAGTTTGATAATTTTCATATTGAATGTCTTAAAAGTTCTATGTTGAGAGTTGTGAAGAGGAAAATGATTCAAAAACATCCCCACGCCTATATATTACGTGAATTTAAATTTCGGAGACACTCTTTGAAATCTTCTTTTCTTTCTTTCTTTTTCATCTGTTTCTATACTCGATACTCTTTAGAGGTATGACATGTCGTTCCATCCTTTTTCTCTTCACAAGCCCATCGTTCCACAATTAGTAGTTTCTTTTCCTTTTGTGAGACCTGCTGGTGCTGATTTTTTCGCGCCATAGCCTCAAAGTCAATTCTTAATTACTTTCAGTTCCCTTCCTGGCATGAACAACTCTCAGCTCTTGTTTCCTTCAAAACCGTATCTATCTTTCGAAAGCTTGCGAGTTTTCTCAGTTTCCGCTTCAAATTAATTCTACCATGGTCACCTTCTCTTGCAGTTTCTTGGCTATCCGTTATTATGATAACTTCTTCATAATTATGTAGGTGCAATAAATTATGAAAACTAACATAATTAAAACATGCTCAACTAATGATCTATCCATCATTAAACCACACAAGATGTAGTAAATCATACAAAATATTTGATCAAGGAATATCTCGTACAAAATTTGTTGCGATAGGTGATTAAACTATCCAACGTAAATATGAGTTTTCACAATCTACATGACATAAATTTCACCTTTATGGGATGTTATGTACTATTGGAACTCGGCGGCGGTATACAAGCGTAACTCTTGGTACGGTAGCCGATGGTGAACTTCGATGTTTGATGGTCGGTTACCATAGGCGTTCGTTAGGAACATATGTCTTCGTGAAGGTACTTGGTGTGTGCGGCTTTATAATTTTCTTAGCGACACATATACAATTTCACAAAAAATTTAAAAAATCACCAAAAAAATTACCTACAAATTATTGAGAAATCGGTCAAAACTAGATTGATGAAGTTTCTATCCGCTCGAAAAATTCTGAATCCTCAACAATTTGGTTTCAACCACAAAAAGTACAGGAGACGCTGTTTTCTCCCTTATGAGAGAGTTATGTAATAGAGTCAATCTCAAAGAGATTTGCGCGGCAGTATTTTGTGACCTATCGAAAGCTTTTGATTGCGTAAATCATAGAATACTCCTCCGCAAGCTTCGACTTTATGGTTTCAGAAATCAGAGCCTTAGTTGGATTGAGTCCTACCTAAGTGAGCGTATCCAATTCGTCAAAACAATCACTAACTCAGAAACTAGAACGGTCAATCATGGTGCGCCTCAGGGCTCTGTACTAAAACCTATTATCTTCTTGTTGTATTTTAACGCTTATTGTATTTCAACGATTCGTCTAGTCTCAAAATTGATGGCAGTTTTGCTTGCAGACGACACGACTCTCTTGTGGCATGAGGCCGATACAAATAGACTACACTTGAGTATTACTAATGATATCTCCACTATAAAAAGGTGGTTCAACTTCAATCTGCTCTCGTTAAATATAGATAAAATCATTTAAATGTAATTTACCAGACATCCCTTTGAGCATCCATATTGTCATTGAGCAAACATATACAGGTAAATTCCTTGGAATTCATCTGGATAGCAACCTGAACTTTGAGAACCATGTGAAATCCTTGAACGAAAAACTAGCATCTGGCTGTTATGCTGTACGAATGGTGTCGAGAGAACTGAACAGCTACTGCGCTACCACGCTCTGATAGAATCACATATCAGATATGGTATACCGTTTTGGGGTATTTGCAGCCAACAAAATTTCAACGGTATATTTGTTCTTTAAAAGCGCGCAGTTCTACACCTTTGCAAAGTTGGACCCAGAGTATCTTGTAAACCGCTGTTTGGTCAAATGAGAATCCTCACCCTTCCGTCGTTATATATTCTCGAAACAGTGTGTCTAGTACATAAAAACAAAGCATCATATGATGCAAATGTAGGTATCACATGCCAAAACAACAATTTGAGACTTCCTATTCCGTCCTCAAACCTAACGAAGAATTCTCTGTTATATTGTGCGATGAAACTATACAATCATCTCCCTCCTACCGTCAAACACATCGTTTCGCCATCTCATTTCAGGAGATCTGTCAAACGCTTCCTTATCGATAAGGTGTTTTATAGTGTCCACGAGTTTCTGGAGAAAGACTGGAATAACTAATAGGAACAATGAAGAAATTATATTTGATACCTTATAAATTTCATTTATACTAATTGCTCAATTGATTTAAAACTTGTTTATTCCCTTTGGTTATTGTTGTTCTGCTTCAGTGAATAAGTATGTATCATAATTATTGTGACAATGTTATAATAGTACCTGCTTCATACTATTTATTTTTGTATATACCTATTTATTTTGTATTTGTATTTATTATGACTTCATCTATGAGATTTAAATCTTCTGATGATGAAGTATATTTTGATTGATTGATCAACACGCTTTTACGGTATTAGGACATTTGGGCGCGGTCAACTCGGCGCGGCCAACTAGGCGCAGGGACAACTTGGCGCAAAGACTACTGGGCACAAGGACGACTGGTCGCAAAAAAATGAGTCACAAAATTATCTACTAATCATATTCATGAGCAATGCCCCGTAAAAACTCTAACATATTATCGCAGTCGTAATTACAAGCCTGAAGATTCGTTCAGCCGTTGGTAAACCTCTTGAGCATCGCCGGTGGTTCATGACCAGCAACCAGGCGGCATAAATGCAATGGCCCCCACCATTTTGACTTCGATAGCAAAATCAGCATCAGTGTTGCATCGCTGTTGTAGTCCCAAGGCTCCTAGATGTTTTCTCATATTTTACTTGAAATGGAAGAAACACCCTTGTACCCGCGCTGGGGAGCGATGTTGAAGGTATCATCTGCATACCATGCTTCTGAGGTTTTCAGGTGTAGAAGCCATGTCTTTCGCCCAAATATAAGTATGCGATCATCGCCTCCAATGTCGCGCAAAAGAAAGTCTTCTGCTTCGTGAGCTCCTTGGGATGTATATACCGAATATTCACGCAGAATCTCTATCTCGGCCAGAATTCCAGGATTTGCAGGAACAACGGCAGAACCTAATCTTGCTCGGCGAACTAACTGTTTGAGTGCGGAAGTACTCTGAAGAACTCCAAAACAAGCTTCAGACGTAGCATCAGCCAAACAGTGAATAATGATTTGTGATGTGCCCTCTACGGTAATTCTAGATCGGTTTTTCAGCTGTGTTTTGAGTCGAGCAGCATCTACCTGAGTGGCCGATGGTTCATGAGTATGCTCTTGTATGGTCTTAATAATGGACAGGTCCAGAACATGGATCGTGACTTTACATCCCTTATTGAACAAATATATACTTCAATAATAACTTCTTTAAATAACAGACTGTCAAAAAACATAATTGATCAATTAAAAGAAATAAACCCACCTGCGTTTTGCAGTCACAACGCCAGAATTAAACACTTGTATCACTAGAACTGTCCCTATCAAATATTGTATATTGATAACCTTCTTTTATAAACTTTTCCTTACGACGTTGGCTCAATACAGGCTCCATAACTCACAAAAATTTGCAATTTTTCCTCTTTATAGGAATACTCGACCCTTAATAATGAGTTAATGAAATTAAGCTCTGGCTACCTATATATCTAGAAAATCATACCTGTTCTTGATCTTGTCAATGAATTAATCAATATCTCATCGTTTCTTAATCTGCTAAAGTTTTTACGGACATTACTCATAATCTCATCTAATTTTTTGCGCACAGTAGTCTTTGCACCTAGTTGCCCTTGCGCCTAGTAATCCCTGCACCTAGTTGGCCGCACCGAGTTGACTCGCGCCCAGTTGGCCTACAAGCGAGCTTGATTCACCCTATATCAGCACGCAATTTAGTTTGAGAAGTGTCACTTCAAGTGATTTATTCCCGCACTAGTGCAAGAAAACTTTTTCCCGCACGCGAAAGTCAAGAGTGCTACGCGACAGACAAATAGAAAAGGAGGAACAGCGACAGAGCGAAAGAAGTAAAAGAAGAACAGTGACTGAGGGAAAAACAAGCGAAAGGACAGAAAGAAGAAAGATGCCAGGAAAGACAAGCAGCTTGACATAAAACTGCAAAAAAATAAGGTAACAGAATGTGTGTCTCTGGAAACTCCACAAGGACGAAGGTTGTGTAGACAAGAACAGGACCCGTTGCAGGACATTTTTGCAGGAACAAGAAACCAACAGGGCTGAGAGAAAACAAGAACAGAGCCAGCTTCTGGAAATTCCGAAAAAACTGGAGACGAACAAGAGATCTAACACCAAGAACACCTAGAACCGCCTAGATCCTGAGTCATCAACGTGTACCAAATCGTCCCTATCATCGAGATGCTTCGATTGTGACGATACGGGGAATCTCGCGGCTGTTGCAGTTGTTAAAATAGTGTTCTAGGAATCTGATCGTAACAGGTCATGTGCAGTAGCGTAAGGTAAATCGTAATAAATAATTTTTTTACGTGGCTGCCGAAGTGTACACCAATCGATATAAATTTTATTTTTGTGAGTTCTCCTGTGGAAATGTTCCTTTCTTGGCGATGAGTATATAGGTAATAGTGTACTGATAAAAATGTTTGGATAGTTTCCGTATTTCTTCTTTAACTAAATTTACACCATGAAAAATATTTAAATATTTCTCATGTGGAACTAGAGTACTTGACGAAAGGCAATAAATTAAAAAAAAAAATTTGATTATTAAAATAATCCAGCCTTTCGCAAATTTTCCTATACAATAGGATTGTCGGATTGTCGGATTATTTTTATAATCAAATTTTGTTTTGAAATTTATTGCCTTTCGTCAAGTACTCTAGTTCCACATGAGAAATATTTAAATATTTTTCATGGTGTAAATTTAGATATATTCGGCACAAACGAAGTCGTGGTACTGGTCGGAATCTTTCTGTGGTTACTATAGATGGCTCTGCTGCCAACTTTTTTTGTGGGTGCCGGAGTTATCGTAGTGCCTGTTAACAAAACCGATTGGAAATCAATTACATATTGTGGCCGAGTCTGTACTGATGAGCGAGTTGAATCGCGAAACCGGTCTGCAGATGTCACATGTTTTCGATTGCCAGTTGGTGGTTGTTACAGGAAGATTGCAAAGTATATCCTTGTAGGAAAACTTTGCCAGGCATTGGTTAGACGTGATTCGGCGGTCGTATGGGGCTGTTGAATTATTTCTGTTCGACGTTTGCCGACAATCCTATTGTATAGGAAAATTTGCGAAAGGCTGGATTATTTTTATAATCAAATTTTGTTTTGAAATTTCATCATCAAAAATTATATAATAACCTAGTAATCTAACCCAAGCAAAAATTAAAAACGCAAGTCGTTTTGAATCACCCTCTTCTCGCTGAAGCGTGGATTTCAACACTCTGGTTTTGCAATTTTCTAAAAGGGATAGCAATAGGTTTTGAATGACGAATTTTTATCGTTTTCTTATCTCTATTAACATTCTCCCTAAAATAAATCAGTTAGTACTCCACTGGAAAAGTAGTTCAACCTTGCTACGGTGGACTCGCTCGATGACTTGCTGTCGACCACTCTTAATTACGGAATTCTCCATGATCTTGCAACTCTTTGGCTTTCCTGCCTCTCCCAATACCATTTCACTGTCATGGTATTTTATATTTCATTATTCTAAAATCAATCAATTGATTCTCCTCTGTATAGAGAGAATGGGGATTTTTTCTGTGCGGTTTTCAGCGTTACAACGTGAATGAAATAAATATCTTCTTGGAGGTTTTTTCTTCAGAAGTTGTTTTCTGTCGGAATCTAGAATTTTATTAATACAGTTTTTGGCTTCTAGGAGTGTTACAAGAATTGTACAAATATAATTGGTTCGTGAATTTATGAAATATCGCTCTAAATATGTATGAAGTAGGTGATTTTAGTGATAGATCTAATATACCTGCCAATGTGATATAGTCTGCAGAAGCAGTTAGCTCAAAACTACTACCAGAGTCCGGACTACTTACTATACGAAAATAAATGTGATGCAATTGATTTGGCGTTCTCAAAAAAAAATTAAGGTAATTTGGGAGATAAATCGAAAACTATGAAGTCGTCAACCTTGGGGTCGAAGTTTTCTATGTTAAAATCTACTTAAGCAAGAACATACAAATGATTATCCCAAAATTAAGTCCCTTCTTGAACGAAGAAGTGCCGGCTGTGAGCCGAAAAAGGCCAACGGTTCCACGAGACGAGAGGTAATAACATTTTTGCTTGATGCTTGGGATGAAAAATTTTTATTGATGAAAGTATTCATTATCATCAGGCCCTTTTTCCCGGGACGAACTTTTTAAAATGACAATACATGATATTGAGGACAAGGATTCTTATAGTAATTGTTTAAATTCCTGATTAAAGAAATAAAATACAAAGAACATTTGTACTTCCAATTACCAATGAACACAAATTTAATTCAGCTGAAATTTGCGTAAGTACATGTCAGAAAATATTCTTTCTTCAGTATAGGAATGGGAAACGTTACAGTTCAAATAGTCGCATTGAATAATACTTTTGCAAAAATTCCGAGTATGATCGCATAATTTTTTGGACCACTTAATACTGTAAAATATACTCAGAAGGTCCTCTGGTGGGCCATAGACTAGCAGAATTATTTTCGTAATGACGATGAAGGAGAAAACTGTTAATATGTACAATCAATAAAATGGAGGATCAATTACTTACCTGTACAACTTTTCAGAGGAAGTATAATCCAAGAAGAAATGCATCTAATGTGTATTTATATAAGAACCAATGAAGAATCATACGCAAAAACCGTAAGAACTAGTTTTTATAGATCCGAATTTGTTAAGAAACGAAAGCGACTAAAAAAGGAAACTAAGTGATCGCAAAACCCAATAACCCAAGCTATTCGTAACATAAATCCGTCTAATTAAAAAACTACCGAAATAAATTTCATCAAAACATCATTCAGTCCGATCTAAAAACGTAAAACCAACAAATTGTCCGAAAATAAGTTTGTAGTAACGTAAAAAAAATCCATGGAACCGAAATGTGTAAGATATAAAATGATCAGAATCGAAATCTACCAGAAAGTGTGGAGGGATTAAAAGGATAATAAACCAACCTTGTAGAGAACGATCAACTCGATATGAAACTTGCTTTATTATCTCGTAGATGGCGCTGTCATGTCACAGTTGGACAAATCGAATCACGTCGCAAGAATTTCCAACAAATTCGTCATAATATATGCTGCTTATCCGATTTAATTGAAAAAAAATAAAAATTATTTATATTGATCGCACGACGCGCCATCTCTGAGAGAGTAGAGCAACCCGCTGTCTGATAGTTTTCGGTTCTGTACATTTCGGTTTTACCATTTATTCTTCTGAAGACTTTCAATATGTCAATTTTAGGTCTTGAGATGTATTAATTCGACAATTTTAATTCTTAAGACTTCCGATTATTACGCTTTGCAGACTTCTGTTACGAATTGTATAATTTTTTAAGTTTGTTTTTTGATTTGCTGACTTGATCGAATATATAATATAATAATATAATATAAGTTTGTAACAAGTCAAAAATAATAGCCCTAATGGTGAGTTGAACAATTAAATAAGTCAAATCTTTGTTACATTGTTGATTGAAATACTTTCATCTTAGAACATCAATACTGACTTCGATTCATCACATTGCCGTGACGACGTTATTGATAATGAAAATAATAACTTTGTCACAAAAAGAACTGTAACAATCACATTATCACCAGCTAGATTTAGAAAGTATACTTAACCGCAACGATGACTTGAGCATACCATACATTATGAGTTCCAACACACCAAACAAAGCAAAAACCGGCAAAAAATGTGATTGGTCGCGCGTTCCATCGAATTTGGTAAGAAATTAATCCGCGCCTAGTCGACTATATCGATGTTCTGTTGTTCTTGTTCGGAAGCTAGACTGTATTTCGTTTTACGACTTCCTTTTTTCAGAAGGCGCGCGATCATCTGGTTTTTTGTTTTCTCTTCTCGGTCCCGGTCGAGCATGAATCAGAGTGTGCCCGGCGATGCATAACTGTTTATCGGAGGTCGAGTCCACCGCATCCTAGATTTTTCTGTAGGAACTGTCTATTGTCTGTTATTGAATGGAATGGGAATATATTGTTGAAGATTTGGCTGGCTTGAAGTGAATTAGAACTTGTAAACGGTGTTTGATACGTGTCGAATGCGTTTTGATTGAAAAAAATCTAGATTACTCACCTACGTTATAGTAATTGTGTAAATGGGATCAGCTTTTTATACTAAAAATTCAGTTCTTTGGAAGTATTTTCCAATACATTTAGCTAGTATCTCAGTTTAATAAATTTGATGATCAACCTTTTGATACCATAATGGTCATGATGGAAAAGCGCTTGTCTCTTAACCTAGGGGTCATGGGTTCGATTCCCAGCATGGTCATCGGTCTCGTGCATGGCATCACACGTTAAAAGGTAAGGGCTGCGTCATCGCTAGCTCGGACAAGTTTCTCGAAGACTTTTGAAGGTTGTACTTTTAAGGGTGTGCAGCTGGTTGACGGAAATGACAATTTTGTTTTTTCAACAATACAGTCAATTATGACTCACTTCTTAAAGAATTGAAAACTTGTGTTATTGGATTTTCATTTCGTTAGTGTTTATCCCATAATCGGATGAGGGTGAAGTTAATGAAGCACATGAATCATTCTCATAGCTGAATATGATATACTTATAGTCAGAGTTGCAAAAAAATCACGATTTCTCAGAAAAAATAATAAATTTGATTTTTTTCATTTAAATCGTGAATTTTTCGGTTTATACTGATTTTTTTCCTTACATATAGAAATAATAAACTTTAAAATCACTTATTTTATTTTCATTATTTTTTTCTATTCGCCCAAAAATATCGTTGTCTAGAATATGTACAGTTAGAAAATCTCCTCGGCGAAATCTATTCATTAGCTCAAACAGACAACGGGATAAGTTGTGCTTTGAAAGTCGCAAAAGAACTACTTTTCAGTGGGTTCTTGCTACTAATAATTTAATCTGTCAAAATCAGATCCTTTTACCGACATGATGATTGACGAAGAAATTCTCAAAACTTTAAAAAAGTATCTACTCTCCACCGTTAAACAATCGTTATCTGCTAGAGCTTCGAAAGAATGTTTTTGACGTTTTTTTAAGTTTCTCGCACAAGCTCTGCTTTTGAGGGGTTTTCTTCGAAAACCTGGGTGATTCGTAAAAAAAATTATCTACTCATCCCAAACTTCTTGCCCTTTTCAGCACTTTTTCAACATGATTCTTTCAGGTGAGCTTTGAGACATCTGTAAGCTTTCACCATAGATCGAAAAGCTCTAATAGCCTATAGGTTTCTTTCTTTTTCTGATTTAAGGAACATTAGTTGTTTTTTGGGGGTTGGCCTTGAGGTTATTTCTTATACACCACATCTATACATCTGTGATTGCACGAAAACGATCGATTTTCAATGTTCAAAAAGGCATATCTCGAAAGGTTATGTAAATTTTTCTCGACTTTCCTCGGATTCTTGTTCACAAGACAAACCAGGTAAATACCATCTCTTTTTTTCTGATAAGATTCAAATAAGCTTACCATTACCAAATTTGAAAGAGATGTCAACAGAATTGTCAAAATTTGATTACTTACTGTTCAATACTTTCTGGGCTCGTAATATAAATATAATAATAATATTAGTACTCCCTAAGAAACACTCATAGAGTGTACCAAAAGGCTCTAGAGCGAGTTATTGATGTTTGGTAGATAGTGTATTCATTTTTCAGCTGTAGGATAACGCGGAAAACCTATCACCACCCCGGGTGGTCGTTGCGCACTCCAATCGAGCACCCAAATTAACAGAAACTTTTTTTTAATAATTGATACACCGGGTATCTAGAATGTTCTTCACATTCCGACAATAAAGACTACTCCACAATGTATCGATGCTCCTAAAATGGAATAATATCCCAACTCGGCTTCATTTGTTGCCTCAAAAACCACAATTACAGATTGTCGTGTCACGAACAGCCTCTTCCATGAGCTCTAGCATTAATTTTAATGATTTCATTTTTCCTTCTTTTTTTCGGTAGTTTCATTCTATGGTCATTAGCTTTAAACATCCACGTTTCCTGCGTAACGCGTCACTCGAAATTTTATCGTGGTAATGATGATTATTCCACATTATTCCACGTTATTCCACGTTGAGGTGGACCGTCTACTCAATTTTATCTCTCGAATCGTTACTTGATTATAAGTTGTCAGCGAAAGATGCTATCGTCTCATTCCGTTATTTTGTTTTTGTTTGATGTGGGTTGTGTGCATTGCTATCGACATACGGGGTGGGGTGTTCCAAACGGGTACTCCGTGTTACACAAGAAATCTAAACAAGTTTATTTGCAAAAATTGATATAAGAAAGTAACAGTCCAAAAATTAAATTCAAATGAGTAGTACACTGGGAAAAGCAGAAGACATCAGTTCTCAAGTATGATATATTATGAAACAGTTACAGAAACTGCATAATTTTTTCTTGTGTCGCATACAAATGTGTATGTTCGACGATTCGATTGATACTTCTTCGTCCATCAGTTTCTCAAAAACTTCCACAGGATTTAGACTCTCTAGTTCAGTTTTCACTGCCTATGAACGTGCAAAACTTCCCGTAATTCCAGGTATGCCAATATTCATTATTATTCTTGGTCCATTTTGGTAAGCAAAGATTTTGCTTCTTGGCTCGTGGACCAACATTTCTACTGGCGAGAGTGGTTGTCCGGTCTAGCTGATTCTGTAAAACAGACAGAGGAGTATCGTCCTCTCCATCACTTTTTTCCACTTCACTGTCGCTGTCACCCAACTGCACCTCAATTTCTTCAAGAATATCTTTGGGGAAAATTGCCTTTTCCTCTTGACTACACTCGTCGTCAATATCTTCCTCCTCTGTCTGCTGGTCGATGTCTGCTGTAGGAATAATAACCATATATACGGTTTTTCTCCGTCTGGAAGAGATGACGTCGTCCAAAGTTGTAGCAAAATTCAAAAATACTTTCCCAAAAAATACGTTCGTGGGAAGTTGATGATTGCCATGATCAATCGAAACTAATCTGTAAATAAAAATGTACCACTGTAGCGTCGAACAAATATTCCCCCTAAGCATCCAAAAGATCCCAGAGTGTATTTAAATGAGTACACTCGATTTCAAGATTGTTTATAACTCTACGTAAAAAGATCACATCCCACAAATTACTTCTAAGCTCATCCAACAAACATAGACAAACCAACAATGTATCATAATATCAACCAAATTGTTCACAAAGTATGTAAATTGAATATTAATTATCCCCCTGTATAGTTAGTGTTTACTTTCTGGCCAGCAGTTTTCGAAATAATTTCTCAGCTAACAACATCTGGAGCATATGTGTTTGTCATTCATATTATTTGGTAGAAAACTGTATAGAGAAAATGTCGGTAGTGTTTAATATTGGAAATTCGCATACAGATGGCTCTAATATGCTGATTTTCATCCTGTACGATGAGTAAAACGGGAATGAATGGGTTAATTCATTTTGAAGTTTTTGCTTTAAGATGTATAAATTAAAAATAAGAACAATAGTGGAGTGCGAGCAGGGAATACCATGTTTGAATCTCCCAAAAACTAGAAGACTACGTGCATTTAGTGCACAGAGGTCAGAGAGATTGGTGGAAAGAGCAAAAAACTAGGATGGAGAATATCAACAGGAGACTGGCTCGTGAATACAGATCTTCTAAGAGTACGATATCGTTGGAATTGAGGAGAAATGGTCTAAAATATCGAAAGAGACGTAAGTGCCTCAAATATTCTCAAGCGCAACTCCTTCGTACTTATACCAAGATGCTGTCGTCTACTGAAGTAATTAAAAGCGTATTGTTTTTTTTTTTTTTGAGAGAGATCTCTTCTTATCTAGGCACGACACAGGCGAGGGAGGGTACCTACTGGGGGACAGCCCCATTTCTACTGTATTTTCTTAGGTAAAGAACTGCTTTTTACAAATCAAATTTTTTTAGCAGCTTACGTTTTCATTCGATTCATGCAAATGATTAATCATTTTATTCGCCAATTATTTACAAAACTTCCAAATTTCATGGTAGAACTGATGTATAGACCACTCAACAACTTATTCAATTTCCTGACTATAAAAAACCGTAGACACTGCCATCAAATAAATCGGTAAGCCATAACAGACTGATTAATGGTCTGAAATCCTATTCCATTGAACGGCGATAGATAAAAAAAGAAATAATATGCTAGGTATTTGTCACGTTTTTATGATATTAACATTTTTAATTATTCCACTTGAATCGTTTTGATCATAAAAAAGGTGAACACATGACATTCTTCGTGAGCCTCAGTCAATAATTTAAATTTAATTGAGTCAGCAATTTACATCAACGTAGACGGTCTCAATCAAGATTATGCTTTCTGTTAGACATACGAAGGAAGTAATAACTATTTTCTGTATGATTTATAACGCTTTTTCATTGCGTCAGATTCTTCTCTATGACTGGTTCTATTTTTCCTATGAAAAACTGATTATGTTAGATTCACTTTACATCAAGTTTTCCTGTTTCGTTCCTTCATCCTGGTTGGTTTCGGTTGCCTTTGCTTTTTTTAGAGTTGGATTTGATTTTTCTGATTTTTCTTTATCGACACGAGTGTTCCCCATAGTTCTGTCCTGGCACCCACCCTGTTTCTGCTGCACATCAGTGACCTCTTCAAAAACTGCGGGAAAGGGGATATGAAATTACTTGTTGGCATTCAATGCAGTTGAGAAACAAACTCATTTTGAGAGTACTTGATAAAATTCTTACTGATCCGACTTTGTACACTATAGAGTATTCATTTGTTGAACGATGTTCCAGAGTTGTTACAGAATTGCTTAAAAAACATCATTAGTCAAACGCTAGGTAGGTGGTAAAGTTTTGTAAAGGACTATTATTTATTTAATTTTTTATTTACCATTTCAGGTTGCTAACAGAACAAAGTTCCAGAAAACAGCATCCACTATAAAAGAAATATTCTAAGCTATTTCCAAATTCATACATTAACTTTACTAATTGGTATAAAATTATCTGGCAGTAATAAAAATACGTGACTTAAAAATATGGTTTGAAATGTATTTATATTAATAATAGAGTCAAAAATGATAGAACATAATAGATCATGAAAGGACAAGTACAGGGAATGAGGAACCATTTTTAAAATTAAAAGTTTAAATCGAGGCAGAGAGAGCTATGAATTGATATCGTGACAGTGTGTGTTGAATGCTTTTTGCATATGAACTAGTGGAGAGTTCCTCTTCTTGAAGGTCCAGTCGTCTCTCTTCGAAATTAGAACGGTATAAGGCAAGTCAAAATTTACTGTTCAGAGGTCATTCCCAGACTGCTGTGACTTTCAGTGTCAATCAGCAGTCTGCTACGATCTTCATATGATTCTATAGGTTGTCCATCTAGCCTCTCTCTCCAGGAAGATGAGGAGAGGGGTTAGGTCTAGTAGGATTTCTATGGGCTTGGAATGAAGGCACTATTATTCGTATTCATAATACTTCTACATTCCGCAATTTCCAGACTCTTCATTGCATCGAATAGTCTAGTAGAATAGTCAAGAAGAACGTGTGTGCTTATTTTTCATTTTGAAGGGATGAACTGAGTATACTCGTGTCCTTCCTGTAGACATCGAAATGAAGCTGACTTTGGTAGTTTCTGATTACTGAAATGCATCAAATCATGGTTAGGTTAGGTTCAAAATGAGCGGGTTTGCTTGGCCCTCCACTGCGACCCGTAAGGGTCTACTGTGGCTCATACCAATTCTTATTTCACCAAATAAACCCAGCTTGTTGACGAAGCCTACTAGTTCATTTGGTGTATTCGGAATATCTTTCAGGTCCGAGGGAGAGAGTGAAACTCTGCTAAACATCGAAAACCTAATTTGGTCCGCGGCGCGGCAGGCACAAAGTATTTGCTCTGCTGTTTCATCATCTTCAAGACAGAGACGACATGTCGGGTCCTCCGACAGTTTCAGTCTCGTCATGTGATGATTGCAACGACAGTGGCCTGTGAGTAGGCCTGTTAGACATCGCAGGTCATCCCTGCTGAAGTCTAACAGTGTTTTGGTGAAATTCTTCGAGGAGATATTCCTTGGATTGAGCCAGTCCTGGTAGGTTTTGCCATAAGTTCAATAATTTTCTTGCTGTCCAGGTGTTCAATGTATCTTTGGCAAAACTTGTTGAGATGCCAATAAAAGGTTCTGGTCCAATATACCTACTTGTGGCACCTTCTCTTGCAAGAAAGTCCGCCGTTTCATTGCCCTCCATACTGAAGTGGCCAGGAATCCAGACCAAAGACAGACTGTTGAAGCTTCCTTTTGAGGATAGTCTTCTCTGGCAGTTTGACACCAGCCAAGTGCTTTCAAAGCCGCTTGACTGTCCGAGAAATTTTGGATGGATCTTTTTGTGAGGTTGGTTTCTTCCAGTCTATCTACACATAGATCGATGGTGTGAATTTTCGCTTGGAATACTGCCGCAAATAATCCTAGATAGGTTGATATTTCTGTTTTAGGTATATGACTATGTACACCTGCACCAGAACCTGAGGGTATTGTTGAACCATCTGTGAACCAACAGTCTTTTGCTCTCAGTAGTTCCTCTTCTTGAAGGTCCAGTCGTCTCTCTTCGAAATTAGAACGGTATAAGGCAAGTCAAAATTTACTGTTCAGAGGTCATTCCCAGACTGCTGTGACTTTCAGTGTCAATCAGCAGTCTGCTACGATCTTCATATGATTCTATAGGTTGTCCATCTAGCCTCTCTCTCCAGGAATATGAGGAGAGGGGTTAGGTCTAGTAGGATTTCTATAGCTGCCGACGGTGTGGTACTGATGGCAACAGTGATCGCCAGCTTGAGAGATTCACCTGGGCCGGTCGCTGTGAAGTTTTCGGCCACCAGGCAATGGCATCTAATGTGATCATTAGTCTAACAACCACCACAAAATTCCAGTGGATTTGTTTGGGACCTAGGCCCCAAAATTATCGACAAATCCTCCTAGAAGTTCGTATGGACATTCTTGCTTTGTGAATAATATTTTCCAAATGAGCGTTCCATGTGAGTTTTATATCAAGGGTGATCCCTAGATTTCACTACTGCTGCAAATGGAATAACCTTGCCATTGAGAAGATAAGAGAAGAGAGAGAAGTTGGAGTTGGGATTAAGCATTCTAATGAGAACAAATGAAGTTTCCCCTTCACTACACTAGTATTTCATGAAAGGAAAAACTTCTTTTCTTCTCATTGAGTGACACCACAGGTGTCCAATACCTCCTTTTCTAAAGCATTCTAATAAAAAATTCAAATGAAATTTCACTTCTTTGGGAGAAAGTTATGTTACATGCACTGAACAAAACACTTGTTTTTCGCTGGTTTTTCCTGAACGACTCTCAACAACAAGAGCACTGTTATTCAACCAGTTGGAATAAATACTTTCGGGAAGATGCCTTCCACTATTGCTTAATTTCTGAAATGACCACATCTGCAGCAGTTTACCGGCCATTGCTTTCGAAGCATCTGTATTTGCGGATTCAGTACAATAATTAAACGATATGGAGGGTTAAAGTCCTCAACTGTAGCTGAGGGATACATCGAGGATTCCATTGACAATTTACCTCATATTATATAAACCAATCAAATGCCATAATTTTCTCATTTCGAACCAAGGAGAACAGGACTTTTTGAGAACGCACTTCCTCCAGCCCGTGGTAAATATAGAAACGTCAGTTTGACGGTTCAACTCTTCAACGGACATTGATTACACAAGATGAACCGTTCTTGCAATACGCATTTAGTCTATAATATAATGTATTCGTGAAATTTTCTGATCGAATATCCCTTCAAAATGCAGAATTTTCAAAATACTGCATTTTGTCGAGATATTAACACTGGCAATTTCCCTCATATTATAAACCAATCAAATGCCATAATTTTCTCATATCGAACCAATGAGAACAGGACTTTTTGAAAACACTTCCTCCAGCCCGTGGTATTTTCAAAACGTCAGTTTGACGGTTCAACTCTTCAACTGACATTGATTACACAAGATGAACCGTTCTTGCAACACGCATTGAGTCCATAATAAAATGTATTCGTGAAATTTTTTTATCAAATATCCCTTCAAAATGCAGAATTTCCAAAATACTTTTACCTTGCCAGGCACTCACACTGTGTTGCTGTACAAAACACCTCTCGAGCAAGCTCCCGTGGTGTTTCTAAGCAACACAGTTTTCGTGCCAGCAAGGCAAAAGTATTTTTCGAAAATTCTGCATTTTGTCGGAATACTACTACTGAAAATCAAAATAAAATTGCTGTTTTCTTGGTATGCAACTTCTAGTTCTCCACCAGCATTATTTGGTCATCCCACTTCAATAGCACCATCATTGGTTATCGATGAAGGAGCTTCTACAATTGGATTGAATACTTCTATCCCAAACTATAAATAGCATGTCTGACAATCTTGACTTGGAAGTAGTAGAAAAAATTCGAAATTGTCCGTTGCCCATTCGATAATCCATCGACAACAAGAAATCCCTGCCTTGGAAAAGTTCCCCAGCATCATTTCCACGATGAGATGCGCATGTTTTCCTTGAAAAACTTATGGAAATCAATGTGGTTGTCGTCACTGGTGTGACATTAACACCAAACAATTAACCACAATGGGTTCATTACAACTCGGTATAAATTGTCCCGCGTTCGCATTATCTTCACGGCCAATTATTAGCGGGACAAGAAAAACCAGTTATTAATATCATTAATAACTATACGTACGTGAACTTGAACAAGGTTCAATAATTTTATAATTAGGTATTCTGTTGCGTAAACGAAATCGTATGTTAGTATGTGGAGTTCCGCACTAGCCTGAGGCCATAGCGAACGAGTGCAATTTGCGAATAAACAATGATAATTGTGGCGATTGGACTCGGACGCATAATTGATTATAATTGAAGGGTATCCTAGGGTGTGGTGTGTTATGTCATTGTTGAAATGGTACCCCGAGTCGAAAAAAAAATATTGCGTTCATTTACGAAATAGATTCGATAATGCAAAATGCAACGGATTTATGTCTGATATAAATATCGATAAATTCTCCGATCAAATAACACAACCTAGATGAGTATCTCTCTAACTTTGTGACATCTTCCCTCACCGGCATTGTCATGCGTTGTTTACAGAAATAATTTAATAAAATAGAAATAATGGAAACCTCGATAGTTACAACACTGGTAGCTTCACCTATGAAATGACATATTTTGATTTCCAGCTTCAAATGGTCTTTTACACATTTCACCATTGCTTAATAATAAAAACTAACGATAGTTTATCACAAATTAACTCAGAATTTGCCTTTTATTCACGAAAAAACACTTCAATAAGCCAAATACGAAAATCGAACAGAAAATGTTTTGTTGCTGCTCTGTCAAATAACAAATGCAGCGTTGCTGCACTGACCAGACTATATCGACAATGAAAAATCTCCGTTCGGCGATGGAAATACTATCGTTTTTACATGCTTCAGACAAGCTGCAATGAACGTTTCAATTGCTTTCTTATTGCTATATACCGGGTGTCCCACATTTTATGTGACAGGCAATATCTGGTTTGTCGGAGGAGATATAGAAAAATATTTCATACAAAAGTTTTATGAATTCATGAGAGCTATATTTTGATATAATTTTCAAGTATACAGAGTGTTTGGTGTAAAATAGAACGCACTGTATATAATTACATATTCAGATTCTAAGCTTAATTCTGATATCATTTCATGTTTAGTTTTTGAAATTCGGTTACGGCGTTGTTGAGTTATTGCTTGAAATGTGAAGTCTTGAGAACGACTATTATTTTTAAAAATATCTCATACGATAACTATTCTCTCTGCATCAGATCACATGAAAATTAGTCAAAATTATGGGTGTTCGTAGTTATGGTTTCAATTTTGAGTTGTGGAATTCAGTCAGGAATCATTTTGAATATGAAACAATTGCGAAATTGAAAGAGGTATTCAGGAACTAATCGTCAATAACAATGTAATATAACTTGATGAATCATTTCATAAGAATAGTACCTAGATATGTAATAAAAAATGTTCGAAGTGACGCCCATTAGATATTATGCAGGCTTCGAAACGTCGAATCACTTCTCTCGAACAAGTCGCTCTTATATCAGGCGTAATATCACTGCACGCTAGTCGAATTTTCATTTTCAGATCATCCACATTCAAAGGGGGAGTGGTGAAAATAATATCTTTTAAATAACTCCATAGGAAAATTTCAAGCGGTGATAAATCTGGAGAACGAACCGGCCACCGATTACCGATCCATCTATTTGGGTGCGTTCTATCCAGATATTCAGTAACAACCTGTGAATTGTGAGGAGGAGCACCATCTTGTTGCCACCAAATTCCTTGTCGTTCTGCTATGGAAATATCTTCCATCAACTGGATCAAATCATACCAAATGGCACGCTAAAATGACAATAATGTGACAATAACCAAAGTTGTTGTTTTTATTTTCACATAATCGTTGTCAATGATATGATAAAGCTGTGAATGTAACTTGATTATTATGCAATTTGAATAAATCTCGGAAGTTGCACGTCCTCGATTATCATAAATCGCATAATAATCTCGTTACATTAATAGCTATTATTCAGTAGGATTCTAGTTCAATTTAATAAAAAATATAGACAGGATTCGTGTACGCGTTAAAGATTTTTTGATACCTTCTATTAAACCTTATTTTAAGTGCAATAACTCAACAACGCCGTAACCGAATTTCAAAAACTAAACATGAAATGATATCAGAATTAAGCGTAGAATCTGAATATGTAGTGATATACAGTGCGTTCTATTTAAAAAAATGGCATTTTGGTATGTAGCACCTACACCAAACACCTGTATATTTGAAAGTTATATCAAAATATAGCTCTCATGAACTCATAAAACTTTTGTATAAAACATTTTTGTATATCTCCTCCGACAAATCAGATATTGCCTGTCACATAAAATGTGGGACACCCGGTATTTCATCGTAGGTATTTTGGGGTTTCGATACCATGAATATACTCGACAGAAATAAAAATCTAGCTGACGTGCTTACTGTATCCTAAAAATATTTGTGACATGGCAACAATGTCATGATTTGAGGGATTACATTATGAAAAGATCGGAGGATAAATTAATGATAACCCCTTCCATTTCAACATTGTACACCCAGGTACAAGCAGGTACATAAAATACAATTGTGACTGCGCAATTTTCAATTAACTATTTATATTCAGCGGAGACATTCATTCTGGTATGAATGAACATGTATTTCAAATTGAAAGGATTTTGCATAAAGATGTTCAACAAATGATGTAGAAAACTACGCTTCAAATGGGATGTTACTTCTAAATGATGGCAACTAGTGTAACATTGCTTGCTATGATAATTGTGTCAGTGACATCTGCATTTTGTTTCGTGCTGCTTAAAATTATGCGGAATTGGTTTAATTGGGGCTTCTATTAGATTCAAAGAGACTTTCTTCTGATATCTTCAAAAGAAATAATCGAGTTGACTCTTTTATGAAAAATATGGATCATGATACTTATTTCGCATAATTGAAATGTTTGCTGTTCAAATTGGCTTAGTTTTACGTCAGTGATTATTATAATTGTCATGATTCAAAATAATATTAATAACAATGTTGTAAAGTCTACGTTTGAACTTGAATTACAGTTAATAAGTAAATTCGTTCAATATTGTTTCCATGAGAACCCCCACTAATTGAAAGTTACAATTGGAGTTAATCAAGTAAATAAGTTCGGCAAAGAAAAGACATTCTCTGTCGTTTCATAAATATTATGACACCATCATGAATAGAAATATCAACTATGATTTATTGAACGGTTATATCCATTGGGAAATAGAACAATACCAAGTAACTTCAAGAAGCTTTTAAAATATTCTTGCGATATCGAGATTCATGGCTTCACAAAATAATCAATTAAGAAAATACCATTAAACTATACAGCTCGACTTCACCGAATTCCAATATTTTACTCAACTTGATATTTGACTTCTGCTTCTACTCACAATTTGTCTCTTAGATGTGACTCCTCAGTTATAACTTAACTGCTGTCGGCCATGCTTCGAGATTGTTTCGTTGATGACGTAATCGGGAATTCTACTAGGTGCTGTTTGCTCACTTTGGTAGAGCTGTAGAAATTACATGAAAAACACAGGTGAGTGCTCAAATGAACACTTGAACTACAGCTGAAAAGTGAATACACCACCATAAACATCAGTGAGTTGCCCCGGAGCGCCACGGCAAATAATAATAATAGTCGTCCTCTACCCGCGCAGGCTATCGATTGGACATTGGACACATTTTGGGGAAGTTTTTTCCCCACATTTTCGCAGCCGTTTGACATGATACCAACAAATCTGGTACCACTGGATATTGTAATGATGATCCCTACCAAAATATGGAAATGTACTTGGTGTCTTTTTATGAAAGATCACCAATGTCATTTCTAGTCGAAGATGGATAACAGTATATTTTGGGTTTGGTTCACAATTTTCAATAAACCTACCACAAAACCGAACAATTTTCAATCTTGTATCGATTTTCATGTATATTTCAGTGTGTCTAAAGATGACAAGGTTGCTTGCCGAAATACACTACTAGATGGCGCCATGTTACCTATTTCTTAGTGGCAGCAGTGTTGAAAGTAATTGGGAGAACGTTTGAGTTCCTATCATTGCGTATTTGCAAAAAGTATGAATGCAATGCAGATCAACAACACAGGTTTCCAAAACAAGTGATATTCCAAAACATGATGTTAGCGCCATCTAGTAGTGGAACTCCAAAGCTCATTTCCATATTGGTATTAAGTCACTCTCCACTACTGATACGTATTGACGATAATTTTACGTATGCCGAAATGAATGATGATTTTTTTTCTCATGTTCATTAATGTGCCGTCTTGCGAATGCAAGTTCAATCCTAACATACTATATACTACATACTCTTTCAAGATTCTGATATGGTGGAATATAAGGTGAATATCCCAGGCTTATACTGTTTATAACAAAATTTTACAAGTTTCCCTCATTCAAAACAGTTTTTGATGTTCTTCGAGGTTTTTCTTTCAAATTTAAATATCTTTTTCTTCTTCTCCCGCACCACTGACTCGAAGGACTGTTGAAAGCCACAACGAAGTCCAACTTATTGAAATGTAAATGGCCTCTCATTTGTTTCGTTCGATTAGTTGTGTTATTAATCGCCCCATGTATTTCTGTAATTTGGTTTTGATGCAAAATTTTCCACATCTGCGCATAACTTAAATGTTAAATGAGCGCGAGGCAAATGAAACGCGTTTTCATATCTTGTATACGAAGCGAAAGGTTTTTTTTTTTTTTTTTTCGAGTTGAACGTGCTTTGACAGTATTTATTATTTATGTAGGTATACCGGGTAACATGAGTTCAGTGGAAATTTTGACTTTTCTGGAATATAACAATTATTAGGAATCGACCGATATAGAAATTTTGGCCGATACCGATACTTCAAATACCGATATATCGGTCTATCGGCCGTTCGTTTCTTTGGGAAACTCACGAACTTTTTGCTGGTGAAGGCACATCAGGAAGTTCAAAGCGAAAACGAAAACAAAGGTCTGCTTTTGTTGAGATAATGGATGATGAAATTAAATTATACAAAAGTCATCTAGTAATTTCCAGAAATAAAAATCCCGTTCAGTGGTGGAACTACAATAAATTAATATTTCCCAATCTCTTCCCGCAGGCTGGGATATACTTGTCTGCACCAACTGGAAGTGTCCCCAGCAAACAAGTTTTTTCTGAAGCTGGTAATATTTATGATGCAAAAAGGAGCAGGCTAACTCCTGATAGGGCAGAAAGCTTATTATTTTTGCACCACAACCTACCAAATCAAAATTATCTATATCAATCAGATATTTTTGTATTTCAGTAAAGTGAAATAATTCTACCTTACAGTTGTAATCCGAATCAAGTTTCATTCTATTAATTTTTAATTTCTGGTCAAAGAATTTAGAGGATTTTACGTTACATGCATTTTATTTCCAAAAAAGATGTTATTTTTAATGAAAGTGTGTTTTTTTTCCTAATCCTAATCCTAATTGGATACGATAATCGGCCAATGAGGCCGATATAAATATCGGTATCGGTCGATCCCTTCAACAATAGGTCTGGAAATTAGGTAACGGGTATGAATAAACGTTTATTATGAAAAAAGTTACAACAGTGCAGTGTTGGAGTACTGTGGTGGCGTGGTGCTATGATTTGTGCAGCAGACTCATGGACCGAGGATCCATTGGTCGTTTCCTGACTGGGCCAAGAATTCTTAATTTCATTCTACTAAAACTCAAAATACTGACCAGGAAAAGTCGTCAAAAACTCACTGTTGGCTTCAAATTCACAGTGTTGCTCCTAAGATGCCGTGTGGAGTAGGTTGTAACAAAGCCTACAAGATCACTTTCGACCGAAGGACCTAAGCCAATCAAGAATATTTGGATGATTCATTACTGTAATGAAACGAATAAAGTCGAAGTACCCTTCCTCTCTACACGTTTCCACCAACTGGAAAAGTAAGGCAAACATCTGTCGGAAAACAACAAATTCTCTGGTTAATAAAACGACGGACATTGAACTACGTCTGACAGATATTTGTGCAAGGTTTTTCCAAGAAGGCCCAATCACAAGTGCATATTTTGTAATCAAACAGTAGATCATCCTTCATTTGGCTGGTAATGACCACCTGCAGACATGCATGTTTCGAGGTTTTGCCTCTCATCAGTGCCAGGGTAGGTCGGACAACATTATAATTGTCCTGTCCCTGCTAAATGAATAATAATCAACTGTGCGATTAATATTTCTCCACGAATGAAGCTGCTACGACCCACAACTAAGTTGATCGCAGCGCCATCCGCTTGGAAAATCAAGAAACACATTCATCGAAAAGCACAGACTCCAGGAAAGTAGGGAAGTAGTTCTGACACATGTTTCCCTCATTTTTCCACCTGGTGGAAACGTGTGGAGAGAGAGTGTACTTCTATTTCATTCGTTTTATTATCGTGATAATCTGCAGCACATATTTTCGAACTATTTTCAAATTAATACATTCATTACTGTGAGTTTGTTTAATTTTTTGATAATTAACTTGTGCTGTGCTGTTGTCTTACCTCTTTTGTGATCAGTCATATTTTATTTATACATTCAATCGTGGTTTGTTCATACTTATTTCTATATTTTTCATGGCTTACAATGTTATCAAACTGTACTATGTGATATTTTTGTTTTATATATATGACCTACCATAAGAACAGACTTTACCAAAAACGGATAATTTATTATTATTATTCGACACATCTTGATGAATACAATGACTTTCCTGCGAATGGAAAAACATTTTTCTAGTATATACGAATACTTCGTATTTTTCAGTAAGTATATACTTTTTTTTCAAAAATCAAATAAAAAAGCTCTCTAAAAGGAAAATTGATCATTTATAAATAATCCAGCCAATCGAACAGAAAATAATACCATAGCCCCATACGACTGACGAATCAACTGTGCCCAACGCCTGACAACGTTTTTCCACAAGAACATATTTTGCAATACTTTTTGTAACAACCATCAATTAGAAATCAAAAACAGGTAACTATCTGCATACTAGTTTCACGGTTCACCCGATCGTCAGTGCAGACCCGGTCACAAAATACTATCGATTTCCAGTTGGTTTTTTATGTGGCCCTATGATTACCCCAGCATCCACTAAGAAAGTGAGCAACAGATCCATCTAGTACCCAAACTTCGTTTGAAGCCAAATGAACTTATTTCACGTGGAATTGGGTGTACCTACTTGACGAAAAGTAATGGATACCTAAAATTCTGTGTTTCTAAATAATTGATTATTCATAAATAATCATGTCTTTCGCCCATTTTCCTACACCTTTTTCGACATGAATACCTTCCAAGAGGTCATTTTGAACAGTGAAAAATAGCGACTTGAGTTTATTTTTACTTTCAGTTTTTTATTTCTAGTCAGGTTCTTTTTACAATATCTATCAGATGTAGTTGTTAGATATTACAGGAAATGTTATTTTTGATATAGGTTTTTTTCATTTTCGAAATTACAATTTCCATTTGAGAGTTCAGTGATACTTTTTCGGAGGTTGGCGACCAAAAAATATATATTATCATCACAGATTGCTCTGAAGTTTCGCATGATAATCTAGTACCCCATTTTACTTTCGGTAATTAGTCATAGTTCACCCTGTGTATGGAATATATGGCATTACTAACCGCAATCATTTTTGCTCATAATAAAATATTGACACTCATCCACTACACTGGCTTTCAATCCGAATTTTGGAAATCGAACAAATATTTTAAATATTCTTTTGTAAAGACGAATGAAGATCTCATCTGAAATAAAATTTCCTCATATACCTACTCCAAAAATTACACTTTCTCTCGGTGTAACATCCACTATTGCCTGTTCTAGAGATATAAATTGAAATCAAATATGAATATCCTCTGACAGGTCGAAAATAAGTAACCTACTAATTTGCAGTTATCCAAATTAAATTTTTCGAAATTATCAGTAATGTATAACATGACAGTCAACACCTTGACGATATCTTTTAAATTTGAAATTCACCGGTTGATTCAAGACCGCCTGCTACTTTCGTACCGACATGAAACCGTGAAATGCGTGAAAATTATGCCTGGAACCAGCTGGACATTATCTTGCCTTTCAACGGGTGGACTAGCGGAAGACATAATGTAAATTAATAAATATTCTAAATTCGGTTTTGCCATTGTCCTTGTTGTTAGCGGAAGGTATTACTTCAGATATATTGGAGTGATATTGATACAGATTAGCAAGTTTTTTCTCCCTAATGCATATGCATACGACTTATTTTCAATTCTCCTAGTTCTTCGTGAAGATGTGATGGATCCGCAGTGTTTGCCTGTTTTCAAATACAACTCTCCGCAAACGCATATAGTCAAAATCGGTCTTAACGTGCGGGTGAGTTAGACTTTAATGTGGTGTATGACGAATGGAATAAATGAAAACCTACAAAAAATTAGGAAAATAAAAATATAAGTAACACCGAGAGGTAACCCGCTGTGGAATTCTGGTGTACAGTAGCTTGGAATTACATAGAAATCTGTAAAATTCCTTGAAATTCCGTGGAATTCCCTACATTTCCGTGGAAATCCTCGGAATTCTGTAAAATTCCCCTAGAATATAAGTTTTGTTTCATTCTCATTCTGATCAGTTATTGAGTGAGACGATTCAACTTTTTCTGACATATCGATATGTCATCAAAATATATTTTTGTAGTATGATGCAGAATCAGCTCGTCGAGATACAAATGAGGAGAGTCTGCAATTTAAAAAAAAATGGATAGTAGAAATTTTCTAAAATTTGATTGTGTGAGGGAATTTTTTATGTTTTAGTTGTTTTATGCTAAAAGTTTTTCGCATATAGTGCGAATTTCACGTAAATCTGATGATTTTGTATTGTTCATGATTTTTAAGTTGTAGACCCGTTAGAACTTTTTTGAGTTTTTGACTAGGAATTTGCAGAGTATACTAATCAATTTCAACAATCTGAATCGATTGACGTTCGCAGAATTGATCTATCTTTAACTGTTTTTCAGATGAAAAGTTGATCTGAAGTTAGGAGGGATGATTTCCTTAAAAAGAAAAATCAGTTATTTATATTAGTTATATTCATGAAAATTTTCCTTATTTCAGTAAGTCGTCAGTCTTCCATCAACAGAACAAATTATCTGGATATTCACTTGCTACTAGAACTAACGTCAAAACTTTACAGCACAGTCATTCAATGTCACATGTCCCGCCATCTGTTTGAGAGGAGATAAACCAAATCTTATAGTAAACAGGTTGCTAAAACATCCGCTAGATGGCAATAATGGTAGATATATAATAATAATATAATAATAAATCATAATAAGATGGTTCATTTTTGGTACCACCGTGCATATAGCTGAAATTCATACTGTCAACTGATGCCCTTCAAATAGTTCTTCAGATGGAGATGTTTGAGCTGAAATCATGCATTTCTCAAATGACCAATTATGGATCATGACGCGACATTTCAGACTCCAAAGATCTCGACATCACAAACTCGGCTATTGTGTCATACAAAATCAAAAATACTCTGCTGAATTTTATAACAATACCTGGAATATTTATTCATCGAATTATTGAAAGATGTGGAGATATGTTTGTCATTAAATTTCTCGAAGGAACTTTATGATATTTCTCACTAACGAAAAAAAGTTTGGATTATTCTTTTTGTTACCACATATTCAAGTTTATTGATCTGTTTCATCTTATTCTCAAATTCATTGCATTTCCGTGAATTTCCCTGGAATTCCGTGGGATTTCCTGGAATTCCGTGGATTTCCCTGTAATTCTGTGGATTTCGTTGAAATTCCATGGATTTCGTTGAAATTCCATGGATTTCGTTGAAATTCCATGGATTTCGTTGAAATTCCATGGATTCTTTTGGAATTCCATGGATTTCCTTAGAATTTCTTGGATTTCGTTTTAATTCTGCGGATTTCCTTGAAAATTTCATGGAATAGAATTCCAGTGTACGCAATTTGTCTTGCAGTTTACTCCATGAGATGTCTGGAAATTATAACGGAAGTTTTAGGATGTAATAAAACTCGCTTTGCATGAAGTTATTATACAGGGTGTTTCACAATTGAAAACTTATGCTAAGGTGATAATCATCCGATGATTTCAAGAAAAAATCTTAATATAAACATGGGAGATACAGAGTGTTGAAATTTAACAAAAACAATAATGATACGCCACTGGGTTTTGTTTCATCTGTGCCTACTTTACTGAGGACTTCTTTCCCCAATGTTTGTTTTACTGGTGATAGCCTTCCCGAGTAATAACGCTGGTTTGTTTCAAAGAGTTTTTGCTCTTGAAATCGACACTTGTCCCGTAAAGAACCCTGAGGCGCATATTAACGGTCCAGCAATCATAATATTTTATCTCCCAGCTGCTATCTCATCGAGCTGATAATGCGAGAGTGATTTTCATGAATGATTTTAAATTTCATGGCAGAATACAAAACAACGAAAAGTTGTCTTCATTTGCATCGACACCGCACTGGCATCACACGGCACGACAGCCTCCGTTTCCGCTAATGGAAACGTTGTTATACCCGTCATTCGCCTTCTACTTCGAATTGCATTTTATACGTTCGGTTGTCATTTTAAAGTTCAAGTTTTTTTGCAGATGTCGTGAATTTCTCGTGAATCCTTATTACAGAAATGCGGCAGGAGATAATTATCGCCTCGCTAATCTTACGAAACAAATGAGTAGTCGTTTTGCGGAAAGGCTGTCTCGGTATTATGCTGTCTACAGGTGGATTTGTTTTGGTCCTAAGATGCAATCGTTTCTTTCTCTGTTCAGAACAGTTACAACTGTCTTGTTCCATGAGAGTAACGAGCATTTTCACAGAATATGCGTATGAATCGACTAATTTTTATTGATTGATAGTAACGAATCTCAGCTCATGTGGGATGAAGTCGCAGACAAGGATATTTATTATTGGATGCTAATATATTTATTCTTTCACCCTACAGCCACTAAAAAGGAATAAAAGGAATGTAAGACTGGTTAAAAATTGTTTAAAATTGTTTTTTTCGTTAACCAGCTGTCGTCCCTCTACGAGCCAAGGATTACCGAGGTCTAGCCTTTCAAAGTGCGATTCCTAGCACTTCTTCAGGCCATCAGGAAAATAAACTGCAGTCGCAAGGCTTTGAACCCACACGACCGGCAGTCAGAATGATTGGAAAGCAATGATTCCAACCACTCGACTACTGGCCTAAAAATATAATTATGACCAGAGCTGTGCCAAGCACTTTCAACAGTAAAATGCTCGCAAGCACTTTCAGAAAGTGCTCAGAAATTCAGAGCATTGAGCACTAACACAAACTTATCTCAGTTTAATTCGAAAAGATTATTGAACCATCGAAATGATCCAGGACGACAATATTGTTATAGGACTTGCCAGCAACCCTCTGAATTGTTGACAACAAAATCTTATATCTCTGAAATGTTTGAAATTCCTAATTACTTACTTATAATTCATTGATATTTTCACATCCTTTATTTTCACTGTCTCTGTATCTGTCAGACCAATTACTGTCTGAAATATGCTTTGATTCTATCATTTATTCATATTATAATTTTTAATTGTATGCTGAGTGTAATTTAACCTCTTACACTCCCGTGATATCGTACTTTTTTCTGGAACAAATATAGGGGCTGTTTCAATCCAGAGTTCCTCAGTCAACTTAGAATACCTCCTTCAAGTTTTTCACATGGTCCTCGATGTGACAATCAAAGTTATGTCGTCAAAATATGATAGACCAGTCTTCCGTGAGAGTCCCTTCAGAACTGTCCCTTCAATCTCTGGTGCATTACAGACTCGAGTGGCATAATTGTGAACTGCCACAGTCCTGAGCCTACGATAAAAGCTGTATTTTCTCGATCTTCTGGAGCCATTCCATTCCTACCTGCCAATATCCGCTCTTCAAATCAATGGTCGAGAAAATCCTAGAGCCGGCTAACGTGTATATAGTGTCGTCTATCCTCGGTAGAAGGAACTATCCTTCTTCGTCAGGTTATCCAGTTGACGATAATCTACTCAAATGCTGGTTGTTCCATCTTTCTTCCTCACCAGTACGACTGGAGATAACCAGGGACTGTTTGATAGTCCAATTACTTATTTTTTCTCCATATCGTTGACTATATTGTCAGCTCCTCCTTCTTGACTATGGAAAGTCTTCTAGTTGATGACTGAATTGGTGGGTATCGAAGATGTCTTGGTACTTCCTGAATAATTCTCCCAGTTTAGGTTGTTGAGCTTATTGTATAACCTTGGCCGAGGTGACAACCAATTCCAATTCCGCTTGCAAATTGCTGGTTAGCTAACAGTGACACATACCCTCCTGATCACAAAGGAAATCATCCCAAAAATTGTACCTTTCTTCAAAGTCACTGGTTTGATGATTTACACAAGAAGATCTTCCCTAGTGCAATTCATCGCCCAATTTTCCACTACTTACACTCCTATCAAGGCGAGCCTGAAGAAGGGTTTCAGCCCTCTCAAATACTCCCACATCTCCATCCTACAGGACATGAATCATCTCTTCACTTCTTACCAGCTTTTTTCCTTGATACGTAGGATGCCTTATTCAAAATTCAGCTCGAATCATCAGGATTCGTGATATCTATTCTGATGATTGCATTATCCTCGATGTCTGCTACGAGAGTCCGGTATTTCCCTTCAGTGCTGCCAAAAACTAGCTCAATTGGTAGTTCACCATACCACGTGGCTGACTCCCCTGTTACAGTGCGTAGCTTCCAATTTGACGGTTCTATATTCTTGCTAAAGTTTTAGTAAAACTAGTTCCAAAGATTTTTTTAGTCTTACCTACAGCAAGGCTCGTTGTTGATGAAACCTTCTACGAAGTCACCTTTATTTTGTCGTTTAAAAATAGCGACATTTGTATTGTTAACCGGGGCTTGCTGGATGCAGGCCGACGCGAAGGTTGCTACTTCTCATCGACCTTAAGCGGTATCGATTTTTTAATGTTGTACATTTGCTATGCACGTGCCCAATTTTTTTACAATTTAGGTATCTTATCAATTCTTTACCACTTCTCTCATCACTTTTCCTATGATAGATTCAATATTAGTAGGCTCCTGTAGATGTTCCTCAATCATCCGAACTTCGATCTAGCTTTTGCAGGATTGTTTCGCGATCCAAATTCCAAAGTATTGGACGAGCCAGTGTAAATGCTTTTCTGGTTTCTTGGTCGCTAAGTCCATCCAGGAATGTCTAAACTCCTAATCGCACTATCACAGTTTCCGGTGTTCATCTGTTGCTGATAATGTTTCTGTTATTGGGCGGTAAGGGTTTGTAAAATATTCGTTGCTTCTACCTGCAATGCCAGAGTTGATGCTACAGCCCTTTTCTAGCATTTATTCTATTTGCTTTGGTAGCAGCTTCAAGTTGTCGGCGGTAATTGGCCCATGGAGTACTGTTGAAGTTCTTCTTTTAGACTAGTCGAATTCTTTTGAAGCTTTTCTTCCAGACACGCCGAATTTTGTTGGGGTTCTTCTTCGAATAAAAAAGTTTCAGGATATTTTCCTTCTTGAATCAAAATTTCTGGGAGACTTTTTTTAAATACTACCGGCTCTTGTATGGTAACAGTATGATAAATTCTTGCATTCTGTACCTTTAGTCTTTCAATCGTCCTAATTATTATTCTCTGTACGTACATTTTGTTTAGTCAAAGTTTGATCCCTTACATTTTTGTTTAACGAAACTAACTTCAAAGCTGAAAACAATTGCTTTGTATCGAATAATCTGTGAAAGTAGGAACGGGCGTCCCTTTCACGTTGTTTGTTTACGGGAGATCATGAGTGACGAATATTTTCCGTGATTAAAAAAAACGGCTAGTCACTACATCGCATCGTCAGTGTTCAATAGGAAATTGATATTAAGAAAGGCAAAAGCAATTATGTCTATAATAGAACGAATAAATTGTGTAAAATAATGCATTGTTTGAACCAAAGCCGCTACAATATCTCCAGTGTTGGGAAAAACCGTGAAATTCTTGATTTATATTATAATATCACAATAAACATTTTGCTGAAACATGATATTGGACAATTTTTGTTCAATGAATATTGCAACTATAAGGAACTCCTTTCAGTGTTTGGTGTAATGATTATTATAGAATTCATGTTTTTTCCTATTTCGAAACACATCAGAATTAAGAAAGAAAATGAAAAATCATCGTGATATGTGGAGGGAAACTGAATATGAATATAATAAATGATATTTTTGCAAATACCAAATGGATTCAGAAGTAACAGATCAACACCTAACGCATTGAAAAAGTAATAAATCTGGTTGTTATATGTCTTGAAAACCACAAGTTTAGGGCCTCAACCCCCTGCGACCTGCCCAAAACTGTTGATTGCCACATTCGTTCTTTACTTTTCGGGAGGTTATAGGACTACCTCTTGAAGTATTTCAGTCATATTCGAAAGATGAATTTTCCTCCAAAAAAATATTGTCAAACATGGTGTTCCTCAAGGATCCGTTTTAGGGCCTATTTTAATTCTGATTTACATCAATTATTTCAGCCAATGCAATTTACCATACGAATGTACTTTTTGACGATACAACCATCTTGACATCTGACAAAACAGTAAATGACTCAAAAGAGAAGAGTGGCGCTTTGAACCATGCTTCTAGATAGTTCACAGTCAACCAACTGAAGCTGTCCGGAGACAAGACAGGAAAAAAAATTCCAGTAAAAGAACATTGTTGGTGACAGCCAAAATGTTAACTTCATCGAAGGCAATTTATCATGGTCTGCTCAGGTGGAATAATTGTTAACAAAATTCCAAGAATATTTTGCCTTCAGACAACTAAGGAAAGTCTTGAATTTTGGAGCTCTAAAGATTGCATACTTTAGTTTTGTTCCACTCTCATATAAGTTATGGACTACTTTTATGGGAAAATTCTTCTCACATGTAAAAAAAAATAAAAATGTGTGTCAATTTGTGTATAGGGTTATATTAATTCCACCGAGAATCTTGAGGATACTTTCTCAAACACTAACAACATCCCGTCAAAAATTCAGTAGTTCTGAATAATGTCCACCCCATTCTCCCGCCGAAATTCTGTTTACCATTCGAAAGCCTCGACATCTCTACAACTTAACGATCATCCTAATGCATTTATCGAGTCGTCCTTGGCGATACGTTGTCCGGACGTGGACAAATGACGTGGGGGTGGTTCCCACCATTATCGTTAAGACGCTCCGGGCACCCCCGCGACGATGGGTGTATCTGCTGCCAACGCAGTCATCAGCATCGGTCATTACGACGAGATGAGATGAGATCTTTGACTAGATGGAATCGTAATGTTGGAATTGAGGTATATACGGGGATGTCGACCAACGATGATAAGGTCGTTGGAATGTGAGTATGCCATGATTAATTTTTTTTATTTTTGGTATCTCGCGAAAATTGGAATTTTCAAAGGTGTAGGTATATTTCGAAAAAAAATCTCTATGCAATGAGTTTGAGAGATTTGTAGTTGTTTAAAGGGTTTTAAGGAAGAGATATTCTTCAAGTCTCTAGGCTGACCACGAAGGCCTAGGAATACGAACTAGTCGGGTCGGTTACAATGAAACTGCTATTTGGATCGGTTAATGATATTCCAGAAAACCATCTTTCACGAAAATATCTATGAAAATCGAGCTATAACAAAAGATATAGATATTTCAATTAAACAATTAAATAGCGTTTTGTTAGGTCTGATATAACGGAGCCGAATCTTTAATGTAATTAAATATAGGGGAACGTTGTGCTCTTTTGTCAAGAAATTAGAATCATATGACACAGAATTTAAAATTTTGCCTCACCTTAATTTCTTAATCGTTTTATGTCTCTGTTGTATGCTATACTGTGTCTTTTCATCTTCATTGGTTGGAATTCGATTCGTCGCAAAAGTAACTATTTTCGAGAAGTTAACACTTACTCTGATTGTTCAACTCTGTACACAACTCGACAAGGCTAGAAGAGCCAGTATATGAACTTATATAAATGAAAAAAAAAAGATTTAACAATACTCAAATATTCATATTGAATTCATAGAAACGTAATCAGAATTAACAAATATTTAATAAGCAACATTCAGAAATTAATTACTATTGAAACGTATTGAATTATAATAAACTAATCCTGAAATAATATAAATGAGGCAAAATAACTTATTTACGTCGAGATGCAAAACAATGATGTAGTTCATTCAAATTTCAATGAATGCACTAAAATTTGATCAGAAGAATCATAATGACTGATATGAAAGTTGATTGGAAGAATCAACTTTCTAGAGGAAGGAGAAATATTGTTCATAAAACTAAATAATTGATAATGCAAATTAAGTAATTCCCATATTGAAATCAGAGTTGAAGCCAGAGAAGCCTTATGAAAAATTCACACAGGGTGTCCACCAACCTGGAAAACATGGAAAACCTGGAACAGTCAGAGAATTGATTTATGTGTCCTGGAAGTCAGGGAAAAACGTTAAAAATTACCAAAGTCAGGGAATGTCAGGGAATTCTATTTCCAGCCATCTAGGGAAATATAATATAAATCTTGACATCAATGCCCCAAGACTCATCGATAATTAACCTACAATTTCCTTCCAAAACATACCCGTTGGGAAATTGAAATTTCCTTCCACAGAAGAAATAACTATAATTTTCATTTCATTATGATGATGAGAAATTATGATCACTTCACTCAATAAATCTGAATATGATTCACTGATAATTAACCATAATTATCCACATAATTAGGCTCAGAGTCTGTTTGGACAGTAAATGTTTTTTCAACATATCCGTTACTGGTCATGGAAAACTTGAAAGTGAGACCTGGAATACCTGGAAAAGTCAGGGAATTCAATTTTACAAAATTGGTGGGCATCTTCTAACAGAATTTACACAAAGAATACAAACAAACTGAACAATCTACATGTTGAGTGTATCGAGTATAAACGAAGAATGACTTATATTTCCTTCGGGGTGACCATTAGAATATCTTGTCCCGAACAAAAATATTAAGATCTGGAACTATTCAAATATTTGAAAGTGCCTTATTTCATCATATTGCAGGTAGTCCCATTCAGAAATTGTTTATTTCACACTCGAACACTCAAAACTAATTCGTAATATGTATCCCTCGGGGTTTTGCAAAGATCGAGTCAAAAACTGAAATTCACAAGTGGTCGACGAATGATTTTTTTTACGATAGTATAGGATCTTTCAACTTAGTGTGTGACAATTTTAAACAATATTTCTGGTTTTATTGTCAACTTATTTGTTGACTTACTGGATAGGTCAAGTTCGGAATGCATCTGTGTTATGTAAATCGTTAAAACATCAAATTGTTATTTCCATCAACTGGATGTATCTACCCTTACGAACAACCTTTTGAAGTCTTCAAAAGATTTGTGTGAGATAAGGAATTTCAACGTGTGATGTCATGCACGGAATCGATGAAGTTGTTGAAGAAGTTCATATCATGAAGTGGAATGTAAGAATAAGTCATCTCCATAAATATGTGGAGATGACTTATAGAGCCTCATATTTCTACTTCAAAGTTAATATTGAAGGTTGGATTTTGAAAATCTATAGTAAAAAGATTTATTGAACTTTAACTTATTTCAAACCATGGCTTACGGGTTGAAAGTGGTTCTGTGTATCGATTTTCTGATGGAATTCAAATACTTTACTATAAAACTTCATTTTCGACCCCTAAAGCAGGGAGGAAAATGATACTTTTCTTCCCTGAGAACAAAAATTCTCCTCCCTCCAAGATACTTCCACATGAGCAAGAGTTTTTTTTCTATGCTCCATCCACTAAATACCGTTCGAAAAAAATTCTCGAAACTAAATTTCCTGGTAATTTCGTCAGTTGGGAGATCGGCAAGTTGTGCACTTTCGGTGGGGGTTGAGCCCCTTACGTTGTGTGCTGTCCCTTTGAGTCCGACTTCAGCCAACCTGAGGTTTGCTCCCCAAGCAGTTCTCCTCACCATGGTGAGGTCCAGAATTACCTCTATATATAGCTGCTGTTGGAGTCGACCTCATTACTCCTGATATTGAGCCATTGATGAAAAACATTTTTGATTCACCCAGTATGAGTTTGTGGGTAATAAACTATTTTAGTGATACTCTGATGTACCAATTTGGGAAGCTCTTCAGCTTATTCTCATCTTGGACACGCTGAATGACATTCCCACCGTTATAAGATTCTTATTTGTATGTATATCAGATCAGCGAGCGCCGAAAAGACGAACATCGGAAACAAATCAATGCCGCGCACACACACGCATTAGCCGACTGGATATCTAGATCTGTCACAGATAGTTCGGCGGTCGGGAGACGACGCTGGGGACGCTGCGCTGCACCGGAAGTGACAGCACTGATGTCGTGACAAATGAACCGGCGCCGTCGTCTTTTGTCCTCGGCAGCTAGATAGCTTTTTTTTCGTTCCCGCCATCTAGGATCGTTTATTTTTAAGCGGTCTTGTACCATATCCGCCTTTTGATTGTTTTCGAAAATTGAACCAGAGGAAGTTCCGGTAAGGGAGACGACGGCTTAACTGATGAATTGAGAATTGCGATCGAATTAACGTTCGACAGAATGGAAGTACGGAAGATTAGACAGTGTGTCGTATTGAATATAATGTTCTTTGGGGATTATTGACCTCGTCAAGTCGAATTTTTACCAATTTTGTCTCTGTATATCAGTATATAAGGAATTCCTTGGGATTCCGTGGAATTCCGTGGATTTCCGTGGAATTCGTTTATTTCCGTGAAATTCCTTCAAATAAAATTGTTCGTTCCATTCTCATTTTGAATTATGTCTGTTATAAGTCTCTCCAAGAGAAACTATATTAAAAAAATTAAATGGAATTTTGAGCTATGCTTTAGGCTATACATTGAAAACTGTAAAAAAGAAACAACGCAAAAATACTTAGTTATTTGTTTTACTAAGCATAAAACACAAGATTTAATGCTGCGACTGGTGTTTCATAGCCGAGGCTATGAAACCAGCCAAGGTATTAAATCTGCTTCTCCGCCGTGTGAAACATATATTTTTTTTTCAAATTTGGTCCAATTCCAAGCGAAATATATTAATTGCGTTTCATTATCAATATCAAAATAATTAAATTATTTCATCAAAGGTAACTGGGCTCTTCGTTAGTATATGTTTACCGCTGATGTTGAATTGTTTGTTTATTTTAATGTCAATGTTGAAAATGTATCACGTAACTGTTAGAAATTGATGTAATTCAAAGTGAGGATGAGTTAACAACACCACCTGAGGAAGTACAACTTTTGATCCTGTCAGATCTCACCAAAAATCCACTTTCAATGTCATTCGGAGAATAATACAATTGTTCTTCACTAATATTTCACCTCATTAAAATTCCCTCGTAGCTATACGTAATCACGTGACCCATTCGAGTTGAAAAGTTCATCTACAGTTGAGAGGTAATTTCCCACAATTTTTTTTGTAACTCGAAAATTTTTTTTGCCGATTTTCAAAAGAATCAAAATAATATCAATATCGAATATTGCATTGCTTGACTCAAATTGTCTGCGAATCTCTTAAAAATGTGAAATCAACTCTTATTTAAAAATTTTTTATTTAATTCTTTTTCTGTAACGAAATTTCCAGGTTTCCAGAAAGAGAAACCCCTCAAAAGCTCCTATATGAGCTTGTGCGAGCAAGAAAAAAATCTAGGACCGGTGGCCGTGCTGGGCTTTGAACCCACGACCTTATGATTGATTGTAAGGTGAGCGCTCTACCACCACGGCCCAGTCTAGAATTAGAATATTTCATTTAGAAAATGTTGTGATATGATTTGTAATCAGCCCGTCGAGATCTATTCGACGGACGTTTGCGATACCTAATTTGAAAAATGGAAAGTAGAAATTTCTGAAAACTTGATCATTATAGGGAATTCTTAACGTGTTTTTCCTTTTGTATGCTAAACCTTGTAAACATAAACGTAAAATTTTACGTATATAGTGCGAATTTAAAGCGAAACTGATGTTTTTCTATTTCTCATGATTTTTAGAGATCTACACCTTGGGATTTTTTTGAGCGATTTTTTTTCGTCGATTGACTTTAAATTCACTGAGTATACTGATTTCAAAATATTCTGAATCGATTGGCGTTCGCAGAAATGATCTATCTTCAACCGTTCTCCACTTGAAAAGTTCGTCTGGAGTTGAGAAAGGTCAATCTTCTGAAATTTTGTCAATTCCTCATTTAAATGAATTTTTTTGGTATGATGCGGAATCAGTTTGTCAAAATACCTATATGAGGAACGTTTACGGTTTTTTCATAACGATAATAAATCATTTTCGAAAATTTGATCGTGCGAGGAAATTTTTGACGTGTATTTCCTTCTATATTCGATATTGTTTCCACTACCATACCTCGTCATTTTTATCTCGCACAAGTTCTCGAAGACTTCTGAGGGTTGTACGTAAGAGCGCAAATGGTTGACGGAAACAACAAATTATAGAACAGAAAAATGTATTGTCATAATCTATGGAGATTTTTTCAATTTGACCAGCAAACAAAGTATCATCAGCGTAGATGAGAACATTTGCCGTATATATACATGTTAATAGATCGTTTTTATACATTATAAGAAGTGTAGGCCCCAGTATTGATCCCTGGAGAACCCCATGATCAACTTGTCCTGTGTTAAACTTGATGGTATTGGAAGTCTGCCATTCAAATATGCTTCATTTTATTGGGATAATCTTCTACTTCGCGTTTTAACTATACCTACCTGTGAACACAAAATGTCCCAGAATGATAATAACCAGGTAATGGAATTAGGTTATTCTCCATGTGCAAAAATATCAATCCCTCCATATAATTCTTGATCAATAATTGTTTGCGTAAATTGTGGTCGTTACCAAGAACAAAAAAGTAACTGGTAGGGAATATTGTTAATTTTTGTACACCATAGAGACATGAAATGGCCCAATTTAATGTCGTGATTCCTTATAACAATAATTTTTTAGCGATTTGCATAAAAATTCAATGAACCTATGGGATTACCAAATGCCATTTATAGTCTGAATACCACCAGCACCTTCACCATTATTTCTAATCTTGTCTGAACTATAAATAAAAAATAAGGAACTCTAAAAATTGTTCCTGCTATTGCTTACCTAATTCTAACCAAAAATTTGTTTTTCCATAGTACCGAATTAATTGCTTTCTACCTGCTTATTTTGTTGGAATGTTATCTAGATGTTGATGAGATAGATAATAATAATATGTGCTATACTGAACAGGTGCAGAAAGCGTAAGGAACATCAAGATGAAACGTCATTGACATTGAATTGGTATTTGATGAACACAATGCCTTAAAACAAACAGAACGTGCTCATGTTTCCTACGTACATAGTAAAATCAATGTCCATCACATTACTCCGAAATTTCCATACATCAGTGAAGAGCTAATACGAACTTCTTCATAGGTTTTTCGCATTTGAAGTAGATTCGGATCCACTTATAGTTTTTGAGGTATGAATTCAAAGTAATCGAATATTGTACCTATAGGTACAGATTATTTTTGCAAAAGGCGTGCTGAAATATAGTGGTAACTCACATTCATGTCATCAGTTCAATGTTTCTATAAAAATAGACCGGAGTATTGTGTTGCAAGAAGATTTAGAATACAGTTACTGGTTCCTACACTGGAAGCCACTTCTTGTGTTTTCACTTCGATATCTTTGAATCGTCCGACCAAATGAAGAAGAAACAAACATGTAGAAGTTTGCGATCAGTCTAACGTTGGGATGTCGATGCATATACTTTTTTCGCTATCAAGTCCATTGGAATACTAAGTATGCTGTGTGTATAGGAAGTCTTATCTAATCTGTGAAATGCAATAATTAACAATAATGTGTTGGAGCAATTACCTATTGGCATTCTCAATACAAAAAATATTAAATTCAATCGTTACCAAACTAATCAATTCCATTACCTAAAAGAAATTGCTAGCTTATTCATAATTGAAATTCCAACGAACTAGAGGTGTAACGACGACCATAATTCCAAAACGCTCTTCATTACCTGTGAAACATAATGAAACCCTCAAAACGTACACCTTCGACCATCCTCCTACCACCCCGCTGGTTAATCGATACCAAACAGTAGCGACACCGGCTAGAAAAATAGCGGACTTGGCGCGGTGGGTGTGTAAAAAATGGGAGTGCTCCTACATATAACCCACCCACGCAGCCAATGAATGGATTGCGCAGGAACGCCCACTTCCTTCGCACAGCCCATCCGGCTGACGTCAGGGCAGGTGCATTGGACTTACCTGTGGTGACCTGTCGAGGTTACAGTCACGCAGCGTCGAGGAAGAAGAAGAGTCATTGAACGAAGAGAAGTCGGCCGTTTTGAGGATTGCCTGCTGACTGGTCTGCCGGTGGCGTGACCGATCCGTGTTTTGTTTTGAGAGTGTGAATATTGAATGAAACGATCGTTAAGAGTGTGTGTATATGTAGGTGATGGTAGTAATGACGTTTTGATGTCGTGATAGCAGTACGTGTTGAGAGCGTCGAATGAAGATTTTTTCCTCGTTTTCTTCTAAGTTAAGAGTGTTTTACGATGCATATATTTCAGTTCAGTTTTTTCTGGGCGTGTGCCGACTTTGTTTTTTAAAGGACAACCTGTATTTTGACAGTTTCACGGTTTATACATGAGAAATAAACGGTACTTTACGAAATTCTTTCATTCAAAAATCCCTGATATACAGGGTGCAAAACAGCGTGTCACACATTGTAAATAAAAATGTGCAAAATCTTCCTCATTTCAAATGGAACACTTCGTATATTATCGATCCAAAGATTTCTTGTTTTCTTATATTTTTTTTTTAATATCAATTTTTCCTATTTCTTCATCATTATCTTAATAAATGACTTCTTTTACCGCGTTCTTTCATCTGGATGCCTTCCATCTGCATATTGTTTAGAGTAAATTCTACTTGCTGGTAAAACATTCCTGTGTGATTCATCTAATATGAAAATTATTTCAATCAAATCAGTTTTTGAAATCAACAATTTGATTGAATTGTATCGAAACTTCATGCACTGAAGATTTCAACACTTATTTATACACTCTGACAGGCAAATATTTTGACCTTCCAAACTAATTGATCTTAAAACCTGCCAAATTGAATGATTTTCAAAGAACCAATTTATTTGCTTTTCCTTGAGGTACATTGGTGCACCCCTTTTTGACCTCTCCAAAGGTTTTGATTCCATAGATATATCAATATTAACTATATGCATTGGGTTTCAGATGAGACTTCCTATATGCTGGCTATATTTTTACCTCAATTAGAAAAAAACATTGTGTTAAGATTGAAACCAGCATATCAGAATTTGAAGACGTCGAGCGGGGAGTTCCTCAAAGATCGATCTTAGGTCCACAGATATTCTTGCTATACGCCAATGACCTTTCTTCATTTAATATACGTGGTGCAAAAAAAACTCTCGAATAGTAAATTGTAATAAAACTGAAGGAATGCAGTTATTTTGTAGGAATCAATTAACTGTCCACTTCACTGTCAAAGTAGAAAGCGTGAATATTCGTCTATCCACTGAAACAAAATTTATGTATAGCTAGGAGTAATATAAGTTGGTCTTACATTGACTGTGTCTATAGAAAACTAAACATTGCTTACTATACTATACTACAACTAAAAATTACTTTGAACACGAACAACTTCTCTAAGTCTACTATTCAGTGGTGTATTCCTAGTGGCGTGCCAAGATTTTTTTCTGGGAGGAGACAACGCCCGACAGCACGATAACTACCGATAGGAAACCCCCCCTTGGGCACGCCACTGTGTATTCCACTATATTATCATATAACACTGTGATATGAGGCAACGCCACTAGTGTATCCAGAGGTTTCATTTCACAAAAAAAGATATCAGGTTGATAATTAACCTAAATTTCAAGCAAACACGCCGTAGAGATCATTTCAAAAACCATGAAATTTTAACATTACCGTCAGTATACATCTCAGCATTTCACCATTTTATATGCTAAAAAACATTTCTCTGAATTTTCTGAAAACCAAGACTGTCCAATAACTATTCATTAAGATTTGACGAACAATTTTGTGTCCCTAATTATTCAACAGCCTTATACGAATCAAGTCCTCAGTATAATGGCATAAAATTATTTCATCTCCCATATTCTCTAAAAAACATTACAGAACATAAAATCTTCAAAGCGCACCTAAATGAATTGTTGATAGTAAAATGTATATTTAACATTTCCAGTGATTTTATTTGCTGATGTATGACATTGTATATACTTTCATTTTGTATTTTTTTCTCTCGTATGTCCTTTATCATCATTTTATGATCAAGAAAAATTAATGAATTTTATTATTGTTATATCAACTGTGTCAAATTGTTTATACTTAGACATTGTTAATTTTCATGTTCAAGCCACCGCTTATTATAGTTTCTCGTATTCTCATTGGAATTCGGTCTAGTACTTCGTTTTCTTTCATTCAAGCAACAGTGGTGTCATTAAATATTCAAGTATCGCCGATAAACTGGAACTATGCTTGCTGCATTATACAGTCGTTATATAAATTACAAAACGAATGTCATTTCATATTATTTGTGTCTGTCTCAACACATAACAAATCTATCATAAATTATGACTATGCATTAATGTACGTGAAAAATTCAAATTATGCTTGTAATGTGAATGTAGTACCACCGAGGCTGATATCAATCTTGAGTGATGGTGGAAAATTGTGTTCCGATATGCAAATCTGCCGTATATGTCTTGAGGTTAGATCATTCTTATTCTGAACCATCATATTCAACTGAAAGATTCAAGAAATAGTTCGCATTTACCGTGACCACTGTTCTGTTCTATCAGTAATAATACTCCCTCATAAACACTCGTTGAGTGTACCCAAAGGCATAGCCTGTGCGGGTAGAGGACGGCTATTATTATTATTTGCCGTGGCGCTCCGGGGCGACTTACTGATGTTTCAGGTGGTGTATTCACTTTTCAGCTGTAGGAAAATCCGGAAAACCTACTGCACCACCTCGGGTGGTCGGTGTGCACTCCAAGCTAGCACTAGACGAGATTGGCATCTAGACAACTCACAATACACTTGCTTTTCAACAAGGCATGCGGCCGCCTATCGAATCCGATATAAAGTAGTTGAGAAAAATTCTCGTACCTACATCGGATTCGAACCGACTATCGCTATGCTGGAGTTTCGAACGGCCTGTGCATTAGACCGCTGATCCACCGACCATCAGTGGGAGTAGACTTTCAAAATTATTGTATATTGGAAACGTAAGTACTTCCATGCAAGGAGTGAGTACCTACAACTACTTTGACTGAGATGTATACAATATGAAAAGTACAAGGTAGCATTAGAATGATAAGTAATCTTTACTGCGGATGATATATGCCATCACTAATTCTGCGATAGCTGTCAGACAGTGAATCAAAAATCATGAAATAATTTTAAAAAATTTTTATTTTTTCTATAAAAATAGTTTGTCCACTAATTCACGTCTATTTTATATATTTTTTTACAGAATGTATAAAGGCATAATTTTTCGTGCATGGTTGATAAAAAGGCATGAAACGAAAAAATGTATTCATTAATGAACGTCCTGGAGGTAATATTTTCCTTAAAATTCTATTAAGTATGGTTCTCAAAGTGTTTACCATCAACCAGTATTTGAATACCCTGAACAAAATTTTATAGTGAATTTTAAATATCATGTTGGGAGGAATGGTGCAGTTTCGAGTTGAAAATTTTCTGAAATTTGCTGTGTTCATTCAAACATTTTTCTGTTGACATTTTTATTTCAAATTATAATATACTAATTTCATCACTCTGAATAATCAGTTAGTGTTCGCAGAATTGCTCTATCTATACAACCGTTCTTGAGTTTTAAAGTTGATATGGAGTTGGAAGGGGTCTTTCACCCCCATAACATTTTTATTAATTTCATTCTACTCATAATCGTGAAAATAAATCTTTTTTAATATTCTCCCCACCAAATTTGCAGACAATTCCGATTCAATCATAGTTTTCGTAGGCTTTTTACGGAACCTCTGCAATTTCAAAATGAAAATTTTAAAAAATTTGCTGTTTCCATTTATACATTTCTGTCTGTTGATATTGTCATTTCAGTTAAACAGGGTATACTAATTTCATCATTTGGAATCGATTGTTGTTCGCAGAATTGTTTTATCTTCCACCGTTCTTGAATTGAAAAGTTTTTATAGAGTTGGGAGGGGTCGTTCAAAACATTTTTTTTAATTTTTTCTACTCAAATTTGTAAAATTCAATCTTTTTCTGGATATGCACAACTTAAAGTCGGTTCCGATTCAATTAGAGATTTCATAGGCTTTTTACGGGACCTCTGCAGTTTCTGATTGAAAATTCGCTGTATTTCTTCGAACTTTTCTGTCTCTCGATATTTCAATTCCAACTTTGCAATATATACTAATTCCATCAATTCTGAATCGATTGGTGTTCGCTGAATTGCTATACCTTCAACCGTTTCCGAGTTGAAAAGTTGATATGAAGTTGAGTGGGGTAATTATCCCCCAAAACATTTTTAATAATATTTTTCCACACATATTCGTAGAATTCAGTCTTTTCTGAATAAGCACACCAAATTAAAAGTCGATTTCGATTCAATTAGAATTTTCATAGGCTTTTTACGGGACCTCCGCAATTTTGAATTGAAAACATTGTTAATAATTCAACTCATATTCTTAAAATTCAATCTTTTTTCTTGGCTTATTTTTGTAGACTATATTTTCAATATAACCTTACAGATTACAGATTCAGAAGTGACTTGCTTCTGTTATTGATGTTTGACATGGTGCTCATTAGCATCACATCCTATCACGAGATGAGTGTTATTGGCACTCAGTCCTCACGGTAGCTGGAAGATTATGTTCTCACCCACAGCTTCAGAATGCTGAGCAGATGATCATATCTGTCGTGTGGATACAGAAATCTGATAGAATACTATAGTTGAGGAGGTTGTTTCTGGTAAGGATATCTGCTGTAGGTTTTACCCCACCTCTGGCACCAATTACCTTAACCAAATGTGTTATCCAGTCCGGTAACTTGGTCTGTGTAGAACTTTTGTCTTTGTTTGTTCTTTCCTTCAACCTCTCAAAAATTCTGACAACCGGTTGTTATTCCAATTCCAATGTCCAGTACCATGTCTTCTAGTGTCAGGTCAGGAAGTTTTGGCAAACCAATTAATCGGCTAAAGGCAGTGGCGTGTTTAGAATCTAGCTTTGGAGAAGGGGCGAGGCAAAAATAAAAAATGTTGCCAAAATTAGTCAACGAAACAACACCAGAACCATTCTTTTTTATTGTGGCTAAGCAATGAACAATCATGGAACATAGCATATTTTTTTTTTTTAGTTCAGTTATTTCAACCTGACCAGTCTTTGAGGCTCGTTCGTCTGGGTTTACTTGTGTCGAACCTATTTATTACATTTTCAATATGCAAATCAACTTCTTTGTGAATATTAAGTAAAGTTAGACCGTTCAAACGCTCTTCAGCCATGGTTGACCATAAGGGGGTTTTCAGGCGCTTTATGGTTGAAAAGCTCTTTTCCACTGTTGCCGTTGATACAGGTAGAGTCGCAAAAATCTGCAGTAAAATCTTAATTGCAGAAAAAAAATCGCCCCAAAACAAAGTGCTTTGATTGCTGTGGAGGGCAAATCTGGTTTATCTTCCCATTTTTTTTGCCACATTAGAATTTCAGCTCTTAGCTATTGTTTTGACATATCAATGTCTGCTTCATACACCAAACAAGCCTCATATATTCATTAATCATTATAAATCATTAATTAATGGGTATATTTCTATAGATATCAATTAAGAATGGATGAACCGAAACTTCAATTTTTATTCGAGTGTAGCTGCTTAGGGGGGGCGCTCTGGCCCCCCTCTTAAACACTCCACTGGCTAAAGGTGGTGCCAGTGAGGACAATACTAATAACTACATTTCTTCATCAAGCAATCAATTGAGGAAAGAAATCTTGACTGGTTGCTCAATTAATTTATTCGATTTGGAACTGTCGACTCTTCAAATATAATGTAGGCAATAAAAATTGAGTACAAGTCGTTTGTTGCCTTTTTGAACCGTGTGAATAAATGAAGATAATTAATTTTTAATTGTATATTGTTTTTCTGGAATGGTTATATTTTTCATTGAGATGATATGTAGTTCGTTTTATGCTAGTCGTAAATATAAACAGAAAACTCATCAGGAATAATTTCCACTAGCAATTCATTATATATGTTAATATGATGCAAGATTTGTTTTCATTGAATACTTTTTTTTTTTATTGCTTGTAAAGGAAATTACTATTATTTGCAATCATTAGTTATCAAGTTGTGAACTTTTTTATCGCGTACATTAATGATTGCTGTCATCATTGGTGCTCATATAACTGAAATTTAGACCAGTTGATAGTGTGCTCTGGATATACAGGGTATTTCCAAATAAGCGCTAAAGCTGTTAGGGGTAGGGGGTGATTCTTGGTTGAAAATTTAAGAGTTGAAGAAATGGAGTTTCGTGGGCGTGTTCTGCCAATGAAGGCCTATGAATAATTTTTTTCAATTTGTTGTTTTCAAAGGGGTGAAACGTGCAACCCCCATTACATTTGAAGCAAAAGTTTCTTCATAAAAAACTAATAAAATACAACATGCATGAATGAATCAAAATTCAGCGTATATTTCAACAACCGTGAAAAACTTATGATTAACAAGAACATAAGTAAATAATGGTAACTGATCATTGTTTACAAGAATAGCCGTGTTTACTTAAATAGCTGTTCACACATCATATGAAATTTTATAGGTGCAGCCGTGTGTGAATGAAATAATCACTAACATTCACGCTAAAATACAGGATAAACAATTTTATTAATTAGATCATCAATCGAACAAAAATAAACCTAGTATGATAGCAAAGTATCTCGGCTTACCAAATAGTGAGGCATACACAGGCCACAGTTTCAGAAGAAGTTCTGCCACCTTGCTTGCCAATACAGGTGCTGATATATCAGTTCTTAAACGCCACGGTGGATGGAAGTCAACTACTGTAGCGGAAGGATATGTCGAGGATTCCATCCATAATAAGAACAAAATTTCCGATGCAATTTCTGGCACTGTAGCATCTAGTTCAAATGTAGTCAATCGTGAAATTTTAATGACCAGAGAAAATAATACGTTTTTTTCTAATGTAAATAATTATTACTCAGGAACAATAGATTTAGTTGCTTCATCTTCAGGGATGAATATCAGTAATAATATAAGCAGTACAATCAATGTTAATATATATCAAAAATAAAGTATGTTTCTGTTGTGAATTTGGAAATATTTGTTGGTGCAAAACACATTGTTATTGTCATATTTCAGAAATGTCAAATGCTGTAGTGGCGTTCAGTTTGCCGGCAGTCACTATGGGAACGGCCGTAAAAATTTTTGCCGGCCGTCACTCTGGGTAACGGCCGCAAAATGCTTGTTTTGCGTCCGGTTGCACGAAAATAAATTAGTCAGATTGATATATTTTACTAGTAAAAAGAAGTTGGTTAAACAGAGTTATTATGTGTATTTTTATTATACTACTTATTAAAAATCAACTCGATGGATATCAGCCTCAATACACCTTATATAATAGGTACTCACAAACCACCTTGGAAGTAATTCTCGTATTGTTCGAACCCCATAAAAAAATACAAGCTATGCAATGCATCAAGATGTATTTCGGTATGTAAAATAAATATTCAGATGAATATCAATCGCTGGTAACACGCATTTCTTGTAACTGCGATGACTGACTCTTCTATTCAGTCGATAGAACATTTTATTCCCACACTCATATGGTTAGTCAAAACAACATACAGGAAGTGCTATAATATTTATATTCGACAAACTATACCGCGTACAACATGTTTTGAACACTGGCATGTATCTCGACATGTTTTTGGTGGAACTCATTTGGGCTGACATGCTGAAAGATTCATTTGTATACTGGGTGATGAATAGACCGTTCTCAGAGTTTACATGCATATTAAAGACACAATAACGTGCTGACATTTTGACTAGGTCTCTGTATATTGGGAGAACAAAATTTGTCATTTTAAAGCACCAAAAACGTCCCTTTTTGTGTTCAAGGGCGTGGACAATTAACAAACTCCATTACTTCATATTTTTTGTCATTATTTTAATACGTAATACATAAAAACGTAATAAATCTACAATATAAAATCTAATGGAAAATTCGTTAAAATAAGTAGCCTACTATTCATTGACAATTCTTTCAACACAAAAAGTACTTAGTATTTGAAAGAATTTTGAATAATTGAATAATTTCTAAAGATAATATTTATTCGTAGATTTTATTTCTCTCTTGGGATATTTTTTAGGTTATCATATCAGAGTAGTTAGTCGAATCATTAAGTATAATGAGAAATAAATTTATAATAGTTTCATAGCCAGACAGAAAAGATTTGAATTTGAGATTTGTATCGTAAAAAGTCGTAGGACTCCGGTATAATTTTAATACTGAATCCACTTAAAAAAATTTTTATCCTAAATGTTTGAACATACGTCAACTTGTTTGATGCAACATAACAGAAATGTTTAGCAGTAACTCACATTTTCTAAAGAAAAACACAAATGTTCAGCAGTAACTCACACTTTCTAGAAAAAAACATAGTTTTGTTGATGATTCGTATTTGAAAGTTGGTCGCATATTCGAGCTTCTGCTATGAAACAGTTTTGTTGAAGTTACGAATTTTTTAAGATTCCAGAAATTTCGTAATTAGGTATTAAAAAAAAATACAGCAGTGAAACTATAACACGTTCAAATTCGAGACGTAGGAGTACAATCAGATTAGAAAAAACTTTCTGATTTAAAATTTTTCGAAATTTTAATAAATAAGCCTATTTTCAGCAATTATTTTGAAAAATATTACTCTTGACAGGTACCGAACGTCACGTAACTACATCCGAGTAGGTATATTTTTCAAAGCACAACCTAAAATTATCAATAAGAGTTTTTCCCATATGATGCCAACTCTTTGAAGGTTACTGTATATGCAGGTCAAGCACAATATTTTAAGAAAATTCAAATGTATTCTCACCAAAAGTTTTATACTAGTCTGGAGACCGAACATACTTAAAACCCCCTTTCATTTGGTTTACCATGTAACTCCTCCACACCACGTGACACACCTTCGGAATATGAGTGGTTCCATCATTGCATTAATGATTCATATTATTCCGCTAGATGAGTCATAGTAATTCAATCATTTCAATGTTTTGATCACATTACTGCTTCAATTATCTCCGAAATCAATATTTTGCAAAATTGTCAAAAATAATTAAGAAACTTCTCCTTCATATACATGCGGCAAAAATTCAATGGGTAGAATATTTTATCCCATGATGAATTTTGAAAAATCCCTTTGTTTCGAAGATACAGGGCGAACAAAATTTGCGACATGGACATGAAATGGACATAAAAGGTGTAACTCAATAAGAAACGTCCCTGGTGTGTTTGAAAAAGTTCGGCAGTCCATGACGAGAAGACTGAATGCTTATATCTAGGCTGGAGGGAGTCATTTCAAAAATTTATTGTAGATTAAGCAACTTAACATGTATATTTTGATAATGAAATGTTGGTAATGTCGTAAATTTTGTTGGCCCTGTATCTTGGAAACAACGGGGTGTTTCGAAAATCATCAAAAGAACAAAATTCTTAGAATTGGTCAAGGAATAACCCCTTGAATTTTTTCTGCATGTTTACCTAACACCCTTTATTATATCTAGTTTTTTGTTGAGTTCATCACTTATTGTTTGCCCACTATCTGTATGTTCATTATTCCGTGTTATTTTCACAATAGTCAACTACTCTGGTGATACGATCTAAAGTAGCGCAATCTTCCACAGTTCTCGTACAGTCGCAAAACGTTGTTGCACAGAAAAGGTTAGATATATCAGCCTCGATCGAGAATAATCGATTCTAGAGAGCATCCACCAATATTTAATAGAAAATTATTTAAAAAAATTATAGATAGTAATTGCCAAAAACACTCCGTATATTGCTTTTACGTGATGATGAAAAAAATACCATGCATATTGTTTATCTCTTATGGCTACTGTACGTCTTGATATATCTTTAACTAGCTGCTTGCTGCCGGGTAATGGGGGAAAACGATTTCCTAATCATAACCTTGGCGCATTTCTTTCCACATAATCCATGTCCGATTCCGTAATAACTAATTTGCATCTAATGTGATAATGTTCACGTACCAAAAAAAAATGCGCCGCGTACTGAAATTGGTACCTACATGCTGGCAAATTATAGCGAATAAACGTGTCTAATGATGCCACGATGGCATTATTTATTAATTTATTCAAATTGCTCGATAATGACTACGGTAATCGGCCAGAGAGACTGTGACAAATATTGAAATTATTTATGATGCCAGCGTTCTCGACAATCTAATTGTTATTTGTCTCGCGATAGACGAACCTTTATTTGTAGGAATGCTGTAAAACTGAGTCAAAATACATACAGATTTGCTGGAAGAATCCCAGCCATAAAGAGATATCATTGAGAACTGATTTTTGAAATTAAAAACGATCAATATTATCTCAATCAACAAACCTATCAAGACCTACTTGAATAGTAGAAATGCATTGTTCAGCCTTCACATCTATATCATTCCAAATTATCCCCATAAAGGAATCAATAAATAAATAATATACGTTTTGTCACATCTTCGCCTCATAATTTCCAGTTTGTAGGAATGTATCGAGAAAAGTGTATTTCGACTATGTCAAAATTATTCGTTTCATGATACTCTCTGACACTTCTGAAATTTTTATGAGTGTCGCTGCGACTGACTTATTGTAAGTAACGGCTTCATTCGTAGGTGATGGCTATTCAGCTTGGAAGTTAGCATTCGTTGGCCTCTCCCAGCATTGATATGAGAGGCAACGATCTTAAAACATGTCATATTTGCAGTTGGTCATTCCCAATCAAAGGAAGGATAATATTCTGTGCTTGGTAATCCCTTGGGTAATGTTGCACAAATGTTTTTCAATGTCCTTAAAGGCAAGTAGTTGTTTTTCTGTCAGATTTTTACCTCATATTTTCCACTTTGTGGGAATGTGTGTAGAGAACGGTATTACGACTTCGTAAAAAGTGTTAGTTTTATTGTCCAGTTTTGAAGAAATTATGAGCCTTCAACCTAATGAAGGGCACTTAGTTAACAGTACTCAGTCCATGATCCTCATAAGAGCTCTGTTAAAAGTATCAACCAGTGGATATTTTGAATGTGTTTTGATGACAAGGAAACGAATTTAACATAAAGTTTGAAATCACTTAAAGGGGACATAATGTAGTCAACACGTTGTATAAGATATGTTTCTGTGAACAGGTACTAATCAACTGTAATAGTGAAAGCATTCATATATTATCATTTCCGATACTCCTAAATATTTGCTAGCTATGTTTTCCAATAACTATTTTCAATAAACTTGTATTCAATGGATTAAATGTTGCTAAGGGGGTTGAATAGCACATAAATGAATCGAAATAGTACTTTTAATTATATAAAATGAAAGATTGATGTATTGTCAATATTATCCAGTTATATTCGTCGAAAAGAACTATAGAATTAAAACTTTAAGAGTAGGTGATTATGTTTATTTATGTTTTCAAATCAAAAGGCAAGTGAAACAATCAACAAATGTCTAATGAACCAATTTAGTAGTGAAACTAATGGCGAAAACCAATTTTTGAAACTACTCCCGTCATTTCTGGAAAAACAAGAAGTGTTCTTCAATTGCACCCAGATACATTGGTTATTCTCTAGTTGGCACGTCAATAAATATATGTATTTAAAAAAAAGAACATTTATATTTTTCTACAGTTGAAAATTATTTGATGAATCTCATTTTCGTACATAGTCATTGAAATGTATTCTCATCAAACAATATTTTTTTATAAATATTGCCATTTCATCCCAATTTTTGATTATTTTATATTTTTTGAATTTCCATCATTGGTATTGGTAAGTATGGATGGTGACTGATGCGCTGCGACCTAATTACATCTATTGTGCCCCATCTTCTTCTGCTATTTGAAGGTGTTCTCGTTTACAGCAGCCCCTCAAGCCCCAATTCCTTGAGTAATTAAAGGTTTAGAGGGGGTCTATTTAGGGTATTTCTCCCACAGTCAGCTAGTATGTGATTCCAGTATATTCAATCTTTTGTAATGTACGTCAGCATAACACTCCATCAATAAATGGTGGGGTGTTTCTGAATGTTCCCCACAGAATCTGAAGGTGCTGTCTTCCTCTGAGCCTAGCTTCCTCGGGTGTTTTCTGAGTCTGCAGTGCCCTGTCAGAAATCCCGTGATTGTCTTGAGACTAGTTTTGCTGAGGTTTATCAGTGTCTTCGATCTTGCTCGGTTGAAGTTGCCGAGGAGATCTTTGGCATGCCTTAACCCTGGAAGTCTTTGCCAGTATGTTGTTCTCATTTTCCACGTCCACAGAATGGTTCTGGTCCGATCAGTGGCGTTGATGCCCCTTTTTGTGCCAGGGTATCTGCTTGTTCATTGCCCTCCACTCCGACGTGCCCCGGCACCCAGAGGAGGATCACCTTGGTGTTCCTGCCTAGATTATTAAGTTTGTCTAGGCATTCCCAGACCATCTTTGAATTGATGTTATATGAGCTCAACGCTTTGATGGCTGCTTGACTATCGGAGAGGATTGCGATTTCCTTGTTCCGGTATTTCCTGTCGAGGTTGAATTGAATGCACTTTTCTATGGCGTGAATTTCCGCTTTAATAATATTGGGGAACTGGCCCATGGGTTCGAAGTAATTGGTGCGAGGCCCAAAGACTCCTGCTCCAGTTCCGTCGGGAGTTTTGGACCTGTCCGTGTACCAAGTTATGGTATTCTTTCCCAGTGCTCGAATGAATTCTATGTTCCATCCTCTCTTGGTATTTAATTGTGATCGAAAAAATTCCTCGAAACTTAATTTCCTGGTAATTTCGTCAGTTGGGAGATCGGGCAAGTTGTGCACTTTCGGTGGGGGTTGAGCCCCTTGCATTGTGTGCTGTCCCTTTGAGTCCGACTTCAACCAACCTGAGGTTTGCTCCCCAAGCAGTTCTCCTCACCATGATATGGAGAGGTGTGAGGTCCAAAATTACCTCTATTGTTGCTGTTATACAAAGACATGCATTTTCTTCGTTATGGCGAGTTCGGTTCTGCCGTGCCCCGTAGGTGATCATATATAGGTCTCACTATCATGGTGTACATCCATCGCAGTATTGATGGGTTACCAGCCCCACGTTTTTCCTGCAATGTTCCTGCACACCATCAATGATGATTTTGCCTTGTTAACGATCGTTTCTACGTGTCTATTTCAGAGTAGTTATGAATCTAGGGTAAGCCCTAGGTACTTCATCTCTTGCTTCCATTGTAAGTCTGCTCCGTCGATGCGAACAGCCCGTCATACCAGTCGTTTAATATGTTACATATTGTTATCGATTTCTTGATCATCAGGAATGCACAAGTCGATCACATATAGAAAATATTTTTTGGTCGTTATCTACTGTATTATTAGTCTCTTTTCTCTTTTATTAGTCTCTCATGCGTTACATACTATATGGCCGTCATTGTATAGTTATTTCAGCTCTTTTTTCTCATTTTATATAATATTCTCCTATTTTCTCTTTCCAAGTCAACATGAAAACAACTCTTGTATGATATTATGAAAGCTGGTTATGTGAAGTACTACCGTTTTTATCTTTGATTGCTTGAAAAACTATCTCGTATTTCTAGTCGATACATTTCTTCTTTTCTTGAATGTTTCTTGATTCTTTTTCAATTCCACTTTGAGTCTCATCAAGTCATTCGATTAAAAATAAGGTATTCCGTTACCTCTATGTTTGTACCCTAATACTGTTCGCTTCATGTAACTACCTATTCAAACTAATTATGAATGAATTAGCTAATCCGCACCCTCATACATCTTACGAAGCAGTTTCAATGTATGCATAATGTAGGATTTTCTGGTATTTAACTCTTGATAACACAAACTATGGGTCAGGTGTTATAACCACCAATCAACTAAAAATATATGTTCTCGTGGATATTTTAATTGCTGCAACTTTGTTGATGGAATCGTTCGATCCAATTTTTTTTGTACCATCACTGTCTGTTTTGATGCATTTTTTTTCAGTTACATTACCCTTATATGATTGAAAAGTAGAAATGGAAATGGTAATTATTTGGACAAAGTTAATTTAATTTTCATTATTCACATTTCTGGCATCTGCCATTGTGATAAAGCTGTCAGATTCAAGAGCTAGAGGCATGTTGACGATTAGGCTTTGAGCCTATACTGGGTGATTCAGCTGAGTATTCGCGGCATTGTAACTTTCTTATTTGTAGAAAAACCCTTAAGGTCCCTCATACATTTTTTCAATGGTATATTGAAACATTGTGTCACCTGTCGAAAATTTTTATGTCAACTTTTTTTTCAAATGAATTGACATATTTTACTTTGCAAATTATGATTGGGACTGTCTTTCTGAGTCCACCCATACACCGGGTGTCCCAGGGCTTTAAGCGCAGCACATATTTCAGTTATTTGTAGGAAAAAAAAATCAAACAATATTTGTGTAAGGAGACCATAAGCTCTTTCATGCACCATCGCAAAATCCACCTCTGGTAAACAACCTCCGAGAAACCACTCCCTTCTTTAGTTTTCACCCCCATGTTTGTTGTCATTCATTTCTCATTCAACGATATAATATCATAATGTGTGGTTAAGAAGATAGTTAGTCCAGATAATTGAATGCGTTAGTGGGTTCTATTGATTCGACTGAAATAATTGTTTCACTTTGTAGAGACAAGAAAAAGTGGATGCTAAAGAAAAATAGTCACTTGAATGTAATAACTTTTTGTACTTTGATTTATTCCCACGCATGTGGATCACAAATTGCTATCAGTAGTGATACCGTTGATAGATATCAAAATGCCTTTCACCTTTACGTCCAACGGATACGTTGATATGCTTTTGATTTTTGGTGAATGCCAAAAAATAAACATACTGCGTCGGAAAACCAGGTCGCAATACTTTTTCTTATGTGAAAACTACAATGCGAATGGGATCATTTCCAGGGAAAACGCATCAAGTACATCCCACTCATGTGAGAACTGAGGAAAACTGTATAAACGTTCTGGCCTACGCCGAAGCACATCCTCATATTTCGGTTCGTGCATTGGTGGTGAAGATTGGAATTAATAAGTCATCTGTACGAAGAATTCTCAAACAGAAATGGTATCATCCTTTCGAAATACATATACACTAAGTTCTCGGACCTACAGAATTCAAAAGACGACTGGCATTTATTGCTCACATTCAAGTTTTAGTATTGTCATTTACTTCCTCAATTTTGAAGTGACGAATCCCTCTTCCATAATAAGGAAACCATTAACCGACGTAAAATGCACTATTGCTCATAGAACAACCCTTACTGGTTGAGAGATACTAATTTCCAAACGATGTGGGGAGTGAACGTCTGGTGTGGTTTACTTAATGGACATCTATCTCATCGACCCTCATTTTTTACAACTTTTGAAAAATTGTATTTCTGCACTAATAGGAGATATTCCTATCCAGGAAAGACAACAAATTTGGTAGACACAAAATTGTGCTCCCTAACATAACCATAAAATACTTACTACTTTCCTCAATAATACCTCTCGAAACCGTTTATAGGACCACTTCGTTGGCCTGCACGTTCTCCAGATCTCACACCATAAGACTTTTTTATTTGGATATTTGAAACGAGTTGACTTTGGAACTCAACTCAGTATTATAAATTCAACCCAGTAAACTTCAGAGGCAGAGGTAATACCGTTACTCCGGAAATGGACCGTAAGTTGAACTAAAACAAACGTGAGGGTGCAATTTGAAAAAGTAAAGTTAAGAGTGGTTTCTCGGAGGTTGTTTTTCAGGGGGTGGATTTTGCGATGGTGCATGTGGTCTCCTACCACAAATATTTTTTTTATTTATTTTTCTACAATTAACTGAAATATCTGCTAGCCTAAAATCCCTGGGACACCCGGTATGTATAACTTCAATCATTTTCTTCATAATAATGTCGAGAAAATAATTATTCTGAAATTGAACTGAATATTTTTTTGCATAGTTAACAGTCATTTACTATTTGTACACGGATGTTTTGGAAATGTAACGTCATGGAAAAACTTTGTTAATCCTTCTTCTGAAAAAGTGAAACACGAAAAAGGAAATACAAATTGATAAAATAAATTAAAGTTAGCTGTTAGTCCATTAGATATTCGTGGTGTGTTTCCAGAACACAACTTCTCCCAGTTAAAACAACCTGGGTGCTTATTCTCTTTGGAGACTGTTCAACGTCTGACACCCATGGCGTATTATGTTGTAGGGGCTTCAATGTAAACACATAATTTGAGTTAGGGCCAGAGAAAAAAGTCCAGTGTGATAAGATCTGGTGACCTAGCAGTCTCTTTAACACTCGTCCTACTCGACGTTTTAATGGTGAAAATTTATAATATTTCATATGGTTGAACTCGGAAGGACAGCCTCTATCATAATTTGAAATAAAAAATATGTCAACTCATTTGAAAAAAAAAAGTTGACACAAAAATATAAAGGTACGTTATGGTTTTATCCTCAAATAAGAAAGTTACAAGGCCGCGAATACTTAGCTGAATCACCAGGTATATGTATATAGGTTGAAATCCACGAATAACTGACAGTCTATGTTTTCCATTACTCCAAGATTCCATCCCAAGAGGATCTCATTCATTTATATAAGATATAAAAAAAGAACATAATACAGGAAAATTAAACAAACATGCAGTAATTCCGTGTATGATCTGCAAAAGACTCAGTGAAAAAAAGATTGACATGCCATGAAAAACATTCACATTATATTTCAAATTGTCACATTCTAGTACAAGAAGTGCAGACAGTTGTCTAGTAACAACCATTTAGAGGGGTGATCTGACGAAACAGCATATAGTCATCTGCAAATGAGAAGATTTTCGAAGGCAAAGGTAAATGACATCTATAAAAATTATGAACAATAATGGACCAAGTACAAATCCTTGTGGGACACCAGATGATTACGTTATTTCGATACATCTGACATGATACTGAACTCTCAAACATCTCCCATTCAGATTTAAAAACGGAAGTTCTTGATCGAGTCAAATGAGGAACGTTTTCTAAGACGTACATCATGGTTGAGCCTGTCAAAAGCCTTGAAGAAATCTGTAGGAATGACATCTACCTGGGAAGACTTCTCCAAAGCATCTGCTATGAATTATCTGATGCATGCATGTTGAATTACTTATAGCTGATCAAACCTACATGAATCTACTGATTTTCTACAATCTGACATTCGCAAATAAAACATTATGAAAGACCATTCCGCACAATTACATATAATAGCAGTTGGTCTGTAATCATCAATCAGATTTTTGTCGCCTTTCAAATGAGCGAACGCCATCATTTCTTCATCTACTTCGGTTCGTCATCTCAATGATTTTGGGTACAAAAGGATGAATATGAATATTACCATAACTAAATTAAAAAAAACGACATTGGTTTTATCCTTCCTTCAATCCATATATTTCTTTCATGCCCACCCTGTGCGTTTTTAGTTTCCTCTTGAACTATGGCAACGCCACCATTCGTGGAATGCAGACACTAAAATTCGGCAACCCCCAAAATCAGTTTTACTACCCTCCGTCAGAGCGCACTGACAGGGGTGAATCTTCAATTCTCTAATCTGAAGCCTATCTATCCACTTTTAAGGTAGCGTTACAGAAGTTTTTGTTTGTAGTATGAAAGCTGTTGGCTCTAAGAAAGCTGATTGATCACTGGATTAATTGTTCATTAAATTTCCATTAGCTGAATTGGGTTTCTCATTTTTCCGCTGAGTCAATATTAAATCTTTAGCTAGTTTTTAAAATGTTGTACAAACTTCATACATTTCCCTCCCTGTTGTGCTTTTTTTCAAAATTCATTCACAGTTTTGTTGGATTCAGTATTCAATACTATTTCAGAACTTTTGCTCTTGACAACGCTATAGGTTTTCTTCCTGATATTAATTTTTATATTCTGGGTTACTCAACACATTCCTAGGCAAATGTTAAAACTAAAAAAAATATATTTTGTACCCTATTTTTCACTTCTGAGTCATTTATTTGCGCTACCCTCTACCAAACTCAATGCGGTAACTATATGGATTTTGGACGCATCCCTTTGGGCAGTCATCTTCTTCGTGATGCTGCACATTTTAGGGTGTATTTCAGTTATGAAACAAGGTAGGGCGCCACTTGTATCTTTGCCAGTTATTGATCTGTATGAAGGGTTGAATTTGAAATTTGAGACGCATGGCATTCCAACTTTTATTACTTCTTAATAATTCTTCTTGGAGTTACGTTTAGAATAAAAATATGTGGTAAAAACAGGAGACAGGAAGTTTTCTCTGAAGTTTTCTGATTCGACTGATTTGATCATTGATACTTTTTTGTGAGTGAGTCTTTCAGAATTTTAAAATGTAATGTTCAGTGGATATATGATAACTTCACCAATCTTATACTTGGATAGTTGATATTGAATGAATAGGTTCTTATTTTGCTGAAATTCCCAGTTTTCCAATAGATTTCTTCGGAGTTGGAAGTCATGTCTATAAGTCTCACGTAATTTGAACGAGTGTCACAATAATTATTATAATATGAGAAATAATACAAGTTTAAGCGGCACGAACGGATTCATGTTTGGATCGTAAAAAACTGAAAGGATGTATGTTTAAAATCTTTTCACTTTTTTCTTGTTACACTCCAGTTTTTTTGCGAAATATTTTATAGTCTTATACTTCAAAATTTTGCAAGGTATTTCAGGGGGTGCTCATGTGACAAATAATTTAAGCCATTCAATTTGAAGCCAATAAGAAATCATTTTATTCATAGATACTTCAATCAAATTCTCAAGCTTGCTTGATTTCTCAATTCTCTTCTCCATTATCCATCTCATTCAGAATATATTTGGTATTTTAGTGAACGAAGCAATTTGACGTTTTTTGAATCTCACGATTACAAGAGTTTTCGTTTTATGCTAACTAGAGCATAAATTAATGAGAAGTGGATATTTTTTTGCAAATGACATCAATTTTTTCTCGAGTTGAATATTCATTCTCCTCGCGTTCAATGTTGAGCATAGGAATGATTTCCTGAAAATACTAATATTTCGAATGATATAAATTTGAAGATTCGTACCTGGAATTCCAGTATGAGGGGATACTAAATAACGTCGAAAGTATGATTATCTAATAGCTGAAAATGAACTAATTCAAGTAGAACAAGGAAATATTCAGAAAAAAGGAACTTGAAGTTGAGACTTAACCAGATCAGACACAGTTGATTGAGTAGGAGGAAAACTTTACAACAGTAATTATTAGTTATTTTTGTTTTCGGGGCGTAAAATGAGTGTTTTTGTAATGGCACATAAAAGTGTTAATATTTATTTTTCCTGTCAGAAAAAAATAAGTCCAAAATAACTAAATAATACTTCTCTTTCCCATACATGTTATCCTCAATGTTATCAATACTTCCAATACAATTCCACCGCATCCAGTGGTCTTTCTGTATCGTTACTGTAGAAACGGTTTATTGGCACGCCGCGTGTTTGACTGTGTTTGCTCGTAGTCACTTCAATTTCAAGTTATTTTCAAGAAGATGGATGTTGATTATGATCATCGGATATATCTGATAAAGCAAATACAGCAGTATATGAAAAAATATATGGCCAATTTCGTGAATGGTGCGACAAGAAACATGTAAAAAAGGTTACTGAAAATGTGCTTATATGCTATTTTGAGAAAAAAATTAAAATAATGAAACTACGTTATGGAGTGTCCACTCAATGTTGAAAAGTACATTGAATGTTAAGGAAATTATGGATATAAGGAAGTTGTTAACATTTGTCCCGCTTATTAAGAACAAAAGCGTCGGATACCGAGGAAAGAAATATTATAAATAAATAAATTTATTCAAGATGTTGATAATGAAACAAATTTACCTTATAACGTACATATATAATCATAATTTTGTAAGATTAGTAGTAATTTCAATTTTTTTATTTGTTATCCTAATTTTGGGTATCAGTGTTGCTTGTCGCCGTGAAGAATTACTACATATAACTATTGATGCCATTGAAGATGCTGGATATGTATTGATTGTTGAAATACCTGATAAGAAGACTTATTACGCAAGAACGTTTACTGTTTCAAATTCTAATAATATTGAGATATACCGCAAGTATAGAGCACTACGGCCGCCTCATACAAATTAAAGGATTATTTTTGAAATATTCGAGAGGAAAATGTATTAACCAACATGTGGGGATGAATAAAGTAGGAGAAATTCCCAGCTTGATTGCAAAATGGCTTGGAAAAGACATGTATAAGAGCTATACAGGTCACTGTTTCGGGAGAAGCTCTGTAACTCTTCTGGCCAATGCAGGGGGCAACATTACATCCATAAAACGTCTCGGTAGCTGGAAATCTGCCTCCGTAGCAGAAGCATATATAGAAGATAGTTCGAATGACAAAATTGAGATTCCTAACAAAATGTTGAATTGTCTATCTCCTTCCAAACAAATCAAAATATCTGATAAACTTGTGGAATGAACTCTTCAAGAAATATCTAACGTTTTTGATCAGCAGCAACATGGAACATCTTCGGGAATTTATGTTGGAAGTAATTGTTCAAACTTTACTATCAATTATTCTTATTCCAATAAATGAAATTGTTTTATGATGAATAATCAATTAATAATTGACTCTGTTAAAAATAAATCCTCCAAAAAGAAATATTTCATGTTTATTTTGTGAATTATTTTGGCAATGAAAAAAAGTCTTTTTTCTGAAATCGTTCAAGAATGCCCACTTTCTCGGAGCAACTTCAGGCCTCAAAATACGCTAATCTAGTATTTTAGTCCGTTGCTAAGCAACGAACTTTCCCGGACCGTTTTCGGTACTAAACTGTAAGGGAATAGTTATTATCCTAACAAGTACGGAAAAAGTACCATTCCCACATGAGACTGCAGTCGAGTGCGGGATAGTACCTTTCCGTACGAGTAAGGATTTTTTCTACAAGTGCATTGAAACATCTTATGTGACGCTCTTGAACAAATTTTCACGTGCGGGAAAAATTATTACCGCACTAGTGCGGGAAAAACTCACTTGAAGTGACATTAGCGTGTGGGAAAATTTTTCCCGCACTAGTGCGGGAATATGACACCTCTTAAACAAAATTGCGTGCGAGAATAGGGCGGAACTCGCACGCTTGTAGGAAAAATGCTTTCCCGTATCGTAAACGATCCGGGAAAATTTTTGACGGCTTGTATACATTTTAGACAGTAAATGAATGCACGCAAACAATAAGTATAGATCCTTAATTTATGATAATGCTGATTGCGATTTCAGAAAAAATAGTATGTGTACCTCATAGTGAAAGCACATTCCCAGACTTCAATGCTTGTTGGCCTCGGCTTATCGCCTCGGCCACCAATTTACATTGTCGTCCGGGAATGTATTGCATTTACTACTAGATACACAATATACTATTTTCCACCGTGAAAAAAGTAAACATTTACGCATAAATAGATATGCACGAACGTCAAGTTTTTTTGACATTTGTACAATGATCAATGGATTATTCATTTAATTCAATAAATTATGTTACATGTACCTTTGTTTAATAGTTCATTTATTGGATCATGTTATTTTCTCTCGTCAATTACCAAAGCAACCAAGTTTTCGTTCAAAATAAGAATATATCCGATCAAATCAAAACCTCTTGTGGCAATTACCCTCGATAAAACATGGAAAAGTCAAATGACCATACGAGAACATTACTGAAAATAGAATTCAAATCATTAAATCAAAAGCAGAAACAAAAACTTCTTCTTGTCAATAGGGCAGTATATTTGAAACATTTGCAATCATCAACACATACTTGTACTTGAATATTCATATGACGACTGAAGTAAAAACACTTGATCGAGAAAGATCGGTATCTGAAATCAATGAATCAGAAAATAACATATCAGTTGTATTCTTATGCCTCTTAGTAATGAAGAAATAATTAAAACTTTATGCGATAATCATACTTGATAATGACCAATATCAATCACGTCTGCATCGATTTGCCATTGCGATTCCCTTTTGTTCGCCAGCGAGCGAAGAACTATTTTTATCGCTCATGATGACACCGAATGTACAGCGAGGAGCGCCACTATGAATCTTCGAGTTATTCAGGATTAGGTCGAATTTTGAACGGTGTGTCATCCTCGAAATGTCATCTGGGCAAGATTGAGGGTCCCTGCAAGCGAAAATTTTAAATTTTCAACTGGTGACCACTTTTTACCGGGTTTGACAGTAGTTCGTCAACGTCCACAGTTCCTCAAAAATTCCTTTGTTCTTCGACCGACCGTCTTTTATTTTTCTCCTTTTTGGACGCTTAAATATTTGCGCGCTTATAATTCAGCCATTTATATTTAGGATTCGAATTTTAGAAATACTTAGAGTCGTGCTACCAACTTCCAGACAGTTATTTGAGAAGACTAGCATTCGTTTTTTTCTTCGCTGCTTTATGGCGGTTTTTGTTTTTGTTTTGACAGCTGGTCATCTTTTGTTCTCACCGACTACTGACCGATTCTTCGTTTGGTGGTGTTATAACCCAGTTATTCCATGAAGTATTTGACATTTTTTATAGTGCTTAATAGACAAGTGAAAGTAATAAATACTTATGCTCGAAATTGAGCTTATAAATTCGTAAGTCCAAAGAAAATGTTGTCTCTTTGAAAATTATTAGTTTTCAGTATCACTAGCTGCATCAAAAATATTTTGATGTATATGAAATCCAGCAACTGACACATATATTATTATGAGGCTTAGATATGGAAGCTAAAAATCAATTGTATTGAATTACTATATAATAAGATAAGAAATGAATAATTTTAATCATGATACTAATCTATCTATTCGTTTTATCTTTCCAATAATTATTGAAAAAAACGATAGATAGAGCCTATAAGGAATGTGAATCTCGTTTTCTGCATGTGTCATGGTGCATCAGCTATTCTTGATTTGTTGTTATATTATCTCTTGTTATTTCTTGGTACTTAGTCTTTTCATAGTGATGCAAGATTTTATATTTTTTATATTGCTAATTTGAATTGTTTATAACGCTTTGTCCATTAGATCATATCGTCGCCAAAAAAAAGTTTTGTTTTTTAATTTTTACATTGATTGGATAACGTAATCCCTATTCGTGAAAAGAATGTTAAATTGCCAGGTAATGGATGTTTTATTTCCAACTGTACTCGACGGAATACTCTTCTCAACTGCAGCGTCTACGTTATTAACAGACTTTTGTCCCTACCAATCGTGCATGTTGAAAAGCAACAAAACTAATCAATACACATACAGTGTCACTCCTTAAGTTCGCAACTTGGATTTTTTTCATCAATGGATATAATTAGAATTTTACTTCACAGTTAGTTACATTTTCTTCAAATTTTTACTTTCTGGGTACTGTCACTTTGGCTTTTTTCAAATTTTTTTATTTCTCCAATCCAATCACTCTAGAAAATAGTACAGTTGATCGAATTGAAATAAGATTTTTATTAGTGGGTTTTTGAAACAAGTTTTCAGTTTTGGTTAATGTCAAAATGTCAAATAAGAAAAGATTATTGGCCACCAAGATCACCGGACTTATCTCCAATGGACTTTTTTCTATGAGGTTATCTGAAACGAAGAGGGTATATGCCCAAACCATTTGCAAACAAAGAACATTCAGAGAATACCATTCGAGAGTGTTGTGCTATCATATAAATCCCCTATTGATTGAAAATGCCACAAAGTATGTGAATGAAAGGACTGCGATTTGTATAGAACAAAAAGGATGCCATACTGAATGATGAATTTGGGTTTTTTTAAGATTATTGAGATAAATCATTGTATTGGAAGTAATGATAACATGTATGGAAAAGAGAAGTATCATTTAGTTATTTAGGACTTATTTTTTTCAGGCAGGAAACATTTTTGAATACGATTTTACGTAGAACATTGAATACACCAACATAACATAACATAAGTTGTGAACTTATTATTTTCACCCAACAAGAGTAAAACAAAACTGAGCAGCTGTAACTATTGGCTTTGATTCAGAACTAAAGGTCCACTGATTGGTTCTTAAGCAAAGAAATATAATTGCTAGAACAATACGTCCGATAGTGACCTTACTGTCACAATGACTGGGCTATCACGGCAGTGTCGATTCATAGCTACCGGTTGTCTTCGGAAACCAACGTGTAATTAAAAATTAAACGGTTTTCACGGTAATTACCCCCATTCAGTTAATTCGTGTAACAGGTAATGGAAATGTTACGAATACTATCAGGAGTAACAGCGTTTCCGATACGTTTTCATTTGTAAATTTTTTCTGCGAAAGTTACTGGACAACCTGATCATTATTGATCGGAAGATGATCTCATTAGTATAGTGCAGACGGAAACTTTCATAAAAACTCACTTACTAATTATAAACGTCGTACTTAGTTTTGTTCAAAAATAAATATTTATATTTTTTCATCGTTATGTTTGTTTTTTGTTATTTCAACAGTTTTATACGAAAAATTGAAATATTTCCACCGATTGTATTGAAATGTATCTTTTTTTTGCTGATATCGTCTATATATTTTATACAATAATCGAAAATAATTACAATCCTTGCTAATTTATTTGTATGTTATAGTTAGTTTTGAATGAATTTTGTTCAGTATGACTGACCTAGTAAGTTCACTTGATTGAAATTGATATGAAAGATATTGTTATCAAGTTCGAGGAGGAAAGTGAAATTCAAAAATATTGGCGTCAATAAAACTAATAGGTGCATGGTGCATTGTGCATGGGTGAGATCCAGTATGACATCTGACAGTTGAGTAACGTTTTGATTCGTAAGATTCGGAAATACAAAAATATGTGTTGAACTCTTTTCAGTTTTAAGGGTATCAAATGATCGAAGCATATTCCAGATGAGTTCTTACCAATGACTTGAATAAGATTTTCACTGTACTCGTACGAACAAAATCATCTCTGGAATGTCTCTTTACGAAACCCAACTGCTTAAGTGCTCTATTACAATATCACAAAGGTACTCAATGTGCAAAGAAAATAAGATATTGGACTCTTCAAGATCTTTGATCGACGTAACTTTCTCAATAACAGTGTTATCGAGAACATAGTTAAAGTTCACCCTTTGCATTGTGCGGTGGAAGCTGATGACTTCACATTTTGAAGGATTTGTGCTCATGTTATTCATCAATCAACCACGTGAAAAAACATTAGGCTGTCCTGGAGAATGATACAGTCACCGGGATTCTGTACCACGCGAAATATTTCAACATCATCTACATACATAAGGAATTTACAATCAGAGATTTCTATGACGATGTCATCGATGGGACACTGAGCACTAAAGGCTCTAGGTGGGAGACCTATGGCACACCTGATGTAGCGATGTACCCATCGGATATGCATCCGTTCAACTTGACAAATAGGAGAAGGTCTGAAATAGGTAAGTTCTTTAAGCATTCTAGAAGAGATCCACGAACGCCAGTATGAGATAACTTTCTGATGTGAATATCATGATTGACTTTATCGAAAGCTATAGAGATCTGTGTAAACACAATCAACCTGAAGACCCTTCTCTAAAGCAGATGCAATGCAGTTGGTATAGGTCATGAGGTTGAGAACTCGTCGATCATCCATCTCGAAACCCGTGTTGATTTATACTTATTTCATTGGCCAACATCGAACTGAGGAGTTTATGAACCAAGCACTCTGAATACCTTGGGAATAGCAGAGATAATATTGATAGGAACACGTTTGGAATGAGATCAGGGCCAGGTCCATTATTGACATCAAGTAAACACAAATATTCCATCACTTCTGTAATACCAACTGAGAGACAATGTAAATTGATTATCTGATTTTTCGACGATTTAGGATCAAAAGTATCAAAATTTGAAATTGTTTCACATACAGATGAAAAATAATTAGCGAAGCATTGGATCAATGCTTATTTTATCGGTTAAAATAGAATTATTATATTCCAAAACTTGAGATAGTTCTCTAGAGGTATTAGAGCTAATTCTGGACCTCACTCTTCTCCATATCATAGCGACGAAAACTGCTTGGGGAGCAAACCTCAGGTTGGCTAGAGTAGGACTCAAAAGAATAGCACACAACGTAAGGGATTCAACCCCCACCGAAAGTGAACACCTTGCCGATCTTCCAACTGAGGAAATTACCGGGAAATTTAGTTTTGAGAAATTTTTTCGAACGGAATTAAATACCAAGAGTGAATGGAGCATAGAATCCATTCGAGCACTGGGAAAGGATACCATAACATGGTACACGGACGGGTCCAAAACTCCCGACGGAAGTGGAGGAGGAGTCTTTGGGCCTCGCACTAAATATTCCGAACCCATGGGCCAGTTCCCCAGTATTTTTCAAGCGGAAGTTCACGCCATAGAAAGGTGCATTTAATTCAACTTCGACAGGAAATACCGTAACATGGAAATCGCAATCCTCTCCGATAGTCAAGCAGCCATCAAAGCGTTGAGCTCATATAACATCAACTCAAAGATGGTCTGAGAATTCCTAGACAAACTTGATGATCTAGGCAGGAACAATAAGGTGATCCTCCTCTGGGCGCCAAGACACGTCGGTGTGGAGGGCAATGAACAAGCAGATACCCTGGCATCAACGCCACTGATCGGGCCAGAACCATTCTGTGGACTTAGAAAGCCTTACTTTCAAGAAGAACTCAATAAAACTGAAGAAACAATGAGAGCAACATACTAGCAAATACTTCCAGGGTTAAGGCAGGCCAAAGATCTCCTCGGCAACTTCAACCGAACAAGATCGAAGAACACTGATTAACCTCAGCAAAACTAGTCTAAAGAGAATCACGGGATTTCTGACGGGGCACTGCAGAATCAAAGAACACAGAAACACCACACCATATATTGATGGAGTGTTATGCTGTACATCACAAGAGATTGAATATACTGGGATCACACCAGCTGACTGTGGAAGAAATACCACAAATAGACCCCCTAAAAATCCTTAAATTCCTCAAGGAATTGGGGCACCTTGAAATAGCAGAAGGAGATGGGGCACAATAGATCGAATTAGGTCGCAGCGCATCAGTCACCATCCATACCTACCATTACCATTAGTGCTGTATATCAGTGCTCTTGTTTTGGGTAAAACCATGTTGATTTTGCGAGTTTATTGCTAGAAAAAAGGACACCAATCGGTTCTTAATATTTAAATCGAAATGAATGAATGAAGGGGAAAGCTGAATTATTCTTGAACTTGGTAATGAATGTAACGATCATCGATCCTGTCGAAACTTCTCACGCACACGGCCAAAATTCGCGAATCGTCAGCAGTTCAGCGCCGTCTCCACCATATCCACTTCCATAAAAAAAAACAGCTTGACCTTTTACGCGTCGCGATCGATCAGCACCCCTAACAGACGACCTTCCCCTACGACTTGACCCAGATAGGGAACATGCTGAAAAAGAATCGAGCAATTGTCATAACATTATTTCGTCAAAATTCGTTGCGGCAGGCCCACCCCCGACACCGAAAATCGTTTAATGCCCTAACAATTTCAGACGACGATATGAGGGGGTGAACGTTGAACACGCACCGGGGAAAGCGACAGTGGCGGCGTAGAGGGTGAAACTAACGTGATGGCGAAGTGACTATAGGTTTTAAACCTTCAATCATATCGATTTGATGACCAATTCGTATCAACAGCTCTGACATACGGGGTGTTTCAAATTCGATCCTCATCATTGGGATCTCGGAAACTATGAGAGATACGAAGATGGTTGAATTAGGGACAATAAGCCGTTGAGAAAGTTCCAAAATTTCGAGTATATCTGGAGATTTCCGGAAAAAACAGATATTTTGAAAAATGGTTTTAATTTTTTTCTGACTTCATTTTTAGAAGGATTCGAAAATTAATCGCACTTCCACATGGCCACTTTCCCCTGATACATAATGGTGCTTTCAGATTTGCTATCTGACGTTTCGTCTTCCGGCCACCATCATCAACTTTATTTTTCTTCAACCACTACATTGGATTCTTTCTGTTTTGAATATAACCAGATATTACCTTTTCAATGATTTATCATATAAGTTATCATTCTTTTTCGAAAAACTGAAGATATTAAAAAAAGTATTCTTATCATTACTTTGATGAAATTGAAATTATTATTGAAATAATGATATTGGTTTATTTGAACTTTCATTTCATTACCCAGTTTATGTTGTAAAACAAACATCATGAGTAGCAAATTATTTATGAAGTAGGTATTAGAAAAATTAATTTTCAAAAATGAAACGAATCAAAAATTTTTTTATTGTCTTAGCTGTTACTTGATAACAATTCATAGTAAATGACTCTAAGCCAACCAAGTAGATTTCATATATAAGGTAGATTTCCACAGATTTCATCACACTCGCAACATATGCGCTTTCTCAAGCGATTAGTACACTGAACGTCGTTTATAAATGTTAAAAATAATTGTGGACCAAGGACTGATCCTTGCTGCAATCCTTATGTTTTTCATATATTTTTCTCATGGAAACACAATGATTTGTTCCATATACCTATATTTCATTCGGAGTAAAAGTTGAATAAGCCTCTCACATCATTGAGTTCAAAATTTTTAAGTAATTGGTTGTGTGGAGCGTTGCTGAAGCTTTAACCAAGGTCACACATGGTAAATGCATGTTATTGACCTTTTTCACTAGTTAAACTGTTTAGATCGCACGTCTTTCTAACCTAATCAAATAGTGGCTAGTAATGCTGCAACCGACTGAAATATAGTTATCGTTGAAATATTTGTATATTCATTTCGATTGATTGATGCTACGGGGATGTTTTAGAATATCTCTTTGAAACCATTGAAAATATACCATGCACCCAGGAACTGAACAAATTATATTCGTTATAAAAGAATCTTAATAATCTGTGGTGAGCCACAGGGTATTTGCTCGGGCCTTTTATCATCCAAGCGGTATATCAACGATTCTGATTTATGTTCTTTTTGTAAATCTCTTAAAGTAGTGAATAACGATCGTCCCATTGAATTATCATTCTCACTTCAACAGCCAAGCCCCGTCTCACAAGAAAGTGTGTTGGATCCTGTAGGTCAAAGAAATATTTAAAGAACTTGAACTTCATAAAACGTGCGTCCCTCAGATTAACACATGGCGCTGGACCAAAATGATTTATATCCATCTATCCTACACATTGAAATGATTGCAATCTCAGGACTACCCCAAGAGTATTACGTAGGTCAATTTTCCTCCAATTTTTTCTCAACGAATTACGCCACTCCTTCAAGCACTTTGTACGCTGACGACCTGAAAATGGTAGAATCTATTGAAAACCGCCAAGAACCATATTTTCAAATCATCAAGTTAGTAGACAACATGATAAAATATATTGTACCGAGTAAGTATAACTTTCTCTTGAAAAGCAATAAGATTAAATTTCAACTACCATCTGAATCTCTGTTAACGATAGATAATCAGTCATTCAAATATGTACTTAGTTCTTGTGATAGCCCCATTATCTGTTGAAATTTCAAAATTAATATTCTTTTCTTCTATAATAATAATAATGGGTCTTTATTTTTTCTTTACAACTACAATATTTAACAAAAGACGATTACTCTTGGGAGGCGATGTTCAACATAGTTATTCTTCCACATAACCTCCCCAAAATACCAACCAGCTGAGAGACCTCATAATAGATACAAAAGATAATTATAGCTACAACAAAAAATTACAAATTTGTTTTTCAAACTAAAATAGAAATTACAATTCAAAAATTTCTAAGCATAAATGTGGAAATAACCCCATAAACAAAATACTCCAACAATACGACTAATTATTATTTCTCAAGGAGAGTAGGTGGGATTTCATATGTTCTCGGAAGGAAAAAAGTGTATTTTTGTTTTTTATGAATTCAGAAACAGAGTTAAATATTTTTACTGCAACATATGAGAAAGATATTTGAACTGAACAAGATAGTAAATAGCACAGAGATAAGGGCAGTGAAAAAAAAATAGTAAAAAAAAGTAAACGGGAATGGAGATAAGGATCCATTCCAATAAGAAATTATAGTTCTACCACTATGATAAAGTGTTAACCAAATACATTCACAAATCAGCTTCGCAGTCAATCACTTGCTTCAAGTTTTTTTCCAGAAGTTGACCATGCATTGCGGGAACCATATTTTTCCTTGGCCTTGCGCAGAAGATCGTATCTCCTCTTGGTTAAATCCTCGAAAATGGAAAATTCTGTACCTTTCAAGCTTTTCTTAGACGCCATAATAGTATTTTTCACGATATTGGTAGTCAGATTAACCAGCACCGGCCTAGGTTTATTTGAGGTTTCCTGACCTACTCTGAAAGCCATATCAATATCAGCTTTTGTGCAAGAAATTTTGAGAGTATTCATTAGGAAATCGATCACAGTAATAGCAACATCCTTCTCTCCGGATTCCTTCAACCCATATATGCGCAGAGAGTTTTTTTTAGTGAACTGCTCCAGTTGGTCAGTTTTACAAGAGAGCCCATCAATCCTCTTTTCTTTTCTGGAGGCCATTTCATTACAAAATTTAAGCGAATCTTTGACTTCAGTGAGACTTTCTTGAATCAAATCAAACTTCTTTTCGATATTTCCTTCCAGTTGTTTAATAAAATTGGCACATACCTTATTGATGAGTGCTTCAGTATTAGATTCCTCGGTACTCTGTAATCTACCGCCCCGAGTCATGGTGACTACTTTATCGAGCTGGTAGGAGTGCAACACACCACAGGAAACAAGTATGCCCACACTATTGACCAAGAGGCACTTGAATAATGAGAGAAAAAAAACAAAAAACACTGCACAGGTTACAAAGGCAACACCATCTACAATTCACCCAGCAATTTTCAAAAATTAATTCACCAAATCTATAACCATGAGTGTTAAATCTACGCCTCTGTCGCACAAGCCCTTGCACTAATTTTAGTGGTGCCTCACCTCGTCTAGCCTTAAAGGGAATGTTGTCGTGAATAAATTTTCCTGAATTGTTCCTTCTAAAAAAAACATAAATGGGCGTCGATATTGTGCAACCATTATTTGACGATCTTCAGAATCTGAGCAGATTTAAAAGCTCAAGGAACGATTTTGCACAGAAATTGAAAAGACATTCTAGCATATCTATAACCTTCCTCAAAAGTATAATATTGAGAATAGTTTAATTAGGGTTATAATGGATTGTGAACTGTTATCGAATAATTGGTTTATTTTTCTACAATTATGCAGGTGATTAAAGTTTGAAAGTAGCTGTCACGAATGAAAACAGTTGAATACAATTTTTGTTCAATCAAAAGAGTGAACACTTGTCGAAATACGAATCGATATAAAAAGATTTGTGATCCAGGAAGGTTTTATTGCTTCATTTCCTCACAAATTCGATAATGTATCAAGAATTTCCGTTTGTTCATTTTACTATCATTGTGAATAAAATACCTAGAGACAGAGAGAGGCAGACAGAATATTCTTTAATATCATAAGAAATTAAATTCTTGTTGACAAAGTTGAAGAAGCTTAATTAATAGGTTTTTAAAGATATTTCTAATACAGTAGTTAAAATAAGGTATATAAGGTAAGTATGCCAAAGTCATACTAGTCAGAAAGTAAAAATAAATCTATAAATAAATTAACGATAAAAACAATATAACACAAACCAATGCACAACAAACAGATTTTGTGTGTATAAACAAATAATTAATTAGGATAACAATATTGTTAAAATGTGTCAGCATAAAATTCCTGTAAATTATAGTAAGGCTTACAGATCAGCAATTTTTTTACAGATTTTCTAAAATTATTAAAATTGATGATTTTTTAAATGTAACCTGGAAGATGATTGTACATCTAACAGTTGTTGTAAATAATAGAATCTTCAATGAGTGATGACTTGGGAAGTGGGAGACTTATGTTTATAGCTTGTCGAATGACATATTGAGAAGGACGTTTGTATAACGAGTTGGAATGTTTCCTAATCAAACAGTTTTCAATATAAATATTGCTATTATCGTAAGTATTTTATATTTAATGAATAATGGCTTACAGGAACCGCGAAATTTAGCTTTGCACATATATCTCATCCCCCTCTTTTGTAGAATGAGAATGCTGTAATGCCATACCTGTGGTGAGAGTCAATTAGAGAATAATAAACGACTCTAGCAGCACATACTCCCAACTCTTTTGAAAAAACCTTATCTGCGAAACACCCAGATGATATTTTTTTTCTCAAATTGCGTGTTCCTCGAATCTTAGCCTATAATCAATATACAATCCTAAGAATTTCGTGTTTGATTTATTTTCAATGATATTTGTCCCAATGGATATGTCGTCAGTGAGCATCGGAAAGTTACTAAATTGGTTTCTGAAATATTGAGGACAAGTCTGTTAGAGTCACACCAAGCTTCAATACTGCTAACATCATTGTATATCTTCTCATTGAGTTCATTGCTGTTCTTGGCATGCCAAAATATTGTGGTGTCATCTGCAAATAGCGTTAACTTTCCAGCTACAATGATATTTGACAAATCATTAGTAAACAACAAAAACAGCACTGTGCCCAGTACTGAGACCTGAGGCACTCCACATTTTATAGAAGATTTAGATGACCTTGACAATTTTTCTACTATTTGGCTGCGATTTGATAAGTAAGATCTTACCCAATTCATTGTTATTCCTCTGAAACCATAACATCAGAGTTTCTGCAGCAGTTTTTCATGAATTACACAATCAAAAGCTTTCGACAAATCACAAGATACTGCTGCCGCAACTTCACCATTGTTGAGTTCAGTATAAACATCAAAGAGGAAGGAAGAAGTAGCATCGTTTGTATTTTTACCGGATTGAAAACCAAATTGTTGTTGGTAGGAATGTAGGCTTTCACGGCTGGCGTCAATGTTTTGGTTGGTTTCCGGTTCCGGGTGGTCTTCTTTGGTTTAAATCTCCAAACGTTTCAACTGCAACTGCGGCAGTCTCTCGGTATTTTCGAAAAGGATCTTGTGTTCTCCGTCAGACAATGTGTGCTCAGCGACTGCGGACTTCTCGGTTTGTCCCAAACGACAACTCCGCTTGTGCTCGACTAGGCGGGTACCAATGCTTCTTTTCGTTTGTCTGATATAGACCTTTCCACAGTTACATGGAATTCTGTAGACTCCCGCTGATTTGAGTGGATCTCTGCTGCCTTTGGCCGATCTTAGATATTCCGATATCTTCTTCGGTAGTTTGAGGACGGTGTTAATTTTCTCCTTCCTCAGAATTTTCCCAATTCGAAAGCTTCAGCTTCAGTTTCAGTTGATACGTCTAGAAGAGTACTTGGACCACGCCACTGAAGATGATTGCCGCAGATGCAGTTGAAACGATATTTAAACCAAAGAAGACCACGGCAAAACCCGGAAACCAACAAAAACAAATTGTTGTTTGTTGATAATACCATTCTTCATCAATAATTCTATCACTCTTCTTCTCACTAATTTCTCTATCATCTTGGCCATTGTGGGGATTATAGAAATTAGTCGAAAGTTTGACGAATCCTCAACAATTTTAGAATATTTTTGATTCTTCACGTGACTGACCTCTGAACGACGTAACTTTGTCTCCCTTCAATAGTCACTAATCTGTTGAATTTTGTCAGTCATCTCTCTCAACACCATAATGCATGTGTTACTGAAATCTCAATTTAAGATTAAGGCCGAATTCGAATATTGCGGAAGCTTTAAAAAGCATGTCGAACCTCTCATGGTTCCTGTATGTCACGATTACAAAGTCAGGGACCAGTTGTACACAGGCTGCTATTCATATCATGAAATGTGGCCTTCATTGGTATAAAGTAGTAATTATCCATCTTCCTTATTCTCGAGACAACTATTGCGTATGTCTGACATTGAGAATACACATATACGTAATGCATATTATTGATTGAATCGTGAAGGTGTTTATATACATACGGACACTTCCATTCGACGAGACCTTGACACCTGCCAATTTTGGTAAAATGAATACCGCCTGCTGCTAAAGAAATATATGAATAGGCTGAATTATACATGTTGGTGTAGTTGGATAAAAAAAGTTGTTTTTCCGATAGGATCTCTGAATAATTTTTGAGAATATTAAAAAAACTGAAAATTCGTGACTTGTTTGCAAAAGTTCGACATTGACATACACCTTGATGTTATGGAGAAAAACTTCCAGTCCAAATACTGAATAACTGCATTTGAAAAATGTTCCATCAGATGCATGGCGAAATAATTGTTGTTTTGTAAATCCGTTATCTGTGAAGATCATTACATTTCAATTTTCATTATAAATGTTTACGAAAAAAGAATATGTGAAATATTCAGATCTTCACAAGGTTTGTTTGAAATAGTAGCAGTGGATAGGTACTTCCAATAATTTTTTGAGGAATAACCCTGCATCACCGTTACGTAGCTAAAGAACGTGTTTCACACTACCAGCTGTAATGTTTTCACGCTGTTCGACTCCCAGACAGTGTTCACCATTGATCAGCTCTGTCCTTACTTTCTTTTAACCTATTCTTTTGACTCAGCTTCGTTAGAATCCGCTATCTTCTTCTTTTGTAGCAAGGCAATCAGAAAGGCAAAGCCGGAATCTTGGAGGAAATTCTGTGAGGGTATATTCGACATACCTCGCAGCACAAGAATCCACAAGATTCTCTCTAGAGAGTCGATTGCTGAAATCGGATCGATAAAACGACCTGACGGCATACATTCATGACCTCTAGAACAGAAAGAGAGCGTTTGATAGAAAACAACTTACCTGGAAGCTTGACTCTTGATATCTTACAATCGAACTCCCCTCTTTGAGGGTGCCAAACATCTAAGAAGGAATCATTGGAAGACCGCTAAGAAAGTTATCACAGTTCCGGCAGTTGCATGGGCAATCAAAACATATCAGCCAATCAAATCCCCTGGTGAGGATGGTATATTTTCAGCTTTGCTTCACAACGGACTGGAATTACTTCTATCTATCCTAATTAAACTGTATAGAGCTAGTCTGTCGTTGACTTATATCACCCTAGATAAAAAAACTCGCATGGAACGCTCATAGAGAGACTGTTGGAAGAAACCAACCTTATACAAATATCGATCCACACTTTAATGCCGATTTGGTCTTGAGTATTAACACTGTCTAGGACTTTGGCTGTGGCAAAGAGACTCATAGGTGCTTACTTACCTGGGTACAGCAGACTCTAGAATGTAGAGGACTTTGTTTCGAGTGCTTTGTACTTCATTCACCATTGGTATTGCTGTCAGTGACAAATGGTAATTTCCACCATTTCCACCAATGAATATTGGACTTGAAGTCATGTTCAGGAATCTTCAGGTGCTCCAGTGTAATCAAGATAGGCAAAGTTGTCTCTTGTTTTGGTCCCCTGATCTTCGTCCAAGTGCTGCTTTCTTGTTTACAAATGTTTCTAGCATAGGGCAGGTCCGCAAAACGTCCACCTTCATGATTTTATCAAATTCTATTTTCTGGTCACTCTTTTCTAACGCAAACTATCTAACTTTTCACTCATGTCATCCGCTTTAAATTAATGTTTATTATTCTTATCGTTTTGAATGTTTTTTACTGACAAGTTATAAAACTTATAGATTTTATTTTGAGCCTTCGTTCTTTACCTTCTTTTTGTAATTTTTTTTTAGTTTCCCGTTCTTCTAAATTTTTCTGCTATTGGTCTTTTCGTATTGCTTTCATTTGCTCGTGTTTTTCACTGAGTCTTTTAGCTTTCTTGCTTTTTATACAATCAGATCTCAATTTGCTTATATCTTCACTATTTTAAAGGTCTGTATAAACCTTGAAATTCTTCGAAAGCACGGTTCAGTCAATAGTCTCACACTTTACACCAAATGTTACAAATATTTCGTGAGAATTTCACAGAAATCAAACTCAGTGTGAAAAATCAACCCCTTTATTAAAACACATGTAAATTGACTTTTTCAACTCGACTTGAAACCTACTACTAAACACTAAACTAACTGAAAAACTGATTGACCAACTGACCAAAAAACTGCCCGACTGATTTGAAAATGTTTTTGATGTGTCGGGTATCTAGAAAAATAAACATGTCGCTAGGGAGTAGCCTGCCTTCCCCCTTCTCGATTAAAATTGCAAAAACTCGCTTGGAAAGAAAATCCATGGAAATAGTTAAAAACATTAGACCGTCCTATATATTTCATAGCTTGACGTTTATGTAAGTATGCGTTAAGGTGGGGGTTGGTACCAAATAACAGGATGGCAAAGCCCTGGACACCAAATCTAGCGCACTTATTAGGACAAATAATTGAAAAAATAGTGCTGAAAATACAAAATATAATGTGAAAAATCAAGCTTCAATTTATAAACTATTGAACTAAAAATTAAAGAAAAACATTTAGTCTATAAAAAATACAGAACTTTTAAAAACTTGAATATTTTCTTGAAAGCTTTTATCGTAAAAAGTCAGTAAATTTTTTTATTTATGAAAGATTTATGTTTTTGAAATATTAAAATTATATTTTATTTTCGCTCTTTGGTTCGTCAATGTTCATATTCTCCTGTCTGCCAACCTTAAAATAAACGTGAAATATGTCTAATTATTCAATTCCCTTGTGTAGTAATAGTTTAGGTATCCAGAGTAGATGAGAATTAATGACAGATAATGACAAGTAGAAAGCGGGAGTAAGATTAGTTGAAATATGCGTTTTCAGTCATTAAAATCGTCTGAATCCCATGATAGCACTCATACTCAAGTATATTCCACCTTCATTAATTATCTTATTCACTTGAAATGAAAATCCCAGGGATATTTTTCTCGTCTCATAAGTGTGATATAGTTTCAAGTGAACTTTTTTCAGTACCTACATGTATTATGATCTTATAAAATGTATCTACGATTATTGCCATTTTCATCAAAATTTTATGCAGCTTTCTCTGTGGCCATAACAAATAGGTGAATATGTGATATGAATTTGACGGTAATCACCTCACATTTCAATCTATAACGTTTAATGGTGAGATTGCAGCATTCTTTCTCTAGAAGTTTTTCGTTTAAGTTCATGTGTTGAGTTTACGGCCAGTCATACCTCATCACCCTGTATACAAAATCGCTAGACGAATATTTATTCAATACATGAAATACTGCTAGGATGCCTAATTAAAAGAGTGGCGAATAAAAAAATTGCAGACCGACTCCCGCTATGCAAATCATCAATTCAGATTAATATGTAAATCGCATAACGGTACATCCGGTATTAGAAAAAACAACGGTGCAGGCACCCAAACGAATTCACCTTTCGAAAAATCGAGATGCATTAGCCGCTGATCCCACATTCGTCGAAAGAGACGAATTGATGGAATCCATCAAAATGTTAGAGACCTTTCTTTGCAGACCATGTTAATTATACGTTAGATCGAGTGAGGCTGTGCCCGTCTGCCCGTGGCTTTGAGGAAATGATAGAAGGACAACTAGTTAATCGAATTACTTAATCCGGTTCGATAGCGACAGCGAGCGGCTTATAAGAGATCTGCTACACAGTGTCGCTTACACCTATGATCATTCGTCAACTCAAGTTCTGCAATCCATCTATGAAGTTAGTCAAAGGACAGTGCTCAGGCTGTTAAGAAAAAGCTAACTTGATAAAGCTAATGTTTTAGCGAAACATGCCGTGATATCTTAAATGTGATAATTTACAATAAAGTTGTGAAGATCAAATCGTTTCCTGGGTATTTTCTACAAAAAAACATTTTTTTATTGTCCGTTGCTCTGTTTCAGAAAGATTGCCCTTGTCTAGATTTTTCAGATCATCAAATAAGTGATTATAAAATTCATAAGATGGAGAATTTCAACATAAACAAGTTGTATATTTCTGTCTAGACATATCAATTCACCATGCCTAGTAGGACATGCATGAAATTGACAATTTCGATTGTAATTCTGTAGTTGTTTTTTGAATAACAGAATGCATTTGAAAATATTTAAACTAGGTGTGCACATAACTTTATTCCCAATAAAGTGTTGCCTACAAGATTCTCTGTAGTCTATTTCATAAAGTAGGCGCAACACCCCTTTCTGGTAGACTAATATTTCGTTAAGTTTTCTGGAGCAACCCCAAACGGCAATAATGTAAGAAATATGGGAACATACCACGGCAAAGTAAACGTTTTAAAGTTGAAATTTATTGAAATTCGACCTTAATTATTGTCTGATTGCATAGTATCCACTCTTAACTTTCTTACGTACATGGCTTATACCTGAAACCATCGGTATAAGTACCAATAAATTTGGTGTTATCTGATGCTTCAATTATTTCATTGCCTAGATACTCTAATTTATCCATTGTTTTTACTCGAAGAAAAACTGCAACAGAACAGTTTTATTCACCTCCTCTAGATTATCGACATTCGCTGCGATCGTTGTATCATCTGCATACAAATAGTTATTTATGCAACAAGTGCAAAAAGTAAGTGTTTATTGTACTCGACGTGGAGTTGTCCGTCGAGGCCGTCAGGACGAGTTGGACAACACGTCGAGTGCAATAAACATTTTTTGCACGAGTTGCATACATTTTTTCTACGTTCATGCAAAAAGCAAAAAATTATTTATTTAGGTGCGGTACTAGGTGAAGGAAAATGAAATACGCAATTTAAATGAATAATTATTACTATCGATTTCATCACCATTACCTAGTTTTCCATTAATATTACTCATTTTAAAACTTTCAGTTCTGTAATTGTCAGAATTAAATTTTGACTGACGTTTATATATCCACAGTTGCATTATAAAAATAAAAGTCAACTCTGACTGCTAACATTAATACAAAATAATAATATAAATTAAGTAGCTGTTTAAAACGTATGGCCAATCTCACAGAATATCTGCTAAATATGTAGTGGGTTTGAACGTTTATGTTTATCATGATGACAGCACGTTGACGTAGAATGACAGATTAGTGCAATAAAGAGCTTCTTTTTCCTCTGAATATAGTTCAATAAAGTTTTGCTTTTTGCATGAATGTAGATAAAATATAATATCTAAGTTTATTTGATCAGTCATATCGTTGATAAATAGAGGAAAGAATAGAGGAGAGAGGACTCAATATAGAACCTTGAGGAACCCCAAGATCAATGTCGTACTGCTGCGACTGAAAATTGTCAACTTAAACATGCATCTTTCTGAAAGTCAGGTATGATCTGAGCCCTGAAAGAAATAAATTACACTAGAATGAGCGCATATGAAAAGGTGGTATTCAACATCTATGAGTTTCAATAAAGAGTATGAAAACTGGAATTGTTAGATTGTCCTGTTTGAGGAAAACCCAAGCTTCATTATCAGTTACGGAGTCAAAGAAACACCTGCGATTCCTTCAAAACCGATATATCTCTCCATCGATACCGTTCAAATGATGACCGTGATAAATCTCAATTGTGCAAAAGTGCATGTTCATTCAGTGGAACCCACATAGCCGCGTAGAATTTCGAAATAAAAATTTCATTGCAATTTCCTCTCCGCTGAAACCGATTTGCTACTGAACCGCGGTAATCATCTAATATAAAATATTAACTTCAATTTAATTCGCTTCGACCATGAACAGGTGGTGGTATTAAGAGTAAAAGTTGAAGGTCGACGTTATTCCCTTGTTTAAAGTAATTACGAGCTGTTTCATTGGAATAAATACAGAAGCTGGTCGATTTTAATCAGCTTCGGTATTATTATAAATATGACGTACGAACACACTAGATCAATAATTATTGTGGCTTAAGATACGTGTAATAAGACGTCTGTAGAATGTAGAAAGTACATACGCTTTTGCTAATAGCATGGGGAGAATAATTACCCAGATTGGATGTTATAAATACGGCGTATAATATAAGACGAGGATAATTCTCGCTGTGATGCTGCCTCGTTTCGATGTTGATAATTTCGCGCTAGATTCCGCTCCTCGGTTACATTTATTGATACGGTTAATCAGACGTAAACAGGTGGAGGCTTTGATGTTTGCAAACATGAGGGTTACCACAACCTCAATCTAACCATGGGGAGGCATAGGTATTATTCAAGATGAAACCATCCAATATATGAGGCGCTAGAACTCCTAGTATAATAAAGTAATTCAAAGAGTTTTTGTACTCTTCGAATAGCCTGTGTATGTACTCTGAAAAGGATCATCAAAAATTTCAAATAACAGAAATTGTTTTCCGGATATGAGCATTACTTTATGCTGATATTGAATTTTCAATGAAATGTTATTTTTTTAACACGATGTAAGTCAGTCATCATTCATCTAACTGAATTTTTTTTTAACCAAAAGCTGCGCAATTTTCCAAGCAACATTTCATGTTAATTATGCATAGAGTTGAGTAAAATACAGTTTTTTTTATACAGTGAGGACCAAAAGTCCGTCGCCCTCCCTGTAACTTCTTTATTCTACATATTACAAAGAAATGTTAAATACATAAGTTGTAGGGTTTCATTCGATCTCTTTAATGGTTTAAGTTTCATTCATACAGAGTGTCTCAAAAAAGCACGGTGACTTAGAAGTTAATTTTTTTAAATGGGACACCCTCTATTTCATTGCATTATTACATTCTACGTTGAATTCTGAACAAGTTTGATAAATGGTTTTCTATCAAAAAAGTTAATAGTTTTGGACTTATGAACACTTGTAAATAATTATTTCGACTACTTTTGCGCCAGTTCAATGAGAAAATCGTAACAAATGGATCACAATGTATTCCACTTTCCTATCCTAACTTTTTGAAAGCTATCCAATATTGCAAACTGCTGATGGCACCATGTGTAACTTACCACGTCGTACAATTTTACAATTGTTAGAGTTGTTGATTCTCACGAAAAACTAGTACAAATGAAGTTGAAACATTTTATTAACAAATAAGGTAGTCCATAAATACAGATCAAGAATCATTAAAAACTGAAGAGATATTTTAATTTATAACTAAAAACGGTGAGTTTTTATCTATTTCAAAAGATGTTCGACATGTCCACCATGCATTTCTTGACACATAAATAGTCGGGATGTAAACTCTTCCCTAACATTAATCAAGGTTTGAGGTGTTATTTCTGAACACACTTCAATAATTCGACGGCGCAGTTCATCTAACGACCCACAAACTGTCTTAAAAACTACGGATTTCACATAGCCCCAGAGAAAGAAATCAAGCGGTGAGAGGTCCGGTGAGCGAGCTGGCCACTCTGTTGTACCTCGACGTCCAATCCATCTACCTGGATACCTTTCATCTAAGTAATTTCTCGCCTCCCGAAAATAGTGTGGTGGCGATCCATCTTGCTGAAATGTTACATCCAAGTAAAATTCATGTGGGTTTTGCGCAACGATCTCATCGATACTGGGACTTATTGTGTCTTGCAGCATTTGGAGGTATCTGGGACCATTTAAATTTTCTTCCAAGAATATGGGACCTACAATGTGGTTACCTAAAATACCAGCCCAAACATTAATTTTCTGGGGAAATTGAGTATGCCCCTCGCGGAATTCATGGGGATTTTCATCACTCCAATATCTACAATTCTGGGTATTCACATTTCCATTAAGGTAAAAAGTGCTTTCATCACTAAAGCAGATGTGTTGCAAATAAAGTCGATTTGCAACAATTCTTTCTGCCATGGTCTCGCAAAATTCAAGTCGCCGGTCTGGATCATCTTCAACCAATTGGTGCAAAATTTTTATTTTGTAAGGATGGAATTTATTTTGTTTTAAAACCCTCTTTACTGATGTTTTAGAAACATCACATGTCTCAGCTACTTGCTTAGTTGATTGTTGTGGGTTATTTACCATTTCGGCTAGTACTTGAATTTCAAAATCTTCCGTAATTATTTTCGGCCTCCCAGATCTCGGAGCATCTTTCACGGTGCCAGTTTGGTTAAATTTTGCCACCAATTTCTGCAGATATTTTCGACACATCGGAAGTTCTGGAAACCGTTCATTGAAAATGCGAATAGCAGCGTGGTAATTTCGGTTAGCTTCACCAAATATGATAACGGCTTCAACTTTGTCTGCTACTAAACGAGCCATATTAATCAACAAGAGAAATTGAAAACCGTTTGAAACAAAGTTTTGAAAACCTACAAAATGTCAATGACATTTGGCAAAAACAGATAAGAGTTTTTTTCCGCTGTCATGGAAAAAATAAACGCGCCTAGCGTGCATAGCCTACCTCATTAATTTATTCGTGAACTGGTGCAAAAGTAGTCGAAATAATTATTTACAAGTGTTCATAAGTCCAAAACTATTAAATTTTTTGATAGAAAACCATTTATCAAACTTATTCAGAATTCAACGTAGAATGTAATAATGCAATGAAATACAGGGTGTCCCATTTAAAAAAATTAACTTCTAAGTCACCGTATACATTAAGGTTTGAAAATGCGGTGAAAGATGGATTGAACTAAAACTCCTAACTTTTTACGGGGACATATTTGGATAATAATCATAATATATCATATGTAGTATTTAGGGTTCATTCACAGTTTATGTTTTGAAAATAATGCAAATTGGCCTTCACGATTTTTTCTATCTTTCGTATTTCCTAGCGATTACATCTCTCAAATTTTTACACCAAATACAAACTGTTGGGTTATTTCCCAGTATTTCAAAATAAACTATATGCTTTTTCGGATTCCTGTCCACCCACCAAATTTGAATCAGTTTGAACAACTTTTTTTTCGCGTGTTTCTGATTTCAAAATTCTTCGAGTGGTTAAATCTGATAACACAAGTTACGAAATAATGCACTGGCCGTGATGGTCATGATGGTAGAGCGCTTGTCTCTTAACCTAAGGGTCATGGGTTCGATTCCCAGCATGGTCATCGGTCTCGTGCATGGCATCACACGTTAAAAGGTAAGGACTGCGTCTTCCCTAGCTTGGACAAGTCTTTCGAAGACTTTTGAGGGTTGTACTCTTAAGGGTGTGCAGCTGGTTGACGGAAATAACGATTTTAACAATAACAAAACACTCATCTGCTGAAGGAATGTTTCGTATTTGACAACGTTTTTAAATGGATATTTTAGGAAAAATACAAATATGCTGAAATTTCGAATCTTTTTCCAAATAAATAGGCTAATTCACTGTGATAAAAATTAACAATCCAAATTTTGCTATAAAATCAAATATGACGTAATATTTTGATAATATATGATATATTTGAAAATATCTGATAACAAACATTTTGAATAGAAAAATTCTTTTAGAATATGAGTGCATTACATCTCAAACTTTTTAACCAGATAGCAAAATCAGAGTTGTTCAAACTGGTTCAAATTTGATATACAGTTAGGAAACCCACCGAAAATAAATATGAAGATACCCTCAAATTTTGTATTTTTTCAGTGAAATGTCAAAAGATCCCGTACGAAAACATAAGGGGAAATTAGCTCTCGGTCAAATTGGCTGGAAAAAAAAATAAAAGATATATAAAATTTGTGTGAGTTTAAATGATTTCGAAACTATGAAGTATGAAATACTGTTTCCGTAAATGAAGTGAGCTCCTTAACATATAATAAAGCTCTTAAATCTTTTAGGATCAGTTCGTCTCGTCGATGATACCTCGCTCACAAACTCACTTATTTCTCGGAAAACCACAGTGAAGCTGGCCGATTGAAAAAACTAAGAAGTTAGTAACAGCCTCTACACCTCAGTGTAGGTACATACAGGGCGATTCTATAGCTCAAGTACGTGAATAAGGTTTCCTTGAAACTTAGAGAAACATCAAGTAACAAATACCGTCTAATATTATGATGGAGTACGTATTCTGGACATTAATTTTTTTTTGCAACATACATCTACTTTGTTAATCTTTAATGAATTTTTGTCCTACAAATATCCATATTCTGACTATCAATGTATTCATTCAATTCAATCCAGGCTTCGTCAAAGTATAGAGATAATTTTTGTTCAGAATAATCAAAAACAGACTAAAATCATTTGATGAAACAGATGCAAATCTTCCTCCTTGATTTTCACCAGTCTGCTGGGTAAAGTTGGTTCAACTGCCTCAAAAATATTCATCTGGTTATCATGTGGTAACATTGCTATATTCTAAACCGTAATAGATACAAAGACGATTAAATGGGAAAAAACTTAACTATTGTGGTGAGCAGGAAATTGGTCATAGAAAATTTACGGGGATTCTCGCCCTTCCCAACTTATATAGGGAGAACTGAAAATGCTGTTTTCGGTTTTTTACGAATAGAATTGTTATTTCAGAAAAAATAAAAAAATGAAAAAAGGAAAGTTTTATTGTATTCAAAATGTACTAGAACTACGGTACGATAAATGTTTAATCAAACGTTTCGTGTCAACACCGCTATCAACTATTTTTTTCAAATACTGACCTGCCTATTTCATCACAAATATTGATAGTACATTTTGAATACAATAAAACTTTCCTCTTTAATTTTTTTATATTTTCTGAAATAACCATTCTATTCCCCGTAGATTTTCTCTGACCAATGTACTGCTCACCACAATAGTTAAATTTTTTCCCATTTAATCGTCTTTGTATCTATTACGGTTTAGAATATAGCAATGTGACATGATAAAAGAAACGGCCTGTATATATAAAAATAAAACACTTATCATGTAAAGTCGGTGAAACAATCTCTCACATTTTTAGGTTAACTGTTAATTTTTGGACTATTCATTGGGATTCCAGTAGGAATAATTCGAAAATTAAAACTACGGTGAATTATTTAAATTATTAACTCATGTAGTGCACGCAAGCGAAACTGAGACCTTACACAAATTCATAACGTGAATATGGTGGATAATTCTGATCTTGTTGCATCTCGATAAGGAATAATTATAACGGCTGGAACCTCAAGATTTATATCTTGTTTTCCAATATGCGCCAAATTAGTAAACGCTGAATACGATATATTTTCTTAATTACTTGGTAGTCTGATATGGGCATTGATAGAAGAGTACGAAGACGTTGAGGGTACTTGTTCACTCATTTAGGCGCCATTACGATATATAAATATTAAATCGAGTAGGCAGACTTCAAGATAAATGTATATCAACAAACTCATTGCTACATTACAAGGAAAGCCTAACAGTTTGTCATCTTCAATTTGTAGTTTATGGCTGGAGGTACCTAAATTATCCCAACAGAGAAGACAAAATTCGCAAAACTCAAATATTAAATCATGAGCAGGGTGGCCAAATATCATACATGGCCTTGAAAGTTGCAACATCACTTTCCTGGGCAACTGGTGCAAAACCGGACCGGCAGCTCAGGCTTACCTGGGAGTAAAAGGCTGTTCATTGTAATGTCGGCCTTGGGTAGACTAGGCTAACCCTTCGGTATACTCAATCTCTCGGTTCTGAACAGAAAACAAAGCGGCCCCCAGAACCGACCCCCCCGGATTAGGGATCAGAGGAAAGGTGATGGGGTCCAACAAGATGGATTATCACTCAACGATATCCGCGACGACAACGGATGATTTGAAGAACGACCTTCTGCTCTGCTACGAAGGCAGCGAGCAGTCTTTTCATCTGAAAAGGATAAAAAGACACCCAGAGCATGTCGCCTTTTTCGCCCAAAACCTGAGGGATTATGTATCTCATATCCGGGGTTGAGGATATGTTAGAGCCCTTTTCTCAACCGGTTAACGGAGTGGCAGATATACCAAATGTCGGTGTGGCTGTAAAGGATGCTCGCAGCTCGCATCGGAGGACATCAGAACCCGTAGGGCGTTCTACAATACTATGCCCTTGAAGCCACAACAACTGGCACTAGTGGAAGCGCAGATTCACAATGTCCATTCAGAAAAATCTGACATATGGCAGATCAATTCTTCCGTGTATGACGCCGCTGATGAAGGGATACCACTCCTCTGATTGGGAGGCATGAGAGATGCATTCACAAGGAGGAAACTAAGATCAAGTTGGCGAGATAACATGCCTCTTGTACCCTCACAGCTGTTGTACTCGACACAGAACGTGGTGACCCAGACTATCACCGAGTTGGAACTCCGCAGTCTCCACCCATAACATTCTATTGAAACGATGGTTCTGATCATTGGGGTACGGCTACGGCTTGTCGTAATGCGGCAGAAATCTTGGCCGTAAGAAAGCAGAATGTGGTAATTCTCGGTTCACTCCAGCCACTCAAGGCATAGGATACTTGAACCCAGAAATCTCTCACTCCAAGGAACCCTGGGAAACCTCACTTCTAGCTGGCCTGTCCAAAAAAAAATTATCCTACAATCCTACTCTGTTTGTTGAAGTTCTGTTTGCCATGTTATCGTCAATAGTAGTATTTAGTGACCTCGGATCCCGAGTGTGTCAAATTTGTGCATTAGCCTCCTCACTGAAACTCTATATCGAAAGCCTCGTCTAAGTCAAGATAAACAATATCAGTCGCTTCGTCCAATCCTTCAAGCAGTAGAAGATTAATGGTAGTGGATTTGCGTACCTTTGACAAGACCATGTTGCGTTTTTAGTTAGAAACTCAGACATATCTTCTACAATTATTTATTTGTTTTCTTTTTGGAAAATAACAGTGACAAATGCCTTTTTCCAGACCCATGGAACTTATTGCGAAGGAGACAAACATGATAGTATCGGCAAATTTCTTGGACAGAAAAGGGCTAAAACCAGAAGATAAATTAATTTTATTGTTCATTAGATGGTTTTGAATTTTTTCTGAATGAAATGGTCATCTCGGGGCTCGATGATGAAGGAACTAGAGAAGGTCGGCTAAAATTTCTGCTGATTCGATTTCTGTAGAGCACAAACAATCAAGTTTAGGGGGGACAAAACCTAGAAATATCGAACTTTTTTGACTGATTTTTCTAGGAGAATTTTGTTGTTCTGTTTTAAAATTGATTTTTTTTTACCTTAACCAGCTGTCATCCCCCCTACGAACGACAGCCCTCAGAAGTCGAAACTTGTGCGAGCTAAGGATTAACGAGGTCTTACCTTTTAACGTGCGATTCCTAGCACGAGACCAGTGACCATGCTGGGAATCGAACCCACGTCTCTCTGACTGATAGACTAGTGCTCTACCATCATGACCTCTGCGGCCCATAGAATACAAAAATTTAATGAGATTTCCAATGGCACCATTGTCCGACAAAATTATTAAGGATCTTCAGCAGTCCGACGCTTAAAAGATTTCGATTTGGCGACAAAGGAAAACTTACCACTTTCAAGGTTTCCTCTCTGCGACATCTTGTCAGACTCGTCACACTTAAACAGTATACAAAAGTTACAACATGCTGTGTATCACTTCAGATTTTGTATAATGGCTTGCGTACTAGAAAGTTTACTTAGGTCAGGTTGAATCTTATGAACTTGTATTCTTTATTCTTTTCCGATTGTAGTGTTGATGACAGGTGTTTCGAAAAATTTTGATTATTTTGGTTATCTTCTTGGGATTTTGTCGTTTGTATCTCTTTCAGAACTTTTATATAATCGCCTGATCTCACAGCTATCCTGAAAACTTCATTATATTCTATATGAATTGTGTGCTTTGAAAATAACTACATCGAAATGCAAACATTAGCATGTGAGTTTTCATATTTTTCAAATAATCGACTTAACGGGAGAGCCCCGCTGTACTAAACTTTTTTTGATTGAATGGGACCCAATATTCAAACATTATCTTCTACTCAATCGGCCTCTTGAAATTTGCGCACTGAAGAAAAATTCGAATATTGTTCAACTGAGTGGAAATACAAAGGCATTTTTTCAGTTCGACTGAAAAATTCATATAGCAACATCAAAACCCCGAGAGAGTACACAAAGTGAAATTTCCTTTAATGATGTTTGGGCAACGAAACAAGCATTTTTGTTTCACGAGGCCCTCGGCGTATAAAAGAGAAATTAAAATTTTTAATAAATGGAATTTCTCCATAAAAATTTTTATCAGCGCTGCGACTGTAATACGGAGTATATAGTCTTTCTTTTTTGGCCTTATACTTTATTTTATGGTGATGTCTCTCTCTCTCTCTCCCTCTTTCTCTTTCTCGCCCGTCTGCAGAACGTCTAGCCAACGGTATCGATTCACCTCTGTTTTCAGATTTTTTTCTCTTTTTAACCCTTATTATTTTTTATTCAAAGCTCCTCCACTCTCATGATAGAGGTTCCCGAAGCAGAACACACCACCTACGCGATTTAAATTTTGTATCGGGATTGGAAACGAAAAAAATCGCCTGGGATACAGCAATATCGACACGTTAACATCAATGATACCGTATGGCTCAAGGAAAAATTGGTACATCTCAAAAGTAGGGGCCATTTGTATTTATTATAATAATAAGTTAGTCACGGCCAGCATAAACTCTGTCTAACCTAATCATCTGAAAATGATAGTGAAAATGCTATCTTTGCGATCTGAATGGCCTGGTTCACAAGTTCAATTTCTTCAACATTACCGAACTGGAAATGATGTCAGACTACATGCTACCCCAATACTCGTACAAAAAACCATTCAGAACACAGCTCAAGTGGGACGAATGGGACTCGGGAGTAGAATCAATTTCATCTGTAAACATAATCTGATACACAGATGGCTCAAAACCAGAGGTAGGAATTGGAGCGGGAATAAGTGGAGCGAGGGCATGCATACAGATGAATCTAGACAGTGGGTATGAAAAAAACACATCTACATTCTATCTGACAGCCAGAGCGCAATAAAAGCTCTGAATTCAGTACAGATTAAGTCAAAGCAGGTTTGGGAATGCCTTCAAAGTCTAAATGAACTGCCAAAACACAAGGTAACACTTGTGTGAGTGCCTGGACAAAGGGAAATAGAAGGTAATGAAAGAGCAGACCAACTTATTGCATCTGAATTACCATTCACAGGTCCATAACCAGTGTTTGGAATTAGCAAAACCCAATGCGGAAACCTAATAAATGAGTGGAGGAAAACAAAACACCAAACATATTGGAACCAAATCGAAGGGCATCTACACAGCGCAGCCATGGTGAGGAACGTAAGCCAAACACTGACTGCTGACACTCTCAACCTAAAGAGATCTAAGATACGCACAATTACTGGAGTACTAACCGGACATTGCGGCCTTAGGAAACACCTGCACACTATGGAAATAAACAGAGAAACCGTGGAGTGCAGACTTTGTGGTGACGAGGAGGAAACAGCCTCTCACATGGAAATAGACAAGAATCCGAAGCAGCTAGTGAATGAACTATTGAACTTGGTAAAAGACACATATTTATTCAACTAGGAACCACTGACGACAAAATAATACAGTAGACCCCAGCAGATCTCAGGGGTAAATCCTGTATCTGGTCCGTCAGCTTCAAACCAACCAACCATCAGTTCCGTCAAAAACCTAGTCTGGACAAACGAAAATTGTGATTTTGTCCTCATTTGATTCGAAATGGCATCTAAAAAAATCTTAAGAAGGAAAATTGCAGCCGACAAAAATTGTAAAAGTTATAGATACAATAACGTAAATAACAATAGAATGGTTTGGTTTTTTGCGAATATTTTAGAAACTATTTGAGATAATCAAATTTTGAAAAAATATCCTGAAAGGGTAGAAAATTTACTAAAAAAATCCTTTCCCTCCGAACTGTACCGACACATTTATGATTTTAATCAGAAGCTTGATGAAAAAAAATTGTATACCTAACCGATAAAATATAAATATTAAGAAATAAAAAAATTCTAGTACTATCTAAACACTCAAATAAACAATCATTGGTTGACAAAGTATGTTTAACCCAATATTTTAGTTAGTTGTTTATTCGTTAATTTCTACCAGGTAAAAGTTAACATAAAAACGCTGATAATTTCAGAACTAAAAACCTAGAATTTTGTTTTACTGTTTGCAACTACTCTTGAAAGAGCTAGGAAACGATCGCCTTGGAAAAATCTAAAAATTCACATTTTTTTTTTATTAACAATCAAAGCAATCAAAAATATAATTTTTTTTAATTATTCCAATCATTTTGTTCCCTTATTACTGAAAATTATATAACTATAATTTTTTTAAGTTTCAACTTTCATTATTTAAATAATTGTTTTAAACAAATTGTAAATCAGATTTTTTATGAAACTTTTTTAGGAATCTATTCCTTGAAAAAAACAATTATTTTTAAGAAATAAATCGTTTGTTAAAAAAATGTCTAATGACAAAAAACGCACTTGCTGGTTAACAATTTTATTTTCTTAATTATTATTAATTTTAAGAAACTATTTTTTTTTAATTATTACGTATCGAGTTCTTTCATATTTTGGAAAATAAATTGTTATAAACGAATAAGTTTTTAATTACTGAAAAATATTATAAAAACAACTACCTATACCTACGTCTTTTTTAATGTGAAATTTTTTTTGTCTATTTTTATATACCTAATTTTTAAACATATTGTACTCTTGGACTTTTTGCTTTCTTACTGTTTTTCTTCATTGATACTGAAATAACTTATAAACTATTGAATTTACCTATACGACAAGAAAACGAAGAAGTTTTTTTGTTCTCCATCAATCAATTGAGCTTTCAACTAAAGCTCTCACTAAGTTGTTCATTGATTTTTTTGTTATTTTCTGTATAATTTCCTAGAAAAAGTTTTTTTATACTATTCAGTTCAAATATCTTATAAATTATTTAAAATTCTATAAAAAAACTTATGAAAACTAAAAGTTCGGGTTGAACCGCGTCTAGAATTTGTTGAAATTCGACGTTTCTGCTCCGATTTTGGAGCCATTTTCAAGAACTGAAATAGAAAGAAAATTAATGAAAGGTTAATACGTAATTCTACGCTGTCTCAATCTGCCTACTCCTCAGGTATAATTACGTTAGGTTTTTGTGACTTGACGTCGGGGTCTCAATCTGCCTACTCCCCATGTCTCGTCACTGGTTCTCTCTAAGGTCTCAATCTGCCTACTCCTTCGAGAGAACTGAGGAATTGTGGGTTAAGGAACTGTATTTATAGTGGACGTGGCTGTAATGGCCGTATGCAATGTATTGGCGCGAGGTGAACTATGGGCGGGAACTGAATTGGCGCTAGATGAGCTGTGTGCGGGAACTTGGTTGGCGCTAAGAGAGCTGTGTGCGGGAACTGGGTTGGTGGGAAATGAGTTTATGCGTGCAATGAGAGGCTTCCAGGTATTGGGAAGTCTACGTCCGTCGTCGCGAGTGTTGAGGCAATTATTTTCGGAAACGCTGAAACACGTCGATTTTGATTTCTAGGGGGACACATGTCATTGATGAATTTAGTCACGCAACTTCATCCCCCCATTGCGAATCATCATAGGGAACTTGGGTCGAGTGATACATCATCTTAAAGCTCTCGTCATTCTCTACCCAAACGTTCATATTTTTTCAAAATCGAATGACTGGTAATTGAGATTAGTGTGGTAATAGGTTTAATTTAAATAATCAATATCGTACCTGTTCTTATCGAAATTCAATTTATTAATTGCTCGAAATGAGCCCCTCCTACCTCCATACAATGATAAAGTCTACTTTCGAAACTATTACGAACGTTTGCCAATACTTCTGCAGTTATTCTGCCGCACTCGTTTACAATTCGACCACGTAGATCCTCTAGTGACTCTGGCGGAGTGGCAAAAACTTTGCTTTTGAGATGCCCCCATGAAAAATAATCCAACGGGTTGAGGTCCGGTGATCTAGCTGGCCACTCAATTGGTCCTCGTCGCCCTATCCAATGATTGGTATATCGTTCATCCAGAAAGTTTCTAACCGCCACTGCATAGTGAGGCGGTGCTCCATCTTGTTGAAAATGGAGGTTGTCTTCCGAATAATCTCCATCGTTTTCGATAATATCCGTTATCATGGGATCGACGGCATTCTCAAGAAGATTTAAATACATTTGTCCATTCAAATTATCATCTATAAAAAGTGGTCCAATAATATTTTTGCCAAAAATACCACACCAAACATTCAACTTCTGCGGAGTTTGTGTGTGGACCTCACGTATTAACCTGGGATTGGTATCGCTCCAGTAGCGGCAATTGTGACGATTTACGTTTCCATTAACAAAAAATGTACTCTCGTCTGAAAAACAAATATTGAAGAGCAAATTGGGATTTGTTCTCAGACGCTCAGACATTTCCTCACAAAACTGTTGACGTCTGTCAAAATCGTCTTCGTTCAGTTCATGTACAAGTTTTAGTTTGTATGGATGGAATCGCTGTGACTTGAGAATTCTCTGAATACTCGATCGCGCTACACCTGACGCGTCAGCCAAGCTTCGAATACTTTGAGTAGGATCCATAGCCACGTGTCCCAAAACCGCTACCTCAACAGCCTCGTTCCTTATCAGACGTTCAGGATGATGTTTCTGGTTTCCCACAGACCCAGTTCTTTCGAATTTCTCAATCAACGTTTGAACATAGGAGGTATGAGATGCATTTTTCCCTGGATGCCTTGTATTGAAAATTCTAGCTGCAGCTCTTAGACAATCATCATTTTTGTAGTAAAGTTTCACTAACTCAATTCGTTCTTCTAATGCGTAAACCATTGTCAGGCAGAAACTTAACTCACAGAATACGAATCAAATGATATTTCCATAAGAATCATGCGAACTGTGAATTCATGCTGAGAACATACACGCAGGAGAACCATAAAAAACAGGTATTTTTTGTCTATGAAAAAGTCAACAGAACAAAAACTAAGAAATATTGTTTCCGGGCTTCAGTGCCGTGGTCGGTTCACCTCTGTGGAGGAGGTTCCTTTGGACGTTTCGCTCACAATTGGGGTGGGCATCTTCCGCTTGTAATGTTGTATTCGCGAATAGCGACATAAAACTGATACTTGGTTGAAAGATCTTCGCAATTAATAGTCCCAGCCTGGCTACTTACTTTGTTTTGACTAATTTGTTTTCGTTTTTCGTGGGGTGACTGGGTTACCTGACCGGATGGGATGTTGCCATTTTCTATCTGTCCACTCATTGAGTCTTAAAATAGTTAATAAATTGAATTTGAATAGGAACAGGTAAGATATTGACTATTTACATTGAACCTGTCAACAACACTAATTTCAATTACCATTCATTTGATTTTGAAAAAATTATAGACGTTTGGATAGAGAATAAAGAGAGCTTTAAGATGATGTATCACTCGACCCACGTTCCCTATCATGATTCGCAAGGGGGTAGCCGCCCCCGTCAGGGGGATGAAGTTGCTCGACTAAATCCATTACTAACATGTGTCCCCCTAGAAATTAAAATCGACCTGTTTTCGCGTTTCCGAAAATAATTTGTCATTTCCCAGTAAATCCGGGTGGAAAGTTTTCGTTGGGACACCCTGTATATATATATTTCGAACGAAAGCATTCATAGGCATTTTTCAGTTTAGATGTATAGTCGTGAGAATTTTCTCACAATTCAACAATCAGCATAATATATCCTAGTTTGTTTACTCAACGATCATTAATAACTCTAATAACGGCCCATATGCCTACATATTTTGCATAATCTCTCGCGAGGTCTGCACTCGAATTTGAATATGAAGTTTTCCCTTTTACCTGCACCGGGTATCGGGTGGCTATAAATTCGAATCCGGCTACTTAATATGTTGAATGCATTCTTCATGAAAAGCCCTTTTGTCACGTTACACCACAAACAGAGAACGAGGTGCACGATTACAATTGTAAAATATAAGTAAATACACTCCAGGAATTTATTGTCATTTTGTTTCTCTGGGCGTACATATTTGCCAAATTAGGTCGTATATATTTCCGTGTGAAATATTCTGAATGATACCGTATTTTGCGGTAGGAAGTGTTGGGCGATGCATTTTCATTCTAATTTTCAGGCGTAGTGCTTTTGTGAATGATCTCAACGAACGATGACCCTAGTATAATCATTTTATGTCAGTTGTGATTTAAGAAGAAGGATGGTAATTTAATACATGCAGAACTCAACGAGGTGAGATGAAATAATATTAATCAAAAAACTGAAACCAGTGAAAAAATAGACAAAAGTGTTATTCAAGAAGAAAGGACGCCGCACACTCCATTTGGGAAATGGCTTTTCGTGAATTTGGCAAAATTCGTGACATTTTTGATGTTGAATTCCTTTTATATGCTAAACCTTACCTCAGATTACAAAATTCATATATTTTCGGAATCTGCATGGAAATTTACTTACCTATATACACCGTGCGAATTTCAAGGGAATCTCATTAAATTGTTTTTTTTTTTCAAATGATTTTTAGGGGTCCCGTATTTCTTATAATTTTGTTTTATATCGATTGACTAAAAATTCACAGAATGAACTAATTTGATATTTCTGAATTCAGTGGCATTCGCACAATTGCTCTATCTTGAACTGTTCCCGAGTCAAAAAGGTCATTTGGAGAGGGGAAGGAGTCAGTTTCTCCCATATTTTTTTCACTCCTATCGCAATTACCAAGTACTTTCAAAACGTAATTCTAGTCAGGGAACACTATAAGCACTAAGCAAACTGTTAGATACTTGAAATCCGATTCAGATACATGCGCGTCCACCCTGAATTTTTAACTCTGCCTGTCGACGTTCATACCTGTGTCTGCCGGCGTGCGTGAAAAACGCAGGGTTAGCAGGAATCAGGAAATGATTGACACTTCACAGTGTGAATGTGTATGTATTTCACAAAATTTTTGTATGTTTGATTTTTGATTCTTTACTCACTGATGTATTTATTCTCTTATATTCAATTTTGAGTAAATATCACAATCCCTGTTGTATTGCCCTGAGAATGACTTAATATAATTCCAAACGTCGGCAATAGATCCACAGTGGTTTCAGTTATCTTTATCTTTTTCCAATCATTCACACGTTACATATTCAATATAATGGACATCAGGTATATTCAGAATTAGTCATTTCGATCTATCTTCAAAATATTCCCAAAATATGTCGTTTACCGAAATGAAAAGAGTTATTTCGTAACATGGCTAGATGTATGGAAAATCTTGGAATTTGTATCACTTTTCATGGCCAATGTTGGACAGTGTATGGAAAATTATCGATGACAGTGCCTAATGTAACTGAGAAAGTTCATTTGATATTCTAGTTCTGACCATCGAAAATCCAAATTACTTCTCAACCAAAATAAAGGGATGCATGACGAAAGTTGCAAAAACTACTGTAAAAATGTATGTGACTTTGTTTTGCGAAATCCTGGTGTGCATGCCAAATTACCTACTAATAATTAATTATACAAATGACGTATTTTTCTAATGGCATGCAATTTGGAATCACATAAAACCTGTATTGAATTTTTACATAGTTTTCCCGCAATTTTCCACCGTTGGTCAGACGAGGGACGCATGCCAATTTTTCCAGAGTGTTTTTATTACTGAAAGTTCAATTCTTAACATCAGTTTTTCATAACCCTTTGAGCCCTTTCGGTCGCTGCGGATTGCATGTCATTAATTAGTAGCGTTTTAATTTGTTTGAACTTCCGTATATTACAACGGCAGACAGTATAATATCGCGAAAAATCACGAAAATACTCCACAAAAAGAAATGCGCTTTTCCTTATGAAGTGCACACGTGGGGCGAACAGGAACCCATCTATTTTTCATATTTTAGGGTTAATTATCAAGCCTTAAAAAACAATGCAGTGTAAAATCGGAGAACGTCACCTGTCACCAGCTCCTGGTCTATGACTGGAAAAATACCGAATCGAACTGGTATAACTTGCGATCTGCGGGGATATATGAAGGAATCTGAATTGCTGAACAAAGTTTGAAATAGACGATACAGACTTGACTAAGCTGTGAATATAGTAATAAGTAACTATTTTTATTATAATATTCAGTGAAATCAATTTCATGTTCACTCCAGAAGTGCTTTTATTATCAGGGTCAATGGTGATGATAAATGACAAAGAAATGAACATGTGAATAAACCATGAAATGCGAGGTTAAATGAAAGCTATGGCGAATGCAATAATAGCAGAAACAATAAGATTGTTTTGGGCTAGTAGAAGGCACAAAACGAATTCTCAACCCCTAAGAATAAAAGCGAAAGGACATTTCTTAGAAAAAAATTGAGGAATGACTCGAAATAAGTCCAAGAAGGAAATTGTGGGGTGATCAAGGGAAGGAAAATATCATAGGATCGTATAACCTGAGAACACATTCATGGTTGTTGATAGGTTGAGACTTGTTCATAGGAAAACATCTACTTATGAAAATGTAGGCGTGCATGAAAAATTCATGAAACAATTCTTTTGCCATAAAATATATTCTTATAAAAAGTATTTGAGGAAACCGAATAAAAACCGTTAGTGATTCAATTTCTTCCAATATCAAAAACTCGTTATGGTTTTAGTTGGCTCGATCGTAGCAATGAAGAATGGAAATGTATATTCGATTGTCGTGAATGCGTCGTTTCATATCGTTCAGAGTCATCAATAATAGGTTGCCGATACGAAAAGAAACCATTATGGATAAAACAATAATATAATATTCCAGAACCACATTAAATTTAATGTCCGAAGACACGAAATAACGAGGGAACTCGATAAATGATTGAAAAACTCGCGTTAAACATCCATAAGGCCCAAATTCGCTACCTCGGACCTCTGCATCGCTCGTGGTGTACAGCCTAACGTACTTTCGGTATTATTACAAGCTGTTTTCTTTGAAAACAAACTAAAAAATGAAAAAATAACAATCCTGCGTCGAACATGAACGGAATACACCGTTCCGCCGTCCCAACGCTTTGTACTGAAAATACAGGCCGCGTCAAGCCCGAGTTGATTGGAATATGAAAAAATGGTTTATTTGGTGGAACAACATTTGGCGTATTTTTTCAAGAAGTTGTTTTCCCTAATTTGTGCAGTCTGAATAAATGCCAGACTAAACATAAATAGAGCGGTATATCTCAATATTGTCGCTGGAATGAGGAGACATCAGTTCTGCACTAAAATTAGAGACAAATATTTTTTCCAGAATGTTGGGAGATACTTTGGGGTCATTGTTTCAAATTTCAATCTATATACGTGCGATTTTTTATATTGCTGAAAAGTCTCCGTGGATTCTTCACATATAAACACTCAGTACAAACTTCAACAGCTTTCATAACAGGATGGATTTTTTTAAAATTCACAAAAAAATCATTGAACTAATTTCAAATGAATTATACATGAAAATACTTACCGATACTAAATTGACAGTTTCATTATAAGTATACAGGAAAAAGTAGAAAATAATGTACAGTGCTTTCATTTTAGTTAGTTCCACTTTAAGAGGCTGTTTGTAAAAATTTCAAAAAAACCTAACATTTCTGCATCTCCATTGATGCGTAAATATTTTCTTTTTTCACTGCCAAAATAATTCACGAAATAAACATGAAATATTACTTTTTGAAGGATTCATTTTTAACAGATTCAATTATTAATTCATTATTCAGAATAAAACAATTTCATTCAATAACTGATAGTAAAGTTTGAACAATTACTTCCAACATGAATTCCCGAAAATGTTCCATGTTGCTACTGATTAGATATTTCTTGAGGAGTTGATTCCACAATTTTATCAGATATTTTAATTTGTTTGGAAGAAGATAGACAATTCAATATTTTGTTAGGAATCTCAATTTCGTCATTCAAACTATCTTCTATATATGCTTCTGCTACGGAGGCAGATTTCCAGCTACCGTGACGTTTTATGGATGTAATGTTGCCCCCTGCATTGGCCAGAAGAGTTACAGAGCTTCTCCTGAACCAGTGACCTGTGTAGCTCATATACATGTCTTTCCCAAGACATTTTGCAATCAATCTGGGAATTTCTCTTATTTTATTCATCCCCACATGTTGGTTAATACATTGCACTCTCGAATATTTCAAAAATAAAACGCAATTTCCAACTTGAAAACATGACCATGAAACATGTTCAAAATCATGCGTAAAGTATGAAACTTTGATAATATACAAGGCGTTCCATTTAAAATAACGAAGTTGGGGTCTACTTCCGGTACAAATGGAAGTGACACAATCTTCAAAATATTTTTGTCGTATAGTGAACTCCCAAATTTTCAAATTTCTATATATTGATCGATGCAAGTCCTGTATATTCTCGAATATGAATAGTAAATTTTCTATTTTCGTCAAGACATGGAATTATAATTTTCTCTGCTATCGAGTATACATTGTTCCACTTTTACTCTTTATGTATATTGTAAGGAGAGACAGGTATTTTTTGATTTTACGAAATATTTGATTCATACTCTTTATGTCTTGCGGTATATAAGTGTAAACTATTGGGCTTTTTGTACATTTTTGGAATAAAATTGTTTTAGTTTGCGTTGTTTTTATGTTGCCTTTCTTTTTGTGAGTTATATTCGTGGTTATTTGAATTTTTTTCAATTTGATATCTGTAAATGAATTTGTAAACAGTGAAAAGATGAATCCACTCATAAAATTTTTGTCTGAGAAAAGCTATGTTATTGAAAATCTTTTTGGTTTCGATAGTAAATCTCTCAAGATCAATTTTTGTGATAGTATAAGTATTCCTAGTTGTTTTTGGTAAGTGCGATCCCCATATGACAACACCGTAAACCAAAATAAAATCCACCAATGATTTTTTCAATGTTTTTGTTAAGTATTCAGAGTGACTATTCAGTTTTGGTGTGTTGTTAATTATTATGCCTAGATATTTGATTCTTTCAGTTTTTTTATAGTTCTTCGACTTGTGAATGAATTCAGTGTGTAGTTTCGAGAACGTCATAAAATTGTTTTTGAAGTTTAAGCTGAGTAGATTATTTACTGTTGTCAGAATGATTTTATGAAGAGTACCACAAGAAAGAACAGCATTTGAAAAATCATGTCAAAACCTTACTGAATATGTTAATTCCAACATCTATGGAAAAATATGGGATTCAATTAAAACAACACCAGAAACAATAATCAGAATGCGGTAAAGAAACTTCAATCCTTCTGTATAATAAGACATCCGTCGCCATTCGCTCGCACAGTTCTCAAGAAGCTTTGTAATAATACCTGAGTGACAGTAATCAGTCTGCTTTTTATGTTTCAGTATATACTTATTGCAGTTGCTGAAATATGGCCAGTTGAAATATCACTAGATCACCGGTGAATAAACTTGTCTGATGCTCATGAACGAAACCAATGAAATTGATTCAAGTAAGAAAGTTAACTGTAAACCATGTCCTGCAAAAAAACGAAAACAAACACTGACGAGGACTAGTGGCGCAAGTGTAGTGCAAAAGGAACAGAAGAGTGATAGGAGATAACCGTAGAGAGCTTCCTGCTTAAGTTTTTAATTGGCGATTTTATAAATAAATAAATGTCACTTAATGAGTGAGCTCATTAGGCTATAAGCAATTAATGAAGTGAGGAATCCACATTTATATGTAATTATTAATGATTATGTTTGTATTCGCATCTACTTTTTTACGTTGACCATACGGGTAATTTTCCCTCATTCATACGGTGGATCTCTTTTTTTATCGAATTGGAAAAATAACTTTATTTGTTTTTTTCAGTGCCTCAACTGTCACTCCATTTTTGTGAAATGGATGCGTGAACAGGTGACCGAGTCTCGTCATCAATTTGTTCGTCTTTCTATACTTTTATTTCGTCCTCTTGTACTTTTGGAAAATGTCTAGTTACTCTTGTATATCTTTGTCTCTAAGATTTACTCTTCTTAGAATCGGACAGAAACTTGTGAATATTATATCACTGTCATCAATTCATTTCAACTAAATCTCCGTGGATCCTCCATAAATTTCTTGGAAACTACCTAAAGCCTTTTATCCCACTTCTGACACCAATTGTTACAAGTTGTCTGTTGGTCCCCAAACAATACTTCAACTACCGAGTTTGAAATTTTGTTCAAAATTTCTCCCTTACCTAGTCGACAGCATATCTTAGGACTGCTAATTCCTTCATATAGAGTCTCCTACTGAAAGTAAGACAAATTTAAGGAAGACTTTGTTACAGATAGACGCAAAAGACAGTGGGTAAGAGCCTTGCCAGAATCTACGACAGAAACAAAAATATAAGACTCTTACTAGAAAGTGATCGTAAAGTTTTTCTGCATTATGAATAAGTATTAGGTTTTAAATTGGAATAGGTACCTTATGATGTTGTTTTGGAGTGTGAGCCCAAAGATGATATTGTGCATCGGTAGGTTCCAGAATGAAGAGAGACGGTAGTGTGAGGATTTTCTGCTCTCTGAACAGTCTCTTTCTAGAGATTCTTGACCCAATGTCAAGCACTGTTTAATTTCAGAATAGAATAATTGTAGGTTCTTTGAAAATTCGTTACACACCACACGTAAGGCATCCTGAGGACAGTTTTTTGCTCAACACCTCGACATAGAACCAGAAGTTCAGATCTTTGTCAAGATAAATTCCCTAAAATATTGGTTTCAATAGCCGAGATGGTATATTTCCCTAGGGAAAAGTCTGGTAAAGTGCCCTGAAGGGACAATAAAGGTCTTTTGGATATATTGAATGACAGCAAATTACTATCGCACCACTCTTCAACAGCAGCAACATCTCGAGTCATTTTGTTATGGATATTGTTTAGGTTCTTATCATGCCACAGAATAGTTATATCATCAGTAAATATAGTAAACATGCCTTCAGATCTTATATTCCCTAGGTCTTTGAAGTACAGTAGAAACAGGATCGGTCCAAGAACAGAGCCTTATGGAATACCATGCCTAATTGAACCAATACCTGAGACACCATTAGTTTTCACGATTTGGGTTCTTTGATTCAGATAAAACCAAACCCAGTGGTAGCTTTACCCTCTGAACCCATTGTGTTTTAGATTGTTTAGCAGTATCTCATAATTGAGACGGTCAAAGGCTCTTGACAAATCACAAAATACTGCAGCGCTTGCCTTCTTCAGGCTCAAATTATGGTAATTTTTTTTTTCTGAAGTTACAGACTAGTGACTGTAGAGGTCACAAGTTACTTTTCATTTGTACTGTCTTTGCATTGTGGTACTAATTCAGAGTGGATTCGTTTAAATTTCGAGAGACCTCATAAAGCCGTGCTGGTGAGTTGGTAACAACGAAACAGCGCTGTCCACGGATGCTGATCTCTCGGAATTGATTCGAAAATACTCTATTCACTTTGGATTTTGTTTGCGTTCCTCTTAACGCACGAGAAACTTGATTGAGTCTTGGGTTGGTCAGAACAACGAATAGTTGTCTTCCTGTCAATGTCGTAGATAATCATCTACCTTTGAATTCCATGGCTCGTTTCAAATTTAGTTTCAAACTGGTTACTGTAGATCTCACAAGTTACTTTTATTTTTTTTTCAATTCGAGATAGCAATTGTCTTTTTTTTTGTTTGAAAACCAAATTGATTGTGGTTCAGAATATTGTGGAGGGTTGAAAAGTTCACCGGTCTACTTTTAACCAGTTTTTCTATTAATTTTTCAAGAATTGTACTTAATGGGGCAGATTGGCCAAAAATTGGATGGATCAGAAGGGTCACCGCCTTTGTAAAAAGGAATTACGATGCTGGTTAAAAAAAATAAAATTGTAAATTGGTAAAATTTGTTTTCAAGAAATCACTGAGGTTTTTTTTTGAGAAAACCCTTGAAAAACAGAGCTGATGGAGCATTTGTTTCGTTCGCCATAATCGAACTAAACCGTTCCACGTCACAGAACATAAAATTAAGTGGGCCAAAAAGGCCGCGAACTCAATATTATCGGATCTTTTGGTGTCCGGTGTGCTTTCGAAAAAGCGGAAGTAGTCACGAAAATGCAAGGTATATTTATTGGATGGGCGTCGAATCCAGCTAGACGTCGTCGTGCCGGCATCGGGGGGCCGCGGCAGGGGTGCGGGGGTTCTTCGCAGCCCCGTAAAGCATAAAACGCGGAGCGTACGGCGCCTGCTCCGACTCAAAAAAGCACAAAAACTTTATTTCAAGGAAAACACATAAAAATATATAACATCCGATGCACTTTATTTGCCCATTTTTGCAAGCGAATAAATTGCGTTCGGTGCTACTTCTGAGTATAATGGAGTTTTCGGGCTTTTGCGATGCAGAGAAATATATGGCCAGAGTCAAATTGTTATTGTAATGTTTTATAACAATAAATATAAGATGGATGTGTTCTTAGAAAAGTGTATGTGGATGTTGGGAAAGCGACAGGCAATCGAAGTTCTTGTCGTTTCAAAATAGAAACAAACTTTCAGAGTTTCTGTAGGGAAATGTGTACGAGGTTTGATATATTGCAGCGTAGTATGTATGAACTTTCCAAGACTAAGTACGTAAATAATTTCATGATGAACTCTTTCAATCAAAGGTAGAAAGAAAATTTTCAATTGTTCAAACGAGTTTTCCATTTATCATTCTACAAGTTTGGTTTAGTTATACTTTCAGTTTATACTATTGGGTAAACATGAGGCAAAAATTCAAGGGGTTATTCTTTGACCTATTCTAAAAATTTTTTGTCCCATGATGATTGTTGAAAATCTCCGTTGATTCGAAGATACAGGGCGAACAAAATTCACGACATCAAAAACATTTTATTATCAGAAAGTACATGTGAAGTTGCTTAATCTATAATAAATGTTCGAAATGACTTCCTCCAGCCTGGAAACATGCGTTCAATCTTCTTGTCGTGGACTACCGAACTTTTTCAAACACACCAGGGACGTTTCTAATTGAGTTGCACCCAGCAATTATCCGATTTCGCGAATTATCCAAATTTGCCAAAGGAGTAGTGTGAACTACTGAATACAGATATCCCCAGAAGAAATAATCCAAGGGGTTGGAGTCCAGGAATCGAGCAGGTCATACGTGTGGCCAACCTCTACCAATCCATCGATCTCCGTATGTTATTGTTGAAAAATCAAATTTTTTGTAATTGATAAACTCATGATGTGCACTCTACGTTTATTCACATAAATGATATCAACGAATATCGAATATGGTCGTCGCAAATTTTGTTCGCCCTGTATCTTCGAAACAAAGGGGTTTTTCAAAAATCATCGTAGGACAAAATATTCTTAGGATAGGTCAAGGAATAACCCATTGAATATTTGCGGCATGTTCATCTAACACCGTGTATATGTTGTAAGAAACGGCTCACAATCAATTCCAAAGGTACATCCATACGAGGCTGAGGTAGCTGTAAATCTACTTCCCCGTCTAATTTAGACACTAATTGAATATTCACTTGGTTGGTCGTTATAAAATATGGAGTTTCAAATGAATCGATCAAAGACTGTAAAATCGCAATAGTTTGAAAATAACAAAAAATGAGTTTTCGATGATTATTTTTTGACAATTCTTGCAACCAATCGAAACCATCAATTCAAAGCATTCTATACGTAAATATCACAGCATTATTATAAGTAATGGGAATTTTCTACCTTGAAAATGGCCTCGGGAATTTTTTGTGGTATTTTGTTTTCATTATGTGACAACTGATACTTTTGATCTGACGTCTGTCATCAGTTTGCATGAAAAGTGAAGAATGATTCGAAAATTTAGTACTTCTTCATTCGATGCAATTTTTTCACTTTATTCTCACTCTCTTGTGATATTACAACTGAAAATTAAAATGTTGGATTGAACTCTTTTTCATTATTGCCTTGCCTTATCCTCAATGAAAAATACATCAGCATTCATTCTCTGAAGCCTCATTAGAAGTTTCGAAATGAATATGGATCAGGTAAAAATGAAGTTTCGTTGCAACCATCCGTTGATCATGGAGTTTAGTGACATAGAATCTAGAAAGCCCAAAAGAAGTCGAGTGGTGTCAAATCTGGTGATCTGGCTGGCCAATCGATTGAACCTCATCCAATGATCCATCTCAGGATTCTTATCATTCAGATATTTGCGTACAGGTATTACATTTTTTTCTCGTCCTTCTTCCCTAGCAGTTGTTTGAAAAAAAATAACGATTATATCCCTCGAAAACACTATGAGGGCATATCCTGTGGTGCGGCTGATATTTCTATTTTTCTTGGCGCTCCAGGGCAATTTGTCGATTTTTGCTGGCTTATTGACTTCCTCAATATACTCAAAGTCCGAAAAACTTACAATTTGTCATGTGGCTATATAGTTTCATTCAGATACAAAAGTGGTATAATTGAAAAATATGCTTGATATACTATTTTGTCTTATAATAAAAACAGATGCAATCAGCTCGGTGTATCCATATATATACCAATTTAGTGCAATTGTATCATGTTTTGAAATATACTGGAATTTTATTCAAATGCCAAAACGCTATGTCTTGAATCATTTTAGGTCTTTCATTTTATTTTGTACAACATTCTGTACCATATCTGCAATAGAAAAGACCACGAAAATAGTTGAAACATAGTTGCGTCAATTAAAAAACATGAAAATTGGTTCAACCGCATTTTTCCTGGTACATTCTGGTTAATTCTAGATTATTATCGATTTCTGAAAATTGTTGAATTTTGGAATGCAATGGAAAATTTCATACATCTTTGATAAAAAATTTATATTGTTCTACACATTCCATAACATCATCTACCTATCAGTCTGTGGAAGTCTAGAACTTTTGGTAACATTCTAGAATATTTTCAAGCAGTACTACAATTTGAGAATCTGTTGAACTACTGAAGAGTTTCTAAACATTTCATGGATCATTCTACGACATTACAGATCATCATTCAAGTGAAAAATCAAGATCGATTTGGATTTTTCTGATTTCCAATTGAACAATATGACTCCGAGCGACTCCGTATGAATAGGTAAAACTAGATGTAAGAATCAACTTTTTTGGTCATTCTTCCAGAGAACAACAGCTGAGAAACAGAAAAGTCTCTATATAGTGATGATTATGAAACTGTTAAAGAGCGATTGATGATGAAGTTTTTTGTTCGTAATGATCTACAAAAGCGAGTCTGGGAGTTTAGGAGAGATATTATCGGCGAGTATTCTAGAACGAGTCTGATTTGTTCCTTAAACTTCATAGGATAAGAACTACTAGCCCTTCTCATGGAACAAAAAACCAAGTTGGTAACTGAAAACTACTTGTATTTATGGCCTCTGTAGGACGGATTCCATCAGAAACTTCCCACCATATTCTGAATGTACTCTCGCTCTTCTAACCTCTCCTACAACCCCCGTCGGAATGGCGGGAAACTCCGTTCATTATCCGCCCTCCCCTTATTCTAATCAACACGTGCTTCTCCGCCAGAAGACTACTCCGCTCCGTTCATCATTTGTCTCCACTGACCGCGACAACATTCATTTGTTTGCCACCGCAGCCAACTGCACTATAACATTTTTTGTCCCCCCTCCCACACCGTACAGCCCGGTCGGCGGCGCACATAGACTCCCCCACAAGGAAGAAAATACCCAATCAATATCATATTCTTACATGCACTCTAACCTTACTTCCGTATATGTACATACATTTTTTTAGCATTTTTTCCTTCCCAACGTCGTTGCAGTTCTTTTTCTTATTCTCTAACCTAGTTCCTGGCGTCGCGACGCCTTATACTCAGTCGACGGCGGGTTGTAGAACTATATGCAGTTTTGTTGCATCCTAGGAGGCCATGAACGACGTCTCGTGTAAATTCGCTCGCTTCGTTAATTAGTCCTCGTTAGTCGTGTTGAATTAATTCAAAAGTGCTTAGAGTGGCTCGGAATTTTTGGTGGGGGTAAACGATCGTGCGGATGAGGTGCCCCCCACCACGGAAAACGCGACGCGCGTAAATTAACGTCTCTAATTGCCGTTTTGCCGCTTTGAATGGGTTGACACCACGTGATCTCGCGATTGTTTTTAATGTTTATTGCTTGTTTTGGCGATAAACGTGTGGTTTACGATTGGAATTTAGAGTTTACCTGTTTATTGGTATTTGGAGCGTTTGTAAATGTTTATGTTGGTTCCAAATGATTCGTTTGATCGTATAAATTTCCGTCGCATTGGCTAGCTGCTACTTTTATTCAACAAATTGAATTATTCATGAGAAACAGAAAATTTTTCGTGGATTGGTTCGGTAGAAAAATTGCTGAATCTGGAAGTTTTGTTCCAAATGCATAACAGAATATTTTAATAAAAAATTATTGGAATGAGTTTTAAGTAGGAAGTGACCAAAATTTTGAAAATCCAGAAATGCTGAAGTTTCATCAAAAAATAGCCTGCATTCAGTACAAAACTTATTCATTGTTTTTTTATTAGTTTGCAGCATTCAAGTATATAAGTTGGAATTACTTGTAATGAAAGAAAGTGTTAAAAGAATTATCAAATAATATAAAACATTTATGAAATCATCAAACTCAGTTCATCTTAAATATATAAGACAGAAAATAATTATAATTTACGAAGTGGATATTGTTGAAGGTGCCATCCTGACGCAATGAATATAATTGAACGTTATTTCAAGACACTTTTCAAAACTGACGTAAAATCAAAACGTCCAACATAAAACTTTTCCTAACTAGTTGAGATAAGTTCAGTATATACTAAATAATGAAGAAGCAGTTCTTAAATGTAAAGGGATTCTTAGTATTCTTATAATTCTATGCATTTTTTCAAAAAAGCTCACTTTTCAGCATCAAATACTGAGTCCATATGAAAATCTGATTTCTTTTAAAATATGCTAACAAAACTTTGGTACAGGAAAGTTAATGAGGCTGCGCCTTAAAATGAAAAAGTGATTCAATTCACTTGGTCTTATCTTCTGAATACAAATCAGAAAAAAAATTCGAGGGAGTCTCAACTACTTTTTGAGTTATGCCCTTCGTAATTTTAAAAATCGACTATTTTAAAAGAGGAATTTTTCGATTAAAAGTCACAAAAATGCCTCATTCTTCTTATCGTCTCTTTTTTCATACCCTAATCTACCTGAATTCACATTAACTAACACGAAAAGTAACCGTTTCACACAAAGATTTAACCGTTTTATACATAACCTTTTTTTTTCTCTCGGTAATTTGAAATTACTTTTTCATTTATATGTTCAATTATTACAATTGGTAACTATTTTAAAAATGAATTTAAAAAATAGATAGAAAAAGCTATGAGCCTGCTTACAATCCAGAAACAAAGCTATCTATTATTATATTTTAAACAATTTTTAACCTATGTTATCCTTGCTATCCAAGTGGAATGCATTTTTTCACACTACAATCGGTTATCAATATAAGCTGACTGATAATATAAATGCAAACATGCTAGCTTCTTTCGATATTTACGCCTCCTTATTAAAAAAATCAGATTCCGAGATTGAAAGTTACTGAAAAAGAAGGTCGTTTGTGCTTATGAGAAGATACATTTTTTTCTGTAAAACGGTTGTTTTTGGTCCTAGTAACTGTGGAATTAGCTGGATTACCGTCTGAAAAAAGCGTCGTCAAAGAGAAGGAGGCATTTTGTTTAACTTATCAAAAAATTCGCTTTTTAAAATAGTCGACTTTCAACATTCAGAAGAGTCTAACTCAAAAAGAAATTGAGGGTACGTCAGATTTTCTTTGGATTCGTGTTCAGGAGACAAAACTATGTAAGTCAAATCACATTTTTTCATTAGTAGGCGGAGCCCGATAAATTTATCTCTACTAGAAATTTTTCGTCATTACGGTTCATCTTCCTTTCTTCGCACCATTTTCACTATTATACTGAATCATTTTTGGGCTTGGCAGGAATCAATGACAACATGGCAATTCTTAAATCCTCTTCTACACCGTTTGGTATATCTGAATCACTGAATCAGAATCAGTGATTTTTTTGTAATATTTAATCAACTACATTTGTAGAATAAATAAACTCTGTTGGACACTATGGAAAAATCTTAAAATGATGATGATGAACACTTGATTTTTCACATTTTTCAATATACCTACCTACATATTTGATTTATGGTTAAGAGTTTTCAGTTTTCAAATGGTTACAGATTTTTTTTTCATCACATTGTGATAAGATTCATGAGTTCATGAGAACTTATTTTGAAACGTAATCCACAATTTTTGTATGCTTTGTCGTTACAAAAAGTGTAAGACACTTCAATCAGACTATGACAATATTTTGATCTGGTTGCCAAAGAATAACAATCGTGTTGTACTTCATAATCAAAGAGAATTTTTAAACGATGCTCGTTATTGAGAAATTGAAAAGTTTTACATCCTTCTTGATTCAATTTCACATATATACATTGTCAGAAGTCTATCAGGTTTGCGTCTTGATAAAGACTTAGAGAAATACGGTTTTTTTAAATGAAGTCTCTTTGCAGTCTGGAAATATCCGATATTAGTTATATTTCACTCCTGTTCATGATACAATAGATGATCTGTTGGTAATCGAGCAAAAGCTATTCCAAATTGTCTCCCAACCAAGTGTACGTCTTTTTAATGTGAGGATAATGATACTTGTTAGATTTCCACTTCATCTTCTTCGAATGAACAGAAATGATTTCGACTATGGTCGAAAATACATTTCTTTCCACACAATTGTGTCTATGAGGAACGTTGCAGAAAAGGATGACAGATGTAATTCAATGTCCTTAGGGGAAACTAGTTGTTTTCTTTCAGATAGTTTTCCACTTCCTGGAAATGTGTGGAGAGAAGGGTATTTTCGATCGTAGTCGAAGTTATTTGTATTCATTTATTTGATTCTCTCCGTAGAAACACTTCTAGAACTTTGTTCTATTCGTTCATCTTCTATATTTTTGATACTATTCATATTCCAGTGGAACTTGGTCCAAATATATCACCCACTATTTCTGTGTTCTTCAGGTTATTTCTGAAAAGATGAGAAGGAGATTCACCGTTTTGAATTATACGACGAGTCTGATCTATAAAAACGGTTCTCAGTTCAACTTCTTGAGATATATTATCGCTAAAAGGATAAATTATAGCTATACTTGAATACATCGTAAATAGGTGAATATAGGTATTTCTTTCACTATCACCACTATTTTTATTGTGTTTTATGTCAGAACTGGCTGAATATAATGAATCAAAAATATTAATCAGAATTGCTGTTATATTTATTAACTTTTTTGTAATCTTATTCATAGTACTAATAGTATTCGATCAAAAAAAATACAATATATAATGTTTGAATGTATGGTGTCTTCTGAGGACTTTGACTGAGATATATCCTTTATATCCCACAACCAGAGTTTCCTGAATTTGTATGCATTTTCTTGTATTTGAAAGGTTCTCTGATTAAATTTCCTAACATTGTAAACCTCAGTCATTTGAATTTCAAGAAATATTTTTTTACAATTCTTCAAATTTGCATAATCATTTATGAAATAGATTTTCCATTCTAATTTATTTCACAAGCGCTTTTCGTAAGTTCCGTTATGGAAATTTCGTTAATTCATCATTAAATAGTTGGTCATGGCAAATAACGTATTTCATTAACTTTTTCGAATCCGTAAATAATAATTTCATCCCGTCGCATAAAAACTATGAACACAGAACCAAAGAATGTTTGCATCATCATTATAATTTTCTCTATTCAATCATTCATTTTATAATAATTCATATTCATTAATTATTATTTGCATTCTGATTTGATCAAAATTTAATTACGGATTATTTGGAACTTTTTAATTAAAATTTATTGAAATATATCGGGAAAACGCATAATGAAAATTATATGAATTTTCCGATTGCAGCACGTATCCGTGAATATGGCCGTACAATCAGAACTCGTCCACTGAAGTTTCCCGAATGACGTAGCCTATATTTGAACATGGGCTAGATCACACACTCAACAATCGACATTAATCAAAGTTCCTCGATACAAAAAGTTCCTACTAGTGAAATATCTCAGCATATATTTTGATATCCTCGTAGTTTAACAAAAGTTCGCTTAATATACAAGTGTATTTATGTCTGACCAAAAACTGACGAAGAAAATGACAGCCATTCGCCCAATACCGGAAGCAGCAATGGAGAGCTCCGACAGCAGCGATTCTTGCACAACAACCACCAATAACGATATGAACTTGAGTTTGTACAAACCGAGCTTCAAGTATAACGACTTCGTCAACAAACTTGACTCGTATAACAACAATCAGTTACTGTTGCCTACTCAATTCTACAAGACTTTGTTGGCCAAAGCCGTCTTTTCCAGCAACGATGACAAGAGCAACGTCTATAAGAATATGTTCTTTCCGAAAGATAGGGACTTCGATCAGGTAGGTTTATTAGTTTGCCACGATGTATCTACTAGTAGTGAGATGACGTGACGAAATATTGTTCATCTATATTTGTGGCAAAACAATTTACTGTTTTTTGTTTGAAGTATCCTCTTCAGATAATAAGATGTGTGATTGGGAAAGAGAAAGAATTATTTTGAACACCCTTTTTTTGTTTATAAAACCCTGATATGCCCTGCCAATTCATGTGAATACACTCTAAGAAATTTTGGAACACCAGCTAACACCGACTGATTTCCTTAGAGGTCCTGAATATTTTGGTACTACTTCACACCTATTTCCAGGTGAATCCTATGGTTTTGAAATGGATATAAAGTGATATCAACCTGGTGTTACTCGTATGTGTAATACTGTAAAGAATAAGTTTTGCACCATTCTGGTGTAGATATCAAGGTTGGGTTAGGTTTAAAATGTGGGAATCTGCTCGGCCCTCCACTAGAACCGGTAAGAGTCCATTCTGGCTCATACCAATTCATATTTCACCAAATGGACCCAGCTTGGTGTATCTTTCAGGTCCGAGGAAGAGAGTGAAACTCTGCCAAACATCGAAAACCTGATTCGTTCCGTGGTGGGGCAAGCACAAAGTATGTGCTCTGCTTTTCATCATCTTCAAGACAGAGACGACACGTCGAGTCCTCCAACAGTTTTAGTCTCGTCATGTGATGATTCAACCGACAGTGGCCTGAGTATGCCTGTTAGATATCGCAGGTCATCCCTGCTGCCTTGGAATGAGCCAATCCTAGTAGGTTTTGCCAGAACTTTAATGCTTTCCTTGCTGTCCAGGGGTCAAAACTTGGTCAGATGCCAATGGCAGGTTCTGGTCCAATGAACTTTCTTGTGGCATCTTCTCTTGCAAAAAGGTCCGCCGTTTCATTGCCCTCCATACCGGAGTGGCCAGGAATCCAGACCAGAGAGAGACTGTTGAGTCTTCCTGTTGAAGAGAATCTCTTCTGGCAGTTTGACACCAGCTTAGACGTTGATCGATACCAGCTAAGTGTTTTCAAAGATAATAAATAATTTGATTGATCTTTGTGTGAGGTCGATTTCTTCCAGTCTCTCTACACATAGATCGATGGCGTGAATTTCCTCGTAGAATACTGTCGCATATAATCCTAGACAGATTGATATTTCTGTTTGAGGTAAACGACTGTATACTGCTGCACCAGATCCTGAGGGTGTTGTTGAACCGTCTGTGAACCAACCGTAATCTGCTCTCAGTAGTTCCTCTTTTTGGAGGACCTAGTCATTTCTCTTCGGAATTAGAACGGTATGAGGCAGCTCAAAATGTACTGTTGGAGGCATTATATCAAGAGTTCATTCCCAGAATGCTGTGACTTTCATTGTCAATCAGCAGTCTGCTAAGCTGTGTATAAGTCTGTTGCATGCAATTGGTAATATGCATAGTTCTGTAGGTTGTCCATCCAGTTTCTCTTTCCAGGCAGACAGAATGTAGGTCTAGTAAGATTTCTTGTTGACGGTGTGGTGCTGATGTCAGCAGTGATCGCCAGACAATCCTTCTTCTGTAAACTTGAGAGCCTCTCCCGGGGCGTTCGCTGTGAAAATTTTGGCCACCAGGCAATGGCAACGTATGTGATCATTGGTCTAACAACCACGACATATTTCCAGTGGATTTGTTTGGATTTATGCTCCAAAATTTTCCACAAATCCTCCTACAAGTCCATAAGGATATTCTGATTTTGTGGAGAAAGCGGGGCTCCTAAATATTTCACTTTTGCTGCAAATAGAATAACCTTGCCATTAAAACAAAGTGGAGTTAGATCTGCCAGCTTTCTCTTCCTGGTAAAGAGTATTATGATAGTTTTGCTGGGGTCGACAGACATCTGTAACCTCTGATACTAACTACGAACGTCGTCCAACGTTCATTGGAGGATATTAGAGGCTACCCTTCCCGACGTGGTCTTTGCCAAAATGACCTGAAGCTCCACCCCTCTCCTCTCGAGGACATTGAGCAGGTTTTCCATCAGCAGTAGCTATAAAAGGGGGGAAAGTACCATGTGAACGTCTCCTGGAGACCTCGAACCTAATGACCTCATCTTGAAGACATGTAGTGGCAGTCCGGTTCACAGAAAAAGTGAGAACAAAACAATCAAGTCGTTGATTCAACTTTGTTGACATCCAAAAATATTCCCAGCAAGCACAAAAACATTACCTGTCTGTAACGCAATGATACACAGACACCACACAATTTCTTTGTGATGTTGCCAAATGTAACCATGAGACGTTTGTTGTTTTCAATGAATCGGTAGGTACTACATTATTAAGTGACGTGTGCTATCATTGCTATAAAATGTTCTCTCAATGTTACCATTCAATGTTGATGTAATATTCAGATTATACCTTTTTGTTTCGGTATGATTCACCGTAAATATTAAAAATTTTCAGTTGTATACAAGTAGAGTCAAAAAATATGAATTTGATACAAGAGTTGAAGTACTTTTATATGTGACTTCGAAAATTATTCTAATGAAAAAATGTTCAGAATTGAGAGTCACGCTTAAATATGCAATTATATCGATATCTAAGATGAAAACAAAAAAAATAACGGTTTTTAATTATTTTTCACTAAGTACAATAATAACACGTATTAATTGCCACCATAGTGAAGGGCCATAGAATACTCTCAGGCCAAGCAAAAGACTCGACCAGTTATTAATAAAAAAAATTGTAGAATAGGTAAATTTGGTGTTACTGTAAAGAGAAAAAATGTTTTTTGTACATAGATATAATTGCGTATTTAAACAATTAATTCCTTTTTTTTTTCATAAATTTTTTCGAAATTGTCAAAAATATAACTAGGTACTTATATGTACTCTGGTACCACATTCATATTTTTTTACAATACTCGTACACTACTAACTAAGGTTGTAGAGAACATGCAACACTTTTTATAACAATTACCTTTTTTCCTTAAACAGAAAATGAGAAAGTTTTCCATACCTCGAAACCTTAAGTGACACACTGTAAAATATCATCTGGATGACATACAAATAAAACACCACTGGTAATTCATTTAGAAATTTATTTATGTATACCTATATTACTTAGCAGGATTTAAAACAAATTTAATACAATTAATTGTAATATATTTAAGATTAAATTTGTCTTACATTTCGACTTCGACTACTATAGATATTTTTGGTTTCCTCTCTCAACCGCCTCTGCTTTGAGTGAAAAATCAACTCACTCAATACCTCCTCAAACTGTTTCTGGGTGGGTGCATTTGACTGTACTACACCTAAACAGAAACCAATGAATTAATTCTCTCAATTCACCTTTATCGATTACATCTTTTTATTCAACAGTAGAAACACGAGCTGTTTTCATAAGATTTTCTTAATTCAACAAAATGATTTTCATAATCAGTAATTTCACGATATAAAACTGGTTTGCCTCAATTCTGTTATTTTACTTGAAGTGGAATTTATACATTCTGAACAAGTAGAGCATTCTGATTTTGTATCAAAGGCACGATCATTTTCACTGAATGTAAATTTGTCATTTAAGTTATTAGGTACCTAGTAACAATTGAAAAATAATTTTGTCACTCATCTGGTGCGATATTTTCAATGGTATCAAATTAATCCAGAGCCTCGGATGCATCTTGTGATGTGCCCGGCAATTCTGATTTTGTAAGCAATGATAATAAACATTCATTTTGTAAACTTCTAACAATTTGATATATAAAATTACGTTGTCTTTCAGTCAAATTTTTAATTGGTTTATACATACCTTAAATAAAACAGTACTTTCATTTTCTACCTTCACTCACGCAAAAAAATGGCGTATCGTGTAACAACTAACAAGTCATAAAAGTACCAACATCAACCGTAAACTCAGCTCAGCGACCTCTGTATGGAGGAAGTTGAAATATATCGAAGATATGTTCAAACAAGGTTCCCAGCGTACGTCCGGGGCACATATCTTGGAAACTTCTAAGTTACATAATTGTGTATCAAACTTACCAAAAAAAAAGAGACATCGTCTTTTAAAAGCACATCAGTAGAACATTTTTTGTTCCTGTTGCAGAAACTTCACAAAAATACATTGTAGATACATCAGGTTAGAATGTTTAACAAAACATAACATTTCTACATTTTCTATATATCATGGGTATATTACAATCAAATGTAAAAAATTAACATACATGTGACAATCAACGTACTGAAGTTACGATCAAGTGATATCAAAGTCACATTACAAATTAATGTTTTTTTGTTACCAAAATAGAACATCGCAAAACTGACCAGTTATGTTATGTGCTTGATGGGTTGTTCCAAACCAACCCTTGTCCCTAATGAGTTTCTAGTAATGATAGCTATTCAAATAAGAGAGGATTAAAATAGTAAATTCAACGACTTGTTCTTTTGTTCTATGTGTGGTATCACTCAATAAAAATATCAATTTTGTCACTTCTAATCACACAAAAGTTTTTTTTTCGGTGAATGTTCTTTTTTTGAAGTACTGTTTTTCGCTATCAAAATGACAAAACAATTCTGATTTGTGGGATTTTTAACACATGAATGGAAGTATCAACTTCAAATTGAAATGATTTCTGACGGATCTGATCAAAGTCACGATTCCGAGATTGAAGTCGAAATCCCGACATAAAAGTAGGGAAGCCCGAAAATAAAGGCGGGATTAAAAAAAATATAAACTTTGACCCTTTACTTTCAGCGCAATCCTAGAAACGATCAGGTAATGTCGACGAAATTTATTAGTCATGTAATTTGAGCGATTGTAGAAAAAAATGTGATTATTGGTCAATTTTCATGTGTTGAACATTGGTTTATTTTTTGTTTGAATATTCTAGTCATCCTCCTTTTACTGTTGGAGAAGATGGAAATTTTGTGTACCATCAATCATGGAAGAGAAGATACAAGGTTGGCTCATTATTATTGAATATGTTAATGCACAGGTAAATTATTTCGGGATTTTTTTTCATGAGCACGGTCCAGCTAATGTTTTATATTCGAGCTATATTTAATCAGCATGACTTTTTATTTTGTCCCGGAACTTAATGGGAGTAATTGGCGCTCACATAGTAATTTGGTGACCAATAAAGTATTGATAATTTCTGATGGACCAAAGGGAATGGAAGCCGGTTTTTAGTTTATTTATGGGCTGGAAAAACTCGAGGTATTATACCGGATAAGTTTATACTGTTGATCATAAAAATATTCAGAGAAAACATACGCCAATACAGGAAAACTGTATTGGAAAGTGAAGTAATCTGAATGAATATTATATACATGGTACCAGCTCATCTTTTTATCAAACTTTGAGATTATGACTTTTACAGAATGTTATCCTCTGTTTTGAACGTACCTCATATCAATTCCATAATAGTGTATAATAAACTGCCAATATTCATCGAGAAAATGTGTGATCACAATAATTTCAAAAAAACTGGAATCTCCTCTATGGAAATGCTTTTTATTCTCGATGGATACTTTCAAACTGATATGGCCACTTGAAACCATGGAAGTTGGCTTGTGTACTGTTTGCTGGTGAAACTGTTTTATTATTTGTATACTGTTTTACCATTCAGTAACTTTTTATGACACAATTTTAACGACTCTTTTTTATTCGGCGATTTCCATGCTTGTAAAGTCACAGGAAAAATAAAGTATTGTACCTATTGCATGGATACCAAAGCACATGGGCCTAGAATGGAAGGGGTAAGGAAATGGATTGGCTTCAATTTGTTTTGGATGTTGATGCCTTTGATGAAATATTCATGGTTGCAATACAATATTCATCAGGAGAGACATAGACGACAAATTCCTCGTATTAATATATCTGTCTATGTTACGTTCAAAAAATCATGTGGCTAGTTCTTCCTCTCGTATATTTCGCTAATCATATAACCGTATTCCTAAATTTGGTAGATTACATTGTTACTTGCCAGTTATGAATATATTTCTCAATATTATATTCTACAATTATACAAAATTTCCATTTTTACACAATGTTTCCTCTTCAGTCCATCGGTAATACATTTTCGTGCACCCACTTCATTCATTCAGAAAATAAACTATATTATGTATTATTTATTATCTGGCAATTGTTGATTTTTATATTTTTTTCAGAAGGCAGCTTTCGGATGGGACGGCGGTCAAACGGGTGGAAGTCCCTCAGGGCCCCAGTCTGGGGGCGTAGGTGGTCAAGGAGCACAAGGCCTCGTCCATTGGATGAGCGTTATGGCCGAGCACATGGATCCTGCGATGTCCCATTATATGTCCTGGAATCAAGAGGTATGTTTTTTCTCAATACATTTAAATCAATGTTTAACATCAATCGAAATTTCCAGCCATATCTTCGTCAATGCAACAGAATAATAGCCTTCATTGGATTTTATGATTCAAATAATAATAATAATAATAATACTCCCTCATAAACAAACACTCGTTGAGTGTACCCAAAGGCATAGCCTGTGCGGGTAGAGGACGGCTATTATTATTATTTGATATTTCTCAGATAATGTTTTTCCTGTACATTTTTTTATTTGAAATGCGTTATACTTAGATAGATAATTTGATTTGTTTGTATGCAAGTAATTTTGAAAAATTAAATAATTGTTTGAATCACTTTTGTTGTGAAAAAAATTATTTGATATTGAATAGCGCAATCAAGTTTGAGATCTGTTTGTTTTGTTCTGACTAAAACAGTTTGTTGTTGTATTATTGCTACCCTGTAGATCTTTTTGGTATTCACATTGTTAGATTCCAACTCAGTTCGTTTGAACGTATCTAACTTTTGTTTTACATCCTGTGACTCATACCTCCCCAAACGAAGCTAAGCCTTTACATTTCAAAATAAATACATGGCGAACAAATAATACGGAAGCCAGACAACATTCTTTAAAAAATTCTTCCATTTATATACTTCGTCAGATTATATTCTCTGATGACCATGTTATTCATGGCTTTCTTAATGACAACACCATTATCTTTAATTTTGTCGCAGCTATTATGAAGTTCATCTCGTGAATGCTCATTTGCATATACGGTTCGTTTCAAATGGCCCTATAAATAATAAACCTGGCGATTTTTTTTATCTTCATATTCACACGAGAAGAAATATCCTGTAATGATATGACTTGATTCTTAGATACTCTGTCTCTGTGAATGATTCATCGAATGGAGTATATCACTGTTTATTTGAAAAATTAATGTTGAGTAACCTGATTCGTTTGAAGAATCGCTAAGTTCATAGAAATATAGAAGATAAAATCCTGGAAGATAATACCCAAATATTCCTCAAACCCCTTTATTATGAAATCGGAACTTTATGAAGAAAATGACTGAGGATGCGATGATGATTAAGACCATTTTCTTGAAATGGATTAAAGTATCACTCATTTAATTTGAACTAAATTGCTATCACACGGTGTATAAATGATAACAAATATGTTTCCTCTTCATCGCACATTTTTTTGTACACATTCCTAGATACGCATTTCGATAAACAAGTAAGCATCGCTCCCTTATACTATATCACCTTGTATACACACTTTTGTGTACATTTCAAATTAGTTTCAGCACATCCACCTGAAAAGTGCAGTATGAAAAGGCAATTATCCAGCAAACAGGACCTCACAATTCATTGTTTTCATAATATTTTTCGGTTAATAATGTATATAATTAAGTTTACGCCTAATTGGTTTTTATAAATACTTGCACGCTTCGGATGTTTTCATTAATTAAATTTATTTTAATTAGAGCTTTGAATTGTATATTTCATTTTGCGGGCATCATTTTACATGTCCGGAATAAATGATGCAAAATTAATAGAAATTTGAACATTAAATTCATCTATTGCGGTTGGGGGAGTCAAACTATTTTCGAAAGAATCATTTATACAGTGAGTGGCCTTTGCAAAATGGCTTTATCTCTAACCGTTCTCGAGTTGAATATCGGTTGAATAGTTCATTTGAAGTTAAAAGCCGTTATTTCCCGCCAAATTCTTTTTTTCATATTTTTTCTAATAATTTTTATATAAAACAATATTTTTCGAATTTGCTCACCAAATTTGAAATCGATTCCGAGTCATTTGATGATTTCATAGGCTTTTTACGTAACCTCTGCAATTTCAGCTGGAAATATTCGAAAATTTGATAATGTTTTATTCAAAATTTTGTCTGATGATGTTTTCATTTCAAATTCACAGAGTATCCTAATTTCATCACTCTGAATCGATTGGCGCTCGCAGAATTGCTCTATCTCAAACTGTACTCAAGTTGAAAACATCATCTGGATTTTCATGATTTTTAGAGGTGTACCTCTTTGAACTTTTCTGGGACATTTTTTTAATCAATTGACTCAAAATTCTCAAAGTATACTAATTTCTTCTTTCCGAATCGATTAGCGTTCGCAAAATGGCTCTATCTCTAACCGTTCTCGAGTTCTCGAACGAGTTCGAATATATTGTGCCAGAAAGGTATCAACAATGTGAAAGAATACAGGGTACCCTTCTCTCTTAGCGTTTCCACCAAGTGGAAAATTAAAGGCAAATATCTGTCAGAAAACAACTTCTTCCCTGGCTAATACCATAATGGACATTGAACTACATCTGACAGATATTTGTGCAACGTTCTTCCAAGAAGACTCAATTGCAGTGCTCGTCTTGTAATTAAACAGAAGATTATCCTTCATTTGGCTGGAAATGACCACCTGCAGACATGCATATTTCGAGGTTTATTGCCTCTCATCAGTGACAGGGTAGGTCGGACAACATTATTATTGTCCTGTCAGGACCTATGGCAAGGTTCGGGGACTCTTTACCTAGGGTGTAGTCGGAAAACCAGTTATATCAGAGAATTTTAAGTACCATGTTTGTCAGACTTCAAACTGACATGGAACCTACTTCAACGAAAAATCAACGGGAGATCGAAAGTTGCATTGGGGACTCAGACTTGGTGTCAATAATAAGGTTGTAAGCTCTTCGACATGCTCTGTATAATATAGCAGTAAGAAGAATACTGTACATAATATGTGCACTGGAAATGAGGTCATTAATGTTAGGAAGATATAATGGTGCCAGAATAGGTCTCTGTGGAACATCGGCGTTTATAGATAGAGTCTTGTGAAACCCCAGTAAGCTGGATAAAAGTGAGTGGTATCTGACGCGATCAAATATATGTAGAGTATGCCAGACATAATGAAGCAGGTCATCTTCGATGACCAGATTGTTTATCGTTCACAATTCATGAGCTCGATGTTGATGGCTTTCCTCGTTACCTTCGAGATAAAAAATAGCAATGCGATAGCATTTTAGAATTTTTCGTTTGTGTATATTGGATTCGATTGTCGTGATCATTATTCACTATGTGTCCTGGGTAAGCTTTGTTAGTAAATCTATACGCAACAGTGAATCAATCGTACTGGAATTGATCTAGGAAAATTGATAACTCTACAAAACCGATATTTATTTTTTTATATACTGGGTATAGAATTATACTAAGGATTTCATTTGTAGCGTTGGGAAAATCAAATACCGAAATCTATCCTTTGTACGTAATTGTCGTTTATTTGAAGTTTTTCAAGTCACAAATTAAGCCTTTGCTGAAGAATTTCCACATTGTTTTTCAAAAACAGTAACTTTGAAGATGAATTGTAAAGGAAATAGAAATAGCTTGGGATTCTAGCAACATACTGAAAAAAGAAACCGACAAAAGTTACCCTTGCAGTAATTATACAACCCATTGCGCGTCTTTTTCCTGAAACATTCTTTCCTCAATCCTGTAACAATGTTTTGTCGTCGTGGAACCGATACGAAACTTATGGAAGTCTTCGCATCTCCCCTAATGATGTTAATGACTTTGCTGGTCGTCAACAGTATGAGACACTTACTGGGACCACATGTGTTCGAATGTTAAATGACGGAGATGCCGTGAAAAAACGCTCTAAAAAACGTCTATTTCGGAATTCTAATGAGCTCCAGCGTGTAATATTATACCAAACAGAGATGAGCATTCGAAGCGTTACCGGCCGCGTTTAAAAAATATGTTACAAACGTATTTAGGGGAAAATAGTTTATTTTCGGGTCGGTTATATAGGCATTGTGTTGAATACGAGAGGATAGGATGGCGTACACTTGTTGATACGGATGGTGGAGATATATTTGTACTGGTTGTTTTCTTTTGTTTTAAATGAATGAGCATATACAGGGTCGGTGAATGGAAATTTATCCTCACTTCGAAAACATGTTTGTACCGGTTAACTTTTATTTTTATTCAAGATGAACACTATTTGCATAGATTTACCAGCTTGCCATTACAACCCCTAGCTGGGATGTACTATACCGCTGACTTTCTGAATTGAAAGAGAGGCTGAAGTTATAACAATGTCCAATTTGTTAAAATCCATATTTACTTTACTTTCATCTCCATGTCTCATTCCGTTTTCTGCAATAAACTATTGAGAATGTCATTTCTCTTATTCAGCAAGCGGTAATTGAAAAAATTATGCTGGTACAAAATTATCCGGCTCGAAGGACCAAAATAGAAGAGTCGGGACGATGAAAGGTAAAAATTTGTTCGCCCATTATTGATAGGACACCAATTTAGTTTATTATCATTACGTAACCATGTGTTTAAAATTACATTTGACACGCAAGCAAGTATTTTAACATACTTTCACGTTCGTAGGAAAAGTCGAGTGATATCAATTATTTGGTCAGGTTAGATAATAGGCAGAGCCTTTAGGAACAAACTCACTGACTTGAACAACTTACCAGCTTAGAAACAACGTGGCAATAGTGTACTTACCATAGTGAAAATAGATAAAATAACTTTTTTGTTTGAACTGATTATAGGTCTAAGTTGATTTATTTGAATGTCACCTGCTCCCAATTCATATAGATGAAATTGTATCTTCGCTTAGTGAACTTACTTCCTCATATCCAAATCACTTATATGGATGAGTCAATCTGTATGAAATAAATCAACGGTTTTTCATCGTCCCGTTTCTAAATTATGACTCCCCCTCAAAAATTATGCTGTTTTTAAATTTTAATATAAGTATTGTAAATTTTTAAAATTTCTAATTGTGTCATTTTCTCGAATAATTTTAGGTAATTTTGTATGTTGTATTTAATATTTTTTTTCAAGCAAAAGAAACTACCCAAAACAACGTCAAATAGAGTTACCGCACGTTTCGCCAACAAACTTAGCATCATCAGGAGCTGAAAGCATACTGAACTACCTTTGATATCCTAATTATTCACTTCATTTTATGATTTACCTGCTATAATCTTTCTTCTGCCTCTTTTGATTTGAATTCAATGACCAACAATCTGGAAAATCAATTCACTATAAATTTGAACAAGCTGTTGTAAATTACAGACTTTCCATTGCATCGAGAAGTCTATGGTCATGAACCAGTCTAATTCATTTAAAATATATGTCATGAAATCGATGGTGGTGATCCAAAGGATGTTGGGCTACACTCGTTTTTTCTGTTGTCGAAAAACGGATATGAGCAATGTGATCTTTGAACCGCACTTTCATGGCCCTTCTGGATTGACCCACATATTACTTTGCAGCTAACTTCATGATTCCCAATTTTTTTCTTCTTCTGTCTTATCTTTGGGAGTACCCAGGATCTGCTTTTATGAGGTTTTTTATACCACCTTCATATTGAGGGTTGTGGAAGTGCTGTCGAAATCCCGGGTAACTCGATATGGATAACGACATATGATATAATAATTAATATTTTATACCAAAATTGTACGATGCACTGCATTGTTTCAACACTTTGGTGCATCTTTTTCTGCAAATCTGCAATTTTGTCGGTTGACGTATTTCAAATAGATCGAAAAAAAAATTAAATTTGACAAATCGGTAGACCGAGGTGGCCATTCAATCTCTCTCGTCTTCTAGTCCTCCTGTTAGGAGAAAACCTTAGTTGAATCATTTTTCATTACTCGTGACAAATGCGGTGCAGATCTCTCTCGTTTGTATCAAATGAACCTCTATCTTGTTCGTTAGTCAACATCGAGAAATAGCATTTTTATTGTATATACGAATTGAATAGTTCATCAAAAAATCAAGATAAACTTAACCATTTACTGTGCCTCAAAACATCATTGCTCGATAATTCGCCAATTATTTATGAGATCCCAAATTTAAAATTTTGCAATATCAACAATTTTGTTTATAATATTGTTTATAAACTACGAATCAGCTGGCATCATCATAATTCCTGCCTTATATCAGGATTATTCCTGAATCAAGCCAACTTTATGATCACAGGATCAAAGAAAACACTTACAAGTGTGTCGTCATACACTGAGAGAAATGTATGGTGGTTTTTACCAGAAATATGGTAATTTTTACAAAAATTTCTGGTACTATATGTGACAGCAATACAATATGGTGAAGTTTAAAAAAAATATATTTTAACAATTTAACAATACTCAAACAGTTAGTTGATCGGAATGTTATTTCAACAATAAATATACGTTGTTTATAAATATGAAGATAATTGATTGTTACATTGAGATATTTGTTTTGTAATTATAAAACTATATTATGATGACATCTATTACACATATATTGTGGAATCAAGTATAATGGTATGTATGTTTTCTAAAAGAACCTCCGTCGATGTATATTTATGCAGGTATTCAAAAAACAGCAGACGTGCTCACAATGGAGGAGTGGGACAGGATCAGTTGCACCACAAACCACATTCATTAAAAACTTATTTTAACAATACAAGATAATTTACACTGCAACAAAATATTTTTGTGTTCAACTGAACTCTGAACTGATTAACCTTTTCATTGCGGGTAAAATTTTCATAGTCGTGCTCTCAAAACGGGGAAAATTAAGCGTTGCGGGAACGCCCGTCTCCCGGTATACGCAAGTCAGATACGGACGTGTACACCCGTCTCCCGCAACCACAGGTTAACTTGTGAATGCGATTTTTTACATATTTCATCACAAAATAAATTTTTTCTACGCCCATGTCTGTAAACGTCAAAAATCGCACTGTCAACATTCCTTGTAAATGACATGCACGTAATGAGATCTCATAACATACACGTGCGTTTTGAGAAGAAAACTTAAATTTCTTGGTTCAATTGAATTACAATCAAATTTTTATTTACGTAAGACTTTATTTGGTCTATTTACACAAATTTAGTCAATTAAAAACATAAAAACTTTTAGCATTAGCGAGATATATTCAGGATTGAAAGAGTGATGCCCCTAAATGTAGGCAGCACGTTATGCAATTCCTTCAAAAATAGGACGACACGTTTTCTTAAGTAGCATGCTATGAAAATAAATGTCATGTCATTTATATTGTCAATTTCTTGAACAAAATATAATTGTATCCGAACATTTTCTCAATTTAATTAACAACTATTGTAATAAAGTTTAAATGATTGCGATGTTTTTTATTTAATGGAAGAAAATGAATGGGCGTAGAAAAAGTATAGTACGTTACACGAGTTGTAAGCCCATTACGCACTCATGAAATTTATAAACTTTTTCATTTCGTGCGTAATGGGTTACTTACAACTCTTGTTACCTAATATACTATTATTTCAATAGTCTTTATTTGAAATGAAATGTTATAATGCCATTGCTTATAATATCTATAATGAATTGAAAATATTCCCTAATATGAAATGAAATTTAATAATTTTTGACCGCATCCACAATCGTTAAACCCTGTTGAGACATGTTTAGTTGCTAGGAATCGCACGTTAAAAGGTAAGACCTCGTTAATCCTTAGCTCGCACAAGTTTCGACTTCTGAGGGCTGTCGTTCGTACGGGGATGACAGCTGGTTAACGGAAAAAACAATTTTAATTCAAACAATCTTGACATATCAGTATACGTAGACGGGACCGCCCGGCTCCCGCAATAAATGCGTTAAAAACAAGTGCGTGGAAAGCCGTCTTCCGCGTATTCGGTGTACATACGTTTTGCGGGTTTTCCAGGTTTCCGCAATGAAAGGGTTAAAAGCTGAGAGCTGTTGTTGCCTGTTGTATACTGACTATGATTACTATGATTACTGATACTGCTGCGTAATTTCTCGGTTTCTCGATCACCCTAAAACGCTTCGACGGACAGTCAATGTGTAGGAACAAGTAGCAATGATTTATATCATTCATCCTGTTTTTTATGCATTACAATATGATGCTTATTTGTATTTCATGTATCATAAAGTTTAGGAAAATTGTATAATAATAATTAACATATTTTATACCTAACCATGTTACGATAAAATATGGTAATTCTATATAGTGCAATATGCTAATATATAACAGTGTATCTAAGCACTATAATATAGTATCCTAAGAACAACAATAATGTCATTACTATAAAAATATTTTACTGTTTACACTTCAAATTGATAACAATCATAATTTGAAATAGTGAACCATAAAATATATTTTTTAATATACTAGTATATATATATAATATACTAGTATTTCTCTCAGTGTAAAGAAACGTTGCAGAAATAAATATTTGTCAGGATTAGTTCACTGTCGGTCGTGGTATAAGCCAGAGATGTAGATGTTTTCTCTAATTCCGCTCATTATCAAACTTGTTTGTTTCATCAATTTGTCACTCTCCGTCAAGTTTATCGGAAGTTTTTCCGAAAATATTGTCATTTATTTTATGTAGGTATGTTTTGTACTCAATCGTCGTTTGGTAGCAACTGTCACTCCCAACTGCATTGCCAAAATGGATCAGTTTCATGCTGTCATTACGTTCAACATTCTTTGAAACAATTATCATTAAACCACACAATAATCATCAAACCTCCTTTCGTGAATTCGCCCAATTAAGATTAATATTTCTCCACGAGATTGACTGTTTCCCTGATATCTGTTGATGAAGACATTATTATGTCGGAATTTGAAACGGTAAATTCTCTGCGGAAAAAGTATCTAATTGGGTTCTGGAAACTGGATAATTCTATCCGTTTTTGTTGGTACATTAACTATAGTTTGAATCTGTTGTGTTGGAATAAATTGATTTATGTTTTGTCGCTGAATGAGTCAAGGCAATCAATTACTTTTTACTTCATTGAAATAGTTGAAGTTGATTAAACTGGTGACGGCACGTTCACGAGTTGGATGATTGGATAGTTTCGCAATTATCACTTATTTTTGTTAGTACACATTTCTATTACTGTTCTCTCTCTTTTTCGACTTCTGCAAAACCAGTCTGCATACTTTGTGAAAAGACTTTTGAGTACCTATCAATTTTCTCTTCAGTGAAATGTGTTGACAACAACTGTGAATCATATCATGAAGCAAAACCAATCTTTTCACAAGCATCTATACGTGGTGAAAATGACAAATTTTTGATGGATTATGATTCCCAAGTACTTGGTAGATTCCAGTTTTTGTTTTATTCCTCACCTTCACTTTTCAACATGGAATGATTATGTTGCTCTACCAGATATTTGTTTTGTCATGTCATATGCTAATTTGTTTGGATTCACAAGCGCAGCTTGTTTGCTTCCATTAAATTTTCAATATTCAATATGTCGTTCAACTTTTTAGTGGCAACATCAACATGACACATATGAAATTGTGTCGACACCCAACTCAATCATAAATATATCATTTATGGATATTATGAAGAGCAGGGGCCCCAAAACATTACCTTGAGGTACTCCACTGCTCACCTTAATTTTGATTGAATATTCTCCACTCATTTTTGCCTTTTAGTTTCTATTTTTCATATACGATTGAAACCACTCATGAGTTGATCAATCAAAGCCGTAGTAATGTTTCAATTTCAACAATAAAATGTTGCAATCGGCCTCTTCAAAGGCTCTTCTTAAGTCTAGAAACACTCGTACGATGGATGATAAGATCTTTATCCATTTTATATTTTGAAATCATTAATAATTTTTTTGAAGAGCTATCTCACATGAATGTTCTTTTTTTAAACCAGACTGATTTATTAATAATAGGTCATTTTCAATAATTAATTTAATTAATTGTTGATGAACCACCAACTTCAATTTTTTTTTCAAAACAAGGTGATGTATTAATAAGCAAGTACCTTCGTCTTTTCAACTTTTGTTATACCCAGTACTATTAAAAATGTTTTCAAAACATCTGGAAATTGGGATTTTGTCAATGATGTGTTGGTGACATTTAGTAGGGGATAACCAATATTACCAAAAATATTCTTGATCAGTTTGAAATTGATTTCATCGTCAGAATGTTAATTTTTTTTGGCAAATATAATTTCACGTGAGTTTGACAGTTCTATTTTCCTCAGTGTAGGTAAATAGTACTTTTACTGCAACTTTTTTTGTTTTTCTTTCGATATTTTCCTTCCTTTTGAGCTGCTAGATTCTAACTATATTTCTAGCTTTTTGCTTGATAATACTGAAAGAAAGTGCAATCAATCTCTTGCACCCAAATTGGTCCTTGTCCAAGATCAACTCTCTGGCTTTTTTCATTTTTGTGCATAGCTATTTTCTAATCAATGCCATTAATCTATGGAGTATACCTGAGTCTTGTCCTTGCTAAGAAAAATGTCTTAAATTTAAAATTCGAATCGTGCTGAAAATGTAACTTTTTTGCACGTACCTATTTTAATTTTTTGCCGGACTGTTGCAGAAAACTGATATTATTTTTCTGTATTTTTGATCGTTAATGTCTTTTTCAATAACATACAATCCCTTCTTTAAATAGTGTTATCTTTATTTTCAACTGACTGTCTCTGTAATTAGTATAATTATCGCAAAATAACCAATTTCGTCAAGCTTGTCTCTGTAACTTTCAAATATATTATCATATAGCCCATTTTGGTTCCTCGATATTTATTAACAACTAACTCTGGAATAATCATAATTCATTCTTATCAACAAATGTGGGCGTGGATGTAACAAGTAATGAAACAATAAAATGTTCATGTTTTTTATTTGATATTTTTTTACGCTCGTAGAAATGTCATGTATCTAACACGAGATGTTTTTTTTCGTACTCGACGCCCTTGTTGAGGAGAACTATTCATGTGTGTGATTAAATGCTGAGTTTTGAATGATTTTTTGTGTCATTTATTAGTTTACTGAATATGCTTTTACTCATAAGCATCATTTTCGAGCAACCTCAACTGACTTGCATTTTTTTGTTGCTAAAAGTTAGTAATTTTTTTCAATCGTTCTTTAACATATTCATTATATCTTAAAAAATGAGCTTGCTGATATGTTCGTTGCATCTAGGTATAAAGGTGCCTATCCTCTCGCTAGATAAACATGTATGCGCTCACGAATCAAACGCAGCATGAAAATTAACAGAAAGAAACAGTCAAAACAGGTAGGCAGTGACTCTGCTAGATTATCACTGAAACGATACACACTGAGCTTCACAAAGCGAGTAACAACTTCCCATGTGGACAGGAACAAATTTTCTCAAAATTCATACTCCTCCCTATGATTTATTAGGCTGATGTTTTCATTCGAGGCCTACTGGGATAAATTAAAATGTCAATGGGGCTGGTCCACACACAATTTTGGTGCCGTAAATCTCGATACAAAAGCCACTATTTTCACATTTAAATGTGCTACAAAAGGGCGAATATAATTGATAGTCTATAGAATCGGACAGGAAGGGGTTGAATAGGTGTGTCGTCGGTCCTAATGTGTTTTTTGTCATTTTTTACGGTTTGTGATTTTTGGGTTGCCGTTGATGTGCAGTTGAATGTATGACGGTAGCATAAAAGTATATTTTGACGCGTCTTAGAGGGATTTGTACACCAATTCAATTCACACGTACAATATTAATAAATTCACCTCATATGATATGGAAAAAAATAATTTCCAGTGGAATTTTCACCAGCAATTTTACTTGAAAGCTTTTCAATCTTGATCCCCATGGACAGCGGTCTATTTTTTCCATTGGGAAACAATTTTTTTCCTTTTTTTGTTAGAAATGTGGATTATTGGATATACTTGCTCAGCAATTACATACCGGGTGGCTACGGAAGTATTGCCTACGGAATATCTCAGTTATTGTATAAAGTAGGTTTGTGAAATTTGGAGCGTCGATATAATGACATAAGAGCTAGAATTTGAGCATATTGACATGTCGAAGTTAACTTCCGGTCTGACCGGAAGTAACATCAACTTTCTTATTTTGAATTGAAACACTATTTTTTTTTCTTTTCGCTTCATTCAGCATTCAATTCCCTTTCTAATGACATATCACAAGTTGGTATCTAACCAGAAACTAGATCAGAAAAAAATTATTATTGAAATTCACCGAGTAGGCCGTGGAAGCAAAATGAAAGCCAAAAATTGAAAAGTTGGCTATGGAAACCATACGTCACTTGATAACAGTTGCTACTACTGTGATATTTTATTTTCATTCGTCGGCGTTATAAAAAGCCGCCAAAAAAAATATTGGATATATTGGGAAAAAGACAATACTCTGTAGGTCCATAACTTATATAGGAACATACAACTTTTTCTTGCCTGTACTATTCAGCATAACCATTCCTTTCTAATGATATAATAGAAAGTAATTTTTTGAAATGAAATACCAAAAAATCCAATTATTATTCTTCAAATAACAAAAAAAAACAGATTTATCGAAAAAAAAAAATTCAAATTGATAGGATTAAAGATAAAATAAATTCAAAACAAATGTTCGAAATGCGTTCCCTCAGCGTCAATACATTTATTGACTCTGGTGATATTTTCATGTAAAACGTTTCTCAACATTTGGCTCTGTGGAATACACCCTATTTTTAAGATGCCCCCATAGAAAAAAGTCGCACGGAGTAAGATCAGGTGACCTTGGTGGCCACCTGACTGGACCATGGGTTGTTATAAGTCTCTCTTGAAAGCGATTTTGAAGATAATTTCTCGCTATTCTTGAATTATGCGGAGGGGCGCCATCTTGCTGGAAGTACATTCTCTCAGTTATTTCCGCTGGTAGGTTGTTAATGAATTCCGAAATTTCATTCGTTAAAAAATTAAAGTATCTCTCTCCGGTTAGTTGGCCTTGAAAAAGAATGGGGCCAACAATATGAGTTCCAACTATTACTGCCAAAACATTCACACCAAATCTCTCCTGGAAGCCACCTTGTCGAAACCGGTGCTCGTTTTCTATCGCCCAGTACCTGAATCAAAAGACCGTTCACACTTTTAACACTTTACACTTCGACTATCGACAAGAATCCAAATAAAGTACAGTACCTACCTTGTATTATTCCTGTGAAATAATCCATTGTTGGTAAATCTTGACTCGTCCGTAAACAAGATATAATAGTTAAATAGGTGATTCTCAACATTTTGTCGAAGAAACCAATTACAATATTCCAGGCGCCTTTCACCGTCATTTTCATACAAATGTTGATGCAACTGATACTTGAAGGATTTAAATCGATGTTTTTTCAAAATTTTCCTAGCAGAGTCCTTACTTATAGCTAATTCGGCGCCAATCTGCCTTGAGGAAATTGTGCTATCATATTGTACTAAAGCTAATACATTAATTTCAGTTTCCTCATTAATAACAAATGCTTCTTGGTCTTCGTAAACATCAGGCTCAGTTCTTAATTTTTCTTCAAGCCACTGGAAATACCTTCTTGACGGTTGCTGCCTCCCTGGATATCGCTCTAAATACAATCGTTCAGCGGCATAAGAATTTTTTGAACATTCACCATAAATGAGAAGCATGTCAATTTGTTCGGTTCGTGAATAACGGGGCATTTTTTGAATATTCCACTAACTGATTTCGATTTCCAAACCCTTTTAAAATGGCAGAATCAAAAACACTACTTCGAACGTCAAAATAATATGGATAGCAGCGTTCGTGAGAGCTCTCGTTTCTTTTTTGTTTCATTCCAAAATACATCTTAATCAGCCTACTTGTTAATATTTTGGTTCGAATGATTATTACAATGGAATGATTATTCTGAATAGCACAAACATCGTCCATAGGTAGATTAGAATATCTATGGACGATGGCACAGACCAAGTACGTTTATGTTCCTATTTAACCTAGAACCTACAGGATATAATTTATCATTCCACATTATTTTTAATGTTATTTTTGCGTATGGCGATAATCTGTTTTGTTATTTGAAGAATAATAATTGGATTTTTTGGTATTTCATTTCAAAAAATTACTTTCTATTATATCATTAGAAAGGAATGGTTATGCTGAATAGTACAGGCAAGAAAAAGTTGTATGTTCCTATTTAAGTTATGGACCTACAGAGTATTGTTTTTTTCCCAATTTTTCCAATATTTTTTTTGGCGGCTTTTTATAACGCCGACGAATGAAAATAAAATATCACAGTAGTAGCAACTGTTATCAAGTGACGTATGGTTTCCATAGCCAACTTTTCAATTTTTGGCTTTCATTTTGCTTCCACGGCCTACTCGGTGAATTTCAATAATAATTTTTTTCTGATCTAGTTTTTGGTTAGATACCAACTTGTGATATGTCATTAGAAAGGGAATTGAATGCTGAATAAGGCGAAAAGAAAAAAAATAGGGTTTCCATTTAAAATAAGAAAGTTGATGTTACTTCCGGTCAGACCGAAAGTTAACTTTGACATGTCAATATGCTCAAATTCTAGCTTTTATGTCATTATATCGACGCTCCAAATTTCACAAACCTACTTCATACAATAACTGAGATATTCCGTAGGCAATACTTCCGTAGCCACCCGGTATACAGAATAGCTACTGAGGGTTCATTCACTAATACTATGTGTATATGTTGAATGAAGTATCCAGATTATTTTCTATAAAAGCTAGTTTGTAGAAAAAATCTTGTATGTATTTCGAGAACAAAGTGTCATTGCCGCTCTTCAAAGGTGTGTAGCGCGGCAATCTATCACTTTGCGCTGTATATACACATAAAGCTATTGAACCTGTTCAAATTAAATTTATTAGAAATTGTGAGTCACGGGATTTTGGATCTGACAATACGTGGTGATTGATTTGCACGTAAATTCAATGAAATGGACACGTGGTATATACATATATATTTTGCCACCGGTTTTTGTTCTATAAGAGTGTTGCATAATGATATATGCTTGCCAATTACGCTAGTAGAAAAAATAAAGATATGGGTTGATTGCTGTTTCATTTCTGTTTTTGTTATCGACAATAATTAATTGTTGGGTGCTAATTAAAAGTAATGACCGTAATGAAAGATATAAACCATGTAGCGGTACGTAGATGCTGAACTTATCATATCAATACATTTTTTTAATTCTTGTGGAAAAGACATGTGTGAGTGAGATTGATATCTGTCAGATCATGGATAGAAAATCTGAAGGAAACCATTGAAATTTGGTTGTTCTACCTGAGAGAGTTTCTGAAATTCCTATGAAATGTGTGAGTTTATTATCTACCAGATTATATATTAGAAACCTGTAAGAAACCATTTCAATTGGGCAGATCCATTTCGTATTTCCCATATCGTAATGAAAATTATCAATATCGACATAGCGGGTTACTATGAAGAATTAAAGGTGTTATCGAATGAAATAGTCCAATAAGCACAGACAAATTTGTGTCTAAATTGAAGGATGAATTGTAACACTTCGATACTTGGCACGTGACTTCTTGAAATGTTCAGTGGAAAAAAAAAATTGTTTATCAAAAAATCAGAGGTGGAACAGGTAGGTTAGGTTAGGTTTGGTTGGGTTAGTGCTTCATATTTGAAGCAAATCCGTCTCTTTGAGCCCTGGTAACGGTGTAAACCATCCTAAAATTGCGAAGAGGAATATCGGTCATTGTAGAAAAGATTTAAAATATTTTTTGAGGTCATGGATTGACCTCAAATCTCAATCGTAAATATTATGAGGATGGCCAGTTCCGGTGAAATTTTGCAAAAACCGCTACCAAATCTACAAGGGTTATTCTCTTCATGACTGCTTTCGAAACTTCATCTAAACAAGTAGTTGCCATTTTTTAAATAGTTTCGGTTGATGCTTTAAAAACTTTCCTGAACGGTCGATATCTTTATATAAATGTCCTAGGACGGAAAAAGTTCATATGATTTGTGTACGTTCTCTCAACTCTGTACAAATCTCATTATCCTGAAAACAAATTTGTTGGCACACAGCTAACATACTTGCGTTCATTTCAGAGAACATTAGTATTGAAAAGTCTTCAGGAAGGCACTTTTATTTTCCTTCTTTGATCATTTTTAGCAAAATTTTGATAAATTTGACGCCGGCGTTCAATCACGTTTTCTGAGAAAAGTGGCGCACTTGCATGGAATTACTGAGGACCCTTCTTGTAGGGAATTGAATGATTTTTAATCGTATTAAAACCATTATTTCCAAGATGACAACAAAAAAATATATTTTTTTTAAATAATTTTTTGTGGGTTTCCATCCCCGGATTTTTTTAACAACTTTTTTGCTAGTTTTTTATGGTTCCAACTTCTTGCATGCCAAAATGTGGTGGTGTTACAACAGATCTTCGTCTTAAAAATTGAGTGGACTGGACTAAAACGCGCGTCCGATGTTTCTTGTTTCACTGTAGGATTTGTATATTTGTCACTGGAGAGTCTTTTATAATTTTTTCTACATTCATGCAAAAAGCAAAATTTTATTGAACTATATTCAGTGGAAAAAGAAGCTCTTTATTGCAATAGTGCAATAAAGTTTTTATCTGTCATTCTACTTCAACGTGCTGTCATCATGATAAACATAAACGTTCAAATCCACTACATATTTAGCAGATATTCTGTGAGATTAGCCATACGTTTTAAACAGCTACATATTTTATATTATTTTGTATTAATGTTAGCAGTCAGAGTTGAACAAACAATGCCTTCCCGAGAATAACTGTGGTTATATAAACGTCAATCAAAATTTAATTCTGACAATTACAGAACTGAAAGTTTTAAAATGAGTAATATTAATGGAAAACTAGATGATGGTGATGAAATCGATAGTAATAATTATTTATTTAAATTACGTATTTCATTTTCCTTCACCTAGTACCGCACCTAAATAAATAATTTTTTGCTTTTTGCATGAACGTAGAATAAATGTTGTATGCAACTCGTGCAAAAATTGTTTATTGCACTCGACGTGTTGTCCAACTCGGCCTAACGGCCTCGTCTGACAATTTCACGTCGAGTGCAATAAACACTTACTTTTTGCACTTGTTGCATAAATAACTATTGAAATATTTTCCAGGATTAATCAAAATTTTTGGCAAAATAATTTCTGAAAATGGAACAATTTTTGTTTATTTGTTTTTCCGTTATTTTCATAAGGCGTTCTCATCAGTGTGTCGATTCAAAAAGTTCATATATGACACAATTTGAAATTTCTCCACATGAGGCTGTTTCCCGCAGAGCAGAGTCTGCAGTCCAGCTTAACACGGCCAGCACACCATCAATCAAACCCATTAAGTCTGTATGTTAATTGTGAAATTATCGAAGTGAATTTCTCAAGTAGGTCGTTTGGGTCGCATTTTTCGGAACAGCCAATCACGTTAAATCATTAACGGCAGAATCGAACAGATTTTTTATCCTGTTGATATTCCTAATCTGATGCTCGTATGTGTCTGTTCACAGTAGAAACTTTTTAATTTCTAGGAAGCGACACATATGGTCCGCATGGTTGTCGATGCAGTGGACCAGATGTGTGGTTGTCATCAAGGTATTTGCATATTTGAACGAGATTTCAGATTTTTATGTTCAGTAGTGCTCGTTTTAATTTGCTCATAATATACAGTGTATCGTACTAGAGATACTGAAAAATACATTTTAATTTTAAAATTTTCACCAACTATCAATTATCAAATGGGTTTCGTGGATACATTTATACGTACTGAATAAGATGCCTAAAAACCCTGGTGTGGAATTTTTTGAAGACAATTCAAATGAAATCGTGGTCTGTTTCTGTAATCGGATCCAGAGATGGCACCTGGTCCTCGTAACAATATTCCAGGGATATAGTGATTGTGATTGTTGTTAATTGAATTTTACGAAATGTCAATAAACTGTTTAAATATCATTCTTAAGTAATATAGTGTCCATTGTCGGAGTGGAAGACCAAATTTTTTGGAAAAATAACACCACACAAATTGTGTTATTTTTTTCTAAAATGATCTGAATACCGTTTGAAAGTCAAAATAGTTGTGGCAGAATAAAATATTTCGTAGTGAACTAAAATAGACCATTAGTATGAATAATTTGACCATTATTCGTTTTTGTGTGGATAAAATCCTGAAAAACGAATACAATAATTCATTAAAGTGATTACCACTCAGAATCTGTATACTCTGAAACCAATTTGAAACTTACATTTTATTTCTAAATTCTCCATGATCTAATTGACAATACTTTATGGCAAACATTTTTTCAAGTAAATCAACTGGGTGCGTGTTGTTTACCCTACTCTTTCTGTAAATCTTCCATATGTTCAAGTTGTGAAAGTCCGTGATAAAGTAAATAAAAATCATCACTCCTACTGAAATCTATCAATTTTGCATATATCATCAAGCTTGTTAAGGTTTTCATTATTTTACCTTCCGTTTTCGTAAAATCTTTTCAGTGTTGTTAGATCATCTGTCGAAAAAAATTGCACAAAAAAGAAATATCTTCACTATTAAATAACATTAACAGTTTTCAAAATAGTACAAGAACATTGTAACACACAACTCATCACACTTTTATCTTCTGAAAAGCAATTATAAACTAAGAAAAAGCGAAAAAATTATTACTTAAAGAACCTTTTGAAAAAAAATCGGATACAGTTGCACAGATACTTGCGAAATGCGCATGCTGGGGCAGATATCAGATAGGCACAAGATTGACAGGTTCTAATGGTGAATTTTCATGCAACTGAATTTCAGTACTTTTATGTGAAATGTGTTATTATTAATTTGGACATCTGCAAAAAAGATCAATTTTCATTTTTGTTCTAATCTTGTTTTTATTTCTATTGATTGTAGAAAAAGTAGTGAATGTAATCTTGTAATGGCAATTAATAAACTCCTGCAAGATTTACGACCCTCGCCTACTAAGCTCGTACCGTAACTTCCTCACTCACTTTTATTTCAACTAATTGATATTTTCCTAAATCTAAACATAATATAGAGTGTTGTTTAGGTGAATTGCAAATTATATCTTAATGAAAATATATATTATCTGAATTTATATTCAAGGGGTCTGTCTCCCCCTTTCTGCAAGACCAAAATATTTATTCTTCAAATCGAGAGTTTTAGATAATTTAGCTAGAAAGCAAAGAAGAATAGGCTGAAACATGGAGATATATTTGACCCAGTAAGATATAATAATAATCACGGGATTTCTTACGGGGCACTGCAGACTCAGAGAACACCTAAGGAAGCTAGGCTTAGAGGAGGACAGCACCTGCAGATTCTGTGGGGAACATCCAGAAACACCACACTATATTTTGATGGAGTGTTATGCTGTACATCACAAAAGATTGAAAATACTGGGATCACACCAGCTGACTGTGGGAGAAATACCACGAATAGACCCCCTCAAAATCTTTAAATTCCTCAAGGAATTGGGGCTTGAAGGGCTGCTGTATACGAGAAGAGAAGAAGATGGGGCACAATAGATCTAATTAGGTCGCAGCGCATCAGTCACCATCCATATGTACCATTACCATTTACCTTTAAGATATAAAAAAAAAAATTTGGTCCAGCGATTTAAAATGTTATATTTTTGACTATGACAAATGTACAGTTTCTGAAATATACGAACTACATGTTTATTTTTAAATAGAACAACCTGTATATTTTACCGTTACAGTTGTTTATTACCAATTCAACATACAAACTGTTAATGGCCAATACTGACCAATAATTTTTAAGAAATAAAAATTATTGCATCCGTTGATTTAATATAAAGAGAAAATAAAATGGGCTACTTGGTTTGTTGAAGTTTAAAAAAGTATTTACATAAACAAATATTGCAAAAGTATTTTCATCGCTAATAAAAATCCACAATTCTAACTAAAACTTTTAATCTGTATGAGGCTTGGAAAATATATTTCATTTTGTCTATTCCTTTTGGCAAAAGTGGTGGGTGATTAGAATAGTATATTACGTAACAAGAGTTGTAAGTAACCCATTACGCACGAAATGAAAAAGTTGATGCACGAAGCCGCGCAGCGACGAGTGCATAAATCTCATGAGTGCGTAATGGGCTTACAACTCGTGTAACGTACTATACTTTTTCTACGCCCATTCATTTTCTTCCATTAAATAAAAAACATCACAATCATGTCGCCAATCCATACATTTTTGATAGGTCATTTCATACCTTTCTTTGGATTTTAGCGGTAACAAATTAGGTGTGGCAGCTTGAGCTTTTTCTAAATTATCCGGTGGAGTGCTCATAATTTCATCACTTTCACTACTATCAGACATATTCGTAGATAAAGTTGAGAAAATGTTACGATACAATTATATTTTGTTCAAGAAATTGACAATATAAATGACATGACATTTATTTTCATAGCATGCTTAAGAAAACGTGTCGTATTTTTAAAGAAATTGCATAACGTGCTGCCTACATTTAGAGGCATCACCCTTTCAATCCCAAATATATCTCGCTAATGCTAAAAGTTTTTATGTTTTTTAATTGACTAAATTTGTGTAAATAGACCAAATAAAGTCTTACGTGAATAAAAAAATTATTGTAGTTTAATTAAACCAAGAAGTTTAAGTTTTCTTCTCAAAACGCACGTGTATGTTATGAGATCTCATTACGTGCATGTTATTGTAAAATGTCATTTACAAGGAATGTTGACAGTGCGATTTTTGACGTTTACAGACATGGACATAGAAAAAAATTATTTCATTACTTTTTAGCCCTCCTTGATATAATAGACATATTTGATATCATCATTATGATGATTGTTTGTGATCCTTTCTGAGATAAAAGCGGTCAAAGTTCTTAAAAACGTCATAGTTTGTTGGTCGAAATATGACAAATTCATGATCCAGTTAGTTATAATCTTATTAATGAGAGTAGATTAGGCATAGTCAAAAAATATAGTTTTTCGGAATTGTTTTTCTAGCCCTATTCCAGAACAAACAAGTCATATTTTGACATCATAGTTTCTTTCAGTCTATTCTAGTAGATTGAAACGTGTGTCTTGAAACCTCTCTCTGTTTGAAATATGAATTTTCAACACTTTCGAAATTACGCCTATAATGAAGACAACTGATGGATCGTTTTTGACAACAAAAAAAATTCTTCCTGTTTCTGTTGATTGAACATCAGATAAGGTAACTTTGTGATGAATTCAGTTGTTTTTAATATTGTTAAAATTGAAAAATATTGTTGTTAAAATTGTTATATCCGTACATGAGATAGGGTAACTTTGTGATGAATTCAGTTGTTTAATATTGATGAAATAAAAAAAAATTGTTGTTAAAATTGTTATGTCCGTCAACCGGTTGTACCCCTACGTGTAACCCTCAGAAGTCAGAGACTTGTGCGAGGTAGGGGAAGACGTAGCCCATACCTTTTAATACGTGTGATGCCATGCACGAGACCGGTGGCAATGCTGAGACTCGAACTCATGCTAAATATAAACGTATTGATACACTTGAAATACGAACAACAGACAATGACTCAAAATCTAAAATTGAAATAATTGTATGGATATTGTTATTGATTGGTCTTTTTGCGCAATCTAAAACATTACCCAATAGGGCCTGGCTAGGATACTTCATTGTTTCTTGATAATTTGTTCATGAGTTTGCGTGTATTGTTGAGTTCAATCTTGTTAACACTGTTTTCGAAGATCTTCACACTGTTAAACGTCATGGTGGCTGGGAAAGTGACACAGTTGCTGAAGTATATATAGAAAATTCAAGCGAAAATTAAAAAAAATTTACGAAGAGTTACAAATAAACAACCAGAAGAATGTAACAATTTCGACGCCTATGTCCAACATTAGTTCAACAGATTGCAATAATGCAGTAAATATTCTTTCATTATAGTCCTCAGTAGGTACTCGAATGAAATCATTATAGTACTCAGTCCAATAAACTATGTCATTTTGACACTATAAATGAAATTCATAATAATGTCATTATGACATGTCGGAATATAAAAACAATTACTTGGTTAAGTATTTTTGTTAGAACAAACTTAAAATTTTGTTGATTTAATATTTATTGTATTCAATTAATTGCAATCGGTTCGTTACTCTTATCAAGGAAATAAATACTGGACTGGGTAATTGAACAAAATGTTTGGTTTGTTTTCAGAAATATATATTTGCTTGAATGAACATAATATCAGAAGTCAAAAACTTTTTCCCTTGTTTCAACAAAATATTTTGTCGTGCATATATCAGGATACTGTTATAATTTTTACTAAAATGAATGTATCATGTTCACATTTTTGTGTGTAAACCTCAAACGGAATTAATTGATGTTAAATTTGTTTGATCAGTGTCCAGATAACTTGTTGGAGGTTACATAACCCCGCCCATTCAAATAGGCATTTCTCAATTCTACCGTAAAGTACACAAAATATCCGTTAAAAGGTAATCAATTCTCTGTTAAATTAGCCTAATTGGGGCGTTGAATATCGGCCCTAAATTAAATTCTGGCATCACTGAACAAAACGAACTCTTTCTGTTGACAGCTTTTTCTCGTGTATGAAATTTCAATCTGATATCGAATGTAATTCATTTTAAAAAATGGGTAGGGTAGGGGGTGCAATTCCAATGTAACTTAATAAGGCAAGTCACCGTCTGTCGGCAAAAATGGAAAAAAACTCATTGTCAATTATAACAGTAACACACATATCCATTCAAGAATCACCAACGTTTTTTCCCCATTCACAAATAGCTGGGTAACGTTCAGAATGCGTAAAAAACAAAGCATGCAAAATAACACGTTAATTTTTTTTCCTCCGCCTGAAAAAACCGGGTTCAAAGGGTTGCACTACAAAAACTTAACGACCAATTTTTTTTTTCACTAGCTCCAGGCGCTGGATGGCGACCTAGCGTATGGCTGTCTCTCTCTTTCACCATATAATTATTTCGGAACGGAGGAAGGAGCCGATTGTTTCGTAATTTTTCGAGAAGCGGGGATGGACCGAGTTTTTCACACACTTCTTTTGCATACGAGGATGCGTCTCACGTCGTTTCTGAAAGGGTTTAATGAATATCGTCGCGGTAATCCGTCTTTTATTTTGGAGATTTTCTAAAGAGGGTTCGGGATTTAATCTGGTAATTACCTATGCAGAGCGTACTACGGTGCCTTGCAACCACTTGAGAAGATAGTATTTTGCAATAGACAATGCGAGGCAGCTTCGAAAGATGGTTTTAGTTTCCGTTTCTCTCAGTTGACTTTTGATAAAGTCGTTGTACAACTTCCGATTTTTTTAACAGTAACAGAACATTAGCGTCCAATGTGTCATGATTTCAAACTAAAAACCAATCAAAATATATATGTACAGATTAAATGTATGGACCCTCCCAATTTTTCTCAGTTAATATGAGAGTAATCAAAAAAGAATTTGGATGAAAGTTGAAGGGTATTTTGCTCTGCACCTTTCTAGAAATTCCAATATTTTTCATTGGTGGAGAAGTGACGTCATCGCCTTTTTTTAATGAAACCGAATGTCATGTTTAGTATCGCTTAACATCTTGTTTTTTTTCTCTATTCAGTGGTACTAATTTTTTTCAATTATTTAGATGTAGGTACAGTGTGTTTTATATTTTTGTGTCCACCTCTGTAATTCACTCACCTAATGCTTAGTGTGTTCAAAATTTCTCTCAATCGGGGAATGTAGCTAGTTGATCTTTTAAGCGATATGGAAATTTGATTCCGACAGTGGCGTATGCAAGTTTCAATAATAAAAAAAATTTAATGTGCATCATTGACAGATGTTTTATTAAAATATTCACTTACGATGTTTGGGATAATTTAGGGTAATAAAAACAGAAAATAATCCATTGATGGTTGGGAAAATATTTTATTTCGTTTTTAAACAAAATATTAATAATTATAATTGCTTATCTAACTTCTTCGGAATTTTATCCTAAATGAATTTTGTACCTAGTTGTTTTTGATTCTGGTGACCCAAAATTCTTGGAAATTAATGACGTTATTGTGAAGGCTTCCTTATAACATGAACTTGAACTTAACTGTATATACTTCTTATTAGGATTATTATTAACACGATATTTTTTCGGGGGTAATATAACAAGACCTCGTTTATCAGAGAATACATTTTTCAATTTCAACGAAAACGATTTTATTTGAAAATGTATCGAGTTGAATTCGGAGATTTATGTCCTGAATGAAACCCAATAGCTTTCAAGCTCGAGGGTTTAATTTTGAAATTATTGTGCATGAAAATATTTATCAAAAAGCACAATCATGCAAAAAATATTTTGATAGTTTAATCCATTAAAATTTATAGGTTGTGTGATACCTATACGACAAGATTATTTCTTGATTGATGATGTTTGTTTATAATTACTTTGTTTACGCATCCCAACAATGCATTGAAAAAACATTTAAAATTCTGACGTATTTTCCTTGCATTATGTCAAAATATTTGTCTAGAAATCCTATCGAAAATGAAGTTTTCACTGATGAAAATCAATATTAGGTCATTCAAAGATTAAGAAATTATTTTTTATTCATAAACTGTTGCCAAGATTTGTGAGAATCCCTGAAAAACGACACAACGAAAAGCAATATGAAGGACGAAAATTCAAACGCGATTAAACAGCTCTTGTGAAATAATCACTTATTCAAACAAAATTTATTCGAGAAATGGTGGTGTCTGATGAATTAAACAATGAAAAAAAATATCCTACATCAGTTGAAGTTCTAGAAATGAATCTTTCAAAATATCTCGAGAAGAGAAGCTGAAAATATATTTTTTCATTACTTTATAAACAAAACACTCTGTTTTGTAACATTAGTAATAATTCAAATTTTCATGAAACTTGAATTTCCCTAATTATTTTTCACACATCAATTCTAGCAGTGAAAATCTTTCTTACGAGTCCGTTATACATCCAGAATGTACAACGGGTAAAATGCAAAAACGCCAATTTTTCATTCGACTGCAAATAGTTCCCAAACCACTTATCCGAAGAAAAAGAGCCTTCTTATTCAAATCAGTCGCAGAAAAAATCACACCAGATTCAAATGCCCGAACGAAAAAAATCGAAATACTATGCAAAACCTAAGATTAGTTGAAGTAGCGAAGGTATTTAACCCCATCTTCTTGTCTCTCGGTCTCAGCAGGGCGTCGGAAGTAAGGGCGAAGGGTTCGCATCTGCATAATCGCCCTATTATCATATTTGGATGTGTTTTGGTTTTTTAAATAATGTTCGTATCGGCTTTTCGAACTCGGTCGAGTGTGAGGGATTGTTTTATTTTCGGGTCTATTATTACTTGAGGTTGGATTGAGAGATTAGCAATTTTGTCGTAGATGCACCGGAATGGCGAATGATGTTCTTCAATAGGGGATGGGTGAACGCATTTTCAGCCGTACGTAATGCACGTGGAATATGTATGCAAAGAAAAAAATTGTGTCACTGTTGAAATTCAAACAGAAAGTATTGATTGAATCTTCTAATACCTATGCAGTACGATTTGAAAACCACCATCGCTATAAGAATTGCAGTAATACTATGTCAATTTAATTGTGTTTTGGGATGCCTTACAAGACTTTCATCAATTTAACTAATGTCTGAACTGACAAGGACTCTACACATTTTCTATGTAAATGGCAATTTTTTTCTGAAATTTTGATGTTCACAGATCGATTCTATGATCAGTTTTCGAGCATTATACAGGGTAATTCAGTACACACAATTCCTTACCTCAATGTGAATGGTTTTTGAAGCTGTATATAGGAGCAAACGACGTGGCCGTACTTTCCTCATTTTTTGTGAATGAATAGACAGTGTTAAATGAAAGTTAGGTTCATCGATACTCATTATTACTCAGAAAATCAATAGTGCATTTTATTAAGTATAGGTAGGTGCTAAGAATAATTGAAAAATATAATTTTCTACTAATTGCAGTAACTCAAAACCTGATGTAGTCTCAAAGAATGTACTGTGTTATATTTTAAACTGATATAGGTGTTAAAAAATAACAACGAAGTAAAGAAAAATGTTAAACACATCAAAAGAATTTCTACCACTTTCACTGTTTTAGTAATACGAAAGAATAAACAATATGTTGATCTTAATATACAAAATGGTTATTATTTCCTCCGTGTACACTTCCAATTTGTCTCTTTTCAAAATACCAACTGCGCGATGAAAAATCCAATAAAGTTTATCACGAACGGGTCGGAATTCAATTATGTCATTGAACAAACGTAAAAATTAAACCGGCGTTTTGTGTGAATTTAAATTTCAGTAAAATAGCAACATGTAGTTAACCCGCCGACACTCCATGTTGAATATCAAAAGTAAATGGTCCAGTTGTGGTTATCGTATATACAGGGAGTTCGAAAATATAATGGGCAATAAGTTGCGTAACAGAAAAGCCATTAATATGGAACAATGAGATTTCCAGTTTTGATTCAAGCTATTTTGGAAATAGAATATTTTTTATAAATATTTTCTTTCATGTTCATATTTGAAACTGAAAAAAATTGAGAAACACATTTTTTATTGAAAATAGTGAATACATTGAGCAAAATATTCAAAGTTTTTTAACCTTACGCAAAAGTGGACAGAATGTTTTTGGTTAATTTTTGATAAAACCATGTATCAGTTTTAATCGTGTAATCAGAATAAAAAATGTAACAATTCATAAATGCAATCAGGTGACTGTTAAGCAGAGCGCAAAAATATCATGATATTTCATATAAATATTAAAATATCAGATATATTTGATATATATCTGATATATATCCAAATGTGATATTTTTATGATATTTTCGAAAAAACTTACAAAATGGAAAACAAAAAGTAGGAATAGTAAGTTTATTCAAAACTAAATACATAAAAATCAAGTAATACTAAATAATAAATCAATTATGCTAGTTACATGTGAAATGATTTTAGGTTGAAGCGAAAAACCATATAATGCTAATAGATGAAAACATAAATTCCTTCTGAAATAAATTGATATACTCTTCAGTCTTCAATATGTCAACATAAAACGTTATTATCATAAAACAACATCAAAAAAAATTGTTCTCATCAAACTCGTCAATGTCAATAGAAGAGAGAGTGTAAGCTCTTCAATTTCTTTATTTTAATCCTTTTTAAATCATCATGTTTTCGTTTGGAATCGTTATTTAAATATTTAAATAAAATACTAGTTTCATAGATTATTTCCTAATTTGGAATGCACAAGTCCAAAGTTGGAGAAATATCGTTCAATTCCAGCTGTAGTGTGAATAATTGATAACAAAGGCCAAGAAAAAGTTTTTTATGAGTCGAAAATGTAGGAAATACAATATCGATATATATCTTGATATTTATCTGATAAATATCATGATATATATCAGTGGATATATATCTTTGCGCCCTGCTGTTAAGCAAAAAAACGTAATTGAAATTCCTTTAACTCTATTTCAGTTCAGTCAGTAGGTAAATGTTTTTAGGGTATTTATTCAGTACTGAATTTTGTTTTGTTGTTCTGATGGTGTGTATAATATTAATGAATATTTCTCGTGTCGTCGGTATGAAAGTAACACTTGCTAAATGTTACATGCTGATAGAATTCATGAGTATGCATAATGAAAAGTAGCGGGCTCAAAATCGACCACTGTGGAACTCCACCTTCCACATTTGAGATTACTGAGGGTTTCCTACCGAACGTAACTGCTTGCATTATGTCAGATATAAGTTCACAAAACGCTGTAGCAGAATGAAAATTGAGTGAAATGAAAATTGAATGATTTATATTGATCGAATTCAAAATAAACTATCAATAACTATTGTTAAATTAAAAAAATTCTGTTTTAATTTATGTATCTCAGTCTTCAAAACAAACTCTCGTCTTTCTCTCTTCAACTTATTCTTTTTTTTTTTCTCTATGTTTATAGTGGCATCGATTGCTAAGATTATATCAAAATTACTGAAAATTATCTTTCCTGAATCATTTTCGTCTTAAACTCGTGAAAAATTATATAGTATTGAAGAAATACTAGTTTTTTTATTAATTTCAAAAACCTTCAAATCCACAGAAATATTTTGTCTCATTGTAGTGTTCAATATTAAAAATGAAAAGTTTTGGGGTGCATTGTTCTTGCGATAAATAATGTATTTTAAGACAGAATGAACAATTTCTTAACCTCCACTAATTTGAGTTAGGGCATCCATTCAAATTTTTTCATCTAAATATTTCAGCAATTTCATTCACCAAATTAATTGAATATTGTAAGATATTGACCATTCTGTCATTTCCAAATGATTGAAAATGACACGTTTTCGAATTTTACCCAACCTAATTTTCGCACATTAATTTCTGTCCTAATTTATCACCGTTGTTTTTCACCTCCTTATGAAAAATACTCACTAAATTTTAGCAATAGAATAAGTTCAACCGAAATAATATGGCTTATGAAAATGTTACTGAGAAAATTAAAATCTCATCAGTTTTTATACCGCTTTTCGCCTTCTCTTAGAGAAGGAGCAACCGAACCTGCAATCAGTACAAAAAAAATTAAAAATCCAACGGCCAAAAAGACAATCGTACCAGCGCATTTTCATCTCGCATAAAAACCATTTGCATATACCCCTCATCTCTCGACCACTCGTGGATATTAAACAAAAAGGCAACCCTTTAATTTTTTGTCTGTATCTGTGAATGAATACCCCATGCATAGTTTTTTCCCGATTTTTTTGTCCCAAGCTATTCTCTTACCTGCGTTCTCACGATGCAAATGAATGGCAGCATCATCTATCTTCTTGTTTGTCTAAAGTCGTTAATAAAGTCGCATTTGCATGAAGGGAGAGGGTAGTTAGAAGGCAATTTTACCCTTTCTCAAGAGTACATCTATTTAGTTTTCGCGAAGAAGTCTCATGACAACGAACTAAGTAATAAATAAGACACTATTCGGGATACTGCCAATGGTCTAGAAGCTTTGAAAAAATATATTTGAGACTTGTTACTCAGAGTTTTGCTAAACGAGAACAGCTGGGGAAAATCAAACTCTGAATGTCTCAAATTTAATTTGTATCTTGTATAGTTGCAGGTATTCAACAGATCCGATGTGTCATATTTCAAAACATCCTTTATGAGTTTAAAAGTGGGAAGGAAAAGGCACATCTTAAACCACTTCTGAGGATCAAATCTAGCGAATAATAGAGAATGTTTGAAATGAAAATTTTACTTGGATCAAATTATGTTCTCAGAGAATGTTCAAGTACCATCTAAAGAAGATACTTATTATAAAATGGAACTATTAGATTTGAAGATGAAGCTTTATATATAAATTATTTGAACTTTTTAATAATTTTCTATTTTCTGTGTATTATGACAAATGGTATTCATCGAACTAAGCTCATCATCAGGTATCATTCGAAAGTCATAGAAGGAAGGAAACAAATTTTCAAACAATTCCGAGGCTCATATCTCATGAAAAAAGCATCAGATGGAAATTGTTCACAACTAGCAAATGTTAATCAAAACAGTCACCTGTTTCAATTAACATCTGCATACTAGTTTCACAGATTCGTAAAGGTGAAAATAAGACAGTTTTATCAATAGGAAACATTTATAACAAACGGATTTGATAAAGCGCCATAAATTATCGAGTAAATGTTCAAAAATACCGTCTTTTTGTGGACACATATATGGGCCCTTCTATTGACACTACCTGTGGTATTCAACACAGTTCGGCCATCAGTTCTATTAATTATAGTTTCAATATAATTTTTCAGTAATCCCCAAAAATAAAAATCTAGAGATGTCATGTCTGGTGAACGAGGGGGCCACTTAACAGGACCATATGTAGCAATCCATCTGTTTCCAAAACAGCCTCGCAGCATTCTTTTTACGCCACTGACATTATGTGCTGGCGCTCCATCCTGCTGAAAATAGATCATCTGACGAGCCTCCAGATCAAGATCATCGGAAAACTAGTCCAATACTCTTGTTAATAAATTAATGTACGGGGTACGTCCAAAAAACCCTGGTAGAAAAATGGACCGATAGTTCTGCCTCTAAATAAACCACACCAAGCAATAATACTAAATCGTCTTTGCGGATTGTGGGGATGGACTAGAAATGGATTATGTCTACTCCAATAATGAAAACTCTTTCTATTATACATCCTACGATTTGAAAAATTTGCCTCATCGCTCCATATAATATTTCTATAGAAGTTTGGATCTTGTCTGCATTTATTCATGAACCACCGACAAAACCCCAATCGTCTCTCAGGATCACCAGGTTCTAGTGTTTGCACTGGTCTTAACTTATACGGAGAAATGTTATGTTTCTTCAGAATTCGTTGAATACCAAACAGTGGAACAGCTATTTCTCTAGATAAACCTCTGATGGAATTATTTGGATATACCTCAAAGTAGGATAAAATGTCATTTTCTGTATCTTCAGATATTACAAAACGTTTTTTAGTTCTCCTCTTCTCAAAAACTTTTTCATTGTTCCCGAATCGACGATGAAGCTCAGCAAAAAACGCCGATTAGGTAATTCACGATCGGGGAACAAATTGCTCTGGCGTTGGAGTGCTCTTACGCTATTTTTCTGGCAAACCAAGTAGGATTCTAACAACATATCACATTCTTGATGGAAAAACGGCATTTCGAAAAATATTCGAACAGTAGTTGACAGTTACAATAATTTATGATATTGTTATGATATACTCGAGAATATTTGACAAATAGTATTTCAACAAAGTTTCAATGAAACTTGATTGCTCATAATAATTATGTTTTATCGAATCAAACACATTTTTTCCAACCACATTCATACGGCTTCAAAGTTATCATTGCAGCAGGCATATTTTGATTCACAAAACAAATGCGTCTAGCGGAATGGCTTTAAGATGGAAATTATCGTTTTTTACATTAATACCAAATAGCTCAGTGGTGTCAATTAAGTGGTGCGACATGATGATCACGGGTTTGACGAGTTCACATCCCTGCGCAATTTTTTCTTTTTACTGTCTTAATTTGCTATTAGTAACAAAATATTGTCATTCGTATAAGTACCAAAATTGGGTGTTTGGACAATCATTTTACACTTTAGGAAGAAAGGTGATATGAGATTTGTTGTTGAAAATGTTATTACGAATCGAAATGCATGAACAAATATAGGGTGTTCCATTGAAAGAAATATCATTTTATGAAATATTCTGAAAACGATTTTTTCCAATGGACTCCCATATTAACTGAGAAAAATGGATGAGTCTGTACTTTCGACAAACTGTACAAAATGTAAGTAGTATTGATTAATTAAATCAAGAATCTTCGGAGCAGAGCCCTTTTATTACCGACAAACATCAATTTCATCAAGAACAAAATTGATGGCTCATTTCCAGAACTGATGAAAACAACGTTATAACGACAACCGATTACCTTCTTCGCAGTCGCTGTAAACATACTAGGCAAAACGAAATTTCAACGCTTCGAAAAGTTGTTTGTCTAGCAGCGTTTATGTAAATGCAATGCAAATAGCCAAGTGCCAAATATGCTTATTAAAAAGGAGACAAATGGAAGATGGATGATTCTGCCAGTGCTCGGCATCGTGAGAAATGCAGGTGAAGAGAATAGCGACAGATAAAAAATTAGGGGTTGCTGGTATACTAGATGAAAAAGTTCGAGGGTTCGTTTTTTGTCTAAGATTCAAAATTACAGTCGATTTGCATACCAGGAAAGGATTAGGTGCATGTGGAATTTTTTTGGTAGGTTGTTTGTGTTACTGGTTGTATTCTTATGAGTCTTTTTGGGTTGAATTTTCTGGAATATCCTACAAGTATTGCTGTTATATTTATATGATACATTCATTTTAATAAATAGTTATCAACTGTTACCAACAGGGTCTTTTAAATACGACGATCCGCTTGGTGTTCTCAGAAACTAAGACTTATAGAGAGTATTGAGCTGAGTTTGATTTTAAAAATAATTTGAATAGAATTGTCATAATAATTATATTCATAATTTTTGATATTGAAAATAGATTGATACGAAGTTTACTTCCTACAGTAATTCCTTATACACTTTCCAGAAATTTCGTTAGAATTTATTATCTACTTGTCATTTTGATAGTGAATTTTCAACTTCCTATAATGTCAAAACTTCAACTTTTTCAAACGAATTCATTTGTCATTACAAAATCAAAAATAAATAATATTGTTGGTTACAGAAAGTGGGAAGCGATGCATGGTTTTATTCAGAATGACATATGAAGAAAATAAAGTGAAAATATATCAGGTGTCCCATTCAAAAGTCAAAAGTTCACTTTCAGTATAACCGTCATTTAAGTAAGGTTATTTTATACGATATTTTCGAACCTTGTGTCTGCCAACAATTTCACTGCCTCTTATCCATATTTTGTGAAAAACCATCAGTAACTTTTACGGTTCATTTTGCCTGGAACATTGATATGATTTTTTTTAATCTGACCAGTTCATGAGGAATTCATTTTGGTCAATTTTTTTTGGATTCTGTATTTTTTAAGTTTTTATATTGTATTTATAATATAGGTACTTGAGTTGTTTACAAATGGAAAACTTTATACTAATTTTATGAAAAAATTCACTCCCGTAAAAGTTTTGTTTATACCAAAAGTGAGAGCGCAACAAGGAAAAAATGGAAATCTATTGTTATACAGGCCGTTTCTTTTATCATGTGGTAACATTGCTATATTCTAAACCGTAATAGATACAAAGACGATCAAATGGGAAAAAATGTAACTATTGTGGTGAGCAGTACATTGGTCAGAGAAAATCTACGGGGACTCTCGCTCTTCCCGACTTTTACAGGGAAAACTAAAAATGCTGTATTCGGTTTTTTACGAATAGAATGGTTATTTCAGAAAATATAAAAAAATTGAAAGAGGAAAGTTTTATTGTATTCAAAATGTACTATCAATATTTGTGATGAAATAGACAGGTCCGTGTTTGAAAAAAATAGTTGATGATGGCGGTGTTGACACGAAACGTTTGATTAAAAATTTATCGTTACGTAGTTCTAGTACATTTTGAATACAATAAAACTTTTTTTTTTTTTTATATTTTCCGAAATAACAATTCTATTCGTAAAAAACCGAAAACAACATTTTCAGTTTTCCCTGTATAAGTTGGGAAGGGCGAGAATCCCCGTAAATTTTCTATGACCAATTTACTGCTCACCACAATAGTTACCTTTTTCCCCATTTAATCGTCTTTGTATCTATTACGGTTTAGAATATAGCAATGTTACCACATGATAAAAGAAACGGCCTGTATATGGGGATCACAGCACGTAGAAAAATGGTTCAGAATTGAATTTGAAGTATTTGCCAGCTGTTCAACGTATTTTTTCAAGTATTTTTGTCACAATTATTGGATTGCCAATTTCATATAAATAAGCTGATACAACGAAATAGTTGAAATATTTTTACGGGAAAGGAAAAGATATCATTTCAGCTCTAAAATAAAATTTCGAAATATCTAAAAATGTTGCCTACACTTTGAAGTATCAGCCACTCAAGTACCTACAACTTTATTCATTTAATAAATTTTTTTGCTCACCAAATGGGAACTTTCTATTGATATTGATTTTATGTAAAACTCAGTATTCAGATCGCACAAGAGATAATTAACAAAATAACATACATTGAAATTGAAAGTATCAGTTTTTTCCTTCAATGCATGTAGAATCTCCTCATACAATTCCGATTGAATAGGGTGTCATCTTTTGAATTGAATCCTGTCCAGATGGTTCACATTTCCATTCGACATTTGCGCATAAACCCCCCCTCCTGAATAACCTCAAAAAATAAATCTAAAGGGGTCAAATCAGACGATCTTGGTAAAACTCTAATAAAAATTTTGTGATGTAAAAATGTGCATAATGCTGAAAATGAATAATTTCTGATGAAATAAAAAAATTGTTTCCGTCATCCAGCTGCAATCTTACGAACAACCCTCAGAAGTTTTCGAGGGACTTGTGCGAGCTAGAAAAGACGTACCCCTTACTTTTTAACGTACGATGACATTTCGTTTGAAGCACTCTCAATAACTTTTTTATAAAATCACAGCTTATGAGGATACATTGTATATTTCTGATTTGATTTATACAGCGATAACCACTTTTACGGCTTCCGCGAGATTTTGAGGATCAAAGGAGAAATATATTAATATTTCCTAATGAAAGTGGGTGTATGAAGAGTATGAAACAAGGGACCCAAAATGCTACCTTGAGGTACACCAGATTTTATTTCCTGCCAATTTGGGGAAATATCACTTATGAGGACCTTTAGTCTTCAATCTTGTAAGTAAGATGAGATTAGTACCTATGCTTGCTGTATCACTAAATCCAAAACAATGGAACATTGAGAGTAACACTTGGTGATTTATAGTGTCAAATACTTTCGAGTACTCTAATAATATTAAAATTGTTTTGTTTGGTTTCCGGGTTTTGCCGTGGTCTTCTTTGGTTTAAATCTCCAAACGTTTCGACTGCAACTGCGGCAGTCATCTTCAGTGGCGAGGTCGAAGTACTATCTACACAATGGATCCAACCATCATCCAAAACAGAAACGTACCGTCATCAACACCCTAGTAAACAGAGCTTTGAGAATATGTGAACCAAGGCACATCGAAGAGGAAATGCAACACCTTACAACTAACTGTGTTTCAAGCGAATGGGTACAACAAGAAAGACTTCATCCGTGCTACGCGCCCAAGGGAGAAGAAAAGGAACACCAATGAAGAGCAACCCCAAAGCACTGTCTATCTGCCATACATAGAAGGTGTCACAAACAGAATTGGGAAAATTCTGAAGAAGGAGAGAATTAACACCGTCTTCAAACCAACGAAGAAGATATCGGAATATCTAAGATCAGCCAAAGACAGCAGAGATCCTCTCAAATCAGCGGGAGTCTACAGAATTCCATGTAACTGTGGGAAGGTCTATATCGGACAAACGAAAAGGAGCATTGGTACCCGCCTAGTCGAGCACAAGCGGAGTTGTCGTTTGGGACAAACCGAGAAGTCCGCAGTCGCTGAGCATACATTGTCTGACGGAGAACACAAGATCCTTTCCGAAAATACCGAGAGACTAGCAACGTCGAAACATTATTCAACAAGAATGTATTTAGAAGCAATAGAAATACAAAAACACCAAGAGAACTTCAACAGAAAAGAAGAGAGAACATATTTACCAAAGATCTGGCACACAGCATTGAAAGGGGCCAAAACGAAGCCATGTCACCCGAATCGCGCGGAAAGTGCGCGCGAACCCGCTAATTCAGAAAGTGCGCAAAAAAACATCACTATAAATAACATGGCAAACTCGAAAGCTTCAGTTTCAGTTGATACGTCTAGAAGAGTACTTCGACCACGCCACTGAAGATCACTGCCTTAGTTGCAGTTGAAACGTTTGGAGATTTAAACCAAAGGCCACGGCAAAACCCGGAAACCAACCAAAACATTGACGCCAGCCGTGAAAGCCTACATTCCTACAATATTAAAATTGTTGCTTTATTTCGATTGAGAGCTTTGATTATTTCATTTACTATTTTTAAGGTTGCTGTAGCGCAGCTGAAGCCCCTTCTAAAACCAGATTGGTTTTGTGGTAATATGTCATGTTGGTTAACGTAACATCTAATTTGGTTTCCCATAGTGTTCCTAGAATTTTTGAGAATGTTGGAAAAACGCTAATTGATCTTAAGTCATTATAACTCTGTAGGTTGTTAGTTTTTGGTATAGGTATAACCCTTGCATATTTCAATTTGCTGGAAAAGTAATTTTGACTTATACGTTCAATTAGAATGTGAGTAATTATAGATACCAAAGCTTTATATTAGCAATATTTATTTCATCAGCACCATAAGCCTGCTATTTTATATTATTAATCATTTTAGAAATTTCAAATTCGCTTTGAAATGATTATGTATCTGGTCAAGGGAACCTGATTTTCAAAATATCAAAATCCCATAATGTTTCGTTAATTAAGATAATAAACTACCACAAAATATTACTGAAAACTGACTCAGCCATCTTATTATCAACAAAAATAAACCACATGTATCGTGTTGTCCATGCATCTTTCACTGTACTGGTTTCGCCTTCATGTCTGCGTTGAAGTATTTGAAAACGGTTTAATTTTCCAACGACCAACTTAATTCATGCTTTACTTCCTCTACCCGCTTTCTCCCCGTGAAAAAAATCCACCGTGGCCAACAAAAAACTCAACAAAAGTCATACCCGTCTCCCAGCCGGTTGAGCCAACGAAAAAACATTTACATACATCCCAGAATAAAACAATCCCGTATGTCCTCGAGCAACATCATAGACAAAAAAGCCTCACCCTTTAATTCCTCTTTATCTGTGCACATAACCCTTAATTTTTTATCTTCCGCTATGTCCTACCTGTTTTTCTCACGATGCATCATTTATCTTGTATTTTGTTTAATCGTTAATAAGCATTTCTGTCACGTCCAGATTTGCATACGTACGAGCTCTCGGGGATGACGAATCTCAACCCCATCTCGGTACTAGCAGTATGCAAATATCCTTTAGTTTTACGGCCTTTTCTATGGCCTCAGTGCATATGGTCCTATAGTTTCTGCCATTATCTCAGGGATGAAAGATGATTTTAATTCGATTTATTTATGCATCGCTAGCTTTTCGTCAGCCTTGAAGGCATATCTTTTTTTTGGGCTTGGGAATTTTTATTTTTCGTGAGAAAGGGGAGGGGGGAGAAAAACCAGTTGTTGGTTCTAGATTCGCTCTGATGAGAAGAATTGTTCAACTACTCAATGGAAATTAGTTTTCATAAAAACACAAAAAGAAATTTTGGGAATTGAAGATCTGGACGTAAAAATTGACAGTTCGAGTTGTCATCAATAACTCTTATTTTTTTTGTGAGATGTTTTGAAGGTGTTATTAAATTATTGACATGACACTCGTATACAGTGTGTCCATAAAGTATGGAGTAAATTCGTTATTCCTGAATAAAAATATATTATGGAAAAATTTTTGTTTAAGGTTTCTTCATTATTAGTGATATTTTCAATGGGGTATATTTTTTCATACTTGGTTAGAGTCATACAAAAATTGACAAAAATGTTTAATGAATATGACCGAGCAGCATACAATTTGGATGGTGAAATGTCTCTGTCACAGTAATTGGGCATATGGTAATTTGTTTTTGCCATTTATCCCAGCCATTTGACCCATTTAATTTGGTATTACAGGATATTTCGTTCATTTTTAATTTTACAAATTTTGCTTCACTTTGAAACCGACATTGTGTGTATTTTATATATTTGTGTATGTATTTCTATACTCATATGAAGATACGTTTGTTTATATCTTTGTCTTTTTAAAGCTTTGTCAATAAGGTATTCCTTCAGAAAATAGAGCATATTATCAATCTATCTATCTATTATGGCAAACAGAATACTGCGGATATTAAACATAACCGCCATGAAGGGGTTATTTGTATAGATATAAAAAATGACAATGTAGACAATCAAGCTTGAAAATTACATATAATTGTACAAATTCCGGATATTTTTAGAACTACCTGAATGCCATAAAGCCTATAATGGCTCTAATATACGTTCTAGATCATTCTGTGACAGTTTAAAACATTTTTTATCTGGAACTTTCAGACGACTCTTTAAATCTCGTATCTAAGATCATTTTTGCATTATAACCAATTATGAATGATGTTGGAGAAGGTTTGCGATTTCAATTGATACTCAAAGATTGTACTGTTGAAGTATTTCTGAGATACCCGTCTCATTGGCCATTAAGAGTTTATATGCTGCATCGGCAATAAAAAACTGTAACGGAAAATTTTCAAATAAACAGGTTGTCCCGTTCAAAAATAAACATATTGTTCGTATATTATAAATTATTGATACCCCCTTATGAATCCATCGGATACTCTTATATACGAATGATAATTCTTTCATTTACATGCGCTGTTTCCAAAGAAACTGAAATCAGTGCAATAATCCTCTCTAGGTTGGGGCTAATTCTGCATTGTTTGACAGGTTATTAAATTTAGAAATATTTTGTCTAATTTCTGTGACATGTGGGGTTTCTACAAAATAGGGAATATTTTCCAATCAAACCGAGAAATCCTAGGAATGGGATATTTGGCAAACAATGAAATAATGAATGGATGGATGTACTTTTTCTGGGCATGAACTAATTCTGAAATGTATTTGAGTATATATTTCACACAAAAAGTATTATTCAATATTAGTAAATAAACTTTTCAAAAACAAGCTTTTATTGAATTGAAAAACCTGTCTTCATTCATTCATATTTGTATTCTGTTATTTTTTTGAATCTGTTACTCTCAGAATAGCGAGAAACCCCTGAAAAATGTGTTTCCTTTTTAGTGCAATTCAATGAAAGCTTGTTTTTAATAAGTTTTTTTATTTATATTCATTCATATTTTTTGTGTGAAATATAATCAAATACATTTCAAAATTAGTTCATTGAATAAATGCCCACAAAACGTAGATATTCACTACCTCGAACTGTAATTTTTTTTTTCCTGAAGAGTTTTGTTTCATGTTGCCTGATATACTATTTTAAATACCTCGCGGATATTTTTAAGAAATCCAATTTCAATAAAATGCTGTATTTATACAAATATTATATGATTCTAGTTGATATATCAAAACAGAATGATAAACCTTGGAAAAAAAAATACAAATGACACATATTCTAACAAAAGGTGTTGTTCCGGACGCGTCCCAACGCCTGGATATATGGCACAGCCGATTGTCTCCTATCCTTGCCCTTGTTTGCCTATCCCGTCGAGTATTTAGATCCGAAAACCCCCTCCCGCCCCCCACATTACCCTTGACATTCTCCTTCGCACCGTTTTCTCGGTCATTCCGTTGCGGGCGGCACGACGGCAACCGCCAACGCAGTACTGCTGAAAAAAGCTCCAGCCGGTATCTAGAAATCGATGATGATGTCCTGCCGAAGGATGTTTGACGTAACTCAGGTCAGGTACGGCAGGACTAGACGAAAAGGAGACGAAGAACTCGACGGTTGGCGACCGGGTGAAAATCAATAACGACAGACACGAGAAGGGGGGCGGCGGGCAATTTTTTCGACCTACGCTTGCGCGTTTTTCTACTCGAAGCTGGAAAAAAAATTGCTTTTTTCTTGGTTTTTTTCGTCGTTGGGTTTTTTCGTGTAGCGCGCGAGAGGAAGAAGGAGCGAGAGGGGCATAGCGCGAACCGTGAACACCGAGCAGGCTAACGGCGGAGGCGTATACTGTACGAAGAGGCGGCTTGTACAGCCGTAGCGACAAGGAATGCGTCGGAGAGTCCTTATGGAGTTGGGTAAGGTCTTGCGAATACTGACCTCTCTTCCTTTCGGTTGAATTAAACTAGTCTTAAAGGAAAAGCCCACCAAACTTACCAGTTTCATCGTTATTTGATATAATGCGTCATGACAAAATGAAAATTGGATTAGTAACAACGATTTTAAAAAGGACCCAATTTTTATAAAAAATTACAGGCCTGTGACAGTTCTATTATGGAATATAATTGGAAAATCTGTTTATATAAAAATGATCCCAGATCAATTTGTTGGGATCGCACGTCGAAAGGTAAGATTCCTGTGATTCCTCGCTTGCACAAGTCTTCTGATCTTCTGATGACTTCTGATCTCATAGGGGTGCAGCCAGAAGATGGTTGGAACAAAATAAATGAAAGTTTCAACAAGGTTTTTTGTTTTTTCCCGGGTGCATCTTGCACATTTTCCCAGTGTGTCTATGACTGACTTGATAAAAGAAAATATGTTGATGCACTTTTTTTTGGATTTATCGAACGCATTAAATAGTTTGAATTCTCGTACGTACATGGCATCACACGTGAAAATTTGTGTCTCGAAAACTTCTGAGGATTGCTTGTCAGGGTGCAATATGCACAGACAGCTTGAGGTCAGGAGGTATGTCTGGACCAGGAGTTTATAAGAGAGGACTAAGGAAAGAAATCTTTATCCCTCTAGGTGTATACGATTCAGTGTTTCAGGATAAAGTATATGCTACATCTGCGTCCAAGAAAACCTCTACAATAGATGTCGAAGACCAATTGCAATTTGCTCGGACAGTAAAGCAGCGATGCTGGCACTGAGATCACACGTGATCACATCAGAGCTGGTGTCGGAGTGTAGATGCCTTGGAAACCCTGGCAAAAGGAAGAAAAAGCAGCCTCATATGGGTCCCAGAACATCCGGGTGTGCATGGAAACGAGAAAGCATACAGACTAGTCAGGGAGGGAACAGGCAAAGCACCGATTTGGCCAGAATTCACCCTACGAATCCCCAACAGCCTAGCTGTTGCTGCAATGAAAGAACTGTTACAAAACCACATACCCCGGCCTTCGAAAAAACTCAAAAAGGAATTCCTCTCTCTTGGGAGGTGAAATCTCAAGTTAGTGACAGAGCTCCTGACGGGACACAATCACCTAAACAGGCATATGGCTCTCATTCTGTAGGTGGTGCCTGGAAGAAGACGAGACTCTGTCACACCTCCTCACATTGTGCCCTGCATTGGTGCATGAGAGGAATGCAGCTTTCGGGGAAAGCATACTGAACCCAGAAGATGTCAAAAAGATTCAGCTGAAGATACTGGTGAATTACACCAGGTAAGCTGGCATGTCCAGCTGAACCGATACACGTGGGTACACAAAAGGTCCAAGTGAAGAGGACGTTAGTAAGTAACATAGGTTTGTAGGCAGCGGAAAAAATGTGGAACAACTTGAGTCTCGAGTTCAGAAATTGGTATTGTGCAAAACATCTGGAGTGGAATGTGAAAAAAATTGTTCTGGTGCAGTTTTATTTCAGTGAAAATGGGAATGTTAGGGTGGATGATGGAATTATCAAATCATGTTGTAAGTAAGAAAGTTGATAGTGCATGGGTACCATACAATCAGACAATTGAGCCCAACTGTTAAACGTTTACTTTGCATTTTATTATATTTGCGTACCTTGAATTTATTATTCAACATTTTATAATCACTCACCTGATGAAGATATATAAAATCTAGAAAAGAATCGTCATTTGAAATAAATCTCAAAAATGTTTGGATTGACGGTTGTTTTTCCTAATTAGTCAATTAATGATAAATATTTGTATTTATTTTGTGGAACGGTTATATTTTTATGTATAAATGTAATAATGAATGATAATGAAGAAATTCGTTCACTAAGCTGAAAATGAATTGATATAATATCAGTTTTTGTTGTCTAATGTATCCAATATCAATCTTATTGTTTTCTAAAAAGAGATTCAGTAATTTTTTCTTTAATGGGGAAAACATCGAAAGTCAGCCAAATATTGTACCCAAAGGCTGTTTAGGAAGAGGACAGCTTGGATTAGCTTGATGTTGATTGCTTCATACGTGCATATTCTTTAAGCTCAAAATACATTGCTGCGATCAATAAGAAGACTAGATATAGCCAATTTTTCTTCGATGTAGTTTTCCACTGCAATAGCATATTATATAACAAGGGACTAAAGTGAATGTTTTAATCCCGTACATGTTTGGGCCAATAATCACGTAAGGGATAAAATATCTCTTCAGTCCTAAGGCATATACGCTATTGTTTGCACTTCCTAGTATTATAACTTTCAATATTGATACAATTAATAATTTTTATGAGTTATATAAACACGGTACTTGGATTACTCAGTAGGTAACGTTATAGCAATTTTCTGAATGTTGATCAGAAATGAGTGAGTATCTATCATTCCACCAGTTGATTGCAGTGGAAAAAACCAGGCATTACTTTCTAGTGAGGATGTAGAAGTTTATCGATGGAGAGCACTGCGGTTTTTTCATATATTTGGTGTATGGAAGCATCTTTTTTGCTTGTTTACTGTTCCAGATTTTTCTAATGAAAACGATGGATTTGTTGAATCCCTTGTCTTCTAAAGACGCATTGCTGTTACTACAGGAATGATAATATTGAATTGCAAGCTATTGTTACGTTAACAGCCGTATAATAAATAGAAAGAAACATTTTCAAACTATTTTGGTAAACATGCATTAAATGTCAGATTATCAGTTCGAAAAGTAGTACCGAAGTTTGATAAGTCATTGGAAGATTGCTCAAATTTGCAGTTTTCGATTTCTTATTAGACGTTTCGTTTCTACAGAGCCACCGTCAACTCATGTCTGTTAGCAAAACTCAGTAACTTTTGTTTCAACAAGATGAGGGAGGGGGGGGGAATCGCTGATGATTCAAGGATTGTTCAAATTTACCTATCAAATAGATTTCCTGATAGATGGATAGATACGCATTCAGTGAACTCTTGGCCTCTACGATCACCTTGACTAACACATCCTGACTTTTTGCTTCGAAAGTACATCAAACCCTATGTGCATAAACGTAAACCATTACACCAGATGTCCTAATGTACCACCAGATGCAAACAATGTTTGGGATCCACATTTGAACGATCTTACCTGATGCGCTCAGAAAATAATGCTCAATTGTTTGAATATCTTTTGTAATCAAGACTATGTAATACTATTGATGATATCAATTATATTTCATGAATTGACTTTTAGCACTGGCTATCTTCATTTACTTTCTGGATCTCAGCTATAAGGAGTGTTTCACAACGTATCCCAATTTTTTGGATTTTTCAAAAGTTGGTCGATTTCTTAAATAAAAATTGGAAAAGTTTGTAGCAAACCACTCTACAAAAGGTGTTCAAAGTTTTCTCCATTAACTCTAATTTTGTCGTACTAGTTTGAACATGATTTCTTCCTGTTGTTTCGTCTAAGTTTTTTGTTGGACTATCAATAATTTTTTATACAGCAATTGACCTATTATTAAGCAAAGTATATGTGGTTGAACCATTTCGGATATGTTGTATAAACCCTGTATGAAATGAGCATCGGTCTGAGAGCAGTGGGCAGTGGACACAAATCATATCGATAGTGTCATCAATTTTTAGAAAGCTTCCGATATTTCGTAATGCCCAGAACTTGTCTAGTCTTGTTCCTAGACACTACATATTGGAAATTAATGACCGAGTCCATTTTGCTTCATATATACTTTCCTCATCCTCAACTCTAAATGAGGAGGAGCTCCTAATTGTTGCAACATAATTTCCAGGTCAAATTCGTCTACATTTTTTTCGACAGTTGCCACTATCTGTGTTTCCAGTATTTTCAAATAGAGGGCACTAGTCAGATTTTTCTCAATAAATAACGGCGTATAATGTAGTCACCCAGTGTTTCTACCCACCCATTAGCTTTTTGTGGAAACTGAGTATATGAGTTTGGCGAAAAAGTAAAGGATTTTCATCGGACCAGTACCTCGCATTTTATCTAAGCACGTGACCGTTGAAAAAGCAAGTAGTCTCATCGTACTGAAACAACTGTATTTCAAATAGCTGGGATTTTGCAAAATATTATTAAACAATTTCACAATATTCTAGACGGCGCGGCGGTCTGGATCATCGTCCGTCAGTTCATGAACCATCTTTATTTTATAGGGATGCAATTAATTTTTCTTCAGAAATCTCACTACAGTCCTCTGCGAAACCTCACAATTCAAGGCAACAGTTCTACTCGATGAGGACGGATTATTTACAAATTCGCCCATAATGTCTCTCCACGTGTTTATCATTCCCAGTAGTTGATTGCTTTTATTTAGCTTCTATGTATGTATATTTGCAACCGACTCCTTTAGACTCGATTTTGACCGACTTTAAACTGACAGATTTAATTGAAACTTTGTACACCTATCAAGAACCGGTGACAACACGATAATTTGATGAGTCTGTCTCATTATCCTGATCAGGATCGCCAGAATTAAATAATTTGCCTCTCATATATTCTGTATGAGAGCCTTCGCCAGAATTTTAAATAAACTGCGTCGTGGATGGGTAATTAATGCGCCTGCTGCCTTCTTTGGATAGGTTCGCTAGTGTTCTCTCTCTGTAATCGAACTCTGATTTCTCGTTACCAATTAACTTGAAAATCTGAGTCTCCATCAACACATTTCAAAACAATTAATCCATTTAACAATTAATACGTGTCGATTTAACCCCGCTGTTTACAGCAGCATATAGATTTGTGGATTGCTTTCGAATCGAGGTCCAAAACTGTTGACATAGCAGTGAATATTAATGATACACTTACTACAGTTAATAATAATAAACACGGGAAAAGGATGTCGCAGCATCTGTTGAAGAAATGTATTAAAGCCAGTACTGCAAAGAAAAAATGATTTAAGTGCCGAGACCAGTGATCAAGGTTTGATTAGTATAATAATAAATTGAAAACTAAAAAGTGAAAAATTAATATAGTTTAAAAAAACTGAAAAACAAGCTTTTATAACACATTGAACTGAAATGTAAAAAATAATTGTTTATATAGGCAGAAAATAATAAATGAAAAATATTAGTATCACTGTGAATAAAGCGTGGGGTGCTCGATATACGAAAATATGAAACAAAGCGCCTCACGCTTTTTTCACAGTAAGACCAATATTTTTCATATATTATCATTTTCCGTCTATATAAACAATTATTTTTAACATTTTAGTTCGAAGTGTATTAAAAGCGTGTTTTTTTTTTGTTTATTGAACTATATTTGTTATTTTGTGCACTGCCGTTCTCATAAAATTTTTTCTGTTTGAAATAATGTCTATCAATAGGGCGAAGTCTCACTTCATGTCTGAACCAATCGTGCAGGGACGAATTTTAATTCTAAGGATGAGTGCGCTAAGTTAATTTTCGTTATTCTGAAACAATACTGACTCAAGAATTAATGGGGCAAATTTCATTCCTTTGCACGGTTAAATAGAGAGAAAACCCCCTTTCGAATGAGCTATCACTCACCTACCCATGATATTCAAATTTTCGAAAGGGTTGCTTCCCTCCAATAAGAGGGATGAAATTCGGGGTAAACTATTTAGGTATATAAAAATGTTCATTTAGAAAACAAAAGTCGACGTGCCGTAACGAGTTAGATAGGGGGGTAAGAGTACAGTACAGTACAGTACCGGAAAAATATATATCCTGGGTACAGACAGATCTAGAATAGTAACAAAGAATGCAATTATATTATAATGCCATATAATCAAGAGAGATGCAGTGCTGTTTTTCCCTCTTGTTACCCCACACGACTCAACTGACTACATCACTGTGCCTAAACCGAAAACCAAAAAAGTTTATAAACATTAAATTTACAATAAAACATTTACAGCTCAAAAAACGAAGAAATAAATAAAATCAATATTAAAACCATCCCTGAGCCGCAGTGGTTACAATGTTGTAATATTGGTTTTATGTGGGGGGTTTTGGGTTTTCTGTCCTGCCCTTCAGGGGTATCCAGCTGGCGGGCAAAATCTACTCGCGCCTGCTTGCGCAGGCCCTATATACGGTGTTATATATCTTAGACGATATGAGTGCACGTCTCTGCTTCGGTTCACTCCTCCTCCGAGCTATGCAGGGGGACTTGCTGATTTATGTGTAAGACATCAGGCTATCTGAAGCTATTGTCGAGTTTTCCTTGATCTCCCGGAAAAGCAACGAGAAAAAAACCGGGTTTGGAACTACGATACTATGCCAGTTTGGACGAGCTATTCGAGAAGAAATTGTAATGCTTCCTCAATATTCAGCATGCTATTCTTTACGCTCTCATTAAATCATAATAACCAAGATTAATTCTTTCCGATACTGTATGAGAGACATTTGTATTTTGTATTGTATTGTATATTATGTAACGTCAATTATTTCAATATTATTTTACTCGAGTTTTTCAAACTGTTTAAATTGAAAACTTCAAATAAATGTATCAAACTTTGTGCGGGCTTTGAACTTTTGGATCCGGACCTTAGAGCTTTGGTCACTGCTGACCGATACACACGCTAATCTTTGCTTTTGTCGCTGTTTCCCTTCCCGACCATGAATTTACATATTTCAATATATGCATCCCTTATAATAAGAAGAGTTGTCAGATGATTTGTGCATAATTGTTGAAAATTCAATGTTTCGCCTAAAACTGACGCTAAGTAATCCTCGTAACAAGTTTCAATAAGCCCGTAGACTACAATTCCCACGGTGGGGGAACCAACAATTCGCTCTAGACGCCCGTCTGTTGCGCCCCGACGAGCGTGACGCCAAGCGTCGTGTCTTGCTCCATGCCCTGTAATGCGTCGTGTTGTATTTTGAATAATTCAATCTGCGATAAATTGCTATACATATTTTTCCCAGGTTGCCGAGAAAGACAACGTCGGTGGGGTGAAGGGAGTAAACATGTCTCGTTGTCAATAGCAACGACAAGGTCACGATCCCCACCACACTTCCACCTTGAAACAGGCGATTTTTGGACGTTTTCTTCATTATCATCAATGGAGTTTTTCATTTCGGAATGATTAGTTAATTTCAGTTTGCTTTCAAAGTGAATACTGAGTGATGTTCATAGTCGAAGTGATGACTGATTTTGTGGATTCTGATACAAGATGGCCCACTGAAAATGATTACCCGTTCGGTGGGATTCCGTATACCACATAATTTTACTTCCATCAAATACGTGAGATGACAACATGCTTGAATGCATGGCAGAGATAAAGACATAACTTTCGACTAGAGCATTCTATGGAATCCCATATTCCTGGTCGCGATTTCACAAAATATAATTAACGCCAGCACAAACCCCGCCCACAGTTGCACGTCATCATAAAATCCGAAAATATACTTGACACCAGCGACACCAGAGTGTTGGAATCAATCAGCAAATAGGCACCTGTTTGCAAACAGTTGAAAATGCATACATTATTTGGCGATCTAACTTGTCGTGACTAACCTAATGTAGACAGAATAACCATACCATATCTGTTTTGGGGGGCCGGCGTTTTGCAAAATTGAAAGCTAATCGATATAGGTGCCGTAATTTATAGATCCTGTATTTTAGATTGTCGGGGTACACACCCAAGTTGTTTATAACAAAAGGAAATTCTTGTGGCACTTCCACCAGATTAAATTATTTTGTTGGGATAACTTATAAAATAGCAGTAATCAATTTTTTATGTCTTTAGCTTGTTCTTGAGCTTTGAGTATGTTCGATTTTTTCAGCAATGCGGTCAACATGGAAAAGACGATTATCCGAACTGGACGAGGAACACGATGGGAATCAACAAACAGGGATACGAGTCAAAAATGAACGAACACAACCAAATGCAAAAAGGTAAATGATTATGACATACCTAATACAAATTTTTGACGACTAAATCGATCACTCGTTTTGTAGAATTTGATATCAACTGAGTGAACACGAAATAATTTTCATTTTCTTTTTTCTAACTTAATTATTGATTACGAATTAAAGTTTATGTTCACCCAAGAAAAATAGAAATGGCCGTAAAGGGTGCATCGCAATTTTTATGATGGTAGTTGCACATAAATATTTTTTATTGCCGTTGGACATAAAAATAAACATTTATTTATAGTTGAGAGCATGAAAACGATGTTTTATGACGATCTGTTTTGTTGGACGAAACCCAATAGGAAAATGAAAATTAAATGTACTGACAAGATTTGTTATAGGTTTATCAAACTTATTGTTGAGATACTGCTCATTTTCCAAATTTTAAATAAACCTCCAGAAATTAATCGGATTTTGAGTGATCAGCAAAATCCTCCAAGACGATTTTCTCAGATCTACATAATAGTAGATTGACAGCTGTTAAGTTGAACATAATTTTTTCTCCGATAAAGGTTCTTACAAAATAAAAACAGATTCAACGATTGTATGTATTGCTTATATTGATTAAAATGAGAATAATTTCACCAGAAACTTGAAATATGATATTTGACTTAAGGTTCAAATTAATTGACATTCTATAACAATAAAAATACTGACTGAAACATTCAACACTAACAAAATAGGAACACTTAGATGAACAAACAACGTTGTTTTATATTATCCAACAGTCCCCTATATATACACGGAAATATCTCACACAAGTTTTCATTCTTTTGGGAGGTGAAAAATTCACTGAAAGTAAATGTACAAGAATAGAAAGAATTGAAAATTTATATATTTTTCACTCTGGTGACATATGAAAAAACTAATTAAAAATAAAATTTATAAATATTCCTAACAGTACAATTTGAAATATAATAATAAAACAAGACATTGCATAGTTGTAAATTAGAATTAAGACATCAAATAATCATAAATTAAAACCAATTAAAATTAGTTCACCTCCGACTAGATTCTTGTATATTTTTATGTAGGCATTGTAAATGAGTTATTGAGATGTAGTTATGAAGTTTCATGAAAGAACGGCAGTATGCAGTGAAATAGGAAGCATATTATTTATTATAAGTCGAGTACGTGTAGGGAAATATGCCAATATATTAATTCATTTCAACAAATTGGGAATGAAATCCGAGGTTATATTCTTCATATGACATTTCAGGTATTAACAGAATATAAAAATTGATCGACTGTCGGTGGTACAGTACTATATAATTTTGGACATAGGTAACAGATTTATACCTCCAAGGACGTTGAAAGGGACTGTGTTTCCTGATATTATAAGAGCGGGTACTATATAATATTATTATAAAGCTCTCTAAGGTTCAACATACCAGATTCAGCATACAAACGATTAATTGAATATCATGATTTTTTTGGTCTTGAATAACCTAAAGTGGTCGAAGATGATTTTTAGATGTTCTTTCCCATATCAGTACGTGAAATGGCTTTCGAAGAGCCTGTGTTAAATATATATTTTTTGAAGTCGAGATTATCGTTTAATTGCTGGAATTTATATAATGCAAATAGAAATTTCTTCAGAACAGAGTTACAGCATTATTTCTAGAAACTTCGTGTTCTTTACTGGGGATATTTTCATATTGTCTAGGTGAAGGTAAACAAATGTTTTGTCGAAGTTGATGGTCACTAACTTGTAGTTGAAAAAGTCGTAATTCTCTCAACAATATTTCTTGGACCGCTCCAAGACTCTCCTTTATGAAAGATGGCAGTGTTATCCGCAAAACTAATTATTTTTCCCTCACTTTGAAAGCAGCAGTGGTCCGAACACAGATCCCTGAAGTACCCCACAATCAATCGTTTTGACTTTGACACACTGTCGGCGATTTTCAAGTTAGCTTTTGAACAGTTCGAGGCACTCATCTCGTATTCCAATATTATGGAGTGTTGAATGTAATATATTCTGACTTACAGTGTCGAAAGCTTTCGCAAGGTCTATGAACACAGCTAGGCAGAGTTTGCTCTCATCTAGACCTCCACGAATATAGTTGGTTAGTTGTATTATGGCATCTTGGGTTGATTTTCCTTCTCTAAAGCCAAACTGCATATCAGATACCTGTCCACACTTATTCTAGTAGCTAGAGAGTCTGATTTTTATAATTATTTTGAATATTACAGTAGGCGAAATAGGTCTGTAATCTTTCGTTTCAGTTGTGTCCTTTTTTTTAAATGTGTGTCACAATCGAGGTTTTGGATTGATCAGGAAATTGACCTGTATCGACACATTTGTTGATGATATAAGTAAGTGGCCTTATTATATGTTGTGCAACGTCTTTGAGTGTCTCTGCTTGTATGTGTTCAGGTGATTTTCCGTTTTTTAATAGGTGTACGACTTCGAAAACTTAATTTTCCGTTGTTGGACCAATAAATATTGAGTTACTTCTCATTTTTTCTCTTATTATTTTGGTACCATTCATTACAATTTTGTCAGCTTGAACATGTTTGCCACAGAAAACGTATGTTCATCGTCATCGATTGTACGATTTATATGATGTTTTAATCTATGGATATCACTAATTTTCTCATTGCCAAACATTTCCTTTATGTTGATCATTAATTCGTGATTTGTAATATTCCTTCTTTCGATTTTCTAATGTATTTTTGTATTCTATTTCTTGTACTCGTCGTAGTTATTCATTGACGGGATGTTTGAAAAGTTCAGCATACATAGAATTTTTCTTTCACAGATTCTACCAGGGACTTCATCCATGACCTGATTTTTTTGTTGCATTCTTTTTTTGCAAAATTGTATGACAGTTAGTAATGTATGTTGCGGATTCGATATCTGGTTTGCATATGCTTCATCCCAGCCAACTTGGGAAACTCTTCGTTTAAATTGCTTACTATTGATTATGATGTATAATATAAATATAATATAAAGAAGGGATAATATAATTTGAAAACGAATTTTTCAAATACGAATATGAGCTACAAATGGAACGTTTCAGTTTTAGAAAATCCAAATTTCACAGAATGAACATGGCAGAAGCTGATCTCTAAGCTCTGATTCTTTATTACATTATTCGAAAGATATATGTATTTTTGATATACCTTTTAGAAGGGGGATGGGAGGAAATAAATCAATGAGGTTCATTGTGTACTCATAGTATTGCTAATGATATTATTAATTTTTGATCTCTCAGTATTTTGAAGCCATTGATGCTTGATTTAATATTTGAAAGTGCCATGATTATTTATAGTTCTAAGTTGTGCTAGTATGTAGTTGTGAAATTTTTAACTAAAAAAAATTAAACCTCTTTGACTCACAGTTTTCTCATATTTGGAAATTTTGACGTTTTTTTATGTCTGGTGTAATGGTCATGTTCCGAAGGTTGAATATTTAATTTCTTTTTGTGAATATCAAAAATGTTTTTTTTGTACATGATTCGCAAAATCCATTTTTGAGGCACATTCACCTTATTCAAATGAATTTCTGTTACTCCACCCCAATCTATGATTCCGTAGGTGAGTTGTGATTGGATGAGGGCAAAGTATATAGTTTTCAAGTGTTATGTCTAGGAAGTCGCGCAAATACTTTATTCTGCCAAGAATCTCTTTAATTTTTATGCCAAGTTAGACTTTTTCAGATCCCATCGTCAATATGGCTATCAACTATTACTCTCAGATAATTGACTGATTCTGCCTCTGGGATAAAACTGTTCTGGTCTGGTCACTTGTTAGTATATAAAGAAATATAATGCGTTAGTTCATTCAATTGAAACCATGACTTGATTTCTGTGAAGTCTCTTTCTACCATTTCTTTCAAGAACATCCATGTATATGATTTGTTAAATATTGCGGTGTCATCCGCAACAGAGAGACTAATTCCTTTCAGGTCCATTGTTGATAAACTGTTTATGTATATTGTAAACAGTACAGGACCAAGAACAGTTCCCTGAGGTACTCCGTAGGACTTCTCTCGGCTGATAACATCGTTAATTCTGACAAGTTATTTACGATCCGATAGAGGTCGTATTTTTTTTCTGATACCATATACAACTTCTTCAACAAGGTTTCATGACAGACCGCGTCAAAGGCTTTCGAAAGATTTTTGTGACATATCTAATTTTATTCTGCTTAGTTTGTTTTCGATTTATAAAAAATATTTGCAATAGAGTAGAATAGTGGTATCTTTAGATTTGCGAATTATATATTTATAATAATAAGTAATCCAGCGTGGTATAAAGTTCCTATGATATCTGTCCTATAATATCAACTGGCTATGAGTAATATTCATTTTAATTTGCCGCTTCCTACCAACCCGTGTCGCAACTAATACGAACATTATATAAGAATTACGTCACACTCCATCCAAATTTTGCAGTTTTTTTTGTCCTTTGTTGCCGGAGTACGCGAGTGTGGCCCACAGGTGACTGCCTATCGAGGATTTAAAAGTTGTCTATGTGGGTTCGGGCGGTTGGCGGTTTTGACTTCATGCATGTCACTCATGATTAAGTTTGATAATATTAACTATGTGTATGTTCGCGTACATTAATATTCTTGGATAGGTTGTACCGTAGACATGTTTCTTCGCCTCGAATCGGTCATTAGCGAGAGCATTTGCTCGGTTTCTATGCTACAAGGAGACAGTGGCGTAGCCAGAATTTTTGTTTGAGGGGCTAGTATAGGGGCCTTGAGGATGACAGAATAAACCTCTGAGGCGCAAAATTCAATCGTATACTTTCCAAAAACCCTATAAACCTAGTGGAGGCTCTCAAAAAACTCACTGGAGGTTACATTATTTCTAGAAAAGAAACAGTTGAACTACTGCTCAACACACATTCTCCACTAGCCTCCTTCTAAGGGCAAACACGGCTGACTGGGAGGTGGCAAAGCGGATCGTTACTCACCCGAAATTAATATGGGTATTAAACTTTTTCAACCCATATAAATCGCCTGGACTTTATGGAATATTTTCGGTTCTACTGCAGCAGTACCTGGCCGGAATTCATAAGACCAGGCCAAAGACTATCGACCGAAAGGACTGGAAAAACTGATAGAAAGGTACATACGGGAGGCAGCTCTAATAGACCAGCCTTTACATATAAACCAACATATGCCTACCCAACAGGAAAATCGTGCGAGACAGTTTTGCACCAAATGCTGTCAAGGTTGGAGGACTTTCTGGTGAAGAAAAAATAGCACTATGCACTTTTCTAGACAGCGAAGGAGCCTTTGACAGTACATCCTTCAAAAGCATGGTCTCAGCGACCAGGAGGAGAAGCGTTGACAAAACCACCTGCAGATAAATACTCTTAATGCTCCAAAATCGGAAGGCTCAGACCAAGATGTTCGAAGACTCCGCGCAGCTATAAATTGCCCCACAAGGCGGGATTTTATCACCCCTACTGTAGGGTATGGTAGTTGACGAACTGCTGGAATCTTGAAACAGTCAGGGATACTATATCCAAGGTTAGGTTAGGATGACAAAGTAGTCGTCGTGCCCGGGAAGCACGCCAAAATAACCTCTGATGATTACATGAATCTGCAAAATGTAATCAACAAAAGCAAATCATCATTCATGATGTGCAGAAGAGCTTTTGGGAAAACATGGGGACTGAACTAGCTATACACCTCAATCATAAAACTCAGAATCACATACGGCTCACTGCTGTGGTGGCCCAAAGTGAAACGAAGACAGATAAAACTTAACCTTGGTAGACTTCAGAGGCTCGCTTGTCGTGTATCATGAGCGCTATGAGCAGCACTCAGTTTCGCGCAAGATATACCGAAAAAGTTGGTCAACAAAACTGGTTCTCGTGGTTTTGACCCATTTTTCGCTCCAGCTCTCTGAATGGATAGATTAAGAAATATGTGGAAGTTCAGACGATTTCATAGTATGTCTTTCCTCCCCAGTTGTTTTCTTTTTACCTATCTTCTTCCCAGACATATCTTTCTAGCATCAGCACCGCTTATCTATCACATCAATGGTTGGGAGCTAGTGCTCAGCTTTGCGGATGGTAGTACCCTTCATACCGCTTTCTCTTCCACAGCTTGGAATTCAGGTCGTGAAACCAGAAAAGAAGGGAAGAGTGATGGAAATGATTTAAATATGGACCTGGTAAACATTCTAGAATGGGGATTCAACAACTTGGTGTAATTCAATGTGAACAAGTCCCAAGCATGTCTTTTTTCTAGAATGAGGCCATCTCACAGTAGCCAACGTGAGATCAGGAGTATCTATTACAATGAAGTTCTCAATTTCGATGCTCGGTATCACGCCATCAGCAGTACCCTTTCATAGGAAAATCAAGTGAGGTTCATCACCGAAAGTTTTTCTCACGAACTGTCTTTCTTTTTCGTGCCAAGAGCCATTTCACTTCCCGTAACATCTAATCTGCCTGGATTACTATTCCCAACTTAAATGCACACTGAAATTTTCAGATTATGTCCAAACACGAGCCAATAAAATTGGTCCAATATTTGCGCCCTTTTAATGGATGACAGCAGAATTGTTTCAGTTGTATCTTCAAGAAGCTATCAGAAACTATTAGAGATCATCAGCGATATTTTTGCAACAATTGTCCCATTTTCAATGTTCATAATTTTGAATTGTTTCGAATATCTTATCTAGTTATAAAATATACGTTGAAACGTATCACATCTTACCACAAACTTACTCATAACCCGTGAAGAAATCTGTAGTTTCGTTTCAATAAAATTGGCCAACTCGTCAAACAGGAAATCTCAACATGCAAAACTTTGTTCGTTTTCGGTCGGCCAAAATACTGCAAGTTGCCTTTTTTTTAGAATGTGATGCCGCGAGGCATTTACGCTATCAAGGTCAGCGAGATCGTCTATGTATGTGTTTATAGTTCTGATTTATTATTTCAGAACTTGCTACATAATGAGCGAAGTTATTTCAGCTGTCGAGTTTGGCGTAACTGGAAATTTTGAAGCACATTTATATTTGATCGCCGGTGATATGGGATCCGATTTGAATCATATTAGCTTAGCCATCCACTTATTTCAAAGGAACCTGAAAGTACATACCACATCAACGAATCTAGAAATAATGAACGATCAGTAGAACGAAACTTATTTGAAGCACTTATAGTTATTTTAAAGCGTGACAACTCTACAGTTACAGGTGTTTTTGATGAATATTTAGTGTGGTGTGAATATGTACAAGAATTTTTTCTTTAAAGAACTCTACACTATACAATCCAAGGAAAATTCTGTCATCGACTAGGTAAAAAACGTTCATTTTTTTAATTACCCCTATATCATGGGGAAGAGACCCAAAAAATGAATATACCTACCGCCACGTTACACCAAATCCAGTGAGAGAGAAGTTGAACTGATTAAAAGAAGGAAATCAAACATGTGAAATATGGCTCTATTATATGGAATCCTGTCTATATGTGTAAAAGATTAATGATTGAACCAGAGCGAAGACGCTTCTTGAAGTTTTCAGGTTTCAAAATTGATGGTCATTATCTCGAAAGAGGCGTACCTACCATACCAAATTTTAATTTCGCGATTTGATTGATGTAAGAAGGAATCTTGCTGGCCTCATCTTTTTGTACAAATTATTGCTTGGTAAAATTGATGCAAGTAATATAGTCTGCAAATAACATTGTTTGTTCCAAATTATAGAACTAGATACTGTAATAGAACCAGAACAAATTTCCCCGATACATATCAGTCAATAAGGGTTGGAGGAATTCTGAACTAATTTAACTATCAATTCACTTGTACGATGATAATAAGTTAATGTACCCAGTACATAAAATGGTTTTATTCTTACGTTTCAGTTACTTCATTGAATAGGTATGAAAATGTTAACCTAGACTAAAAATGCTACTTCTTCAATTATCCCTCACATATAATATTAGATTAGAATATACAGGGCTATTCAAATTCGAGTCTAAGCATTATGATTTCGGCAACGCCACGGTTGAAGATAGAGAGATGGTTGAAGGAGGGCTAAGTGTCGTATTTCAGAATTTTAAGTATTAGAGAAATCTCATCGGCTTCTTTAGTTCTGGAGGTATGCAGGAAAAATTGAAAATATCGAAATGCTTCTTTTGCCAATATTTTTTTATTTCGTGAAGATTTTTCAAAAACTTCGGTACTTTGCCAAAGCAACTTTTTTTAGACTATCCAAATATGCAAAAAAATATATTCAAAATATCATACGTGTTGGGTCACCCTCAACTTTTCATTTTCAAATACGCGGAACTGTATATTTTTATTGCATTTTTCAAATGCCAAGAGTCATGTTTCATATTGGCGTTGTATTTTCATATAAATTACAGGCTGCTTTGGATAAATTGAACTTTTACTAGTAAAATTTCATTTCCTTCAATTTTCGTATCAGCAGTAATCGAAAAATGTCAACTTGTCATTGATGATTCAATTATCAACCCACTTCCAACTTGAATCCATCTGTGTACTTTTGGTGGTTATTAATGACTGTTGTAGCTTCTTCAGATTTAGGATGCTCTCTTCATGTGTATATACTATTTTTTATGTTTCACCGAAAACAAAAAACGTATTGTAGGAATTATTTTTTATATCCTGGAAATATAATGGTCAAAATAATTTTCGTTTTTCTAAAGTTTGAGCCGAAGATATAAGAACCGAAAAAAATGGAAAAAATAAATGAACCAGGTTACTCATTGATAAACAGTATGTATTGGTAATTGAATTTGCAGCAGGTGGAAAACTTTTTAATTTTTTGTTTTACAAAAAACAGTCATTCTTATAGAAAGTTCTGCATGTTCTAGAATTAATTTTAATTTTGATAAAACTTCAAATAGATCCCGCACAAAATGAATGTAAATTGGGTCCCGCTCTATTTGGCTGAAATTGTGATATATTATAGTTCTCGACACTCTGATCAAAAGTTGTCATTGGGCCAAAGTGTTCCAATGGATAGTTTCAAAGATATAGTCACAGTTTCTGAGTCTTTGATATTAGTACTCAAAAGGTTCAATGGGTTCCAATCAATGGATGTTTATGTTTTTGGAGTTGCCAAGTCTGGAAGATCAGGCTTGTGATGATTTTGACCTGTGTATCTGTATGTTTTGCAAAATAAAAAATTATTTCTACACGGTCATCTGTTGAAGGTCATTTCAAGGTCGAAATAAATACATAGAGCATGTTATGCCTATTGAGGTCAAATCAAAGTCATCTCAAGATCAATTCGAGGTCATTCAAAGGTCATTTCGAAGTCAAACTGAAGATAGTGCTTGTGATGCCTTTAAAGACATGATGTTATTCTTACAAGGACATCTTGGGGTTATATCGAAGTTATTTCAATGCCAAACTAAAAAAGTTGAGATAGGACACGTACACGCAAGGCACTTCGACCGTTGATTTTGTTGTCGAATGAGCTTCGATTAGTCGTTGGTGATCATTTGATGTGCGTTACTTGAAACACAAATGATCAAATACATTTTTTATTAAATCGGATTTTCGACCTTGAAATGACCTTGATATGATCTTGAATTGACCTCAAAGGGCTTTACATGCTCTCACTATTTAGTTCGACCTTTAAATGACCTTCAAAAGATTACTGTGTAGAAATAATTCTGTATTTTCCAAAACCTACACGTACACAGGTCAGAATCATCACAAACCTGATCTTCCAGACTTGACAACTCCAAAAACACATACATCTATTGATTGGAACCCATTGAACCCGTCACCTTTTGAGTACTAATATCAGAGACTCAGAAACGGTGACTCAAGCCCCTAGCCAATGTCACACACATCCCCCTCTATATCTTTGAAACTATCCATTGGATCACTTTGGGCGACAACTTTTGATCAGAATGTCGAGAACTGTAATATATCACAATTTCAGCCAAATTGAGTGGTACCCAATTTACATTCATTTTGTGCAGGGTCCTTTGTCAATAGTTTTCGAGTACTATCAAAAATATTAATACGAGAGTGAAGTAAGTTTTGTTTGTGACAATGTGAAAAATTTTTATTATGAAAGGTTGTTCAGAATTATCAATCATGTTCAAATATGCAATTTTATCTATTTACAAAATAAAACATTTTTTATATCTATTTTTTTTACACTAATACTAAGTTTATCATTTCTACAAAATGTTGTACTTAGTTGAAACTTCCTGAGTATGAATCTATAAATAAAACTGTTGTTTAGTTCCAGCTTAGATGAATATGATTGCATTTTAAAATACTATTCATACTAACAGATTCACTTAATACGAATGAAACTTTCAGAAAATAGTCTCAGTTTAAAATAATCCTTGAACTAAGTTCCTATTAACTGAAGTATAAACGAGCAAACAAACAAACAAACACGATTTTAAATTAATTAACATATAAATCAAAATCAAAAACATAATTATAAAGACGCATTTCCACCACTTCGAACATTGGTGTGTGGATTGTGGATTGCCGACAGGCATTCCAACATCACATTAAAACACTCAATATAATTAAAATAAAGCGCGAGCTTTGTCAATGGGCTGATAAAATTCGAAATGAACCAGAAGAAGTAGTGATGCGATGTCACACTTATGTAGAGCAAAGTACTCTGCTTGTGAGTTATTTGGGTTATTCCTGTCCAGAATATTTCTTACGTCTACACTCCCGTTGTCGGTAACGTTAGTTAGTGAGTACCCCAAGCACCACACTTGAGACTGTTCACAATGTTTCTGAATGCAAGTAGGCTCATTATCGCAATTTTTCAGCTTTCGCAGACGATTTGAAATGTTTCTCTTTGAAGTTTCACTGATACTCTGAAGTTCTTGAGAGTGCTGGATATATTGACTCCTGCAAATGAAGAAACAGAAATAAACTGCCCTTGAACGATTGTTGTGAAAGAGCTTGTATGATTAAGGATAAAAAACAGTGTCGATTAGAAAACAGCTATGGTCGAGGTTATAATCCCCTCTCAAACATTGAGTTACATTCCATAAATGCATAGAATATGAGTAGAAAAATGTCCAAGCAAATCGCATGGTGTCAACAAATGTTATTTATTGTATGAGTGTCTTATAAGCCATATTAAACATGACAGAAGGGCAACAGAAGAGCGCAACTTTCCTTGAATGTTTCATATGCTAATAAAACATTAGATGCCATACAACATTTTATTCACAGTCTGTGTGTTATATACACAAAGACTTTTCTCAAATTGAGAGCTTATTCGATGTTTGTGACAGTTGCTGAGAAGGTTATAAAAAGAGAAAGAGTGAAACAAACACACGCCAATTAATTATTGATGACGTCAGGCCAATATTTACAATTTTTTTTTAATTCTGCTAGTCGATCAACAACTCTTATAATTTGTGAGTATTTCCAAACAGCAATAATATATACAGATTTCAACTAATGCCAGTAAAGCAAAAAGTCAACATCGAAAACTCGTGGAATAGTTGGAACGCTCACAAATTGTGAACTATTCGGAGGAAATACTTTTGAATGGTTCAACTCGTATCTCATTGATAGAAAGCAATATGTGAGACCATCAAATTTCCAAATACTGCAGAAATTATATGTGGAGTACCCCAAAGCTCTGTACTAGGTCCTGCTTTATTCCTTTTACACATAAATGATCTGACCATGTTAACGATTTCTGGAAAATTCACTTTATTTGCGACAACACCATCATACTTTGGCACCATAAAGATAAAAGTAAACTGAACGAAATGATATCTTGACATGGTTAAAATCCAGAATTGGTTCGTTTTCTAATTTACTTTTTATTTATTTACTTTTACTGAACTCTAGAAAATCAAGTGGTATTACATTCAAATATTGTATATCAAATGTGCATTGAAGGAGTCAACCGATAAAAAACAAAAATTCTTCTTAATTTTTAGGATTACTTTTGGACAGTAATTTGAAATTTAAAGAGCACATAACTCAACTAAACAAAAAAACGGCTTTTGGTTGTGATGTTTTGAAAACAGTTTCAAACGAATTAGGATTTACTGCTACCAAATTGGTCTATTTTGCGCTTATAGACTTCCATTTACACTATGACATATCTCTCAGTCAGTACTGATACTTCAAAAATGGACAATTAGATACCTTCTCAAAGCAAAATGGAGAGAATCATTTAAACCTTCATTCAAAGATCATAAAATCCTAACACATGTCTCAATTTTTATATTGGAAAAAGTTTCTATAATTCACCCCCATGAATAGTGCTCGTCAAAACAAAATTCACTTGAAGCATTGATCCATTGAGGATTCTCTAATTTATAATGGAAATAAGTTACTTTTGAGAGAGAAATCTCCAGGTTTATAGAAAATAAACAAAAAATCTATAAAGTGATAAGGCCTTCACAGAGCTTGGAAGAATTTTACGAGGATACACTTTAGGTTAATGTTCACATTTACTTTTATTGTTCTTTTGTTCATATTTTTTAATTTATTTTCAAATGTATTTATTGTAAAAGTTTTCAATTGAGGATCTTTATTTATGTTTTTATTATTACTTTTTTTTCATCAGACTGTCTACAATATTACTTGTTTAATTTTTGGTTTTCTGTCCACATAATAAAGGACAAATTTGATTAATTTTGAATTTATTATGGCATTTTCCTAATCCAACACTTTGAGGCTCAATATACTCACGAAAAATCAGAAAAGGCCAGTTAAAATGTTATACACTCATCTGCTGAAAGCCGTTTTCCTTTGAAAATGATTCAAATTAAATTTTTTCAAGAAAATTCTGAATGTTAAATACTATTTCATCATACTTGATGCAAAGTTGCTCTAGTTTCAACATTTCACAGCTAAAAAGTTCTCTGCATCCACTATGGGCTTCGAAAAAGCTGCCGATATGTGTTTACTGGTCGTTAGGTTTACAATTATTATTATGTGTTTCATGCGAATGGCACCTTTAAATACATTATGGAAGGTCAGTAGTTTTATCAGTTTCCTCGACACGTTCAGCAGCATTTCAAACCTAAGTTACTGCCTCATCAATATTTATGAGATTTTAAGCTCACAGTTTCGTTAATAACTTCTGCGTTTTAATACCGATAATAGCAATATTCATTCCTTCGAAAACGACATTCTAATCACCAGTGAGGCTGAACAGGTTCCGTTTCAACTAGTTTTGCAATGTATTATATTTCTTGTGATTGTCTCAAAAGTACCCAAAATACAAATACTCATGACTTGATCATAGAGGATGTTCATTTCAAAAACCTGATGAACATATTTTTATTATATTTCCAATAAATTCACTTATCAACCGTGCTAAGAGCCTGCATCCACTAGTAATTTTGGTCGCGCGATTTTTCAGTAGCGAGTATGGAATTGATTGTTTCAAATACAAGTGCTCTGACTTTCGACGGACGGTTGTAATCAAATGAGTCATATATAGTTTAGTCGTATTCTTCGAAAGAGTCAAATGGTTTCGTTTTCCAGATTTTGTTGGTAAAGATTGATAACATGACAAATATTATAAGCAAATTAGCGTCTTAGTTCATTTTTGGAAGTCAGTGTAGTAAAGGTGAAATTGTGCTTTCCTTTGCAAGATAAAAATGGCGTAGATTATATTTTCCTGCCAAGTAGCAATTTTGTTCACTTACAATCAATCTAAGTTGGTTTGAATATTACAAAGTATTTTCTGTTAAAATGACAACTTGATTATTTTATGAGACAAATACGCTGATATTGAGTCGAAGATATTTTGAAACTAACCTATTCTGAAGAAAATAATATATAAAATGTGTTACTCTCTATTTTGTTCTTGCAGGATTATACGGTATGGAAGATCACCATCATATGACGGGTACACCAGGCATCTACACTTCGGGAAGGTCGACGTCCAGCAGTTCAAGTCCGGGGATCGCGGGTTCGAGTCCCGCTCTGCTGGTTGTACCTCAACCGATCAACGCCACCAAAATGGGAGGCATGCAAAACGGAGGTCCCCAACCTAGAAAGTACCAGTGCAAGATGTGCCCGCAGGTGAGCCACCAGGTTTGTCTCGCTTCATATGGTTCAGATCTGGAATGTTGATTGGATGTACTTCGATAAAAGAGTGGCTTTATGAATCAAAGAATTAAACTCCATTTGTAAAGCATATCCATAATTATAGATACAAAAATCATTTATTATTTTCTCAATGGTGTTATGTAGAACATTTTTCTTGTGTACATGTGCATTTTGTTATCGTTTTTCGGCCTCATATTGTTTCACTTGGTAAAAATACTTCAATGAATTATTCAGGAATCGACAGTTTTCATTTCAGATAATGAACATTTTTCAAGGCGGTTTATTATAAAAACAAATCTATGAAATATTCAGACTAAGTATTCATCGGCCTTCGTTAATGTTACTTTTTTTCATGCTAGTCTGATATTTTTATCTTCGACAGTCAAATTATCGTTTGTATGAGAATTTCTCTGAAATGGTGAATACAGTGAAACTTAACTCGGGCATTTTGTCAAAATGAGACGGCTTATCGCATAGAATGTCACATTTGAATTTAAAATCCCCAATTTTCGGTTATTTTGATTCATATTCCACCTGAGCCAATCAACCAACTAGATCTGGTATTTAATTATTTTAAGTTATAACACAGAGTTGTCGTTCTTTGATGGTATTTTACAGAATATTTTTGATTATTGCAGGGAAATCTTTGCCCAAAATGAAATAATTTATCTCTACAACCTTTTGACATATACGTTCTGTAATTGGACAAATTCAGGAAACATCCATGAATTCCCAACAAGAAACAAAAATGACTTTTCTCTAGAACAGTTCAACTAAATGCAGAATAGAAAGTCACCAGACCACGCTGGGCCATTCTTTTTTGACATATTTCCCTGTGAAGTTGAAGTTATATCATGTGAAAGAAATTTCAAAACAGTTATAGAAAAATATCTCAAAAAAATCCATTGTACCTACCCTTAAGACGAATTCATCCACTTATGATTGTTGATTCTAACGTCTGGTAGATATGATCGCGAAAAATGATTTTTCCTGTATATATCTAATGAACAATAATTTCCTCACTTGGTATATATTTTATACAGTGCGGCTTTTAATAGTCCCCCCCTGTTAACTTTTGAACGGTTTGACGTAGAAACATAAAAAAACCGTTTGGTTTCACCGATAAAAATAACGTCACCGTTATTCGCCATTTCCGTTATTTTGCGATTGCTTGGTAATAGCAAAACAACGGATATGGCGAATAACGGTGACGTTATTTTTAATGGGAGTGATACAGCATAGGGCTGATTCTCTTTACATTAATAGCTATCAAATACTTACCTAGTGAGCTGTAACTTTAACTTAATGAAATAATGAGCAAACCCTTTTTTGCATGCAATATTTTTGAAGGGAATCATTCAATAAAAATATTTAGTGAAAATCCATAGACGAAACAGAATGAAATCTTCTTGGTTTTTCTTGCAGGGTGCGTTTATCATTGTGATCATTGTCGGTGGAAAAGTAATTACCTCCTATTTGAATACCTTCAACAATTTATACATCCCTTCGAACTTAAATATTCAAAATATCCTCGGAACCGATAAGAGAATAATCGAAAGCACGTCATCTGGCGACTGATACCGAGCGAATTCCTCGGCATATCAAAGATTCCAAGTAAAAGTGAACTCTGATATAATCTTTGCCCCGCCAATGGCACATCGAGATTCATTCAAGGTGATCTCGGAAACAGGTGTATATTTTATAAGGGTGGCTGTGCCCCGAGTCCGTCTCCCAGCCGCTGTATTTTCCCATAGCACTCTTGATTAGGAGTGACGGAGCGAAGTTCTAGCCGCCCAACGGCAGAAATCGACCGCGGTGCCGATATCTTCGATAGGAATTTCGACGTTAGGTTCGGGTAGACTTGGGGTCAATATCGTCCGAGTTGTACGTATCGAGGCGTCACGTTTTAGGTACATCGACCCAGACCAACTTGAGACGGGGGCGTTAGACGTTCTTAAAAATATCTCATTTCACGAAAAAACTAATTTTGCGCACCCTCTTTTTAAACAGGAAACCTATGGTTTTTGACGGAAACGCGGACTTAATAGGTCAGGGCGGGATAGCGTAGAAAAATAGTTATTTTAGTTACTTTCGATGGTTCCCAGGGAAGTTGGATTTTAGGGGAGTCTGTGGCGGATTCCATGAGCGGCGGAAAATCCGGAAACCGAGGTGCTTATGATTTATATGGGATTTGAATGTATGCGAATGGTGTCAAGAAAATCTCACGGGGAGGACATTAGTTTTATTTTTTTTCTTATTTCAAATAAGAGTAACAAAATCAATTAGTCGCCTGAAATGAATAATGTTTTTCCAAATTATGTTCTGTTGACACAAAATTAAACAAATGACTAGATTTTTTATTTGTTTGTAATAAACTTTAATTCAGTTCAATCCAGGTACAATAAGAATTGTTATTTGCATAACACGTCAGTGAAGTAGAAATGAAGTGATCTCCATCAACAATAATTGTTTTTTTTTTCTGATTGATTCGGCTGTTACTTGATAAAGATCCTTAGTAATTGAAGAAATACATGAGAACGATTTGATCGTCACAAACTTTATTTTAAATTCACGATATGTATCGCTAACAGTAGATTTTTCAAGTGAATGTGCAAGTAAGCCTAGTATAAACCTTAGCGTGGATAGTATCATATATTCGTTTCAGATAAATTGCTTTTATAATTTTCGACCACATCAGTCGGACTTTGGTACGATGGAGAAGTTCCTCAGAGATCCATGTTAGGTCCGTTGATAGTTTTATTATTTATAAATGATCTACCTACCTCTTTATATGAGTACAAGCTGTGTAGTTTTCTATGCTGATGACACAATGTTAGCAGCTGGAGCTGAGATACCTTCAGAAGAAATTGGATATTTCAGCAAAATAATTCACTACCTTAGGTGAGAAAAATTCTCTGATTGTAAATTCTGAAAAAAAACACAGATCTACCAGAATCGATAATATCCAAGTAAAAATCGAGTATGATGAAATAGGTCCCTCTAAAAGTACTCAATAAATTCCTTGGGATTTTTCTAGATAGTGATATGAGTTAGAGAATAAATATAAATGCTGTTTGCAAGAAATTAAGCAGTGCCTATTGCGCTACTCTTCAGCTGAAAAATATTTTCAACTGAACTCATCTTATAAATATTTATTGTGCATCATGTATACCCATATATCCTTTAATATGAACATTTGGGGCTGTTCCAGCAATTGCAACAGAATATTCGTGTTACAGAAGACAGTTGTTAGACTCACTTTCTATTTGGAAATTAAAGATTCCTGCAAAGAGTATAATTTCAGAAAATCCAACATTTTAACTTCTCCTTGTATATGCATTCTGAAATGTATTAAGATATTCCTGAAACACATGTATGACACAGTATCTCAGTTCCAGTTTGAGGAAAATTCTAAATGACAATTTGTTCAAGTCAAAGCTGAAAGGATATTTACAAGAATATAGAGTCTCGGAATTTTAAAAATTGAAAATTTTAATGTAATTTTTTATTAACTCTTGTCCATTTCTATTTATCTCTGCATTTATTGTAAACTGTCCAAATTTGTGTCTCCACGTGTCCTATATCATGTACATGATCTCAAAGAATTCAGTAATTTTTTTTTTTTATTATTTCATAATCATTAATAATAAAATATTCGCAAGTAGGCAAATCTCATAACTTAACAAAACAAAAGTTGGTATAATCTTATTATCTGCATAAATAAATAATATTCGCCAACAGGATTAAATTTTACTTGCACTGTACTGTTTGGAACCTTTGGTGTAGTAATGAATATACTGGAGTTTTATCCCAACACCAAACCACTATTTTCAACACCTCGACACGTGTTTCGGTCACCAAGTAACCATCTTCGAGAGGAAGATTAATCTTCCTCTTGAAGATGGTCTTGAAGATGGTGGTTTGGTGTTGGGATAAAACTCCAGTATATTCAACGATTCAATTTTAATTAATTCTGATTCCAAGAAAATAAATTCAACAAAGCAGAATCATTCAATTTCAATTGGTCATTAAGTAATGTGTTGGAATCTTCAAGTTTATTGCTTTCTAATGATTCTAAAAGAAAACTAAGCCTAATTTTTACATAAACAAAATTCAAGAGTATCTTATAAAAAACAAATAACAGTTTGGTAAGGTTTATCATGGACCACAAGCTACTAAAATAAGAAACATCAGAAGTGTATCAGTTGAATTGTGGGTTCTGTATATGTAGGCCAGACGGATAGACCCTTTAAAAACCGAATACATGAACATCATATGGGGTACGTAAAAAAATAAAACATCTTCAACATATTATATTTCAGAAGGTCACAACTTCAATAAAAATTTCGAAATTCAAATATGTTAAATAAAATTGTTATACAAATTATCGTACAAACTGGGCTGCCCTCAACTTTACCTGTATTTTCTATTGGATTCATGTTTCACATTGGAGTAGTATTTTCGTTTCAACTACAGAGTATTTTGGAAATATTGAACTATTACCATTACGATTTTAATATTTTTTGAATTCCATAACAGCTGTAGGTGAAAAATGTCAGCCAGTCATTGATTCACTTTTTATTGTCTGACATTTTTCAATTACAGCTGTTGGAATCTGAAAGCGTTGAAGTTGTATTGGTAATACTTCAATATTATCAAAATACAATTTTATAAATTAAATTGTTACTTTTTTCTTTGATATGTACTTGTTACACATTAATGAATATTACATTTTCTGTACTTATTATAACTTTCTTGAGCAATCAAATAATTTGTAAGCTATATCAATTGGAAAAATAAAATTCACAAGAGATAATTAATCTTTCAGTATTTTGTAACCAAAAAAGGGTTGTAATTAATCAAATCATTTTTGACATCGAATAAATTTTTGATGAATTGTTAGTAAAAATTTGTTCATATCTTTATTTATTTATTTATTAAACGTTAACAAGCATTCAATTATCTTTTTTAGTTCATTTATATGTGCTCTTCCTCGCTCAAATAGATTATTAGATAAATTATCAAACGAAAAAGATTACATGGAATAAGAAGGAAATAAAGGAAATTCAAAGGCGTGGGAAGGGGTGAAAAGATAATCAAAAAGTCTTTCCATTGGAAATACAGTTTACTGGCCTCTAAAGAAGCTTCATGCAATATTTGGAAGCTTAAGATTGAACCAAAGTGCAGTTTTCGATTTCTCAACTTTGCCGCTCTCGCGAGTTTTTCAATTTGTTTATTGGTCAACCCTGTGGCCAGGACGTACTGAAAAAGTCTTTCACTCGGTTTCTTCCCGATTTAGAGGCCATAACAAAATAAAGGAACACAACAGTGCGCCTCAACCAAATCGTCTTCCGCTTTTTCAGATGATTGCCAATCACTTTACAAACAAAATTATTGTAACAAAAGAAATGCAGAAAATGTCAAAAAAGTCGTTGGTCATTTTCCCTTCGGCCTTTCTAATTTCAAATATATTTGGAATTTGGGGTTTTCGAGCGATGGAATTACCAAACGGAAGACGTATTTGGATCATGATGTCTCAGAATCCGCGGTTCTCTAACTATTATTATACTTGTAAAATTACTCCTGTCGATAATAGAAAGGAAATTTCCTTAGTATAAGACGTACCTTTAAATGTGGAATATGTTTGATGATGTTCCCCTCAACTACATTCAGAAAATATGAATTATATTTCAAGAGTTTCTTATATTCACACCATTATTCAATACAAGTTTCAGATTTCAATCAACTTGTTGATATTCATTCACGGCATAACCTCGCCACATAATAATATAGATCAACAGATTAAAGCTCCCGAAAGGTAGTTAACCCCAATTTTCTTTGTTGAAAAATCCCGCAACACCTGACACAAAGCTCGCCACGTTTTGAGTGTCGATAAGTGCTCGATGGCAGTCCTATATCTTTCTCCGATGTGGCTGGCCTGCCCTACATTTCGATACCTTCGATTGATTCGCACCCTACAAACCCCGAACACACGTTGACAGTTGCCGTTTTTCTGATGTTAATTTATTTTTCGGCGCGGACCCCTTTCCCGAGGGTTAATAGATTTGTCAATATTACAAGATCATTAATATTGATAAGCGATAAATATTTTGAATCGTCAAATGCGTTCGGGTACAATGAACGAAAGGGTTTTTGTGTGATCTAGTTAGCGTGTTTCTTTTGTGAAATACGGTTTCAATGGAGAGGCGGTGGGATAATTTATCCAGGATTTTATGGTAAAAGTATGAGGTCTGATCTGTGTTGTCAAATGATGATGTTAAATCATTCTATAGACAAGTTTATTCACAAAAGGCGCTATTTAATGATCGCCAAGATAATGATACCATTGCAACATTATTTCTGAGGTTTCTCAGTCACGAGGATTCCTTTAATTTCGTCATATCCAGTTGTTCGTCTTAATGTTCTCTTATAATGTCACTATTTTCAATCGGGTTTTCTGGAATTTCTTCCTGACGGTTCTCTAGCCCGAGTGGATAGCTTCTTATGCATCGTGGATAATCTCCGATGACTGAAGATTCCGTCTGCGAAGATTATTTTTATTTTGACTCATGTACTTCTATGCGCCAATTACCGTATCTGAATTAGGTACTTTTCCAATAACATCCGTTGACCCCTTTCTACCTGCTGTCTTAACGTCGTAGTTTTCCTTTGCTATCTAACGGAGATTTTCCCCCAGGTGGGTCTTTTCACTCCCATTTCCTTCCATGGTAGAAGATCTGCAACGCTTGGATCACTTTCTTGGTCCTGTCTCATTTTCGATGTGGTCCAATTGTCGTCAACCATTGATCTCACTTGGTTGATTCCTTCGCGACGTTCAATTCGCTCACAATGCTCTGAACCAGGTTTTCTGGACAAGGCATCTGCGTTGTTGGGCAATTCGGTTGTTCTTAGCCTCTCAACAGGGATGGCCCTGGGGGCTTTATCATTGCTAGCCGGCATGCGCCCCGATATGTTGGCTGATTCTAGATTGAGGACTCGCAGGATGACCTTGTCCTCACAGGTGATTGCAAACGTGGTGGCATTCTTACCCAACAGTCTCTTATGAGATATCTCAATTTTCCACATCGATAGCATGCCCTGTTCTTCTGATTCTGATCAACAAAGATTTAATCCCATCCAGAACCTTCTCGAATGAACTAGTAACTGCGCTGAATCGTCTATTGAAACCGCTCGTTCTTTCTTACTTAAGGAGTTGAAGGCCGCCTCCACTTCTAGAGAATGTACCAAGGCATCACTACTCCTCTCGAAGTGTGTTAATCGCAGAGTCCTTTGGATTTCGGTGTCTCTCAGTCCATCTATGAATATCTGCACTGTAAGCTGTTCCTTGAAATCTCCCGGTGCTTCTGGGTAAGCCAGCTGAATTAGATGTCTCACATCTGCTTCAAATTCTTGCAGACTTTTACTGATTTTTGAGTGCACGTTTTCATTTGAGCCCGTTACAGCTGTTCTTGATGTTGATCGCCGTACCGTAACTCCCATGCAGTAATCAGGTGTTTATATTTATTTTGCTGTTCGATGGGTATCGTCTGCAACATACCCAAATCAAAGCTTCTATAAGTGCCGTAGCTCTTTCTTCTTCGCCTGCAGCTTATTGTCGGCGATACATGGACCAAAAGAACTGTCCATCAAAAGTCGGTGGTTTTACGGAAATTCCTGATGTGGCAACCCTGTCTTTGTTCTTGAGGTTAGCTATCTGGTTTTCGAGTCGTTTCACCTACTCTCGCACTGTATCCACTTTCTTATTGAGCGATTTTCTTGACGTGTTCCTGTTTTTTTCCTTTCACTTCCTTCATTTGTACTTCATTTTTCTGTTATACATATTGGAAGAACTTGTCTTGATGTTCTAGAATTCACTGAAGGTCTGTTTCCCTTTGTTTTTCTTTGCGTTCTAATTCATTCTTTTGTTGTTCGACAATTTTCTGAAGTGCCTCTTCTCGTTCTTCCTTTTCATCCAACCGTCCGTTCCTTTTTCTTGTTCTTCCTTCTGGCGCCACTTTTCCTCTTCTTGTTTTCCTCCTGGCGCCGCTTTTCTTCTTGCTTTTTTTCCTGGTGCCGCTTTTCCTCCTCTTGCTTTTCCGCCTGGCGCCGCTTTTCCTCCTCTTGTTTTTTTTCTTGGCGCCGCTTTTCATTCTCTTGTTAATCCTCCTGGCGCCGCTTTTCCTCTTGTTTTTTTTTCTGGCGGTGCTTTTCCTCTTCTTGTTTTTCCTCCTGGCACCTTCTTTCCAAATCCACAAATTGATTTTGGAGAAATTTTACAATGTCCTCCTTGGTTTCGTACGATGTTCTCCTCGTATTCACCATAAATAGTTTATAGTTTCTGCTGTTTATATCCTACTTCCGACACCACTGTTACGTTATTCATTAAATAATATACCGAGCACACTACTAATCTTTTTTTATAAACATACAACTACTACACAGACTGATAAAACACTTAAATCTGCTTCAACTAGCTCAACACTCCCAACACTCATATGAACTTAAAATTAAACTTTTTATAACTTCCCAAAAACTTCATCTCCGAGTGAAATGTGTCGCCTTATATATACTCAAGTCGTCCAGACCAGACTTTCCGGGATTATTCCGTTATCCAGATACTCAGTACAGAAAAACATCTACACAATTCTAGGAACTGAACGAGAACATGTTTACGGCGTCGGCTCATTTGTTATGTAAATGAGTTACGTTTTATAGTTCGGCACTCGACAGCGGCGTAGCTAGGGGATTTTTATCATTCTCGTAACACTATTTTATAATTTCAAAGAATGGGATTAAATTTTCAGTTGAGGTTCTTAGCTTCTTTTCTTTTGAAATTCCCCGTGTGGTCTCAAATAGTCCTGTGGTTTCCTTTATTGGGCGCATGTTCTGCCACTGCCGACTTGTCCGTTTTGCATGGTATGCAATATATCCCTGCTGTTGATAGTGAGTCTCTTTTGTCCTTTGCTGACTCAAGGCTTTGCTGTATCTTCTTGGCTGGGTTTGAAGACTTTTTTATGTTGTGTTGTCCCAACAGTTTTCCAATTCCAAACCCACCAGAGCTCTTGATGCTCCTATCGGGCAAATGTATCAGCCACACGTTTCCCCGATATCCTTCGTGTTCGGGTATTTAAGGAAACACGAATCTGTTTTGGTTGTCCAATTCGTTAGCTCAAGCAGTCTCACACCAACCGAGAGTTTATCTATTCCGTGCTGAGAACATTGGCTGTCACAGTAAATAGCAATGGTTTTGTTTTCACCCTTCTGCCAGGGTATTTCTCTGACATAGTATTCCATAGCACCCGCATGTTGCAGCTAACCGGGAATTTGATCCACCTCGTCTATCTTTCTGAGCCGTCTGTACACCAGTCCTCAGCTTTTACTTGTGGGTTCTTTCAGTATTTTCTGCTAAGGATGGTTGTTCCGAAAGATTTCATGTAGCTTTATTTGGGGACCATATTGTCCTTGTGCATTCCCAAATAGGATCTGCTCTCAGTTCATCTGCCTGGAGTTTACTCCTGCAGTAGTGTATTAGTCCCAGATTGGTCTTTTTGGGGTCAAGCTTTGTAGTCTCTCTCAAGAATATCAATATCGACCTTTTTCCTAAACGATAAGAATTAAATGATTAGTAATTACAAGAACATAATCATTGTTATTATTGAAATGTTGTTCCTGGATTATATAATTTCATATCGAAGATAGGCAGAAAAATCTTATAATCATACAAGTTTATTCTGAACAATCTTATATTTAACAAGGTATATCCTGTCAAGTCATAAACAAGCGATAACTGGAATGAGGAATGTATCTTTTCTAATTTCTCAATACGCTCTTATATCTAAGTCAATTAACTAATTGGAAAATATCTTCATTATATTAAACTACAGAGATGTTCGTAAATATTTTAAAATTCGCCGCAATTACCAGAATAGGTCCGTAGAAAGCTTACGAAGCTGCATAAAATGTGGGCTTGGTTCAATTTTCGATATTAAAAGTGAGATGGACGTTATTGATAATGAAAGATAATACAAACACTTTAGAAATCTTTCACGTTGTATGAATAACAGGTTTTCAAGTTTAATTTCACGAAGATCAAAAAGGTTTTGGATCATTGAATGCTTCCGTTTAGCAGATTATTGATTTCACTTGCAATATTGGGTGTTCAAATTCAGGTTGCGAAGTATATAATGGGTAAAGTTGTAAGTTTCTGAATTCCATAAACTTCTTTTCGATGATATGTACTACCATCACCGACCCCCTTTCTTAAAACAATATCAGATCCATTGCCAAAAGTGACTTCCAAACACTTGATAAGACACAAATATGTCTGTTTCCACATACGTTATGTAGCTTCTCAAAATACTATTGAGCTCTTGAATTCTGCCCAAAGAAGAAAAAGTCATCTCGTCGGTGATACCTCGTTCGCACGTTCGCCTACCTCTCTGAATTATTGCAGAAAATTGCCAATCTGTTTCTATTCTATATCTTAAGCATTTTCATGGGGATTTACTTACTCGTCAAGTCTAGTCTTCACACCTCGTAGTCATCATGTAGGTTGTGCCAGGAAGCAAAAGAAAGCGCGCTGCACCTATCAGATCATTGATAAGGCGTAACAGTCAATCAAGACAAATGTTAGCTGGTTGATTTGAAGCTAACCGGCCAGATACCCGTGAAGGTGTCTCTTAGCACTAAGACTTGCTGGGGTCTATTGTATTATTCTTTTGTCAGTGTTTCCTAGTTAAATGGGCCTGTGTCTTTTACCAGGTTTAATAGTTCATTCAATCGGTCGGTCGGTGGCTCTCTAGCAGTGGAACTTCTAGTTCGCATCAGACAGACGTTCGAGGCTCGGGTACGGAATCTTTTTTCTCAAGTACACGGGGCTCTTTAGGTGGCCACATGCCTTGTTGTGAATCAAGTGTGATGTGAGTTGCCTAGATGCCAATCCCGACGTCTGGTGCTAGCTAGAAATACGCACCGACCAACCGGGGTGGTGCTGTAGGTTTTCCGGGTTTTCCTACAGCTGAAAAGTGAATACACCACCGACAATATCAGTAAGTCGGCCCGGAGCGCCACGGCAAATAATAATAATAGCCGTCCTCTACCCGCACAGGCTACGCCTTTGGGTACACTCTACAAGTAAAGGAGTATTATTATTATTATTATATTATTATTATTATTATTCACCAGGTGTTCATGCGTATTTCTAGGTTGGTCTGTCCGAATATTCTGTAGTGCCTGTTGTGCAGCGCGTCGCATTCGAAGATGAAGTAAGAGGCTGCTTCTCCTCCTCGTCACGACAAAGTCTGCACTACACGGTTTCTCTGTTTATTCCCATGTGGTTCCTAAGGCCGCAATGTATTTCAGTAAGTCGGTAATTGTGCGTATCTTAGATCTGTTCAGGTTGAGAGTGTCAGCCGTCAGTGTTTGGCTAAGTACCTCACCATGGCTGTCCAGTGTCGATGCCCTTCCATTTGGTCCCAATGTGTTTGGTGTTTTGTTGTCTTCCACTCATTTATCAGGTTTCCGCATCGGTTTTCGCTAATTCCAAACACTGGTTATGGATCTGTGAACGGTAATTCAGATGCAAGTCTTACAAGTTGGTCTGCTTTTTCATTACCTTCTATTCCCCTTTGTCCAGGTACTTACACAAGTGTTACCTTGTGTTTTGCCAGTTCATTTAGACTCTTAAGGCATTCCCAAACCTGCTTTGACTCAATTAAAGAATTCAGAGCGTTTATTGTGCTCTGGCTGTCAGATAGAATGTAGATGTGTTTTCTTTTATACCAACTGTCTAGATTCATCTGTATATGCATGTCTTTATGGCATGTGTCTCAGGTTGGAATACTGATGTAGTGTTATTGCCAAGTGGAAGTTTAATGTTTCTTTTTGGTCTCACTCTCTGTATTCCAGATAATAGTGATTCTACTCCCTAATCCGATTTGAGCTGTGTTCTGAATGGTGACTGTGATGTCCAAAGGTGGAATGCTCAAGATGATTTCCATAGCATCGGTCGGAGTGCTGCTCATAGCGTGTAGGTAAATGTACTTCGAGTAGGAAAACCTATTAAAGTGTCAAAGCTGGAGTCTCATTTGGATGATGAAGCGACAGTTTGTTTTGAGTCACATCAACGAGCTCTATCATAAACCTGCGAAGATTATAGTGAACCAGGCCAAATTCCTAATTAAATATACAATTATTCTATTTATTATAGGGATATTTCAAATAACCAGTCTACAAAATTCGTTGATGAAGAAAGTGGCATGACTGTTTCTTATGAATACACTATACTGGACCAGTTTTTTTGATCAACATTCTAAAATATCCAATAAAATTGTTAGATATACCTAATTAGTATGATTAGGATTGAAAATCGACATTCAAATAGAAATCACCGGCATCTCCACCATTTATTGCCAGATGTTCACCAACTGTTTTAATAGAGATTGATGAGCTTGACGGCAGTTTTAGACGACCAACAGAAATTTTTAAATTGTTTCTTGTACTCTGATTATTCAGCAGCTCGATTTGAAGTGATATTGATATATCACTCAAAGCGGCCATGGTTCAATTTGGAAAAAATGTATACAATGTCTTTGTGATAGTATTGAAAGGAGCTGAACTAGATTTTATTTCAAATTGTTTTCTCCTGTTTTGCATCAACTATTATTATGTCCCATGAAAATGTTATTATTCGAGTATGTATGCAAAGTAAACGATATTATTCAAAAAAGTCAATTGTTAAGAACAATTACTTAAGAACGAGCCAAACCAGTTATTTTTTCTTTGAGGCATAACATTTAACTCTTCATCGTGAATTTTGACGATACTGAACTATCTCTTTATTTACTTTATTCAAGAAACCATAAAATCACTTTGTGTATGGTTCCAAAATCGAAAGTGTTCGAAAATTAATAGGCATAAAAACCAGTAGGTCTGGCGCATCATAATTCAACAAACAAGTGGCTCCAGCGGTGTTTCCCAATTCACCTGATGACGATAAATAAATATAACAAGTCAATCTTTTTTGTACCTACTGATATATTCATCATATATTATCACAATTTTTCATCGCTCCTAATTATATGCGGCATTGATGTATGTTAATTCGTTGAAATTTATTGTTCTAATCGTAAAAAATCTAACAAAAACTCGAGGATTACAGCAGACCGGTAAAAAAGTTCGTAGTCGTGTGCCGATACATTTTGTACGCCTAACGTCCATAAAAAAGTATTTACAAATATCGCACATCCATTATGTTGGCAATTCAACACCTTTTTTTCTTCTTTTTTTTTTGGTTAGCATTGTGTTATTAGAGGCTTGCTACTGTTCGTTTTTTCTCCTATAATCATTCCAGGAACGTATTACGCAAGGAATGGTATTTTGTTATTTACTCTTGCGGTTGATTTTAAAACGAGGAAAAGATATACGTAGTTATCCGAATGAACCAATTCAGCTTTTTTTTTTTCTCTTCGCGCGTTGTTATATTAACAGTTTAAATTATACGTTGCAGGTAGCAGTTATTTTCAGTTGTAAAGAGGAAATAATTACGTTTTATTGCTACAGAGCGTAAGTAAAAGTACCGAAAAATACGTGAGTAATTATTTTCGAATGATTGAAAATACCACTAATACAGTTAGTGTCGCTGGTAATGTTGGATTCGTTGTAATGTTGTGGCTGCTAGCTTTCAAAACCATAATCAATATGACAGAATCTGGTGATTGAGTGAAAAATTAATATATTCAGCAATTGTAATGATAACCAAAATGCAATTATAATAAAAATATCATATTTTGAAATGGATCGTCTTGCATATTATACCATTATCGATTGGTAATCATTATTATGAGTTTAACGGTATCGTATTTGATAGGGTTTTAGAAGAAAAAGGGATAATACGTTTGAAAAAACTTCCACATATAAAAATAATATGCCTCTTTTGCTTTAGTGTCTCCACAGATAGAATTCAATTATAGTCACTGATGGCTAATAGCAACCAGGAAAGTGATTGTTTTCTGTTGAACATATACCATGAAATCTAGACAGAAGTATAGTCAATTCTGAATGGGGTATTTGGATAGTTTTACAGCTACTACTTCATAAACACGTTGAAACAATGATTGATGATGATTACAGGGTGGGGTTCGATTAATTATTTTATTTTACTTGATTCAATTAAACCTTCCTTAATTAACAAAACTAGATGAAGAATTGAACTAATGCGAGGACAAGATTTGATCGGGAATACGTCAGCCATATCCAATATTCACACACATTTGAAGGTTCTAGAAATGAGAATACATAGACATTCAGTCAAATTCGATGGTTCTACAACTGCAGCGAATTTTTCAAAGTCTGTGTATTATTATCTTATTAGTATTATCTAATGCAGAGTTAGTGTCTATTTGGACTTCTGACTCATTTATCAAGTTGTCTCTGAATTTCAGTAGCAACATTTCGGGGATAAATGAGCTACGACAATTTTTTTGGGGGTAAATGTGCTACGACACTTTTTTGGGGCTAAATGTGCTACGAAACTTGTATCATAATGAGACTATTTCTGTCGCTCATGCTTCGGATTTTTGTCCTAACCTACCCTGACATTCTGAATGTTACTTACCTACGTAATCATCCTAGGGGTTTTACTATGGAGGCTGTTTTTACATTAGCATGTTGCGAAAAAGCAGGAGATACCGGCTTGAAAGCATCATTTTGTTTCCCAATCAGCTTGCCGACTCTATTATTCAGAGAGTAAAACATTTTCGTCAGGTATGACAGTAATGATTGTCACTTCTGTAGGTATTTCACCAGTCAAGTACATGAGATGTTCCAATTTGCCCAGGGTTGCGTGACTGTCCTTGGATGATCTACTGGATTCCGTACACATTGACTTATATATTTTACTCCAGGAATCCGTAGGTTTGTCTACTGTGATTATCATGGCGAATAGCGGTACTACTGCGTTCATAGAATTGTCGACCGGCAACGATAATGGTAATGGTAAGTATGGATGGTGACTGATGCGCTGCGACCTAATTAGATTTATTATGCAACATCTTCTGCTATTTCAAGGAGTTCTCGTTTACAGCAGCCCCTCAAGCCCCAATTCCTTGAGGAATTCAAGGATTTTGAAGGGGTCTATTCGTAGTATTCCTTCCACAGTCAGCTGGTGTGATCCCAGTATATTCAATCTTTTGTGATGTAGAGCATAACACTCCATCAATATATGATATGATGTTTCTGGATGTTCCCCACAGAATCTGCAGGTGCTCTCCTCCTCTAAGCCTAGCTTCCTTAGGTGTTCTTTGAGTCTGCAGTGCCCCGTCAGAAATCCCGTGATTGTCTTTAGACTAGTTTTGCTGAGGTTAATCAGTGTCTTCGATCTTGCTCGGTTGAAGTTGCCGAGGATATCTTTGGCCTGCCTTAGCCCTGGAAGTCTTCGCCAGTATCTTCAGTTTTATTGAGTTTTTCTTGGAAGTAAGATTTGCCAAGTCTGCAGAATGGTTCTGGACCGATCAGTGACGTTGATGCCCCTTTTCGTGCTTGTTCATTGTCCTCCACTCCGACGTGCCCCGGCACCCAGAGGAGGATCACCTTGTTGTTCCTGCCTAGATCATTAAGTTTGTCTAGGCACTCCCAGACCATTTTTGGCAACGATACCCCGGTTACATATCTGGTGTAGATGTTGTATTGTATTACTAGGGACAACACTGCACTTTGAGGGACCTGCAAAGATGTGTCTTGTAGTCGAAAGATGATTCTTGAGTCGTTTTACCCATTGAGAAAGATTTATTCCACTTCCATTCAGCGACGGTGGCGTTTGCTGCTGATGAAGGTACTAAAGCTTCTACCAATTCCAATAATGCTTGTGGTTCAATGATTATTTTTCCAGTTTTTCGTCCTTCATTGTCCTCATCGTCGAACAGTTAGGCTAAGTTCATATACTCGCGAAATGCGAATTGCGAAAAGCGAGTCTGGCTTCCATTGGTCGATATTTAAAAATATTTGAATATCGACCAATGGGAGCCAGATTCGCTTTTCGCAATTCGCATTTCGCGAGTATATGAACTTACCTTTAATCTTCGAAAAAGTTGAGCGAACTATTGAAGACAGTCTCCTTAGTTCACAAAATACTTGACGAAAGGTACTTTAACTAACGTTCTCTCCAGAGAGATAGAGAACATTAGTTAAAGAATTCTTGAGTAGGCACAACATTAACACAGGTGTTGGAGCAGTATTGTTTGGAAGTAGATTAAGAGTTGAAACCTCGGTCATCCTCGTCAACTGTACTTCCACCTTTTTTCCATAATTGTTCGCAAAAAGTTGGTCAGTCGGCCTATGGTATCCAAGGAAATTAAATCAAACAGCCTGGCAGCCCCAAAGGTTATTCGCTCCAATATACAGTGTGTCCCGCTTTTCATGAATACACCCTAATATCTCAGTTATTAAAAATGCGATTTTCTTGAAATTTTGGTGGTGATTATATGTTAGGTAAATGAAGTATTTTGGCATAGTGAACATTTTCATCGACCATAGGCGTGCGGTGTGGGGGGGTAAAAAAAGCTGATTTTTGGGAAAAGGATATTAGGGCTCATTTTAGATAACTTTTTTTATCAGAATTAGAATCAGCATCCCCAAAAACCCTCCAATCCATATTTTCGAAATCTCAAGAGCTGATTTGAGGAGAAAAAAAAAATAAATTCACTTTTTTCGTCAATGCACCCGAATATCTGTTATAAGCGATTTTCTTGAGATTTTGGTGGTGATTTTATGTTAGAAAAATTAAGCATTTGGCATAGTGATCATATTCATTCACCATTGGCGTGCGAAGTTGGGGAGAGAAAAAAGGCATTTTTTGAGAAATGAATATTAATGCATATTTAAGACAACTTTTCTTATGAGATTCGGAATCAGCATCCCCAAAAACCCTTTAATTCATATTTTCAACATCTCACGAGCTGATTTGAAAAAAAAAAGTTTAAGTCTTTTTTTTAATAAGTTCTTTATTTGTAACAGTGGTAACAAAATTACGAATTACTTTATTTTAGATTCTTGTGTTTTCAACATAACTACCTTCTGAAACAATATACTTTTCAACAATTCTTCTCAAACGTACCTTCACTTTTCTTAAAGTTTGGGGAGTTATTTCCTGACACGCTTGCCTAATTGCAAAGCAAAGTTCCTCTCTATTACGCGGCCGAGTAGCATACACTTTATTATTCAAATGCCCCCACAGAAAAAAGTCACAAGGGATAATATCTGGCGATCTAGAGGGCCATGGTTTCAAAGGAGAATTTCTACCTATCCACTTCATAGGGAAAATTGCATTTAAAAAGTTCCGAACTATCCCAGAATTGTGTGCTGGGGCCCCATCTAATTGAAAGATTAAGTTTTGTCTTTGTGCTAATGGCAATTCCATGAGAAAATCATAGAGACCATTTTGTAAAAAATTTAGAAAATTTTATCCGGTCAGGTTATCCAGGAAATAAGGGCCAACAATCCGTTCGTTGAATATGCCACACCACACGTTAACTTTTTCACTGTATTGGTTTTTACAATAAATTACCCAATTCGGATTTTCAGCTGCCCAAAACCTACAATTTTGACTAGACACCACACCGTTTGTTGTAAACGTTGCCTGGTCAGTAAACATCATGTTCTTCAGAAAAAGTCTGTCGTTAAGATAGTTACCCTGCAACCATAAGCAAAATTAAAACCGTCGTTCAAAATCACCATTTAACAGAGTATGTAGAAATTTTGGTTTAAATGCCCTAATCCTGTTGCGTTTCAAACATCTCCATACTTTGTTTTTCGTTAAATTCATTGTCCTCGCAACTGCCCTTACAGTACCATTTGGGTTGTTTCGAAATTCTGCTAAGATACGTTCGTCGTCTGGATAGTGTCTTTGATTTAAATTGTACCTCCCTGGTCTTATTTTGAAAAGCGCTCCAGTCCTTGCGAACAATCTGTTGATTTTGGCAACGGTATCGTGAGAAACTGGTTCTCGATCATGATGCCTTCCATTGAATATTCCAGCAACTTGACGCGTAGATCTTTCATTATTACCAAATAAGCGGATAATCTCTACTTTTTCTCCAATTGTAAGAACTACTCTTCTTATTAACAGTTAAGTAACACTGCTTGACTTATTGACATTTCGTACTGATTACCGATGTCAAACAAAAACTTTTGTTTCAAAGCACTCTTTCATTTATTTGCATGAAAACTCAAATCGGCAAGCCAACGGTAACAAAGTGTGCGTATCTTCGGAAATACCTAAATTGTAGTATAAGGGCACGATAGAGAATATAAGGAAACGAAGGTGTTTGAATATAGGATAGGAATATAGGATTAGGGCATTTGAAATAAAAAGTTAGAAATAAACAATCTATTGAAAAAAAGTGAATTTAATTTTGTTTTCTAATCAAATCAGCTCTCGAGATTTCGAAAATATGGATTGGGGGGTTTTTGGGGATGCTGATTCTAATTCTGATAAAAAAAATTATCTAAAATGAGCCCTAATATCCTTTTCCCAAAAGACACCTTTTTTTTATCCCTCCACACCGCACACCTATGGTCGATGAAAATGTTCACTATGCCAAAATACTTCATTTACCTAACATATAATCACCACCAAAATTTCAAGAAAATCGCATTATTAATAACTGAGATATTAGGGTGTATTCATGAAAAGCGGGACACACTGTATAATAATAATATACCAAAATTGTATAGATCTTCATACACGAGCAAAATTTTCTTGCAGTTGCCCTCTTATTTGTTACATGACACAAAGAGGATAAGGGACAACGAAAAAACTGATGCACTCGAGAAGGGATACTCTTTTGATTTCCGTGGATCAGCTACAATCTGTTCATTCTTAGATGGATGCTACTAACAGGACAGTGTTGTGTGAGGAACGGCATGTGAAGAATATGGCTTTAGAACAACTTTCAGAATGCAGATTGGGCATCGTAAGACATGCATGAACAGATCACATCTTATAAACCTACGTAACACTAGGCAGGGTTAGGGTAATTCCATAGAGAACCAGTGGATTCCAAGAAAATATCACAACACACCACCTTAAAGTCCATAATAGGATTGTGAGGTGAACTATTACTATAGATATGAACCAATATATAGGACCGCAATGTGGTCTATCTGCCACTGTCGTCTACTTAAAATTACGTATGAAATATAGCAGCCCATCTTGTTCGTGAAAATTAACTAGGCTATGTAGAGTCACATAAAATGCTTCAAAACAATAATAATATTCATTAGCCATAAGACAATAACAATTGTAAAGGATTTCGTTTTGTTAAACTTTATTGGTCAATTCGGACACCACATTCCAATAGGCTTTAATTGTGTTACTATAGAATTGAACACAATTAAAGCAACAATCTTTTCTATTGACAACTTCATCAACTTTGATCAACGATCAAATCAATAATAATAATCTATCTCAAAATTTTTACAAAGCTACGGAAAATTATATATATTTTTGTTTATATTAAGAATAATGCCTTCTGATAAAAAATGTCGATTTCATTCGAAAAACCTAAAGCACCAAAGCATCCGCCATTTCTGAAACACCTCGTATAGTATAATGATACTTCTGTCGATGATAAAAATGTCAATTTCTTGAAGTACAGATGCCTGTAAAATTAATTATTATCCATCAAGGCGTCACAGCGCAGCGCCTGAATCGAAATTAATCACTTTTATCGGAAGATTAACAAAAAATTCATTAAGAAACATGTTCGACGCGATAAAGAATCATCGAGCAGCATCTGTTGATTTTTTCATAAAGCCCGCTAACACACATTCCCTTACAAAAAATTACCAATAAAAAACTATCCCTTTCGTTGAGTCAATAAAAAACCCGACTTTTATCATGATGAAAACCGAGAAAAAAATTTAGGCCAAGTAACCACCTGTATTTACCTGACTTTTAATATTCAAATAATTTCACTTTCGACCGGCTCTGATTTATGCTGTAATCTTGGGGGCACCACCATTAAAGCGCATTTCTCGTTTTCTACCCTCCCGACCGTATGGTGCGGTGCGTAACACATGACCCTTCCTCCAGAGGCCAAATCTAGCATCCCTAGACAAGTTCACACGGTCTGCGAGGCTGCGATCGACCAGCTAGTCATTTGTTTTACGTCTAAGGCCCGTCGATTGTCTGTAGGACGAGCCACCTCGATTACATTATTACAATTTTCGATTAATTATGCTCCTCCCGATCGGAACTGTCGTACTTTCTTTTGTTTTCGTGTATCTGGGTCAGAAAACAATTTGGGCTGGCGGCGAGGGTTTGTCTGGGCCGCTGTAGGACATGTGGGTGCTTAAAAATTGTGTGTGTAAACACTCTCGAGATTCAGGGGGTGGATGAGGGTAACATGTGTTGGTATTGTGATTTATATAAAAAGTAAAAGTGATTCCATCGAGGATACATTTTTTCAGCTACAGGTGATGGATATTCACTTTTTTCTTGTTTTATTGTAGTCGAAGATGTACGTAAGGGTGAATACATTATAGTTTTTTCAGGTAATTAGGGCAGGATATTCGTTGATAGGGTTTTTTGTGTTACTTTACTTTGAATTATGATCTAGTTTCGACAGTAAAAGGTGGACTACAAAGACTTCAAGTGCACACTTACAAGCTGTTCATTTTTTCGGTATTTTTTTGTAGGTGCCTGCTTGATGAACAATTGTAGGCTTCCTTCGGTCACCTGTTTGATATTTATCAGAAATAAAAGAGTTTTATTCCACTTCTTGCATTGTTGGCGTTCAGTATAATTATTATACCACTAGCATACAATGGTATACATTTCTCACGAGTGTGGAGTTAGGTCAGCAAAGGTTAAATGCGTTTTAAAATCACTCAAAAAAGCATTCTCGATCCCTCAATTCATATGAAGAAGTTACGTTTTAACAAATTAATAAATTGCAATGTCTACTTCAGAAACAAGTTCATAAACAAGCAAGTTTGTGACAGTGAACTTGTTTCGTGAGAACCCATGCCGATTTTATATAAATAACTCTTTACAAAAGTAATTGAGCTGATCAGCCATCAAAGTATCAAAAAGTTTAAGAATCATGCATTGGTTACAAACACCTCAATAATATTTAATATTTTTCTTTCACCGATTGTAGTACCATCCATTTTTTGAGCCACAATAGGCCATTGGCCGCAGTGGAGGGCCTGATATGGGCCCACTCACGTTCAAACCTACTCACGTGCAAAAATAACATGTTTTGCAGCATTGCTCTTAGTTTTACACACTTAGTTTTTTTTTTATTTAATTTGAGTTTATTCGCCACATGCAATTCACGTGAGATGCCCTTCATCATTAATTTCTTAAACTAATATATCAAGAAATAATTCCAAATACAGGTATTCATCGTACATCTATAGGGTAAACTATGACCAATTAGGTACAAAAATTACAATGGTGTACTTGTCTTGCATGTGGAAATACACCAGTGAAGTTTCACAGCAATCCGTGACGATTTGTATAATTTTTTGGTCGGCACCGTGATAAATGGATTACAAGTCTTCTACCACCTAAACATCACAAAATCATTCCTGAAGGTGGTGGTGCGTTTTTCAGGTCTGCAGGACTGATTATATGATTGCGTTTTGATAACTTGTAAATTATTTCTTTTTGAAGTTTGGCCGATGATATTATGACCATAATACAGCATTCGTAAAGGGCAGTTGCTGTGTTATCTTGGATTTCTGTCGACGAAAGTCATATTGCATAGAATGTAGTTGAAGGTTGGATTTTCTATCAATTATTGTTCATTATTTGCTTGAGAATTCTCTATTACTTCAGATTATGTTGAAATTCTATACCCCAAAAAAGATTTGTTTGTTTCCAGCCCATCAAATTGACTCTTTCAGAATTCGACTCGATATATTTATTATCTAATGTTTTCATGTCTTATATATTTATGTATATAAGACCTGCGTTATAGCGGACCTTAGTGATATGATTTTATGAATCTGTGAAGGAAGATATTTCTGTAGTTTTTCGTCTGAATTCTTGATTACCAATAAATATACGACATTCTTTATCTTACTCAGTGATACTAATAATGATAAGAATAATATGTATTTGTTCAAAATACATAGTTTTATTCTAATATGCATACATTGGAAAAAATAAATAAAGTTCTGATATTGCTTAAGTTATTAAACTTGTCTGCAATCATATATATCACTGCTTCATGATGCATTTTTTTTCTTGGTGTCATCAGAAAAATCATAGATGAGTTCAACTCATTATTTCCAAACGAATAATTATACGATATTTCTATTTTATAGAACTAAGTGAATGGTTATGGAAGTTTAAAGTAGTAGTTCTTCCTGTGTTAGCCAATAAAATTCCTAATTTGCGAATTGGATAAATAACGGCTCCTATACAGGGTGTTAGGTAAATATGCGGCAAAAATTAAAAAGGGTTATTTCTCGACCTATTCAAAGAATATTTGGTCCTATGATGATTTTTAAAAAACCTCGTTTATTCACAATAATGATTTCAACAAATATCGAATATGGTTGTCGCAAATTTTGTTCGCCCTGTATCTTTGGAACATGGGGATTTAAAACAAATTATATTAGGATCAAATATTCTTCTAATAGGTCAAGGAATAACCCCTTGAATTTTTGCCGCATGTGTACCTAACACCCTGTATATGAAAGTTATCTTCGGACTTCATATTTTAAGCTGTTTCATTCAACATTCAAAACCGCATCAAAAAAGTCCTCATTATTTTCAATCAAAATTCTCGTGCACCATGACAAACTCATCTCCAATCACCGTGTTCTACGAAAACACCTAAAAAATCATAATGGGTAATAGTATATAGTTGTTCATTCTTTTCAACAGTATTCCGATTTTTCCATTGTCCGCGAGATAACTGATTTTATGAAAGAATGGAAAAAAGTGAATGCCTGACCGATGATTAGGCCATCAGAGCCGCAGGGATGGAAAAAAATGTCCACAGCTCACTTCCTCTTACCATCTTCAATCACTATGACGGCGTATCTTGAGAATCTCATTTCATACCGATTAAAGTCCGTCCTTGTCGTACACGAGGAGTGTACGAGGGGGCGTGGAGAATGTGGTAAAGAAAAACATCGAGATACTCATAAAAGGTTCATTTTACTAGAATATACGATACAATTTTGATTGGCTAGTTCCAATTTTTAATTGAAAAATAATCAGTTTTTGAACTAGCACTCATTTCTCGATCGAGTCCACAATCATCAAAAGCTTCTGATAAAAATAAATTAATGTGTCAACAACAAAAATTAGGAAAATATTCAAAAAATGTATCTTCAGCAATTAACACGGTTAATGCTTTCGAAAGGTAAGAGTTAACTCAACTTATTTAATAAAAAATTATAAATTAAAAAATGTGGAATTGAAAAATATGTGAAATGTGAAAAATGTAAAACATCCATATAGATGTACCTAATAAATATCTATATTAAAATAACCATGCCTAGGCATCTCGGCAATTTGCATTTTCGACTGTCCATACACTCCTTTTGTAATGAACCTTTACGCTTATAAAAAAATGTATTGCAAAATTCGTTTCAATCGATTGTTAATACTCTAAAATGTCTATTTATCAACGAGTGCCACTCTACTTTTTTTATTTAAGAAAAATATAATTTCAAAGTGTGCCTCTGACGTCACGTTCATCGGAAACATTCCCCACCATAATCCACGTTCCGGAATAGGGAATATCGTTCTCCCATAAAATATAGCTACTGGCTGATTATGATTATAAGCCATCGAGAAATAATTGAAACTTTGTCACTGGATCAGCACATCAAAAAATTTTACGTAAAAGCAATTTTTTATTTAATTTGTAACTTTAAAATTTTTTGAATGAACCTACCTTTTGATGAAAAACTATTGTTGGCAACACCGCCAATTATAATAACAGTTCTTATGGAACAGAAGTTGTTATTACCACAGAACGAATACAGTTTATTTAAATTTTCAGTACAACCGGGTACAAAGCAATTTTTAGACAGTTTTACAGTTATAAGGAATACAGAAATTACTTAACACCAACAACAAAACTTTAAATTTGAAAACCGCTTCATCCTCAGAAATTGAAATATTCAAGAGTCTGTTAGTTTCCAGCATACAGATTTAATCTACTGGCGCATCTATCTTGTATCACCTAAGGTAAGCAAATTAGTTAAACAGAGAAAAACAATTGTTATTGATCTGCTCTGTGAAACAGACGAACAAACCCATCTGGTATGACAGTTATCATAGAACACAATCCAGATGTAATGATAAGTTGAGATTCCATGGTGTACAACTTTTATGACGTTGCAAAGTTTAATGTTGATGAACGTGACGTCACGAAACCCCTTTTTTCAATTTATAGAAAAACTGGCGGTCAGAAAAAATTAATAAAAAATATCAAGTGATATTAGCATATATACTTTCTAATTACAGTGTTTTCTGATAGTCCGTGGAAAGGTCCATTCCTAGAATTATTTGAAAGTGGAATAATGATGATTATTGAGTCGAATCATTTTTTTTATTTTATTTTTATTATTTTATATTACAGGATGTTGATTGAGTACGTTGACAAACTTCGATAATAATAATAATAATAATAATACTCCCTCATAAACACTTGTTGAGTGTATCCAAAGGCATAGCCTGTGCGGGTAGAGGACGGCTATTATTATTATTTGCAGTGGCGCTCCGTGGCGACTCACTGATGTTTAAGGTGATGTATTCACTTTTTCAGCTGTAGGAAAACCCGGAAAACCTACAGCACCACCTCGGGTGGTCGGTGTGCAATCCAAGCTAGCACCAGCCGAGATTGGCATCTAGCGACTCACAATACACTTGCTTTTCAACAAGGCATGCGGTCGCCTATCGATTCGATATAAAGTAGATGAGAAAAATTCTCTTGTTCCTACATCGGGCTCGAACCGACTATCGCTATGCTGGAGTTTCGAACGGCCTGTGCATTAGACCGCTGATCCACCGATTCTTTGAATGATTTCAAAACTGAAAGTTCATATAGACCTATGTCAAAGATTCACCTGTCGAAGTTTTTCAACGTACTTAATTAACACCCTATTGATCACTAAAACAGAAATGAAATATCTTCAGCATCAACGATAAAACTGAGATGCGACAAGAAATGTTGGTTGGTGTTGTTTCCAATGTTAATTTTTATTTGAGTGTCTTACCTACTATCAATTGTAGTCATGAACTTTATTTTTATGGTAATAGATAGCAATATTCAAAGAATAGAAGTGACGACATGTGAAAGATTGGGACCCTTCAAAACGTTTCTGAAATACAGATCTATATTTTTCGTACAATATTATTTTCAACGGTCATTTTGGGGTTCCTTCACTGTTGATCAAATATTCTCTTGTCATTCTCCCATGCGATTATTGTATAGTTTATATGCATTTAAACCAACAAAATTGCATTTATAAAGATCGTTAATATACACTTTGTCTCACTAAGTTGAAACCATATGGAAAACCTTTTTATCATTTATTTTAGGAAAAAAAGTCATTCTTCATAAACAGTTCTGCATGTTCTAAAATCTAAAATACAATCATCAGATAACAAATGTTTTCAGTCGAATACACGGTGTGACAAATAATATGAATTTTACTCAAGAGTAAAGTACCTTTATATTTGTATCGAAAATTCTTATAAAAAAAATTGTTCAGAACTAAAAATTACGTTTAAATATGCAATTGCAACCACTGACATGAAAAAATATTTTTTATTATTTTGTCAAAAATAAGTGCCTATGCATTCATTATGTATTTAATTAAATTGCAAAATTGTTAGAAAACATTGAGGAACGGAAATGTGATCATGTGTTTCATAATCAAAAGAGATAAATGTTCCTTTAAAATAAAAAAAAGTAAAAAGTAACATAACCCAGATTTTCAATGTCTATGGACGTAATTGCATATTTGAACGGATTTTTATTTTTGTTGTGAGTGGGTCACGTCCAAAAATACTCCGCCAAATATTCGAATTTCCCTTTAATTATTATAGACGTAATCATTCCTAAAGTCTTTCTCAAGTCTCGGAGGTATCGAATCTGGTAATCTTGTTTTTCAATCAATGATGATGTCATGAAGAATTTAATCCCCAAAAATTATCTTATTTAGCTCACAACAGATGATTTTGTAACATTTGACGAAATCAAATACATGTTACTTGTGGAAAATGGCGGAGATGGTCACAGTAGAATTTGATTGACTCACAATATTATTCTAGTGTGATTTCTTTTTATACGAGCACAATTTATATGAACGTGGTTGAATGTGTTTTGAATACTGCAATTTTACTTGTATGGGACTGAAAATGAACCGATGGAGTTTTAACAGATCCCTATAATGTGATTGGCTCTGATGGTATTTACTTATTTGGATTATTGGATAGCATCTATGGAACGTATCCATATTTTGCATACAAAACAATCACAAATAATATAAAATTCACTCCAGTGATAATTTGTTAGGGATCTTTATGAATATAATAAATTAGGAAATGAATATTAAATTAAAATAACCATATTTTTCTATGGATTTCATTAGTGAAAAGTTCATCACATAATCAGTTTTAATGATTATTTGAAGGCAGTTTTTCCATATAAAGAAATTTGGTTACGTATAATGGAATCAACACTCTTGATGCAACCTGTCATACTATGTTTCCTTTTTGTTATACAAACCAAAACTCACAATGCAATGAAATGATGGACAAAAATATACCCTCGTAATTCAGCTGTAAGAGGAGAGGGATACGTTTGTGATCGGACTTTGTATTTAATGCAGACTCAATTATTAGGTAAGATCAGGTAGATGGAGGGCCTTTTTTATCCCATGCAACGCAGGTAAAAAAATAGAAGTTCATTTCGAAAAAGTTGACCGTGCCACCGAACAAAATATATGTTTTATTGATCGTTTTTTATGTGCGTCGTTGAAATTTATCGGTTTCTAAGTAGCCAACGATTTGAAAATTATTAGTTATTTTTGCCGCCGCTGTGATTTGTGAAATAATATATCTTGTTGTATTTCGTCATGGGGAACTTTAGGGGATGGATGTCTATTAAGAAAACATGAATTCAGATTTTTCCTGATTCGTTCTTAGTGACTTGTGCGTGGTTGGAGTACGGAAGTAATTGCATTTTTCATTCTATATTATCTAACGGAACAAGTCAAACAAATTGTTTGCATTAGTGAGATAAAATGAAGACGATAAACTAAAAATGATTCCTTGGAGACAAACGATATCCATATGTGAATGCTCATAAGGATTGAGGCGAACTGAAATAATTTTTTCTCCTATTTGTAGTTGAAAATGTCAATAAATAAATAAATAAATAAGTAAATAAATAAATAAACTTTATTTTCCTTTTGACAATTACATTTCATATTGTATAGGAATGCTTTCACTCTAGTGGACATGGCATTAATTAGAAACTGGAGAATTTTCAGTTAGTTGGACAATTGATATAAAAAAATTAGGAATGAATTACGACGCTTCAAAATAAGTTTTGTGTTTACCAAATAAGATGCTACCAAAAATCATGGAATTTAGTAACATGAGATAGATATAATGAGATGAATTATAAAAAAAATAATGGCATTTCTATCTCTTTTCTGTCAATCTTTCTTTGTTGTTAGCGGGGCAGCATAGACAATATTGTTTATACGACCCCAAACAAAAAAAATTAATGGAGTGATGTCGGGCGAACTCAAAAAATTGAAACTTGGGATAATGAAATTGATGCATGAATACTATATTCTGACTGAGCGCCATCTAGGAAAAAAAAAAATTGAAAGGGGGTTTGGTGACACATCCTCTTAAAGCTCCTGAGAGATCCTTCACAACCCTAGAATATAAAGTCAATATCTTCACCTAGATACTACAAAATGGCGGAACATTTAATAATTCATTAATATCATGATGGCGTCCAGCCGCCATCATAAAATTTTCATCGGTCAATTTTACTCTACTCTAAAATATAGTATTCATGCATCAATTTCATTATCCTAAGTTTAAATTTTTTGAGTTGACCCGTTCAAAAAATGAGAGGGGGCATTAAAGAAAACCACTGTATGTATTAATATATGTATAATAATAATAATATATATTATTATAAAAGTGCACTGTATGTTTATATGTCTATTCTATTTATATTTTATGTAGATTTTATTTTATTCTAAAACAATGCTTTGTCAATAAGATATTATCTTTGACAATAAAGCATATTTTGATTGATTGATTGATTGATTGATTGATATGATACGAAAATCTACTCAAAAATGAATAGCACTGTAGATTACGAATCTATGTATGCCTGTTTTCCTTTTTTGTCAACCACACAAAAAATTCGAAATGTGTATGTATGGGTAAATATGTGTCACCATAGATAAATACTGGTCTTTGTATTCTTTATCACGACTACCACGTAAAAAACACTCTCGCACACCTTCCCGCACATACACGGTGCAGTGAATAATCTCAATAGTCTCGATAAAGATCAATTTTTATTTTTCAAATAAACAAAACTGTCAGTCGAACAAACGAATCCCCAAATCGCGATGTGACAAGTTGAGCAATCGATAAAAGAAGGCTCTGGCTGCTGCTTTTAAAAACGAAAGTGTCCCAGAGAGAGAACGAGATCAAAATCTGCTCCTATTCATTAAAATGCCTCGACGTAGTGATTGGTTTTCAAGGTCATACAGAAATCGCCCTATTTTTCCATCCCTTTCTCGCCACCTACGATACGGCGCGACGGTACGCGCTTCTCGGCGTTAGTTTGTTCTTCCATTCCCACAGCCTGCTATGTCTGGGAAAACACGTAGGATGCCTGAAAGGTTACGATTCGATTTTAAGAATTCTGTTTCAGGAATTGTGTTGCTGTGGATGTTTATTCACTGTTGATTCACATTTTCAGCGGGAATTATTGAGACGTGGTCGACACTTTCCGGACTAAAACCAATATCTCTTATTCTTTTGATTAATCACAATAGTTATGTCCATGCAGGTTATATACCATTGCGACTCCTAAAATAATGCAGTCTTAAAAGCTCATTGTGTTCCTCCTGATTTTTTTTTGACAGTTCTAACAACCATTAAAATTTTGTCATTTTGTGTCATATGAAACAATTTCACTCAATCATGTCAACATTACAATGATAATTGCATTCAGTGCAACACGATTGAGTTTGACAACTTCATTCTAATAAATTTCAAAGAAAAAATTCCCCGGAATACAACCTACAGTCACAAATATTTTTGCGGAATATTTATGGAATTTTGCTACAAACGAGAATAAGAGTTGAATGAACATGAAAGCTTAGAAGAATAATTGGCGTTGATACTAAGAGATTGGGCGGTCAGTATGAGAAAGAAAGACGGGACCGAATTTAAAGAAGCAACGGTGAAGACAATGTGGAAAGTTTCGTGCAAACTTTTCAAGAAAAGTACTGTAATGACTATAATATTATGATTGACTCGTTTAACAAACCAGCTCGAGATGCCCGCGATGCAGTCAGGAAGAAACTTCAAGCAGATCAATGTAAACTTAAGTCCAGTTCAGTTCCGTTGTTTGAAGTCAACAAAATGATATTACTATGTGATGAAAATTCTACCATATTGCTGCTGTAGAATTAGCATGGCAAGGAGGAAAGGCAGTAGCTTGTCTGGTGGATTTTTTCAAATCAAATTGCATTGGATACAATCCGGTGTTCAAGGTGATTCTAAAAGCTGTACAAGTAGTAAATGGTTGATCTCCAATAATGAAATACAAAGCTGCCCTTTATGACTTTTTCATAAACTGATATCAAAATGAGTCTACAATATTACCTCACCACGACTCTTCTCAAAACCGAGTCGACCCAGGAAAAATGAAACTGACAAATGGCACGATAATGTACCTGTTGTTAGAAATACAATGAAAGGATGGACTAAATCTGCTGCTGAGGCAATTGGCTTGAATGTAGAGGGCAAAAAGATGACAGATCACTTGAATAGATCAACTGCTGTTAGCTAATTGGCAAAAAGTGGTGTAGAAGAATTGCAATTGCTGAAAATTACTGGTCATATTTATTAATTTTGGCTTTAAACCTGCAGTATTCATCATTTTTGCTTGGTAAAACGCAAAATTTATAGGTTTTCAAACCTAAAGAATCCAATATCTCAATATTTATATTTGTTGTAGATACGGCATTTTAGCTAAGAACGGCAGCATAGTAGAGAACACTACCTGTAACCACTTTTATAAATAAATAAAAATGTTTCGTTGTGTTGCTAAAATTAACTCGTCTATAATCAATGTCCTAGGGATATTACTACTGATAATGGTCCCATTCTCACACGCTTATTACTTTTTTCCTCGCTTAACCAATGAGAGACTCAATTAGATTTGCTAAGAGCTAGCAACTATTGTTGTTTATTTTACTGTTCTGCAATGAATGGTTTCCCTTGCCTACTGGTTAAGTCTTCAGCTCTTTCATTCTCTGCTATTCTGTTGTGCCCTGCTTCATTTATTTCGAAAGCAGTTACTATCCGCTAATGGAAATCACTTGGTGATAACAGCAGGTTTCCAAATATCGCTAAGTAGCATATTGGGAAAAAACAGTTTAAAAAGGAAACTATGGCACAAATATCAAACCACGAAATCATCTTCCGAATTAGATTACTATCAATATAGTTGCAATGCCAGACAACATCGCGAAAAGAAATGTCATCAGCCCATATTTGTCTTATGCAATCAAACTTTTTTCAAACATGTTAGGATATCACTAGATTCCATAGTTATTTTGTTGTTGTTATTTTGTCGGGGAATTTTTCAGTAAATTTACTGCGTAGAAACTCATCCAACATCATCTTGTTCTGACAATGGACTTCACATTGGTTTTGAGTTTGGAGTGTCTTCATAACAGAATGGTATTGAATGGAGCTTGTAAAGGCAGGATAAATTCAGATTCCTTCTCTGTATGGTCCGAGGTCTTGAAAAAGCCAAGATCTGAGCATTTCTTTCCAAGTCAGCAGTCCATGTGGCCGTTGAACTTGGTCTTCGACTTATACAAAATTATATCACCGAATTGGAACCCACTCCGCAAAAAGTCCACATAAAAAGCAAGACTGAGTTATTTCTTCTGGTACATAAGGCTAAGCCAAAGCATTGGGTCTTCTTAAACCACCTCGAAGACCATGGCGTGGTTAAGTTTGGCCATTGCCTTCCTCAGGTCAGGTGGTTTGACGAACGTCAACCGCTGTACCAAGTATATTATGTATATTAGTAGGACTGACGTGGTGGGTTTGAAGCTGGTACTTTATTGTCCATTTGCTGATAAAATTTCCAAACTTTGGTAAGGTTCTTAGTGCTGACCATGCACCATGAGCTGGGCTGCTGGATTATTGCCGGTTGGAGTGCAGGGATACCGGCTCTGTTTCAAATAATAATTCTCAGAGGTAGGTTGAAATTAGCTTTCTCGGCAGTGGAAGCATCCGGATTATTGACTCCCAATGGGTAAAAAGAAAAATTACCAGATATCATCCGAACTGGTTCTTTTGCATGGATACATTTCAAGAAAGTATATATATATATATAAATATATAAACTCGCAAAAACACATGACGGCTGTTTTAAGATATCTTCAAAATGACACAGATCGGAATTTCTTTTGGAAAATTTCTGCCCAGGTCATCGTAGTTTCAATCTAGAGATCATGCTATTTCTAAACTATAATTCTCGATTAATACAATAATTGATGACCGAACTGTGTTGAATGCAACACGTAGTGTCAAGAGAAGGGGCCAATTATGTATTCTATAGAAGGCGGTGTTTTTTGAACATTTACTTCACATTTTATGGCGCTTTATCAAAGCTATTAATGTATCCTATTAATAATACTGTCTCACTTTCAACTTTAGCAAAAAAAAAACAGCTTTTTGTGTTGCATGTTGCATGCCTGATAAATTATAGGGTGTTTCATTTAAAAAAATATAATTTCTTGAAATATTTTGAAAAGGCGACTGTCAGTTTTTTTTTGCCTTCAGCAGAGAAGGCAATTAAAAATGCTACTAGTTTGCCTATTTAGCCGAATTCGTAGCATCGTAATAACGGAGTTGGCAATGGTGCTGACTTGATTTGGAACACCCTGTAATGATGATTTTTCATATTCAAAAATGACTTCGTCGCTGTATCGATAGTTCCCTGCTAGAAGTCATAAATATCAAGCGAAAACCAGACAAACGGCTTGTGATATCATAAAAATATACAAATAAATATTAGGTACCTACCCCTTGAATTGCTGAGCACCCACCAATATCGAACAATGTCCCACGAGAGCAGCACGCGAAATTATTTAACCTAAAAATCAACAGCGAACAAAACCAATACAATGGCCATTATCCGCAAATATAGATCAGATCTTTGTCGCATTCTCGATTTGAATACAGCGAAAACAGATGAGGAACATCGGCCAAAACGGCATTGTCGCGCTATTTTTTTAGGGTGGTACGGCTGCTCACCGTACGTCTGTCGGTATTGTATCGAAAATAATCGAAGCACCTTTCATTCGCAACCCTTTTCGCCATGTTGACAGAATTATTAGTATTGGGTTACGGGACGGGGTGTATAAGCAGATAAACATTCGATAATGTGATGTATTTAGATCTTTATTAGGCGGTTTCTATTATTGGATTTCGAAGCTGAGGATGACGATTCCGTTCCGTTTTTGTTTGGGATTATCGGTGACATATATTGCATTTTTTTGATGCCATCTAATTGGGGTGAATTTTTGAGTGCTGATTATGGTGAGGATTTTTTTAAATGAAAACAAATGAAAAATCGTATAACCGGATATAATATTCTCCAATAAATATTTGAAACTTATTGAATTATACAGGGTGTTTATAATTTTATGCTGATCCTAAACGGCGATACTCCTTGGATGATTTTAAGTAAAATTCTTCATATGAATGTGGGTCTGGAACCGCGTTATTTCTGAGATATAAGTGGTTGAAATTTAACAAAAAAATCAATTTTTCCCCAATATTTCTAAAACCGCTTTGTTTTATTCATATTGGTGTATGCAGTGTACGCATTAAAATATATTTTGTCCAGGACAGAGTATAATTTAATTTGCATCAGTGGCGTCCCTGTTAGCATGCCCAGTCATGTTTTTAATCAAAACATTGATACGCTACAAGTAGTAGTAGTAGTAGTGTTGTTAGCGCAACAGTAGGTATACTATTATTAGTTGGTCATTTGTATATAATATCCTTCAGATATAATAACTTTTTTATTGTGTTAATAGAAAGGCCCATTAAGTGGATATGGACGATTTTCTTGAATAGTACAGAAACACTTGTTATTGTAATGAAATGTTTATTAAAGTTGATGTTATTATATAAATACTGTTACATGTATAAAAGTTACACTTTCAAATCAACAATCACTGCTGTGGATATAAAATATGTGTTGTGTCAAATAAACAACTGATGGTTAATACCAATGCACCAATGCACTTGTTTGTCAATTTTTCAACTTCCCTTATTCCACTGAGTCTGAAAAGTACTTCTAGTTTTCTTATGAGGTCTTGTCTCGATTTCTTTTTCAACACCACCATACCTCATTCACTTAACCAACAAGGAAACAGCTACCTCGAAACACACGAATCACTATTAATACACGACGTCGATGAAATGTGGACTAACTCACATGAAGATGAACAACAAAAGTGACCGTTGGTCTAATGTCAGTGCAACTCGATTATTTTCGCTTACAGTGATTATATTGTCTCAACTGCTCTTGTTATGATGTAAGACAGCGGCCTTGTTAATTCAATATCATTTGGTTAGGATTTACAGAATAATGTTGTCAATGCAATCAGTTACATTGTTGGTGTGATATTAAAATATTTATCTCGACACAATTTAACGTTGAAAAGTATTTTGTTTCAAATATAAAAATACTGTTCTGATGACCTTATTTTTTATATATACTAATTTTATACTGTTGTGTCGACCGGCTAATGTGTAGTCTGTATAATTTGGTACTATTAAATGCAGAGGGATAAGTTTGTCCCATTTATGGAATTTACTGTCATCATGATCAAAAAATGCGGTATATATGACAAAATTTCATTATCACTATAGAGGTGTTGTGGTTCCCAAAACAATATAAGATGTTATGACTAAACAAAACGTTTTGTTGTATACACAATATTTTCTATAGAGGGAATTCTGTTTTTGTTAGCATAATGGATATTACACATTAAACTGTTTATGAAAGTACTCCTGTTAATAGTACATAGGCAATTTTCTGAGTGTACTTGACTTTTTAGTCCGGCGGACTGTTTATGATTTCAAAAATAAAATGCCTTCATTCGCTTGTGATTATGCAATTTATCCTTAGTTTTTATCAATGCATTTTATTTTTTAAATAGAAAACTATCCGCCGGACGAAAAAACCAAGGGACCATTTTTATGAGATGTTAGGAAACAATTAGGTATAAGAACAATATTCATTTGAAAAAGAAAACACAGTCGCGTATCGTAATTACTTCTGTTAAATTTCAAGACCCTGTATTTCAGAAATAAGGCGGTTGTAGGCCTATGTTCATGTGAAGTTTTTTTTTAAATCATCCAATTATTATCGCCATTTATGATCAGCATTCAGTTGTGGAACACCTTGTATATAATTACAAAAAACAACTTTTATTATCGTTGTTCTTTCCGTCCAAAAATTTGTCAGTAGTAAGACTTGGGTGTGCTAGTAATGAGGACTTAACTTTTTAACGTGCGATCTCAAATCGATTATCATTAATTTCCATAATATTTAACCTAAATTGAGTGAACTGTTGAGATTACTCAAATTAGATTATCTGACAAATATATTTTTTTCTATCCTGATAATACCTTTGTTACAGTTCAGTTGAATTGTCACCAGAATATTAAAGTTATTTTTGCAGTGGTTTTGCTATTATTTGAATCAATGAAAAAAGTAATATCTATATGCAAATCGAAATAATCAGTTACTCAGTTAATGGTTATTTAACGAACAAGTGTATCTATTAATGAGGGCGATTAACAATTGAGATATATTAACGCGTGAGCGGAGCGAGCGCTTTAATGTTCGAGATTGTTAATCGCCATTTTAATTCACGAGTTCGTTACAAAACTTTTCCGTTGACCGTAATTTCCAAAAAAAAAAAAAATGGTACCACTTGGGGATTGAACCCTCGACCTTGCTATCACCTCAGGACTCAAACCAAAATAAATAAATAAATAAAGGTTTATTTTGCAAAGTATTCTTTCATTCTACACTAGGATTAACAAATGCATTACTCCCGCACACAGCAGCTCAATCTTCGCCCAGAGGGCTCAGGAGAGGAGAGGTTCGGGAGGACGCACTGAGAGCCGCCTCCCTTACTCCGCAAACATTGCTGGCTGCGGGGCAAGGGAGCGCTTGTGCCAAGGGGTACACAGGGTCCCGACAAAGGGGCGCTGGTAGCTACCCCCGCTGGTGTTGGCGGAGGGTCGAACATTTCAATCCATAGTGGTGGTGGTGCGTATGATACATGCCTCCTGCAACGCTCATGCATGTCGTTCGAGTTGAATTCAATGTAGATAATTCTTGTGTCTGAGTTCACTCGGAGGTGGTTGTTCGCGTGCTGTCCCGGAAAAGGCTGATGCAAAAAACCTGAAAGATGGCAAGCGATTGATAGATCAGCCCACCGTGTTTGCGGGGCTGGTTATCATGAATTCTGAGCCTGGTAAGGTCTCTGGTTAAAGAACTCTTGGGGAGGTGAAACCTGTAGAATTTATCTGACAGGTTTTTAACATGTGTCGGGATGGAGTCGACGCCAGCAAGGGCGCGCAGCGCATCCAGACGAATGTATCTGTCGCTGTTAGTGACTATACGAAGTACTTTGTTCTGCATCCTGTCCAGTCTCATAAACGGAGTCTTGGGCAGGCTGCAGAACGCTGGGCAGGCGTACAACATCGCCGGCCGTATGATCTGCTTATAAATCATCATTTTGGCCTCAAGCTTCATATGAGAACCTCTGGCTATCAGAGGGTAGGTGCGTTTTACCGCCGCCGCGGCCCTCTGTATAGCCAAGTTTATATGCTTGTGCCACGTTGTACGCTTGTCAAGCTGTACCCCCAGGTATCGCACATTGGTCCGTGTATCCAAGACTTTGTCCTTGACCTTCAATTTCTGAAGAACTTTAGAGAATTTAAATTTCTTCGAGAAATTGATTACCTAGGATTTAGCCGGGTTTACCATAATTTTATGGTCCTCGAGATACGGTAGGATTTCCCTGTCCAGACGCATCTGGACCTGCCTGGCAGCTGCGACGCTGGAGAACGAATGGGCGTATATCGCGGTATCATCCGCGTATATAAGCCGTCTTCGTTCTCTCGCACATAGGAAAATCATACGTATGCAAGGAGTATAAATGCGGGGATAGGCTGGACCCCTGCGGGACACCTGCTTCGACCGGAAACTCTGCGGATCTTGTGCTGTTAACCCTCACCGCAAAAGTTCGATTAGACAGATAAGAGTTCACCAACCTTACCATGTACGAAGGCATACCTGCTCTTAGCAATTTGCAAATTAGACCTTCCACCCACACGGAGTCAAAGGCTTTTTGCATGTCCAAAAGGACCATTACGGTATTCATCCTTCGGTGAGCCGCCTCTTTCACCTCGTGAACAACCCGGACTATTTGCGAGGTCGTAGAGTGACCTGCGCGAAATCCGAATTGCTCAGCGGGGATCATTTTGAGATGCTCCTCGAGGGACAACAAACGTTTAAGGAGAATCTTCTCCACTGTCTTTGCAACCACGCTCAACAATGAGATTGGGCGGTAGCTGTCTAGCTGGTGGCCAACCTTGCCTTGCTTCAGGATAGGGATTACCAGTGCTTTCTTTAGGCAACCTGGGTAGTACTGCCATTTGATGATCGCGTTGACAAGGTGCAACAACTGGACGAGGGACTTCCTCGGCAGGTTCCTGAGCAGAATGGCGTCGAGCCTATCCGGCCCAGGCGCCTTATTCGTCGGAAGTCGTTTAATGACTTCCGTCAGCTCCTCATAGGTTGCCAAAATTTTTGACAGCCTATGAGGACCGATAGGGGCGGGCATAGATTTTCGAAAATCTTCGGTTACCCGAGACCTCTCTCTATGACCGTCGCTAACGTCCGGCGCCTTTCTATGAACGCTGGCGAAGTGCTCACCAAACAGTTCCGCCTTCTGAGGATCCGTCAGTATGCGATCGGGGCCTTTCAATATGGCTGGGATGGGTTCAAAGCGCTTCGAGATGCGCTTCGTCATCCGCCACAGCGAATTGTCCCGAACGTCTAGCTTCTCCAGCTTATTCTTCCACACCGTATCGTTGTGGTCGTTAATAAGCTCGGAGATCTCTCTTCCTAGCCGGAGCATATCATTTTTATGCTCCAGAAGTCTTGTGGCTTGCCACTTCTTTCGGAGAGAGTTCTTCAAGACAATTAACGCCCGAACTTCGGGTGGAACAATATTCCGGTTTCTCCTGATCTCAATTTTCTTGATAGCCCGGTCGCGAGCGACCTGAATATCACGAATCAGAGCGAGGGTTACTTCCTCAATTTCATCACGAGGAATGCCGGACTTTATGCAAGTCCGGGCATTCATGACCCTTCGGAACTCGGCCCAGTCACCGTTTTTGTAATCATATCGGATCACGGGGGGAATGTCTTCCCCTCGATATTTCATACTAAACAGTACCGGATCGTGATCCGAAGTCATCTCATGGATGACTATCAAGTCAATTATAGTCGGAGTGGCTCCGTTCCAGGGGTAATGTGTGGGCTCATCAGAGTGCACAATTACCACGTCGCTGCTGAGTGAGTATTCCCACAGCGTTTTGCCGTTTGCGTTGGGTTGTGACCCACCGCTCCACTCAGGACGCCTGGCGTTTAGGTCCCCAGGACTCAAACCAGCATTTTACCAGCCGGCTGTGTGACTATCTAGCTATTAATGCTACTGACAACTTTACTGATATATTTGATGTTTTCTTTTGATTTCAAAATAAACGTAGAATTTTAAGAAATTACAACAATGAAATAAATAATGACAGATAGTACTAACACAGCTACTTGATTTCAAAATAAATGTTTTAGCGGGTAAGTATAAATATGTTTGGTTGCATACGCCACAGGTCACTGTATAAATATAATATGTATTGGAGCAATGTACGTTGGGTTGCATATAAGTAAATTGTTGATTCATAGAAAATCATTCATTAACAGGGGTCATTAATCAACAATTTTGAATGCGTTAAAATACATCGTAAATAAACGGTCGACGGAAAAAATTATTAAATAATTACTCAAAAGTTTAATCTGAAAAAAAAAATTTTTTTTAAATAAAAACGTATGTTCGGTTTTGGCATTTATCACCTGTAAGTTTATCTTGACTAATGAATGGAGAGGAAATAAAAACCAATTTACAAAAAGAATATATTAATATATCTGCTACAGTATAGCTTACAACTGTTTTGACACTGTGTGTATTCATCAAAATTGAAGAAGGATAGTGAAGAGGAAATGGGTTTTGTTCTCAACCTATACAATTCGTTAAAAGTTGAATCTACAAATCTTAAGTGTATATATATACAATTGTACTGGTTTTTGTGAAAGATGTAGTGGTTGCTTCAATTGTAATACCGATTATAATACATTTTGATTTGCATACGTGTAATCTATTATTTCACATTAATCTATGCAGAGTATTTTCGTCATAAATATCCAACAGAAAAATAACTTCTGCCCCCTACGATCGCAGGCTTATATCTGTTCGGTTCTTGGCAATGTTTTCTACAAGAACTACTTTGTGGTGCTGTATCAATCGCATAGCCTAAATTATGTTTCAATTCATGCGGAAAAAAAAAACCTACGTACTAACTAGCGTTTCCCACCCAGGCGGCCCGAGTGATCCCCACCGCCTGCCACTAAGCCAAAGTGGTACGGAATCCACTGGTACGAAAACCTGGGTGATTCGGAAAATCAAATTTTACAGATCATCAGTCATGCTCATTCTACTTATTTTTGTTTGTGACATAAAAGGCTGTGGCAAGAGAATTGTACGGATGCGGTTTTGTTTGCAATGTAGATTATCTTGTTCCCTAAATCCTGAGCTTCCGAGGAGAAATTAATTGTAGCATTTATACGATAGTTTGCCAAACGTATGTCGGGATAGAGTCTGACTGCAAGCTCCCGTAAGACATGCAAGGATGAAGTATTTATGGAATTTATACCATAATTGCCGAACGTATATCGGAATGGAGTCGACGCCTGCAAGCTCCCGCGTAGTATCCAATCGAATGTATCGAGTGGCGAATATCTTGTTTTGCATTCTGTCCAACCGTGTGAGTTGGACTTTAAACCTCGTGTCATCTGGATGAGAGTTTGCCTCTTTGGCAACACGGCTTTTTTGTTTCAATTGAATCGATGAATGTGAAGGGCTTGAGATAGGAATTCCTAAGATCAACTCGTAGATATTCCATTTGAATCGAAAAATAGTTCAGGGCCATATTTATAGAACATCACAATGTTTTCATTTTGTAGATAATTTTGACAAGACTCTAACAGATATAATTCAGGAGTCGTATGGGGCAGTAATTGTTAGTGAAATATTGGATTATTGCACCAATTTCCCAGTACTGGATAATTGTCTTCGTCAATTAGTGTTTCGTCATTTTTTAACGGATTCAATCAAATAAGTACACTAATGATTTTCTGACCCTTGGAGAACATATTGCATGCATGTTTTATTTTTAACAAGAAAAATGTCTGAATCAACAAAGAAAATTATAATTAGTTCAAGGGAATTTTAATTCTTGAATAACTTCTCGGGAAATATTTAGCTTGTTTGTATCAAATGATAGGTTTTTTTGACATTGAAGATGGAAAAATATTTAATCGATGCTTTCTTTCAGAAAAATATTACTTGCAAGGAAAATATTGATAAAACAACAATCATTTTCATTCAAAATTAAACTACCCAGTCTTACAAAGAAATTTTGGTTTTTGCATAATTTTTTGTTTTTGAATTTTATTATGATATTTGAACTGTTTGAATACATTGGTGGTTGGTACAAGTAGTATTATTCGACCTAAATTAACTTCAACTGAAATCATAATGTTGTTAATGAATTTAAATAGTCAATTTTCATCGAGTCTTCTATTAGTCCAGAAACTATTTTGATATAGTATAGGTATATGGGTAAGAAAATACTCCCTTTAATATTTTGCGCTCTATCACTGATTCTTTTAAGAAACCTGTTCTACTGAGTATTTATTAGAGAAAAGGGTTTCTCAGATTTATATCATCGATTTTGCATAAGTGTATCAGTTTGAAAGTTCTTCAAAATACAGAAAGTTTCTGTATCTTTCCACCTGTTGTAAAATGAATAAGAAATAAATACAATTTCGATGCAGTTTCCTTTACTCTTCTATAATACTTTATTAAAATAACAAAAACAGATAATTTTTATGTATGTTAGTGATTCCTTATCTTTATTTTATTACACCAGTCGTCAAAGGATATGAACGCGAGGTCAAACTGCAAGCTAGCCAAACCAAAATTAAGACGTAATTTCAGAACATGATACATCAGCATTCCAAAGAAGGATTCAAACGAAACATACTAACTCTGATTTTAATACTCGAGTGGCGTGTTCGGCGTTTTCGAGAATTCAACATTATAATTATAGATTCGGAATGAGAATAATAAGATTTGGTCTTAGCTCAAATAGGAACACTAATAATATTCTGACACGCAATGATAAATTGAAGATATACGGCCGAAAAAAGGAGAAACAAATGAGAGCAAGGAGTATACCATCACGTTCATAATTTCAGGAACGTCATTATCGTGTATTTTGAAACGTTTCGGTCTGAAAAAGTAAAGACGGTGTTGCGAGAACATGTGCTGTGATGTCTACAGCAAGACCACGTGGTCTGTACATCGATATGTTCGACGTCGTTGATACTTCTCTCTTGTTAGATTTTTTTATTCAACAGTCACACACATCATTCATTCAAATCACTCAATATCTGCAATTTGATCAGATGAAAACCTTATCAATAATTCACCACAAGAAAAAAATATGTAAGAGAAATGCCACTTTTTTTAGAAGTTATTAATGAAATAATGAAGAAGTTGTAGCTTCAATATCGCGAGAATTCGGCAAGGCATACTTTCTAACAAGCTTTGAATCTTCTTTTGATGGATGTTTTCTCATTTCTCCAGAAGTTCACGGCACGAATCAGTTGATCTGCAGTACCAGGCTTATTATGGCGAGCTCTAATTCTTCTTTTGATTATATTCTATGAATGTTCGGTGGGAATTATATCTAGTGAAGGGCTAGGCCGCTCTAAAAGAGTCACATTATCTTATAGAAATATAGGATATCATCCTGTAGATGAGATAGAATGTCGTAGAGTATGACAAATGACAATAAAGAAAATTCGACGAACATCATAAAATTCATAGATAATACGGAAGGATTCAAACACGTGACGAAGAAAGAATTCAAAGAAATAAGACGAAAGGGTTCAAAGGCGTGGAGACGAAAAGATTCAAAGACATAAAGACGAAAGAATTCTGATGCTACTTGAATATTATTAAATTTTCTTTTTTGTGTTAAGCCGTAGATATAAAAATCAAGAAGTATGTTTTCCTGCCCTGGAAACTGTAGGCATTTCGGAAGCTAAGAAATACCTAATTATATCTCTTTCTATTCTCTTTCATTTTCAATTTTATATTCAAAGAACTCATACGTCTGAACTCATTTCGGAAAATATAACTTTAAATGTCTTCGATTTTAAACAGCCATCCACTTATCGAAATTAAAATCATAATTTCGTTGACTCAGTATCATTCATGGATTTCCTCAAATATTATTCTATCATTTATTATTCATGGTACGAAAATATATTTCATGCATCATTCAGTACAGGAAACAAACAAGATTTAAGAAGCTAATTAACATTTGACATTTAATTCAACTGTTGAATATAGGCAAATATAATACCATCGCTCACAATAATGAAAGGAACTGGTATTTTGGTTACGCAACTGCTTGAGCGTCATAAATTATTCCGAAACTTTTTATATACGACAAAAAAGTTGGTACATTATGATCTATAACCTACATCAACATCAAAATTATTGGTTCTTTTTCAATATTTTTTTCTCAGTTTGCATATTCCGTAGAGTTATGTATGTTTGAATTTGATCTGTTTTCCATATAGTTCACAAGTTCAAGATTGGGTATGAAAAAACAATAATAAAGTTCAAATGATGTTTCAAAGTGATTTTTCATTTGTTAAATTGTTCTCGTAAATTTGAAATAAAAAAATTCAGCTCCTGAACGTAGTTTGGGCGTAGTTTTGGTGTTTGGGTAAATTATATTACCTACCGAATGAATAATCTTGATTGGTGGGATTGAATGAGTGATAAACTTCGGTATCATCAGCATAAAGGCATGGATTCTGCAATGTTCCACATTTATGGTCAATTAAGAGGTGTATATACAAAAAAGCACCGGTCCGAGCACCGAACCTTGTGGAACACCCCTGTTTAGTCTCATTGGATAAGAAAGTGAATTTTCTAATTTTGCAGTTTGCATGCTCTTTTAGAAAAACCAGTGTAATGCAGAACGAAATAAGAATGTAAGAATTCGGGTTGTCGAAAGCTTTGCTGTAAACTAACAAAACTAAAACTGAAATATCCACCTTATCATTGGTTTCTAAAATCATCTGTTATTTTAAGGGTGCTCGGTAGCGAGGCCTTCTGAACTTTCGCTTGCATTTGGCCAGGTTCGAATTCTGGAAAACAAGAAATTTTTTCTCAATTTCATAGGAGTCGATAGGCAATGTAAGATGTCTAGATGCCAATCCCGACGTCTGGTGCTGGTGCTTGCTTGCTTAATTTGTTTCACTTTTCATGGAAACGCCCCCTTATCTTTCGTATTTGTCGACAGAATCATGCAATTTTCAGGATAGATAGATACCCTAGGAATGAACTAAATGCACAAAACGGGTCATCATACTTGATATACACGGAGGCGTTTCCATGGGAAGTGAACCAAATTAGAATTTTTCAGAACTGAAATTTTTTCAGGAGACAGGTGAATTAATGATAATTTGGGGATCCTGAACGCGATTCCAAAGTAATTTGGGGAAAATTTTGACCCCTAATATAACTTTCCGTAAAAATGGATGGTTTCATCGCTGCTGGCGAGCAGTGTATATCACGTAGGATGACCTCTTTCGTGCAGAGAGTTCATCCTGGAAATTTGATGATTTTTCGGTAAAAATTACAGAAGATACGAGGGTTTTTCCATGAGAAGTGAAACACACCGTATGTTTTTTGGATTATTCAGATGATCCAGGAATTTGCTTGTCAATATTTCTTTTACCTATATCAATATTTTTCACAGTTGTACAACATTATTCTTTTTACACATTTCTTCTTTGATTTTTTTTTTATTTTTTGCAGTAGATGTTACGTAATTTCTGAGTGATTTGAAAAAAACTACTTTACGATGAATTCGTGGCTTGTGACAATATCTTGGATGAATCCAGCAAGTCAAAATACTTCTCAATGCAAAAGCTGATTTCAAATTCTCAAAAAATGGCAGATATGAATAAATCTAGCTCGTATTGGAAAGCGTTTGACTGAACTCGGATCTGATGAACAGCGTTAATGTTTTTAAAAAGGTTGTAAATCATCTCCCACCTCAACTTTGCCAAAATGAGTGTTTACCACTTGCAAACACGATATGAACGTTCAGATGTTGAACCAAGCTATAATCATCGAAAAACTACACCGTATTCTTTCATTATTCTCGAAACATCCGACACTCCAAGCCGTCAAATCAACTTCTTATTCATTGTGGCCTTGTAATATTCGTTCAAATCCATTCTCAACTATATGTATATCGGAGGAAAAGGATATGATACACATGCGAGATGGTAATGAAGACCATCATCTTCCCCGTCCCGACCGTCATTTCCTCTTGGTAGCGCAGCTTCATTAAGGTGAAGTCGAGTGTATGTTAGTCTTTTTGTATTTTTTCTCGCAGCCCGAAGGCGATTATGATGGTCCACCTGGCCGTACACATACAAGACAGGGGAACCGTGCACGAAGAAAGATCGATGGCTCTAGTTATGTGTTATCTAGTAAAATTGATGGCGTACGAAAACTGAGTTTGGCCCGTTTGGATTTCGTCCGAGGGTGTCGAACCGTTTTTGAAACATGAAAACCATCGAAAGGGTCCTCATTAGTTCATGCAATAATGTATGCAAATTTCTATTGTACTACTGAGGGTGACCCTTGGTAATAACTTATGTTATTTTAGTGATATGTGATGTGAAATATGGATTTGAAACTTCGTGATCACGGCCTAATATTCTTGGACTATGATCAGATGACCAACTGTTACTATTACATTTTCTTATAGAAAACGATTGCCACTTTATAACTATATTACTGATGAAGGGATGAGTTCGAATGGGGGTAATGAGAGAAATTCAGAAACTACTTCCAGTCCGGAGAAATTAAATTGGAGTAACAACCTCCGGGAAAAAATATGTGAACACTAACAGTAGTCTGGGCATCATTTCAAGCGACCAACTCACCATTACACTTAAAATCTCTAAAAGCGTCAGTTTTTTATCTGAAAAGTTAAGTTATTTTTACTCTGAAGAAGATATGAATTTTTTTGTGAAACGTTCAATTTTGGTGCCCGTTATTGTGAGAAATGAGTTTATTGGCGTCTGTAAATTGTGATGAAAAGAAAGAGACATTTTGTATTTTTTACGTTGAAAATTTGTGAATTCGAACGATATTCGAAAAGTGTGCTGAAGAGTTTCAAATAAATAGAACAAATAATTTCGACAAAGTATAAGATGAGTCCGCCAAGCTTATTTTTACCGAATAGATTTATAAACAGATGGAAAACGTGGTGTTCTACATTTCCGGATTCAAATCAAAGTCATCTGGCATTTAAAAACAGTCTCTTGCCATTTGGAAATAGCCACTCGAGCCCTTCGAGCTCTCGTGCCTATTGCCTGGCAACAAGTTTTCGAAAAATCTGTCCAATTATTTTCACTTTATTCTCACTCTCTTCTGATATTACAACTGAAAATAAAATATAAATGAGAACAACTATTTTTGACACTAACGGCACCCCTTACAGAATCCCCTGAAAATCTCAAAAGAATGGTATATCAAGTCCTGGTAGTTTTGGTATTGTTAAATCTCATATCTTTGAATATCAACTATGAAAACAGCTTAGAAGTTCAAGATGAAATATAATTACTTTCTGGAACCTATTCCGGCAGTGAATCGCGCAAAAATACAACAATTTGCCTCGTAAATTAATTTTCACGATCGCCGACTACAGCCGCATATAACTAAATAACGCCTAATTGTATAAAATTAGCATACACCTATCAAATTATGAAATTAAAATTCACGTATCAAGTTATACAAGTTCGCCGAGATGTTGACATTTAGAATGGCTATACATATTCATTAGATGGCTACGGCTGTATAGGAACCATGACCTTCGTTATGATACAACGAACTGGCCTACAAGATCAGATGACGTTAATGAAAAGTTCGATACGATCAAGTTTCCATATTGAAAGGAAGTAACGTTCGGTTGAGACATATTTCTGGGTATACTAGATATACGGGGATTCTTCAGATCTCTTTCTGTCTTGAGTGGTATGTTGAATTTCTTCCCATTTGACTCCTATTCAGAAAAGTGATCAAAAATATCAAAATAAATCAATTGGAAGATTTTCTTTATAAATAAAAAATCATCCCACTCCCCAGAGCAAGACATTCTCGAGTTGCTTGAAATGGTACCTACATTTTTCAATTGTGACAAAGTAGATGTACGGAATCTCCGATCAAGTAACACAACCTAGATGAGAAATACTCTAATGAAGGTAACATCTTTTCATAATGTAATCCCTCAAATCATGACATTGTTGCCATGTCGCAATTTTTTAAGGATTTTGATTTCTGTCGGGCAATTGAAACGTTCATGGCAGCTTGTTGGGAGCATGTAAAAACGATAATATTTCATGGCCAAAAGAAGATTCTTCATTGTCGATATAGTCTGGTCGGTACGGCAACGCTGCATTTGATATTTGACAGAACAACAACAAAACATTTCTATTTGTTTTCGTCGTTGGCTTATTGAAGTGTTTTTTCGTGAATAAAGGGCAAATTCTGAATTAATTTGTGTTAAACTATTGTTAGTTTTTATTATTAAGCAATGGTGAAGCATTGTGAAATGTGTAAAAGACCATTTGAAGCTGCAAACCAGAATATGTAATTTCATAGGTAAGCTACCAGTGTCGTAACTATTAAGAAAGGGAAACCGAATTGGAAAAGAGTACAATGAATGAATTATGAAAAAACATGTCAATTAGAGCATCGGCTGTTTTCAAAATCCTGTGGACATTCTTCCATAATAATTTCAGGTTTCCATTCCATATTGGGTCTCCATTATTTCTATTTTATTGAACCTCAACATTTCTGTTAACAACGCACGACACTGCCGGTGAGGGAAGATGTCGCTTACAAACAAATGAATCTAGGAAAAAAAACGTAAAAAATACCCCTGTATGCGATAAAAGAGTAATGAAATTTCACTGTGTGTCATGTTAAAGAAACTAGACCATATTTGATTCATTTTACAATACCAATAAAAGTTTTAACCTATCCTGTGGAATGTTCATCGTCGACGACCAAAAAAGACGATTTTTCATATTTTTATGACTCGATTGTTCCTGAACGAACTAACTAACCTGGTGACAGATTCGCCTTTTTGCAAGGCTGGAAAATCTGTATTGTAAAATTAATCAAATATGGTCTAGTTTCTTTAACATAACACAGTTGAAATTTCATTACTATTTGTGAACTGGCCATTGTTATCGCATATAGGGTTATTTTTTCCGTTTTTTTTTTCAGTTTTTTTTTTCTGGGGTTTTTTCTGGGTTTTTTTTCCGTTTTTTTTTTCGGGTTTTTTTTTTCCCGTTTACCCAAACAAATTTTAAGGCGAAAGCGGCGAGTTACTCTACTAGGTTGTGTTATTTGATCGGAGTGCGGAATAAATTATGAATTTATTTCCCCAAATAGCGGTAGAGTCTATTTTCAAATTTATTTTACATCTTTAAAAATGATACTGTGGTAATTGTTTGGCATTCAATCATAATTCTTCGTTTCAAATCGTTAAGAACAGTAGGTTGAGTTTTATTATTAACAGATCAATGATAACCTGAAGAAAATCAGTGTGTGCCAAACCCGGTGAGCGAGCTGGTCATTCTGTTGCTCCCGTACGATCTGTTCTTTTGGTTTTGCCATTAATTTTATCTGTAATTCGAATCTTGTCAATTCATTTGTTCTGACAATTTTTGGATGGTTGTTCACTGTATGAAATAAATTGTATCTACCTATATAGATTGGGATGATCATTATCACCGATGATGAACAGCACCATAATGAGGGTATGGTCCGTATATACAGTGTGTCCCGCTTTTCATGAATACACCCTAATATCTCAGTTATTAATAATGCGATTTTCTTGAAATTTTGGTGGTGATTATATGTTAGGTAAATGAACTATTTTGGCATAGTGAAAATTTTCATCGACCATAGGCGTGCGGTGTGGGGGGGTAAAAAAAAGCTGATTATTGGGAAAAGGATATTAGGGCTCATTTTAGATAACTTTTTTTATCAGAATTAGAATCAGCATCCCCAAAAACCCCCCAATCCATATTTTCGAAATCTCAAGAGCTGATTTGAGGAGAAAAATAAATAAATTCACTTTTTTCGTCTCGGAATCAGCATCCCCAAAAACCCTTCAATTCATATTTTCAACATCTCAAGAGCTGATTTGAATAAAAAATTATTCAACTCTTTTTTCAATAAGTCCTTGTAAGCAAAATTCAAACCGTCTTTCAAAATAACCGTTTAACACGGTATGTGGAAATTTTGGTTTAAATGCCCTAATCCTGTTGCGTTTCAAACTTCTCTATACTTTGTTTTTCGTTGAATTCATTGTCCTCGCAACTGCCCTTACAGTACCAATTGGGTTGTTTCGAAATTCGAAATGTTCGTCGTCCGGATAGTGTCTTTGATTTAAATTATACCTCCCTGGTCTTGTCTTGAAAACTGCTCTAGTCTTTGCGAACAATCTGTTGATTTTGGCGTGAGAAATTGGTTCTCGATCATGATGTCTTCCATTGAATATTACAGCAACCTGACGCGTAGATCTTTCATTATTACCAAATAATCGGATAATCTCCACTTCTCCTCCAAGGATATAAGGGGCTCATTTTAGACAATTTTTTTTATCAGATTTGGAATCAGCGACCGCAAAAACCCCTCAATTCATAATTTCGAAATCTCGAGAGCTGATTTGATTAGAAATCAAAATTAAATTCACTTTTTTTCAATAGATTGTTTATTTCTAACTTTTTATTTCAAATGCCCTAATCCTATATTAAATTTCAAACACCTTCGTTTCCTTATATTCTGTATCGTTTGCAACTGCCCTTATACTACAATTTAGGTATTTCCGAAGATACGCACACTTTGTTACCGTTGGCTTGCCGATTTGAGTTTTCATGCAAATTAATGAATGAGTGCTTTGAAACAAAAGTTTTTGTTTGACATCGGTAATCAGTACGAAATGTCAATAAGTCAAGCAGTGTTACTTAACTGTTAATAAGATGGCACACAACCGAAGAGTAGTTCTTACAATTGGAGAAAAAGTAGAGATTATCCGCTTATTTGGTAATAATGAAAGATCTACGCGTCAAGTTGCTGGAATATTCAATGGAAGGCATCATGATCGAGAACCAATTTCTCACGATACCGTTGCTAAAATCAACAGATTGTTTGCAAAGACTAGAGCGGTTTTCAAGACAAGACCAGGGAGGTACAATTTAAATCAAAGACACTATCCGGACGACGAACATTTCGAATTTCGAAACAACCCAATTGGTACTGTAAGGGCAGTTGCGAGGACAATGAATTCAACGAAAAACAAAGTATAGAGATGTTTGAAACGCAACAGGATTAGGTCATTTAAATCAAAATTTCCACATACCGTGTTAAATGGTTATTTTGAAAGACGGTTTGACTTTTGCTTACAAGGACTTATTGAAAAAATAGTTGAATAATTTTTTATTCAAATCAGCTCTTGAGATGTTGAAAATATGAATTAAAGGGTTTTTGGGGATGCTGATTCCGAGACGAAAAAAGTGAATTTATTTTTTTTTTCTCTTCAAATCAGCTCTTGAGATTTCGAAAATATGGATTGGGGGGTTTTTGGGGATGCTGATTCTAATTCTGATCTAAATTGAGCCCTAATATTCTTTTCCCAAAAAACAGCTTTTTTTACCCCCCCACACCGCACGCCTATGGTCGATGAAAATTTTCACTATGCCAAAATATTTCATTTACCTAACATATAATCACCACCAAAATTTCAAGAAAATCGCATTATTAATAACTGAGATATTAGGGTGTATTCATGAAAAGCGGGACACACTGTATATACGGACCATACCCTCATTATGGTGCTGTTCATCATCGGTGATAATGAAAAATGAAAAGCGGGACACACTGTATATACTTGGTTACTTTGGTAAGTGATTTGGCGGTCCGTATATATCAAATTCCTGTAAAACTGGTGACTATTTCCTGAAACTTCGTTAACTTGTCTGTCACCAGAGCAACCATACTTTTTCCTTGGTAGTTTCGGTAACCGCTTGTCATTTGCCAATTCGAGTCATTTTATTTGATAGAGAGTTGAAATTTTCAATAGAAAAAGTTAAAATTTAATTTAAAAATGTTTAAGGATGTGAAAGCATTGGAGGTAGTTGTTTTCTGACGAAAGCTAAAGATGTTTAACAAATTTATTTCAAAATACTCATAATGTTGACCGAAGACAAGTGACAAGGGGTCCGTATATGTGAAGCCGGTTGCCTGAAAACTTATAAACCGCTAGTTACCGAGCTGAACATTTCGGCGATATACGGACCATACCCTTAGAGGCTCATATCCTGATAAACTCTACCATTTCAATCATCCTGAACAATTGAAGAAAATTGTGTTTTTAGTTTTTGATCGTACACTTATTTCAATTCATTTCATTGATACAGAAAGGGGTCTTGGAGATACTTTTTCTTTGACACATTGACCACAACAAATACAGAGTGGGACATTGTAATAATTTTCATTGTCAATGAACTGAATGTTCAAACTGTCTACCACCCGTTTCCATACAATAGTATAAGTTTTGTTCAAACTGAGACCTCACCTTTCGTAGCATTTTCGGCGTTATTCGACGGCATTCTTCAATAATTCTACTTCGTAAATTTTCCAGAGATTCTGTGGTTCGGTTGCATAGATTTTGTTTTTATAGTGACCCCACAGCAAAAAGTCGAGTGGGTTTGAATCTGGATATCTGGCGGGCCACTCTATAGAGCCTCTTCTTTCAATTCAACTTCCAAGAAACATTCTATCAAGAAACGCCCTAACAAGCTGTGCACAATGTGGAGGTGCCCCGTCCTGTTAAAAAATCCGATATCCCAAAACTTGCTTTTGATCTCTATCCCTGCATAAAAATTAGATAACGAATTTTTGGTCATATTTGGTTATTGAAGATGACAGCGCTAATATAACGGTCTGAAGGAATTCCTTATTGACAGAGCTTTGGTTATATTGAAAACAAAAGTATCTTCACGTAAATACAGAAATACATACAAAAATACATAACATACACTCACAATGAAATATTCTGTTAGTCTCAATCAAAGTGACTTACAATTAGTGAAAACATAAAAAATTAAATATAATACATCACATTCATAGAATACATGACAATACTATTATTTAGTTGAAAGAGACAGCGACCGTTTACTATGATCAAAATTGTTGAGTCAGTGGGAATTCGGTCAGATGTTGAAGTTAACCAAATTTTAAATTGTCGACGTTTCGAAATTATATTGTTTCATCTTCAGGACTCTGAAGTATAAGAACAAAGAACAAATATACTTAATGCTAAAATGGAATTTTTAAATGGTGGTAAAAATGAAATAAATTATGTGAGATTACAATCGTTAATATTTTAAAAATTAAGAATGGAGAAAAACACCTCAAACACTTTACAGAAAAACAACATCAATGGTTACTTACATTTAGGGTGGTTCTCCGAGTACTGGGGAACAATATACGTACACACAGACACATTGAAATGAAAAGACTGAAATATGGGTGAATCGATTATTTATATTATAAAAAAGGCTGATGGAAGAAATGAAGAGAGTTGTAAAAAGTCATTTGTTAATGACTCTAATTCGTACATTTTTTATTTGATTTTACCTATCAGATTAAATACGAGCTGTTCAAATTGTCAATATCCGATCTTTTGTTAACACACATTTCGCCATGTTTTGTTATTGTTCTGTTGTTCAATTATCCTAACTGATTCTAAATTGAGAGTATGGAGGGATGACTTACAATGTTCCGCAAGGCTTGTTGGACTTTTTATAATTTTGAGTGGGTTGTGTATATTTTTACAATCCCTATTATGTTCAGATATCCTTTGTTTTATGTACCTATCTGTTTGCCCTATGTACACCTTGTCACACGCAGCACATGGTATTTTATAAATAAGATTAGATTTTCAAATTTTCATTTTGTAAAACTTTGCTTCAACTACTTTACTTTTACTATTATAGTCTGGAAGAATTTTACCATGAAAATTTCACTCATGAGCTAAAATGTCCATAAGAGGTGTGGAATTATCGCTGTCATGCAACGCGCTAGGTGACAATTGCAACTGAAGTGATTGATAACAATAAAGTTATTAAAAACAAATAACAATAAATAATATGAATCTGTATTCTTAAGATTTTCCACCGTATGCCATTCGTGCTGTAAAAATTAACCAAATAATTCTGAAAAAAACGGCACCCGGTTATTTATTTCGTTGTTTCGAAGAATAAATTGCCCGACTCCGAAGGAGAAGGGTAATTTTTGTAAACTCGTGCAGTTTTCAGAAAACATGTTTCTTTATAATTATCTATAGGTAATTTTTAAAGCACTTATGGTTACTATCCCTGATAATTTTCAATTATTGTATTAAGTATTAAATTATTGTAGTTGTATTGTCATGTACTGAATGAAGTCGATTCGAAGAGTTTGGATTGAGAGTATTGAAGACAAAATTTAGTCATGTACCTAAAACTTTCTTGTTGAAAAAATAATTCTCAAATTTTTCCAAGAATTGTATGAATACGTTCACACAATTAAGGTCTTACTAAAAATACTTATTGCCGCTAGACTAACCATTCTGAATGAGCTAATCAGGTTTGGTGAGATCATACAATGAGAAATCCCAGAGATTTCTACCACATTATACCCATGGAATATTTATACAGTAATCTTCATATTTGTAAACAAGTTGACAAAAAACATTTACCATGTGGCAACGGCTCGTGCCGAATGCGGACAAAAAATACGTTAAGAAATTCGGTTTCGACACCCCAAAACTTTATAACGGAAAAAACTGTCGCAACAAAACAAAATCAGAAGCCCTTGTCCCTTTTTTGACCTCTGGTCACCCCGCGTTAGACTGTGATTCGATTCAACGTCTACGATGCCATACAAAGGCACATTCTTTCGATCTATTTTTTCGAATTCAAATGGTCCCATTGAAAAATTTGACCAAACACCCAAAGGTACAAGCGAGTTTTCTGCATACCTGACTGAAAACCACTTTTACATTTGCCTGGTCCATCCTATTTGAATAGGGGGAACGAGCTTACCATTTATAGAAAACAGTGGGCTTCATTCACTGGATCTAGATGCCTCCGGATCGTTTTGCGGTAAAGTGAACGTGGTACATCGAGAATCGAGAAGATTTGCATAGCTTCGTGAGAAAAAAGCAGGCTGTTTATAGCTGTCAACTGTTTAATATTCAAATTGAACCTACTAGATCGTTAGACGTATGTTAAATCTTGCTTCGAACTAATCAGTCAAGAAACAGTACTGATTTTTTTCGAGATCTGCGATTAAAATAAAAAATCGATTAGGGGGACGAAAAAGGTCTCATTTTTTCTGGATGTAATTTGTCAAATTAGCTTTGTCGTATGAGAAAATAATTTGACGGAGAAAAAACTGATGTCTATTTTTTGTGCACGACAATCTTTTGTTGTATGCACGGTACGTGTACTTATTTAAATGAAAAATTGATAGGCAATTTGTGTGTGTGAACGAGTAACTGACAGTAGAGCATACCTAAGGTCGTTTTGATGTTTCAGTCAAGAAACGTCATCGAGAATGGTGGAAGAATTTTTTTTCATAATTTCCACAACACAAACAAAAACTTGTTTTAAAGTTACGGTATTATTGTGTACAATATGGCAAAAATCACAGTCCTTGATATTTCAATAGTTTGGTATCATCAATAATATTTGGGAATAACTGTTTATTTCTATAGGTCGGTAATAAGTTGAACAAAATTGTAAATTGGACTAATGAATTATTTCAATCGTACGAAAGCGTAGAAGAATCAAAAAATATAATCACTTTCATGTAGGGTATCCGGTTGAAAAATGATCATTTTCATATACATGAGTAAGTAAAAAAATATTTTTTCTAATAGAAATATAGCATTTCGAATAGTCGACATATAAATCATAATATTTTTAAAAATATCTTTTATTTCCATAGTATTGGAGATAGTTTTTTTTTCAGAGAAATGAAATTCACATCTTTACATCGAATAGTCATATTCCATAATAAACGATAACCAATATTGATAACATAAATGAACTACAAAAAAAGAATAGATTGAGATGAGAGTGTCTACACATTAATTTTCGTACTTTTCAACCAATTCCCGATTCAATCATCAATTCGATCAAAATTCAATCATTGGTTTGAGATAACATTTGTTCAAACCTGTCTTAATTTTTCACGCAGTTCCTCTTTGGTGGTTGACAGTTATTCCGAATATTTACAATCTTGGTTTCATTCAAACACGTTTGGACCACATTTCTTTTTTTTTTACTAGATGGCTTTGAAACATTAGTTGCTATAGAGATGACAAGTGAATAAAAGACGAAAAGACACAAATTTGTCGTTAACAGTGAAGTTTGTAACTCCTCAAGCAATAAAGAAGTATGGTAGATAATTTGATAATTTGAATTTGCAGGAGAGTAAGACTTAGTGGTAACAACACGCATCTGGAGCGTCGAAATATCAGCAAAGCTACAGTTGGACGGCTAAACAAAATTTTCAGTCAGTAAACATGTTCTGAAGAATGGTAATTCTGTAGAAAGACAGAGACGAAATAATTCTGAACGAATTCGAAATTATTTTAATAATAATCCGAAAACAAGTGTGAGAATTGCAAATTTTGACATTAACTTAACTTACAATAAAGAGAAATCTTAGAAAATATAATATTATGAAGTATTTTAAACCAAAGTTTCTTTATACCTTAGAAGAAGGCGATAATGAAAAGAGGATGGAGTATAGTTTGGGCTTAAGGAGAATATGTAAATAACAGGAATTTTCTACAAAAAAAATTGTGTAGTGACGAGGCAACATTCACAACCAATGGAATAGGTAATTCTCAAAATTCAAGGTACTGGACGGAAGAAAATCCACATTGGATAATAAATTGCAGAAGACTACAAATAAAATATTAATGTTTAGTGCGGAATATTACATAGTAGAATAATTATTGTTTCTTTTTTTTTTCGAAGAAATTTGAATAGTCAAATATTTTTTGAATTTTTTGAAAAACGAATTTTCTAACGCTTAAGGCTCATCTATTTCAATAAGATGGCTGTTCCATCCACGATAACAGGGTTGCTAGAGATCGGTTGGAAAAAAAAATTCTAATCGGGGATAGGGCGAAATAGTGAATTGATCGAGTATATGTTCTGTGGTAATATCAACTTTTGTTCCTGTTATTATAATTTGAGGTATTGCCAACAATAGTTTTTCATCAATAGGCAGGTTCGTTCAGAAAATTTGAAAATTACTGTTAATATAAAAAATTGCATTTACGTAAAAAATTTTGATGTGTTGATCCAGTGGCAAAGTTTCAATTATTTCTCAATGGCTTATAATCATAATCAGCCAGTAGCTATATTTTATGGGAGAACGATATTCCCTATTTCGAAACGTGGTTTATGGTGGGGGATGTTTCCGATGAAAGTGACGTCAGAGGCACACTTTGAAATGTGTTATTTTTCTTGAATAAAAAAAGAGTGGCACTCGTTGATAAATAGACATTTTAGACTATTAAAAACCAATTGAAAAAATGTTTTTATAATAATTTTTTTGTAAATGTAAAGGTCCATTATATGTTATTAATATTGGTAATTATAGTATTTAATGTAGACATAACTATATCGCACATAGAGTTGTTATGTTCTGAAGGAGTATTTAAACTATATAATTTACGAAATTGTGGTTTGAAATACAACTATTTGAGTTATTTTGATAGTGATATGGTTATTTTACTTATGCTATATTTCTGTTGAAAACACTAATTTCATCGTGAAATTTTAGTCACACCCATTTGAAAGCATTACAAATCCAGTGGCGTCGTCAAATTTTGTTTAAAAAGATCGCTTTTATGTTTTTTGGATTTTTGACCTTGAAAAAAAAAATCGAATTCATGGCACTTAACTAGAACTATTGATGTTCTAACTATTTAAAAAATCTGAATCGGATAATAAATATCAGTTTTAGAGAGGTGCCTGCTTTCAAATGGGTCACTCTGTATGAAAGAGTAGTGGCAAGAGTATAAATTCTTGATGCTCATCTTTCCTCAAATTGATTTTGTTTCTGTATCTACTATTCTAAAGCTTCTTGCGTTGACCTTTTGAATTACCACTCATACTTGTTATTTTTTTCCATTTTACGCTATTTGTTTGAAAAAAGTTATCTTGTTTTGAACTAATTATCACCTGACGCAGTTTTTCGCAAAAACGACGTCCATTAATATGTTTTAATTAGGAGTGTTAATAGCTCGAAATATGCAAATATGTCGTCTTATTACATGTTTTGAAAAGTTCCTGTTTTGTATTTGCCTTCAGCATTCGCTCACATAACTGTTCAATGTCATCTCAGTTATAATTATACCTTAATTCTAAATGGAACTGGTAGCACACCAAAACAAAGAATAAAACGAAATAAAAGTGTATGTTGTTATGCTCAGTTGAATAATAGTCCAATCATATGGGGTTTTTCCCAGGAAAAAATTCCTGAAGTGTTTTTCTCATAGTCAAAAATCGGAATCAACGACTAAAAATACATATAAAACTTTTGAGGAAAAACTTCCGTGATTTTTTTCTTGAAACATCCATTTCGAATCTCATATAAATATAAATAGTCAACACTTAAACTATCGATTGATTAAATGATTCATTTAAAAACTGACGAGTTTAAAAATTAATTATATAGTTCAAGTCTCAGGTAGAGAATTCTTTGGAGATAAATTATTCTGATTTGGTTTTTATTCCTCTACACTAAATCAATTGAAGTAGAGTTTGTAACTTTTGGAAAACTAAATCTATGTTTACTGAAATCCGCTTTAATAAAATTGGAACTTTTGTCTCTCGAATTCAAAAAGTTTCAGAAAAAAATTGCATCCACTCTCTATTGATGTACTGTGTGTTTCAAATTCGATACCTACCATTGGGAGGAAAATCAAATTTAGAAATTTAGAAGTCAAAGCCTATTATGATAAGAACTTTTTGTAATATATCTGGTTTTTCTTAAAAGAATGATAACTTATGATCATTTAAAAGGTAATATCACGGTCACGGAACCATTGACCGTGTTGGGATTCAAACCCACGCCCTTATGGTTGAGAAACGTGATGATCCACCACTGCCCATTTGAGAAATGTATAATTTCATCATACAGTGCTTCAAATGAACTTAAAAACTATGGGGTGGGTACGGACTGTGAAAAGAGATCATTCCTATTCACTTGCCATAATAATTGGACCGATTGGGCTTTCTCATTAAGGAAAATTTAGGACCTATTATTTTTGTGAAAAAAATCTTTGTGATCCGTCTGAAACCAGTAATGCAAATTTCGCTATCGAGAACTTCAATATTCGGATGAATATTCAAATATTTCACTAATTAGATGAAATTTCATGTTCCGGGAACAATCGAATACTTAGAAGTTTCTAAATGGGCCATTGTTACGGCATTTACGTTCGCACGTCAGCGCACAAATATATCATTTATTTTAATTATAATCATGAATAAGTTTTAACATAAACAGTTAATTTCTAGTAAAAGGTGAAAATGAGAAAATCATTGTCAGTTTTTAGGGAACAATTGCAATCCATGTAATTCTATAAGTCTAGTTCCTAAATTGTAGATAGTGACTCATCGGTTGTACGGTTCATAATTCATATAAAACAGGTGAAAAAATAAAACAGAAATAAGCTAGGTACTTTGGCTTCAAATCAAGTTTTACTTTGCCACTTTCGTACATCCCCTCCGTACTTTCAAATCCCGTAAAAACCAGAAAATGTACGATGAGTCACTATCTACAATTTAGGAACTAGACCATTGATGGTGTGATGTTTTTATCATCACATCACACCCAAGCCAGCTTTTATTTGAATTGATGAGTTTAAATATCTCTGTGAATGGAGAAGGGATACTTATTTTATAGTTCTCATAGCAATATTATTTTGGTCCGGATACATTTTTGTATCAATAAACCTAATGAAATATATTAACATCTGAAGGAGAACGATAACAATTCATGATAACATTTACTCAATGTTCAGTATTGTAAGACAAAGCACAAATTTCAAAATTATCAAATGTTTATTGAAAATTATCAAGAAAAAATTATATAATTTCCCTTTACCACAGGATTTCTATACTGTACCCTCGGTCGCATAAACTCAAGAATAGGCGCACTGGTCCTAGTTGTGACCACTGAGAGACTCCACATGGATTTATTTTCTTCTAGGAGCTATTGCCAAATAAAAAATCATGTTGCTGTTTTATGCCTTTACTGTTTCGATGGACACCAGAATTCCCAGTCCATAGCTGAAATCAAAGCCGCTGCAGTAAACCCCGAACAAATCGAACATAAGCAATGAAATTACGAATCGATCGAGAAGCAAAAGCAAATACAGACGAAGTTTGCGACCGGTTCCTTCTCGTACATATTTTACCAACAATCGATACACACTGCCGTCGCCCTACCTCACTCAATTTTACATTTTCGGAGACTGAAGAAGAAACATCGATATTTCTATAAATAATTTCCCAGCTTGTTCGCCACTTTGCGCCGACCTTGTGGAATCGAATTTTATTTTCTTATGCTGAAATGATTTGGCGACTACCTATCTTCAGAAGTTTAGAAATTATAAATGGATAAAATTTCAAATTATCATCAATTTCCTTATTTGCTGACAAAACAATGCATTTGTTGAACTGATTGAAACGTTGCTAAAATCTAAACTTACTAACTTATGTATTAATAAGCTATTTATTATTATCATAACAAGTGGGATAACTCAAAATTTTGCTTTTGATGAGAATGAGGAATTTATTAATAGTTATTTCGTCAACTAGTGTATTGATGAAGTCGATTAATGATCCAGATATTTAAACGCGTGAGCAAACCGAGCGTGTTAATATTCGAGATATTTTAACGCGTTAGCAAAACGAGCGAGTTAATGTTCGAGATATTTGAGCACGTGATCTTAATGTTCGAGATATTTCAACGCCTGAGCATAACGAGCGTGTTAATGTACAAGATATTCAATAGCGTGAGCAAGAGGAGCGTGTTAATGTTCGAGAGATTTAAACGCGTCAGCAAAATGAGCGTGTTTATGTTCGAGATATTCAAAAGCGTGAACAAGAGGAGCGTGTTAATGTTCGAGATATTTAATCGCGCGAGCAAAATGAGCTAGTTATTGTTCAGTTACTTTAACGCGTGAGCAAAAAGAGCGTGTTGGTGTTCGAGATATTTAAACGCGTGAGCAAAACGAGCGTGTTAATGTTCGAGATCATGAATCGCATTTTAATATATGAAATAAAGGAATTCTTGATTAGAAAATATTCAATCAACGGAATGAATGGTAGATACAAATTCTTTCGAACATAAATGACCATCTTTTAATTATTTTAATACATTTATATTAACATTTGTTTTAGTAGAATTGGAGAAACAGAAAAAAAGTACAGAAAATGTTCATCTTTACACTCGCATTTTACAGTTTTTACAGCTACGCTGAGAAATCGGAATCATTAATGATCGATTTCAAAAAATTATAAATTAATGACAAATCGGCGGGTAATAGAGGTCATTAATGGTCGCTTTCGTTTTCACTGAAGAACATTAAACAGATATGTCAATTCTTGATCGACGAAAAAAAAATTCTGTTCAGGAAGATAATTGTCATATATTGTAGGTACTATTGATTTCATGTAGTTGATTATTTGATGAAACTTTATCCAGATTACAAAAACACACACTTCAAAAATGTTGCTATGAAATTCTCTAAATGAACTTGCAACTGAGTTCACCATAGACAGGCAACACAAAGTTTGATTTTTCTGGTAATTTCGAGCAGTTTTTATAACTCTGTTTCGTTTGATCTTGTTGTAATGATACACATAATTTTGTTTTGTTTCAAGAACCTCTCTTTAATTTTCGACAGGGAGTCACCCCCTTAAAACTTTTGCACTTACTTGGAAACACCCTTTAGAGTTACCAAATATTTGTTGGAAAGAACTGTTAACTAATCGAAGGTTTCTGAGTGGTTAACCAAATCTTAATTTGAAACCACCCCCTCGAAGTACTTTCCTAAAAAAAATATTCATCTATAAATAAGCTCAATCATTTAAGAAAACATTCTACATTGGAATATCTTATCGAATTTCATATTGTTTTTTTCTGTAGTATTCTCTACGATAAAGTATGGAATTATGAAAATTACAACGATGTTTACCACATTTTTTTCCCAGAAGAGAATAATATGTATCTGATTAAAAATATAGTACTTTATAATTATGCTAATCAAGCTTATGCTGTCTGAGCTTATATCCATAGGCATAACGTTGTGCTAAGAGTGTTGTACTATCTTCTAGGATACTCGTAGGGTATAAACGAGACACCGGTGTTGCCTTATGTCCCTGTAATATTGAGTCCACTGTAGATAACAATTTTCTCAAAATGATAGTTCTGACCATAGGGCCATAGGGGTCCTTAGTGGAATGATGGACACACTGCACCCGGATCTGAAATTTCAGCAGCCGACACCTGGACGCTATCATCGAATTTCATCCACCGACTCAATATCATTCAAAGTTTAAATGAATTGTTCTTCTATCTACCTACATTGAAGATATTTGGGTATCCACAAACTATTCTGTTTTTTTATATACTTTTGATAAATTTTCATTTTATGAATACATACATGCATTCTTCACATCCATTTGTCTTCGTTTATACATTTTTTAAAAATTTATTTTTCGATTTCAACCTAAAAAAAATCATTCTCCACTAGTTTGCCTTCATTATAGTTTACCAGCTTCATGGTGGGCATTATAGCAGAAAATTGAAAATAGCAATTCGAACATCCCAAATTTTGTTGTAATTACAGCACTTTGTTGAATATCAATGAGAGTTCACCCCTGATGGACTATTGAAATCGACAAATCAATCTCTATTCCATTACACATCAGACAACCTCTGTAATATTGATCAAAGTAGCTAGTCAATTTGCTGGATTGTTTCTAATTTGTTTACAAATAAAATGTGGAACTTGTTTTTATTCCTCATTATTGAGTTAATTGCATAGTTTTCAATAAACGAAGAAACAAGGTAGACTGCAAAAAAAACTTCATTAAAAACCGTCACCAGTTAGAAAATCTGAAAAACATTAACACAAAATTACAATTCATTCAACTGCGAAAAAAAGTCTGAAAACGGCTAATTATTTCGAAGATTGGAATTTAATAGTTTGAGGACATAGTGACATAACTACTGATTTCGGTTTTGCCAGATTTTCATTCTTCCGATAATATTGCTCACTTCATTTCTTTTGACGACACCCTATAAATGATTGAATTTTTTCATTTATTTTGATCTCAGTTCAACGAAATGTCACAAGTAGCTAGACGATCTTCAACATAAATATGAGACTATCAATAAAAACTCCTGCAAAATAACAGATATCAAATCAACAACAAAAGTAATCAACTACAAATTGTTTGATTTACCAGGTGAATTGTTGAATTTTTTAAAGAATATTGAAGGAAAGATAAAAACTTTCAATTTTGCACGAGGGATCACATTTGAAGTATCTAAGTTACCAATATTATTGGAAAACTGTCTAGAAATATTTCTCCCACTTGGTATAAGAATCACAAATATTAGAATACAAGCACGATAATTATTTTGAGGAAATGTAACAAAATTCAGCAATTTTCAATAACATAGTTTAGTTCATCGTAACTTCTCCAAAGTCAGTCCATGTTTCACGCCATTCTTATAGCAGATAAGTAAATTCTACTAATGAAGATAACATGGTTATCGAAATGTGCATCTAGGATTTAAATTACTTGTGTGGTAAAGGGGAAAAATACGTTTTATTCTCAGCCGTTCTTAGAAAATCTATAAATTGTACACAAACTTTTTTACTTAAAGTAAACCTTCATATCTAATAATATTTCCAGGGGATGGTTTTACGAAACCACATCAAACGTTTTGCCATCCAATGACTTCAAGCGGAAGTATACTCTAATTTGTTAAAATTAATACAATTGAACCTTCATTAGTAATGTCAACATGGATTTTCATCAAGTAGGTATCGGTATATTTATTCAAAACAAACGTTTCATCTCATTTTAATTTATTCAATTATTTGAGTACATAGGATAAAATAACTAATTGCAAATTTTTTTCAAGATGTTTCGCATAGTTATGGTCTGTTTTTATGTTCTATTGATATAACTGTGCATCTTGTAGAGTTAACAAATCAGTTTCCTATTCGATGTTGGTGGGTTAGTACCGTCCTCGTTTTTTTTTTTTTTTCGAAACCTTCTGATTTTTTCAAGTGAGCTTGGAAGTATTTGTAGACCTAAAAAGAGCATTTGAAGTGGTGATAGAAACATTTTGATAAGTAAATTGATGAATTATTGTGGTTTCGACAATACATCACATATGAAATCGATATATTATAAAAACAAGTTAGTGAAAAATACTTTAACAAAAATATACACGAGTACCACAAGGTAGTGTACTGGGGCCTCTACTCTTCATAATGTTCATAATTGACATTTTCCTAGTAGATTTAGATCATGGCAAAATGCATCGTTTCTGATACCTACTAATCTAGACCCAGCAATAAAAAAACTGAACAAAAATCTGCTGTAACTACTGTTAGTTAAACATTGAAAGATATTCTTTGCTCTGAATTAAAAGTAAATGTTAATTATTTTTCGAAATGTTTATTATAACAAATACTGATATTTTTATTATTTGTTTGTTTTGGTTTGGTTTTTAACGTTGGAAGTAATTCAAAGTAATTAAGGTACTTTATTAGGTACTTTTAAATTGAAATTATTTGCTACCAAAAAAACGATATTTCTCCCTCTCTCTCTAACACTGTTCGTTTCACGTTTGGCCAGAATTTCATAGTGAAGACAGGAAGGATTATTTCGATGTTTACTATATGATCACTGTGGGTCTTCAAAATCATGTCTAAGACCATATTAATATATATAACTCTCGTAAACCCCTTAAAATGTTTTAACATCTCAAATCCAATCCTGACTATATCCTTTTTTCGGCATCCCTTATTTACCTAAATCATGGCTTATTCAAAGTTGCCCAATATTACCCAAATATTTACAATGTTTCCATAAACACGGAAGTTTTTTTTGAAAGGGTCTCCTTTACAACCTTTCAGCTTCTGGACGTCTTCGAATCTGTTTAGGGATGGATAATAAAAACTTTTGTCGGCAAAAACTGTTAGGCAAATCGTCCGTAAATAGAGTCATAGTCGTTTGAAAACATTCGATGAATTTTGGGAAATGTTTAACCCTTCTGATTTATACAACGTGTTACGGTAAATTTTATTTAGGTTAGTTATTGCACAAAAAATTTGGGTGAGGCGCACACAAAAAATACGTCAACGAAGTTGTTCAGAGGCGGTTTCTGAGAAAAGAAGGTATATGACTATAAATTAGTTGACTTTATATTTGTATATTCCATATTTCAGATTATGCAAGATTGATGTTAATTTTTTTGCACGGAATTACTTTTGAATATATATGTTCTTGGAACAAAGTGAAAATTATTTATTATAGTTTATCAATTTTCTATATGGTTATTAGCAGTTGTATCATTTTATAAAATACTATAATAAAATTTTCAAAAAGGCTTTTTACAATTACAAGATACAATTCCAAGGAAATATTCATTGATAAGAAAATGAATCAAATAGGGTTTGTAATTACCTAAATTTTAATGTGTTATTGAAAAATTTTGAATTGTTGCCTATAAACCATTTAAAAATTTCAGTTCATACAGATACATTGTCATCCAAAAAGTTCGCATCAATTGTTTTTTTATATTTTTATTTGACATTTATTACTGAAAACCGCCGAAAATGGGCTTTGTTTTGAAAATTTAAAAAAATATAATAAAAATTCCCATATAATTCAAATGTTTTTAATGTAACTCTATAAGGTTGTTTCAACTATATAATTGTGAATTGATGTCTATAAATCATTCAAAATTACCAGCTGATTTAAAATTTTGTAATATTTCGGACAATAAAGAAAAAAATTGTTGTAATTGTTTGATATTTAATCTTCAATATGAAATTAAAAAAGTCTTGGAGCCAAAATTATGGGGCCCTGCTATTAAAAAGCGTCAAAGAGAAAATAAAATTGTAGTACAGAATTATCCAATTGAAAAAAAATAATATTCAATCCAGGGGAGTGTGAAAGAATCGATCAACTGACCTAACACTTCAACTTTTGTTAATAGGAAAAATTGTCACTGGTTAATTTTTATGGTATGTTGTAGACTTAGACTTCCTGAACAAAAGTGATTTTAGTCTGGTTTTTCTTAAGAAATGCAGTTGAATCCAGGATGAGTCAAATATTATTCAAAATGAAAATCTTGATTGACTTTATGAAATGAAGATGTGTCAAAATAACATTTTATTGAGTGAGTCAAAAACTCATTTTTTGTGCCTTTTGTAATTATATTTATATTTTATATTTTAAGCTTTATGAATACTAGACTAGAAGTTAATCGAAATACTGCTTGTCCAGAATTGATATACAGTGTGCGCCAAGCTAGGTGATGATAAGAATTACGAAATAGTGATATTTTCACGATTCACCTATTTGATATTTTCGTTCCAAAAATGTTACTGGTGTTACTTCCATAACACGCTATAGTTCAGATGAAGATACTGCTTCAAGATGAAACACGACTATTGGCATTTCAAAAATGCAATAAAAAATACAGGTTCGTATTTGAAAATGAAAACTTGAGAGAGAGGGAACCATTTGGGGGACATATCATCACTTACAAAAATTGTGACTCCACTGTTTGCTATAAATAATATACAGGGTGATTATTGCACTATATCGTTATGAAAATGAAAATAAATCATATGGGCATAGTTTGAAAGTAAAGTAGATGATCACATCTCAGGCATTTTCAATTTGTTATTAGAAAATATTTATGTTTTCCAGTAATAAAAGCTGTTTTGCATTGATGAATATCCTGTTCTTATATTTCCTTATATTCTGAGGAGAGCAATGAGATTGTACAGGATGATCAGATAATACTAACTTTTTAACCACTCTTTTTGTCATTTTCATTTTATACCATTTTGATGACTTTCATAATAACGCATTTCTATCATACTCAAACTAAAAGCAATCACAAAAAATTGCAAAATACAATATGCGAAAATTTATAATACTGGTTATGCTATAAAAAATAATTTTCCCGAATTTTTATCATTATTATTAGCATTTGTCTCACACTGTATTTCAATTTTGGACAAGCATTATTTTGAATAGATTTATAAAGCTCAAAATTTAAACTAAAAATATATAAGTAAAATGTGACCAATACAATGGGACTATTTGACTCACGCAGTACAAAATTTTCAATTTAAATGTTTAGTACTTGGTTTCATCGTATTTTCATTTTATACGGCCAATTGAGAATCTCATTTTAAATATTGCTCAACTTATCCTGTATCTAACAATTTTTTCATCTAAAACAGTACTAAAATCAACGCCTTGTAGGTAAGCAATATTAGTCGTACAAATATATTCACATTTGAAATATTTTACTAGGAGCAATCATTTTGAAAAATGTCCAATTTCCAACTTTAACACCCTTTATCTTGAAAACTAGATTGAGAACTGAGCTGTGCTGCTCATGGGTACTTTTGTCAAACCCTACAAACAAGGCCGCTGCTTGGTCCTCAGTTGCTACTTTCCGAGGGTAATTTGGCATTTAGTGCATGGTCGTCCTGCAAAAAATATATTATCATATTGACGGAGTTTATTATCGAGGATCCTATTGAATTAATTCGTCTAATGACATTTTGATGCAAATCTCAAAATAGCTTTTGCATAGAATATATGATGAGTTGATAAAACATTCGCGAAATGCTGTTGGCGAAAAAACCAGTTGTGAGATTGTTGCTATGTAACAAAGTCATTTGGGTGTTCTTTATCACTGACCGTGACCTAGGATTTTGAACCAAACTTAATTTTCCAACAAACCAGTAACGAAAGTGGAAGATGGTTCAAAAATATTGCTCTTCAATAGTTCGATTTATTTCATTTCAAATCAATGGCATGGCATCACACGTTAAAAGGCAAGGGCTACGTCTTCCCTAGCCCGCACACGTCTCTTACTTCTGAGGGTTGCTCATAAGGGTGCAGCCGGTTGATGGTTATTACAATTTTAACGAAATAACGATTTAACAATTACGATTGCAAAAACTGAAAAAAAAATTATTGCAATGAATAATGCAACTCAGGAAGTGTAGTAAGGGAATTGTTTTAATATTTTTTAAGAATGTGAGTTTTGATTAAATTGAAAAACATGTCCTTTGCTGAAACTGTTAAGATGTTTTGCAAATATTTCGTGATCCCTGAATAATAACTCTTGGTCACACACAAATTTTCTTCGGAGAAGAGACTGTGGATTATGCATTCGGGAGATTAATATTCTGGGAATCCATAGACGGCCTGAATAACCTTTGTTTCAGTACCAATACTGTATGATTACGGCTTTCTGTGTGTTTCGAACAAATATGACAATTAAGAAAAGTAAGGAGAACTTCTGGAGTTCACAAACTTCCTACCATAAATTCGAAACACGGCTAAAGTATCTCGTTTTTAAATTAGGTTGTGGGTTTCTGTCGTCAGGTATTTTTGGAAATTCTTCTTGAATATTTTATACTCATCATCATGGGAATTTAAAAGTTTTTTTAATCTCTAAAATTATACCAAAATACTGAGAATATCCTAGGAACCGAAGGTATGTATGAATGGAAAGAAAAAATTAAAGAATTATTTGATTTTTCTGATTGTAAGTTTTGGGAAATTGCTTCTTAGGTTATGAATTGCTGGATTGCTGATCATTGTTATTCGTTGAAATAATGGCTTCTGTACTCTTGACAGGATTTTTGGAATAATAAAAAATATTTAATAATAATAATAGTCCCTCATAAATACTTATTGAGTGTGCCTCACGGGCATAGGGCGGCTATTATTATTATTTTCACTTTTCAGCTGTAGGAAAACCCGGGAAACCTACAGCACCACCCGGGGTGGTCGATCAGGGGTGAAATAATCGACGATATTTCATCAAATGAATGTGAATGCATATCTAAAAAAGGAATAGATTTTTCTGCAGAGTTCAAGAGAAAGCATATTATTTGGCATTTACTGATAGCATTCAAGGTTGATTCAAGAACCGGTGCAGGAGAAATACCTATGCTCTTTGAAACAAGTTTTCATGGCCCTGCTAGTTTGATCAACATATTTATTTTCGAAGTCCTTACTAATCTTATAAAGCGACCTAAACCGAGTTAAAAACAAAAAAAATATATTTTGCGTTGTGTAAAGAGAACATTAGAAAAAATGTAGACCAAATAAAAATATTGTGAAAAATCATTGATTTTAAAAACAAAAAATACTTTTCTCTCCAAAATTGCTACTAGAAGGAGACAGGAAACAACTAATCCCGGATCTTTCCTTGCTCGCACAAGCTCCTAGGAGCTTCTGATGGGTTTCCTCTTTCTGGAAACCTGGAAGATTCGTAACAGAAGAATAATTTCCTGGCTCATACCGCAACAAGCATTAAATAACTTCCGACTGATACGTGCACAATGATTTTAAGGAGCGGATACATTATTGCCAATATTTTTTGTGACCAAAACCTAATTTGAAAAGGTTACCTAAAGATCGGTGTCTCTGAAGTATTTTTGCCTTAGGTGAGTCTACCACTGATTTTATTGTATGAATAAGAAATGATTTTTATGAATAGAAATAATACAGACCGAAACAAAATTTTCTGTTCACAACTCCATTTGTGAAATGTTAAAAAAATATTGAAAACTGATGTTAGATGAAAGCGCTCTAATTCCTGGATCCATTCGAGCTAAAGATCTTGAGAGAGAAATATACCTACTTTATTGTCGTAAAACCTGTTATTATCGACAAAGCTTGTAAAATATGGAAAAAAATTAAAAATATTAAAAATAAACAGTTTTCAATTTTCACTCAAGTTCACGAATGTCAATAAAATGTTAAAAATATGGAACTCAGATCGGACACTGTATAAATTAAAGAAATAAATCATTTTTTGGAATACGTCAAACAAATAAAATATAAAAACAGTTGTAAATTTGCTCATTAAGTAAAATATTGATTTTTCTTATCATTTTCATGCCAGACGGGGGTGGTATCATCAGCGAATGTTGTAAATTTACCTTGACTTGAAATAAGGGCCAGGTCATTTAAATATATAAGGAAACGTATCGGGCCTAGGACAGATCCTTGTGGGACGCCCCATAATATGTCTTTGATTCAACCAATTGTTTCCTGTCGCTTATATAAGACCTGAACCATTTATTACATATGATTTACACAATCGAAAGCTTTCGAAAAGTTGCAGAATACTGCATCTACAGCTTCTCCATTATAAAGATTGGTGTTAACATCCCTGAATGACTTTCCCAACCAGCCGCTGCTGATTCAAACGGAACTATTTTTATGAGAAACTGTGTCAGTATCCCTTTGCGTATCTCACCGGCAAAAAACACGACAAAAACAAGTGCCTACTTAATCAAAACCACTTGATCGGTTATGCTATGGCAATAAATAAAAAAAGTGCAAAACCGAAATACAGAAGCCAACAAAAACAAATTTTTTTTGTCCCGATAAGCGTGCCGATGCTTGTTCGACAAAAAAACCAGTCCGCCACCCGAAAAAAAGCTCCTCTCACGACATTCCGAGTCCAGTGCGCTTTCGGAGAGCCCCCTCCACGCACCCGTCTAAGTTGAATAGGCAGACGACGTTCACTTGTTATATTGTGTTACGTAATAGCTACCCCCTCCTCGGAATTACCCCCACCCGCTGGCTGTCTGCCGTGCCGCCGTGGATGATGCTGCCTGTGAGAACGATGCCGACGTTTTTATATGCCATGTTGTTAGTGTACTTTTTACTATCCATCAGAGCGCAGCTTTTTTGATACGTTTTTGTTTTGTTTTTTACCGCGGCGACCGCAAATTCTCGAACTCGCCCCAAAATTGAAAGTGACTTTATTTTCTAGAATATACAGTGCTTGCGAAAAGTGTATTTATGGACTTTTTGGCGGTCGCGAAAATTTGCTAAACTGGAGTCGAGGCTGGACTATCGTACAGGGGGATTGGACTTCCACAATCCTCCGATGTTGCTGGACAACAACACCAACTACAGCCACCTACAGAGGTCCATCGACACCCTCAGATCTCTGGGGGACCGGCTCGGAGACCGAAACGTCGACTTGCGTCTGAACCTCCATCAGGACAGGATCGACCGCGGCTATGAGAGGAACAACCAGATGGGCAACGGGCTGGAGCTCAACTTGAGTTTGAACCCTGACAGGCTCCTGCAGGAGAGGATGCAGCAGGAGCGAAGCCTGGAGCGGTTGCTGACCGAACGGAACATGCAGGAGCAGAGGATGAACCTAGACCACAGTCTGAGCCTAGAGCGGCTCAACCTCGAACGAAGTCTGACCCAAAATTTAGATAGGAACCTGAACATCTCCCAAAACCAAGACAGGAGCTACAACGACAGAGCGAATTTAATGAACGACAGGGCTCTAATGGATAGGAATCTCAACTCTTTAGATAGGAACGTTAACAACGTCGATAGGATGAGCTATGGGAACGACAGGTTGGCCGATCGCCTGAGGATGGACGGCAGTGATATGAGACATAGTGATATTAGTAGAGACTTGAATAGGGACTTAGGTAGGGATGTAGGTAGAGATATGAATAGGGACGTTAGCAGAGACTTGAACGATATGAAATACCGGGAGTACAAAAACCATTTGGAGAATTTGAGGTCGGAAAGTTCAAGGTCGATGGAGAGAGGGAACGAAGACGATAGGGGGACGACGCCGACGACGCCACCCACCCCTTTATCGGTAGGAGAAAATTTTCAGGAGGAAAAGGTGAGACGTTAACAATATTCGATTTGATTTCGTGCTGTTTTTGACATTACTTGGCGTTGATTGACATATTACTGTAGATGATTATTTCGACGTTATATTTGAAGTATTATAGAGTGAAGTTGAATTTTAATAATCAACATGCGTGAAAGTTTTCAAAAGGGGGGATCTTTCTTGCCAAAGTTCAGACTGAGTTGAATGATGGGTTGATTTTTTACATTGAACTTTATAAAAGTGTTTTAGCAGTGAGTTTCCTCAATAACTCTGAAATGTCACTAAAAAATTGTATTAGTTGAGGTACGCCAATTGTTTTTTTTTTCAAAATTGATCTAGTTTTTAGCATTCTAAAAATTTTTAAACATTGTTTTCCTCCAAAATAACTTGATTCTATTAATTTCCCTTCTGATAATGAGGAAATTATCTCATCTTTTAAAGAATGATTAAATTATTTTGACGTAAATTCAAGGTGTCTTATTTGAGAAGGGGAAATAAATATAGTATCCAAATTAATAATACGTGTTAAATTTTTGACGAAACGTTAACAAAAATTATTGCAAAACTAGATAATTACAAATTTGTATTTTTAATGTAACCAAACAATGTAATTGTTAATAAATACATTGAGACACAGGTACCGATCGCTCTATCATCGTTTTATTATCAAATTATTCATGATGAGCATCACGAGAATAGATTCAAGGTCGTTGTACAAGACATTATGTAAATCCTCTTCATCTTTCACGAAAAATCATTAATAATTGTCGGAGTTGATAATGAGTACCTAACACAACACTAAAATTTCGGTGACTCTTTATGGTCTGTTAAATACGATGATAATGATGACTGCGATACGCGGTAAATATAAAAAACGTGTAAACATCATGTGTTTTTGTTACTTCGTTAATTTGATTATTCAGAGCGTTATGCAAAAATTTTTGTTTAAACAATTGAGAATCAATAATCAGGTGGAGTTTCAAATATTAATGATTACGGTTAACTTAATCAAAAATGGTGATAGATAACAAATGCGTTTTTTTTTTTCAAATTATACTTATAAATAGTTAGTCATGAAATAGAGGAAGTCGTTGGGGAAAATAATTGGAAGAAAACGAGTAGAATGAAGAACTAATTATTCAATAAATTTTTTTGTTAGTAAAATATTATAAATCGCGAAATTTTGTAACTGTCATTGTTACTAACATTGTGAATAAGGAATACTAAAGTGCCAAAAGAAATTAATACCTACATATTGTGAGATTTTTTTTCAACTCATATTATTTGTACCCATCAAATCACTATTGAAAATGTAAAATCGAGTAATTTAAATTAGCAATTAAAATCATATTCGTCGTCTATAATTCACAAGTTTGACGTAATTTCATTATCAAAGTATGTGTTTGTACATATTCTATAGCTTATCGTTTCGTAGTAATACATCGTTAAAAATAGGGTATGTTAAGATATAGAGTTTATTTATAGAGAAAATTTTACAAATACACAGGAATTATATTCCAAAGATCAAGATTGAGGTACTTAATTATAGTGATTCGTCATTTTTCTTGTAAGCTTTATAACTAAATTAGGGATTTAATTTTAATTTTGATGTTATTTCTCAAAATTTGAGAGCTAGGTAACCAAAAGTATTATCAATAGTTCTAACAGCAATAATAGTTTAATATATTATTATTTTGTGAGTATTCATCCGAATTATCAAGCCTTGGAAAATATAAATTTATTATTTCGAAATAGGAATGCAGAAAATTATTATATTTTCGAAATTTTGAAATCGAATCAAGGACGCATCATTTATTTTATCATTTTATTTTATTCATTTTGTATTATTTTATTTCAATTGTTCAACAAAAGTCCATCAATTATTACCTTCGGATTTAGGTAAATGGACATAATTGGACAAGTATTACAGTCAAACAAATTCTCTTACATGTAAAGTCTGCGTAACGATATATAGGTATGAATAATTGAATAATAGTAATGAAACGCTTTTTTCCACGACAGTGCGTAAAACAAGTTTCACCTAGAACCTAGACCATTTTTTACACAAGTGCATAAAAATATCAACTAGGCATGAGTAATTTTGTGAAGTAAAATGCATTATTTGGCGTAATTTTTTTTTTCATTCTTTTAGAATTCGACGAAAAATCAAGAAGATCAATCATTCAAATTAAGGATCTGATTGCTACAATTCGTCAATATAATAACTGTCGTAGAAAAAATGTTGTACCTATGCTACATTTTGGTCAAGATATTTTTTTATCGCTTTGTTGAACTCGGCTATTCAACGAACTTTATCATAACTACTTACTTATAATGGGAGCATAAACGGTTGGAATTTGGGAATCACATATCTCAAGAATATCCCAAGTGAGAAATTAACACACAAATTTCTCAAAAAGAACTTGGCCAAGTGTGTCAGACCTGCATTAAATCTCGAAGGTTTTTTGTAACTTCTTTTATGTTAAAATTTCAAACGCACCGATATTCGTTCGTTGAAAGTTCTTCCTTAGCCCCTTCAGACCTGATTTTTTTTCATGCATAAAAAAATTATTTTCATTTATTTATGGTTCAGAAGCATCAATGAAGTAAATTTATGCAAGTTTTGAAATTTTTTGCTTCACCATTTATTTTAAATGACATGTACATTCAGATGTACAAATGGTACCAAATGAAGAGAGAAAAAATATATTGGATTAGATAGAACATTTATTTAGCATTTCCAAAGAAACAAAATATGTGAAATAGGTTCATAACACAAAATCAAAATGGCAGACACTCTATCTATGAAATTCGAAAAAATAATTTTGAATTTTCAAAAGACACAAATGTACATACATTACATTTATGGCAATATGTATGCGTTCTTCCCGAGTATCCGATTTTTTTACATCTGGGGTCCTTTTTTTTTTCGTCGAACTTTGGCATATGATCCACCTTATCACCTTGAATATCACGAAGACGGCGGTTCTCCAAATGTCTTCGAAAGGGTACCACAGAAGTAGATGGAGAAGAGGATGGTGAAGGGGTTTCAGCAACTCGCATTCTGAATTCGAGTAAGTCCATAACATTTTTTCCAAGAATATTGATTCTTTGACAGTCTTTCCTGTATTCTATCCAACTATTCTCCAAAGCAAAATGAATCATATACATAGTAACTCGTAGGGTCCATTTTTCAGACCTGATAAATATTTCATTGGGATTTTCCAAATTGTAATTTTTTTTTCATTATCTTCATATTTGGGCCGTTTGCAAATATCTATAAGAAAAACACACACAATATAACACCAGGCCTGATACCACATGTACATATCGGCGAATAAGCATTAGCGCAATAGTTGAGGCCAATTGTACATACAGATGTACGTCATGTTCATATTCCAATTCTATTGAAACTTATTAGTAAATTCATGCAGTTTTTCATTTAGGACTATATCCCTTCATATTGGAAACATAAAATATTCATTATTTCTTATTTATCTTCGATGAAATAGTGAAAATATGTGAATAAAATGGGACTTACCAGCACTACACCTTGCAGGGTATGTTCACATTAACGAACACTTTCCATAACTCTCGGGAAATCTAATAGATGGCAATAGCTATTCTAATTTTCACCTAAGAACATGTCTAGGAGTGTGTACAAACTGCACAGAATGGAATAAATGCATTGATAGACATTGTGTACATGGTGATGTACGCCAGGTCTGAAGGGATTAGTATCGATTTTTCGATATTTTACCACATTTTCAAAACATGTACTTAGTAGAAAAGTTAAAAAGGGACTCCATGTCTCGTTATAGTTTAACTGAATGTCATAAGAACGTTCAGACGGACGGTTTTCACGATACACTTAAAAAGGTCATTTAACATGTAATAAAATTGTATCATTTGATTGGGAAGAAGAAAAATCCACTGGGTCTTGATTTAAACTCCGACTAGGCACATTATTTTCAATTGGTCGTAGAGAAAATTGTGTGTACAATTTTTCTGTAATGGTTATTAGATCGCTTATAGGAAAGCCTAGTTGAGTCTACACCATCACTAAAACACCAACTCTCTATGAAACAACATGGAAACAAACGCTTCTTATGTTGCTAATGTTGCTAATTGTCGTCTGAACACAATATAAAATAATATGCAAATTTTTCAACACAGCGTTCCTCCGACTCGTTCGGGAACCGAATGACCTTGTTCATAGACTTTGATTGACAGCTAAAAATTTTCGAAATATCGCCCGCGGCCCTCGGTCCATCCCACGGACTCGCCTGATGCGTACGTGTTTTCGAAGATAAGAGGCTTCGAAAATTACCAGGCAATTTTTAGACGATCAGACAAGTCATGTATTAATTTAAGAAAGGAGATTACGAGATTAGATTGTTTCAGAGTTAGGAGACCTTGAAAACTATCAAGAAGTGAGATAATTATTCTTCTAGAGTTGTTGTCTGCTAATGTGATTAATAAGATTTGTCGGAGTTTCTTGCTGTGGTGTTGTTTCGTGCTGCTTACAGAGTGGTCTTGGGAAATGTTTGATCACGCGCGGACAAAGAGAGGGTGGACGCAGACACAGAAAAAACTGTATTCTCGAACTGAGCACGGCTCATTAATAGAAAATATGGAAACTATAGCAATTCAATGACAGTTCACGTATTCAACTAAATGACAAATAATTTATCGATGAATATACAGTGCGATTCTCTAACTTGAAATAAACTCAGTGAATCGAAGACAGTATTTTTATTATAAATATGCTCGCCGGACAGGTCGATTAGTATTTTAAATTGCGCTCTTTTTGATGTATGAAAGTGTTATACAGTTTTTCATAAATTTGAGATATGACTTCATCGACTATTTTTTTGAATGGCAATTTTGATTTTTTTATGACTACTCTTGAAGAGTACATCAAGTTACACATGCGTACCAAACAATAACATTTTTATTCCTTGTAATGTCCTCGCTCGATATATACGATGCTACTCTCCATATTTTTTTTTAACTTATTTGTTTGACATCGTCAACAATAACCCAGTTGTACAAAAAATTATTAACAAATACCCATTCACGCTCCATTCTTTGAACTGCCCAAATCATTCCATTGAGTTGAATCAGATTCATTAATTTTTTGAATTATTTGACGTATGTTGAATATCTTTTCAACCACAAGGAATAAGAATTTGATATTTTTTATTGGTATACGCATGTGTAACTGGATATACCCTTCAAGAATGGTCATAAAAAATCAGGATTGCCCTTTTTAAAATAGTCGATGATGTCATATTTCAAATTTGGGACACACTTTATAACATTTTCTTACAACAAAATACTAATCGACCTGTCTGAGCATACTCACAATAAAAAAACTGTCTGATGTACTGAATTTATTTCAAGTTAGAGACTCGCACTGTAGATAATAGGAGAAATAGTTACTGTCATTATGCACTAGTTGATATAATTAAAAATGACATTTAATTAAGAAAATAATCAAAATTGTCAACAATTTATTCCTTCGAAACATTAAATATCTGAATGTATTAAAAAAATATATCATAAAAGTTGTTCGTTGTACCCACTATTATTTTTAATGAATAATTGATAACGTTTTTTATAAATATTCAATGGAATGAAAAGGTTTCATTATTAAAAGTTTCCAATGGCTTCTTCAGAATGAATGAGAGTGAACAATGTTTTTTTATATTTTCTTTATAAACTATCGGACTCAAGAATATAAAATTATATTTTGTGTGTGAAGAACAAACATCTAAGTACTGAAATTTTAATTAATTTCCTACTATTCTGAGACTTTATTTTGGATGTGGGCAACAAGCTTTAGAAAACATAAAATTTATAAAACGTTCTTTGCTCTACGTACAAAAAAAATTATACATACGTACTGTCAAGCTGTCTAAAGTTTTTCACTATTTTTTCGGATTTTTCTAATGTTTTTTCGTGTGTTTTGTCAGTTTTTTGAGCTCCCCCTTCTTTTCCCCATAATTTTCCATGTCCGAAACCGATGGAAATTTTTCCGAAACTCTACGGGTTCTTTATTTAGCCTTTATGGGATCAAAGGTTGGCGGGAGGGAGGGTGTTTAAAATTTTATAATAATTTCTTCATCGACTATGATTCTGTGTACATGTGCAAAATTTGAGGTCAATCGGATGCCAGTAAGTGCTCGAAAACAGGGATTTATGATACCGGAAAAACAGACATACAGATCTGGTAAAATATTATCGGCATATAAGTATTTCCAATAGCTTTGCGTCGTTCGGGTAACAGTAGTCTCATACGGGAAAGGTACTATTTACGTACTTCTTAGGATAATATCTATTTTCTACTAGCGTGCGTGAAAAATTTTCACGCACGCGAATGTTTGTTCAAGAGCGTCACGTAATTTAACGCGCTTGTAGAAAAATTCTTGACCCCAACTCATACTTTCCGCACCAGATCTGTTTACGAACGAAGCAATTGAAATAGAAGTTTGTAAGAAGGAATATATCTAACAGTTGTATCTTCCCTATGATGACTTTAATGGTCCCCCAACTCTCGAACAATACGTGTAGTAAGTAACACCACCCCATCAAAATCGAACGCGGTGATACTTTTTCCGGATTTTTTTATTGGTTATAATATTTTCTGTAAAGTTTCCGTTGCCAAAACTTTCAATTATTTGCTTTTAAACACTCTTGGAATCCTGTCTAATTAATTTCAAACTTGTGTCATCAAATCGGTGATCGATTTTCCCGGTCTTGAAAATCGGATACGAGAAATGTGCTCTTTAAACTGTACATTCATGGCCCTTCTAGTTTGACCTACATACTGCTTCTCGGAGTCCTCACAGCTAATTTCATAAATGTCCAACTTTCATTCCGTCTGTTTCTTTTTCTGTTGAGATTAGAATATCATAAGAAGTTCAGTAATCTTTGAGTTTCTGAGGATGCCAACGCGCATCAAGTGGAATTGACGTCGTTTGGGTGTTTCGAGTAGTTTCTATTACTTCAATTTTATTCACACCAAAAGTTCTAAGTCTTCATTTATTCGACCTGTATACGAAAAATAAATGTGTATATCTTAGCGAATTCTTCTAAAATGTAATTTTTCTGTTCTCTTCTCATGAAAATTAATGATTTGCTAAAAAAGTCTATGATTAGACACAGCCAACGGTTCGGAACTAAAATGCTTTGAGAGTTTTTGAATTAATTCTGTATATTTCATAATCACCAAAATTAGGAATTTAAATGTTTGTTTTTACATTTTAACACCTTATTTATCCGCTTCGGTGGCTAGCAATAATTAATAAGATAAAAGCTTTGTATAGTAACCTCATTTGACGGTCTCATCAGGAAACTTGCATTCAAACTATCATTAGGATATGAAATTTAAATAAAGCAGTTATGGCTCAGACTTGCTTAATGACAATTAGTGCAGTATCTACAATATATTAACACATCACCTTGATCTTATTGTTGAAAATAGCATTACTTAATTCCGAATATAAAATGAGCGGAAAATATTCTGAGAGTTTAATTTTATTTTTGAATTCCCAAGAAGATTCAATTAGACATCACAAAATGATATTCCAGTTTGTGTCTTCTTCATTTTTCTCAGTTGAATTCTGATCTGCAGTTTGAAGCAATTCTAGGAAGAATACAATAAACCATAATTCCCTCACTTACGGTTTTTTCACTCTGCTACCCGTAACCCGAAACATAAACTGAAAATAAGCATTACATTTAACAAAAATTAAAAACCTCATATAGGTATATTGATTTTTTTACTGATGTTCAATTTACGAGAAAGAATCTGTGAAAATAATTTTCTGAATCGCCATTCTGTTCATTTCAATTTCATTCCAGCAGTAAGAATGTTTGTCACAAACGTTAGCAACTGTACAATGCGTACAACTCCTCACCCCTATAATTATAATAAAGTTCTAGTAACAAAGAGGGGATTAAAAAGTAGTCAAAACTAATTTAACCCGTCACAATGCTGAAAGGGTTAAAATAATAGCGAGATGCTGGAAACAAAAAGAAACGTTATGAAAAAATTCACGGAACAATTTGAATTTTTCGTATGCTCTAGATGTGACTGGCATGTGAGAATTTAATGACCAGTGGCGTAGGATTGAATGTGAAAGAGAATAATTTCGCGTAATTTATTGATATATAACTCAGCAAAAATTTTCTCTCGATTAATAAACTCTTTTAATTTCTTGAAATCGGCCCTTCAGCTGTCATTTTGAGCGATTGAAATCTACATAGCTTTTCTGAGAACTGAAAAATATGCTCTTTGATCATGTGATCCATCATGTCGTGAATGGTACTGTTGAAAACTCTATCTCGACTATCACTATCATATTATTTTCGAGTTTAAAATGACAAGATTCGGTCAAGAATGTTTGAAAAATATTATTAAAATTATAGTTGTGGATTAATCTCAGTAAAATAAACTGGAGATTTTGTTTTTATGAATAAATAGATTTCAAACTGTATAAAAATCTTTGTCTTCAGGCAAAAAATATCGAATCAAAAGTACCTAGTAGAAAAAATTGCTTGACCAAGTTCTCGCGATTTTTTCCCTCACTTGATTCGCACTGTTTGCCATAACAATTGCATTTTCCAAATAAACATGTATCTAAAGTTCCAATTTCTTGTAATAACGATTTGGCAGTTAATCACCTTACAAATGATGATATTATGTGTGAAACTGGTGAGCATCAATTATTTTTTAATATTATAAACCCAAAATAAGGATTGTTGCTTGCTGTTCGTCCCAGGAAGCAATACAAACCCAGATATATAACTAGACAGAAACGCACGGCACTGCTTTTTAATAAAATAAAAATGCAAATCATAGCTTTGAGGCAGAAGTGCTGTGTCTTTAAGGACAATAGACGACACTTTTATATTATATCCTTTGTACATGTGAAAAGTTTCTTGCAGGGGAAGGACTGGACTCTTTATATAAAAGTATGTTTGGAAAATCTAATTGATGGGCAGTGTAGAACAGACAAATTATAAAGCCTTCTTTATATAATTGTTGATGTAGTTAGAACTGAAAAACTAATCTTGAAAACAGCTCACCAATCATTCTACTTTGTAATCAAATTTTAACTTTTATTTCGTTTTTTTGTAGAAGGTAACAAAGACGCAAATATGTTCATAAATTTCTGTTTTTTCAACTTTTTTCAACACAACACTTACTATAGTTATGAGGTTTGAAGAAAGTTTTTTGGTTGCCATTTCCAACGGGGAATAATATTATTTCCCATGGGAAGTAGGTAACTTATTGTGTCCAAATTACTGAATTCTGATGTACGGAGATATCTCTTAAAGCTAGGTATTAAAATTAAAATTAAAAATTATATGTTTATAGGTAGGTATATGTGTTGGGAGTGAAAAATATAGTAAAACTTAAATGAATGTGATTTACTCTGCCCTATCTTTTTTTAGAACAACACGTGCAGTTCCGACCATCTCTCATATGAGTTTTCAACAAAAAAAGTTTTCTAACATTTTTTTCATTACACTACATTCACCACTATATTTTGACCTTGTCAATGAACGGCTAAACACTAGTTTCCACTTGAAAATAGAAACCACTCCACTTTTATGGACATGTAAAGCTAAACCAGTAACAAGCCAATCACACTATATTATAATGCAATTTTCCTAGTAATTTGAGGTGATTATGAAGTGGGTAATATTCAGTGCAATTCACGGTATCCTGACCAGATGATTCTTGAAATTACAGGAGTACAAAGAAGGCGTGAATGTACCAAAAGTTGCATGCATAAATTCAGTTTGGAAACAAATATTACCGATTATGTGAGTTATCAACTCCGTTTATTTTAAATTCGATTAATTGTTCTACTTGCGACATCTGTTGGTCAGAGGAAGAAGCTCGTGTAATTATGTAGGGCTCCTTACGCTAGAGCTTACGCTCAACTTGATTGAATCGCCAGTTTTCCTTAGCAAAAGAGATCTGAAGGTACAGTATGAAGCCTTAATGTTGATGAACAAATCAATAAATGAATAAACATTGTACCTAATCATTTTATTTAACTTCGCTAGACTTCGATCCAACTCGGGGATCGAAAATTGGCCAAGGTAGATAGTGGTTCAACCGTTGTCTAAGAGTGTTCAACATTCACTTTTAATTTCAAAGTAAAAGTACTGATTCTGAAGTTGCGTATACAGCTACAAAGTTTACTCAGAACACGAAGATGATAAGCATATCAGCCATTGAAAGGCAAATATCTGTCGGAATACAACTACTTCCCTGGCTGATACCACGACGGACATTGAAGTACATGTGACAGATATTTTTGCAACGTTCTTCCAAGAAGACCCACTTGCAAGTGCTTGTAATGAAACAGAAGAATATCCTTCGTTTGGCTGGGAATGACCACCTGCAGACATGCATGTTTCGAGGTTTTGCCTCTCATCTGTGAGAAGGTAGGTCGGACAACATTATAATTGTCCTGACCATGCTAAATGAATAATAATCAACTTTTTAACTAATATTTCCCCACGGATGAAACTACGACCCACAACTAAGTTGCTCGCAGCGCCATCCGCACGGAAAATCAAGAACAAAACACTCCTGTAAACTGTAATATTTCGAAAAAGTTTGAAATTTTGTTGCACAAATATCTGTCAGATGTAGTTCAATGTCCGTCGTGGAATTAGCCAGGGAAGTAGTTGTTTTCTGACAGATGTTTGCCTTTATTTTTCCACTTGATGGAATCGCTTTGAGAGAAGGGTACTTCGTATTAATTTTACTATGTTATTATACTACACAAAAATTTCGAACCTTTTCGAAATATTACAGTTTACTCGGAGTTACAGTTTTGTTCTTGATTTTTCGTGCGGATGGCGCAGCAACCAACTTGGTTGTGGGTCGTAGTTTTATCCGTGGGGAAATACTAGTTAAACAGTTTATTATAATTCATTCGACAGGGCAATGTTGTCCGACCATGCATCCGACATGCATGTCTGCAGGTGGTCATTCCCAGCCAAACGAAGGATATTCTTCTGTTTACTTACAAGACAAGCACTCTTGCAATTGGGTCTTCTTGAAAGAACGTTGCACAAATATCTGTCAGATGCAGTAACTCTCAGGCACAAAATTTCGAACTTGTTTGAAATATTACATATCAGCTAAATCAAACTCGCATAGGTAAAACCTGGCAGAGAAAATGGTGGCCAAAACGTGTCATCAATCAAACTCTTGCATTGTACAGTGTGTCTCACTTCTCATTGAAACACCATCGAATTTACAGATGTGTCATGATGTCATCGTGAACAGTGATTTCATACATGTCGTCATTGGGTGGGGGTTGGGCAATAGTTAATTGGTCCTATTTATTATCGCATGTGTTCCGTTAAGGGTGAGATTTTGTCACCATTGGATAGCTAAGATGGACTAATTTTGGAATGGCCATCCATATCACATGATTGGAATACATGTGATGTTTGGTTCCCTTAAGAACTTTAGAGCAGCCTTTTCAATTCGTTTGCCTATACATTTGGAACCATTGCCAACTGTTTTCGCAATAAGTTTTTTTTAAGATATTGTTTCAAATCCTCCACGAGTCCTCAGTAGCTCAGAAACGGTTATCACAAAATAATTACAGTTTCATCAATTCAGCATAGGAACACGTATATCTATCGCTCTACGTGCCTATGGTGGGAATCCATAGGGGTGCACGCAGTAAGACTCCGTAACAATGTTTTGAAATGTTTCGCTGTTCAATGCAACTTGAAGAGAGAAAAGGACCTGCTTTCGATTAGGAAAAGGGTCACGTGTAGATTCACTTTATATACACAAGCAACAACATAATGGAGGTCTTATGAATCGACATATATAAGATGACAAAATGACTCCAACCTATTGCTTTGATAGAACATTCACCACCATCATTCAAGATGAGAAAGTCACATCAAGAGCCCTTCCAATGCTGGTATACGAATGGTTCTAAGACGAGCAATGGGGTAGGGGCTGGCATATACGAGCAGAGACATGACATCAGTCTAAGCCACGATACTCTAAGCCTCCATATTCCAAGCCAAGGAAACAGCTATTTCCGTCTGTACAAGAGATATTCTACGGAGGGGTTCTAGAAACACAGCCGACAGCCAGTCAGCAATAAAGGCTTTGCGATCATGCAGGTTTACTTCCAGATTAGTTTGGGAGACTCACAAAAGCCTCAACGACCTAGGAGCACAGAACAGGGTAAAACTTGTTAGGGTACCAGGTCACAAGGGGATTCAGGGGAATGATAGCACAGACACAAGAGCAGAGGCAGCAACAACTCTCATTAGACCAGAACCAGCCTGTGGAATCCTATTTGTGGACACGAAGAAATGGATCAAGAACCATCATCAATCTTCCTGGGAAGACACTCCAGGCAGTACTCACGGGATAATGATGGTGATGGGTCCAACTGATCGGCCATCAAGGCATCTTCTGAGCGGGAACTCCCTCAGGAAAGTGATAGAACTAATAACGACACTGCCACCTGAGAAAACACTTGCATATGTTGGGGGTACACCAATAAGACTCCTCACTACGCAGGTTCTGTGATGAGAAGGACGAAACAGCCTCGCACATACTGTTCGAATGCGAAGCCTTGTCTTGCATAAAGATGGTTGGTTATCTTCGGATACTGTAGTGCAGAAGATATCTTTCCACAGGAAAACCCCGCGAGAAAGCTCCAGGAGTTCATCAGAAGATCCGAATAGATCTGACAGCCGAAAGCGGAAAGGTTCTACGCAGAACTACCTGCATTTTGGCTGATGGCCAGCCCCGCCGCATAATAATAATAATAATAATTGCACAAGCCAGAAGAACATCTGATATTATATACGATAGGATCGTGTGACAAAAATTTGAGGTACCTAATAATTAATGTTCACTTATAGATCTAGATCAAATGAGATATTAGTTATAGGTACTTACTATTGATTCTGTACATTTGTGTATGGTGATAATAAAATTATAGACGCTTTGTCAGATCAACGCATATATGATCCGCTCTGTAACATTTAATGTCAATTATGAATCTGATTATCTAGTATCCAAGAACACGGGTGGGAAACACAATTCACCGGTCATTTTACACGTCATACCTCCGACTCTAGCTAGTCAAACAAAGACTTGCCGGTCGGTGGTGACCTTCTAAAATTTCAATAGCGCAGGGTCATGTTCAATGCCTCCTAACGCCTACTTGAATATTTATTATTGAGAACTTGCTAATTACATTCGTGTGCATGCATTCTTCCGTATTGGGGAAAACACCGTTGATGCTGGTGTGCGGGATTATTGGATTTTTCGGGAATTGATAATAGCAATATTTCTCTCAACTTCATAGAAATTCAAAGCGTGTAAGGGAGAGTTATAGTAATAACAGTTACTGTGGCATTACAGGGCATTTACTGATTCTCTTTCTGGGAAAAACCACGTGAGGTTTATTTTCAAAAGTGTCAAAATTTGACTTCTTATTTCTGCTAGATTCTTCTGGTTTATAACCAGGTATATACCAAGAAGTATCCACTTAAAACTCTCGGCACGACAAGTATCAGCATAAACTCCGACAGATCTGGTTATCAGAACTGTCTGGGAAGAACAAAGTTGCTGCAACTAATATGCTTGCCGTTTCGATTCTACTCTACTTTGGAATAATGAAATGGATTCAGGAAGAGCTACGACAACTCGACGTAAAAACTCGTAAAATGATAAATCTCCATAGGAGCTTGCATCCTAAAGCGTCTGTTCCACGGTTATACTTCCCCAGATAACAGGGAGGCCGTTATTTTTGAGCTTGGAGTGTCTACATAACAGAATGGTACTGGATGGAGCCAGTAAAGTAATCAGGAGTTCAGAACCCCTACGATGCTTAGTATGGGATCATGAAAATTCAGGGATTGGATCAAATCTTTTCAAAGCAGCAACCCGTGCTGCCGATGAACTTGGTCTTGTATTCGACACTGAACGTACGAACCCTAACTATGTCACCGAGTTGGCACCCGTTCAGCAAAAAGCCCACGTCAAAGCTGCAGAGAGTGAGAGTCTCCTCCAGCTACATAAGGATAAGCCAATGCATGGTGTCTTTTTCAAGAACATTGAAGACCTAGGCTTACCCAGTGACCTGACCTTCTCGTTTCTCAGGTCAGGACAGGATTCATAATGGCCTGTCAGGATGATGTCTTCAGTCTACCGTAGTCGCGTGATGGATATTGAGGTCTCTGACACTAAGTGCAGAGCGTGTCGTGGGGCAGCCGAGATCATAATGCATTTGCTGTACGCATGTCCAGCTTATGCGGTCTCAGCCTATATCAACAGGTATAACACGGTGCTATGACCATTTACGACACGCGTATGGCATAGAAGAGACACCGGTGTTGCCTTATGCTCCAGGAGATATTGAGTCCGTTGTGGAGAATGAGGTGCCGAATGTATTGAAACTACTCATTCCCCACCCTCAGGCATATACAAGCCTGATGTACTCCTTCTCGACCATCAAAGTGGGATGATTTTCTTCATATGGTTTTCGGCTCCCGGCGAAACAAACATCGTCCAAAAAGAGGAGATAAAACGGACAAAAATATCGAGACTTACTCTTTGAACTCCGCAGGCTTTACCCATACCATTCTGTTAAACTGGTGGTTCTGATCATAGGGATACTTGATGGATACGCTGCTCTCAAATCTGAAAATCATACCGGCTTGCCGTGATGCGAAAGAAAACTTAGCCGGAAGAATGCAGACGGCTGTAATTCTTGGTTCACTCCGCTTACTCAGGCACGTGATGCTCGGACTCAGTAGTCACTCACCCCACAGACTTGGGGTGTGTTTACTGGGGTTAAGACACACCAGCACGCCCTCCGGATGCATTGAGAGTCTGAGACAGGCCCTGACTGGGATATTCCTGATGGAAAAAAAAATCTCTCTTCAAATATTCAGCTCAGTGTACCCAAATGTATATATATATATATATATATATATATATATATAACTAAAAGTTCGGGTTGAACCGCGTCTAGAATTTGTTGAAATTCGACGTTTCGGCTCCGATTTTGGAGCCATTTTCAAGAACTGAAATAGAAAGAAAATTAATGAAAGGATAATACGTAATTCTACGCTGAGGTCTCAATCTGCCTACTCCTCAGGTATAATTACGTTAGGTTTTTGTGACTTGACGTCGGGGTCTCAATCTGCCTACTCCCCATGTCTCGTCACTGGTTCTCTCTAAGGTCTCAATCTGCCTACTCCTTCGAGAGAACTGAGGAATTGTGGGTTGAGGAACTGTATTTATAGTGGACGTGGCTGTAATGGCCGTGTGCAATGTATTGGCGCGAGGTGAACTATGGGCGGGAACTGAATTGGCGCTAGATGAGCTGTGTGCGGGAACTTGGTTGGCGCTAAGTGAGCTGTGTGCGGGAACTGGGTTGGTGGGAAATGAGTTTATGCGTGCAATGAGAGGCTTCCAGGTATTGGGAAGTCTACGTCCGTCGTCGCGAGTGTTGAGGCAATTGGGGCGCTTCTCTATCTCAAGGGCTTCTCGGATGATCCTGGTTTGCAGAGTTTTCTCGGTGGAAATTGTTTTTGTGTTTTTGAAGTCTATTTTGTGACCTGTGTCTTCTCGATGTTTATAAAGTGCGGAAGTGGAAGATGCCTGACGCACAGCAAGTTCGTGTTCGTAGACTCTGGAAGTTACTCGTCTGTTAGTCTGGCCAATATAAGTTCTCGGGCAGTCTGAACATGGTATTTCATATATACCTTGAGAATCGTTTGGTATTGTGTCCTTGGGAGATCTGAGGAATTTGGATATTTGGTTGTTGGCCGTGAATATTGTTTTTATCTCGTGTTTTCTCAAGATATTACTGATTTTGTCTGTCACACCTTTGATGTATGGTAGGAAAGCTTTGTGTGGCTGAATACTCTCTAGTGGATCGTTCGTTTTTGGAGGACGGGTCAGTTGATGGCGGATAGACTTGTCGATTAGCGAATTGTTGTAACCATTTTGGAGTAAGGCTGATTTCAGTTTGTCCAGCTCTTGTGGTCTATTCTGGTTGTCGGTAAGCTGAATTGATCTGTATATCAGGGAGTTCAATACGGAGTTTGTTTGTGCTGGATGGTGATGAGAGTTTGCGTGTAGGTATCGGTTGGTGTGGGTCTGTTTCCTGTGTACTGTGTGGGTGAAAGAGTTGTTGGATTTCGTGATGAGAACGTCCAGGAAAGCTAGGGAGTTGTTCATTTCGGTCTCCATTGTGAATTTCATGTTGGGATGGATATCGTTTAGGTGATCTAAGAACGTGTTTAAGATTTCGTAACCATGAGGCCATATGACGAAAATGTCGTCAACGTATCTGAACCAGCAAGTAGGCTTGTGGTCAAATGCTTCTACAGCCCTGGTTTCGAAGTCTTCCATGAAAAGGTTTGCAAGGACTGGAGAAAGGGGGGAACCCATGGGAGCACCTTTCACTTGTTTGTAGTAAGTTCCTTGGAAGAGGAAGTACGTGTTGTTCATACAGTGATTGATGAGGTCCAGGGTGTCTTTTGGAATTCTGTGTTTAGTTTTGAGGATTTGTAGCGTGTCCGTTAGGGGAATGTTTGTGAAGAGGGAGACAACATCGAAGCTCACTAGGATATCGGTGTTCTGGATTCTATAGGATTTGAGAAGGTCTAAGAAGTGGAATGAATTTTTCACGTAGGATGAAGCTTCTTCTGCTCGTGGCTGAAGAGTACTCGCCAGATACTTGGCCAGGTTCTGGGTTGGTGATCCAAAGGCACTGACAATAGGTCGGAGTGGGATATCAGGCTTGTGTATTTTTGGAAGTCCGTAGATACGAGGGGTGCGTGATGACTTCTCTCTAGGGATAGTGGCTTTCTTGGTTTCGGCTGGTAGTTTAGAATTATTGATCAGATTCTTGGTCTTCTTTTCGAGGTAGGTTGTCGGGTCTCGTTGGGTGATCTGATACTCGGATGAGTTTAACAGTGTGCTCATTTTGTCTACATAATCTGAGGTATTCAGAACTACCGTGGCGTTGCCTTTGTCTGCTGGGAGAATGATTATGTCAGGGTTGTTGTGGAGGTTTCTGAGGCAATGTTTTTCGGCAGGTGTTATGTTGGATGGAGGGAGTTTTGCTCTCCTAAGTGTGGTGGCAATATCTTGTCTGGTTTCTTCAGCTGTGTTTTCTGGTAGATGGGTTATAGCGCTTTCTATTTGTGTAATGATGGTTTCTGTTGGGATTCTGTTTGGTGTGATGGAATAATTGAATCCTCTTGATAGTAGTGCAAGGCTAGTTTGATCTAGTGGTGTGTCGGAGAAGTTGTGTACTAATACAGGTGATGCGGCTGGAACCAAAGGTGTGATGGTATTCGTTAACAATGCACAAAGTTTGATTTTCTGTGTTTCTGTTTTCTTATTGCTGATGTGATCTGCTTTGTCTTGAGATATCCTGGTCAAAGTGTCCCAGATGACTGGATGGATATCTACGGTGGATAATTTGCCAAAACATTTGTAGAGTGAGGTGTTGGTGATGTCCAAATTACGTCTGATGTCGTGAAGTGTTTTTCGAATGAGTGCTTGGCTGGCTTTATTGAGAATACGCTGGGCTGACGATGAGGTATCATGATGTTTCAACCGGAAGGCTTTGGGAATGACTCTGTGGTCTCTGCATGATTTGAGGAACGTGAGGTCGCACAGGAGTTTGGATCTTCGGATAAGGAGTGATGAATAGTTTTTCGTGAGATGGAGAATATCTTCCCCGTAGAGGCGTGAAATGTGTTCAGATAGGTTTCCGCGGTCAGATATTTGAAAACTAAAAGTTCGGGTTGAACCGCGTCTAGAATTTGTTGAAATTCGACGTTTCGGCTCCGATTTTGGAGCCATTTTCAAGAACTGAAATAGAAAGAAAATTAATGAAAGGATAATACGTAATTCTACGCTGAGGTCTCAATCTGCCTACTCCTCAGGTATAATTACGTTAGGTTTTTGTGACTTGACGTCGGGGTCTCAATCTGCCTACTCCCCATGTCTCGTCACTGGTTCTCTCTAAGGTCTCAATCTGCCTACTCCTTCGAGAGAACTGAGGAATTGTGGGTTGAGGAACTGTATTTATAGTGGACGTGGCTGTAATGGCCGTGTGCAATGTATTGGCGCGAGGTGAACTATGGGCGGGAACTGAATTGGCGCTAGATGAGCTGTGTGCGGGAACTTGGTTGGCGCTAAGTGAGCTGTGTGCGGGAACTGGATTGGTGGGAAATGAGTTTATGCGTGCAATGAGAGGCTTCCAGGTATTGGGAAGTCTACGTCCGTCGTCGCGAGTGTTGAGGCAATTGGGGCGCTTCTCTATCTCAAGGGCTTCTCGGATGATCCTGGTTTGCAGAGTTTTCTCGGTGGAAATTGTTTTTGTGTTTTTGAAGTCTATTTTGTGACCTGTGTCTTCTCGATGTTTATAAAGTGCGGAAGTGGAAGATGCCTGACGCACAGCAAGTTCGTGTTCGTAGACTCTGGAAGTTACTCGTCTGTTAGTCTGGCCAATATAAGTTCTCGGGCAGTCTGAACATGGTATTTCATATATACCTTGAGAATCGTTTGGTATTGTGTCCTTGGGAGATCTGAGGAATTTGGATATTTGGTTGTTGGCCGTGAATATTGTTTTTATCTCGTGTTTTCTCAAGATATTACTGATTTTGTCTGTCACACCTTTGATGTATATATATATATATATATATATATATATATATATATATATATATATATATATATATATATATATATATATATATATATATATATATATATATATATAATATATATATATATATATATATATGTGTTCAGATAGGTTTCCGCGGTCAGATATTTGAAAACTAAAAGTTCGGGTTGAACCGCGTCTAGAATTTGTTGAAATTTCATATATATATATATATATATATATATATATATATATAGCCTGTTCGAGAAGATGATAGTTATTAATATATGCTCTCAAGCACTCAAACATAGTCAGTCTTCCAGATGATAGTCAGAAAAAATCAATTAAAAATTACAGAATAAGATAATCATACAGTAGCAATTCATTCAACTTTCGAACGAATACCCTGTTTTCCAAATTTGATTACGGAGCATTTCTCAATGTTAATGTGTAGTGCATGTACGTATGATACTTTTACTTTTCTTGTTTTTGATATTACCACTCTACAGCATCTTATCGTATTTGAATGAATAATACAATTCAGTAACATCGACGTACATAATGAAACTTCAACGTGTTCAAGCCTACGGACAGTAGCGCTGTGTATATAATATACAAGATGGGCCCAAGTATTGAACCTTGTGGTGCACTCGATGTCAAATTATAGAAATCTCATAAACATCATCTTCTTTTACTTTTTGCGATGTATTTGAGAGATATGATGCAAAGAATTTGATAGAGATATTAGTTGTAGTTTATATAAAAGTCTGCTTCTTTCCTTCCAAACCATACTGTTATTTCTATCTGTGTAAAATGGAATAATGGAATAGGCTTGCCAATAAGCTAATAGACTGAGAGAAGAACTGAACTCAATCCAGTAGCGCAGAAAAATTGTCAGCAATTGACAGAAAACAAAGGAGTAACAATCATTATTCAGATGAATCATTATGGTGAATAATTTGATTTTTTGGTATTTGAATAAATACCTATTTAAATCAAATTATCCCATTTTCCCGCGATCTAATTAACAAATAAAAATTAATATAATGGAAAACTGCAACAATACAGAAAGATAATAATTCATACGCTCCCCTTTGATGACCCACCTGGGATCAAGTATCCCTGTTCTCTCTGCCAATTGATGTTCTGGTTCCCGGAGGGCGGTTGAAAAAAATCCTACTAATTCATTATGGTCGCAGGAATTGCGATATTCCGTGACATAAAAAATAAAATATATATTGTGAAATTGTTAGAAACATAGCCTTGGTGGCCGATCTACATGCACCGTGTGCGCTGTAGATTATCTAGATTAAAATATAACAATTATTATTGTCGAGATGATTAAAAATTTACCGACTTCAATTATCTCGCAATTGGCACGCAAATAACGAACAACGTGAATTACGGTCATATGAAACGATGATATGATTGTCTGTGGCGAAATATACACATGAAAACTACCAAATATACATTCACCCACACATACAGTGAGCACGTAAAGGTTGGAACAAATTCGTTCAAAGTTTGATATGGCCATTGGGGAAAAAAGCTCAGACACGTCGATTTTCTTTTTCAGTAGCGTATTTTTTGTTTGCCATCCCCACAAAAAAAAACTGGTGGGGTTAGATCAGGAGATCTAGCTGGCCATTCTGAAAATCCCCGTCTGCCATTCCATCTGTCAGGAAACATAATATTATCGAGGTATTCACGTACATATCGTGCGTGAATTGTCCGATAGCTGAGCATTTTGATGATGTGGGTACAGAGCTGCAAATGCGATAATTGAGTGAATATTTTGTCACCGTTCAATGAACCGTCAATAAAAAAAGGTCCCACAATTGTATTACCAACTATTCCCGCCCACACGTTTACTGTCTTTGGATACTGAGTGTACCCTTCCAGAGAGGTTTCTCTGGTGCCCAGTAGCTAAATTCTCAGAAGGTGGACTCATTTGAGACAACACATTGCCGTATGAATTGCGGATCATTTTTACATCGATCCATCATTAATTCACAAAATTCTTGTCTGCGATCAAAATCATCTTCATTAAGTTCATGAAATACTTTCACTTTATACGGCTGCCACTTATTCTTTTTTAGGCATTATAGAACAGACGTTTGACACATTAATTGCTCCAATGCCACTAGGCGAGTAGTTTTATGAGGATTTCATTGATTTTCTTGCAATGATAATAATACATCCAATTGTTGATCTTCCGTAACGAACTTTCTTATAATTATCACCAACATTGCGAATATTTCTAAATTTTGCCTCGACTTTGCTCACTGTCGAATGTGTGACAGATCTATCGGGATATTTATTGTTGAATGAATCTCAGCTTGCGTACTGGACGCCATCAAAAATATGAGTAGACCAAAAAATGGGCAACTGAAAAAGAAAATCGACGTAACTGAGCTTTTTTCCCAGTGATCATATCAGGCTTTTAACGAATTTGTTCCAACTTTTACGTGCTCACCGTATATGTCTATACATTGAGTGTAAATGAGAAACTATCTGTTTTGGAATGTCCCAATGAATGAAAATGATCTTTTTGGGGTTACATTCGTACTTCTTTTAGCCTCTTATAATAAATCAATCAAGGAATGCTTGAAAGTGGGTTGTACCTGTGATCACTTGACAGCTGTGATCGTAGACGGATATACACTGATGAAGACCTTCAATTCCGAAACCGGTGTGCAGTTGGTTGTCCGTTTGAATCAGGCAAAGTCCTACTATTTGCCTCTTGAGCTGTTGCAAAGGTGCATGTTTCTTCAAAGTAAAGATTTTTGTACATATGTATGCGAGACATCGTTTTTGTGTGTAATTGTTCAACTTTCATTCTACATATCCCAAACAAATTCAAACAGAGAGTTATGTAAGGATATATGAGTGAATGTCAGTATGTGTCACTATATAATTTGCATCTCTGGGAAAACATTTGTTGAAAATGCAAGCATTTCATTTGTTTGGGATTACCTTCGAAACACTGTACTTCCCTAGCCAACTACGATCCAATTTCCCCTTTCCAAAACCACCGCTGAACTATCCAATTATGCAAATAGTTAGTAATTTTTAATGACCTGCGGAAAATACCTCAAAACCAATTCACTTTGTTGGGAAAAGATTAAATCGGTCTCTCGTATTTAGAATCTGCAAGAAATCGAATAATTGTTAAGTCAATAATATGGAAAATATGAAAATGTTCAGGTTGAATGATAGATGAAAGGACTCAGGATATTATTTGAAATAACACTAGATCTACGATAACCAGTTGCAAATCCAATTGGAAAGAGGATTCCTCGACCTATATGAAGTTAGCGAGACAACTCCGAAAAAATTTATAACAGATTATTCTGTAATTTGCCCCTTTTTTGTAGCTAATTAGTTGAGGAGAAAAAAATTTGTTGCTCTTTTTTTAAAAAAGATATGTTATGTTTCGCTAACTTCTTATAAAATTATGGATACTTCAGAACTGTGAAAAAATAGAAATTACGGAAGTTGAAGTTGAAGTTAGCGAAACATGACATATTTTTAAAAAAAAACAGCAACAAATTTTTTTTCCCGGGCCTCTCAGTTTCTGGGATTTATGGGCAGTTATAATATGTATTATCACTTGTTTCAGTCAACCAGTGCGACTTTCTGATTTTTGGTATCGCATTCGCATTTCAGTTCGTTCAAGCAAATAATGGAAATTCTTCAAATGCTTACTCGAAACATTTTCTGGAGAATAACCCTGTATGGTATATGTTATTCCGTAATTAAGTTGAAGTTTTCAGTAAATACGGTTTCGCCTGTTAAAAGGTGGCCTGAGAGATGTGTAGCGGAGTGTAAAATAACCGGAATGACCTTACCCAATAATTACATGGTTTTTCTGTGATTTTATTTAGTTTTGTTGTGGTTCTTTAGGAATTGTGTCACAATCGTACGTGCGAAACAAACTTAAGAAATGTAATACGGTTTTCGAAACGCACGGCTCAATTTTTAATTTAGAACCGTTTAACGTTCATTATCGAAATTGGACTTTGAGAGGCGAATTTTAGAATTTCGAATAGAAACCGTTAGTAGGTGATACGATTCTTTTCACTTTTATGTGTTTTCTCAGTAGGGAACTCATATTTGTAGGATTGTTTTTTGGGATACAGGTGGATATCTATACTGGACATTCCTTTTGGATATTGGAGATATCCAGTTGATATCCGGTGGATATTTTATAGACGTCGGACGGATATTCCAAGTGAAAGAAGCTGATGGACATCCCTAAGCTATCGTTCAGGGATATCCATGAGATATTGCTCACGGGTATCCGTCAAATGTTGTTCAGGGACTTTCACAAGATATCCACATGAATGTCTGAAGACATAGTTCACATATATCCATTAGATATGTTCTGGGGTTATCCAAAATATCGTTGAGGAATACCCATGCATATGATATGATTTTTTCAAACTTTGTAGTGGGTTGAAAATGACATATTCGATTATATCGAAAAAACGCCGAAAAATTTTCATATTAAATTAATAAAAATTGTATTATTGGTATGAGAAAACAATAATTAATCGAATAAAATGCTATCATATCCGAAAAATATTAGAAACGAGAGGATCAAAAATCAAATGTTTCTATACTCTTATTGAAGAAATAACAAGTTACACTACTCTAACTGAATATAAAAATATATTAAATAATAAAATACTCTTGCTGAATTCAAAAAGAAATTAAAAACCAAATTAGTCCAAACAGATTACTTAGACTATGACAATCTCAGTAAAAAAATCATGGAAAGGGGAGGATATAGATACTGTTGAATATTGTTACTGAAAATTGATATCGTACTTGGTATTCATTTTATTTTGGCTTCGGATTTTTATAGCCATTTGTAGAATATCTTCTAAATGCCGATTCAGATACAAGCATGCCCATGCAGGGTTTTTGAAGCACGGACTGTTTACTCACGTTTCTATGGGAAGAACATATTTTTTCTGAAATCGTTTAAGAATGCCCACTTTCTCGGAGCAACTTCAGGCCTCAAAATACGCTAATCTAGTATTTTAGTCCGTTGCTAAGCAACGAACTTTACCGGACCGTTTTCGGCACTAAACTGTACGGGAAATTACTTTTTCTACAAGCGTGCGTGTTCCGCCCTATTCCCGCACGCAATTTAGTTTGAGAGGTGTCATATTCCCGCACTAGTGCGGGAAAAATTTTCCCGCACGCTAATGTCACTTCAAGTGAGTTTTTCCCGCACTAGTGCGGTAATAATTTTTCCCGCACGTGAAAGTTTGTTCAAGAGCATCACATAAGATGTTTCAATGCTCTTGTAGAAAAAATCTTGATCCTTACTCATACGGAAAGGTACTATCCCGCACTCGACTGCTTACCCGAACTCCGCTTTGCGTCGTTCGGGTAACGGCAGTCTCATGCGGGAATAGTACTCTTTCCGTACTTGTTAGGATAATAACTATTCCCGTATCGTAAAGGATCCGGAAAATTTTTGACGGCTTGTATACATTTTAGACAGTAAATGAATGCACGCAAACAATAAGTATAATTCCTTAATTTATGATAATGCTGATTGCGATTTCAGAAAAAATAGTATGTGTATCTCGTAGTAAAAGCACGTTCCCAGACATCAATGCTTGTTGGCCTCGGCTTATCGCCTCGGCCAACAATTTACATTGTCGTCGGGGAATGTATTGCTTTTACTACTAGATACACAATATACTATTATCTGGTTCTGTAATAATTTTGTCAATACTGGAGTAATACCATTTGAGTTTTTCAAATAATCCCGATGTATCTTTTATCTCATGCAGGGTGGGCACGCATGTATCTGAATCAGCCTCAGAGGCAGTGAAAAACTCATAATAGCATTACTCCAGCATTGACAAAATTATTCCAGAACCAAATACAATATGTTCTTGTCATAGAAACGTAAATAAAACGCGTTTAAAGCGGTCGTGCTTCAAAATCCGGCATGGGCACGCATGTATCTGAATCAGCCTTAATGGATATCGAATACATCTTATCGATATTCATATAAAGTCCAGACAGACTTTACCGTTATTTTTATAAAGATACAATTTGTGTACTTTCAAGAGAGAAAAATGCATCGATATTCAAAGTTCTGCTCGATATTCACACTTAGACGTAGAATATTTCCTGGAGGATATGATTATTTTGAAAACGATATGATTTACAAACGATGAAGAGACAAAAGAAATCATCGATTTTCAAAAATAAGCTGATTTATAATTATTTAGGATTGTTTTGGATATGTTATGGTCATCTGTAAATATTCAAGAAAAAACAATGATACGAGTTGGCTTTTTTTGAGATATAAAAGTTGTGTGCAAGATCGAATGATGGAAAAATTATAGTTTGAAATCTGATTTTGTCATTATTCAAATTAAATTTTGTTTGGATATCTGAAGGATGTCCATTCCAAATCCCGACCAGAATTGGACATGAAACTGATATCCATAGGATATCGTCTGTTATTCTCGTACAGGCACCGCGAAACGTAAAAAAAGTACTCTGTGCTAATAAAACACGGTAGAAAATTTTATATCAAAACTTTAACTTGAAAGACTTTAACAAATTACTATTTTACAATACCATGGCAATTGTTTGGCCACACAATGGCATCTTCAAGTTAGATTATATTTCTGTTTGATGATATATAACTTATAAAAAACTAACTCCTTTCGTATCTGGAAGACCTAAGAGCAGGTGGCCATATGTATCTCTATAATAGATAAAATTTCGTTGTAGATTACATTTCAACTGTCTGGCAAAATAAAAATAAATTTTCATTTATTGAGTAGACAGGCCCGAGGCAAATGATCAACGTTTAGTTTGATATTTCCCGTTAGATCAACTGCCAGTAGATTAGCGAATATTTCATTTAATTGGCGTCTGTAATCTCAGAACCAGTTTCAACATCCGAATACGAATCTGATCAGACGATAGAACGCCAACTTGAAATAGACACTTTCAAATAATATTTTGTGAGGGTTGCGAATGAAGATATTAACCTGAGAGCGCTATAATAAAATACAGGAATGCATACAGACAGATTAGACTTCTCAACGCAACTCGGGTAATTTTTATACGGTATGTCCTTCAATAACGTGTTAATATGCCAGGGTGATTCTTCAGGTCATTTTATGAAGAAATGCTTGCATGAACATCTGCCCGCAAACAACGGCATGATTTTTTTCTACAGCGTTATTTTATATCAACGAAAGTACTTGCCAATATACATTTAAGGATTCTTGTTTTGATTGGTTGATTGAATTTGATTTTTTGTTTCAGGTTTTCGGGTCCAAAGCCGAACTCCAGCTACACACGCAAGCGCATATGCGCGAAGCAAAACCTTACAAGTGTTCGCAATGTTGCAAAGCATTCGCCAATAGTTCCTATCTATCACAGCACACCAGGATACATTTAGGTATCAAACCCTACAGGTGTGAAATTTGCCAAAGGAAATTCACTCAACTTAGCCACCTCCAACAACACATTCGTACGCATACAGGCGACAAACCTTACAAGTAAGTTTTTTCAAGTTGAAGTCAATTCAAATAAATGAAGAAAATGTTTCATTATCACTTCCAAAAAAAATGCCTTGTATTCATTTTGGATCAAGTTCTTCAGTAATGGTTATTTTTCTTTAGTTTCGGGAACAGATACAAGAACTTAGAAATCACTGAACGTACTGAAGACCATTATCATAATCTGGGCTCAAACTATGTGGTGATATAACCAGCACTGTAACAGCCGTTTTAAAAAATTGGCCCTAACTTGTAAGTCTGTTGGATAATCTTGTTAATTTCATCTTCATCTTATCAAACAATATCTGAAATCGTGATTAGTTAATATCATAACAGCACTAAAGCCGAATTATAATTAACGTCAGTGATGATAATTTTTACAGAAGAGAGAGAATGTGTCTAAAAGAGTTGTTCTCACTGATAAATCATTTTTTTTTATTGTCTTAAGTTAGACAATAAAACAATAGCGATATCAACAATTATTCTTATAGCAACACAAACAAATATCCAATAAATAGTGAGATTATAACATGACGGTACAATGTTCTCGTATACCTTTAAGCCAGAATATAAAAAGACAATGCGGTAACTTAATTCACCTGAAGACGATTAGATTCAATCATTCGTCGTGAAAAATATGACACGAGAATAAACACAGTTGATCGACATCATTACCTTCCCCACCCTTGGTTTTCATAACTTTCTGAACAAAAATAAAACATTATTATTATTATCTCTTGGATCTATCGCTCTCTTCTGGTATAATTATGCTAGTAACACTCTTTGTATGTTAATAACAATGATTGAAGAGTGACATTTCAGACGAATGCCTTTCAGTTTCGGCAATAGCCCAGCTGCCTTCCAATGGTAATGGTAGGTATGGATGGTGACTGATGCGCTGTAACCTAATTAGGTCTATTGTGAACCATCTTTTTCTGCTATTTCAAGGTGTTCTCGTTTATAGCAGCCTCTCACGCCCCAAATCCTTGGGGAATTTAAGGATTTTGAGGAGGTCTATTCGTGGTATTTCTCCCACAATCAGCTGGTGTGCTCCCAGTTTATTCAATATCTTGTGATGTACAGCATAACACTCCATCAATATAATATGGTGTGGTGTTTCTGGATGTTCCCCACAGAATCTACAGGTGCTGTCCTCCTCTAAGCCTAGCTTCCTTAGGTGTTCTTTGAGTCTGCAGTGTCCCGTCAGAAATCCCGTGATTCTCTTTAGACTAGTTTTGCTGAGGTTAATCACTGTCTTCGATCTTGCTCGGTTCAAGCTGCCGAGGATATCTTTGGCCTGCCTTAGCCTTGGAAGCCTTTGCCAGTATGTTGCTCTCATTGCTTCTTCAGTTTTATTGAGTTCTTGGAAGTAAGATTTTCCAAGTCCGCAGAATGGTTCTGGCCCGATCAGTGCCAGGGTATCTGCTTGTTCATTGCCCTCCACACCGACGTGCCCCGGCACCCAGAGGAGGATCAGTTTGTTGTTCCTGCCTAGATCACTAAGTTTGTGTAGGCATTTCCAGACCATCTTTGAGTTGATGTTATATGAGCTCAACGATTTGATGGCTGCCTGACTATCGGAGAGGATTGCGATTTCCTTGTTCCGGTATTTCCTGTCGAGGTTGAATTGAATGCACCTTTCTATGGCGTGAATTTCCTCTTGAAAAATACTGGGGAACTGGCCCATGGGTTCGAAATATTTGGTGCGAGGCCCAAAGACGCCTGCTTCAATTCCGTCGGGAGTTTTGAACCCGTCCGTGATATGGAATTCTTTTCCCAGTGCTCGAATGGATTCTATGCTCCATCCACTCTTGGTATTTAATTCCGTTCGAAAAAAATTTTCGAAACTAAATTTCCTGGTAATTTCGTCAGTTGGGAGATCGGCAAGTGTGCACTTTTGGTTGGGGTTGAGCCCCTTACGTTGTGTGCTGTCTCTTTGAGTCCGACATTAGCCAACCTGAGGTTGGCTCCCCAAGCAGTTCTCTGCACCATTATATGGAGAGGAGTGAGGTCCAGAATTACGTCTATTGCTGCTGTTAGCTGCCTTCCAAACAAGTATTTCGAATCTGTGAGGAACAACAATACTTACTCACTTCTGTATACCGAAACCAACATCTGCAGAGTATCAGCCTTTTCAGAAAAATTGTGGTATTTGTGGGATTCAATCTATCCTAGATAGATTCAGTAAAGATGATTTGTGGAAATTTTTCATAGAAGCGCCGGACGTTACGTATTTATTTTTGAAGTTGGTAGCCATTTACGATATTTTTGGATCTTGAAGAAGATGTGAATTATGCGATTTGCACTCACATGATTCAAAGAGGAAGGAAGCGTATTGGTTAGTACTATCAGACCGTTTAAGGCATTTTTTAATACTTTTCCATTCAATCGTTTTCCACTTCAATTCCGATTGAATTTTATTGAATATATCAGGCAAACGTATGTACAAGAAAATAAAAAAGGCCTTCAGAATCATAAGTACATGGTTCATCTAATTAGACTGGTGAATGTATATTTTTACATTGAATTCAAATTATCCAAACACAATTTTCATTATGTTTCTTCAAATCATTAGTAAAACAACACGTGCATATAAATGTATATTAATGGAAACAATACCAATCGATTTTCACAAATTGAATGGAGCATTTGCACTATGACTTAACTGAATAGATTTTTTTTCCTGCTTATTTGAATATGAATATTGAATATATAGTTCACATTTTTATTGGCAAGGTCAATACAGCAATAATCATAGCAGACTATAAAAAACTTTCACTTCTGCGATTTTTTATAACGCTTTTGTGCCGAGATCTAGAATACAATTCATTGCTTATTTATGTAAAATTGTGGAATGTAATGAATAGATCGAAACGGCTATTATTTAATCGTACGGTTCAACAAATGGAATACGGAATGTCCTTTTTCTGTTAATATAATTTATCTGTAGAGGATGACAACCGAATGTTTTCTGATTGCTGTGTGAATTTGGACAATAAATAATAAAAATGCACTTAACAATAATTTTAATAATTCATTTCAAACTCAATAACTATAACTGTTTTAATTTATTATTACTTATTTATATCACTATCGCTGTCTATTTATAAACTCTAAAACTAACTATATCTGCCACTAATCTCCACTCGAACCATCTCGTGTATTCTTCTTTGTTCCGCTCGTGTCTAGATGGAGCTGTATATAACAACTCGGAACGATGGGGCATCGGAATGCGATAAACACACATACATGCACTGTCAACAAACCAAGGTCGGCGGTCAGGTCCGGCTCTAGATTCGTTACAACATGTTATCTAATTGTTCTTTATTTTTCTAGATGCAGACACCCAGGATGCCAGAAGGCCTTTTCGCAGCTGAGTAACCTCCAGTCGCATTCGCGGTGCCACCAGACAGACAAGCCGTACAAATGTAACTCGTGCTATAAGTGTTTTAGCGACGAGCCCTCGCTGCTGGAACACATTCCGAAGCACAAAGAGAGCAAGCACCTGAAGACGCACATCTGCCAGTATTGCGGAAAGAGCTACACCCAGGAAACCTATCTCAGCAAGCACATGCAGAAGCACGCCGAGAGGACGGACAAAAGGCCGCCAATAGGACCAGGGCTAGGTGAGTTTTGCATCAGTTATCCAAAAGCCATTCAAGTTTTAAATGTCTCATCGTAAACATAATTTAATGATTAGGTGTTGTGAATAGGGACTTTTTTTTTCTTCTGTGTTCTGGGTAGGCTGTGTTACTAACACCATACGCCACCTTAGGAGCAGCACTGTTGAACGCAACAGTGAATCATGCAGGACTCACCCCAATCAAGCCATGAGATTTAAACAATTTAGTCGGTGGAATTAAATTGAAAAAATCCCAGCTCCCGTTGCCTTAGGAACTATAACCGTGGAATGGGCGATTCAGAGGTCGTATTCTTGACTATTCGCAATAAGAACGAGTGCTCGTATCGTTTCAATCTCAAGTTATTGGTGGCGCTGAAATGACATGTAGAGAAAATTAGACTGTGACGCTACAGGTACACATTCAATAAACCGAGGCCGGCTAGTCATTTGGTCAGGTCTGGACTCATATTTGTTTCAATATTTTTTTTGTGAAAATAACAAACAAATTGTGTTCCTTAGGTTTGCTTATGAAGTCCGAAATGAACGTACTCAAGTCGCATCATCGTCTACAACATTTTAACACTCTTAGATATATTTACGGATGATAACGAAAATGTCTTATATCAATAGTTTTTTTATTGCTTTACCTCAACTTTCAGCCTTTCAGGTTTCAGTAACTTACTTTTTTGGAATATTGTGCTTTATACACGTTTTCGAAATTATATTATGATATTTTTTATATTTTTCCAATATCCCAACTTATTTGGCTCTGCTTCATCAAATCGAAAGAATTTCAATTATTTAAAAATCAGAATTTTTCCCAGGCTTGAACCATCGTGGCCTGGACCATCCCTATTGGCCCAAAGTGAGCCCGGACAGTGCCGAAAACATGCACGACTACCCCAACGACATTCCTCGGCAGATTTTGGAGCAGAACGAAGACTTGGTCATCATCAGGCAGCAGCTCGGACAAAATCCTCCTGCGCCACCCGGCACGCCCAACACCAACCTGGGTAACTACGATACGTCCATTTCGAAATCGAACACCAACTCCGCATTTACTCCGATCAACTCTATGTCGGGTCACTTGAACCTGAACCACCATCAGCTGGCTCCGAACAGACCTTATATCTATGATGCTTTGAGTTTCCAGAAGCAAAACAGTTTGGATATACCTAAATCTCAGCCGTCTAACGGCTTCCCCAATCAGCTGATCAGCCTACATCAAATTAGGAACTATGCTCACCAACCGAACCCTACTTCTCTGATGGAGCATTCCATTTTAGGTTTAGGGAAAGATAAGTAAACCGCTGGCTATGTATTGAGTTTGTTTTTCACGGAAATTGTGATCGGATGCTCGCCCGTGATCTCGTACTATTTTTATTTATAAGGCTATGTTGCAATTAAATTCCCGAGTTGGTTGTAGACCAACGGAATTTAATTGAAACAGATTTTTCAATGGGGTTTTGCATAGACATTGTAATATCCGTGAAAGAGTATGTGGGTGGCGGTTTTTTTCGAAAATCTTTTACATTTTTCGAAGATAACGTCATTCGGCTAATAGGGAAAGATATAAAGACATTGTGAATAATTATAACTATTAAGATTGTACAGAAGAATCATTGTAGTTCAATTTTATTTTTGTGGACCAGAATTCAACGTTTTACATAGAAATATTTTTTATTTGATTTTGCTAAAGATTTATTTTCTGTTTGAATTTTTGTCCCCAAAACAGAATAGCTCAATATAATTTATTTATGAAACATATATTTTCATTTTTGGTTGCAAGACCAACAAACTCGTTCATATAATTTTGGCGAATGCTCTTTTATTTTTCATTACTTGGGAGACATTAGAATTTTTACATTTCGACAGTTGTGGATATAGTTAAGTTTTTGGTGCAAATCTAGTATTAATACAAGCTGTATAAAAAGTCCTATGGAGTATAAATTATCGTTCAAAAAAACTTCTGGGACGTTTTTATGCAATTTGTAAATGGTAGTGTTAGAAAAAGTTAACTTTTATTTGATTCTGCTTATTATTGATATATTCCAAAATTGTATACCAATTGTGTATATTATTCCGGATTACGTGTAAATATTTTGTTGCCAATTTACGTTATCTCTAACGTTATCACATCACTTGTTAATTTAAGTTTCAAAACAAGCTTTAAAGTATTACCTAGGATTGAATTTTATTTCATTTATTGTTAACATATTGATGTATATGTTGAGTTTGTATAATATTTTTTCAAATTATGAAATTAAGCTTTCCTAGCTTGTGATTATAGATGTATTTATGAAGAAAAGGTTTTTGTTACATACTTTATTAATAAAAAGTACTATCATTTATATTTTCTTTTTGTCTCATTCATTTCACTTCCTTTTTTTACTTTCCAAGAGGACACAGGAAGATCTGTATTGAATTTCGCATGTTACTCACTTTAATCAAGCGTTTTATTAGGATGACAATTTTTTAGACAAGAGCAATATTATTTGAAACGCGGTTTATGAATAAGTACCATATTTTGTTTTGATATAAATATTTATATCTGTGATATTTTTTCGTACTGAAAGAAACATTTTAAGAGATAGTCAATTTGTACATATTGAAACAGATTTTTAAGATTGGATAAAAGGTGTTAGGTTAATGAAAGTGAGAGAAGTCAGTTCCGATCCCAATATAAAAGAATTCAAATATGTTCAACTCAAAAGTGTAAAATATATACATAATTATCCCTACTATGTGGTGAATGTAAGATCACATTACTTATCTCCTTTTCGAATTTTTACCAACACAACGAATTTTTCTTTCTGTTAATTTTTCACTTATAGAAAACTTAGACATTTTCAGCACATTTTAGAAATAATACTTTCAAGTTGTCGGTGTCCTTAAGATTTAATGTTATATAGAATGTTCATTGAATGTATAAATAAATTATTTAAATCTCTAATTGTTGTTTTCTTCAAAGTTATCGAATCCGCAGACTTTACAAAAATTTTCTTGAACGATAGTTTGAGCATCTACAACATTCTGAATAATCTGTACCAATCTGATGCTTGCTTGGAATGTGCACTGATCTTATCGGGTGGTGCTGCAACTTTATCGGGTTTTCCCATTACAGCTTGAAAGTGAATGAGCCACCAAAAAGTAGTAAGTCAATAATAATATTAGCCGTTCTCTCCGCATCGGCAATGCCCATGAATAAAAATCTAGTTTTTTTTGGTGGCTTGTAGTAACACCTAGTTACTATTAGGAATATCTCTTGAAATCGAAAAAAGCCACTTTCATTTTTCCCAATATCGGGAAATCTTGCTTTTAAGGACTGTCCACTGGCAATTATGGACAATTAATCGGCTCCGGACTGTAAAAAATATCTTTCATCGTTATAAAAGGCTACAGTAAATAATAAATAGTACAATGTTTCAATCAAAAAATGTTAGTCCACCTAACGATTATGTATTGATGATGAGTATTTAGCGCTCTGATGAAAAATATTTCCACAAAATACAAATTATTCTTCAAAAATATTTAATGATATAACTAGTTATTCAAAATGTCTTCAATGTAACTGGCTATTTGAGCTCTAAAGTCGTGCATTCTGTCAGAACCTTGATTGAATGAAAAAGTCCCGTTTTATGGAAAAATAAGATTATTTCTCACTAATTATCGGAATCAAGGTTTTATAATAATTCAAGAGATCTGACCAGAAGACTAACCAGAAAAATATTTCAAATGCATATTTATTTTGCTTGAAATTCAGATGACCACTTTCAGGTATTAATTTTTTTGTTCAGTAAGCGAAAGGAACGGAGATGCTGAGTTTCAAATATTCAAAGAAAAAGAAGGTAAGTTTGCATTATACGGATTCTATCCAGTTTCTTTTTAACTGTTTGTCGTATCGTATTTGATTTATTGTGAAAACAAATAATTTCGACTACGCTCGAAAAACTGGATAATTGAGTCAAATATCTGGCAGAAAACAACTACTTGGCTATGCCTTTGGGGTCACTTTATGAGTTTACGAGGGGTTAATATTTTTTTTCTATCCGTTAGGCCCTGTCTCCGGAGTACCGACATATCTAGAGGGTGTGCTATTGTGTCATTAACCCCCGTAAACATTCCCCACGTCTGTGGTGATTACTGGGTCCGAGAATCATGTGCGGAGTGAACCAAGAATTACGGCTTTCTGGATTCGTCTGGCTAAGATTTCTGCCGCATCACGGTAAGCCAGTACAATTTTCAAATTCGAGAGCAGCATGTCCACCAAGTACTCCCTTGATCAGAACTACCATTTCAACAGAATGGTTTGGGTAAAGCCTGTGGAGTTCAAAGATTAAGTCTCGATATTTTGTCCGTTTTTTCTCCTCTCTCCGGATGATGTTCGTTTCGCCAGGAGACGAAAACTCTATGACGAAAATCGTCCTACTATGATGGTCGAGGAGGACTACATCAGGCTTATTGACTTGTATTTGCCTAAGGGTATGAGTAGTTTCAATAGATTCGGCACTTCTTATTCTCCACAACGGACTTAATATCCCCTGGAGCATTAGGCAACAGCGGTGTCTCGTCTATACCGTACGAATGTCGTAGATCGTAGCACAACACACGTAGCGCCGTGTTATGCCTGTGGATATAGGTTGAGACCGCATACGCTGTAGAGGCTGAAAACAAATGCATTATTATGGTCTCAGTTGTCCCACGACACGCTCTGCATCTAGTGTCAGGGATCTCATCTATACCCATCACGCGACTACGGTAGAAGAGGGTGTTGAAGACACTATCCTGGCAGGCCATTATGAATCCCTTGGTTTCCGACTTCAGTCCACTTGACCTGAGAAATGCGAAGGTAAGGTTTCTGGATAAGCCAAGGTCTTCAATTTTCTTGAACAAGACCCCATGCCTTATCCTTATGTAGCTATAAAAGACTCTCACTCTCCGCATCTTTGGCGTGGGCTTTTTGCTGAACCGTTTCCAACTCGGAGACAGTTTGGATTCGTCCGTTCAGTGTTGAATACGAGACCGAGTTCATTGACTGCACCAATCACTGCTTTTTCATAATGACACAGTTAGCAGAGAAGGAGATCTGAACTCTTGATGACTCTACATGCTTCATTCAGAACAATTTTTCAACAGTGTTTACCTCTTGGGAGTAGCGTTGTTGTACCCCATGATGAGCTCATGCGATGTTGTATCAAACGCCTTGCGATAATCGATCCAGGCCATTGAGAGGTTACGCTTATACTGCACGGAGTCCTGCGTGATACATGTCGATCAGCAAGTCCATCGACCCCCTTATTTGGCTCTCTTCGCTCATGTATCCGTTCATACACCGGATCAACTGCGGAGAGTATTCGCATATATAAGATGCGGGTATAAACATGTTATCGGTCTGTAGTTCTTTGGATCAGACAAATCTCCGTTTTTGTGAATTAGTACGGTTCGTCCTTGACAAACCAATCCGGAATCAGTTGCTCCTCATCTAGCCATGAGGTAAAAACTGTTTCCAGGTAGTTGTGGGTACTTTCATGGAAAATTTTTCCACCAGTAGTTATTTAGCCCATCAGTTCATTGAGCTTAGGTTGACGAAGCCTCCTACAGAAAGCTTCGAACTGCGCTAGGGCTGAAGTATCTACGTTAAGTGGTTTGCGGAAATTCGTAAATGTTCTTCCAGAAGGTTTCCACCCGATCAGACGACGGCAAGTTATGCACAACACGTGGAGGCTCTTGGAAGAGGTGAGGTTTATCGCGAAACTTCATGTTTTCCACGATGCTTCCCGCCCGCCACAATAGTGACTTTTTTGCAGCCACCAGAACTCGTATAGTATCAAGACAGTGCCGTTTGATGGTAAACAGCACGCCTTGATCAAGTGTGTGGTGAGCTTGACTCAATTTTGGGCATTCGCCGCACTGCGGACGAAGGGCCTATTGGTCGCCACACACTGGATACGAGACGCGTGTTGTCTCGCCGACTTGATCTCAGCTTCCATCTTGTAAATGAGTCGTTCATGCCTCCCAATCAGAGGGCCCTCCTCTCTGTTTGAGACAATATCTGAGCAGCGTTATTTTGATTTGCCAGATGTCAGCCTCTTCTGAAAGGACATCGTCAATTTCCGCATCCACCCCTGAAGTTGTTGTAGCTTCAGGGGATTGGTGTTATGAAGCGCTCTGCGGGTTATGATGCCTTTCGTTGGCGATATGATGCTGGCCTCTTCGACAGCCAGAACGACACGTGACATATCTGCCACTTCATTAACCGGCTGAGGAGGGGCTCTGACATAGCCTCAACCCTGAAGATGAGAGAGTATTCCAGCATATCATCTGTTTTTTATTTCAGCAAAATATTTCTATTTACAATTTGTTTTAATGGCAGTATCAATAGTAGCAGGCTCTTATATGGATCTTCCTCAGAATACTCAGAATTACACATCATTGTGTCACGATAGCGAATTACGAGATGTGTTGGATGATCCAAAAATGCTTGAATGTCTGGGGTCCGGATATGCAAGACGAAGCAAGAGTGCAATGTAAGCTTCAAATCCCCGTAAGTATTCGCCCGATTTCTGGCAGCGATTTTTCATCTGTGAATGATGACATGTTTCATATCTTTTTGAACATCAAGTTCAAACTCATGTCCGCCATCTAGTTGTTGTTAATTGTTGTGGTATGCACACCAGTATCAGTTCCATTTTTCAACTTCCTGAATATTTCACTATTCACGGCAAATACTATATAATAATAGCCGGTTTCTGCCAGCATAGGCTATGCCTTTGGGTACACTCTATGAGTGTTTACGACGGAGTACTTTTATTTTAGTTCATTAAGTAGCCATCGATTCAATCTTGGTTTTATATACCTCAATTGTCAATATTTTTCATAATTCAAGAATTTTGTCTTTTCTAAATTTCTGTGCGGTTAGAGGACGGCTCACAGACCACTTGCCCTGACGCTCATTTCACTTCACTTTATATAAACAAGTTGTAGAACAAGAACAAGAATCTTTCCAGTTTGCAGTATCATGTTTTTCGTTAAAATAGAAGTATCACCACAGATAGAAAATAAATACATTTTCCCCATTATAATGAGGTACCTAGGGACTGCCTGTTTTACCTACTACGATTTTATGAAGTGAATTAGCAACAGGGTTTGGTATATTTCAGTAAACAGCAGTATATTGAACTATAAAGGCGAATGTAGAGTATAAAATGAGAATGGGCTAAATTTTTATGAAATTATTACTTTTCACCAATTATGCCCAATTCTACATGTGACATATTTAGTTATTTACGATGCTGAAATAAATTTGTCCAAATAATAACTCCGAGAGCAGAAGAAAAATATTAAATGTACTTTGGAAAACGACTATGTGACATATTTAGTTATTTACGATGCTGAAATAAATTTGGCCAAATAATAACTCCGAGAGCAGAAGAAAAATATTAAATGTACTTTGGAAAACGACTAAGTGATTCATATCTATAAAACAACACTAGCAACCTTCTTAACCTGCATGTACCTTCATCAAAACAACAATCAAAATTTCAAATTCTCCATTTTCACATTCATAAAGTGATGATTCCATTCTTTTCGTAACTGTAAGGACATCAACGAAGAAATATCAAGCAAGACGACAGCGTGAAACATTTTTCATATACTTTGAAATGATAATTGATTGATGTCTTTGATCATGATTATCACATTTTCAATAAATGATATATCTTTAATTTGGATTTATTGTCCAACACCATCTATCTCTATGTAATCATAACAAATACAGTGTTAGTCAGGATATGATCAGTAAACTCCATGTGCAGATCTTACTTCAGAGCAAATAGCAGGTCACCAGCGTCGATACTGTCTCCCTCGATTGTATTTTCTTATGTAAAACACTCAACCCCCAATTCACATTATCGCAATTCCACTACTAAGTAACCCCCATCTAAAAAAGCGTCTGTTCTAGGTAAACAATTAGGTGTTCATTCATCTGATATCGATGTTCGAGAATTTATAGTTGGTAATTCTCTGAAAGTGTCGCCTAAACCGGGTATACCAGATATTTTTGTTTTGGATTTGCAGATAATGTTTGTCTTCAAATCTAATACAAAAACATCCGGTATGGACCCGGTTTGGGCGGCACTTTCGGAGAATTACCAACTAAAAATTTTTGAACACCTAAGATTTGTATCATTACCAAATCGGGGAATGAGAGGCATTTGAAGAGATATCAGATTTAATTCAATATTCGTAAGGGGAAGTACTTGTCTGAGATATTCGCCTCAATTTCCGCTGGAATCACTCGAAAATGATTGTAGATACCCAACAATCGAAACGTCGCGACTTGAAACCATGGAGATATCGTTTCTTCTTCAGGCAATGGAAGTCCAAACAATTTCAATCGTACTGAAACATTCAGCCCTACGCTGTATCACTTCCGTTAAAAATAACGTCAACGATACTCGCCATTTCAGTTATTTTGCTATGATTGGTAATAGCAAAATAACGGAAATGGCGAAAAACGGTAACGTTATTTTTAACGGAAGTGATACAGCACAGGGCTGATTGTCTGCAAATCCAAAACAGGTGTTCTTTTGTTTACATGAAAATCATTTGAAAGTTAGATCTTATTTTACGTATATATGGGTAGTTGAATATTGTGAATAATTATAAGTTTTAATGAAATTTTCTTGAACTTTTTATCCATGCTTCTTTAATAACAGTTGGCATTATTAAATCAATCAAACTATAGAAGCTTATCAAAAAAATATGGTATTTCTCTCGAACATTCACTTAAGCAAAAATTAATATTGACTGTCTAATAAAATTACATGTGTGATGGTATTTTTCACCAAGCAGGTTTTTAATTAATGTGAAAATGTGGCTCCCAGAATTCGTCAGTCTCAGAATGATCCAAGGATATATGTAATACATTTAACTCTTGCTAGGCCAAGCAATATCTTTAATAAATTTTAACTCTTCAATCAAAAACATATTATTTCTTCCCTCAGAGTTTCCACTAAGTGAATTTTCAGATTATTCTCTTCCCAGTCAATTCACTTCTCGATTTTTTTTTGTAATTGACAAGTTAATATAACGACTTTCATGTCACAAAAAGTGAAGAATAAATACTTATTCCAAAGTAAACAGTGACAGACATAATGAATCTAATGGTTCATGTCACCAGTTCAAACATCCTTGGTATCGAGATCAGTAGCTGTTATGACTTTTCTAGAACCCCTGTAAACAGCGTTTTTGTTTGCCATAGCCCTATTTTTGAGATTCCTTCTTTTCAATTTGGCATGTTCTCCCTCTTCTTCTGCAGGTGGTTCATCTTCTTGGAATGTACGATATGCATTTTGCAAATCACCAATGATTGTTGAAGGAAATGGTGAAATGCTGGGACATTTAACTGCAACATAATGAGAATTTTATATTTTTAAATATCCAGACATGTTCAGAATTAATTGCTGGGACAAGATACGGATAAATTTTAACAAGTTTGTGTTACAATTAAATGATACAGTATCAAATCATTTTTCAAGACAATATCTGAACTACGTACATCTATGTATCAGAATAAGGAACCAATTGAGAACTGGGGTAACAAGAGCTATACTATCTAACAAGCAGTAAGTCCTTTGCTTAGTGTTAGAACCGTCACCGATGAATGTTTGACTATGAATTAAGTATAACCCTTTGAATTTTATTTTTAGTTGGGAAGATTAGGCTTCATCAATTATCCCGGATATTCTTATAATTTCAAAAGATAGAAATTGAGTTTTGGATATGTTGTATGAGAAACATTTTTCTATTACCATCCATATTCTAATCTGAAGTAATACATCATAGAAACACATAGAATACCCCCAGTGTTTACGAAATTCAAATTTGTTATTTCATTATGACTTCAACCATATAATGATGTAATTCATTGTAAGCATGCCACAAACTAAGAAAAATTAATATCTGATATGGATCAAGAATTACAATATAAGGGGGTATAAAACTTCCATAGATTTGGCATTCTTTTTTTTGTGTTTGAGCAAGTATTTAATATTAACAACATCTAACTCTACTACTCTACCTGAATACTTTTTAAGTAATTCCTGATACTCCTTATTTGTATTTTGTAACTGATTGACAAGCTCGGAAGTGTTACAAATCTCATGAAATTTAGCCAAGGAACTTTGGGTGTTCGAAGAAGTGAATGTATCATTGTAGTAAACTTGAAATCTTTTCACAAATCTGTCTTCAGGTCCTAATGGATTTCGTAAAGCTACATAACGAAAAGCATCTTCAACTTTCATTTTGGCAAAAATATACACAGAGTCAAGTTCTCTTCTATTTTTCATTTCTTGAATGAGTTCGAAAATCTTTTGATATTCTTCTAAAGTCAATCGGACTTTTATCCAACCCCTGAAAAACACCTCCTTTATTATGTACTCAATTATTACTTATAAATAATCTCATGTAAGATTCTTTAAGAAAAAATTATACTCACTTGAGAGGCTGCTTATAATATAAACCATACAGTAAATAAAAAGCTCCAATTTGGGTAAAAAGAGTTCTTGGAAACATTATATATTTCTTCACATTATAAAAACAGTTTTCACAGAATTCCTCCAGCAGAAGAGCATAGTTTTGGCCTCTAAAAAACAGGTGAAAAATGTTAAATGGTAAAACTTCAGTGGAAAGTGAAACACAAAATACAAAATAAACTACATGAACTTATAAATGTACCAATCTTTATCAACATTATCTTTTGAATATAATTCTCAGTATGTTTCCACAAAGACCAGCAATCAAAGTACTGTCTACTCCTTCATAGCAACACTTTTTGATCCCTTGGACCAATAATTCTTTAGTGTTCTTGCAAAATATAAATAAACCCTTTTTATGAAAGATCTAGCAATCTAAAATTCCATAGCTGATATTTATAAAAAAAATTACTTACGAAAATAGATATGTGAAATTCTTCTGTTGCCAAATTTTGGCAAAATCTGAATAGCTAAACGACTGCAACTTTTCAAATTCCTCTAAAAATTCTTCACAGTCAACTTTGAAAGCAGAGGCCAGCTCTTTGTCGTATTGGTAAAGAAGATTTTTCCTCTCATGGGTAAGCTTAGGTTTAATATTATCCATAACTGAAATACTTGTTTCAGCAGTGACCCAGTGGATAATATATCCAATATTTTGAATGTTATAACTAACAATACACCTATACACTTCCTGTTATAACATATAACTTACGTTACGGCGTAATCAGAAGTTATATTTTATATTTCATATTTATATCACTTCACTTTATTTATATCACCTGTAACATGCTGACATGACGTGACATGACACTCTGACAAACTGCAAACTGTAGTGAATCAGAGTAAACAAAATCAGGTGGGATTCCGTGTACCGTAGATATAGTCGATCATATAAGTGAGATGTCATCATAGCGGAAATCATGGGGGAGAAAGAGATATATCCGTCGACTATAGAATTCCCATGGTAGACGGAATCCCATCCCAGCAATTAAGTCTAGTTCTTACCCTCGCGAACTTCGCAATTTGTTCCGGCATGACTAGGAGCCATTTTATTCGCAGAAAAATTGCGAAATTCGCGAAGGTATGAACAAGCCTTTAGCGTCAGCATGAAAATAAACCTTTACACTTGTTCTGTGCACCTCCTAGAATCCTATTTAGGTGGTCTGTGGTACAATCTAATTTGAATACCACATCCATCAATACGGGTTGCAAAATGGTTATAGAATCAGTCTAATTTGCAATCCCCCGCAACGAGCTGGCTGAATGCACCTACATGGAAGCAAGGGCCAAGAACTATAGAGAGAGAGAGGTGGTCTGTGGTATAAACAGAAACAAGACTGGCAGCAGTGTTGCCACTTGCCAAGTTGAAATTTCAAAATTCTTCAGAACAAAATCCCCATAAAGTCCATAATGGGCAAGTTTTTATCCATCGATGAATTTTGAAACATGGCCAACGCTTATCCATCGAAATAACCTTCAATGCCAACCTGTTTGTGTTGACCAAGGATATTTAAGCAAAGAATATCTACATAGTTCAGCCAGTTTATCAATGTCGTGTTAGCGTCAAAGAGTAGAGGTTCCAAGAACCTCAACTCTTTGTTAGCGTACTTTGACTCCCGGTTTAGACTCGTGGTTAGAATGATTATGAGATTTGCTAAATGAAGGAATCGACTCACATTCTAACCATGAGTTAAATTTAGCTCGAAGTTAAACTACATTGAAAAACCGGCTCTCAGTATGTAGATATTCTTTGATTTAACACTAGTGTTAAATTTCCATGTGTGTTGACGAATGTGACAGGCGGTCTGTGAATTCTGTGATGACTGATGTGATGATGTCATCTTAAAGCTATGACACTTTACTAAGAATTGAAAGATTTTCGTTACTTGTTGAATTTGTGTTTTTAATTTAATTTATTATTCATTAAATTGTTATATTTTTGCATAAAAACCCAGCAGTAAGTACCCATAAACAGCTCGAGCTTTATTCACCGAAGAATGTTTTTTCATACGTCACTTTCATCACTTCATTGTTTATCATATATCATCCTATAATTTTTTTTTGATTGTGACCAATTTGGAGATAAGATATGAACCACCGAAATAGAAGCTGTTGAGACAATGCCTAGTAATACTTATTTCTTCCCAGGCCCCGAAAAAATGGAAAGTCCCAGTGCTAGTAGAGGCCCTTCCAAACTGGAACAGGCTCAACAACAAGTTAATGAAGTTGTAGGTATCATGAGGGTTAATGTTGAAAAAGTTCTCGAGAGGGATCAAAAGTTATCAGAACTTGACAGTAGAGCTGATGCTTTACAGGAAGGTGGAAAACGCTTCGAACAACAAGCTCAAAAACTGAAGAGGAAGTACTGGTGGAAGAACATCAAAATGATGATTATTATGGGCGTGATCGGACTTATTATTCTAATCATTATTATTGGTGAGTATATGGAAATTCGATTAATTGCCTGGTTGGAAAAAGATTTAACGCTACATGAAGGAAAATGTATCTCAACAGCACTGCTGGTTTGACAATGTTTTGAGCTTCAAGTGCTGATGAGGCAGTTTGCTTATTGTTGGAAAAGCTTATAATGATGATACTACTTTGACATTGTCATTCCATTAATAAAAAATGTGAATTTGATTACTATGCAAAAAAACTGGCCATATAACTTGTTGCCTAGAATCACCCATTTTAAGCCCCATTATATATTAAAACAATTAATCGTTTTCTGTCTGTTTGAATGCATACAGTTAGCAGCTATGTTTCCAAATTAGAACTATCTTATTTGTATCTCAGAAAAGATAATTCTAGTTTGAACATTGGTGGTGAAATCCTCTGTCACTTCAATTATGCTGCTTCATAAAAATTTCATAAGTACCTTATTCAAAATTGGCATTTGCATTACAAAAAGCATCAGTCAATTGTTCAATTATTGTATGGTGATTAATACCTATCAATAACATAATTTGACATTCAAGGTCTTCTCAAGAGTTCATATGAAAAAAGATTACATCCATTACCAATAGAATTAATGATTCAGCTTTATGAAATATTCAAATATGATGTATTGTGTGAATTACAGGGAAAGTTGTGGGTTTTTTCAAATGTACAGGAACTATTTTTCTGTTGTGTATCTAGCATATCGTCTGTGAAGTACTAATACCTCGTATGCCACAAAATATCAAAAATTCGATTATTGCACTCATGAATACTGTATGCCAATACTTAATGATGTTCTGTAAGATACAAAAAATTATTTCAGTAGAAATTGAGAATTTCTAATAGCTCATATAAGAATATCAATATTTTGTGCAAACAATAGCTCCTAACCTGATAGCCCTCCTGTAAAAAAAACGTATTTGGGCATATGAGGTATTAGTACTTCACAGACGATATGGTATTATTAAACATGGGACTGCCTGTATACTGGTTTTGGGGATATTACCATTCATTGGAAGAAAATTTTTTGACATCTTGTATAGAAAGCATTCATGAAGGAAATACAGTATATTCTTTGCAGGTGTTTCTGACAACTCATTCAATTCTCGAAGTATTATTTCAGAACAGTGGTTAGATACTTCCAGAAATTATTATTACATCTTCATTTCTGAGTTTCTAAAGGCGTTTTATGTTCACAAAACATTATGTGCAATATGTTTTTTTTTTCCATATTCTTATTAGTTTTGTTGATGGTGAATAGATAACATATTTCAAACTAATTCATTATAATTTCAGTGTCTCTGACCAGTGGAGGATCATCAGAGGTCTCTTCCACTACAAGTCCCCCGAAAGTTGAGGGAACCCCCTAAGCATTAACAGATTCTGTTGTTTACCTGGTACATAAACTACTTTCATGTCCACTTCATATGTATGCAATATGGCTCTTGTGCATGTCATTCCACATTGATTCACAAATTTTGTTCTGTTTCTATACTTGATAGTTCTTGCCAAATTTGAACTGAGGAATATTCAGCATTTACTGAAACAATAACTGCCTACACTTTTTTACGAAGGCTACTTCAACTTAGTACAAACAGTCGTGTAGGATTTCCAATTACTACCACAGAACCTAGTTTGCAAAAAATTGGAATGATGATAGAGTCACTTATACTGTTATGTACTAAATCTAATCTACTTATTTTTACAGCCATTACTATATTATATTCATTGAGCTGAAACTTCACTATAACCTTATAGTCATGTCTTCTCAAACTTTTTCATTGTGACAAAGTGGACCAATTTTTATATGATCAGGAGACATAACTCCGGCCTTTTTAATCTGCAAGATCAAAGTAATTTTCTATCAACTCTGCGACGCACCGAGTTGTTATACATTAGGTTGAACAAACTTTTTGTATGAAGTCATTGATTTGCAAGATTATAGTGAAGACATACCTAGAATGAAATTAGATTTATCTCTGTAAACTGATGCCTTGAAACTGTGCCTTTAACTGTGAAACTATTGCACAACTACTGTCCTATAGATTTTTTTGGAATGGAATCCACAAATATCTTTAGTATTAACATGGATTCTGAGATTTACATTCACTTCTACATTCTGTTAACAAAATTTCTGAGAGAAATGTGGTTATATCATAGGTTAATGTTTGTATAATAGAGGAATTATGTGATTATATTTACCCCAAATAAATATTTATTTGATGATCCTGAATTATTTCATTTCACTTTCAGACAATTATTGTGACATACTGTTCTGATGCAGCATTACTTCAATTTAAACAAAGGGAAGCAGCTAGTAAAATCTACAATTTCAAAGTGCCGACCATAAAACGTAACTCATTTGTATAACAAATCAACCGACCGTTCGCTGTAAAATTCCTCATTCTTTTTGTTTTTTCCGTTAACCAGCTGTCGCCACCCTACGAATGACAGCCTCAGAAGTCGAAACTTGTGCGAGCCAAGGGAATCGAACCCGTCTCTGTAATTGCGAGCAAAGCGCTCTACCATCACGACCACTACGGCCCATCTTTCGATGTTTTTCTATACTGATCATTCTGGAGAACAGAAGGATCCCGAAAAATCTACTCTGCTCTAATTGAGTATATAAGGCGACATATTTCACTCTGAGGAAATTTGTCACGTCAGTTGAGCAGTTTAAAAAGATCCAAGTGTTTTATCAGCCAGTAGTTGTATTTACATAGCGAAGTTAATAAAATAGTTTAGTGTTCTTTGAGTATTATTCCATAAATATCAGTGGTGTCAGAAGTAGGATAGGTATTAGTGAAATGCAGGAACTATTTATCATCGTACAATACGATGGAGGACGTTGTAGAATTTATCCAAAATCAATTTGCAGATTTGGGAAGAAGGCGCCAGAAGGAAAAACAAGAAGAGGAAACGCGAAGGTTGGATGAAAAGAAGGAACGAGAAGAGGCACTCCAAAAAATTCTCGAAGAACAGAAGAAGTGAGAAGATAAATAACAAGAACGAGAAGAAGCAGTGCAGAAAATTTTTGAACACAAGAATAAATTAGAACGAATAGAAATACAAAAGAAAACAGACTTCCAGAAGGTTCTAAAAAATCAAGACAAGTTCTTACAACGTGTATTACAGAAAACCAAAGTACAAATGGATGAAATGAAAGAAGGACTAAAGGAAGACGTCTAGAAAATCGACAAAGGGTTCCATAAGAAAGTGGATACAGTATGAGAGATGAAAGGACTCGAAGACCAGATAGCTCCTCTCAAGAACCAAGATCGTCGAGACAGGGTTACAACATCAGGAATGTTCGTAAAACCACCGGCTTTTGATCCACATATCGCCGGCAATTTGAAGCTGCGGCAGTGGCTAAGGGATGGGGCGAAGAAGAAAAAGCTACGGAACTTAAAGGAGCTTTGGTAGGGCCAGCTTTCGGTATGTTGCAGATGATACCCATCGAACAGCAAAATAAATACGAAGACCCAATTACTGCATTAGAGTTATGGTACGGCGATCAACAGCTGTATCGGGCTCAAATAAAAACGCGCACTCAAAAATCGGATGAGAGTCTGCAAGAATTTGAAGCGGATGTGAGACGCCTAATTCAGCTGGCTTAACCAGAAGCACCGGGAGATTTAAAAGAACAATTAGCAGTGCAGTTATTCATAGATGGACTGAAAGACACCGAAATCTAAAGGACTCTGCAACTAACACACTTCAAGAGGAGTAGCGATGCCTTGGTACATTGCTTAGAAGTGGAGGCGGCCTTTTACACCTCGAGACCGAAACAGAAGAACCCGAACTACAATTTGGTGCAGTAACTAGTTCATTCGAAAAGGTTTTGGATAAGAAGAATGCCACGACGTTCGCAATCATCTGTGAGGACAAGGTCTTCCAGCGAGTCCTCAAACGGGCGGCATATCGGCATATCGGGACTCAAGCTGGCTAGCAATAATAGAGCACCCAGGGTAATACCCGTTAAGATTTAGGTAGCTGAAGTAGGTTGAGCAGTTTAGTGTTTTATTAGCCAGTGTAGTAGTTGTATTTTTATAACGAGGTTAATAAAAACAGTTTAGTGTGCTCGGAGTATTATTTTAGAAATATCATAATTTTTTTTTTAAAAACACAGTTTATGTGCCTATGGTTTTTGTAATACCTAATGAGTAAATGCAAATAAATTTCTGAGGGACTCGGTCTAGGATGATTTTAAACTTGAAATCAAACTGTGCCCATTCAGAAGTGATTTCATTCTGTAAAGAATTCTTTAACAATAAAATCGTTTTTATTTAATAAAAAATAACTTATATTACAGTATATAAATAATACCCTCATGATCTGAATACTATGTTCATATAAGCATTTCAACCACAAAAAAAAACTAGCTAGTTGCCGTTAAGATCTTCGATAGTTCACTTTGTTCTTATATTAGGACAACTAAAGTAGGATGACTAAGTAGATCTGACAGTCAAGATTCCTTATTTAAATATCGAAAAAATTCATTCGGTCGTACTTTTTTCTAAACTGTTTTCTATTGGAGACCCATTTTTATTTTCGAGCTGTCGTCTCCACATATTTGCATACACACCTTCTTGGCCAATGAGATGCTCATGCCTGAAAATTAATAATTTATATTTACCTATGAGGATTTATTTTGCCAATAGAAATTTTATCAACAAGGAAAAGATTACTCACCTGGGTCATATTACTAGAAAAACTAATTTTTTACAGAGTATTAGATACATAGGCAATCAAAGCCCAGCCAGATACTTCTGATAACTGTTTATGAAGAATTTGGAAAACAAAATCAGCCCTTTGCTGTATCACTTCCGTTAAAAATAACGTCAACGTTATTCGCCATTTCCGTTATTTTGCTATGATTGGTAATAGCAAAATAACGGAAATAGCGCATAACGGTGACGTTATTTTCAACGGAAGTGATACAGCATAGGGCTGATTATTGTAGAATTTTAAAGGAATAAAATGAAGGATTGAGTATATTCTTTTTAGTTTTTATAAATACTCACCTCCCCCTTTCCACAATTTCTCCATTTAGAAGAACTAGTATTTCATCTGCATGGATGACCGTTGATAATCTATGAGCCACTATTATAGTTGTTCTATTCGAACACATTGTATCTAAGGAGTCCTGAAAGTAAAAATATTTTGTTACTTGTATATTTTGCAATTTTTAACAATACCGTAATTGACCACAAGCAAGATTAATGATCGTTAAATACAAAAAAATATTAGAAGGAAAATAATATTCCCAAGATATATACAGTGACATTCAAAAAGTACGCAACAAATGCAGAAAATCTTTATTTGTAATATTAAAGAAAAATGGCCTCACCTTAGGCTCGTTTTGAAATCTACTTAGCTCCAATCAGATATACTGAGTGATTTTCAGTTTCTTGATAAAAACGCATTTTTCAAAAGTAGCCAAATGTCAAAAGTTACATTTTTCGAAAAATAAGTAAGATTTGGTTGACATTTTTCAATTAATTCATCTAAACAACACTTGATATGAAATCTAAAAATGAATTAAACAACAAAAAGAATTAAACGAACAATAATAAACAAAATAAATTAAATCTCAACGTGTCCTCTCTTCCTTTCAATGCACAGGGTGGTGCGACCATACATTTCCCTTGAAACATTCCCCAGCATAACTGGCGAAGCTTGGGCAGCACATTCTCATATAGTATTTTCAAGATAATCTTGATCTCTGAAAGGTCTGTGTTCATAAAACCCTAATTTCAAATATCCCCATATAAAAAAGTCGCATGGGGGTTAGATCGGGAGATCTAGGAGGCCATGAATTCACTGAATATCGTCCGATCTATAGTCAAGGAACAATAATCAAGAAAATCAAACAATTCAGCGTAGTTTTAATGGCGTGTCTCTTTCTTCTGGAAATTTATAAAATGCAAACGCAGCCAGCATCTGCCTCTTCAATTTATGTGTTTTTATTTTTGAAATTGTAATTAGTCATAACAATGGCGAAAGTTAAACAATTAAACATATAAATTATGGGGAAGTAAATATTTTTTTATTATTGAAATCGAATAGTCGGACGCGCATATTCCAAGTGACCAACCTACCGTGACATTGACAATAACTAAGAAAAATGAGGTTATGTATGTGTTTATAAAACGTCTAAAGTGTAGTCAAAAAAATGAAGGCATTTTGTATAATCTTTTATAGAACAATTTTGTGTTTGAATATGGGACATTTTCAAGATTTAGAAAGGCATTACTCGAAAAGAAGTTAATAAGCCCCTCGATTTTCTTTCGGATTCGTGTTCAGGAGACAAAACTACGTGAGTTAAGTCACCTCTTTTCAAACAAATTGTCAAACTTGCAAATTATAATAATCCATAGCCATCTCATGTTATGTTGCCTAATCAATTAACCTGGCTGTGTAATGGACTGCATTAGTAATGACGTCACAAATATGAAACCAACATTACACCGAGTCCTAAATCATTTGGCGCGAAATGATATGCGTCATTCTCGACCTTAAGTACAGTTGACATAAGAGCGATAATAGAAGTATCGTAACAGCTCTTTTTGTTTCATGCTCTCACACGAAATAAGTAAATATTTAAGGAATTGCCTGCAGCGGGCCTTGGATATGAAAGATGGAAGAAACGATATTTCCATAAAACAATTTTCTGAAAGGATTATAAATAATTTATAAACGAAATAAATTTGAATATTCATCTACATCTAACTCCATGCTGCAAGGAAGTGCATCCCTGCTAGATGGCGCTCATAATTTTGGCACAAAACACTAAAGTGGTGATCAGCCAAGTGTTTCATTTTAATTCCATTCGAATTTGAAAACATCGATGAAGATGTCGAAAGATGAAATAAGTTTATCAGACATTTTCATCTACGCAGACATTGAAACTTTTTTATGAAAATCTCAAATACATATTACATATGACATAATGTGTGTTCTGTGGACACCACTACATGAGCAAACAACATGAAGTTAGACGCATGATTCTATTTTGCTATTGGTAGACGCATAATGGATTTTCTGGAATTTATTCAGAAGTTATTTAGAAGACTTTCTTTATGTTAACCATTCTATAAGACGTATTAATTCTTTTTCTATCCAATTCAAATGCATACATTTCTCAAATGTTGCTGATAATAGCGAAATAATTGAATTAATAACATTATAATTTGGACCGCACATTCTAAACCTTATGTAATGGTTACTGACGGTTCATGTTAGCGCAGCTTCTTTCAGATATATTTCGTTAGGACTCAGTGCACTGTTAGTTGCATACATTTTGACGTCACACTAATGCGGTCTATTGCGGAATTACCAAGACTTCGTAGCCAATTGTAAATGAGATTTTCACGATTTTTGTGTTGGTAATTTATTGAGTGTTTACAAGCTGGTGGAATTGAAATCAGTCAGTTATGGAAGATATTCTGTCAAAAAAGTGCCTTGCGACAAAAACCTTACGTTTTTGCACGAAATTTACTCTCGAGTGAATTCCGGAAAACGCGAAAAATTTTCTCAATTTCATAGGAGTCGATAGGCAATGTAAGTTTTCTAGATGCCAATCCCGACGTCTGGTGCTTGCTTGGAGTTCGCGCCGACCACCCGGGGGGTGCTTTAGGTTTCCGGGTTTTTCAGCTGAAAAGTGAATACGCCACCAAAAATCAGTAAGTCGCCCTGAAGCGCCACGGCAAATAATAATAATGCCGTCCTCCACCCGCACAGGCTATGCTTTTGGGTACATTCTATGAGTGTTTATGAGGGAGTATTATTATTAACTAACAGTTTTCAAGGGTTTTGCCAATCATTACATCACTGAGGTCATTCTAAAAAACAGAGTTATTAAATCAATTCCTGATATACGAAATTCAAAATTAATTAAAAAAATTGATTATTGTAGAATTTCATAAAAAATTCAGATTTTTCTCACCATAAATTTTTTGAACGATCCCCATTAGAGATCTCCTTGAAAAATTTCATCCAAATGTTATTTATTTTCTGATAAATATAACTTTTGAAATTTTGCTAATTTTCAAAAATGCCTTTTTTCAAGAAACTGAAAATTACTCAGTATATCCGCTAGGGGCCATTGATGATAAATTATTTGTATTGCAAAATCTCTACTAACGATTATTTTCATTTGTTGCATATTTATTGAATGTCCTTGAGAGAGTTGGCAGCATATGGGAAAATCTTTCAATCATAATTTATTTTGAAATTCGACTTGGGCATTAGGTCATGCTTTAATTATGAAAAATAGCTAACTCGGACATGGTCACGTGACTTTCACCATCTGTCAAAAGCTAATTTCTTTCAAAACTTTCGCTTAGAGGGCGATTCAGATACATTTTTTGAAGCACGGGCGGTTAAAACACCTTTCACTCACGTTTCTATCACAATAACATATCTTATTTGGTTCTGTAATAATTTTGTCAATGCTGGAGTAATGCTATTTGAGTTTTTCAAATAATCTCGATGTATTTTTCACTGTATCTTTATCTCATGCAGTGTGGGCACGAATGTATGTGAATCGGCATTACTTCTTTGCGTTTTAAAAATTTTTAGATTCAAACATTTTATTGCAACTTTTAGATTTCTCAATTTTCTGAAATTTTTATTCAATCATTATCTTGACAAAATGCCAAAATAAAAAGATGGCTCGGAAGAAAAATTACGTGACACACTTTGAATATTTACTTACTTGAATATTCCTTTCAGTCTGAGTATCAAGGGCACTCGTGGCCTCATCCAACAGTATGATATTTGGGGCCTTCAGTAAAGTCCTCGCTATTGCAACTCTTTGTTTCTCTCCGCCGCTCAATCGAAGGCCCCGTTCTCCGACTTGAGTTTCATAACCCTCCGGGAAAGTTAATATTTTGTCATGTATATCGGCCCCTCTAGCGGCATCTATTATGTCTGCTTCGGGAGCATTTAAACGACCATACCTTATATTGTACCTGAAAAAATATTCTGTGACATAATTTCATAAACGACAATACACTTAAGTTTCATTATTCGATTAGAAAATACCAGCGATTATTTCTTTCATCTATTAAATATCAGTCATCAACCAATCATACGTTTTTTTTCTTATTTGACAGGACCAATACAGGATCAATCAACAAGAGATAGATAGGGTAATCGAGGCTACAATCCCTGGCAATACAGTGTCATTCATATGACTGATGAAAATATTTGGATTCAAGAAATAATCTTCATAAATATAACACGACCTTGATTAATTGTCGACTATTTTATTGCTGCTAAATTTCTCTTGAATTTATTGATTTTACTCGACATTATTTTGGCATTAATAATCAGAGATAAGAGCCCGCGAGCTTCACTCGTGGGTTTTCATCAGATTATTAATGCCAAATGTCTCGTTAAATTATTATAAAAAACAGTCGAAATTAAGATGCAATAAAAATAGTCGACTATTTATCAAGGTCTTGTTATATTACCCTTGAATATTATTACAGCTCATTCTAGCCTCATCAGATATGTATATAATCATATAAATAAACTGAAAAGTACCAATTTTACTCAATTTTTGTTTTTTTCATTGCTGCAAAAAAATCTTTAAACATTTTTTTATTACTTCACTCACCAGTAATAATTTTTTAAGAAAAGACCGTAATAAAATGAATAGAAAAACAACTGTTTTGTAGATCAAAATCTTTTAATATTTTTCATATAAAAAATGTGTACCTACTATTTGTATTTCAGAGATGCTTTTGACCTGTTCTATTTTAACGTTGCAAATATGTATTTTGTATTATATCACCTATGACCTGTTCAAATGATAAAAAAATTATTGGTACTCACTTTATAGTGTTATTGAAGAGTACAGTATCCTGTGGAACCACTCCAATAGCTCTTCTCAAGGATTCTTGAGTAACAGTTTTAATATTTTGTCCATCAATCACAATGGATCCAGTATCAACATCATAAAACCTAAATAACAGCCTAATAATTGTACTTTTGCCACTTCCGGAAGGGCCCACCTGAAAATATAAAAAATAAATATTTTCCATATTTCAACAATTGCTAGTAGTAGTGTACTATTTTTAATAAATGCAAATGTATTCATCTAGTTGAGTTTACATTGTTCTGTTATTATTATTATTTTATCATTATTTAATATTAAAATGTGCTTTGATTATAACTTGCATAAGTAAAATTTTAAAATTACAAGGAAATTGAAAGACTCCATATGAACTGTATATTAGCTTCACATTTTTCGATATATTTGTTACATATTGTAAGTATTGCTTTTTCACAATCACCTAACTTGAATTATTCAATTGAGAATAATTGATTAAATCCATCAGAAAAATAAAATCTCAAACTGAAATTAACTATGAATTAAAAGTATCGAAACAATAAAATCCAGTAAACATATTCTAGAGAAGGGAAATGGTTCAGAATTAATTTTAAAGAAATCGAAAATAATCGAACGAGAAATTCTTCGATCTTTCGAAGAACTGAAATTCGAAGAACTGAACATTACAAGAATATAAAACTGTAATACCGTCAAAGGAGAATGACAGAAAATGGGAAGACAGATATTTGACCAAACCAGCAAATCAGAATATCAATATTTTGTAGAAGTGGAAAAATATCGGAACAGAATTTATAAGAATCGTCGAATCCATAGAGTACAAGACCTAAAATTTCCATATTGAAAATAATCAGAAGAATAAATAGTAGAATCGAAAAGGACAGAACCGAAAAATATCAGAATTTGGAGAGGGGATAGCGGATGGCTCTAGTCTCTCAGAAATGGAGCAGCGTGCAGTCAATATTACTAAATTCTAATATCGGAATTAATTCGCCCATCCCCTCCACAATTTCTGCTAGATTTCGATTCTGACCGTTTTCATTCTGACACATTTTGTTTCCAAGGATTTTATGTTATTACAGATTCATTTTCAGATAATTTGTTGGATTTACGTTTTTAGATACGATTATATGTTGTTTTGATGGAATTACATTTCGATATTTTTTGAGCGTGATCGTTTTATATTTTGAAGAGGTTAGGTTATTGAGATTTGCAATTACTTTATTTTCTCATTTCGGTCACTTTCCAATCTTGCCGAATTTAGACCTATGAAATCTGGTTCTACTGTTTTCGCGTATGATGCTTTATTGATTCTTATAAAAACATATTAGATGAATTTCAATTTGGATCATAAATCATTTCTATCCATTCAATTCTGCTGTTTTTAAGACCTATAAAATGATATTCTGAAACATAATTGATTCTCCATTTTGTTGGTTTTACATATTACTGGTTTTTTCATTTATCGATATTACAAAAATAATTCTGCTATTCTATGGCCCACAGAATAATTGAATTATTCATTTGCAACAAATCATTTTCTAATAATTGCAGATGAAATAAAAGAATGATAACATCTTACAACTCTTGTTCAATACCTTTTGCCAAAAACTGAAATTTTTCAAGGTAGTCTTTCCAACAGTAAAAATATTCGACAACAAACCTAGAATGATTCATTTAAACAATTATTATTTTTAAAAATGTATCTGTTGATAGATGAAATTAGTAGAATACGTTTCAGTTTATAATACATTTATATTCTTTCCGATCTTACATTGTGTGCAGATGAAAATGAAAATAGAAAGGGATATCTCATTTGAAAGGTATTTTCTTTCTTAATATAAAACAACAAAAATAATTTATATCTATCTATTCATTTTCGAGATATAGGAACTTGAAGTTGGGAAATCACTTTTTATTCACTCAATCAACAAAACAATATCTGATAAAGCAACCGTTGCAATGGTTATTATTGTTAATGAACTAAATGTTCAAACTGTCTTTCCAAACAATAGTACAAGTTCTGTTCAAATGAGACCACACATTTCGTAGCATTTCCGGCGTTATTCGACGACATTCTGCAATAATTCTACTTCGTAAATCTTCCAGAGATTCTGGTTGGGTTGCAAAGATTTTTGTTTTCAAGTGATCCCACAGGAAAAAGTTGAGTGGGGTTAAAGCCCTATTCTTCCAATCCAACTTTCAGGAAACATTCTATTCAAAAACGCTCTAACAGGCTGTGCAGAATGCGGAATTGCCACGTCTTGTTGAAATATCAAGTGGTCTTCATAGTAACAATCGTCATTTTAAATGATGTGTACTAATTGTGGATAAACAAATTCATTCAATAATTCCAAAAAGGCTTCTCCTGTCAGGTTACCGTCGAGAAATACTGGTTCAATCAAACGGCCCCCAAAAATACCGGCCCAGACATTGAGTTTTTGGGGATTTTGAGTATGGATTTCGTGGAAAACATTTATGGCGATTCACAGTCGAATTAAAAAAGAATGTAGACTCATCAGAAAAGCAGATGTTGAAAATGAAATTTTCATAAGCATTATTTCCTGTCGCCTATCAAAATCATCTTCATTCAATTGCTGTATCGAATGTATTTTGTAGGGGTGGAATTTATGATGTTTCAGGATTTGGCAGACACCGGTTCTACTGATATTGAACACTAGCCGATTTCCTTGTGCTGAATGTTGGGTCTGCATGAACTTGTCCTAAAACTGCAACTTCAACAGGTTTATTTCTCAACTGAAAATCACTTTCTGGATCTCGTTTCTTATTGGATAATGATTCAGTTTGACGAAATTTTTGCACTAATTCTAGAACGTATTTTCTAGCAACAAGCTTATCTGGATGCGTTTCATTGAACCCATTAACGGTACGGTTATGGCCTCATTATTATAAAACGAATGTTATTATTTCAACTCTTTCCGCGATCGTATACACCATTATAGAGAAAAGATATTCAGCAGTTTCAATCAAGTAGTCCCTCAAATTTCGTTCAATCAAAGATCAGTTTGACACTGATAGACATCCACATTGCGATTTGGCGAAAAAAATTATCTCATACATGTTTTTGTTGTACTCGCCTTTGAGTCGAATTCGAAAAAATGTCTTTTTCTCCAAATGACATTAAAAGCGGCCTTTTAATGACACTTGGCAGGCTTAGAAGTTGTACTTTTAATGCCTAGGCAGAAAAAGTCCACTTTTACTGCCTAGGCAGAAAAAGTTCGTTGCTAGGCAACCTTCCAAGAAATAATTTAAATCAAACTGGTTATTAAAATTGACAATGACAAAGTAAACAGTAAACAAACAAATTCAACAAACGTCATCAGCGGTAAACATAGTAACGCAGGGCCCAGTTACCTTTGATGAAATAATTTAGTTATTTGGATATTGATAATGAAACGCAATTTAAATATGAAAAAGTCGATTTTGCGTGGAATTGGAACAAATTTGAAGAAAAAATTATATGTTTCACACGGCAGAAAAGCAGATTTAATGCCTTGGCTGGTTTACGCTACGCTACGCTCGGCTATGAAACACCAGCCGCGGCATTAAATCTTGTGCTTTTATGCCTAGTAAAACAAATAACTATTTTATCGATTCTTAAGGTCTTTAGAATTTTTTAGATTTAAATGACGATGTAATAAAAATTTGAAACGGAAATGCATGTTATTTGTTGGTAAACAGTTAGATCATTTAATTCCTTGACAATGATGATTATCTTTGAACAGTTGAATTGTTAGATCTAGATTTCATTGATTGAGTGAGTGAAAAGTAATTTACCAACTTCCAGTTTCTAAATCTCAAAAACGAATCGATATTTAGGGGTGGCGGTCACATCTCTGAAGGATGGGATATATTTCGGGAGAATATCATCGCGAACGACGCACCCCTCGAAAATGTAGTTGACGTGTCCGTGTGTATTTATTTAATTCGGTTCTGCCTACCTACAGAGCCGCTGTTTCGTTTTAATGGCCTGCTCTCCAGTGCCGGACTGTCCAGGTGAGATAGTGAGAAAAATCTCACGGAGCCCACCCCCCATTTGGGGTCTCGGGGCCCCTAGGAAAACAGACATGGAAACAATAAATTAAAATTAATTAAGAAAAAAGGTCAAATGTCGAAATTGGATATTGCCAGAAACATGACAAACGCAAATATTCACTTTCGATTTGGTAGGATTTCTTGAGGACCTCTTGCAACGTGGCAACAGTGATGCGCGAGTATGTATGGTCGGTGGGCGGTTTTAGTTTTGGCTGGATTACTGATTAGTCGTATGCGAGACACTGAGACAGCAGAGAGTAAAGCCTGCCTGTGTCCAAAAATAATTTTATTTGGTGTAGTTGCAAACGCGGCCAGGTAAATACAACTCTATATATCGGGTCGCTCAAAGTTTGTTATGTTTATTTCATTTTTTACTCTAAGACAAGTGTAGAGCTGATCTTGCACCTTAATCATTAATAGTATGAAAACCAATAATTTGTTGAAATTTCCGTATGCGACTCATGAAATAGAATGAACCTGGTAATTGGGGGGCACCAATTTTTCACAATCTCACTTGGCAAAGGTAGGCCAGTCCGGCACTGTCTCGACCTATATGTAATTTGGAGGCTATATTCCGAACTCAACTGTCAGTGCTGAATCTACTGAATAATGGTTCCGAAATCAACAAATTTCACTGAAATTGACAGATTGTGTGAGCAGATAATACTATCCATTCTAAATATTTTCCACTGCCATTCTGCTGAAACTGCTGACCAACAAAAGGTAGTGAGTGTGGCTTCAGTGAACTGTCATATTGTCTTTTATCATTAGCGGGGTTGTTTTTCCCGTTATTTATTTTAAATTTTGATATTTCATTTTCATAATTATCTGTTGTCATTATCCTTGATTTGGTATTCCAAAACAAATATGCCTCGTATTAAAATTATTATTATGGATTATTAAGAGGAGCAAAATGTCCCAGTTTTTTTCATCTTCATCTCTTGGGCAGCTTGAATCGTCTACAATAGTAGAAATTATTCGTCCATTTATGAAATAAAGAACAGAAAGATTTGAATATGAAATAATACAAATGTGCAATAGAAATATGAAAACTCAAAAGTAAATAAAAAATACTGATACTGCTGAAAGGCTGAAAGTGCTGATACTTGACACTAATAGATGTTGCGAATTACATCCTATGATTCAACATAATTTTTGATGAAAGATTTCGGAACAAGTAATTTTTAGCAGTCAGTAACACTACTGACAGTATTTCGGAATAGAGCCGGACTGTATTGACGGAAAAGCGTGAACATAAAACGGTTTGTTACAGAGTTGCTAACAACAACACTCTCGTATATATAGATATAATATAAACATATACGAAGGGTTGTGGCCCAAAGGTTTCAAAGTTGAATGTTTTAATATTGTGTTCAAATTTCTCCAAATATTTGTTACATATTGTAAGTAAGTATTGATTTTGCCACGGATTTTTCACAATCAACTTATCTTGATTTGAATTACTCAGTTGGGAATAATTGAATTCTTCATTTGTAACAAATGACTCCAATAATTTGATCACCTCTTCATTACAATTCTAGATTGAATTCATTTACCTGTCAATGTTCAATATCATTATTTGTCAATAATTTAATTTTCGAATTTCCAATAGGAAATTTTTTCCACAACAATCCTAGAATGATTTGTCTGTAAATGCGCTATAAAAATTATATCTGTTCAACAGCAATTAACTTCGAAAATAAGAGGAAATGAAATATGTGTTTATGATTACATTATGAATATTTGATAAGGCAAAAATTAGAACATTTATGTTAACTGGAATGCTGCCTTTATAATAAATATCAAATCATAATCACACAATTTGTAGATACTTCATGAATGATACTTACTAATGCTACAGTTTTTCCAGGCGGAACTGCGAAGGTAACATTTCTGAGTATTAATCTCTCAGGGAGATAACCGAATGTGACATTATTGAACTCTACAGCTCCCCTCTTAACTGCTATGGCTCCTGCTCCTGGTGCATCAATGACTTCTTGTTCTTCTCTCAAGAGATCAAACATGTTTTCCATGTCGACAAAATTTTTTTGTATTGCTCTAAAAATATTTATTTAAATTTTATGGTCAGAATTTGCTACCGTACATCAATTGTTTTCAACTAATCATCCAGAAAAACCCTTTTTGAAGCTCCTAAGAGCTTATGCCATAAAGGGAGATTCAGGATTAGTAACAAGTGGCAGATGCTGGTCTTTGAACATACTTTGTGCGAGAAACCAACAATCTATGACTACAGCCAACAGGCCCATGAAAATTTCATGCCAATGCTCATTTGATAAAATACCATGCATATCTACGAGGGCTGGATCCGTCCTTGTAGAGGGATGGTCATGGGCTTCAAAATCACAATAAATATTTATATAATAGAGTTAGTCAAATGTATGGACCCGCCTATTTTCCTCAGTTAATACAAGAGTTATTGAAAAAAATTTTGTGATAGGGCACTTGAATTAGCCTGAAACACATTTTTCAATAGAAAAATAACTAGTAAACCTACGTACGCCACTGTCTGATTTATATTGCCATATCGCTGGAATATCCTTCTGGCTTCATTCCCCAACTGAGTAATTTTTTGAACAAATCAAGCAATACAGTTAATTACAGAGCCTAACACAAAAATGCGAAACACAATTTATCTATAGTAAATAAAATCAGTATTACTGAAATGAGAAAGAAACAAGCTTTCTAAGAATACCAAATATAACATATGGTTTCATTTAAAAAAATTGCTAATGACGTCACTCCCTGAACAATAGCACAACATAAACATTTTTGAATTTACAAAAACATGAAATACCGTTCAACTTTTATACGAACTTTTTTTCAATATCTTTAATAACACTTAAATTAACTAAGAAAATAGACGGATCCATACAATTGACTAACTCCGTAAATAGTGAGTAGCGTTTTCGATTCAATTCCGAGAGATCATCATCCGCCGACAGCTGTTTTGTAGTTTCCCACTCATCAGGACGGCTTTATGAGGTCTCTCGAAATAAAATTGAATGCACTCTGAATTAGTACCCTACGACAAAGACAGTATAAACGAAATGTAACTTGTGACATCTGCAGTCACTTGTTGAATTTTAATCCCACATGGATCCGCGCTTGTATATCTACAACTCTTAACATACCCAATCAATGGTAATATATCAATGTAATAAAACATGTCTCAGTCTCAATCAACAAGCTCTATCAAAAGCAGTCAGTAATAATGCTCAGTTCACTGATGTTATCGCTATACCACAAAAATAAACCAAGTATTATAGTTGTATTCACCTGTAATAGGTACCAAACCAGTTCAATGGTACATAGAGCTGAATGATGTAGGTAGCAAAGAGTACGTAGTCGCCTGCTTTAAGTTGGTGCTCATCAACAACAAGGTGAACACAAAGCAAACTCCCAACTAATAGTCCACCACAAATGATGACATTTTGAATCATGTTCAAGATGTTCAAAGTAACGGTGTTCTTAAATTCTTCTTCCTGAAAAAATTGCTAGTCTAAAATATTTCTGATAGCAACCTTAGGTTTACGATTCCGTTTGACATTTTCAGTGATCAAGACTTCAGCTTAGCAACTGATAAAAACAGAAAAAAGTATTAAAAGATAAAAAAAAGTGTACTTTGACTTTATCGATTTTATTCGTTTCACTTTGTTGATATTCTCCGGCACAAATTTTTGAACTTTGTTCGAAATATTATTAGTTTTATTATTACTTTCCCCCTTGAAATTGAAACTAGTGTTCTATAAGAATATTTATTCCAGATATGCGAGGAATATCAACAAATTGACCATGTCACAATATCACACTGCAGTATTTCAGAGATTTTTTACACAAGGCCATCATAAATTATAACAGTCACCTTTTAGTACAACTGACAAAAAACTGAGAAATTATGGCAAATTTAAAATAAATGTGCTTCTTTTAATGTATTTCATTTACACTCTGGTATCGTTTCTTCAAAACAATTCTGAGAATATTTCCTGCGAGTATAATATAAGCAGCTTTGAACTAGACCCTGCCAACATGTAGGTAAACATTCTCCTAAAATTCAATGTTTTAAACCAGGGGTTCCAAACCGGTGGTAAGCACTTGAATCAAAAAACAGTACAGATGGGGCAAAAGCTATGTCAGGAAGATTGACAGGGCTAGCAGCAAAAATAAAGCAAGTTGCTCCTGAATGCAAAACTACGCATTGTGTCGTCCATCGAGAAGCATTAGCTGCTAAAGATATGCCGAAAAATCTTAACTCCGTTCTATCAGATGCTGTAAAAGTTATTAACTTCATAAAGGCTATGGCTCTCAACACAAGATTATTCTTCTTGATGTGTGAAGAAATGGGTGGCAAGTTCAAGACTTTACTCCTGCATACAGAAGTGAGGTGGTTATCTCGACGGAAAATTTTGAACCGTCTCTTTGAACTGAAATCAGAGGATTTTATGTTTTTAGGTGAAAAAAATCATGACAAGAATAAATTGTTTGCTGATGAAGAATGTTTGTCAATATTGGCTTATTTAGCCGACATTTTTGACAAACTCAACACACTGAAGTTGGAACTTGAGGGAGCAAACACAACAGCCGTCACAGCCAGTGACAAATTACACTCCTTCAAGAGAAAGTTGGTCCTGTTTTGTTCACAAATACAGGAGGAGAATTTATTTGCATTTCTCACTCTATCATCATTTTTTGAAAAAGTATTTCTCTGAAGATTATTCAAAGGTGGACTGGATCAGAAATCCTTTTTCGGGAACCTCACCAAATGAATTGGAACTAAAAGAAAGTTATATCGATCTTACAGAAGATGGTTCCATGAAAGATTATTATAAAGAAAAATCTTTATTTAACTTCTGGATCGGATGTAAAACCGAGTACCGTTTGATCTTCCAGCAAGCTCTGCTATTTTTGATGCCATTTGTTACGAGTTACTTGTGTGAGAGTGGATTTTCTGAACTCTTTTACATAAAAAATGAACATAGAAGTAAAATAAGTGTTGAAGATGAGTTAAGAGTGAAGATAAGTTCCATTACTCCTAATGTTGATATTTTAATCACAGTCAAACAAGTTTCGCACTAAAGACTATAAAAGTATGATGATGATGATTAAAAGGTTCGGATTGGGAACCCCTGTTTTAAACAATGCATTGAGAAGCAGTATTTCTTTACTCCATTTTAATGTCACAATAATAGATTAAAATATACTAATCAGTTTGTTTAGTATTGCCGGGTTCTAACAGTTTAATATTTATATTAATTTCTCACCTGAAATTTGAGAACAGCTTCCCTGAACGCTTCGACTTCATACTGTTCAGCACTATAATATTTTACAGTTTCAAAATTCAAAAGTGAATCAACACTTCTGGCTCTTGTTTCATTATCAGCTAAATTCATGCGTCGCTGGAATTTCGTTCTCCATTCAGTTATCACTATGGTTAATACTGAAATGCAAGAAGTTGTTTGTATAAATAAATAATAACAAAATCATAATAATAATAACTGAAATTCCTTTTTCTTAACACACGTATTCTATATCGAAGAAATGTAAAACTTTTTTGATACTAAAATAAATGAAAGTATTGATTTCCATGAAAAGAATATGTACTTGAATAAATTCACTGAAAAAGTAGTTTCAGAAATCAACATTAGAATGGATAAGTCAATAATAGTTTCAACTATTAGATCTAATACAGGTAATTTTTTTTTTCACCGGTTTCAGAGATATACAGCTATGAATATTTAGGAAAAAATAAGCGAATACAGAAACAGAACTTACTGATATATAAAACCATTGTTACAAAAACAATAAGACCAAACCAAATATTGAAGGCTGCAATAAAATAAATGACCGCAATGAGGATGTCCACTATTGTAGGAAAAATGGAAAAAACAATATAGTTCAACAAATTGTTTATGCTATCAGTTCCTCTGTCCATAACTCGAAGAACTTCGCCAGTTTTTCTGCCAAGATGCCATCTCAAAGATAAACTGTGTAGATGTCTAAATAATTCCACCTGAAAAAAGCGTAACCATTGAAAAATGGGGAGAATGATTAGATCACAGATTTTAACAGTCATTAATAATACTCTACCTCCACTTCTCTAGTTGTATATTGCTGAATTCTGATCCACAAGAAGGACCTCAAATTATTTAAAAGTCCCATTCCTCCTGTACCACCACCTTGTAAAAATTTGAATGCTACATAGATCAGGATAAAATCCCAACGGAATGACATTTTACTTGGTTCGACACTTATGCTATCCACTAAAAAAACAAATAAAAATTACTATAGACCCACTTTTTGAGACTTCTTCAGATCAGGTCAGTATACTTAAGTACATAGCAAGTGTTTTTCAAAAGTGAAGAGTGTTTGCCACTTGCGCAACCAAAGAGGGGCGGGAGACAGCCCTACCCCTCCAAAGTCCTTGAGAGTTTGGACGACTTGGCAATTCAAATTGCTTTATTCAGATTGTGTAGACTTTTTATACTAGGCCCCCAAAATAAAAATTGTGGCTACGCCTTTGGTGTTTGCTAACAAAGAATCGATCAATCTCTTCCAAAATGTATTTTTAAAAATATACTGAAAAAAGAGCTTATGGCTCCTCATGATGAAACTGACATAATTTTCTGTATTTGATTCATCAAAAGATAATTTTGTTTTGGTCGTTGCACATGAAACTTTTCTTAACGGTATGCCAGTAGCTTTTTCGCGACGAAAACGAATGATCATTTTGGAAACAATTATCCTAAAACAGCCTGTAGACCTATACAACTGATTTTTTTTTAACTTAATTGTCATCTTGTCAGGATAGACATTATATCTCAACCCAACCCAATGAACATATCAAAAGCATAGCCTGGGCGGGTAGAGGACGGTTATTATTATTAATTACATCTTCGGTAGTAGGAATAAAAGCCGAAAAAACCTACAGCACCACCATGCCAATTATGCCAACACAAATCTTTCTTCGGTAAAATTCCGTTAACTAATAGCTACAAGCTATCAATAATTGTTTTTGAAACTTGCGTAGTTTGTACTCCTGAACAAAAAATCCAAATGAAATTTTTGGCGGTCTCAACTAATTTCGGAGATATGGGCCTGTTTTTGAGTGATGACTGGCATTTTTGAAGACACATTTCTACCGCGGAAAAACACTCAAAACTCTTCCTTCTTTAAACTAACACAATGTACACAGCCTAATTGACCTGTTTCACACTCTTTCTTTATTGAAAACGCTACTTTTTAGGATAAAAACTCATCCTTCTTTTATGATCACATAACCAACAAATCTAGGCAAAATGGATAGTGAATTTTATTCATGTCAAGTTGGTTTCTGGAAAAAAGTGAGTGAATAATTTCCTACTCATGTTGAAATTAAATGCCTGGAAAAGTTGGCTGCGCAAATATGCAAGTTCAAAGTTACCAACTTGGCATAAATAAATTCACTAAACATTTTACATGAATGAGTTGTTGTGATGTTTTAAAAGAAGGTTGAATTTTTGGATAAACAATGCCGTTTTTAATGAAAAAAATAACGTTAATCGGGTGAATTAGGGTGTGTACATTGTGATAGTTTGAAGAATGAAGAATTTTGGGTGTTTTTCCGCGGTAGAAATATGTCCTAAGAAATGCCAGTCATCACTCAAAAATAGGCCCATATCTCCGAAATTAGTTGAGACCGCCAAAAATTTTATTTGGATTTTTTGTTCAGGAGGCCAAACTACGTAAGTTCCAAAAATTTTGTTGATAGCTTGTGGCTATTAGTTAACGGAATTTTACCCTTTCTTCTTTTGTAATCCACTGAATAAAATTATTTGATGAAAAAATATTACTTACCAATCAATGCTTGGTATATGGGAACATATAAATTTACAGCTCTTCCACTGGCTAATAACAAGAAACAAAATATCACCCGAAATTGCAGAAAAAAGTCCTTCTTTGGCCAGAGAAATGGAAATAAAATTTTGACTTTCTTCCAAAAATTGTTCCATGTCGACTGATTTTCAGTTCTTTCCTGAAAAGAAATAGAATAAAGTATTTTCGAAAATTCGTTAAAATTTACCACCTTGAATTTCACATTCACTGCTATGTTCTCGAAATTGACCATGTTTTTCAATATTTTGTTGGGATCGACCTGTTTCTTACTGGGTATCATTTTTAATTTATAAATATACTTTCCCGCGTACATCTCTAATCAACGGTGACGTATATTTTAACAAAAGTATATGCACGATTTACTTTAGTGTTGAAATCAAACGAAAATATATCAACAGTTAGAAATAAATAATTGGTGGTTTTACATAACCGTACTTCACTTATCGAAACAAACAAATATTACGCCATATTTTTAGCATTATCGTTAATAAGTCACCTCAAATGATGGTAAAACTCTCATTAATGGTTAATGAGAGTTGTATGGGTTTTATATTCTTATACATGAACTGATATGGGGTATTCATTGTACATTATAAATTCGGAACAATTGTGCATACCTTCAACAGTACAAATTATAGAAATACTCAAGTAATTTGAATCTGTGCCAAATAATGTCCATCACTTGATAAGAAAAGAAAAAACACGTGGTAATGTGAGCACAGACCATGTGGTGTGTATATGTGAGAATCATCATCATTCATCCAGAATAAAAGTCAAACTTTCATCATCCGCTACTACACAGCTTGATAAATACATGACTAGGAAACTAAACAAAATCACTGAACGGAAAAATGCGTAAAGGTCAGGATTGGTTTCAAAATAATCGCAACAAAATAGACAGGACCGAACTTGGACTATTGAGATAACCCTTTGAACTTTGAAGTGTATATACACTGCCGTCCTAAGCAAAAAAGCAGTATCTACAAAAAATGTGAATATGGAGATATTGGTTTCTGTAGTCTTGAAACACTATAAGTTTAACTTTTTCCAAAGAAAAAATTACGTAAACTAGTTTTAAATAGCCAAGGTTAATCAATCATTTTGCCTTTAGTGCACAAGTTCAAGACTTTTCGTACTTAAGATGGTCGAAACTACAGATTCTCAGCTTCAGAGTTTTGCAGATACGGCTTTTTTGCTTAGGACGGCAGTACAGTGCATTCCATTTGCAACAAGCCAGGAAACAGGAAAAATAAAAAACTCGTCAACAATAATATGCCGGTGGTCATATTTTTACATATTCACATTTGATGTTGTAACTTTTCCTATCACACCCCCAAAGCATGTCATCACATTTTTCAAATGGTTCACCCTATATTTCGTTGCATTATCAGATGCTCCACGATGAGCAGATTTCAACAAGATCTGAAGTTCAATGGCGTAGATAGGTGTGGGCGAAAAGCGGGCGATCGCCCACGGCCTTGCACCACGGCCCCGTATGCCCTACACCCACGGCTGGAACCCCTTCCCCGAAATGATTCTCTGGAACGTATTTAAAATTTAACAGTTGGCATAAGTACTACAATTACCAACTACAAAATAGTTCTCTTCCTCCATTACCTGTTATCTGGAATGTATTTCAAATTTAACAGTTGGTCAATTAACCTGTTCTATTTTATGTCATTACTTCTACGTAATTAGTCATTATTAAGGTAATTTACAACGTTACTAATTACAATATATATGGAATTATTCAATAAACTACATATTATACAGTTCAGCTGTGACTACAATGATGCTGTAGTAGTGTATAATTAGTAGCATAAATAAGAAAGTTTGCGTTGCCAAAGGTGCCATAGTATTACTCCACTAATAATAACAGCTCGACAGGCTGACACCCAATGCATTATGGTCTCAGCTGCCCCACGACCGTGCTGAATCTAGTATCAGAAAACTCTATACCCACCAAGCGACTATGGTAGGTCATAATGAATCCCTCGGTTTCAATATTCTTGAAGAAAACCCAATGGATTGGCTTATCCTTATGTAGCTGTAGGAGCCTCTCACTCTCCGCAACTTTTTACGTGAGTTATTTGCTGAACAGGTTCCAACTCAGTGACAGAGTTTGGATTTGTCCATTCAGTGTCGAATACGAGACCTTCATCGACTGTACGAGTTGCTGCCTTGAAAAGAGAAGGGGATTTGAACTCCTGGTTACTTTACAGGATCCATTCAGTACCATTCTGTTATGTAGTCACTCCGAACTCCAAGTCCACGTCCTCCCCGTTGTCTGAGGAAGTACAACCGTTGAATAGACGATTTAGAATGCAAGCTCCTATGAAGATGCATCATTTTGCGAGTTTTTACGTCGAGTTGTCGAGCCCATTTCATCCAAAGGAGTGAAGTAGTATTGAAACGGCAAGAACTTTGTTTTTCTCCGACAGTTCTGATGATCAGATCTGTCGGAGCTTACGCTGATACTTGCCGCGGAGAGAATGTTTACTCTTGGGAGTGGTTTTGTTCCACCCCTAGGTAAATATACGTCTCTCCAGCATCCGGATGATGTAGGATGCTTCCATCTGCGAATTGAAGCGTCCCCTTCGAATTCCTCGCATCGTCCTCTTTTGAGATGAACTGTGGCACATTTGTCGATCCCAAACTCCATTCCCATAGTATGAGTGTACTCTTGCATCACCCTTAGGGACTGATGAAGATCCTCTTCTCCAGAGGTATATTATTTGAGCTTATGCCTCCGGTTGCTGGGGGTGCCGCAGTTTTAACCGCGGATTTTCCGTAGTGCAATATTATTATTTCAATCTCTGACAAGCAAGAAAAGAAAGAAATAATCTAAGAGCGGCTTTACATTATGCAATTTTCATGCAATTTTTGTGCAATGCAAGACTAAATTTTACATTGCGCTTGCGCCCAAAAAATTTCGACTGGTTGAAATTTTCACGCAATTCGTGAGCAATTCTAGTGAGTTTTCTTGTGAGAAATTCAATGCCAATAGCACACTAAAGTACCTGTAGATATTGTTTTTCGAATGTCTCCTAACCTTTAACTCCAACTTAAAAAAGAAATAGAAAATTTGTCACAAGCGTTAGTGATAGGTGGAATGTCATTTTTCGAATTTCAGTACAAACCATCAAAATATTTTATTGAGGTTAGATTTTCTCGAAATATATTATGTTGGTATAAACTGCTGGCAACACAACAATAATTGCATAAATGTAAGACATAATTTCTAAATTGCCTTGCAATACCTGTCTTGCATTGGAAATGCATTGCATAAATGTAAGTCCTGACGAGTATTTAATTCAAATATAAGGTTGTAAGCACAAACTGCATTCTTTAGCGTAGAATTCACTGGCGTTGGGAAAAAATAGATTTTCCATTTGATAAAAAATAACACAATTTTCGAGAAGACCCCGTATAATTTTTTTGAAAAGTTTATAAACATTTAGGTCTTATTCAGGCAATTTTTGACCAGATTCTCTTTGTGTAAACAAAAAACAAATCGTGCGGCCCTTTAGACATAGATTGTTCAAATAAAGTTATATTGGAATTCATCGTAGATTTAAAAAATGTAATAAAATACAGGGTGTTCCATTAAAAAAAAGCAATGTTGGATCCACTTCCGGTGTAACTGAAAGACGTAGACAACTGAAAATATTTAAAATGAAACGAGCTCATTGGAAAGCTCCCTTATACAAATTTTCAGAAAAATACTACCAGTAGTTTTCCATATACCTACATAATGACTCAGCTCATCGTGGTATACCCAGTATATTTATAATGGGACATTTTTTTTTCTCCGCAACTAAACAGCGACAAAAAGCTGGAAATTATGGATACTTACTTCAAAATTGATAAGATGTCCCTATAAAATGAGGAAGTTGTTTCTCTAACTTCATATGAATTCAGCGAAAAATTGTATATTTAAAAAAAACAACAATTTTTTTCCACAACTAATTGGCGACAAAAAGGCTGCAAATTATGGATGCTTCATAGCTTGATATGTGGTAGAAAAATTGCTGAAACGATTTCGCTAACTTCATATGAATTTAGCGAAACATTGTATATTTCTTTCAAAGACACAGCAGCACATTTTTATTCTTTGGAACTAATTGGCAGCAAATTATAGAATAATTTATTATATTGTAGGAAGTTGCCACGCTAACTTTATATAGGTGATTCTGTCTAATTGTTGAGACTGATAAAGTCAAAACATAAATTATGATTGAATGTACAATTTTTTCACAATCAGAATATTTTCTTCAACGTTATTACATGCATGTCCAAGTCTAATTGCGTTGAATTTCTCATATTTGAAAACAATATCTTAGTAAATATTATTACTGTTAACCAGTGGCGTAGCTAACTTTCACCGAGCCCCCCCGCGGGAACCTGCTTGCGCCCCTACCCATACCCTCCTTTAAATGTGAGGCAAAAATTTCTGGTTTCCTTGCGCCTCCCCCGCGCCGCGGGGGTGTTAGCTACGCCACTGCTGTTAACTGATTGCTGTGGTTATATAGTAACCTGATACTTCTGTTTATATTGTAATGAAAGAACAATTTTGCTTACCTGAGTTCCTAGATTTCTTTGTGGGTCATTCAGACTGAAATAATCAATGTTTTGGATAATTCCAGGAGCTTTGAGACCCAATAGAAATATCAGGAGACATGTAATGTATCTTAGTACGAAAAGGGCCATTTCAATTTGATCAGTAGCACTGAAAATCAAACATACACAACTTTAACAATAAATGAGTAATTAAAAAAGGAACTTTTATTGAAAATATATAAATAGAATTTTGCTTGTTTGTTTTAACGTCAAGATAAAAATTTCCAAAAGTAATGATGTTGAGATTTGATTAAAATTAGTGCCTTAATAAACAATTTCTGAGGAAACTAATAATGTTTATACTACCACCTGCTTACCTTTCGAGTTTAAACCACCAGTTATTCTGTCCCAAATTTAAAAACGCGAGATTCTCGGAGATGAACGTCAATGTCCAAAATATTAGTAAAACTATTCCATGGCCTCTCGTGGGTACAGAAGGCAAGAGAAAATGCCGTTCGACCTTTATTATCCATAGTGAATACGGATAAGCAATTGATGTTAATACTAAAGATACAATCTGAAAATAAAATAAAAATTATTTCCAAAAGAGCCCTCTACTTACCTTACTTCAACTTTAATGACTTAATTATTATAAAAATTAAATATAATCAAAAATAATTATTATATGATAATGATAAAAAACGTTGAAAACACTTACCATGTATCCATATATATTTTTATCTTCGTAAATTGTTCCTTGTAAGCTAAACCTGATTATTTCGAGCACCGGCAAAAATATTGTCAAAAATATCTGCAGGTAGTACAGTTTTGACCTTGACAAATGATAAGGTGACACCTCGGTCCCGTATTTTCTATACATCCACAGTTGGATTGTACCAGCTATGAATATGAAGCCTGCTATCACAAAAGAAGTTATAGAATCCATAAAACATTGCGAAGTCCCATGGTTCACCCACACATCCCATATGGATATGTTTGGTGGACAGTAAGATATGTTGAGTACCATTGTTATCTACAAAAAATAAAGATTACAGTTCAAAACTGTGAACACTTTTCCAATACTTCCACTATACTGTTGTATGGAGATGAACTGCAGTTTTTTCATATTTTCATTCGGATTTATTTTAAAGTTATATGAACTCTGCGTCAACCCTAACTTATTTCTTAGACAACGCTGATTGAAATAATCTGAAATACATCAGTATTGTTTTTTAAATGATACCCTGTACATTTTTTTCTGTTTACCAGAAAGACCTTTTGTGATAAAACTGTTTTTGCAAAATTGAAAATCGGTTGAAAAATGGTGAAAATACAAATGATTATTTATTTAATTAATCAATGTACTATGACAATCAAACTTGAACTGAGGAGACCTTACAATTCTATGAAATTGAAAAACAAACATCTGGTGAAACAGTGAGAGAATACAAATAAAAAAAATATTATGGAAAATCGTTAACTCACTAAGAAATAAAGAAATAAAAAACTACTTAATCCCGAAGAAATCACAGATCTACGTTTGCATACAAATACATAAGGACTTTTTTATAGACCCACCCCCAACAAAAATATAGAACCCATCACCGAAAATCACAATTTTAATTTCTCTGGTAAAAGTAATCCAAACTCAATTATTCTGATGACGTTCACCGATGAAGAGATGACAACAATTTAAAAAAATAATTAAAAATAAACTACCAACTGGTCTTGATGAAGTTTTCACCAGCATTGTGGAAGAATTTGGTAAAGAAATACCCTATTGCACATATAGTGAATCATTCTTTTATATCTGGAATTTCTCCCAGTCATATGAAGTCAGCCAAAATTACTCTAATATATAAAAAAAGAAAAATCATGTATTGAAAACTATAATAGACCAGTATCTGGAATATCTGCCAGGGTGAAAATTTTTGAGAATTGTATGCTTGATAGGATCATTGACTTTATTGATAAATATTAATTATTGCCCAAAGAACAGCATGGATTTAGGAAAGTAAAATCCACTATAGCAGCGACACTTGAGTTTTACGATAAAATCTGACAATGTGAATATACACAAAAATGTATCTGTGAAGTTTCTAGGTATTACATTGAATGACACATTACAGTGAAATGAACATACAAACAACATAATAAAAAAGTTAAATACCAAAATAAATCAAATTATGTGCATCCGAAATGTTGATAGACGCTGCTTAAGAGAATTTTACTAAGGGGAAATTTACTTTACTGTATGGCATATTGTTGTGAGGAGTTACTCCAGCAGCATAAGATGTATTTTCAATTCAAAAAAGGCATTAAGAGCCATAACAAATAAAAAACGAAGTTCCTGCAAACCTCTCTTTGCAGAGTTGAATGTCCTTCCACTGATCTACCTGTATTTACTCGAAGCAGCCTGCCATATTCAAGGAAAAAGGAATACTCTTCCCAAATACTATGACATTCACCCATATCAAACTAGATCTAACAACATGATATTCCCTAGAAATAACAATCTCGATCTGGTATTAAGGGGACTAACGTTCATGGGCAAAACAGTCTACAATAAACTACCAGACAACATTAAGATCACACTCCAAATTTCAATATGCCACTACAAAGTTTTTTAAAACTTATTCTATGATTTAACCGAGTTTTTCAGTACATAGTTGAATTCATGTTTTTGTACCTAAATCTACTTTTATATAAGTAAACTTGTAACATTGATTATTTTCAAATTTTTATGTGGCATGTCCTGTGGATTGTCATATCTAGTGAACAAGGGATTCACTCAACAGGACCTTTTGATGCAACGCATTTGATTTCACACAGAGTAGTAACAATATTTGTATTAAAATACAAAAAAGACGTAAAGGTTGTCAAAGTACGACATATTTTGATTCCAAAAATAAATCAGTATAGTCGAAAAGGTATACGATGATAAAATGGTTAAGGTATACGATATAAGCAATAGTTACTGATTACTGTCTCTGTGACAGTCATTAGGTCAGAGGTCGGAGACATCCCAAAAACAGTAATTTTTTGCTCTAGTGAATCAAATATCTGTTCACAAATAATTCTATCACTTTCAACTCATCAAGAAAAAAACCTACACAAACATTTTCTGGCTTACCTGATCAGATCAAAGCTTCAGAACTTATTTTGAAACCAAGACCAGTTCACAAATGAATCAATACATGTGTTTATTGTTTTATATTCTGAAATAACTTCAAACTCAAACTTTACCAATAACATGGAGTAGGTAGGACTATAATACATTGATGGATGTTTTGGTATTTTTTAACACTTACACAATATTATTAATCAGTTCCATATCTTACACAACATGAAATATGAATTACAAATAAAAGTAACTGCCATTTGATCAACTTTCATTGTTTCAATAATTGAGGCAAATTTTCTCATATAAATATTGAGCAATCCATATATAGTGATAGCTTGTCACTATCTTGCTTTAATGGATAGAATTGGTTTACTAAGTAAATTCAATTATACAGCTAAAAAGCTTCCCAAACCAAAACTGAATTACTTGATTACAAGTGACCTTTTATATTCAATGAATATGAATAATTCAATTTGAATAAGTTCATCAGTTCGATGAGTTTCGTAATAACACAAGTCCAGTGAAGAAGCCAATATGCACTTTCTTCTAATATTGTTATAATTTCTCTTCTGTATACATTTCAACATGTTTACCTTTTCCACTGAATGGATGGGAGAGAAAATTTACAATAGGTTTATTTTTCTCGAATCTGTTTTTGAGATCATAAGCACCATTAAATTCAAACCGCATCCTCTAAAAAATATTCTAGATTGGATGATAGGAAATTAATTTCGTACTACTGTAATGTTTATATTTCAAGCGATAATTGTTTGGCAATACATTCTAGATAACATTCTTCGGCAAGTTCCGAAAATGATGTTTAAAATGACTCAGTACTTTTTATATTTTTAAAAATTGACAACACACTGTAAAAGACTATCGTATTATGAAATTTGCTTACCCTTTTCCTTTATTATATGGAAGTATTCATGATTAATATCATACAAAATTGATATTCCCTTTTTAAATTTGTATGCTACTAGGTACTAAATATTTATTTCAGCATAAATCTAGTATTATTGTTTAGTCATAGAAATTAGAAATCAGAATTATGTGATTCTATTATGATGACATGACATTGATGACTGATGACACTTGGCTGTGGTTATTACCACTGCCTCTGTATTTTAATATTTAATTTCAATATGTCTAATATTACACTATCGGGACAGTATCTATCGGCATTTGCAGCAAAACTATAAGGCCGGAGTCTCATACATCTGTTTATCCGACGGTACGATGATACGAAACTGTTCATATTGGTCGAAATTCAAATATGGAAGGATAAAATTGGAATTTCGACCAATATGAACACTTTCGTATCATCGTACCGTCGGATAAACGGATGCATGAGACTCCGGCCTTAGATGGCTGTGAAGGAACATGGTAGATTTTTTTTTATTTCATACTCAGTAAACACTGTTACATCACAGAGATATCGCAGCGATGTAACAATTGTGACATCGCATTCTATGTCGCATAGACGTCACTGCGATGTCAGAGGGATGTTATTTTGTCCCACTCAAGCCTCATCCATGCGACGTCGCTGCGTTAAGTTTTTTGCGATATAACAGCGATATATTTTCAATGCAATAGCGATATGTTATCTGTGATTTTTGCGATAAAACTGCGATGTGATGCGAGATGACATCGCAGGGATGTAAACATATGACATAACAACTACCCACTAAAAATGATACATAACAAAAATATTATCTAGATATAACTTTTGTGCAATTTTGTGATATTGGCAAACTAACATTATATTAATGTCATCTTAACGTTTCCAACACAGTGTTTTCAACTATATGTTTATGTAACATCAAAATACTGTAACCAATAATATTCATTAGATAATACATATAATGTTGATTATATGTTGCCCAGATATGGCTTAGGCAGAGTAGTTATGTTATTTGTTTGATATTTTTGTCTAACCTTCTCAAAACATTACTGACATGTGTACAGGGAGCCTTGAAATTAATATTATCTTAAAGGTTTCTTGTAAATGTAATTTTTGGGTAATGACCACGTCATGATGTCATTCATATGACATTTCAACATAACTTAAAACCTAACCTCCTAACCATATAACAACAACATATATCATAAATGTCAACAAAAACTCAAAATCTACGTAACTTAAAAACATGATATCCACGTTCAAACAATATTACCCAGTAAATATGAAATAAATATATCACTGACGCCATCGTTTATTTTATCCTAATAATCATGGCGGTCATGGTAGGAGTTTTGAGTTCATAGAATTAAAATATAATTCAAACTACTCAAAAGTGATTGGAATCAATAGGATTGCAAAACTCATAATTTTCATGGTAAGATTATGATTTTCCACTACTCCATCCACTAATTGTTATTTTATCATTTAGGTTATGTAGTGAATGTAGTGATATCTACTATTGATTAGAGAGTATCTACATATGATGCTATGAATAGTAGAAAAGCTATCAGTTGTGGTTCCTGCTAATCAGATATTGGACAGTATGGAAATGGTTGCTGATATATGGAGCTGATGTGTCAAATTATTTTGAACCGATTGATCAAGGAATTTTTGGAACTGAAACCAATGAATTTAGCTTGCTAAATCAACAATATTGGAGCTGCTTAATTTGTAAGTGAACTCAAAATTATATATTTTATACAGATTGTTCTGATCTTTCTTAATTTGTAGAGTTCTTGAGATTGTAGAGAAATCACTTGAATTGTTTAATACAAATTATCAATAAACTAACTGCATTTTCTCTTTCTTTTCAGTTTGGTAGTGTCCTTTCACATTCATCTATCAGTTTTGATGTACAAAGTGGTACTTATTGAATGCTCAGATTACAAAATCTTAAATAGCAGTTGTTGTTTCCGAACTAATCGAAGATGAGCATTCTGGACTGTGCAAAGAAAAAATCCAAAAGTTTTGAATTGATAATTATGGACATACTGAAACGTAAGTAATTATTTTTCTTTTATCTCTAGGGGCAACATAGAATTATTAATAATTATTGGATGGTCGTTTTCTTATATCTTAAAGATTAATATGAGTTTTCAGTGACTGTAATCACTATATTTTCAGAATATGTAAAAGATGTTTGCAGTTCAATCACAGATGACGAGTTTGACTCATAGTGATGGATTGGATGACATTAGCAAAGCATAAACTAAAAAGAAAGGAGAAGTGACCGAGAAAACATCCATATAATTATTGATTCAGTGATATCTGTTTTTATTTTTCAAAAGAAATAGGTTTTCATTCAATATTATTCTTCTAATAACACTTAACTTTGGTAGATCTATCAATAAATCTTTCATCTGATTCTGGTGGTAAAAGTCATATTATTAGGTACTTTGGTCTGTTCATAGTGATTCAAGATTATATTTTTTATACTGCTAATTTTAATTTAAATGTTAATGATGTAACTGTCTTGTTTTATAACGCTTTATCCATGAGATTTTAATCATTGACAATAAAGTTTTTTGATTGAATGGTATGTTTTACATCATTACCCCCTTATATACATATTTTATTTCTTAGTATACAGGGGGGAGCTTATACTCATTGTTTACTAACACTTATTTTTCTACACTTTAAGTTGTATTTCTGGAATTTCAATCGCCACTCTTTGGTAGATGAATAACTTTGTTAATTGCTATTGTTGTTATTCATCTACTGAAAAGTGACTACTGAAATTCCAGAAATATACCTATAAATATAGAAAAAAGTGTTGGTAAACCATGAGTATATGCTCCACCCTGATGTTACAATGTTACATTTTACAAATGTTGCATAGATGTTTTGAGTAACATTATATGTATGTAATGAAGTCACATTAAAGTTACGCAAAATATGATACATGTATGTAATGTTAAGTAATTAACATCACATATTGTAATATTTAAAAGAGGCACAAAGGCATATGGACGCAACGTATCTGTAACATCAAGCATATCTCTGAATAACATCACCAAGTCACAATGTGATATAACAGTTATGTTTAAGTTATGTTTTTATGTTTACTGGGTGACATGGTAGATTTTTTTTTATCTCATAATTATGAGTTAGTTATCTCATTGTAATGAGATAACTTAAGTCATTATAATGAGTTGAATTATCTCATTATTATGACTTAAGCTATCTCATTATAATGAGAAAACTAGTCATTATATAATGAGTTAAATTATCCCATTATTATGAGATATGGTAAGTCATAATAATGAGTTAATACTCTGCAGTTATGTAGGTATTTGTAAGCAGGAAAAGGAGAATGTAGGCTGTAGGCTTCTTAGGTTCGATTGAGACTTGAATATTGAGTTCAGTTTTGTAATTCGTTTTTTAGAGAAGAACCATAAACTATTGAACTGTTCGTTTCAATATTGGAACTATGGGGTCAATTGTTCAAAAAATCATAAATTGATTTTTATAATCGAAAAGCCACCTAACCCAGTGATGTTTCGAATCGCTGTATGCAAATTTTCACAATATTACATTCGATCTTGTTTGTTTTTATTCAGATCATATTTTTTTCTACAAAATGTGCGATAAGTCAAATAAAATCAGAAACGATGAGCGAGCAGATCTCGATTTGGACCACCTAATCACAGTAGCTAATACTTATAAATATGGGGTATATTATATATACTTACTCTATATAATATATATTTCTATGAGCTAATGGAGCAAAAAGTAAAGAACGAACGATCTTGGGTGAGTTCGGTCACAGATTATAGAAGTGGTTCGATAAGAACGAGCAGATGCTGATTAGTATCACGTGATCATCATCATATATATCATATTTTTTTCAAGAACTGAAATAGAAAGAAAATTAATGAAAGGTTAATACGTAATTCTACGCTGAGGTCTCAATCTGCCTACTCCTCAGGTATAATTACGTTCGGTTTTTGTGACTTGACGTCGGGGTCTCAATCTGCCTACTCCCCATGTCTCGTCACTGGTTCTCTCTAAGGTCTCAATCTGCCTACTCCTTCGAGAGAACTGAGGAATTGTGGGTTGAGGAACTGTATTTATAGTGGACGTGGCTGTAATGGCCGTGTGCAATGTATTGGCGCGAGGTGAACTATGGGCGGGAACTGAGTTGGCGCTAGATGAGCTGTGTGCGGGAACTTGGTTGGCGCTAAGTGAGCTATGTGCGGGAACTGGGTTGGTGGGAAATGAGTTGATGCGTGCAATGAGAGGCTTCCAGGTATTGGGAAGTCTACGTCCGTCGTCGCGAGTGTTGAGGCAATTGGGGCGCTTCTCTATCTCGAGGGCTTCTCGGATGATCCTGGTTTGCAGAGTTTTCTCGGTGGAAATTGTTTTTGTGTTTTTGAAGTCTATTTTGTGACCTGTGTCTTCTCGATGTTTATAAAGTGCGGAAGTGGAAGATGCCTGACGCACAGCAAGTTCGTGTTCGTAGACTCTGGTAGTTACTCGTCTGTTAGTCTGGCCAATATAACTTCTCGGGCAGTCTGAACATGGTATTTCATATATACCTTGAGAATCGTTTGGTATTGTGTCCTTGGGAGATCTGAGAAATTTGGATATTTGGTTGTTGGCCGTGAATATTGTTTTTATCTCGTGTTTTCTCAAGATATTACTGATTTTGTCTGTCACACCTTTGATGTATGGTAGGAAAGCTTTGTGTAGCTGGATACTCTCTAGTGGATCATTTGTTTTTGGAGGACGGGTCAGTTGATGGCGGATAGACTTGTCGATTAGCGAATTGTTGTAACCATTCTGAAGTAATGCTGATTTCAGTTTGTCCAGCTCTTGTGGTCTATTCTGGTTGTCGGTAAGCTGAATTGATCTGTATATCAGGGAGTTCAATACGGAGTTTGTTTGTGCTGGATGGTGATGAGAGTTTGCGTGTAGGTATCGGTTGGTGTGGGTCTGTTTCCTGTGTACTGTGTGGGTGAAAGAGTTATTGGGTTTCGTAATGAGAACGTCCAGGAAAGCTAGGGAGTTGTTCATTTCGGTCTCCATTGTAAATTTCATGTTGGGATGGATATCGTTTAGGTGATCTAAGAACGTGTTTAAGATTTCGTAACCATGAGGCCATATGACGAAAATGTCGTCAACGTATCTGAACCAGCAAGTAGGCTTGTGGTCAAATGCTTCTACAGCCCTGGTTTCGAAGTCTTCCATGAAAAGGTTTGCAAGGACTGGAGAAAGGGGGGAACCCATGGGAGCACCTTTCACTTGTTTGTAGTAAGTTCCTTGGAAGAGGAAGTACGTGTTGTTCATACAGTGACTGATGAGGTCCAGGGTGTCTTTTGGAATTCTGTGTTTCGTTTTAAGGATTTCTAGCGTGTCCGTTAGGGGAATATTTGTGAAGAGGGAGACAACATCGAAGCTCACTAGGATATCTGTGTTCTGGATTCTAGAGGATTTGAGAAGGTTTAAGAAGTGGAATGAATTTTTCACGTAGGATGAAGCTTCTTCTGCTCGTGGCTGAAGAGTACTCGCTAGATACTTGGCGAGGTTCTGGGTTGGTGATCCAAAGGCACTGACGATAGGTCGGAGTGGGATATCAGGCTTGTGTATTTTTGGTAGTCCGTAGATACGAGGGGTGCGTGATGACTTCTCTCTAGGGATAGTGGCTTTCTTGGTTTCGGCTGGTAGTTTAGAATTATTGATCAGATTTTTGGTCTTCTTTTCGAGGTAGGTTGTCGGGTCTCGTTGGGTGATCTGATACTCGGATGAGTTTAATAGTATACTCATTTTGTCTACATAATCTGAGGTATTCAGAACTACTGTGGCGTTGCCTTTGTCTGCTAGGAGAATTATTATGTCAGGGTTGTTGTGGAGGTTTCTGAGGCAATGTTTTTCGGCAGGTGTTATGTTGGATGGAGGGAGTTTCGCTCTCCTAAGTGTGGTGGCAATATCTTGTCTAGTTTCTTCAGCTGTATTTTCTGGTAGATGGGTTATAGCGCTTTCTATTTGTGTGATGATGGTTTCTGTTGGGATTCTGTTTGGTGTGATGGAATAATTGAATCCTCTTGATAGTAGTGCAAGGCTAGTTTGATCTAGTGGTGTGTCGGAGAAGTTGTGTACTAATACAGGTGATGCAGCTGGGACCAAGGGTGTGATGTTATTCGTTAACAATGCACAAAGTTTGTTTTTCTGTGTTTCTGTTTTCTTATTGCTGATGTGATCTGCTTTGTCCTGAGATATCCTGGTCAAAGTGTCCCAGATGACTGGATGGATATCTACGGTAGATAATTTGCCAAAACATTTGTAGAGTGAGGTGTTGGTGATGTCCAAATTACGTCTGATGTCGTGAAGTGTTTTTCGAATAAGTGCTTGGCTAGCTTTATTGAGAATACGCTGGGCTGATGATGAGGTATCATGATGTTTCAACCGGAAGGCTTTGGGAATGACTCTGTGGTCTCTGCATGATTTGAGGAACGTGAGGTCGCACAGGAGTTTGGATCTTCGGATAAGGAGTGATGAATAGTTTTTCGTGAGATGGAAAATATCCTCCCCGTAGAGGCGTGCAATGTGTTCAGATAGGTTTCCGCGGTCAGATATTTGAAAACTAAAAGTTCGGGTTGAACCGCGTCTAGAATTTGTTGAAATTCGACGTTTCGGCTCCGATTTTGGAGCCATTTTCAAGAACTGAAAAAGAAAGAAAATTAATAAATGGTTGAAACGTAATTCTACGCTGAGGTCTCAATCTGCCTACTCCTCAGGTATAATTACGTTCGGTTTTTGTGACTTGACGTCGGGGTACAAAGAGATGTCATGTCACAGATGTGTTGGCTGGGTAATCAAGTTACTACATCGTCTACAACCTTCAAACTAAAAAGGTAATGTTTATTTGAAACAGGACATCATACCATGTAGTCAGTGAATTATTTATGACGAGGAATTCACTCACTTCTAACATCATCATATAACAAAAAAAAAAAGACTAATCGGCGCCCTTCCCAAATTCACATATGTTTGTGACCGCACACGCCTTAGGCCGGACCTGAGTATCCTACACTACGAAAATGGGGTAGATATAGAAAAATAATGACTTAGATTATTCTAACGATTTACCAAAAAAATGTTGATTCTCTATAAAACCCAAAAATTTGCTAATTTAATGAAAGAAAACAGCTCACATAGACGATCAAATCCAAAAGATAATATTTTTAGGAAAACGATTGATAATTTTGTGTGTAGAAAATGTCTACCAGGCATTTCCGAAGTATTTCATATTTTCGAAAATACAAGTTTTTCTATTCAGTGTTTAGTTTGTTATGTTCGAACATTTTCAACTCATCAAAATGATTTTGTTTGACAATCTTCACGAAAACTCAAAATTCTCATGATTTTTGTTTGACTACAATGTTTGGAACCTTTGGTATTTTTATATAACGCTTTGGTGAATCTTCCAAGGTCCTACTCGCTCAAGCAACCCCGCAGTCCGCGTAGTATGTGTGGTTGCCTACAGTTAAGTCTCAACTTACACATCAATAACAGTAGTGTCATCTCTGTCAAATGTTCGGAATGATGGTGAAGCTGAATATAATAATAACACTCTCCTTTACAGTTTCCAGCGTTTTCATGTGTGTGTGAAAGAGACAGAAAACGTTAGTGCATGATAGTGAAATCGTAAGTACTACTTCTATTAAAAATACTGAAATAGTTGTCGTTCAATGTTTGTTGGGTGTATGTCAATCTGTCAAAATAATACATTCTGGAATTTCAGGATCTCTTTCCATTTTAATGAATAGAATGACTGACTTTAAATATGTGATGTGCTAGTGTTTGGATGATCAAGTTTATTATGTGTATAATTTTTCATAGTGCTTTTTGAAACAACCTAGGTATAAAGGAATTCACCTGGCTGAAGGTGTGTATATCGATATTTGATCTAGTAAACATTTATTGTTTCTATAATTTGCGGTTTCGATGAAGGCTTGTGTATGAAAGCAATATTCATTCCTTGCCCTGCCTTTTTATTGATTTTCTTATAACATAACCTAACGTCAATAACAATAAGGAAAGGGTTTCTTAACAACTATGAATCAGAATCAGAAGAAAGTCTGGTGACAAACTCCTTTCTGAATACCTTTTGAAGGGAATTTCTTTTAGAAACTGTCAGAAATCTAATAATGATTTTAGTGTGTAGTCTTTATGGTCTGATTTTAAATGGATCTTGTTATATCCATATGCCTTGTTTCAATGCATTTTTGAAATATTAAAGGGTCACCAATACTGCTTTTATTTAACATCAACAATAATTTAATTGATGCACTGTCTGGAGTAGAATCTTTATTTCTGTTCCTGATTTAAAGGACCAAAGGGTCTTTTTCAGACCTCAAGTAATTCTGGGATTAAAAGGTACTTCTAATCTTCCATTGATGTTTACTTAGCCAAAAAGTTCAATGAAACCAGCCAACTAGTTTGATTTTTAATCTGACATACTTTTTAGAAAATAATCATTAGGCCTGTTCGTAAACATTCACACAGCCTAAACTTCTGCAATAGAATATGACAACTGCTATTGAGCAAAATTATATCCTTGTGTTAATTTTCGACTGCAAATGCATTATTTTATTCAAAGTTTTTACTAATTTCGTCCAGGTCTTAGGCTAATACTTATTGCCAATTTATGCAACTTATTCTGATAGTCACAATCATTATCACTGTCCTAGTCTCAATTGTTGTTGTTGGAGACTGAAACTAAGGAAATTGCTCCTACTGAAATGTTAAGACAGTGATAAGGACTATGATAATGACAAAGTTGCAAAAATTGGCCTTTAGACAAAACACCCTGTGTTCGAAAGATGCACTTACTGCCCTTTAATGTAGCTGATATAGGTACTATTGTTTTAACTCCCTTTCTTAAGATTTAATTTTTGGACTAATCAAAGATTTTGGTATTAGGTAACCTAATATCAAATCAGAAATATCAGGTTATCAGTGAAAACCCAATTTATTTAGGTGCATTCTGTCTATTAGAATCCTGGAAATGCTCAACCAACTTTTCAATGTGAGGTTGGTAAAAAACATTACTTTACTACTTACTTACCTCTTTCCAGACACAAAATATAATGTTTCTAGTATGGAGTATTGAAGTTCCCCGAGTTTTTTATTTTATTGAAGTTATCAAAGTACTTGTTAAAATTTTTTTCTAGAATAATTCAGAAGATAGTTTCTATTACTGATGTGTGTTCTTCTGTATAGGTACTATGTAAACTTTTTTTATAGCTACATAATGTTTTCTTGGAGTGAAAACCCGAGGAAAACCATAATTCATATTTCAAGTTAACTATTTATTTCGGAAGAAATTCTCAGAAAGGTTACTATTTACTTATATTTGGTTGCAGGTTAACTTCAAATTTGTTTTGGACAGCGTTTTGTGTGATATTCTCACGATTCTGAAAAATTGAAGTCAAATGAATTTTGAATATGAGCAACATTTTTCAAATACAAGCAGATCCAAACTAGATCCAAACACAAACCAACAGTGTAAATCAAAAAAGGTTCAACATGGTGTACCCCAGGGGTTTCTCTTTTTCGTTAAAAGCATTGATAGTTTTAGTTGGAATCCTCAACAGAAACTACTGTTGTTAACCATTTCTTAAATTTGCTTGAAATTCCATTATCATCAACAAACTTTGGAATATATTAACAGACATTCAAACTCAAAACCACCAAAATAATGCACCCTAGCACACAGACATCCTTTTCTTGTATGAATTTATAAACAATCTGTCGATTTGTGCTTGAGGAGGTACTGGTGGGTACACTCTATGAGTGTTTATGAGGAAGTATTATAATTATAATTTTTTCTCATTAGACTATCCCAATCAGGCCCTGTCTCCGGAGCCACGACACTTCCGGAGAGCGCGCTGGATCATTTATCCCAATAACCACTCCCCACGCCGTGGGTTAAGTGACTATTGGGTCCGATAATCATGTGCCCTGAGCAGGCGGAGATTTCTGCTATATTACGGCAAGCCGGTATGATTTTTAAGTTTGAGAGCAGTGTGTCCATCATTCCACTAAGGACCCCCTATTATCAGAACCACCATCTTGACAGATTGGTTTGGGTAAAGCCTACAGAGTTCAAAGAGTAGATCTCGTTATTCAGTCCGTTTTTCTTCCTCTTTTCGGACGATAATCGTTTTGCCATGAGCTGAAAACTCAATGACAGAAATCGTCCTACTTTGATGGTCGAGGAGGACTACATCAGGCTTATTGTCTTGTATTTGACTCAGGATGTGGTAGTATTTCCAATAGATTTGGCACTTCTCATTCTCCACAACGGACTCAATACCCCCGGATCATCAGGCAACACCGGTGTCTCGTCTACACCGTACGAGTATCATAGATGGTATTATAACACTCGTAGGGCCGCGTTATGCCAGTGGATATAGGCTGAGACCGCATAAGCTGAACAAGCTGACAGCAAATGCATTATGGTCTCAGCTGTCTCGTTACTATGGTAACTGGAAACATATGAAAGTAGATCTGTAGCGCTATTCGCTATTTTCTGTTTGGTTTTATTCCTACTTATTTTTTTCCAGGGTCGCGCTCGATTTTGACAATGTTCAGTTTCATTAAGAAAGCAACTGTGCCTGGAGTTACGTCTGATAAGGATGATAAAGAAAAGAGAAAGAGAGACAAAAAAGACCGGAAAGAAAAACAAAAACGCGAACGTGCCAGCATGTCGACTGAAGAACTTTTACGACTAGACGAGGTATGAATTGCATTACACATTAATCACTTGGGTGAGCGTTGGACTTTTTGAATCTCGGGTCACTTCAATATCATTTAGCAACGAGCTGCATGTACACTTCGCATCATATAGAAATGGCGCATTTGATGCTAAGAGTGGTTCATTATGAGGCGTTTCAGTAAATGTAAAAAAATTTACCATTTTATCACATTTGCACCACTGTTATGTTCAAAGTAGTGGACGATATAAACAAACTAAGTATATTGATTTTGATAGAATTCGAAGGCCTTTGATAGAATTCATCACTACCTACCTCGTTTTGTGTCCATCATATCTTGGATTTTCTGTCGATGTTGTGAGGCTGCTGAACAATAACATCTCAGATCTGCCCCAATGTGTGATTCTGAATAACCAAAATTCAAACTTCCCTACCACAAGAAACGGTAAAATTCGAACGAGTTCGAATACACTGTGCCAGAGAGGTATCAACAATGTTGAAAGATTACGGGGTACCCTTCTCTCTAAGCGTTTCCACCAAGTGGAAAATAACAGGCAAACATATGTCAGAAAACAACTACTTCCCTGGCTAATACCACGACGGACATTGAACTACAACTGACAGATATTTGTGCAACGTTCTTCAAAGAAGACCCAATTGCAAGTGCTTGTCTCGTAATTAAACAGAAAATTATCCTTCATTTGGCTGGGAATGACCACCTGCATACATGCATGTTTCGAGGTTTATTGGCTCTTATCAGTGACAGGGTAGGTCGGACAACATTATAATTGTCCTGTCCCTGCCAAATGAATGATAATCAACTGTTTAACTAATATTTCCCCACGGATAACATCACGATCTACAACCAAGTTGATCGAAGCGCCATCCGCACCAAACAAGACAAAACACTCCCAAGTAGCACAGTCTCCGGGAAGAGAAATCTGTAAAATTCTAACGAGTTCGAATACACTGTGCCAGAGAGGTATCAACGATGTTGAAAGAATACGGGGTACCCTTCTCTCTAAGCGTTTCCACCAAGTGGAAAATAACAGGTTAACATCTGTCAGAAAACAACTACTTCCCTGGCAAATACCACGACGTACATTGAACTACAACTGACATATTTGTGCAACGTTCTTCAAAGAAGACCCAATTGCAAGTGCTTGTCTCGTAATTAAACAGAAAATTATCCTTCATTTGGCTGGGAATGACCACCTGCAGACATGCATGTTTCGAGGTTTATTGCCTCTCATCAGTGACAGGGTAGGTCGGACAACATTATAATTGTCCTGTCTCTGCCGAATGAATGATAATCAACTGTTTAACTAATATTTCCCCACGGATAACATCACGATCTACAACCAAGTTGATCGAAGCGCCATCCGCACCAAACAAGACAAAACACTCCCAAGTAGCACAGTCTCCGGGAAGAGAAATCTGTAAAATTCGAAAGAGTTCGAATACACTGTGCCAGAGAGGTATCAACAATGGACAGGACAATTATAATGTTGTCCGACCTACCCTGTCACTGATGAGAGGCAGTAAACCTCGAAACATGCATGTCTGCAGGTGGTCATTCCCAGCTAAATGAAGGATAATTTTCTGTTTAATTACGAGACAAGCACTTGCAATTGGGTCTTCTTTGAAGAACGTTGCACAAATATCTGTCAGTTGTAGTTCAATGTCCGTCGTGGTTTTAGCTAGGGAAGTAGTTGTTTTCTGACAAATGTTTGCCTGTTATTTTCCACTTGGTGGAAACGCTTAGAGAGAAGGGTACCCCGTATTCTTATATTATATATAAACAGAACTACTAACAAAAGCAGCATGAACTCAGTCTTCTTCAAGGGTTTTGATACATACAATAAATTACCTTGCTCAATAAAATCTGCTTCACCCCTAAAAGTTTTCAAATCTAAGTTATTGCAATATATTTTCAACAAGTGTAACTAAACTTTTACCTAAATTTTTACAGTATACATTAGTATCTTGATATATCTATCATAGCATAATTTGTAATTTATCATGATTAGTATAATAATTAAGAAATTAATTACATGTAATTGTTAATGTATTATTAGGAATGTCATATTTACTAAATAAATGTTATTCTTTCAACATGAAACGGTGTTCCACAAGGCTCCATTCTCGGCCCTCTTCTATTTGTAATAAATACTTATACGATACGCAGATGATACTCAAATTTATAAACAGTTTGATGCAGAATCTCATTGCAGCATATCAACAAATTAATTAAGGCCTGAAAGCAATGATAGTAATTTCGAAAAAATACTGTCTCACAGTCAATCCTCTAAAGTCTTATGTCATGCTTTTCGGCAAAGCACCTATTAGAAATCGTCACTTAGATAACATCCATATTTCTCTTGACAATCTACAACTACTTCTTAAAGACAAAACATGAAATCTCGGTCTATCCTTGCCATTCTCTTAAATAATCTATTCAAAGGTATTACATTCTCAAACATGGATATTGTAATCTGAATCTAATTCACTCCAACAGAGAATGAAAAATCTAAAAATACTCTTATGTGATACTCTCGTATTATCACACGATAATTTTGCAGATGGGGTTCATGGACCGAATTTGTTACGAACTTGTCAACAGGTTGCCGGTATCACAAAATTCATGTATCAGACTCACTCATTATAAGAACGAGTTGACGCCAACCATCTGAAAACTCCAGGGTGGAGGAATATGGAAACACGTCGAATTTTTCACGCCAGTATGCCTTTTCATTTGATAATCACGACTACGGAACCCATTTATCTTCACGGATGTCCACTACTTGAATTTGAGATTTGAACATTTGCGCTAACGCCACCCATCCATGAAACATCCCTCTTCCGCGGCTCTTAAACATACTGTAGTAAAATGCACTAAACTAATTTTGTTAAATTATTTACACACGTCTTAAACAATAATTTATATCGCAGTCGCTATTTTTATTTATCTTTACTGTCACTCTCTATCTGCAAACTCTGGAACTATATTTGTTCCTCTCTGACTATCTCCGACTGCCCTACCCTCTGCTATCCATCTCCTTATATACTCGCATCAATCGGGATTACGCGTCCAGTCAGATGGCTCTCTCGAATCTTCCATTTCGTTCCTTAGAAAGTTCGCGTGACTCATGTGTTTGCGAGCTTAGGAATGTTCACTTGTCTGGGGTGCATAATTAATTAGATGATCAGGGCCGGTCTCGAAATCGTTACATTGGCCCCTTCTTAAACACGTTTCGTCCCGAAATGTCATTCTTGGAGTATGGAGATATCTGCAAGATTCTCCATATCTGCACATGGACGTTCGATGGAAGTAGCACCCCACAGTCTTCAAGTTGGGTCGAGCAAGATAGTTGCAGAATCTTAACGCCGCTGGATCTGAATATTGTCTCCAACATGTTCCTTATAACTAGCCCATCAATCCCACAGGCCAATTTTGGGATTGCCAGGTCCACAAGATTCTGGTCCAACATCGTGTCTCCTAATCTGGTAAGGCTCTTCCAGACATCTTCATAAGATGGTTTATCTCGGGAATGCTTCTTGGTAACCAGATAGTAGATGTTTCTCTGGTCCTTCCTCAGCTGTAACACCCCTCCAACTTCCGGGTTCTGTTCCCGCAGATCCTGGAGTCGACCGAACTTCTTGGAGAATACTACGGCAATGCCTCTGGACATTTGGAGACCTTCTGCCATACAGCGAGGTAACGCGTAATCGGCAGGCACCTTGAAAAGATCTCGTGGGTCCTCTCGGATTACCCCATGTTGAACTTTCTGTCCGTTTGAGTACAGGGACATGAACCTCTGGAACGTCATTTCATCCTTCGGTGGTCTTACGGTGCGGACTTGGTCGTGATTTCTGGCGTAAGGATCCAACCTATTAAAATGGACCACTCTAGGTTCCCCACCGAGTAGCTTATGAATTCGATAGACAAGATCGCTTATCTCGTTCCGAACGGATAATTCGGGCGCCAGCAACGTGGCACTTCGAGATGTCCTGTCACAGATCCAGACGGGCAGGAGAAGGTCATTGGTTCACTTCAGCAATTGTCCATGCATCTCTTAAATGGCTTCTACAGGTTGAACAGTTCTGAAGGTCAAGTGGCACGCTGGATCAAGAGACTCCAAAAATTTGACTTCGAGATCGAAAATCGAGCAGGAACTAGCCATAATGATGCAGATGCCCTTTCGCGGAGACCATACCCGAAGATTACGGTAAAAAAGTTTAGGGAACTCGGACCCCCCTCCTTCTCGAAAAAAATGTCAAAAATTACAAAAATAAAATCGGAAAAATCCATAAAAATAGTGAAAAACATCGAACCGACAAATAATTACGGCGAGAAAATGTCAGACATGGACTTCAAGTCCTCCTCATTCTCGAAAAAAGTGTTGGATGGTCACGAAAAGAAAATGAGAAAAAAACGGGAAAAATTGTGAAAACCATCGGGTAGTCGAACAATTTTTGTAGTTTGACTTGTATGAATGTATGTATTCGTTAGGGTGAAACCATTAGGCAAGTTTGAATATTATTCAAATTATTTCCATTACTTCAAATTAGTTGAATGTTAAAAAATTTAAATTGAATTTTCTTTGTCGCTGGTGACTAGAATATTTTTCTCAAATTATCTCAAGTAATAAATAGATTTTTTCTCCGTTCTTATTTTTTTACGTCAATAATCGAAGTCGATTCTACAGTTTTGATAGAGAAATCTTCCTATTGGAGTACCATATTTTCCGTTTAGTGTCTTAGTCACAGAATACATCATAATATTCTAGATAGCCAAGTCAGCTAATTTCAGAGGTTTGGCGTGACTCCAAAAAATGTTTCGTATTCATTATCTATAGTCGATGTGTTTTTGATCGGAATTCGTACGTGTCCCGTTGTCTGGCAGTTGTTTTCTCTTGCGCATATTTACAAGGATTGCGATAAGAAATGACAATAACATTGAAAGTTTTCGACGGGTGTAGAGTAAACTTTCTTATCGTTTTTGTTGGTATCTTATAAGCATTTTATTTCTATAGTTACGGAGGTCACCTCTGAATCCGTGAACAAATGATGTTCATGATATTCAAAAACTAGGGATCAAAGGTGGAGAATTTCTCATTGAATTTTGGTTAAAGACCTTCTTATGACTGAAAAGTTGTTTTTTCAAGTACTCATATCTATAATTTTTTTCAAAATAATGACATTATTGTCAAATTCGATTCAAAAATTTTCAACTAAACTGGATGACTGACTTGATTCGAGTGTGAACTATAAACTATCTTCTAGACGGCCCCAAATTAGTCATATCTTGGTATGTAATTCTTGAGTCATCTGGAAAGGGTTGTACCAAAAATACCATAGTTACATTAAGGAATGGCCCTTTCCATAACAGCTTTGATCTTCTGCTCATCTACTACTACTCCTTCCCCAGAGGCAACATGGCCAAGATATCCCACTTCTGACACCAAGTGTAATAAAAATAGACTCAATTATATTCTGCTAATTTATTTCCATTCTAAACAATAACTCCTGTATATTTTGTACATTCCTTATTGCTAAGCCAACTCTGTATTTATATCTGCACTCTAATGTGGATCATTACTTGATTATTTAGAAAACCACCCAATTTTTCTTTATCGGAAATATTTAAGGAATATCTCGATATTATTCTCTTTCGATTCGTCTTGAAACTACACACACAAACATCGCATCAAACAGATCGTTTACCGATATTTTCTTCGAGTTCAGTTCTTGTCTATCATGATTATAAAGTTATTATAAAACTCAAAAATTTTCCTCTTCTTGATGAAGGCATTGTTTTGCAACCCCTGGAATCTTTCGCAATCATCTAGTCACACCCTGTGGTTGAATCAAATATTCAAGGAGTGGAATATATTATTCTTGATCTACCTTTATAAGTGAGCTTCAAACTGTTACTTTTTTGCCATCAATTACTTTTTTACTAGACATTTATTCAAATACCGTGAGTATTGTAATCGTGTATTTACATTTCGCAGAAACATTTGAACAGTTAGTTTGCTCGTTTAATATTTTTATGGTGCCGAGCAGATCATTTATCTTTTTTATTCGTCACTTTAGATCATGAAACGGTATATTTATGAAGGTGTAAGAGTTCATTATCTTCGTGTAACTAAAGGTGACAGAGAAACATTTATAAAATAAATGGGCAAATACCAAAACTAATAAAGAACTACATGATATGGTTCTTGTTCATAATTCACTAAAGAAACTTTTAGTAAATGTTAATTGGCTGAGTTTTTTTTTAATGAATTATCTCGTAAAACAAGTTCAATAAAATATTAAAAACAATGCGAGCGAGCGAAAATTGAAAAGAGACAACCAAACTAGCTCAGTTACGATTTCAAAATACCTTTAAGAAATATTTTGAGAAACTGTAAAGCAGCAATAAAACTGAACTTCGTCAACAATGATCTACTATTCAGGCAGTGGCAACGGTTGCAAATGAAATAACAAAGGCTTTGAACAGGGTAAACTTACAAGCGTAATCCTGTTACCTGAGCAAAGCTTTCGTGTCTCTCACAACTTCCTGGTTAATAAGCTCTCACAATCTGTAGCACGAGGGGTTAGCAATTAAGTCGTATCTCCAAAAGAGGAACCAATGTTGTATCAACGACAAGACCTCCCATCTCAAACTGATTAGTTCAGGTGTATCCCAGGGCACGGTTCTGGGGCCACTATTATTCCTAATGTATGCTAATGATTTTTTTTGTCATATGTTGTCTCAACTAAGAATTGCTTTTGCTGATCATAACTCTCCTATAGATGGTGAAAGATGATTTAAGAGCACCTTGTTGACATGAAACATATTATTTTTTGAACAGGCAATAAAATAATATAAGGTGACTATGGCAAACTTTTAGGTATAACTATTGATGATAACTTATGTTGGGAACCACACATCGAATCTATCTATCTATTCCGTCTCAAGTAAACACAATTTTCTTTTAAGTCTGCCTACTTTGCTCTTATTCAATCATATATTTATTATGGATTGACTCATTGGGGAAAATGTATAAAAAAATAAAACAGTTCACAAATAATAAGTACGCAAGCAAACTTTCATGGTTTCAAGGTCCATATCAATTTGAAAGTATTCATCAAGTGAATAAAAATCATACAGTTTCATAGACATAATAGGAGATCCGTTCGAAACAGAGGTTGATTTATGAACAGGAATTATAAGATTATAATTTTATCTTAGAGAAAAACCAGCGGCAATACGGGTGGTTTTCCTTTGGTGAAACTTGTGTAAATGTTTCTTTATGTAAGTAACACAACTCAAAATATTTATTGATATCACAGAAAGAATATGTAATTCAGTAAATAATTGCCAACAAGAATCTCCATATTTTTTAAACCACATGGTTCTTAATTTTTTTTTCATGCCCTTACCAACTCGAAACTCACTAAAACAAACATGAATTCCTGACTAACCCCAATTACCATGACTATAAACATACACTTGAAATATCTTGAAATAGGAACCTATTGGAAGGCATAGGAAGTTTAAATCACGGCTCCCCGGCACTTTCAAAATGGAATTTCCTGCAATTTTGACTAAGTGACAAAAGTAAGTTGATATGCTTATATGAAATATAAGAAATATAATCCACTTTAAATATTTATCAAATAGTCCTTGTCAAAAAAGCATCGTTTGTGAGCTATGAGCAAAAACTTCAAAGAACCATCAAAAAACCATGGTTTCTCGAGATGGCAAATTTAAAAATCGGACTAAAAATACACATTAAACCGTAAAAAACTTCCGGAATTTTTTCCTGGTAACATCAATTTAGGATCTCGTATTAATAAATAATGTCGCTTGGTGGAGTCACAAATAAGTCCAACGCCCTACTTAACGAATAAACTTTTTTTTCATTCCAACAAAAATTCAATGCTTCTTTTTTCACAGGTTAGACGATCTCTGAAAATAAGGGGCCGTCGAAAAGACAAGGAGAAACTCCCGTCCGGCATTACCGCCGACTACACAGCCGACTTCCTCGCGAGTCTAGAAAGGACGGACTCGCCCCATTCTACCATCACCGGCTACCCTTCACCTTCGACACACCACCACCTCAACCACGACGGTTACACGCAGTCCGACAGTTCGGAAACTAGTCTAAATTCGCTAAACAACCCTCACAACCAAAAAAATTTACCCCCCTTACCGCCCAAGCCGCCCAAAAGGGGCATTCTCAAGACGCCGAAGGTGAACGTTACCCAAGATGACGAGGAGGTGGTGGTGGTGGTGGATAGCAACGGTTACGACACGCCCGATCGAAATCATACGAACCTGGTGCGAAACACGATTCAGAACGAACTGATCACTTACCAGAATTTGCCGGCTCAGAACGGTATTAATGGTAAGGATATGGGTTCGCAGTTGTTGGTCATCACATCGACGTCACCAAGTGCTGACAGTTTGACGGACACAACGAATTCGTCCTTCGCTACACCGCCGTTTTCGCTAAGCCCCGTGGGCGAGTCGCAAGGATTTCATAGGTAAGACACTTGACCATATTTAGGATCTAAGAATGGTTTTAATTTTCGTGTATTATTTGGTCGCAGAATGAAAACGAAAGATGGCCAGCTCGGCCACAGGTTCTGTCATCTCTATCCTTTATTTCATGACTCATCTGTGTCAAAATTCTTCCATCAAAATTGTTTTGCACGATTGCTGTGACATCCACTAGTGAACAGAAAAAAATAGATGTTGAATACAGAGTGAACTAGGATCAATTACGTTAAATCATAGTGTGCTTTCTTCAGCAAAAAAACCTAAGTGAAATTTGAAAATGTAGATCATAAAAATTACCTTCTGTTTGTGTACGCCGCATCTGTATGTAAACACGTCGTGGACAGACATAATCCATTTATCCATCGAAGGTGGGACTGATGTCGGTGATTTGAGAATAAAGTTCGCTCTCAGAAATCGTAGACAGAGGTGTGTTTCTTCAAGTGGCATATCTTGACTGGAATAGACGGTTTGTCGACATGAATTAGGGCGTGAAACTCTGAGAATTCATATGCGTGAGCATCATTATCCTCCTGTCAATATTATTACGATACTGGAGTTCGTTTCTCTAGAAGAACTGGGATAGTTATTGATCAGTTACGACAATCAATTCCTCAACTCAAATACACTGTTAAAATACCTTGCGTACTTCACTGGATTCTCATCTTCAGGATCGAGGCTATGTCAGTGCTCCTCCTCAGCCGGTTAACGAAGTGGCAGATATGCCACGTCTCCGTCTGGCTGTAGAGGAGGCTCTAAAATCTTAGAGGTGGACATCAGCCTGCAAGGCGCCTTATAACACCGAGCCCCTGAAGACACAACTGGCAAAGAGCGATGTGAAACAACTCTGTCGTTTATGATACCAGTAAAGTTGAATAATCGGAACCGTCAATCCCATGATCACTCTTCATTCATCAGTATACAACCACTGTTAAAAACTCTCTCCGCGGTATCTATCAGCAAAAACTCTGTCAGATCTGGTCATCAGAACTGTTGGGGAAGAACAAAGTTGCTACAACTAACTAATATGCTTGCCGTTCCGATTCTACTTCACTCCTTCAGAGTGATGAAATGGACTAAGGAGGAGCAGCGACAACTTACAGTATGCACATTCATAGAAGCCTTCATCCCAAATCGTTTATACATCCTCAGGAAGCGGGAAGGCCGTGGACTTTTGAGTTTGGAATGTCTACATAACAGAATGGTTCTGGATGGAACTTGTAAAGTCATCAGGAGTTCAGATCCCCTTCTCTGCATCGAAATCGGGGCATTTCTTTTTGAGACAGCAGCGTGTGTCGCCGATGAACTTGGTCTTGTTTTCGACACTGAACGTGGTGACATAAATTCTGTGACCGAGTTGGAACTCGTTTAGCAAATGGCTCATATTAAATCTGCGGAGACTGGGGTACTCCTACAGCTACACAAGGATAAGCCAAGACCATTCAAGACCTCGGCTTATCCAATAACTTGACATTTTCATTCCTCAAGGGGGCTGCCAGGATGTTGCTTCCAACACCCTGATCAACCGAAGTCGCGTAATGGGTATAGATGTCCCATCTACTAGATGCAGAGCCTGTCGAGTGTGGTACTACCACCTATGACACTCGTACGGTATAGACGAGACGCAGGTGTTGTCTTATGCTCCGGGGGATATTGCGTTTGTTGTGGAGAATGAGAAGTGTCGAATTTATTTCCCGTCCTCAGCCAAATACAAGCCAATAAGCCTGATGTAGTCCTCCTCGACCTAGTCTAGCACAATTTAGAATTTTCAGCTCCTCGTCCGAAAAGAGGAGGAAAAACGAACTCATTTTTCGAATTCCGCAGGCTTTACCCAAACCATTCTGTTGAAATGGTGGTTCTGATCATGGGGGTACTTGTTGTAATGATGGACACGCTTTTTTCGAGTCTAAAAATTATACCGTCTTGCCGTGATGCGACAGAAATATTAGCAGGAAGAATGTGGAAGGACGTTATTCTTGGTTCATTCCGGCTTCTCAGAGCACATGATTCTCGGACGTGGGGAGTGTATCGGGGCTCATAGGACAGGGCCTGACTGGGAAATTCCTGATAAAACAAATTAATTATAATAATAATTAGTATTATTATTATTTGAATTGGTCACAAATACACCTTTGTGTCTGTATAAGTCAAATATAAATGAAAAGTATAAAAATACTGATCAAATTTGAAGATGCTGACACCAAAAGCTGCATTGGGAATAAGTCATATTTTTTATGATTTGTTTACTAAAACTAAATTCAGATACTCTTGTCAATTCACTTCAGTTGTTGCAGTGGTTCGGGATGAGTCACTAAATACATCGTTATAGTCTAGCCTCTTGCTAACGCATATTCAATATTGATAGATTTAAAGTTATTATCGAGACAAAGAATCGATAAAAATTTCGAAATACAGTTTACACTGAACGATAAATCAATATTTAATCAGTGCGTGCGTAAGCGTTTTTATCTAGACTTCACAAACATGCATGATCAATATATTTTGAAGACTAAAATAGATGTAAAGCCAAGAAGGATCCTGAGAAAGCACAATGAAAGTCAGCTAGAAAATCTTATTCAAAATCATACTGTAAACTTACGCTTTAATTGTTTGTATAATGTGTCAAAATCAATCAAGATCGGGTGTTATCTGAAGTGTTTATACTGATCATCAAACCCATTCATTTTAATTTCTGCACCTCCTTGAACTGGAAAAATAAATGCAGCTCAATCTACAAAGCCATTACTCAAATCTACAAAAATTAGGTAACTTATTCGGTGACGAGAATTGAGAGAGGAAGTTTGAAATTAAAACGACTGGCTTAAAATTGTTTTATTGAAAAACTTGTTATTAACATAAATACGTTGTATGCGATATAAAAAATAAAAAACTACATGGAACAATCAAACTATGGATCACCCATGGGATCATGTGACTAGTAAAGCAGAGTGATCATCTCAAACATCAATTAATCAAAAAATACCCAATTCAAATTAGATTAGTTTGGAGGCTTCTGAACATCGCGGCCTCTCAGATCTATTGTGTATGCCATGGAAATCGTTTAGAGTTCTTTTCGAACCCAATTTTTGGTACAAGACTGCATGTATCTTGGCAATTATTCTCCCAGCGTTAGAAATCTTAGTCTTGACAAGACCTCGCAGTGGCAGAGTATGTTGTTTCCTCTTTTTCCGGAACAGCAGACAATCGCCCTGTGAGGTGTCCAACTAATATTCTAGTTGTTTTTATTTTATGACTTCGCAGGTATTCAATTTTATTTATTATCATTTGTGCACAACGTGTATAAACGATTATTTTCAACATTGACTGAAAAATTAGGCAGAAGTAAAGCCAGTTTCTTATGGCACGTATAAGTGAGATCTGTAGTTCCAGTCAAACTGCAACAGTGAGAGGACATGTTATTCGTCCTTTCACAAATATAGTACGTGGATGTTACGTTGGAATGAAACTAATTTTTGTTAGTGATGCCTGGCGTTATCGTTATAATAAGTAATAATGTCTTTTATTCAATAACAGTAGAACAAAAAGGGTACATACAAAATAGCGCATGAATGTTGGTAAATCCATGGAGCGGAATGCAGGAGTCATGCGTGTGCAATACGCAGTATCCTGCGATTATAGTGAATGTTAAATAATTATCTGATTGTGAAGATATTTGTAAAATTATCAGCCCTCTTCATATTTACGCTGTTACCCAGGCGAGATGATAATGGATTTGTCGGATAAAGAGGGTATTATGAAGATACATTACCATATAACGTATATTACCAACTTTTAGGAAACAGATATTTCGTAAAACCGAAAAATGCCTGTCTCTCCACACACTTCCACAAAGTGGATATTAAGGCAAATATCTGACAGAAAACAACTGAAATTATAAAAACATTTTTTTTTTATATTTACCTGATCTGGAGAAATTGATTCCGTTAAGGAGCACAAAAAACTAAGTGAAGAAGAAGTGAAAGTGGGACTTGTCTCTCTACTTAAATCGTTGCTTAGAGTCCTTAGAGGCTATATAGTGGTTAGATACTACTTTAGTATAATTATTCCATATTATCTAAAATATCCATGATTTTCGGATAATCCGTAAGTCAAAACAGGTCGTAAAAAATCAACTAAATCTCGGTGAAAATTAAACAGAAGTTTTCTTCATTTACTATTTCAACATGGATTTTCACAAAAAACAAAAATCATCAATCAAATGAGACTAGAGTAGACGTAATAATTCAAACATGTTGATGGAATTGGTGTATAATACCCTGGAACCCTTGGATGGTCTATTTCTGACCATCAGGATCAGGTGATAAGGATTCAAATTTATTATTGGATTGAACATTATATGAAATAGAACCATGAACTCACGTATCACCCGAACACTCCAGATAACCGATAGCCGATCTTGATCCCAATTTCGTTCTCATTTATTTTATTTATACGTATTATGTGATCAGTGACTGTTTGATTTCAACCATTGTGATTACTATGGTGTAAGTGACAATTTCATTATGAACGTGTTTTGCTCTTTGATTCGAACTGTAATTTCCCAAGCTTCATATTCAGAAAATTCTGTGTATGTCTATCAAGTCTTGATATATTCTTCAGTGTAAAAGAAGAATTTCTAGAATCCCTGAATTCAGTGATGTACTCGGAATTTTGATAAAAGCTCTGAAATTGAAACGCACTTTAGAATCAGCATTCAGATATGAAACACCCTGTAGATAGATGTATGGATAGATAATAGATTTATTTGACGTTACATTATATGCCTGCTACAAGTCAGTTAAAGAATAAAAAAATCAATAAAAATAAGACAAATACAACAGAAATATGTTAAGTATGTAAAATGAGTCACTGAACAGGTAATCACAAGTTAATATTATATATTTCATATAACTAATGATAAAAAAACACGTTCGACGTGTGTTGGAAAATATGACCCGGTATCATGAAGTCTTTGCACTGCACCCAAAATTGTAAACTACGCTCCCTGTCAAATCATACTGACGACTGACTAGTGTGACGGGTGACAAATACGTGCACCATTGCCACATCTTCTTACGTTCCTGCAGTGGCGTATCGATTGTGGTTGACGTACAATAAAATTGGTTCAATCATCGCGGATACCTCCCAAATTTTACAGGTGCGTTCGCACATGATAGACTACTACCCTATTACATTTCGTGCAGGTGGTGGTAAAACACCCTGTATATATTGTGTTATTTGTTATATTTTTTATTTTTTTTTCAGGTGGTCCAGAACGGCTAACTTCGACGAAGTAAACCTCCCTTTACCGGATATAGTACCGCTAGTGCTTCCGCAACCGAGAATTTTGACGATACAAAGGCAAAAACCGCCTCGGAACGATTTCGGGTTTTCGCTCCGTCGCGCTATGGTGCTGGATCGGTGCGCGAATATCGGTGGTGGGGGCGGTGATTGCGGTGATCTAGGAGAAAACATGCGCGCTGTGATTTTCGCGGAACCCGGTGCTACAGTGCAACACAATAATGAGACTGGGTTGCTCCCCGGGGATAAGTTGTTGGAGGTGAACGGTATATCGGTCAACGGAAAGGCTAGAGAGGACATCATCGATTTGATCAAGGCGTCAGGGGAAAGCGTAACACTGAAGGTGAGTTTTTCTTTTTATTTTTACTAGTGCTGATACTAATATAAGTTTGTTCTTTCCGCTGTACCATCACGAAGGCCTTATCACTCAACGGCGATCCCAGGCATGTTCGAAAATCAAACTGTCTTAGTATCCATGAATGTCACATTTAATAGTCTTCAGTGACTTTGATGTGTATTCTTCACAAACTCGGTTGTGAGTTTGTCGAGGGTGGGAACAAATGAAGGTCACATATGATGATCACTCATAGATATTGAGGCAAAAAAAATTCCAACCTAGATCTTCATTACAGTCCCTGCAAACTTTCCCAACTAATACCAATACCATCTCAAGGTCAAAGACATTCACTGAATACAAACGCATATCCTTCATCAAGGTCAAACAGCAACAAAATTTTGAAATTGCCGTGAAGGACATCTCAAGGTCATCGCCACACAATGACACAAATTCACTAGATGGATTGTAGGTCATTAATGACGTCAAGGTGGTGGGGAAAGGTCTAGATCCGGCTTGGATCTCCTACTTCAGCTGTCGACATTAGTAACGCCTATATTTGTCTCGGCCCAAATTGCTATTGAGATTGTAATCGCTATCCTTAACTTTTTGTAACAAAATGCTTAACACCTTGTTTCTCAAGAATGGAGACATTCGACCAGAACATATAAACTACATTTAACCAAATTTTTAGCAAATTCGACTGGTAAGTTTTTCTATATATTTTTTTGGTATAGTTACAATATATGCAATACAATACATGACTGTCATCCATGTAACAAAAAACAAATATGAGATTGAAATTCCAACACATTAATGAAACTGGTTTTCTAAATATTACGTTGTTTTGAGAATTATCGCATCTGAAGATGAAATGAGGAGTGAATAAATGTATAAGAGTGAAAAACAAGGAATATGACTGTGTAAAAAACTGTAAAAAAAAGTGCGAGAATTGCAACCACTTTGATTGGTTAAAGTGTAAGTGTGCCCAACAAGTGAAAGTAATGAATAATTTGGAAATCAAATTACGCTGAACTGAAAAGCACTTCGAGAGTTTTTGTCACTCTTCAAACAATACGTTCTAGACTTGTATACAACAATTACATCGTCGACTTACGAATAACAAAAACTGCGGACTGGCCCACCTTTTACATAACGCTAATTGCTTGTTATGCATACACGTTTGTTCGCGTTGCTTTCTATTTTCCGCGGATCCTCTGAATACACGTAATTTGCATATTCAGCTCATTTCGACGTCAAATTAACGACATTCTTGAATGCTGTTCACGTATGCGATGGCGAACTGGAGCGAAAACGCATTGTTTCAGCATGAAAAACGGGCACCATCACTCGTCGAAACTGTTTTCAGAGCGTGACAATGTTCGTCCTACTGGCACTTGCAATTAGTTCAACTCTTAATTGCCCCTGTTCGAGGTTTTTGCAGATAATTGGTAAATAAGGAAGATCGGGCTTCGGTTTTGCTTAGGAATTTGGTCGATCCGGCTAGTTTTCAACTAATCGGTAGTTGCCCGAAGCTGTAACACGTTTCGGCCAAGCCGAAGAATGAAAGAAACCAGAATATTCTTGTTGAGACTTGTAAGATGTTGGGAGTTGGGCTACTGCGATCGGTTTGCACATTTTAGTGAATCATAAGCAGGAAAACGAGTTTTTTATTTGTGTTTTCCAGTGCTTGGGTGATGATGAGAATATCAAGTGTCAAACATGTGAACAATAAATATCCCGAGGTGGGACTGAAAAAACGGCGTCTATATTATCTATGATCAATCATGTTGAACGCAAATATGGCGATCTATTTGAAAAACACAGAAGTGAACTAATACACAAAAGCAGACGTTAAAATTAGGAGATATTGAATCAGAAAGGACAGCAAACATTACTTGAAGTTATTGGAAAAGTAAATAAATGAGATTATATGAGAAAAGTCCTACAATACGCGATAGATAGATAAAATTCGTGAACGAAGTTTCAACAACTATTGAAGAAACAAATACGACAAGCAAGGAAAATAGAAACACAAACAATCCAACAAAATACATCGTTTCTGAAAAGCCATATAAAATGACTACTGCTCCTAAACTAAGGTAAGCTCGGGTAAGTGTGACCGTGATTTTCATTAGTTCGCATTGAATTTAGTCCTTCTGATGAACCTGAACTAATATAACAATGAAATTTTGCAGGTATTTACTTCGAAGGTCAGTCTTTGTAATACGCCACAGAAAACTGTTGAAAAACGAATTCTATGAATTTTATTTATATATTCAGATATACATCTCCATAGGTCACATTTCCCCGGAAATTTGGGGCAAGTGTGATTCTGGCCAAGTTTAAAGATATTAATGCACGTAAATCTCTCTTTGGGGCAGGTGTGAGTAAACAGTAAAGGAACTTTCACCACAATTTATTTGATTCGAGATATCTTTATTCAAAACATAGTTAGGAACTTTTTAATATTGAATTTGAAATGCCCCATTGGAAAAAAACAAAAAATTCTCGTGAAAGTGAACATTTGTTGTAAAGAAAAATTTACAGGTAGAAATCGAATGAGAATTTCATTGATCCCCATCTTCTGACGAGTGGTGATGGAAGCACAGTTGTTATTTCATCCTCAGAAAGTGTATCAATGTCTTTCACATCTGGCCAGGTATATTGTTTGGCTCTCTGAGATTTCCTTATATAATTTCGTACTATAGCTAAAAAAATATTACTGTTTAGATTGGCCAAATGAATCAGGTTCCCACTTACCCCGACAGATAAGTCACACTATCCCCAATAACATTTAATTTCGGGGTAAGTGTGACATGCAATTGAAAAATGTAAAAAAACAACTTCATGAATAAACGACATTTATAGTCAGATTCATTGTTTAGGTAGAAGAAAAGTGTATAAAATGGATTCTTACCTTAGATTTTAACAATACACTCAAAGCTTGAAATAAACTCGTTATACTCGTTCGGGTTGATGAATTGTGGGTTAGAAAATTAGGGAAAATATTTGGATTTCACAAGATCTCTTTGGTATTTTATATGATGGTTATGGATTCATTATAAGTGTGGGCTTTTCGTCAATAGATGGCATTGGGCTGTCGCCCGGTTTAGCGAAGATAGCGAGCAAACTCACACTTGCCCCAAAGTCACACTTACCCGAGCTTACCTTACAGGACGATTTAGGGGACTTCAGTGAATTTGGCAAAATTTCGCCCATCATCCTAGAGCAATGTATTCTTCTTCTAATCTAACACTTTTCGTTTGCAAATCATGTAACTCCTGTTATAAATTGAAAGTATTTTGATCCCACACCAATCAAAGTAAAAGTACAACCAGTACACTAGAACTAAAAGCTATGTCAGCATTCATGACACACAAAAAAAAACTTATATAATTCTGTACATATTCATTACCAAGGACCCCGCACCATCTTTAAATTTCCTGAATTATGGGTATATTGTTGATTTAGTTTCTTGGCAAAAGTGTCCATGGGCACAAAAAAATCGGCCGAGGAGTTTTCGAGATACAGGGTGTCAAATCGCCGATTTACTCTGAGAATAGCATGACTTCATGGAGGTAAAATGTCACCTTGATTTTTTTGTTCTGTCCTCTTCAACAGGGCGAACAAAGAAAAATCCAATTTGATGAATTTTGAACAAACCAGTGTGAGTTCTCTGATCAGAATCAGAGATTCAATTTAGCTTGGATGAACTGCCTCAATCTAGACAGAAGTTAAGTGACAATATATTTGGTTTTTTTTTTCGTTAACCAGCTGTCGTCCTGGAACCAACAGCTGACAAAAGTAAAGAAGAAAGCCGAGGCGACACTGATAATAGCACACGGAAAAATATGGGAGTCAAGTCCCAAAATAGTGTATTGGACATACAATATTTTGATGAATTCCATGATCACATACGCATCTTTGGTATGGTGGACCAAGATAACCCAAAAAATAGCCGCGGCTGAGTTGAGCAAGTTACAAAGACTTGTCTGCCTTAGCATAACGGGACCAACATAAGTCATGGAGGGACTGTTAGATCTCCCCCCGATTGACATAACAATCATGGCGGAGGCAAGAATAGGACTTCTGTTCTGATGCAACAAAACACGAGTGATGGATCGGACCACAACAAGATAAAGGAAATAGCAAAAGGTAATATTTTCGAAATGAAAAAAGCAGATTACGTGACTCCCAGATATTTCACCAACATTAACTTCGAGGCGATCATACAAGATCGAAGCGAATGGACAATATAGACGGATCGAAAACCAAGGAAGGAACTGGTGCTGGAATATAATCAGTGCCTCACTAGGAACAAACAGCTCCGTATTCCAGGCGGAGATGTCTTGCAATGCGTGAGAGAGAACAACATGAGGGAAATGCGCAATGCACGGATCAAAATATGCACAGTCAGGCGTCACTAAAGGCTCTTATTAACCCAAAAGTGACATCAAGACTGGTATGGGAATGCTGCGAAGAACTTAGTGTTCATGCAGAACACAACAAAATATCCTTGATGTGAGTTCCAGGACACTGTGGCAACGAAAAAGCTGAGGAATTAGCCAGAATGGGCTCATCAACTCCATATATTGGTCCAAAACCCGCACTCGGGGTTACTAAATAGGACATCCGAGAATACATGCGGGACTGGGTCAAATGAAAACAAAAAAAGAGGTGGAACGAAGCCCCTCTCATGTACCACGGAAAACATTTATTAAAGAACCGTCAAAACACAAAACTGGGGAACTGCTTAAGTTAAGCAGGAATCAAGTAAGGACTATATCGGGTATTCTCACTGGTCCTGTACAAAATGCAAAATGAGGCATTCAATGTAGAACTTTCCTGCAGACAATGTGGCAAAGGGACAGAAACGGCCAAACACGTACTGTCAGAATGCGAGGCATTAGATCACAAAAGACAGGCAATATTCGGGAAACCTATGCTTTCTCCCGAAGAATACAACAGCCAACCGTTGAAGAACTTGAACAGACTGCTACAGGGGACTAGAGTCACGGACTGAGTGCTGTAAACTAACTTATAAAATACAAAAAGCCCAAGACGCTTAGGTGTAGCTGGCGACAGGACCAGCAAAAAAGTCTCAAGAGTTGGGTAAACTTTTTTTTTCTTGGTATTGGGCCCGAGGACTATTAGCTGTCAGTTGAGCTGACATTGAAATTTGTTTGATATAAGCACATGCACACCAAAATATACAAAGTAGGTAGAAATTATAGTGGTGATTTCTTTTGATGCGCTGTTAACCCCTTAAAGGAGAAAATACGAAATTCCTTTGTAATGCAGTGATATATTGATATGTGCTGAGTGCTGGTGTTCAACTCCATGGAAATTATCATTCTGAACTATACACGTCCATAGTTTATTATGAATCTAACATAATTTTGTGGAAAATTCTGGAAATATGCACAATGAGATAGATAATGTTAGGAGTTTTGAGAAGTTTGGGGTAGTATAACATTTAGGGGAACCTTCATTCTGTAATTTTCAACACTTCGACAGTTTATAGAAATTTTTTAACCAATCTTGTGAACAATTCTGGCAATGGACATATTGGGATCTATATATATTAAGGAACTTTCTATAAATAAGGGGTAATTTTGGAATTTTCAACACATCTGTGATTTGTAATAAATGTGTACAAAATTGCGAAAATAAGAAGTCTGTAGTGCACCTTTACAAAAAAATCAGCCCACGCCCATTGCCTGGAAAAGAGGGACTCACAAAAAATATGTAATAAAATTTTTTGGAGTGTGTTTCATTATTATTCCGTCAATGACACTATAATATATGAATGAACAATCTCCGTTCAACATTTGCCTGAGACATGCTCCTTTTGTGTGATTCAGAGACGTATCGACGCATGCAGAGTTTCAGATTTCGAAGCTTCATTCAAAACGCATTCGAATGATAAATGTAATGGGATGAAAATCGTAAGCTACTCGAATTACGCGTAAACAGAATCGAAACCTGACGTCTGATCTAACAACAAAGAGTCTATAATTAGACATCAAAAGTTAAACGGCTCCCGACCATTTAGCCTATTCCCATTCATCGGTTAACTGGCGTTCAATTGGACATATGGGCATTATGAATGTGACCCCGTCGAATGAAACCTAACAGACACACACGAACACGTAATTCCTGTTTGTTTTAACTCGTATGCATCATCATCGCTCCTCCGATGACATAAACAATGAGTCATTTTTACATGCCAGACTGTTCATCCTCAGTACCGAGTGGTACGAAAAAAATTGCACTGGGATTGTTGGACATTTCTCATCGAATATATTTATCTGTTAATGTGAGAGTAAAGCATCGGTAAGATAGTCTTTTCTCAATGAACCGATTCTCAATAAACCGACGCGTTCCCAATTAACCGATTACCAATAATACCAAAAATTTTCCCAATAAACAGGACAAAAAAAAAATAAAAATGCACTTAACTTTTCATAATTATTTATTCAATTGTGCCATGGCTAATTATTTATAAAATGCGAGCGCAGCGAGCAACTTCTTTGATTTCACTTTTTCATACTAATTGATGATCGAATTACCAGCAACTTGGATAGCTAGGTTAGTTTTGTTAGGTCAGGTTGTATCATCTTCTTTTACGTAGGCAGCCAGAAAAAAGACACGCCGGAGGCGTGTTTTTTTCTCTGGTAATTTATAAATTGCAAGCGTAGCGAGCATCTGCTTCCCCTTGTCTTTGCTTTGTTAGTGGTGGCGCTGCGTTCGGCATATTGGGAATTCGGTTTATTGTCGGTTTATTGGTAACCTCTCTCAAAGATTTGCGTTCGGTCTGATGGAAATCTGTTTATTGGGGGAGAATCGGTATGATCGACCAATTTATTGCATAGTATAAAAAAATCCTCTAGTTTAATTTTTTTTATCAGTGATGTCAAAGGCTCTGGCCAAAGTCAGCAGGATGTGCTGTGTTGCCACAACTTGGCAAATGAAAAGAAGAATGCGATGCAAGTACCTATGTTGATGATGGTTTGGCGGTATTTATGAACTGTGACTGGTTACATTGATCATATTGTTACGAGATTGATAAAAATCCCCTAGCTACGCTGCTGGATAGACTTGCACGCGTATCGTCGATATGGTTTCCGAGAAAAAGGCAGATAACTGCCGGTAATGAATATTCGGGATAACCGAACCGTCGCATCGCGAAGATTCTGGTTACACTTTAGTACCTTTATGAACGCGAGACATTTGACTGGGAAAATGAAGTTTTATGAAGAGAAGTTGGATGAAGAAGATTAAGAAGATTAGGAATAAGTGATAATAAGCAGTTTTGAAGAAGTATATAAGTGTTTGGAATATTTAGCTAGTTGTATTGTTTGTATATCTAAGTGTTTTATTACTCAGTGAAGTGTTGTATGTTTGTTTATAGTGAAGTTAGAAAATAAACAGTTCAGTAGTGTGCTCGGCCAATTATTTAGCAAAATCGTAACAAAATGAAATAATCGTGAAAGGTAGAGGAATGAAGAGAGTAGGGAAAGAATATCATGTAATGTTTATATATGAACATAACTAGAGAGAAAAGAAACAGTAGGAGAAGATTCAGATTCCTCTCCCTTGAATGTGAATAAGAGACGTTTTACGCAAATGGTGAAGGACCGGCAGAAGTCGCAGCCATAAGCTGTCAGAAGCAGATGACTCCAATGAAGTTTTATCAAGAAAAGTCAACACGTCACCACTTTGTGGTCTCCGATCTACACCATTGGCGTGAGGCGTATATAGAATAGACTGTGGTCTAGAGCAGAGAATTGAGAACACCCAACTGGCAAGAAATTAGGTATCTTCGATACCATCATGCATAGGCTCTCAGCACGTCCATCGAGAGTTCTATTATCACTTTACCCTCAATAAAATGAAATCCGATAAACTGTCTTCCTTGACTAACAGTGTAGGAAGTCATGAAGGTTTCGGCTTCTTTATGGGTTGGTGTAGAAAACAAGATTTGCGATCTCTGTTGAACTAAGGATAGCTGCATGTTTCTTGAGAATGGCAAATTTCATAAAAAAATTCTGGGTATAGCTTTCAATGCATCTACGTATTTTCAATAGTGAAAATTGTATGAGACGCTACCTTATTCCAGCTTTCTTCTGATCAGTAGTAAACATTACGTTTGCTTTTCGTTGAATGAAACGTTTATATATTTGCGTTCGGTGTGTTATGTTTCATTTTGAATCCAAGGTGGTGAATTTCTACAGATACCAATGATTGATCTGTATTGGACACAATTTCAAAATCGAAGGAAGATGACAGCAGTGTTGCTTGGAATGGGGACCTTGAACTTGCTCCCGTCTAGATCTAATTGTCTCAATCTCTTACAGAACATATTGGATAGGCCTTGAGCCTGACTAGAATCTCTTGAATGAAACCCTACGGTTTCTTATTATTTACGAATATCCTTTAATATTTTTTTTGTGTCGACGTCGTTCTTATCCGATAGTTTCTTTGCTGTCTTGCTTTCCACTGATTCTGCTGGTCTCATACTACTTCCCGCACTCTCTGTAACATTATCAGGACCCTGCAGTACCTCAGGATGGTCTCGTGGATCCGCATCTCCGGTAGAGGCACAATCCAGAACGTCTAAACAGCTCCAGACTGACATTCTCTGCTGATTTCAGTTCTCATTTGAACGTATCTTTATTATTTGTTGAGATATTCTTGATTTTACATTTTCGGGCTGTCAAATGTTAAATAACCCAAAAGACATACTTACTTCACAAAATCAAACTTTCAACCAGTGCAATAATATTACACAGTGACATTCAAAAAATACGCAACAAATGGAGAAAATCTTTATTTGTGATTTCTCAAAAAAAGATAGTTTTGATTCCTAAAAAAAAATTTGTCATCAACATAGACTCTTCTTGAAAACTACTTATAGCCTACGACAAATTCCTCAACATACCTGGCGGAACTTGGGCAGCACATTCTCTTATCATATTTTCAAGGTGTTCTTGACCTCCGAAAGGTCTGTGTTTATAAACCACAGATTTTAAATATTCCCATAGAAAGAAATCGCATGAGGGTTAGATCGGGAGATATAGGAGGCCATGAATTCACTAAATATCATCCAAGCAGTTGATGCTCGTCATCATTTATCTAGGGGTTATGAGGTTTTTTGAACTTATTTTCGACACTGCCTGTACTTCTGAATTTTTTCAAAATCCTACTCATATAGTGAAGTAATTAACATTTTTGTTGTGATGCTTTTCGTTGAATATCATCGGTGCTTCCTTGTACGCTTCTAACCGGATTCACTTATTGAGAAAAACCAGAACAATTAATTATGCCATTCACAAAATTTTATTTCGTAGAATTTGACTAAAAATTCAAATTTTTCTCAACTTCACCTTATTCAATGAGCTCCAACAAAGATCTTGCAGATTTTTCTTCAAATGTTACTTTCTTCCAAAAAATATAACTTCTGAGATTTTGCTAATTCCGAAAGATCCGATTTTTTCAGAAAATCACTCAGTACCTATATCTGATAGGGGCTAAGTAGGTTTCAAGAAGAGACGAAGTTGATGCCTTTTTTTTTTTGTGAAATCACTAATGATGATATTTTATTGTGTAGTTTTTGAATGCCACTGTATAAGTAATATTCCACCCATATATGGGTTTGGCTATTTGTTACCGTTGCTGCTTGTAAAATTTGATGGTTGTTTTTTCCAAGTAGATTAAGCTATTATACATAATATCAAGGTGTGCTGGACGAGTTTGCACTGGGTTCATTGCAGTATCGATATTTTAAAAGTTGGGTTGCAAAATAATTATTTCGTGAATCAGATATACTGTAATTACTGATGGAATAAACCGGTCACGGCTTTTTATTTCAGCTGTCATTTCGAAACTTTTTGTAATGAAAACCCACGCCTATTACCCTGTCAGATGGTTGATGTACAGGGTTGTTCTTTATTGATTTTATCTCGCTTCATTGGTAATGAAAGTATTTCGCCTTCGTCTTTGGTTTGATCTCGCTTTTCGTCTGAAATGAAATTAGAATTAAAATTTAGCTGAAATCTTTACACTACCACCAATCGGCATCAATTTGAAACCTGCGAAATACTGCTACATTTGAAAATATCTTCAGTAATCACAAAGCAAGCTAGTAATTAGTATCGCAAGAAAAATTGTGACATCTGGCCAGAGACTGTCAGTTATAGAATAGACCGACCAACGTACTCGATTATCAATCCTTTTGATGCAGGTTCCTAATACTTTTTTTGCTGAGGTGGAGAAAATCTTTATAGAGAAATATTGAGCATCCAAGCTCAATTAATAAGTACTGTGAGACTCTCCTTATCAGGCATACTCACTAATATCTCCAGGTCTGGTCAGGCTATTACCTCCGGTGACACTTAAGCCTATAGGCCCACTGTACCTATGTTCTTATGTCACAGTATCCAATCCAATACTGTTGTGCCTTGTACGAGTGTGTACAAGTTTCGTAATGGGTGGGAGGTATATAGTTCTGTGTCGCCAGATGGCTTCCCGAAAATTGCCTGTCTTTTGCGGTCCAGAGCTTCGCAATAGCACAGTATGGTTTTCACGGTTTCTGGACCCTTACCGCAGAGTCTGCAGGTCAGGGTTCCACCGTATTGCCCCATTTCTTTAAGGTGCTCCTTCACTGGTGCATGTCCAGTCAGGAGTCCCGTAACGGTTCTCAACTGGCTCCTGATCGCCGTTAACAGGTTTGCAGTTATTTTGTTACACGGTCCTTTGAGATATATTCTTTCCCGTGTTTGTTTCCTGGGACATTATTCCAGTAGTTCTTTTGCTTATCCCTAATCCCGTTTCTACAGACGCTCTTACTGTACACTTCGATTCTTCTAGCATCTGCCCTTGGTTTGGGAGCATTTCTGATCCTCTTCGTGTGAGTTCGTCTGCTTTCTCATTGCCTGCGATTCCCTGATGACCTGGTACCCATATCAGTTTGACTTGATTCCGGTCTGACAGAATTCTCAGTTCTTCTTCGCAGTCCCATACCAGTTTGGACGTTACTTCCTTGCTACACAAGGCCTTCAGTGCCGCTTGACTGTCTGATAGGATGTTGATATGCGCGTTTTCAACATTTCTGCTATTATTTTCCTTCGCGCACTGAAGGATGGCGTACACTTCCGCTTGAAAGACAGAGGTATGGGTGCCCAGTGAGTAGCTGATGCCAATACTCGGATTCTTGGAGAACACTCCTGATCCCGCTCCATTCGCAGTCTTGGATCCATCCGTGTACCAGATTTTCCCCTGTAAAATGTCCTTGAGCTGTGAGCCGTTCCATTTAGTTCTGTTTGGCACTAGCACTCTTAATTGGTAGTTGAAGGAGTACTGTTTCGGAATATGGTCCCTTCTCGTTCCTAGCGCGTCCTCGATCACAGTTCTAACGATTCTTATGTGTCCCGTTTCAACTTTCAGGTTTGGTGCGATCTGCAGTCTGGAAGCACCAAGCCTTGCCTCGCCCTGAACCACAAAGTGGAGAGGTGGCAATCCCTGGAATCGCAGGGAAATAAAGCGCTTTAATGTGACAGTGACTTTTTGTTGCCACTTTGGCAAAACAATTCTATGAAGAATTATTATTTAAAATATTTTATTTACGACTAATATATAATATAAGTATTATACTTGTGGTTTTTGAAGTATAATGCCATATATTAATCCCTTAGGGAATAATGGCGAGGGATTAATAGTCTTTATTCCCTCTTGTACTCCTATCACAAAATTTCTCGTATTAAATAATACCATGGAAACAATAAAACCAAACTCAAAAGTGTCAGTGTCAAACGCGTAGTGTTTGTGTATTTGTATTAAAATTAATGAAAATGAAGAATCTTTCACTTGTACACCACCAGAAATTGTACAATTAGCTGCAGCAACAACATCTACCTTTATACCAGAAACATCGAAATCCATTTATAATGAAACGTACGCATCGTTCAACGAATGGCGTCTTCGAAACAAGGCAAACTCTTATTCCGAAAATGTTCTGCTGGCCTATTTCGCTGAATTGGGTGCAAAATACAAGCCATCTTCATTATGGTCATTCTATTCAATGATTAAATGTGTGTTGAAGATAAACCATGACGTTGATCTGGAAAAATATAAGAAACTACGAGTGTTTTTAAAAAGAAAATCTGAAGGATTTCAAGCAAAGAAATCTTCCACTCTGACCCCGGAAGAAATTAGGAAATTTATGACAGAGCTCCTGATGAAATTTTTCTTTTGCATAAGGTAAATGGTCATATTTAATCTGATCTATTCAAAAACTCATGTTCTTATTTGATTCAGGTTATATTAGTTATTGGAATTATGGGCGCATGCCGCTCAAACGAGCTTTATGAAATGAAGATAGAAGACGTGAAGGATTTCCAAACAGAGTTATTGATATCAATACCCAAGACTAAAACTAAAATTGTACGAAAATTCACCATAAACAGTACGTTTTACAATATTGTAAAGAAGTACATCGATCTCCGTCCGTCACATGTAGAAACAAATTCATTCTTTCTAAATTATCAAAAATCGAAATGTACAATACAACGTATAGGAAAAAACAAATTTGCAGACATTGGTAGACAAATTGCCAAATATTTAAACTTGCCAAATCCTCAAAGTTATACCGGCCATTGTTATCGCAGATCATCTGCCACTCTGTACAGTGATGGAGGAGGCGATATAACTGGATTGAAGCGTCATGGGGGCTGGAAATCTACCCAAGTAGCTGAAGGATACATTGATCAGTCTATGAGAAACAAAACAACTACAGCAGATACTATTGCCAAACAGATAAATAGTAATGAAGCAACTTCTTCTTTTACAGCAACCGAAATTCCAAATATTCGTGTTGAAAACTCTTCCAAAGTTAATCATAATTTACGACCAATTCAGTTTATTAATTGTACTGTCACTAATTTAAATGTTATTGACAAATAAAGTTGTTCATTGAAAATCTAAAATAAATGATATTGACAAATAAAGTTGTAAAGTAAATTTGTCGTAAATAAAGTAGAGTATACTACTCGCAATAATGGCTATTATTCTCTCGGAATGTTACTCCTTCGCCGCTAACGCGGCTCGGTTCGTAAAAATTCCTCGAGAATAATAGCTATCATTATTGACTCGTGGTATAATCTACTATAATTTGACAAGAAACAATGTAGAGGCACTGGATAGATCCGATATTTCTCGATTTGGCAAAGGCCTTTGACACTGTTTCGCAGGATATTCTCATGGATTAATTATACAGGTACGGTGGTGGTACAATTTTCTCGGAAGAATAAAGCTAGACCGTGACTATCTTTGAATGGTCATGAGGCATGTTTAGGTGTCCTATTTTGTGTTTCCTTGATCCGAATAGCCTCATTCCCAATCAGTCACCAATCTTCGTAATCAATAAATTATTGTCGGAGCCCAATTATCAATTCCCCGGCATGATAATGAGCGTTGTAAATTATAGTACTCTATTGCAGAAAAATGTAAGCGACACCTATATTGTTAACTTTTCGAAATTGAACCAAATAGTAATAGTCGGGTATTTACAGTATGTAGGATAATACTAGCTTCGTTTGTTCACACAAAATACTAGTATCAGTTTGCTTTTTTGGAATAATCGACAAGAAACAAATGCTAAAGTGTCAATAAGCTAAATTTGCGTTTAAGCGTAGTGTGAAGTTTTTTATCATGTCCCGTTTAGAATTTGACAAGGTTATTCATTGAACGAGTCTATGAAACCTCCTCTCCGAGATATTCAGACAGACCAAAGCACACTTATGACACTATCTAAAAAATTAGTTACACAATTTTCGAGATAGCCGAATTTGGCGCTAATTTCTGAGCACCCCGTATAATTTTTTTTGAATAGTTTCTCAAGATTTAGGAGTTAGGTGTTAATCAGGCAAATTCTACAATTTTCTACCCGACTCTCTTTCCAAAAAGTAAATTTTTTTGTGAAAGGTTTTCGAAAAAATTTAAATTACTGAGAACTGGACAAGAAACACTCGGATACGTATTTTTCATGTAGGAATTTCGGCGCCTCTTTATCATTTTTGAACTTATGCATGCTCGTGTGCAGCATTTTTCAATGCTCTCTTCTAACATGTTTTACAGTATTGTGAAAAACAAAACAAATTTGTAGTAGATTTCTTGCGAAATGTAGGCGCGTGTAATTTATATCAAAATATACCTACTCATTAACACATAATTATAGCTTTATACTAATTCATGCATTAATATTTCTCATCCGGTCAAGACAACTGGCCAACGCGATGTGCACCGAAATTCACTTTAAATTATTATTATTGTTTTTTGAGCAAACTTTTTAAAGTTACTTTTTTTACATATGGCACAGTTTATTACATCACGAGAAATATTCAAGCAAGTTCTGATAATTTAATAATTCCCACTACTCCCAGGGATTCTGAAAAAGTTATTATTAAATTTTGTTTACGATTGGCCAAATACTTGGCGTAGACTAGTTTTTTTATAACCTCAATATATTTCGTCATATTCGGGCGGTTGAATTCATTAGTCATTTTCATCGCAAAAACTCGACCGATCGAACCGATTTCAAAATGGATATGAATAGTCATATAACAGTACCGCTTTGAACGGATATTCCGATCGACCGATTAACCGAGTTTTCAATGATAAAAACATATCGCTTTGCATCCCATATGCATGCAAATGTGCTCTGTGTACTGGATATCGACCGCATCTCTTGTAAGACTTCCTGACTCGTATCTTGGATGACCCATATCATCCGGAAGGCACGTTTTGTTAATCTTCATATCAAGCTATCTTTATGTAAATGCGGGTTTTTTGTATACAGAAAATGTGTAACTATGCGTTGGACAAAAATAAGTCATTAGGAGGGCAAATTGTTTGAGTTGTTGTATTCTGGATGAGTAGTGTTCAATACATTTTTCATAGTAAAAATGCAAAGGTAACTCCTTAAAGAGTTTTTTATATTTTTATATGTACCTGTCACATCTTGCAGTTATGATACACACATGCATGCGATTATCAAGAGCAACTTCATAAAAGTTTCAATTTGGCCACACTTGTTTATAATCCTGTTCCATTATGTCAATATTGGAGGACTTTGTTTCCTTCCCAAGTAATTAATTTTCTTCTTGGAAATTCACATATGAATTTGAAAATAAGAGATAAGTTTGGATTCATTACTATACCAAAGGTTCCAAACAGTGCAGTCAACAGTTTGACGAGAAATAAATAGAGGAATGGATAAGTTGTTGGAAAAAAGTATTAATGTACTGGCTTGAATTTGGACTTTGAATGGAATTTAGAGACATATTTTTGAATAAGAGTGAGCAAAGAAAAAATCGTCTCAAAAAAAGCGAGGAAAAAATATAAAACTTGTAACAAACAGTTTTAATTTGAGCCCAATTATATTTGATTTTCTTCAAGCTTGCAGAAGGCTGTTTTATGTAAGATAGATTATTGTGAATATCTTGGTAAAATCTTGTTTACCCGCAGCGTCGTCCGTCTCTCCTAGTATCTTCTGTTTCTCGCAGCATCTTCCATCTCTCACGGTGTATTTTGTTATGGTTGTTTTGTAAGCGTGACTTCCGTCTCCGACAGCGTTTTCGTCTCTAGCAGTATCTGTTCTCGCAGCGTCACTTGCAGCGTCTTCCATCTCTCGCATCGTCTCCCGTTTCTTGCAACGTCTTGTCTCTCGCTTTGTATTCCGTCTCTCGCAGCGTCTTTTTCTCTTGCAGCGTTTATTGTTTCTCGCGGTATCTTTCGTCTCTTGTTTCTTGCAGCTTTTTCGACTCTAGCAGTGTCCTCCGCAACATGCAGTCTCTCGCAGCTTCTTCTGTCTCTGGCAGCGTTATTCCGTCTCTCGCAGCGTATTTTTCTCTCGCAGCGTTTTTCGTCTTTTGCGTAGTTTTTTGTCTCTCGTTTCTTGCCGCGTCTTCCTTCTTTTGCTGTTTCACCCGTCTCTTGCAGCTTCTGTCTCTGGTAGCGTTCACCGTCTCTCGCAGTGTCTTTGGTCCATTGCAGCGTTTTCCGTGTATTGCAGAGTCTTCGTTCTCTCGCAGCGCCTTCTGTCTCTTGCTGCGTCCTTCTTCCTTTATGCAGCGTATTTCGACTCTGGCTTCGCCTTTCATCACTCGTGTTCAGTCTCTAGCAGCGTATTCCGTCTTGACAGCGCATTCCGTCACTTGCAGCGTCTTCCGTTTTTCGCAAGCGTCTTCCGTTTTTCGCAGTGTCTTCTGTCCCTCGCAGCGTTTTCCGTCTCTCGCAGGAATGTGTGTATAGTATCGTGCCAGCAATGTTTTTCACAACAAGGCATGTGGCTACCTAAAGAGACCCGTGTACTTGAGAAAAAAGATTCCGTACCGAAGCCTCGAACGTCTGTCTGATGCGAGCCAGTAGTTCCACTACTAGATACCTTAGCCACTGAGCCACTAACCAATGATGTAGATTTAATCTGAGCTATATTTGATCCTTCTTTTTTCATATGCTTATATACAAAGTGAGACGAAATGGCATGAGGCAAAGAGAAATCCCCGAAAAATGTATTTTAAATATGCTTGATTGAATTCTTAGGAAGAAAGAAGCAACCTGAACCTTTTTGAATTTCACACATCGCGATTCGTCGGGTACACTATAATTGCCGAGTATATTACAAATTATATACTCTTACCATAATATTCATGTGGAAAATATCATTTGCGTGTTATTTGAGTTGGAAAATTATACGTTATTCAGCGGTGCTCGATCAATTAACAGGGCTTTGCACTTGGCTCGGAACAAGTCATTGATTTCTTGCCAGTCTGTGATCCGCTTTTCCTTAATTACATACGTTTGAAGGAATAATCAAGGACCTGAAGCGTCTGAAAAAAGCTCATTACCAATTTATGAATTAAATATTACATTACTACTTTGTGGTCGTGGTGGTAGCGATGGTAGTGGTGGTTGTGATGGTAGAGTTTACTACAAGTACTATAACTATTAGGCGTGGGTTCAAATCCCAATACGGGCACCGGTCCTGTGCATGGCACAACACGTAAAAAATTAAGGGCTTTGTCTTTCCTAGCTTACACAAGTCTCTCGAAGACTTCTGAGGGTTGCTAGTAAGAGTGTAGCCGGTTGACGGAAAGAACAAATTTTCAACAACAAAATTTTTTTTTAAAAAGGGGTAGGATTTAGAATATTATTTGAATCGCAAGCGTAGGTATATCAGGTGTTCTAAGAGCAAGCTTGTAGCAAAATTAGGCAGTATGGTCTTTATATTGTTACTTCAATACGCTTGCCGTTCCGATTCTACTTTACTCCTTTGGAGTGATAAAATGGACTCGGGAAGAGCTGCGACGCATCCTAAATCATCCGTTCCATGGTTATAATTCCTCAGACAACGGGAGGGCCGTGGACTTTCTAGCTCGCATCCCCTTCTCTGCTTAGTATGCTTTTCAAGGCAGCAACCCATGCAGCGGATGAACTCGGTCTCGTATTCGACACTGAACGGACAATCCCAAACTCTGTTATCGAGTTTAAACCCGTTCAGCAAAAAGCCCACGTTGAAGCTGCGTAGAGTGAGAGTCTCCTACAGCTACATAAGAATAAGCCAATGCATGGAGTCTTCTTCAAAAACATTGAAGACCTTGGCTTATCCAGAAACCAGACCTTCGCATTTCTCAGGTCAAGTGGGCTGAAGTCGGAAACCAAGGGAAGCATAATGGCCTGCCAAAATGATGTCTTCAGTACCCTTGTCTGTGTGATGGGTATAGAGATCCCTGACATTAGGTGCTAGGCGTTTCGTGAGGCAGCCGAGACCATAATGCATTTTCTGTCAGCCTGTTCTGCTTATACGGTCTCAGCCTATATCCACAGGCATAACGTGGTGATACGAGTGTTGTACTACCATCTTCGACACTTGTATGGTATAAACGGTGTTGCCTTATGCTCCGGGAGATATTGAGTCCGGTTATGGAGAATGAGAAGTCCCGAACCTATTGGAACCACTCATTCCCCACCCTCAGGCAAATACAAGCCAATAAGCCTGATGTAGTCCTGGACCAACACAGAAGGAAGATTTTTGTCATAGAGTTTTCGACTCCTGGCGAAACGAACATCGTCCGAAAAGAGGAGGATATGCTGACAAAATAACGAGACTTTAGTACGTCGCTGGCTTTACTCAAACTATTGTCTTAAAATGGTGGTTCTGATCGAAGCTCTGGTAACAGGGCCTGACTGGGAAATCCTGACGAAAATAGAAATAAAAATGCTCTATTTAGTCTAGTCAACAAGTGCCATTTAGACCAACTTTTTTCAGCAGTCTCCGAAAATTATGATTGAGGTGTCATTCGATTCGGAATGACATCCAGATGATTTTTGAAAAAAATGAAGTTCCGCATGAAAAAATTGTAAAAGTTATTAACAATTAACTAAAAAAAAAAGATGGCTTTAGTATTTTGTAAATATCTCAAAAACTAATTAAAATTTTTTAAATCTAAAAAAAGATTCAAAAAGAGGAGGAAATTTCCTAAAAAAAAGCTCAATTCCCGGAATTGTAGCATCAATATTTATAATTTTCCCAGAGGGATGAAAATACGGCCGAAAACGGGTACTCTGGCTCGGGCAAGCCACACCCACTTTGGACACTTTAACAATAAAAATTATTTTAAAATACTAAATATGAAAATAAAAAATTGGAAAAATTCAGGCACTAACTGAATAGATTAATGAACAATAATCCGCTTGAAAAAAATTTTTATCACAATTTTTCAATTAGTTAATCAATAGTTAATTAATAATTTTTTTCTGCTTGAACATGAACATTGCAAGTGTGATAATTGTTAAACTATAAATTTAAGATTTAAGAGCAATTCTTGAAAGGCTTCAGAATAGAACCCCGTTGGAAAAATTAAAAAGTTTTTATTTTTCAGTTTTTTATTAACAATTTTCGTTGTTGCAAAATTAAATACTTAAATTAATCATTGAAAAAAAATTTTTTTTTTAAATATTATCAATAATCCGTTTTTATGTTATCAGGAACTATATAGAAATAATTTTTTTAAATTTTTATCTCTAATTATTTAAAAAATTGTTATAAACAAATGCGTTGTTTATAAGATAATTGAAATTTTTTTTATGGAATTTCAATCTTTGATACAAATAATGATTTTTAAAAGAAAAATTTTTCCTTAAAAAAATTTTTTTATTGCTTGAAAACGCATTTGTTAATTAACAATTATTTTCTCCCGCTTCTAATTAATATTAAGGAACCATTTTTTTTTTTTAAATCATTATTTGTCTTTCTTTCTGATATAAAAAAAAAAATTCCATTTTATTTAATTTTTCATTGTTTATGCAATAAACAATTTGTTATAAACAAATAAATTTTTACCTTATATTTTTTTTTCTATTCTAATTTCTGTCACAAAAACAGACATGATTTTTTTTCTTTTTTAATTTTTTTTTTATTATTTTTTATTTAATTTTTAAATATAAGTTCTCTCTAACTTCGTCATTCTTACCTGGTCTTCATCCTTAAAATTATTATAATTTACAAACTAATGGAGATACGATGAAAATACTTGAGACTTATTTATTCTCCAAATTGTTGTTGAAAAATACTTTGGGAAAAATTTTTTTTTTTGTTTTAATGCTTAAAAATCTTATCAACTATTAAAAATATGACTACTTCATTCAAGTATCTTATCAATTATTGTTCATTACTCAAAAATTTGTTTTTTATGTAATGGAGAATAAATAAGTCTTAAGTATTTTCATCGTATCTCCATTAGTTTGTAAATTATAATAATTTTAAGGATGAAGACCAGGTAAGAATGACGAAGTTAGAGAGAACTTATATTTAAAAATTAAATAAAAAATAATAAAAAAAAAATTAAAAAAGAAAAAAAATCATGTCCGTTTTTGTGATAGAAATTAGAATAGAAAAAAAATATAAGGTAAAAATTTATTTGTTTATAACAAATTGTTTATTGCATAAACAATGAAAAATTAAATAAAATGGAATTTTTTTTTTATATCAGAAAGAAAGACAAATAATGATTAAAAAAAAAAAATGGTTCCTTAATATTAATTAGAAGCGGGAGAAAATAATTGTTAATTAACAAATGCGTTTTCAAGCAATAAAAAAATTTTTTTAAGGAACAATTTTTCTTTTAAAAATCATTATTTGTATCAAAGATTGAAATTCCATAAAAAAAATTTCAATTATCTTATAAACAACGCATTTGTTTATAACAATTTTTTAAACAATTAGAGATAAAAATTTAAAAAAATTATTTCTATGTAGTTCCTGATAACATAAAAACGGATTATTGATAATATTTAAAAAAAAAATTTTTTTTCAATGATTAATTTAAGTATTTAATTTTGCAACAACGAAAATTGTTAATAAAAAACTGAAAAATAAAAACTTTTTAATTTTTCCAACGGGGTTCTATTCTGAAGCCTTTCAAGAATTGCTCCAAAAGAGGAAAAAAATCTTAAATTTATAGTTTAACAATTATCACACTTGCAATGTTCATGTTCAAGCAGAAAAAAATTATTAATTAACTATTGATTAACTAATTGAAAAATTGTGATAAAAATTTTTTTCAAGCGGATTATTGTTCATTAATCTATTCAGTTAGTGCCTGAATTTTTCCAATTTTTTATTTTCATATTTAGTATTTTAAAATAATTTTTATTGTTAAAGTGTCCAAAGTGGGTGTGGCTTGCCCGAGCCAGAGTACCCGTTTTCGGCCGTATTTTCATCCCTCTGGGAAAATTATAAATATTGATGCTACAATTCCGGGAATTGAGCTTTTTTTAGGAAATTTCCTCCTCTTTTTGAATCTTTTTTTAGATTTAAAAAATTTTAATTAGTTTTTGAGATATTTACAAAATACTAAAGCCATCTTTTTTTTTTTAGTTAATTGTTAATAACTTTTACAATTTTTTCATGCGGAACTTCATTTTTTTCAAAAATCATCTGGATGTCATTCCGAATCGAATGACACCTCAATCATAATTTTCGGAGACTGCTGAAAAAAGTTGGTCTAAATGCACTTGTTGACTAGACTAATTATCGTAAGACAGAATCTTGTTGACAAAGCTTGGCGTAAATTCTATCATAGAAACAAAGAATAGAGTACATAATAGATAAGTAATAATAAAAATACAAATGGTATAAAATGGACAATACGGTTGAAAGTCAGCTGAAAGCTTTCGTTAAAATATTCCTGCAAACTATAAGAGGGTATGTCGGATAGAACTAGTTAATAATCAGTTTTAAAATATACTTCGTATAGTAGGCCAAAAGATACAGGAACACTTGTGTAACCATGCAGCTTTCGGCATTATCATAATTATTGTTGTACAGAACTCGAATCAGTTAAGCCTAATTTACAAAGTCAATTGCCGAATCAGTGTCACACCGCCACGGAAGTTAAACAAGTTGAACAAATGTTATGATGTTCTATGAGTTGTCGTTCACAGCGCACTTTGATGGAGACAATAGCGAACGGACATTGTTAATTTTTCAAGTAAATATTGGGGTGACTAATTACATACAGAATATTTAGTTTTTGATTTGGGAGTAGGTATATTTTCTTGTCAAGGGTAGATCTGGAATTCGTATTTTTTGAGAAAAGGTCGGTTTTTCTCTAAACGGTTTCACCGACGACTTTTTTGTAGCACCAACTGTACCGTTGTGTAAATTGAAGGTACCGTCCATTTCGAAAAGTTACGAACCTGAAATTCAGAAATGATAACCCGATGTTCTAGAAAGATCGTAGAATATTTAAGAATATACAGGGTGAGTGAGAATAAGACCTATAAACTTCGTACACAGATTTCCTACCTCATTTCAAGGTGAAACGTTTTCATCAATGTATATCCTAAAATGCATACCCTCTGAGATACAGGGTGTCAGAAAGTCCGAAATTTGTTATGATTTAATTAGTTTTCTTCAAAACTTCAGAAGGATAAAAATTGGAACTTGGTAGTCTAATCTACGTTTATCAATGTGTTAATTTGATGTAATAGTGTAATAGTTACGGTGGTATGTTGCCATATTTTCCTTCAGATATTATTGAGACAAGTGAATTATCAAATGAGTATTTGGCAGTCAGTTAGGCTCATCAATGTCACACCAGGTCACACGGGCCTAGAAAGGAACAAAATATCGGACGCCCTAGCAAAAGGGGGGGCCAAAATAACGTTCACTGGGCCAGAACCGGTAATCGGTATTGCACATAGCTCTGCCAAGAATGTTATAACATCCTGGGCAGACAATAAAAGACTCGAGTTTTGGCGTAGTCTACCAGGCCTAGCCCATTCCAAAGCATTTATTGCTTGCACGAAGAAAAAACAGGACTCCGACAAACTGCTAAAACTCAGTAGAGCACATCTCAGAGTTGTAGTAGGTTTGCCCACTGGCACCTGCAAACTCAAACACCACATGCATAAAATCGGACTTGCAAAAGATGCAGAGTGCCGTCTATGCATGGAGGAGGATGAAACGGCTAAACACATTTTATGTACATGACCCGCAGCGGCCAGAACCAGATTCTCAACATTTGGCAATACAACAGTAACCTGGTGAATTGTTCTCCCAATGCACTCCTTAATTTTGATAAGAGATTGGATATACTGGGAGAAATATAACCATAGGATGAGCCACAATAGGCCATTGGCTGCAGTGGAGGGCCTGATATGGCCCACTCACGTTCAAACCTAACCTAAAGCTAGGCTCATCAATACTTGACCTAAAAGTCATATCATTTCATGTTCCTAAATGTAGATTTCTGAAATATTTACGAAAAACTAATTATGTCCTGAGGAGGCATCGGGTATCATTTCCTAATATTGATTAGCTGTACCAGTGGACTAGGGGCATTTATTCGTTAATTTTATTGTAATATAAACTTAGTTTATTGAACTGTTACCGTTCGGCAATCTTAGCCAATAATTTCGATTTCATCTCACACTTTTCTTTACGTAATTGATTCATAAACAAGTACGGTATTTTCTGCAGCACCAATGATTCTACTTATGCTATTCATATTGAGCAACTTTTTTAAATAGTATGAAAAGAACCGGCTCCAGTACGGACCCTCGTGGTACTCAATGAATAACAATTATGGGATTACTGCGTGATTCATCGATGTATACAAATTAATTTCAATCTGAACGTTAGGTTTTTATGATATTGTTGGGGAGAGATAATAGTGCGGGATAGAATGGAATACTTAGTTATCGATCGAAATTTTCTTGTTTTCAGGTTCAACCCGTAGCAGAACTCAGCGAATTGAGTAGGAGGTCGGGTTACGACGGGGTTGATGTTCACCTAGACGACTCGAACATTCGCGGCGGGACGTTGCGGAGGTCGGGGAGCAGACGGTTCAATAAAACCACCACGGTAAGTGCTTTCATTTGCAGCAGTGAGAAAAGGGGTTTGTTTGGGCTGGTATTGGAATTACATCTCTCTTCATGGGCGTACTAGCCCCTTGGATGATTTCATTCGAAATATCTTTGAAGAGACGTGATCATTTTCACAAAAATGTTTTTGATGATATACATGGCAGGACAATAAAGCATAAGAGTCCGATTGATTGAGTCCTATGAGAAACTTTTGCCGAATATACAGGACGAACCGGGAAAAATCTTCATGATCGAGTGCTTTTAACAGAAGGCCATGTATTAGCACATGTTTTCAAACATTTTATTGACATTCATCTACCCCTCGAATATTGTTGAACCAACCAGTTCAAAGTTACTATCTTCTTTATCGAAATAATGCCATCTGCAGATGCATGCCGAAAAAAATCACTGTTTTCACGATTATATAATTTAAGAGATAATAATTATAATGCCGTAGACAGATGTGTGATATTTCTGATTCATTCTTATGCCCTTGAATTACACAAGGTGGCTAAACAGTAAGTATTTTTCGTTTTTTTAATTGAATTGTATCGTGTTTTTTGTATACAAAAGTTTTTTGTGTATTATAATTAATTTTTTTCTGTGAAATATATTCGGATACATTTCAAAATTAGTTCACTGAATAATTGTCCACAAATCGTGGAAATAGTTACTATCGCAATCTTTTTTGTAAAGTTTTGGGAAGTATAATACCTGCCTTCACCATTTATTTGTTGATCGTATGCCAAATATTCCATTTCTTGGTTTTCGTAGGCTTGATTGGAAAATATCCCTCATTTTGCAGAATCTCCAGATTCCACAGAAATCATATACAATATATCTCTATCTAAATTGAAACAGTGAAGCATTATTCTTAACCTTGAGAGCGTTATTGCATCCGATACATTTCAATTTTCTCTAGATTCTTTGGAAACAGGACTTTCAAATGAAAGACATTTCATTCTCCTTGTATATGTTTGTACGTCAAACCTTTCAAAAGTTAACGGGGGGGACTATTAAAAGCCGCACTGTATATCAGAGTATCTATACATCAATACGATTAAAAACATAATATTTCAATGAACTGTGGGTATTTTTGGTTCCAGTTATAATTATCTGGGCATAGAAAACCTTGTTTTGCTATTCCATGCAATCAAATCGAAATATTGCAGATCTATCCCTACTTAGTCACATTTAAGACTCGTTATCGTACCATTATCTGGAAACTAGTTATTGGGTCGCAATTAGGTGCAACAAATAATGATATTCTGTAATGAGTAAAAAAGTGATATTTGTTAATGGCATTGATGATAAGATAGGTAGTATCTCTGAACAAAACAGGAAATAACTTATTATTCATGAAAATACTTTTGCCAGTTCTTCCATATTCTAATATCGAAAAATATGGCGAAAATGGTAATAGAGTTTGGCGGCTACAAACCGCTTTTATTTTGTTCCTTCATATAAACGCTGATGTATCGCATTCTGTATCAATGCTTTTTCTATACCAAATTAAAAATGTGTTGATATACGCAGGGTGGGGTGGTTTTGATTTCACTCAACCCATTAGAATGGTCCCATGGTATTTCAGAAATCAGAAATCAGAACGTTCTTCAGACCTCTTTTTCCTTACGAGAATATGTAGCAGAGTAAAAGTTCAGCAGTATTGTTTCTTCCATACGTTGGAGTCCTTTGGTAAGTCTTGTTTCACCAAACCATAGCGCTCTACGATATAGGCTCATATTTATAGCTAAACCCAAACATCAAAATTACGTTGATTTCACCTTCATCTTTAGTAGTTGACGCTTATATCATCAGCGGGTTTGCAAGATGTTGTTCAATCGTCTTCTTTTACGTGGCAGTGTTTTGGGAAAGCCTTGTTGAACTCCAAACGTCATCTCAGAAACAGTAGTCAATCAGTAATTTTACGATAAAAATTGACATGAAAATTATTGCGAGATTGGAAGAAATTTAATTGTAGTGGTTTTTGGGCAAGATGAATCAACGACAATATATAAAAAATGCACTACGATAATATTTAATTACCTTCATTGAAACGACTATTTGAAGGAGCAGTTGATAAAAACAAATTGATGTAATGTGTTTTCGTTATTTGTTCAGAATTAACTTCCCCAATGTATTTGTGTCGACAATAATAGTACTCTACAATTATGGCTGATGAAAGAAAAATTCAAGTGACGGTCGCTCTCTAGATTTGACGAACAGATTTTTCTTTATCGCCGTCAAAATGACCCACACGTCATCATCAAATTGTTTTCTTTCTACAGAAATTGATTTATCACTTATAATTACACGAGTGCATTTTTTCGTCGAAGTAAACTTGAAATTTCAATGAACATTTTGTTAGCTAGTCAATTTAACGAATAAAAATGCCTCTGAATTCTGAGTCCGTAGGAAGAATTTTTTTTTGGCAGTTTTTTGGGTTGAATTGCCTAGATGCAAAGAAATTTGAATTGTTAAAAATTGTTATTGTTAAAATTGTTATTTCCGTCAACCAGCTGCACACCCTTAAGAGTACAACCCTCAAAAGTCTTCGAAAGGCTTGTCCGAGCTAGAGAAGACGCAGCCCTTACCTTTTAACGTGTGATGCCATGCACGAGACCGATGACCATGCTGGGAATCAAACCCATGACCCTTAGGTTAAGAGACAAGTGCTCTACCATCATGACCATCACGGACCATGATGAATGTTCAGTTTACTTACAGACTTACTTTACGATAAAAAAAAGCTTGAGTGTAATTCGGTAAGACAATTCAATGAATACATATTCAATTCATATATTAGGTAATCAGAAGTTACTGAATTAACGAACAATGTGAAAATTATTTTTTCTACGCCCATGTCTGTAAACGTCAAAAATCGCACTGGCAACATTCCTTGTAAATGACATTTACAAAATCATGCGTTTTGAGAAGAAAACTTGAACTTCTTGGTTTAATTAAATTACAATTAAATTTTTTGTAACGTAAGACTTTATTTGGTCTATTTACACAAATTTAGTCAATTAAAAAACATAAAAACTTTTAGCATTAGCGAGATATATTTAGGATTGAAAGAGTGATGCCCCTAAATGTAGGCAGCACGTTATGCAATTTCTTTAAAAATAGGACACGTTTTCTTAAGTAGCATGCTATGAAAATAAATGTCATGTCATTTATATTGTCAATTTCTTGAATAAAACATAATTGTATCTGAACATTTTCTCAACTTTATCTACGAATATTGAATGGAAGAAAATGAATGGGCGTAGAAAAAGTATAGTACGTTACACGAGTTGTAAGCCCAGTACGCACTCATGAAATTTATGTACTGGCCGCTGCGCGGCTTCGTGCATAAACTTTTTCATTTCGTGCGTAATGGGTTACTTACAACTCTTGTTACGATTATCAAGGGAAAGAACAGTTGTTAAAAACTTTTGTTATACACCAATTGATTTTCAGAACCTCCTCGCTTTCTGCTTATAGTTTGCTGCATGCTTGTATTTTCAGTAATAACAGTTGTGGTGGCAGTGCGAATGGAATTTATCATTTTAGTATAGTGTTCTTGGTCCAGCTGAAGATACGGCTGTAATTTCAATTCATTTTCGTTCGCCAATACCACTCCTGGACAACACCTCGGAATGGTTTGTAATTTCCACTGGTTTGACATCAAGCCCAATATTTTTCGCCGAAGGTTTAGTCCACTTAGATAGTTCATTCATGCCGATAAGAGAATTTTCATATACCATGCATTCTTTAGAATTCGTTTTTGGCCAGAAAGAGTAAGATGTTAAAACAAACTTTTCAAACGTGATATGGTTTTCCCTTTTTTGAACAGTTTTAGCTAGAAATCACACAGACCGACCAAGACCGCGACCGTCCAGCAACGACCAAAAATTGAAAGGGATCAATAAAATCTTTCAAGCTCACACTGATCGACCAAAATTTTCAGCAGATTGGAATTTCAAACATGGTCTTTGAAAACCGGTCGAAGACGATCATTCAGTTTGAGTTGTCCTATAAGACGACACGTGTTGAAAATTTTGATCGTCGTTGGACGGTCGCGGACGGTCGGTCATGGTTGCTCAGTGTGCTGGCTGCCTTATGGACATATGTTTTCTTCTTTTAGTGTTTGCAACCATCCATTTACTGTCGGCCAATCTTTGATTTCCCCCTTGCGTTGTTCTCAAAAATAATGGATTATATTCAGTCCGTTGTTGTTTTTTATTCTATTTTGGAATTGCTTATCTAACAGTTTGAATCTTCTTCACCTTTCCAGGATAATTCATAGGCAGAAAGGTGTTGAAGATTTTTTTGGAGCCACTAAGAATCTTCATTTCAAACATTTCTTGTTTTGTGAGTGCTTTAGAACTCATCTTTCTTTTTTCTGGATTTGCTTGTAAAATTTTGCATTTTGTGTCACGGACGCTTCTTACTTAAATCACTGAAAGGAGTAAGAACCCGTTTGTAACATTTTTGCTGTAAGGTTCCAAATCGTCTTAACTGCACTCTCTTTGTAGTCTTCACCATTATTCTTCTTTTGGTTAAATGCCCAGTCACATAAAATAGAAGCTAACTCTTCATTGGACGTTTCCTTTACTTTTGTGTATTTTCTCTTCTTACACAACATCGTGAATTGCCGCCAAATTGATGAAGTGGAATTCCGCGGCACATTGTTGCAGATCTCTTTTTCAATTTCTTTTGAATATTCTCCAAATTCAGGCAATTTCATAACATACTGCCAATCTTGCGAAAAAGTGATTTGGTTTTCATGTCGGGATAACCGTCATCACTCTGCTAGACCTACTAGAATTGTTAAGGCAAACTTTTAACGCTGTCAGAGTGACAAAAAAATTGCCGCTAATGGGATTATTGGCGTATGCATTAAATTGTCGATAAAAATATCTCCTATGTTTTTACCTCCGATAAACATATGAATGGACACATTCAAAGTAACTAAGTACCCATAATATTTACGCTAGAATGATAGAGTTACATTTATAAAAATTATGAAGAATTCTTGGAAAAAATATATTTGGGTATCTACAGACCATTTTTGAATATTTATTTGTGGTTTTCTCACAACGAGGTCCTTTCAGATGTTTTTTGGTTTTAATATTGTACAAGTGATCATTTGATCCTAAATGAATATTTTCTTCATTAATTTCCTTACTGATACAAGAAAAGTTGGTGAATATAAAGTTCCCTTGTAGACTAAGTTACTATGTAGAGCCGTTTTATCATTATTTATGATTATCGGCGGTATCCCTTATTTTTGTTGATATTCAGCCCTATTACCAAGCAATAGCAAAAAAACGGAAATGTCGAATAACGGTGACGTTATTTTTAACGGAAGTGATACAGCATAGGGCTGATTATGTAGGTTCGTAAGGTATAATAGCCATTTACGGATAATCTGATAAGTAACAACATTTAATTTCTGTAACAATTTTTTTTTCACCAAAAGACTTTGTGAAAAGCTTCAGAGTGAACGACGCGTTGCTCCTATGATTAACACCAACTAAACAACCTTCTGCTACAACCGCTAAACAAGCAGTTGAATGAATTATGAACGATATTGTTTATAAACATGGTGCGCGATTTTTGTAGCGCCACCCGTTCTAGGAAGTGAACAATTCCTCGATACAGAAACAGGTTTCGCGAAATGGGAGAGATCATTCCATCTTATAAATATTTAACGAGTTACGTGAACGTTAAAGGCATAACATTAAAGGTTACTAGGTAATGTTGCTATTTTTTCTCCACCTGTAACGTCGAACGACTTTTATTTTCAATGCGGCATGCACATTTCTGAAATGTTGGAGCGATCGACGCAGGACCGAAGTCAGCCTTAAGTGGCTTATCGCGATTAGTTATGGTTAGCATATGGACTGTTTGTTCTCGGTATTTTATGACAAGCTTCGGAAAAGTCTGCATCATGTCCAGTATGATCCTGCAACAGTCTCAGAACTTTTAAGAGAAACTTGCTGTATTCGACAGCAGTTTACCTAAAACTGATCATCACTCCACCAGCATTGACTTGAAAGGTTATTTTTAGAGTACCGACAGAGGCCATCTCTAAACCTGAACTGAGACTGGAGATGGTAACCGTGGCAGGGCATGTGATCCGGCCTGGTTGACAGTCATTTGCCTGATATTAGATATTACCTTTCACCATAGAACTATCACACGCATTTTGCTGAGTCTTTACACCAAAAAAGGAAGTGAATCTGATGGAAATCCGTCCGTATTTCACAATAAATCTGCTTCCGAACTAACACCAGTTCCTTGCAAGTTATTCAACCTATTTTATAATTTGGAGGTAATAATGTAAAATAAATCACATAAACCAGTCTTTTGCTTTAACCTATAAAGGTATATTCGTCGGCAATACCAACATTAAACAACTACTTTCAACAGGGGCACTGCCTGTTGAGAGAAACTCAGATTAGTAAAGAGCAAGGATAATGCATTACCCTGCAAAATCCTAGGGTAAGATACCTCGGAGAACATCAAATAGAAGATGGGGATCTACCTGGAACCTCCTTATAGACCATAATCGGGAAGGAGCATATTCCCAGGGCTACGCTGACGATATCGACATAATGGTGGGGTTTGTGTAGATCTGATGGAATCAGCACTCACAGACGTACAGATGTGGTGCATGAGGGCAACCTCAAGTTCAACCCCCACAAAAACACGGTTATTCCTTTCACCGGAAAAAGAAACTTTGAACCCAACAGAGCTCTTGGTGAGGAGTCAGGAGAGTCGAAATACTTGGGGTTAAACTTAGACTCGAAACTCACCTGGACAAACATTTGGAAAAAGTGCTGACAAGGGCAAAACATAGGGACTAGGACCCAAACAATCGCTTTGTTTATACACAGAACCTGACAACAGGGAGCAGAAAGGTTCTACGCAGAACTACCTGCAATTCGGCCAATGGCCAGCATAATGGCCGTATAATAATAATAACCTTTGTTTCACATATATGGCAGCAATGTATCGAAAGATGTGGTAATTGCATTAGATATTTACAAGGCGTTTGGTACCAGGAACTGCTTGCCAAGATTCTGTTTTATGGCTCCCAGTTGTGTGTTATTTAGATTTCTCTCAGACCCATCTTTCAACGTGGGGTTTGATAGAGTTTCATTCAACACTCTTCCTATAAATGCGGGTGTTCTGCAGGGATCTATTCCAGCGCCAGTACGTTTCTTCTTCACATCATTGAATTGTTGGGATCTACCTCATGTACATTGCGCAGCTTTGCGAGTCCTAGTTTCTTTCAGATATCAGCCCGTGAAACCAGAAGCAGATATGTGTCAGTACAGACCATTATATTGCGAATGAAGAGATCCCGGTCTCCATCAACGGAAAACCAGGAGATACTGCGAATTTCAACAAATTTGTAGATGAGACACAGCAGAGCCCACTAACATTGAGGTTTTCGTGTCTTCAACCCTGAATAAAATAGAGGCACTGGAAATTCCACAAAATTCACAGGCAGTACTCAGCAGAGACCACGGATCTACATAAAAAAAAAAACTGTGGGACTAGTTAGTCAAGTCTGAACAAACAACCTTAACGCTAAGACTCAACTAGGAATATAAATACTTTAGATACTTATCCATTGTGTATATATTATACTCTACGAAATTATTATTTTCATCAACGTTCAAACACAAACATCATTCATTTCTCACAAAATTCAACAAAGTCCTGTTCTGTTCTAACTCAAACTGTTTTCAGACTAGTCAGTAATCATTGGTTAGAGCCTACAGATTCTTAGAGATGCCGTAATTAGTGATAATTATCATTTCGATCCGTGTAAAAGGTTATTATTAAAATGCTTGGATAGATTACGAACAATTAGGATGTCTGTCTTCAAGTATAGAAGTTAAACGCATGGGAAAATATACAGTATCGTAAAAAAAGTTCATATGGAAACTTCAGCGAGAGAAACCCCTTATGTACCAACAATTTTTCATTTTTGTGTTGTTATAAACATCTAAAGTGGGTTGAATTCCATATCCGTGGTGCATACCAACTTTTTGCTGAACATTTTATGAAATAATGTTTATATGATTACATCACAAATTCTTGCAATCAGGTTGTGATTACGACATCGAAATGATTATTATTATAGCGAAAAACAGGATCTGTTCATGCATATTTATAAAGGATCTTGAGAATGTTCATTTATACCATTCGGCTTATTTACAGCCACACAAACGCATAAGGTATTGTGATAACCGTTACATATGCTTATAAGGTACTCGAATTCTTCCAAAATGACTTCAAATGACGTATAGGCGACTGAAAACCGATTTGTTTTTCAACTAATTTAGGGTATTCTCGTGTAATTTTAAAATTCCAGGAAGCCTCTGTACCTACTGTTTTTATTTTTAGTTAGATTGATATGATTTTTATAATTTCCAGATTTTGACGTTTAGAATTTTGTCAGATAACGCGAATGTAACTTATACATTTCAATACTAAATGATAATTTTACAATTTATTGATACTTTTATGACTTTATAATGCCGCTAGGTTTATCACGGTAAAATACTAGGATTAAAATTTTCACATGTAAAAATGGGTTGTTCCATCGCGACTGGCGGACGGCGTATGTCACTTTATGCCAACACCATTGAACCGATTGGTGCATTTTCAGCATTTCCATTAATCGAAATTTTCATCGTTCTACCTCGATAATTACGGAAATTATGGGGGGTGCTTCCATAAAAAGTGAGACACACTGCATGTATGGGCAAGAAAAAGGTTTTATCGAAATTTATTGTAAACAGTATATGGTTGAAGATGAATAAAATTTATATCTCTTTCTAACATATTTTTTAAAATGTCCAATTATCGTTGGTACAAAAAATCGACGCATCATCTCCGTAAGTGATGATTTTACCTTCAGTATGTAACTCGAAGTGATCGTTCACGGAGCGGTCCAAGACCTGTTCCTTGGGGTATACTGTATCCGAAACATAAAATCACCGAGTTGGATACAGATGTTCTCTGCAGCAGCGGGCACGAAGTGCTGCTGGCAGGGGACTTCAACGCGAGACACTCGACGTGGGGCCTAGACGGTCAATAGGAGGCCAACCCGAATGGTAATGCACTCTGGAAATACTCTATGAACAATAAGTTAGTAGTAGACCTCCTCAACGCCCCAACACACTACCCCTGGAACGGCTGTGCTCCGTCAATCCTCGACTTGGTGCTTAATAAAAATGTTACAGACATCTACGAACTGAGAACCGCCTCTGAGTTCATCTCGGATCATGAACTTGTGTTCTTTACAATCAGGGGAGAACAAAACCTTAGAAGGAATAGAATCCTATTCGATTAATCCACCACGGATTGGAAAGAATACAAAAGAATTCTGGATGAGAGAACGGTTGTCACCCCGCAAATCGCGAAGGAGGTCATAGAAACCCAGCCAACACAGATACATCTCTAAGATATTGCAGCGATGTTACTTCGTGACCTGCGACTCGCATCGTTACGTCGCGCAGACGTCCCAGACTCACTTTTGTCATACTCATGATGCATGCTGGCGACCTCTATGCGATGTAATTCTGAGACGTCTTTGCGATGTAGTTCTGACACCGCAAAGATTCCTCCTAATAACGTATCAGGGATGTAACAGAGCGACATAGCAGCGATTTCTTCACTGTTATACTCAAGAGACGTCAACGTCTATGCGATATTCCAGACAGAAACAACAAATAGAAACAGAAAATACATTTTCAATATGAAAAAAATAAATATAACAAAAATATAAATAAAAAAAATTCTTCAAAAAATGAAAACATTCTGGCACAACATTAACAAAGTACAAAATTAAAAATTAAAAATTAAAAAATGAAAATAAATTGATTAAAAAACTGGTCAATTGCTTTGGTTCTTTTTCCTGTCGAGCCTTTGTTTGGCATGCCTGAACCAATTGGAACAGGCTTCGAACATTTTTTTCGTTCTCTTCATGAAGGCTCATCACCACATCTGGAAATGAATGAAACAATATGCGACCACTAAAAGCTACAATTCCAGATAGTAAACAAAGAAATAATGGAATCTCACTTTGTTGATACTCAACAACGATACTCACTTTTCACTTTCAGTTTATGGACACTAAAATTCGTAAATGTGATCAATCCATTTGGAAATATCAGAACATGAACAGTATAGAAAGCATTCAAAGCGACAAATCTTCGATCTTCGATCAATGCATCGATACAAAGAACAAAGAACTATAACTAAATATGGTTATACAATACAGTGTTGCCAACTTCTTGCTAACTCACCAGGTTACTTCAAAATAAACATTTAACACAAATTGAGGATTCGCCTTTCGACCGTGGTGGAGGACAGATGGCGCCCTTGTGGTCGACAGTCAAGTGAATGTGTGTGAAAGTCCTATTATCACTTGATCTGGAGATAACTCAATAAAAATATAGTAGCAGAGATATCTAAATATAGATTTTGATGTCTAAATGATGTCGCAGTATGACGTCAATGGCAAGTAACAATTTGACATCACAGGGATATCAAAATCCAGCTATCACTAATTTAAATATCACAGGGATGTCGCAGTGTGATATCGCAGTAATGACAACGATATGATATCACAAGTACATCTAAATACCATTTTTGACGATATTGACATCCCTGAGATGTGGATGTTTGACCAGTGTTGACTGGGAAGCTGGAGAGGTGACCGCCACGAAGAAAGTTGTGCGAGAGGACAGAGGCCTCCTCCCGGGTTTTATCCTGGATTTAATAAAGCTCAACAATAAGAAGCGAAAAAGTGGCAAACCACCCCCAACCCAATTCACCGTGGAAACATGTTGAGCCTTGGGCGGGAAGTTAACTAGCTTATACAAAAACACCAGGATGAAGACTGGAAGAGAAAGCTCGAGAGCTTTGATACAAACGACGGTTCCTTGTGGCAGATGACAAAGCGGCTTCGTAGGAAGCGCAACGTCATCCCTGCCATGGAGAACGGCCGAAGGCAGACAATGGATCAGGGGAGATGTTCGGAGAGTACTCCGGAGTGCATTCCAGGCGGGGGTGTTTTCTCCCAGGAACACGCTGAAGTAACCAGGAAAGCCAAGGATCTCAGGGACTCACACAAGGTCCTAATGGACGACCGATCCTTGTCGAAGTTCATAACGAACTCCGGGGAGGTAAGGAAGACCATAAAGAGGCTCCCTAGAAACAAAGCGCCAGGGATACACAAGATCGACGTCACTCTACTTTGAAATCTCCAGAGAAAGTCCCTTGTTCAGCTCAGCTGATTTACATAGTAAACAGCATAATCAGATGGCGGATGGAAGTTCAGAGATCATCCCTATCCTCTAACCGAGGAAACAAGACACGAGGATCGACAGCTACCACCCCATCTCACTGCTCAGTGTGGTGGCCAAGTTGGTGGACAGGATCCTGTTGAAGAGATTTAGCGATCTCGAGGAAGAGCTGGAACTCATACCGGAGGAGCAGTTTGGCTTCAGGAGAGGTCATTCGACGACCTTCCAGATGGCCCGAATCGTCCACGAGGTGAAGAAAAATTTCAATCGGGATCGCAACACAGTAATAGTCCTGCTGGATATCCAAAAAGATTTCGACACAGTCCGAATCGAGAGCCTCGTCATGAAGATGCCACCGGCAGGCAGAATATTGGACTTATACCTGGTCGACAGGGCCTTCAGGGTTGAAGTTTACGAGGCCAGCTCCTCAATGAGGAAGGCCGAGGCAGAAGTGCCGCAGGGGTCGATCTTGTTACCACTCTTGTACCCTCTGTATACGCACGTTTTCCCAATGTAAGCCAATACAAAAACGGCAATCTATGCCGATGACATCGCGATATACGCGCAGGATACCACCTCGAATAAGGCGGCCCTGCGGGTAAAATATCACCTACAGAGGGAGGTCGTCCGTATATGGAGACAGATAAGATAGTGGTAAACTCGGCGAAAATGGAGTTTACGAATTTCAACAAGAAAGTGAAACGTGAAAATGTTGAAATTGAGGGGGGATTCAGTGCCCTGGGAACCGAATGTTGCGTTTGGAAACGATGCAGAAGAAGATACTTCGTATCTTCAAGGACAGTGATAGATACATTCGGCTAGGTAGCCGATAAATTCTTCAGGCACTTAATCCTTTGAAGTCGGTTGACCAGGGATATGACAACAATAAGAACCCGTGACAACCTCAGGTTGGTTTAGTGTTGTAGCGTAATCATTTTTATATTGTTTTAATATCGAATAAACTTTGGATTTTGGATGGAACTTTCTGCTAGATTTCGATCCTGATCATTTTATATCTTACACATTTCGGTTCCGTGGATTCTACGTTACTACAATTTTATTTTCCGACAACTTGTTGGTTTTACGTTTATAGACAGGATTAAATGATATTTTGATGAAATTCTGTGTCGTTAGTTTTTGTATTAGATAGTTTTATGTTATGAACAGCTCAGGTTATTGAGTTTTTTTACGATTACTTAGTTTTCTCATTTCAATCACTTTCGTTCTCGACGAATTCATATCTATGAAAACTAGTTCTTACGGTTTTCGCGTATGATGCTTTATCCGTGAATACACATTACATGCATTTTTTTCGAATTATAAAACAGTAACACTTCTATACGTTTCATTCTGCTATTAAAAAATTATTCATTACATATCAACGATTCACAACTTCATCGTTGTTAATAAAATAATTCTGCAATTTTATGGCCGATGCTGGTGGTACATATTGTTGATTTTGTGGATAGCGCAGTGGTTCTATGTCAGCTGAAACTCCTACTAGCGCTGGGCCAGGTTCAATCCCTGGGTCAGAGAGACATTTTGTCGAATTTCTAGTAAACAATACTTTATATTTGTGAGTTGTACAGCTTTTCTTCTTTCGAATATTCTACGAACTCATTCCTTCTGTCCCGTACTGTTCAGGAATAATTTGAGAAAAAAAAATATATCTCTTAACTTCTTTCGAATGCAAAATATCAGAAACACATCAACGTATCGCCGGGTGTTTCGAGTGTAACGACTTCGGCAAGGACGTCGCGTCATCTCATTCGGAAATTCTCCGTCGAATCTTGGAAACATCGTTCCGTGCCGTAATATCGAATTACTCGGAGTAACTGTTATTTGACGGGGGAGGGGCAGGTACAGCTAGATCCTCCAACTTCCCCCTCGCCCACGCGTTCCACACGCGATCGCGTACGGAATACAGTTACCTAGTAGTTACGATAACAGATCGCACCGCTTTCTTTGTTTATTCCAATTATTTTCATTACCTTATTACTGTGAAGAACATTCCGAGTGCGACTTCCTGTCCGATGAGATATTATATGGGGCGTGTCGATTTGGGTTCGATGGTCGAAATTTTTGGTATAAGTATTTCGTACAACGGCATAACAAAGTCAACGGTTGGTCAGTAGTGTGCAAAAATCTTCCTACTCGTAACTACAGTTCGATTATTATATCTTTACCCGTGCGTCATCATCACAATACCATAATTCTTAGCTTAGCAGACAAATGTAAACGAATTTTGAATCGCTCATAGCGGTTGTTAGAAAGAGATGTTCGATAGAGGATGTGTGATTTCTTCGATCATAAATTGATGACGCATGGGTAAAAATACAATAATCGAACTGTAGGTATATGTTGGTATCGTAATGAATAGATACAGGGTCTTTCACGACTAGCGTTCGTCATTCAAAATGAAAACTTACAACAACAACAATAGTAGTAATAATTAAAGAGGCCCCAAGTTCGAGCCTTGGGGTGTATATAGAAGATTTATATTCTTCGTCTTCTATCTGTCAAAGAGATAATTTGTGAAGAGTTCAATTGAATTTTCCGAAAAAAATACAAACGATGATGATTGTTGGAGGAAATATTGGCTATAATCCAGAAAATGCATATGCTGATGATTCAAGAAACCACACACCTAAAATAGTTTACAACAAAATGTAATGTAAAGTTGAAACCATGGGTATACGCAGGGTCTTTTTTCTGTACTCCATTAGGCGAAAAGGCTATACATAGAACAAAAACTGTTCTGAAGATGAAAACTTGAAACAACAAAATATAATTGAGAATTTTCAAAGCTCAATAAAAAATTAATATTTTCAAATAAAAATACGAAAGCTAACAATAATTACGAAACAGTTTGGGAGTGAATTGATAAAATAAGCAACGGATACAATTACAAATGCACAAAATCAGCAGTAGTTTTTATGTTCTGGTACAACTAAGAAAAGTTTCGAATGGAAGAATCCTAACTTTCCTATCCTAAGTTTTATTCCGCAATGGTATAAATTCAGTTCACAGTCACAATAGACTTTTCTGGGGAATTCGAAATAACATAAGTGGAGTCTTCAAAGCTCAGAAGCAGATTATCCGAATGTTATATAGTTTTCATCACCCATATTTATGCAGAAGATAAAATGAAGTTGAGTACTGTCTTTTTTTGATTATGTAACAAATCACTCTTCTGAGCCAATTGTCCAACCATATCGTACAACGTTGTTTCAAAAGTTACCCTCTTTAACAGGTATGAAGCTATTCAATTGTCCAACTTTCTATATACAGAGTGTTACTTTACGTTCTATCTCCAACTGAAAGGTCACAGAACATTTTTTGATTGAATTTGTCCAATATACATAAATAAATAAATATTTTTTTAGTGTCAGTTGGTCTTCTTATTGTCATGTATTAAATCAATGTTAATATTTTATGTGATGTGTATTTTACACGTGTATATGTTTTGTGTTCACACTGACGACTCCTATATCATTGTTAAACGAGCATTCCAAGAAATAAATATATTGTTATTATTATGACAAATGGATTATAAACAATCCGGAATTCCACATAATCTATACAATAAAGGTTTTTTTTTCTACAAAACAACTACTATGTCCGATGTGTAAATGTGATACAATGAATCTCATAGCAAATATTATTGTTACGAGATTGATAAAAATTCCCCTATCTACGCCGCTGAGAGATCCATAAAAAAACAAATCGCATACAAATGTGTTGAAGCCGCGCCGCAGGTATTTAGGTAATCGAGCAGTTCTAAGAAGTGATTATTTGGACGGCCTTCTGTCCCGAGTATTCTAGAAAATTTCGCGAAAGATCCAGTCAGCATAAATGAGATTTCACTGGGATTAAAAGGATTAAGAAGATTATGAAGAAGTGATAAGCAGTTTTTGAAGAAGTATAGAAGTGTTTGGAATATTTAGTTAGATGTATTGTTGTGTAGTTCTAAGTGTTTAATTAGTCAGTGAAGTAGTTGTATGTTTTTAGTAAAGTTAGAAAATAAACAGTTAGTAGTGTGCTCGGCATTATTTTTTAGCAAAAACGTAACATTATGTTTCGAACAGATATCTAGAGGTAGTGGATTTTCTTAAGAGCTATGACGTTGAATATATCTCTCACTCACACTCATTGCCGATACGTAAATTTGTCCTCTGCTACGGTATGAGTCATAGCTATTGAGAAAATTCACTACCTCGACCTTTCCCCCAATTGATTTGAAAAATACCTTTGGCTTAAGATTGGAATGTCTATGTAAAACACTGAAATATAACTACAGCGCCATCTCTAGGGCTTCGACTGTTGTTAATATTATTATAAAATATCCTACGCCACCTTAAGCCATCTTAAAATGAATACGACAGAATTCTGTACGCATCAATGAAGCGCAAGAATTCCTATCCACAACATTTCCCCATAGGCAATCCGCATGGACCAATCAAAACTCTATTTTAGTTGCGCCTGTGTGGTGTGCAATGTAATTTTAGGTTACGTTGAGGATCAACTTGGATATCAAGGTCCAGTTTGGTTAAATTAGATCATGTTTCCTTCTTTTATGGTTTAAAAATGAAAAAAGAAGGGAACATGATCTGACAACCAAACTAACCTTGCTATCCAAGTTGAATACTTGGGACTACTATATCGCCTTAGCATCGATTCAAATATACCGCCTTGGCCAGGATAGTTCTGATTGGTTCATGCGGATTTCCTATTGGGAAGTGTTGTGGATAGGAATTCTTGCCAATGAAGCAGCTCAGAGGTTGGAGACCGTGTACCCGAATAAGTGAGATGTCATTATCGCTGAATTTATAGGAGAGAAAGAGACATAACTGTCATCTATCTATAATATTCTATGGTACAAGGGATCCCAGCCCTGGACGTTTCTAGGCGTTTTAGACAGGAGTTCTAGATGATTCGAAGTACGTGTACATAAGTAAGTGCGCGTGCTGACTGATAAGTCAGACGCAAAGTATCAAGTTGGCAACAGACAAGTTGTAACTAAGTTGGTCCAGCGAGTCGAGTCCAGTGAAGTACGCCGTGTTGAGTAAATGAATTGTCGTAATTTATTGTTTATTATAAAGTTGGTACATTACTATCCAGTTTCTCTATAACTGCGAGCGATGGAATAATTTTTTTCGACTGATGGTGATAGATTGTCAACTAATAATAAACCTAATATAATATATAATATAATAATATAATAATATAATAATTTAATAATATAATAATATAATAATATAATAATGTAATAATGTAATAATGTAATAATATAATAATATAATAATATAATAATATAATAATATAATAATATAATAATATAATAATATAATAATATATAATATAATAATATATGTAATAATTATAAAGTAGTAGTGTTTTCGTCTTCTACTGATGATAAGTAATATAAGCAAAGTTGTTCTGGTAGGAACTGCGCCAATAATCTTATAGATATAATTCAGCGGTCATAGGCAGCAGTAGTTGTTTTTTTTAAGTCTTGCTGACGAACTACTGTATAATAGGTTCATGCGGAAGTCTGTATTGCTTATTATTCTTTTGATATTATCAGTTTCTCCAGATAAACCAATAGAAATTCCCTACATATCTTGTAGAATTTATTGCCTCATATCAGGACGAGTTGTACGTCATTAAAATGAGATATAAACGAAAGTAAAGATAAAATCTCACCTTCTCAAATACTAGAACCTGTATAAAATTTCACTAATAACATAATTTTCAAAAATTAATCCATAACAATGGCAGGAACGAAATTTCAACCCATATCAATGGCAGGTACGAAATTTCATTTGAATTAGGGAGCATTTGATGAGTTGTTACTAGTGAGGTAGTTAGTTATTGAAGAATTGTGCAGGTCAATTTGGTCATTAAGAACTAAATTGCTATTATGTAAATGTTTCTTGATATCTATGGATTCTAATATGTTTAATTTTTGACCTTGAGGTTGAATATGCAAAATTTTTGGATTCTGTGTAAAGCTATGGTCATTGTCATTGAGATGGTTGGCATAGTTTGAATCCTGTTTATTTAATCTGTAACTTCTCAAATGCTCACTGAATCTTTGGATTGAAACTGCGGCCTGTCTGGCCTATATATAATGCATTGCAAACCTCGTACTCAAGTTTGTAAACCCCAGACATCTTGAATTTATCCCGTAGAGATTTTGCGTTGTTAATGAATGAATATAAGTTTTTGTTGGTTTTGAATGCAACATTTATATTCTGTTTCTGAAGGAAACGAGATATTTTGTTCGTCTGCGGACCAAGATATGTTAGACATGCAAAACGTTAATCGGATTTTTCTTTGATATGCGGGTATATTAAATTTAGAGTTTTCTTGTTTTGTTTTTATTTAAGCAGTCTATCTATAATTGATGATTCATATCCATGCCACCATAGAACATTTAATAGAATAATGATTAATTGAGAGAGAATATAATATCATTTCCTCTCATAATAGAACAAACCACAGAATTTGCTACTTTTCCTGAATTTTTCAGGATTTTGTAATTTCCTTCAGGTGAGTGAAGTTTTCCGGGCGCCGCTTTGAATAAAGTGATTTAACACGTAGTTCTGTTTCTTGAGCACGAATCCGCAGAAAAATCATGAGGGTCTCAATTACCTATTGAGTTATGACTTTATGAATCTTGAAAATCGACTATTTTAATCATTTTTTGATTAGTCTTAGTTAACCATGGAGAGGAAATGTATTAAAAATCACTGCCTGAAAAAAATCTAAAATTTGCTGTAACTATTAGAATGTTACCGCTTGATTTGAAAACACACTGTATATATTCAGTGATCCAATCACGGATCCAGTAAACCATAAAATGGATCTTTATAGAAATGACATTATTAATGCCGGTAATATCATATTATTATTGCTCCGATATTGATTGCCTGATCACGAGTTGCCTGTGCACCGGTGGTATTTTCTTTGTAGAAGGAAGTGGTTTAGATGGTGAAAATATTCTGATAGACTATGCTCACAATTTTTCCTATCGGTAAATACATCCTGCTTATATTCAAATTATGAAAAATATCACCTTATTTAATCCAATAGTCATTCTCAATAATGTTTTAGAAAATAACAATTACAACAATAACGTAATTCAATTCATGTTGAGCTTTATAAAGAATTATCTACCTATGAACATCAAATTTCTAAACTCTGATTCACAAAAGAAATGAGTAATATTGTTTCAATTCCAGAGATTTTCTGTTTATTTATTTAATGATACGAAAATGAGACTATTATCGCGAAATATAAGTATCTATTCCTTATTCTTGTAGGATCAATTACGTATGCATCATCCATCTATACCGAATTCTGTCGATGAAACAAATTGAACTCTGCAAAATAATTACAAGATTTTCCGAGTTATTATGAATATTTTGATGATGCACACTAAGTATTATGTGAGCAGCCAGCCAAGCTTGTTGTATTGCTAGTTGCCTATATGAATTGCGTACTTTCCATATAGACCACAATGGGAAAGCGGTGAGTATGCAACAACTAGTTAAACTCGAGAGGTGTACGCTTGGTTGCATACACTTTAGAAAGCAACCAAAACATGATATGATTCGTATTCTCATTAAAATAGTTTTTGCATTAACGATTGATGGAAATTAAGGCGAATGAAAGGCTGTTATTTTGGCTCAAACCCATAAAAAGTAAATAATCTGATGACATGATTATTTGGGATTAGATTCTATATGAAGTTGAAGAACGTATTAGGTAGGTATAGGTATATTATATTTTTGTTTACATATCGAATCCAATAGGATGGTTTTATTTTTTGGGTTTTCTGCATAATTTCGGGTCTCAAAAATTACATCTAGCACAAATAATTATTTAATTCCATTTCTTCCGAAATATCTAGGTTTGAAATTGCTTTAAGAGCCCTCTAACGGTGAAAGTTTGAACTGTGTGAAGTAACGATGCATACATTCGAGTTGCTAGGAGTACGATTTGAAAGTCGAATTTTCAAATACGAGTTAGATAAAAAGGAACCAAAAAAATCAAATTCTATTTCCTATAACATGAAGTTGAAAATGTAAAATACAAACAAAAGCCTACGAAACCTACTTATTATAGATGCTACAAATATTTTCAAAACGCGACTGTATTTTTTTGTTTCCAGCATCAAAAAGATCATTAAAAAAGCCGCTAGTTTGCCAATTTAATTGAATTTGTAATACCAATAATAACGGAGTTGGCAATGGTGCCAACTTAAATTGGAACACCCTGTATGAAATTCACATGTTATTATTTCCACAGATTTTTTCACGCATGTTGTTACTTGCCATGTCCAGGAATTTGATTCCTAAAATTTGAATTTGTCCGAAACTGCTTTATACTGCCCTGGCCGTAATTGATTGTAGTATCTGCTGAAATCCTGTTGAAATTGAAAAGGGTTTCTCTATCCGTTATATGTAGCACTAAAAAAGTGATAAACTCTGCCCTGATATCTGACAGAGGTAGTCCAATATTTGTTTGATTTTTACCAAAGGCAGTGTTTGTTTTGTGTTTATTCTGGATCCGAATAATGATAATGAAGGCTTTTGTAGCTTTAGGAGCCTCTCACTCCCCGCAGCTTTAACGTGGGTTTTTTGTTCAACGGATTCCAACTCGGTGGCAGAGTTTGGGTTCGTCCGATCAGTGTTGAATACGAGACCGAGTTATTCGACTTATATTGCTACCTTGAAAAGAAATGCTCCAATTCCTGCCTCCAATTCCTGATGACTATACAGGCTCCATCCAGTATCATTCTGTTGTGTAGACACTCCAAGCTCAAAAGTCCACGGCCAATTTATGTTGCAAGCTCCTATGAAAATGCATTTTTCAAGAATGTTGGAGAAACCTTACCTTCGCTTTTCTCAGGTCAAGTGGACTGAATTTGGAATCCAAGGAACTCATAATGGCTTGCCAAGATGGTGTCTTCAACACCCTCGTCTACTGTAGTCGCATGATGGTTATAAGAGGTCCCTGACAGAGCGTGCCGTGGGGCAGCTGAGACCATAATGCATTTGCTGTCAGCCTGTCCAGCATATGCGGTCTCAGCCTATATCTACAGGCATAACGCGGCACTACGAGTGTTGTATTACCACCTTATACGACACTCGTACGGTATTGACGAGACACCGGTATTGCCTTATGCTCCGGGGGATATTGAATCCGTTGTGGAGAATGAGAAGTGCCGAATCTATTGGAACTACTCATTCCCCACCCCCAGGCAAATACAAGCCAATAAGCCTGATGTAGTCCTCCTCGACCATCAAAGTCGGACGATTTTCGTCATAGAGTTTTCGGCTCCTGGCGAAACGAACATCGTCCGAAAAGAGGAGGAAAAACGAACTGAATATCGAGATCTACTATACTCCGCAGGTTTTACCCGAACCATTCTGTTAAAATGCTGGTTCCAATACTAGGGGTCCTTGGTGGAATAATGCTCTCAAACTTGAAAGATGAACGCAGAAGGCCATAATCTTGGTTCACTCTGCCTACTCAGAGCACATGATTCTCAGACCCAGTAATCAATCACCACACGGAGTGGGGAGTGTTTACTGGGTTTAATGACAGATCAGCGCGCCCTCCGGATGTATCGGGGCTCCGGAGACAGGGCCTGACTGGTCAATTCCTCATGGAAAAAATAAATATATAAAAATTTTTATTTATAAGATATTTTGCATAATTTTTACTTTTTTTTTTCAATCCATTTGTTATATATATATATATATATATATATAGAGAGAGGTAGTCTCTTGACTGGACTAGTTGAAAAAAACCAATTTATCTAAGAATATTCTCAGTGAAAATATCCCTTGGGGTTGCAGTCAGAAAAAGTGGCCTGGTAAAGAACAACTCTTTGTTAAATTGTCGAGCTTTCGAAAATATTTATTTTCATTTTCAAGACATCTGAAAATATTAATCGTGTGAAAAAAAAACAGAACACTCTTAATATGATGTAAAACAACTTACTAACGTGAGATTAATTTTGTAAAAACAGCAGAGGAACTTCTTGGTCATTCCTTATGTATGTAAGGTTATGTCACAACACAAAACGAGATGAAACAACAATAATAAAACTATGTCATGTACATGAACACAATTAAAAAACATTATGATTTTATGAGTTATGAAAGAAAACTTTTAGTTAAAATTTGGAAAAATGTTAATCATTTTAAAACTCGCCTTTGAGACCGCACGTGGTTCAAGGGACGCACAAGGGCGGTAAAAATATGTCAAGAAAAAGAAGAAGAGAGTATTGACAGATTTCAACGTCAAACACGTCAAATGTCAACAGTCAACCTTGTATGTTCCATGAAACACGCTTCAGCTCTGTGCTGAGGTATGCCCTCTATGGGGGATTGTAAGAACTATTATTAAAGTTATTTGAATTTGCAACATTATTTTTGTGGAAAGAAAGAATATAATTATAAATTATACTAAGATTGGCTATATCAGACCGCTTATTCATACTATTAGGTTCTTTACTAACGTAAACCATCTCTAGAAAATTTCTCTTGGAGTAATTTTCTTCAATTGCTAAAATTGTGGGTTCATTGAAATTAATATTGTGAAAAGTTGAAATGCTGTGTTCTGCAAGTGCACAGCTGGGTTTTTTTAATTTGCAGTCACTCTTATGTGAAGCAATACGTCCGGAGAGATTTCTACCTGTCTGTCCAATATATATTTTGTCACAATTGACACAAGATAATTGATAAATTACATTAGTTTGTTCAAATTTAGAAAGAGGAGTTTTGGTTTTTGAGTATAAAAAATTTACAGTTTTGAGATTTTTCTTCGCTATGCGAATTTCTGGAGATTTAAAAATATTGGTGAGTTTGGGTGTTAATTCCTGTATATAAGGAAGGCTCCTATATTTACATAAGATTCTTTGCTGTGATTGTGTTTGATTATTCAAAGTGTTAACGTTAATTTCAATGATATTATTAAAGTTATTATTGAAATTAACGTTAACACTTTGAATAATCAAACACAATCACAGCAAAGAATCTTATGTAAATATAGGAGCCTTCCTTATATACAGGAATTAACACCCAAACTCACCAATATTTTTAAATCTCCAGAAATTCGCATAGCGAAGAAAAATCTCAAAACTGTAAATTTTTTATACTCAAAAACCAAAACTCCTCTTTCTAAATTTGAACAAACTAATGTAATTTATCAATTATCTTGTGTCAATTGTGACAAAATATATATTGGACAGACAGGTAGAAATCTCTCCGGACGTATTGCTTCACATAAGAGTGACTGCAAATTAAAAAAACCCAGCTGTGCACTTGATATATATATATATATATATATATATATATATATATATATATATATATATATATATATATATATATATATATATATATATATCTTTCTCTAATCTTCTTATTGATTGACCCATAACTATAAGTTCAATTTTTTCAATAATGTAGGGTTAATTTTTGTTAGATAAGGTTTTAAATGAGAGTGCGATACATTGACTCTACACTGCGATAGAATGGCCGGTCTATTTTGGCTCATACCTAGGGTTATTATAATTTATCATACCTAATCATTTTGATTGTGTGGGAACTTTCTCGAAATCCGCTGGTTCCAGTTGCAGAAGTCCAAAAAGTTACAGTCATGATACATTCGTATTCAGAATATGTATAACGATTTCGTTTTCAAGCGGAATGAAATGAAAGCAATACGATTGAATCTCTGAAAGAATGCATTTAGCCTTCGGCCAACAGGTGTTTCGAAAATTGTTTATTGTCGAGTTAAATACCAATAAGTAAACGATTTGTTGTGCATTGTTTGGCGTGGCTGATGCACGTTTGTCATTCTAGTTGGGTGAATTCGATTAGGGACAAGCTGGTATGTACCAGGTGACGAAGAGAACGGTCATCTGGTTACGTATGAAACTACTTCAAAGTTATAGAAACTGCATATTTCATGTAAATATACGATTATAAATAATCTATAAGTCAATCTGCTTCTTAAAAAGTTTTAGAAAAAAAATTGACAATGGATGAAATGTCAGAAGACTGGGAGGCAGGACAAATAATAAAGAAATAAAGAAGGAAACCAACAAATCTGAGAGAATTATGGAGGAATGACTCGTCTTAATACAGCGTTTAAATAATGATATCAATAATACAAAGAAGGCTAGCAAATATTACGAAAAACAATCGGATCGTATCAGAGCAGATTTACACAAAAGTAAATCATATGATGCGATTATTCATGTAATGAATGTAATGAAATTAATATAGACCTTGAAATGGTCTTCGTAGATTTTTAACAAGCGTTTGACTCGATAAAAAGGAACCAACTTATGGATAGGCACTGAAAAAGTTAAAAAATCCCACAAAACCTGAGAAAGCTGCTATTCATGACGAGAAAAACTATAAACTAAAATCACTATACGAACACAAAAAGGAGAAACGGCGGAATTTATAATCAATATTAGGGGAATTCAGTGTCAACGTCGTCAAATTATCAAAAGAAATCTCATGTCAGGAGAAGGGCAAATTATTGCGTACCCTGATGATAAAACCATTATTACCAAGATCGGAAAGTAATGACAGAATTGCTGAAAGAAAGTATAGAACGAGGACTTGAAATCAACTCAAAAAAAAAACAAAAATATTGAGAGAAGGGAACTAATACATGGAAAGAAATAGGAACAAGAGTTTGAAGAAGTTAGAGAGTTTTAATATATAGGGGTGACGATAACTGAAACCGGGGAGAGGAGACCAGCAATAAATAAATAATAATAAACACAAATTGAGTGTACTACGTAAATATAAAATACGGAAATGTACAATTTTAACAAAGAGAACTGAAATAAATATTTATGATATAATAATCATACCAGAGAAGATGACAATGACAATAACAGATGAGGAAGACGTGAGGAAATTCGAAAGAAAATTATGATAGCGATACTGGGCCAATTATTATTTTCAGAGAGAGAATACAGAATCAGAACTAACCTAGAAATTAGCCAGGAATTGAAAACAACACAAATCAGAGAATAGAGAGCGAGAAAATAGGCAGTTCCTAAATCATTCAATCTTACATTGGAACCCCGGCGGAAGAAAAATAATAGGAAGACCAAGATCAAAAGGGATGAAGGAAGTTTGAAGAGGACCTACGCAGAGCAGGAGTGACATATTGATAAGAAAAAACCAAAGATGAATTAGATGAGCAACATAGCCAAAAGTATTAATATATAGATTGGGAGTGATCCACCCAAAGAACTGAATCTGTTAGGTAGCTTTTTCGGCTAAATGAGGCTTTATGAATTGAACGGAATGGACTCTGAATTACCTACCCTACGGCAGATACAGTATAAATCTCTGTCAAGACTATTTTCTGAGATTTACATAAACAAAAACGGTTTCTTTCTTCAGTACAAAAAATAAGTTTCGCAATCCAATATTGAAATCACTATTTTACTTCTTGGGGAATCTAAATTCCATTTAAACGTGATGATTCTGTAGAAAAGTTCACCGACTTTTTCCAATACTTAAAATTAACTATGATTTTATGAGCACCATGCTCTTTCAATTTTTTAACAATCCTGAGAAAGGAGATTGTTCCCACAAGGCTCATGTGGTATTTAACGCGGTATACGTATCCATTATTCCATTCTATATAATGTATTTATCTTTGTCTCAATCTCCTCGGGGGCTTCTCTAAATTGTTCGTAATTGAAATATTACCCAATAACATATCGCAAAGAGTAGGGTCGGACTGGGTAGTGCGAAATTGAAGTTGCATGTTTTGGAAATCAAAGTCACCTTTTCAACATGTGCAGGTACAAGTTCATTCATGAAAAAGATATTAAAATAAAAACTAAAAAACTTCTATTATAACTGAATATCTGCTTTTTTACTGTAGAAATTCCCAAACCTTTTTTTTTCTGATTGCTGAAAAACTTTATTTTCTAGTTCTAAGTAACTACGGAAGTTCATACTACATTTTTCCTTATTCAAGTTTATGTGTGCTGTATATACCTAATGGCAGATTAAAATACCATCATACGCGATATAAATTTCTTATCAACTTGAAATTAATATTAGAACATTCCCAAAAGAAAAATAATTACTTCTTCCATTCAGTACCATGTGTATTGATTGTAACATATTGTCTGTATCGAAGGCAACTCAACTAGAGGTTCCTTTCGAAAAATAAATGGAAAATGTAATAACTTCTCCAGTAGCGTACGAGATAAAATGGTAATAGAATAATGATACCCTCATAGTAGTCAACTGAAATATCCAATTTCTCATGTAAAACAAGATATGGCTATTATAATTTATGTGCCGAAGTGTTCAGTGGCGACTTTTTTCCCAAAATTGAACCTTGCGGAACGCCGATCGACGGTCAGACAGTCATTATTAACGAGATAAAGTAGCATTGAGCCTCAATATTTTTTATGAAAAGGTGTAGGTATCGTATATCAAATTCTGATAGGTCGCAAATCATTGAAATCACGGCGTATCGATATTTTAAACGTAACACATTCATCGTTCGTGGTGATGGTGATAGTGTTAGCATATAATTAGCAATTAATCAAAACTCTGTGAAAATAATGATTCGTCTTTATTCACCAAATTCAAATAAGTAACTCAGATGTATAGGGTAAAGTTTGGATTATTTTAAATCAGAATAACTTTGTTGGCAAAACCCGCGTCGAGTGAATTGGTTTTGGTGTTTCGGTAGTTTTGTACGTTTTTGAATTATCATCTGGGAGCGGTGGGTGAGAATTTATAATGTATTCATGAGTTTCAAAACTACAGATGAGTATTTTTTTGTTCGAAACCAAATTTATCCAATATTTGGTAAACTATCCCCGACTTCTTGTTCCAAAGTGAGCAGCATTGTCACCAATAAATAGTTTCTGAGTGACTTATTTTTTTTACCTCAATTGCGATTTAAACTGGTTTCTTAGAACAGTTTCAGTTTATTAAATAAATTGAGGTGCAGCATTGCAGCATCCAGTCCGTTCCTGGATACTGTTATAACTACAATAATACTATTGGATTTTGTTTTTACTATTCCGCATTTCTAATTATGAGTTATTGACTTCTTGGTGTTGATCGTGTTCGATAAGAAAATAAAAATTGGACTCACGTTTTTGCTTGGGGCGTGAGGATTTAAAATCAATTGCAAAAACGAATCTACTAATTTCCTCAAAGCTGTTGATCCTTTTTCAGCTGGTCGACATGTATACCTTCTAGTGTTGATTTCTAATTCTAATTTGAAGCACTGTGTTTAGAGCCTGTGGACCGCAAATAATTAATGATCTCTGTATATCAGAATTAGGAAAAACACTGACTTGGGTGGATTTAGAAATCTTTGCGAAACGGTGGGCCAGAATATCCAGAATGATTGGTATGCCTATAAAACAATACCTGAGTAGTACGGTCAATCAGTAAGGCGGTTTTAATCGATCTAGTTGAGTTCCATTGGTAAAGTGTCTCTCAAACACTTGGTTTTTTATTTCGTACCAAGATATGTTTTTCTTCGATCCATTTTTCTATGATCTATAAGGTACAGATCGGATCTGTACTGAATACGATAACTGTTCTCATATTATGGAGTACAGCTTTTAATCGTACACTTTGATGAACAATAATTATTTGGCACACAGCCCCCATAAATTGATAGCAACACGAATACCTACCTCCCCTCGAATCTCATGTTTTCTGAACATTATTGTTTTTAAATCGATACACAAGGTATATTGAAGGAAATTAAAAATATGTGGATCATCTAGGATTCGAACCCGAGATCTCTTGGACTCCGGCCAAGTGCGTTAAAGCGCTACGCTTTCGATAATATTTCAAAAACCGGCGATTTACATTTAAAATTCAGCTCTGTATTGGTGCGGTACGCTTCACTTATTTGTGGTGGTGAATTGATGAAACTCAGTTCAATTAATAGTAAACTCCAATATACAGTGTGTTCGATTTGAAACCGCACCACCCTGTTATTTTGGAACCCATGGACCGATTTTGAAAAATGAAAATTTCAATTTATAGTACTCGACGAGCTCTATTCAAAGATAATGGGCGCTTTTTTTCAAAGTGACACTAATATTTTTTATTTAAGTTTATTTTCTGTCTATATAAACATTTATTTTTTACTTTTATGTTATGAAAGATTGTGTTTTAGTTTTTTCAAACTATATTTATATATTTTACAATTTATGTGACTGCGAATTTTCTGAAATATCTGGTCAGTCAAAGGAATTGGCGAACTTCAGTTACATTTTTTGGGCGTTTGGAATTCTGTACACATTCACATTTTGCCGCAATTTCATTCGCCGAAAACTGTACTGAATTCTTCAAATATTAACATTTTCACTTTAAATTTTGAGAACTGTCTCCAGTAGATAAAAGCCCTCATCGATAGGTATATGTTGATGGTAACAACAAATCATCCATATGGAGATCTAGAAAATTATGGGCATATTAGTCCAGTCGACCAGTACAAAATATACCATACACATACGATGGATGTTCAAGTATTTGATAGAACCACTGTACACCAGAGTTGTCCAGTTGAATACTTGATTATCTTTTGCGTCTATCTGCTACTTTTTTATTGGTCGACTGCACCGATGTTCCACATCTGTATACCAACACCTGGCTGTAATGGAGACTTCGTAGTGCGTTGTTTATGGCCCTTTGAAAGACAGCAGGAGAAATAATCAACATAAAAGGCATTTCAAAAAATTCAGCATCACAAAGGTCGTTTTGGGAATAGATTTTGGTTCTACAGCTATTTGGTGGAATCCCTGATTACAGTCCACAGAAGTGAAATATTATTCACCGCCTAATAAATTCAGATGCTCTTCTATATTGAGCATTGAACGAATATAACCTAATACAATGCGGCTAGCAAAATCGGAATTTCACTCTCTTGTAATACCCCAGCATCTACTAATTCCTCCACCCTATCTCTCACCATCCCCCTCTCTCTTATTGGAAGTCTATATGGTCGATAACAAACGGGTTTGGATTTATGTTTCAGCTTAATTTGCAATAAACAACCCTAAACGGTTCCCAATTCTGCAGAACCTTGAGCAGAACAACTTCTCCAATTATTCAAAATATTCAAAACATCCCGGCGTGTTTCTGAATCTGAATTGGTATTCATATTGAGCTCATCCAAACTAAATGGTTCCAAACAATAATCTTAAATCAGGCTCACCTTATAACCAACCCATTGTCCTAGAATCGATACACCTCCAACCTCGGCTGATTCAGTTTCCATCGTTCCAGGTTACTGTTTGATTACCTATATTGGAAACTGGACTCACCTGATACCACTGATACCATTGCTGTTGTCTTGGACTGTATCGTGATGTCCTTCAAAATATAAAGACGTCACATGTTTGTTCCATCTGGATCAAACACTAGCACTATATCACCGATCGCACTAAATGTCGAGGTCCCTGCGGATTCATTTCACTGTATCCGGCACCGGCAAACTTGAACTGCATCTCCTTTTTAGGGCTTCACTCACTTTTCTTTCGAAATGTTTTTCCAACCGTTCACGATGTAGGTCATTCTCGTTATCACCTATTTTGAAAATTGGGCTCACGTTCACTCGTTTTATGAAACACAACAACTTCGGCGCGTGGAGTTAATATCACATTTTCGATGTTAATGCGCATCACTTATTTGTGATGGGAAATTGATAAAACTATGAAATTCAGTTTGATAGTCAACTCCAATATATTTTTCCGACTGCGTTACACCGAATTTCAATAACAACTGACTTCCCCATCCCATCTCGATAATTCCTATTCCTTATCTGCTAACAAAAAAGCTTACACAACTATCATTCATACTCTGGTGAACATTCATCCCCTGTTCTCATCAATGTGTCACAGTGTTTGGGACAGCAGCGGAGTGGTAACATTAGTAAACGATAGGTGCAGTATAGCGGTCTGAAGCACTTGTGTTCGAATCCCGATTGATCCACAGATTTTTAATCCAGTTCTAATTTCCATCTGGCCGTCTACCATGCCTTGAACCTCGTATCGATTCAAATTCAAATACTGTTGTAAAAATCTACTCAATTATAGGTTTCATTTTTCGTGAAACCAATATTTGAAATAAAAAATGCAGAACTTGTGGATTAACCATCGCCTCGTGGGACCAAATTTACTTCGGAGTATGACAAAGATTATTCGTCAAATGTTGATGACTTCGAAGTTTCTTCTTTCAGAAATCGACTTGTCTACGATCTTTGTCTATTCCAACCTCACCTTGACTTTTTTCATTTTCATCTTTCGCTTGTTCCTGGATATCCTTGTCTCTTTTGTTAACTTCTACTCTTCCGTTCCTTTTTATTCTGATATTTTCCTGGATTTCTATTTTATTTCAATTCGTTGTTGCTCGAGATGGCGATGGAACTGGCATTTTTGCCCTCTAATTCCTTGTGGAAAAAGCGTTTTCGGTTTTTTATCACTTTCGAATCAAAAACTTGAGTATATTCACTGATATGTTTGCTTAAGAACCACCCACCCAGCTAGTTGACTTCATGAAAAGGATCGGGGAAATAATTACTACCTCCGGACTGATTCATACCATATAGCCATTATTTGTAGAATCATGCACAATTTAATCAACGTGAAAACCCATCTAATATCAGTTCAATTCAATCAAGCCAAAAACTATCACAAACTTTTCTGAAACTCTATATCGGCTCCTTTATATGGTGTTTTCGAAGAACAAACAGAAAAAAAAATCCCCGGAAAAAATACCCCCGGGAAAAACCCCTGAAAAAAAGCCCCCGGAAAAAATACCCCTATATGCGATACCAATGTCCAGTACACAAAAAGTAATGAAATTTCAACTGTGTGTCATCTTAAAACAAACTAGACCATATTTCATTAATTTTACAATACCAATAAAAGTTTTAACCTATTCTGTAGAATGTTCATCGTCGACGACCAATAAAGACGATATTTTATATTTTTATGACTCGATTGTTCCTGAACGAACTAACCTGGTGACAGATTCGCCTTTTTGCAAGGCTGGAAAATCTGTTGTTCCACCCCTCTGTATAGTAAACTGAATCGAATATGGTCTAGTTTCTTTAACATGACACACATTTCATTATTTTTTGTGTACTGGCCATTGTTATCGCATATAGGGGTATTTTTTCAAGGTTTTTTTTTCCTTTACCGGAAATATACAGTCGATAGACATAATCAAGAGGAATTACCGGGTTGTTTCAGAACTTTAAACTGTATCCTTTTTGGATTCCAAGTTTGTAACACATTTTTTATGTTGTCAGTAGTTGTCTAATTCATCCATAAAAGTATATTTTGTCAAAGAAACATGTGAAAATGTTGATTGTTAGTGATGAAATGTGTCATTGGAATTAATAATTCTTTTGCCGTAACGCTCATTTTGTATTCCTGATTTGAATCCGATTATAAGACGGTTTCCTCGAATTAATTCTTCAGTGCCACAGAATAGTAATGATTATTCAGAATTAAAGTAGTTTCGAAATTTTTTTTGTACTACGAACTAATTATCGTTTCATTTGTATTATTCATTCAGTTTGTTCTTCCAAGTAACGTGCCGATAAATAATCTCTATGGAATTAATCATTATCCCCAGAAAATTCGTTATTTTCTATTTTTGGAGTGATCTGCTTTGTTTATCTATCAGTTAACGTCTGAAATATAGATAATTTTTTTCAACCACATATTCTACGAATGGATATTGTGTTCGAATGTTAATACATTTCTGGACTTGACATTTCTTCGCAATGTTAATGCGTTTCTGTCTCTGCACGTTGGCCTATAGGTCTGGACCCTTTGTGCACCCACATATTTGGCTCTAATTGGTCTGTGGAGGCACCTTCATCCATAGTTTCGGGGTCTCTTGGGAGGTTCTCTGCTAACTTGTGTTTTGGGCGTACCTTTGGTTCCTCTGGTTTCCGTTTTTGGGTGCCTGTCTCCCTTTGGGTTTCTGGGGTCGGCGCCCTTGTTATGGTTGGCTTGGCTCCTCTGAAATGGGTTCCAGAAGTCCTGCTTTGGATTTCCTTGTAGATGGATTCGGGGTTCCCTTAGGAGGTTCCTCTTCTAACTTGTGTTTTGGAGGTACCTTCGGTTCCCTTGTTTTGGGTGCCTGCCTCCGCATCAAGAGTTGCACAGTAGAGGCACTCTTAGGGTTCCTCAAGTCAGCGCCCTCGGGTTTGGCTTCTCTCGAATGGGTACCAGAGGTCCCTGCTTCGGTTACTTCTCCTGGTGTAGTCTTTTAATCGCTTCTTACGACAGGCAGACCTACCTGGAATCAATTCTTTCTAGCCCAGAGTCCACGGGGGCTGACCAGAGTGTTTATATAAATATCAGTCTCACTTTGAACTTTAGGATCGCTATAATGTAATGGTAATGGTAAGTATGGATGGTGACTGATGCGCTGCAACCTAATGAGATCTATTGTGCCCCATCTTCTTCTGCTATTTCAAGGTGTTCTTGTTTACAGCAGCCCCTCAATTCCCAATTCCTTGAGGAATTTAAGGATTTTGAGGGGGTCTATTCGTGGTATTTCTCTCTCAGTCAGGTGGTGTGATCCCAATATATTCAATCTCTTGTGATGTACAGCATAACACTTCATCAATATGTGGTGTGGTGTTTCTGGATGTTCCCCACAGAATCTGCAGTTGCTGTCTTCCTCTAAGCCTAGCTTTCTTAGGTGTTCTTTGAGTCTGCAGTGCCCCGTGAGAAATCCCGTGATTGTCTAGTTTTGCCGAGGTTAATCAGTGTCTTCGATCTTGCTCAGTTGAAGTTGCCGATAAGATCTTTGGCCTGCCTTCCAAGTCCGCAGAATGGTTCTGGCCCGATCAGTGGCGTTGATGCTCCTTTTCGTGCCAGGGTATCTGCTTGTTCATTGCCCTCCACTCCGACGTTCCCCGGCACCCAGAGGAGGATCACCTTGTTGTTGCTGCCTAGATCATTAAGTTTGTCTAGGCATTCCCAGACCATCTTTGAGTTGATGTTATATGAGCTCAACGCTTTGATGGCTGCTTGACTATCGGAGAGGATTGCGATTTTCTATAAGCATGAGTGATATCCGAAACAAAAAAAAAAAACATCATGTTGCCTGCTGAATGATAATTCAATTAGTTTGGAAACTTGAATGAAGAATAAAGTCGTCTGTACCAAGATTAGTAAGCAAGTTCAGGACGTCTCTAAAAACGACATAGGCGATGGCCCCGACGACGCTCCTTTCGCAAAATGAGAAATAATGCGGTTGACATTATGCATCGTTCTAGTTTCGTTTTTCAGTCGATTAACAAAGTCGGTTAAGAATGTTTCTTTAGTGGAGACGACGTGATATTTCTCAATTTTTTTTTAAGAAAATAGCAACAAAGTTAGAAAGAGAAAAATTTAAATGTTAATAATATAAACTCTTATTGAAGTTCAAGTCATATTTACGTTATTTATAAACGAACGGAAATGACAGGCATTAGCTTTCGAGGCACATGCACTTGATCCACTCTGGCCGCCCGTTAAACGCTCAACGGAGGCACTCGCGCTATGCGTGTTTTATCGGGTTTCCTTTTAGGATTCGCGGTTGTGATTGCGGTGTGAATGACATTCGCTAATTGGTCGTCATTTTTCGGTCATTAAGTTAACGATCTTTTCATACTCGATGCAACTGACATCGACGTGGAGGTCAAAATTGTAATGAATGGTGATGATAGAAATATTGTTTTCCTATTGTGCCCGAATAGCATTATTTGTTAACGGATCTTTACGTTTTTTTAAATTTTGGGCTCGCCCGAAAAATGAAAATCTTGTGGTCTCCAAAGAACATCGTGAGAACCAAAGAAGAAAGATTAAAGTAATTGAGATTACATTTTTAAGCGAATCATACATTAAACGGTATAAAATGATTTCGAGACATAAGTACGGAGACAGGTCTGTAATTCTGGATGATGGATGCATTACCCTTTTTCAGAATTGGCGTGACGCGAGCTGTTTACATAAAAGTGTGAGTGTCGAGTGCCAAATTATATATATGGAGTAGTGGTGGTAGTAGCGCATGTATACAGTCTTTTGCTACGAAGCTTGGAATTTGATCGGGCCCTACAATGAGTTTGTTTTTAAGTTTTTTTGCTGCTTCCCTTATATTTGCTTCCGTTATTTTATTTAAATTTATGCAAGGAAAATAATCATTTGAGAATTCCAATCGATCACTCATGTCAATATCTGAATTGATATAAACACTTCGAAAGTAATTGCTGAAGGCATCCACTATCTCCTGTGAGTTAGTAAAATACGATCTCCATCACGCATACATCCCGGTATTCGACTGTTTCCTTTTTTGTTTCTAATGAAAGTCCAAAACTGATCTGGATTTTCATTTATATCGTTTTCGGCTTGACTAATGAATAGATGATAATCAGTCTTTATCTTTCTTTTTACTTCAGCTCTCAGATCTACAAATTGTCTCTGATAGAAGTAGGTTTTATACTTCTTGTAGTTTTTATGAGCTCGTTCTTTTTATTAATAAGTTCAGTGGAGTACCAGGGAGGATAGGCTATGTTGTGATATCAATTTTAAAGGGACTGATTGCTGAAATATATCAATTAATTTTACATTTAATTCGCAACATGCTGTGTTCACATCTTCACAGTGGATTACATCGTCCCAAACAGTTTGACCAATTAAATCGTACATCAACGGGTAATTAGCTTTCCTAAAATTAAAAACCCTGTGACAGTTTTTGTTCGAAATGAAATTGCTATGTTGTTGTATAGAGAAATTGAAAGTAAAAATGAGAGGTGAATGATGACTATCTACTGTAACTAGTGGTGCTGTATCCTTTTTTAAATCACAATCTACCGTACTAACAACAAAATCTAAAATATGACCATGTTGGTTTCGTATTGTATTAAATTGTTTCAATACCAATACATCAAGAAAGTTTTTAAAAATCCTAAATTTGCTGTCACTTTCATCTAAATAGTTAGGAATATTGAAATCGCCAATCAAAATGATTGGTTTATCGTGAGTTGAATTAAAAATAATTACCTGGTCCAAGAACAAATCATAATCGTTTACAGAAACATTCGGAGGAACATAAGTGACATAATAGTTATTTATGCAACAAGTGCAAAAAGTAAGTGTTTATTGCACTCGACGTGAAATTGTCCGACGAGGCCGTTAGGCCGAGTTATTTATTTAGGTGCGGCACTAGGTGAAGGAAAATGAAATACGCAATTTAAATAAATAATTATTACTATCGAATTGGATTTTTTGGTATTTCATTTCAAAAAATTACTTTCTATTATATCATTAGAAAGGAATGGTTATGCTGAATAGTACAGGCAAGAAAAAGTTGTATGTTCCTATTTAAGTTATGGACCTACAGAGTATTGTTTTTCCCAATTTTTCCAATATTTTTTTTGTCGGCTTTTTATAACGCCGACAAATGAAAATAAAATATCACAGTAGTAGCAACTGTTATCAAGTGACGTATGGTTTCCATAGCCAACTTTTCAATTTTTGGCTTTCATTTTGCTTCCACGGCCTACTCGGTGAATTTCAATAATAATTTTTTTCTGATCTAGTTTCTGGTTAGATACCAACTTGTGATATGTCATTAGAAAGGGAATTGAATGCTGAATAAAGCGAAAAGAAAAAAAAATAGGGTTTCCATTTAAAATAAGAAAGTTGATTTTACTTCCGGTCAGACCGGAAGTTAACTTCGACATGTCAATATGCTCAAATTCTAGCTCTTATGTCATTATATCGATGCTCCAAATTTCACAAACCTACTTCATACAATAACTGAGATATTCCGTAGGCAATACTTCCGTAGCCACCCGGTATAACCACAGTTATTCTCGGGAAGGCATTGTTTGTTCAACTCTGACTGCTAACATTAATACAAAATAATATAAAATATGTAGCTGTTTGAAACGTATGGCCAATCTCACAGAATATCTGCTAAATATGTAGTGGGTTTGAACGTTTATGTTTATCATGATGACAGCACGTTGAAGTAGAACGACAGATGAGTGCAATAAAAACTTTATTGCACTAGTGCAATAAAAAGCTTCTTTTTCCACTGAATATAGTTCAATAAAGTTTAGCTTTTTGCATGAATGTAGAAAAAGAAATATAGTACTGTTATTGAGAGGTAGTTCTCCACCTAGAATGTCTATTCCCAGTGTAGCTGCCATAGCCTGACTCGAATCCAATATTTCAAACCTAATAGAATCCTTGATAGCAACTATCACACCACCTCCTCTTGTTCCTCCTCATTATATGCAGAATAACTTCTTTATCTTTATTGAAGCTTACGCACAGTTAATCAATTAATGGCCCTCATGGACATACACCTAATAGTTTTTCCATCCAGGGGCAGATCCAGGCTTTGTTTAAGGGGGGGGGCAAAATTGATTTTAGTAAACAGGATATCATATTTAGTTTCCTTTCATATGTAAAAAATTTTGTAGTGAAATACAAGTTCAAACTAATTATTGATATATTTCATAAATATATGTATACATTTATTTTATGAGAAAACTTGGACAGAAAATAGTAAATAAAAAAATATTTCTGTTTAAAATCAAATAAAACATAACCAAATATAAAAATGTATAAAACAAATAATCAAATATTAAAAACTAAATAACCATTTCCAATATCCTATTCTTTTGACTAGGATATATAAATTTTTATATTTATTGGGTTCACTAGGGGGGCATGCCCCTATGCCCCCCTCCTTGAATCCGCCCCTGTTTCCATCCTTCTCGAATCCTCATCGTTGATAATAAACAGTTTTTTGCACATTCGATAGTTCGTTAAATAATAATGAGCACATGCTTTCTTGCGACATTACCCCTTACCCCGTACTCAATGCAGCTCCAATTTAAATGAAAGATAAATAAACATCAGATTCCATTACCCGGTTCCTCCTCCGCTCTCCATAATAATATTGCATTATGTCTTTTTTCAATTAACGTTTGTGCCACACGGGCGTTTCGTCCTTGTGCATAAACATTATGTAGAATTTTCACAGGCGACTTGTCAATAATTTATACTCTGGCATGAATATCTTGAGTAGCGGGGTAATTAAACAACGCCCCGTATCGATGATATTTCGCGATGTGCGTTCAAAGATGTATTTATTATTATTAATTGGTCGGTTGTTTCTCAGTGCGAGAATTTGCATATATGCGGTTATCAAGTTTTATGCGATGATTTTTCATTAAAATACTGGTAACTGAATGGTTTTTGAATAACGCATCGCATTGAACCGGCTTCGTTATTGAAAATTATAACGTTGACTTGACTACACCGACATTGTTGTGTTTGTTCATTCTGTCGACAGGGTGCAGCACCCTTAGGAGCAACCTTCAAAATTGTTCAGGAGAGACTAATGGCCGAAAAAGTTTATTTCGCTGATTGAAGGGAACTAAATTCAGTATTTAACTAGGGATTAGAGCATGATGCATTTTTCAAAGGAAAACTAATTCAGAATTACTTAACTCAATGTTTTGATATGTTGGTAACACGTTCACCAGCATTCGGACTATATTTGGATCCATTCGGACTGTTCCGCGGGGAAGGTAGGAACATAACCTTAACTTTCAATTCCTTAAATTTAAAAGTTTTATACCTACAATAAAAAATTCTGAGTCCTCATATTTGTCATAAAATGGAACCCTCTTTATAGAAAAAAAGAACAGATAATTTCAACGAAGGTGAAGAACAATTTCTGATTTCATTGGTGAAAAAATACCAACACATCGTTGAATCCAAGAAAACTGATGCAGTAACCAATGCAGAAAAATTGAAGAAGTGGGAGATCATAATTTAAAAATTCTTTTTCTGTCCATTCTTCGAAATGGTTTCGACGTTGTCTGAATACTGGTCTCTGTCTTCTTGGGGCAATAATATCAATCAATTCCATAAAATCTTCGTCGTCCGTTATGTCTTCCATAATGTATGTAATAGGTTATAGAAAATATCAAAATGTTCTATACAATAATCCAATGATGTTTCCTGAGATTAGTTTTAACCACTGTTATACTAGGTTTATCCCATGAACCTTTATTGAAAAACTGAAACAGGATTGTTAAACCTGGTTCAATCGATATCGCTGGATTATCCTCGATTGAACAACCGGCCCTAAGTACATAAAACGAACAAAGTTCGAGAGTGTATATAGGAGAGTTCAATTCTAAGAAACAGATATTTCGTAAAACCAAAAAATGCCTGTCTCTCCACACAATTCTCCCGTAGGGGTAAGTAGTTGTTTTCTGTCAGATATTTGCGTTAATATCCACTTTGTGAAATTGTTTCCATAGTAATCCAAGTAATTTTATTACGAATTTCAAAGAACCATTTATTTGTGAATAAAATTATTCGCGATTTTTTCAAAATTAATTAATATCTGTCAAATTTCATAGCGACTTACAGAAAAATAGTATGTTTATCTCGTAGAAAAAGCCAGATTCGTGGACTCTGTGTTGCTAAGTCTGGCTTGCGCCTTGACTAAGCAATCTTCACAGTTGCCCAGGAATGTTAGGCTTCTCCTACCTGGTAAACAATATACTATTATTTCATATCAAATGAATGAAAGTATTTCAATCGATTCAGTCATCTGTATTATCGGTTTGGGTATTTATTTATGCAAAACCAAATTTTCAAAAGCTTTTTCTGGCTGGTTTCATATTAGTACGGTTGTTATGTCATGAAACTTAATATTTTTCTAAATCAGGTATAAACTTGTTTATTATCAAATACATTTCATCATTCTCCGTAGCAAAATATCCATTTCACATTCCGAATTCTGTCTGAAATGTTTACTAGGAAACTAGAACCGCACAGCATGTGGGATATTCTGGTTAAACGGAATCTGCTCAGTTCACTAATTAATTAGTCTTGCATAATTACACATGGCAGTTAAAAGGTGCTTTCAAGAAATATCGAAAAGTATATTAATATTGATTATTATTAAGAGAATAGGACTTTTGTATTTTCATTATGTGGGCCCATATAAAGGATATCTTCTAGCTCATATCTGTTATCGGTGTCATTATCACTTTTTCAGCTTCGATTCTGAAAATTAGAAAATTTTCATTTAGGCCTTCAACTTCATTAATTGGTGGTCAAAATTCTTCAGAAGAAAACTCTAGATTGATAAATTCGGCGGTTCCGAATTCCATATACAGAGTGTTCCATGATATTGAATCGGCACCATTGCCAATTCCGTTATTATTGATGCTACGAATTCGATTAAATGGGAAATCTAGTGGCATTGTTAATATCCTTTATTTCATCATGCATTTTGATTGTAATCACATTCTCAAAAAAAGAAAGCCATTTTTTTCTAAAAATGATAATATGACAGTTTTATTAGGGTCGGAAACATTTATAACAATCGGATTTGATGAAGCGTTATAAAATATGAAGAACAATTTCAATAACACCGCTGTCTTGTCGAATACATATTTGAGCCCTTCTCTTGACAGTACGTGTTGCATTCAACACAGTTCGGCCAGATTGATTATAGTTTCAATATAATTTTTTTAATGTATCTACATTATTTTGTTTTGTTTTTTACACCTCATTTTTCAGGAAGCCACAACAATAAAAATTTATGGATGTCATGTCTAGTGAAAGAGGGGGTCACTTAACAGGACCATTTGTAGCAATCTATCTGTTTTCAAAACAGGGTCGCATCATTTTATTAATGCTACTGAAATTATATGTTGGTGCTCCAGTCAAGATCATCAAAATAAAATTCCAACACTCTCGAGTAACGGGGTCCGGTCAAAGAACCATGGTAGTAAAATGAACCGATAATTCTGCCGCTACCTAGACCACACAAACATTGATACTAAATCGCCTTTGCAGATTGTGAGGAGGGACTAAAAATAGATTAACTCTGCTCAAAAAATGAAAAATCTTTCTGTCATTCATGCATAGAATTGAATATTTTGTGAATAAGATAGATAGAAAGAATATATTTTATGGGCGGACAGAACCATAAGCATTTATGCCTCTCAATTGGGTCCGTTATGCACCCACCGCTGCTGGAAACTGGTTCAATTTTGAAGCCAGCCTTCTAACCGATATCCTTATCACACTCTCCAGGTTTAGAACGATGCTTCCGAGGTGCGCTTCCCGTATTTCTGCTAATGCTTGGCATTCCGTGAGGATGTGGGTAGCTGACTTCCCGTATTATCCAAGAACCATCTGCATTCAGTATCATACGTGATACCTGTGATGTTGAGATGACAGTGACCTGTCAGGAGCCCTACCACTATTCTGATTTCCTTCCTGCTCATTGAGTGCCGAGTCTTGGTCTTAGTAGAAGAGCCTTCGATGTGGAGTTTCGATTGTCTCATGCATGGGGCCTCTTTCCATACATCCTGGAATCTGACTTCCAGGATTTTCTTCATGGTTGAGACGCTTCATGATCCAGGAACTCCTAGGATAGGTTCTGGTTTAATCGTTGAGCTTTTTGCTCCTTGTCTGACCAGATTATCGGCCTATTCGTTTCCGGTAACTCCGGTATGACCGGTGACCCAAAGTCTTATTGGCAGTGGATATCATTTGCAGATCCTTAATTCACTAAGATACCAACAACGAACAAACTCTGTATGAGGTGAGGGCCTTGATCGCCGCTTGGCTCTTAGTACATATCATGATTTGATGGTTGTGGTAGCTTTTGCTGATATTTTCTCTTACACAGGCGAGTATGGCTTAAACTTTTGTCTGAATTGAAATCAGATAGTTCAGTGATATCAAGTGAGGATTAGTGGTACTAATGATGCTTCCAAGTTCCACGGGTTCAAGTCCTAGCGCATTTTTTGTTACTGTCTTATTTTAGCGCCAGTAATAAATTTTTGGACACTCATGAGGTGTCATTCGCAAAAACAAAGTCATTTTTTGGGCTAGAATCCACATGAGTCGCTCATATTCAACTTCAGGAGAATGTAATTGTGAATCAAAATGCATGATAAAATAAAGGGTGCCATTTAAAAAATTATCTTTTTAGGAAATATTTTGAAAACTCGACTGCCTTTTTTTTGTCTTCAGCATCGATAAGTCCAGCTTTCTAAGTGGAGGTGGTAAGTGTTCCCATAAATTGTATGTTCGAGACTTGAGGCTCTTTACGAATTTGTGTGTTTTTTAAAAACTAGAAAAGTAGCCTTAGTGTTAACATGTTTTCTAGATCTTTAACCAAATGAACTAAACTCTACTCGGGACACAATTTATTCTCTCTATCGTCTTTTTATCTGGTCAGTCAATTCAAAACCCTCGCGCAGATCTGTTTCATTGCTTCTTCATTTTTTCGCGCCTCCGCATCCGCTGAACAGAAACCGTTTTCTTGGTGAATCATCGAAATTCACCCATATCCGATGATTATTTACCACTTCTCCCACGTTACTGTCAGTCGTTCCAACAAATGACTCCGGTTGTCCCATTTTTCGTCGCGTACGCCCTCCATGTAACGTTTATACATGTAGCTGGTGTTTGCGCGGATAAATCGACGGAAACGTTATCGATGTCGTTTGTTACATTCAGAGGATCGGTCTGATATTGAGAGTATTGTTTAAAAAAATTATACTAGTGTAGTAGAATAAAGCGGTGTTTGGAAAATGACTTGCTGATAATGTTAAGCTATCAGAATGCTCTCCCAAATATTGTTTTAAATATATTCCTCTACGATTTCTTTTTATGATTTTTGGGGGTATCTCTCGCCGGTCGACCGATTGATATGCAGTATTTTTGATCAAAATATCAAACCATCGCTATTCAGCAGGTTTCAGAGCCTCCTTTATGGTCGACGTAATCATATTTCGAATCAAATATAACTATAAAAATTAATGAGATAATACATAAGTCGCAAAACTGTAATGATGAGGTACAGCATGCCAATCGTAATATAATAACGTGTTCCATCAAAACGAATAGGATTTTAATTGAGATCACAAATCTAAAAGCCCTCAAAATAGGAACGTAAATCGTCGAATTGATTTCGCTGATTTTTAGAGATTTTTTCCTACCACAATTAAAAACAATTGGAGATTAAAACACAGTAATATGTAATCAAGAGAGAAATGATCAAATTAATTAAGTTTTCAAGCTGTTGGCCCCGGAATCTGCTAGTAAAGTGGCCGAAGACCTCCTAAAGAAGTGGCCAGTGAGTAGGATATGGCAATCCAATCTTTTGAGCAATTCTTTTAGATAACGAACCAATGGTGTTGTTAACTCCCACTGGTTGTGCATAGGAGTTTCCATTTGCAAGTTTAACAAAAATTCTGTTGTGTTTTATATTTGATGGATTTGAATTAATATTTTTTGAATGATGTCGATGAAATTTAGTCCTTCTATATCCTCCCACAATAATCTCAAATTCTCTGTCAACTTCTGTTTTTTTATTTGGAATATGAACTCAGAAGAAGGATATTTCATCCACAACATCTTCAATGCGTAAAAGTGTTAATTCTGCTTTCCTGCATGTTCCACATATTTCCATATATGAGAACTACCTATAAGAAATAACCGTAAGGAAAATTTTCAGTTGTAATATCACAAAAGAGTGAGAATAAAGTGAAAATAATTTGGCAGAAAAAATTTGGAGAATTATTTTCTACTTTATCGAACTCTCGTGTGATATTCGATAGATTATTTTTTGATGCCCCAATCATAGACCTATTCTCTGTATAACATTTTTATTTCAACAATTTACTTTAATCATTATAAACAGAATGAAGTTTGGAATTTGAAGTTCATATCATGAAATATACAATTATTATGGATGTTTTGTCCTTGGCTGGAGGATTCCGTAACATTGTTTTGTTCTGTTGGATTGAAAGCTATGGCTTTCTCTCTGTTCCTAGGTTATCAATTGACACGTTACTCAAAATAGTATTCTTACATGCATTTTCGTTGATTTTCTTAAAATTTCATCGAATGATGATGTACTAAACCGTTTTCGAATCATTTTTCACTTTTCATGGAAACTGATGACAGACGTCAGATGAAAAGTATCAGTTGCCACAATAAAAACAAAATACCGCAAAAAATTCCCGCGGCAATTTTCAAGGTAGAAAATTCCCACTATAATAATGCTTTGATTGACCTGAACGTACATGAATGCTTTGAATTGATGGTTTCGATTGGTTGCAAGAATTGTCAAAAAATAATCAATGAAATATCTAGTTGTTCTTGCTTATGTTAGCCACTTAGAAATCACAATGATTGGCCTCAGTCAGGAACTTGAAATTTTTGTGTGAAATGGTTGTTTTCGGTGTAAGTTATTCTGGAATTAAGTAAATTAGCGTCTGAAAAAAGTGTAGACATACGGAAGGAGGCATTTTGTGTGTACGAAAAATTCGTGTTCCAAAATAGTCTTCCTGATTCAGAAGGGCATAACTCAAAAAGTAATTAAGACACCTTCAAAGTTTCCTTCTTTTCTTCGCAACATTTTTCAAATTTTTGCATTCGACTTGAAAGGAATCAATGACAATTTTCAATTTTTTTTTCCTGATTGAGTCTGTCATCAAGCCTAAAAATTTGCAGACATCAAAAAATATGAAATACGATGCTTATACAGTGTGAACTACCACAACTTACCAAAAATTGAATGAGGTACAGGTCTGTCATGTCTGAAAGAACCTGTAAGGTTTGAGAGCTATATGTGACGATTCAGTTTTTTTAACGAAAACCTCCGTAGAAACGCCACTCAATTATAGATGTGAATAAATAAGCTCTCCTGCAGTTTTGTCTCACAATCACAATCGCCGAGTGCCCAATAGAAGAGAATCAGTGATGGTCGTTGTGCATTATTTTTATTTGTCTTCACCAAGAAAATCATCGTACGACATCCAGATAATTCCACTGAGAACCCTAATCGTCCTAGAGACGTATTTGGTAAGCACTGGCGTGCATATCCACATGTCACCCGTCAAAATCATCTGTCAGTTTATTGATTGAAGGTTTGATTTTGCATTGTCTATTCCTAGGTGGAAAGTGATTGGTTCTTTACTTTTATCGTGAATCCATACTGTTCAATATTGTGATATGATTGTAGAGCATTCGAAACCAACAGTCCAACATTTACTTCAACTTTTATCGTACAGTGGTGTGTTCCAAAAAAAATCCTGTTGAGAATAATGTCAAAATTCCATTTCAAATCACCATTTTCAGTCTCACTAGGAAGAGAGAAAGGGATTATGGCCCTTAGATTATATCACAAGCCCTCTAGATATCCAAGTGACATAAACTTGTACCTGAAGACCTTTAACAAAACCAATTTTTTTTATCAGAATAAAGTCCCAGCCAACTAACCCACATTTCCTATATTCTCTCAATAGATAGAGTATATAATATGATTATTCAATATTGGGTGTTTGGAACTTGAATTGAATAGAAAAGACTTCCTACAGATTCAACCTTAGTTCAATATTATTTGTAGTCATTGCTAAAATCATTGATGAAAGAATTGAATGAAGATTATTCTAAATGGAATGCTTGGAGAACTCCAGATGTAATAGGTGATTGTTTGGAAGATATTAATCACTTCAACCATTGTTTATCTTTCTACTCTATTTTTGAAATTCAGGCTGAAAAATTTGTTAATTTGCTAGTAAAGCGTATAATGACTCGTTTCAAAAAATGGTTACTTAATTCGGTCAAATTGAGCCTAGTTGTTTGGGATCTGCGGACAATGTTTTATTTTCAATAAAATTGTTTGGACTTCCATTGCCTACAAAAGAAGGAGAAACCATATTTCTATGGATTCAAGTCACGACATTTCGATATAGGTATGTCAGATATTCGCCTCAGTTTTCGCCTGATAGGAATCACTTGAAAACGATTTTAGAAACCCAATTCTCAAAACGTCGTTTCTTGAACCCATGGAAATACGGTTTCTCTTTATGTTTTAGGCAATGGAAGTCCAAACAATTTCATTGAGCCTAGTTGTTCAACATTTTCTTTTGTACCATCAGTCCTATTCATTTCTTAGATCTATGTTGAAAATGTATCAAAATTAATAATCCTCGGGTTGGTAGTATATTTGGTGCAGTTTCATATAATTGGGGGTTGGTTAATCGGCAAACACAGAGATTTATCAATTGAAAGGATCGATCATTAGAGGTGAATCTAAGTTGTTATATTCATGAGAAAATACGCCTCTTCAGACATTATCTGCCTTTCTACCTACGATATTTGTCTTTTATTGAAAGTGTTGCTGCAGGTGTATCGACTGTTACAAGATTCATTATAATTAATTGAAAAGGCTGTAGCTTTGGTTTTTATAATTATATTGATAGTACCACACATGAGCTATTGTTTGGTATAAACTCTCATAATCGATTATGTTCGTTATACCTTGAATATTGTTAGTCCCATAGCTATACAGGGTATGCCAAAAGTCCGTACCAACTTTCTTATTTTTAATGGAAACTTATTTTTTTTCACATGGTTTGATTGGCTTTCTGATTGTGAGTTTAGATTACCTAAGTTATGTTAACCTATTACAGTTTCTGAAAAAAATTACCGCCGTAGTAGTTTGGAAATAAATGTTCAGCTCGCAAACAGTTCAAAATTGGGAAACCAAATTTGTGGAGCAGTTAGATTGGTAGTCTAGGCTAACACCTGATGTGCCATCGATGGTCCCATAAACTTGGTTTCCTAAATTTGAACGGTTCGCCATCTACACATTTTTCCCTAACAAACAAATTTTGGAAAACATGTTGTTTGGATTGTAAGGTATTTTTTGAAACACGGTCAATTTTCGATGAAGTTTTCCGAAATGTTGAAGAGGTGTTCTAAAACAGACTTTATTACTATTTAAAACAAAATGAACAGCATTTTGAACAGTTGATTAGAAGTCGTGAGTATATCCAATGTTTGAAATTTCTTTTTCACAAATTAAAAGTTTTTTTGTAAAAGGAAAATAACCAACAAATTAAAAATCACATGTGTAGAATATATTAATGTTATTCAAGAGTAAGAACGGTGCCACCTACTCCTCTAACCATTTCTACTGAGAGAAGAAGCAGGCAAGTTCTAATTACTTCTGTAAGTTTTTTGGAAACTGCTCTTCAAAAATCAGACCCTTGGAAAGAGAATTGAACGCCCTTTCAAATAATGTGACAATTGACGTCCTTTCCCATTTGAGTTTTTGGGGGTAACATCTATCCCTCCTAGGGGGGTTGAATATTATTTACAAGTGTCTTTCTCCATATCATTTACTGAAAGGAAGATAATAAGGGTGGGAAATCTTCAAATAGACATCCTGTATAAGGTTGGGGTAACACTTCCTTCGGTAACTAGGAAAGAAACGTTTGGCAAGTCTTCAAAGTGATAATGAAGAGGTTGAAGACTGAACTCGTCGAGTCAATCTCTAGGAAACTTCTGATCATCGTGGAACGATTGATGCTATTTCAGAAGACCATCGGACCTATAAAGAGACGCAGATCTTCACCCTCTCAGCGATGTTCAAGAGAAGTAAACGAGTTTCAAAATCTTTACTAAGTCATTTCGGTATTCGATTCATCCCTGACCAAGATGTATCCCATTCGCGTAATTGAAATATTGGTTACGGATATATAATATGGCGCGCGTTGACGTAATAATAGTAATGATATACGTTTACAACTATTCTCGTATTACAATGTCAAAACGCTTGACAAGCATCTGAAAGGAAATTAATTGCGTGGTCGTCACGGGTCACGAAGCATGAAGTATTGTTCAAAACTATAACAATTTTTTATCTTGCGAACAATTCAACTTGTCTCAGTGAATACCCACGTGCGTATTTTGAGGAAACCGTTGGCTGGTTTGATATTTTCTCAATGAATTACACTTCTGAGCTTTCAGGAGTTGGTAATCCAATTTGAAGGCTGTATGCTTCTTCCCTACACAAAGATTTCCACAGGTTTGTCGTTCGTTAAAAAAATTGTGATGAATAGTAAATGAAGTAGAAAATAAAATAATTGTTATAGAAATAATGAAATATTCATTCTGATGTTTCATTCGACGATATGGTCCGTAATGTATATATATTTCTCTTTGAACAATGCCTAAATTGATTCTATTTCACTGCTTCAATTCTGTTTGTAAAAATGTTGAAATTGCGAAAAAGATAACTTTATAAGAGACTGAAAACACTGGATGGCTCTCACATTTTGCTACAATACCGATTCCACATGCGTTGATTATCTTATTTCTCTTTAATGCCACTATTGGTCCCAGCATAGATCCTTGAAGAACCATAAATTATATCATATTTACCAGACATTTCGCTTGTTTAACATGAAACTTGTTTCAGATAAATATGAATGTAATAAGAATTTCATTAACTGATTTACCCTATAACCTATATGGTTATCTATTTAGTTTCCTCTGACTACAGGAAGGGTTCACTTTTAGTGTAATTGCTATCCACCATTGTTAATCATTGTGCTAATTATAAAATTGTCATTCATATTGGCTCTCCTTATTTGACTAACTGACGAACATCTCGCACTTTAACGACGAAATCGCTTTTCTATTATCTTGTTTAGGTGAGGTACTGGAGAGAATTTTCAATGAATTGGCAACTGACATTCTTCCTATTCCATTTACATCGAGATTTGGTGATAATGTATCGGTTTGTAAATACCGCAAAAATCAACTAGTACTTAAGAATATCGAGCGTGCGTCACCCACTTATAAAAACCAAATACAGACTGAAATTTTACATTTTCCACATTACAGAACAGCTAAGCTAAGACAGTATCCAATTATGACGCATTTTTATCGGAAATAACAATAGTTGATGACATAAATGATGTATCAATACATAAAAAATTGTATAAACCTCATATTATTTTAAATTATTGTTCAAATATTACAAATAATCAATATTTGAATCATAAGTATTTTAAGTGTAATCTATAGTTTTGTGTAATTTTGAATTCAAAATAAAGTATTTTTCACATATTTTTTACGTTTTTAATAATTTTATAGGCGAAATCGTAGAAAAAGGGTAGACTCGTCGAAATAGTAAGCTGTAAACAATATCTATGATATATAATGAAATTAAATGTGTGGAATTTTATACATTATATAATTCATTTATTTATTTGTTTTTATTCAATCAGACTCTAGGGTCTAATTACATGAATAGTCACTTCTCATGAAAACACCCTCGTATCTTCTGTAATTTTTGAGGAAAAATCATGAAATTCTCAGGATCGAAAGATACACTAGAGATGAACTCTCGGCACGGAAGAGGTCATCCTACGTGATATGCACTGCAAGCCAGCAGCGATGAAACCACCCATTTTTACGGAAAGTTATATAAGGGGGCAAAATTGTCCCGAAATTTCTTCGGATTCGTGTTCAGGATCCCCAAATTACTACTAATCCAACTGTCTCCTGAAAAAAATTTCAGTTCTGAAAAATTCCAATTTGTTTCACTTCCCATGTACTTATTTTCACTTCCACTTCCTTCATCTACTCACAACAAAATCATGGTAAGTCAGTCCATGGATGGTTTCTTTTAATGTAATCAAAATCTTTCAAAGTGCTTGGCTACGATGATCATGTACATCTATTATACTGCCAATACTGCAATTCTTCAATCTACACAATTTCAATCGGCCAATTTTAAAATCCTTCGATTGAGGGATGAAGACCATGAGGTATCTAGTTGAACTTTTTATATTTATTCAGTTATTGGATTCCTCCCATTCAAAATTTCGTTGCATTTCATTGATTATCAACGAATTCAATTCTGATAGAAGTAACAACTAACAAACGGTATAAATAGAGAGTAGTTTTGGCTGTCAACCAATGAAGTTTCACGAAATATGGGTTATTTGTTGCATTTGAAATTTATTACCACCCATTGGCCATACCAGTAAGAAGACCAAAGCCTTCTAGGATTCAGTGACCTTATAATATTCTGAGCCACACTGCCATCTTTATAGGGCCTGAAAAAAGCATGTCACCATCGCCAACGATGATAAGAATTACTTAGACACAGGGTGCAGGTATTAAGAGAAAAACAAACAATTGGATTCAGATTGAACCTTCGGAAACATACTTGGATCATTATTCATTTGATAGTTTTTCGTCGAATTGGACAAATTACTCCGCCCTAAACATTGAAACTAGTTATTGTATAATAGAAATTATAATACGGTATTTCCGTAGCAGAAAATATTTGTCGAGACCGCTTCCCACGCAAGTCGTTCGGTTCCAGCATTCGTTTACTAATCAGCTTCCAACTGGCAAATACCTTATAAGACTGCGGTTTTCAACGAAAGCAAATCTCTTAATATTTACGATTACTCATTATTAGCTCATGTGCCGAACTAATAATGGTAATAATATTTGACACCTACGTACCCGTCACATTCTATTTTATTCAAATACGACCCATACCCACTAATTTGATTAGATATGCATACCGGGCGTATCGCATGGGTATGCCCTCGTGCGTCCTTGCAAGGAGAGAACTATAAATTATTTATTAATGTTTCATTCGAATTATTAGCAACGTTTTAGGACAAGGTATATCGGATTATTTATTGTTGTGGTATGATCCAGCGGTCGGATACGTTTCGAGAGCAAATTGCTTTTTACAGCATCGACGATGTAATGTCAGATGCCAAGGAAGTTGTAGATACTGCAATAAAAATACACTCAAGTCTCTCCAACTTAATTCAACGTCAAAACAACCAATTTACTTCATCCACTTGAATTCAAAGTAGTGTATGTCGCTAAGCCAACTCAATGACTTAATGATAATAGTTGATACAACATCGCATGCGCCCATCATTCATTTGCTTATGCTCAAGTATGACATATTGAAAATGAGCAGCAACTGTCATAGCCGTTGTCGCTGCAGGTCGATGTTGATCAAGTTTTATTTCTGGCGGCAGCGGACGAATAACAAAACACTTTATTATATTTATATATTTATATTTTTGTTATGTACTCATCATCTTATCGTGATGTGATCTTTCGAATTCTTCACCGTCGAGGAAAAAGGTATAAATACACAGATTTTCTCGAATATTCCATAAAAGGAAGAAAACTTATAAGGGCTCATGATATATACCATTTTGGAAAGCATGTGATTTCTTTCAAATAATGATATAATAATATTAATACTCCCTTATAAACACTCGTACAGTGTACGCAAAGGTATAGCCTTTTCGGGTAGAGGTCGGCTATTATTTTTTGCCGTGGCGCTCCGGGGCGACTTACTCTATTTTGTTGACGTATTACTACCCCGCAATTGGCATCAAGACATCTCACATAAAACTTACTTTACAACAAAGTATACTGTGGTCCGCACTGTGGGATCGAACCTGTTCTAGCTCTAGCAGAAGTTTCAACGACCGACTCTAACCGCTGAACTACCGGCCACTCAAAAGAATGAGAAAAAATATATAAAAATAGTGAAAATGTACTTCGTATAAGCCCAACTTTTGTTTCAACTGAAACTTACATCCATCATATATTATCACACAATATAGAAAGAGTTTCAGAAATGTAATGTAACTTATTTTTACAATAAATTTTACGCTAATTTACATTCACCAACCTGAAGTCTGTGATGATTTACATAAAACAAATACTGTCCAGTATGCAACCCAGTTTTATTCTATATTGACGATAACTTGTTTATTCCTCAGCTGTTCCGTTATTTAGAACAGTTCTGATTGTTTCTCTTTGTCTCTTTGTCCAGGTGACGTAATATTTACCTCCTTTCTTAGTTATGTTTTCATCAAGTTTCCAAATTTTTATATTTGCAAAGGAAATACGATAGTTATTCATATAAATTGATGTAAGCCCAGAATGTTCTTGCAAAACAATGCGAACCACGTGCTTTCAATGTCAAATTATTGTTTGGCATTCTGATGAGCGCCGTAACGAGAATATATTAAACTTGAATCACATAAAACCATATATTATTTTTGGAATTTGATATTGAAAATTCTCTTTTTTTTCATATTATATCTGTTTTATTTCCAAGATTGCATGTTTGGTATACAAATCGGATATAAAACGTGACTTTTTTGTAATTTTTCCCCATTTTGTGGCATAAATATTGCTAGAGGGGAGAGTACTTGTTGAGTTGAGTAGTTGTTTTGAATTTTTTAATATATTTTTGTTTCTTTGAAAAAATTGCCTATAGTTTGTTCTCCTGGTGGTGTATAAGCACGACGTCTTTCATCATCCTGAACATGGTGATTATCAAATTGATAACACAAATCCTACAAAACGATGATTCTGAGATTTGTACCTTGGGGTACATAACTGCAAACGCTACTCGATATGCCTCCCCATGTTGTATGGGTTATTCAGAGAGTGCTACTCGCTATTATTGTATGGAAGTAAGAACTCACTCTCATTAGAGAACAAACCATTAGTACGCAAGCACATCATCACACTTGTGACGTATGCCATGCCTGCCATGTTTTCTGCATCCTTCCGAAAAATCAGAAGTCAAGAAAGAATGCGGAATAAAGTAGGCACTACAATTTTTTACCAGTAGTGATAGATATATTCGGCTGGATGTGTTGTGGGAACTTGCAAACGTAGACACACTCGAAAATCATCTCAGTGAAATATCTTCTGAATTTTGCAGATATTTTTTGGCCAAGAGTCCTCTAACTAGAGAAACTTACCCACTCCAGGACACACAATAAGTGAATAAGGGGTCTTCAATACCAGAACCCAGAGTTGAACTGCTCAGTATACCTAGTGGCTGATGAACTCATGTCCTAAACGCGTTTTTTCCCAAATTTTAAGAAACATCTTTCACACTGAATAAAGCCACCCAATAAACGAATATTTTCTAACTACCACAGAAAGTCCTCTGCATAAGTTTACACCTGACGAATCTTAAATTTCGCTGTCGTAAAGCAAAGCTCTGAGAAAGTGGTTCTGAGGCTAATTTCTCAGACACAAAAGAAGATTTATGTAATAAGTTTTAAAATGTTCGATTCAGGATATCTGATTCAGAAATAAAACTGGATGCAAAAAAAATTGAAAAATGAAACTTGAATTTTAACAAAAAGATTTTGGGCGTGATCAGAGAAATAATATTGATGAAAGTTTCGTATTGAAATGATAGGTATCTAAAATTATAAAAATGGTAACCAAAAATATAAAACTGATGCCATTGGGCAAAAATTCAAGAATAACCTACCTACTTTCTCTCGATTGTCACGACGTTCTTGAACATCACATTAATTTATTTTTCGTGTTCTGATTTGTACTCAGATTTGCTGTAAGCCTCAAGAATATTATTGGAACGCTGGATATTTATTTGACTTGTCGATTTCAATGCGTACCGGTTTAGATTATATATAATTTTTGTCGTGTTGTAGGCAATAAATACACTGAACAAAAAATCATTAGTAATGGATTTGTTGTTGTGTTCGTTGGAGTTTGCTCTGGAAGGTAAGAGACATATTTCGTAGTTTATGAAGGTGATAATAATAATTTCGCTCGAATTAAAACATGACGACACTAATGGACTAGTTGGGTTACTACATCGACTGATGGTCGTTAGTCGTCCGAGTCCGGTGTCCGGTAATAGTAGAGAACAATTTGTTAAATTCTTTAATCAATTCTGTTAAAGGTGGATTTTGGCTATTTTCAACTTGAAAATTGAGAGCTAACATATACAGTGGCTACCATAAAGACTACGTCAAACTTGAGGAGAATGTAGATCAAAGGGTACCCTATCTGCAATGAAAAATTTCCCGTTTATAAAAGTCTCACCGATTTTGTTATATTTTTTTCATGAAAATATTGGATTTTTGCCTCCCTCAGTAGTTTTTTCTGTGCTGTTGGTTGAGTTTTACCCTTTCTTTTTTTTCAGAGATATATTGTTGAATGATTTTTCCCACTTTTACATTGACGAAATACTTTGAACATTTCAGAGGGGGCTAGAAGAAGAAAATAATGTTTACACTACAGGTTTTGGAAATAGTTTTTTTTAATGAACTTCGGCCCATCGAAAGGAAAACCAAACTGAGCTACTGCTACAAGTACATCAATAGGTTTGCTACTTTATGTTGATTTCAAAATGGTTTAACACATGTGATTTTTGGTCGTAAAAAAAGACATTACTAGTTTTATTGAATATGGGACGTATCTGACAAAATATCATTTAGTTTGATGGTTTTTATTTGGTAACTTACCGTTGGTTACTGATGTAAAATTTTTTTTACGAATAACCCAGGTTTTCGAAAAAAACCACTCAAAAGCAGAGCTTGTGCGAGCAATGGAGATCCGGGACCTACAGCTTACGTACAAGTAGATTTCGAACCACTTTAACTCAGTGCCGCCTGAGTGAGAGGCAAACGCTTTGACACTACGACCATGTCGCTTCTTTTTGACATTAAAATCGTTAACAAACATTATAGTACATGTTCAGAATGTCGATCTCCTTTGCATATACAGACCTTGCATCGAATGAGAAAAGACCGTTTCACTGTCTGCAAACTTCTATGATATTTCCGCCGATACAACTCAGATGAGTTTCCTCAATTCGGCTTCATTACTATAGGTTTTCAATAGACTTTATTATCACACCCGTTATCATATAGTTGTATTAGAATATCTACTTAGAAAACAAATTTGAATCGTCCACTCAGATAAATTGATCAGAAAGTAGTTTTGAAGAAATATCATCAATAAAAGGTAGAAATAGAATAGGCCCCAAATTTGAGCCCTGAGGAACACCAGAGGCAGCTGATACGGGTTATGTCTCTCGTGAGAGGGTTGTTAGGGGTGTAATATCGGTACACCTCGTAGATGAGTCTTCTGACCAGTTCTCTGATTGTTGGTACATTAACCAGTTCAATGTATGTCACTGTTTACAAGCCTAACTCACTGCACTATTGCAGATTATGATGGTTGAAAGGATTATGTAAAAAATATTTATACCTCTGGTGAAGCTTTTAGTGAGATGAGAGTATACGAGGCCTATTTTAAATTATCTTTTTTTTTTCAGGTGAGTTTACAGTCAAGCGCAATATTCCAGTAGTTTGGTGAGTAACCTTGTATGTAAATTATCACCAATCTTACGCTACTAGGTACGTACAACGTGCTTGTCACATATATCAGATGTATGCTTGATAGACAGTATTAGCAGAAATAGTTCGTATTATCAACATTGGGCGGTTTTGTACCAGTTTGTCAAAGTTCTGCACCAGGAGGATTTCAATTTGTTTTCGCAAATAATAATAATAATGGCAGTCCTCAGATCGCACAATGCTTTGGTGCATGTGTATTATTATTATAATCTTTTACTTTCTAGAGGGGCTTCTAGAGGACTTTAGTTGAATGAATATCGATATCTTCATTTCATAACTTGTTTGAAAAGAGTGAAACATTCTTTCAATTTATTGAGTCATTGAATATTCTTAACCAAAATGAAATAATTTACGAATCCGTATGGTAAATACGAAATTCAAGAATGCTTTTAGTAAATGTTGTATGGGTAGTTCTGAAAATTTTCTTCGTTTTTTATCTATCAATCATATTTTGAAAAATGTTTATCAAATATGCAAATAATTCGTTTAAAATTTACTATTCTGTCATCTCCTTTGTTTTCAATTCTGTGCAGTTTATTTGCTTGATTTATCTCTCCAAGGCACAAATTTAAGACGTGAGGATACACGTGTTTATAACCTGTCGGATTTGAGTATAGAAAATAGGTAAATGAATATTGTTACTATATACATTGAAAAGTCATCTGAAGGTCGAATACAGAATCCTTTTGTAATAATTGGCCTAGCCCATAATATAGATATTTTGTTACCTTCATTTGTTCATAAACTTTTGCACTCCTATTTATAGACTTTATGTCATTTTTATGTAATTGTTTTTGTGAAATATTGGTGTGGCTTCCTTTATTTATTTATTTTCGTCTTAGTGGTGTACACATTGTTGTTCACTCGCCATAATGTTCATCCGAAAATCACCGGTGTTTAACATGTTCAGTCCATGATCCTATGTTAATTGTAAGAGATCTCAGATCACCAATGAAGTTACGAATTACGACACAGACACTGAATTATTTAGGTAGGTACCTATATACAGTGTGTGCGATTTGAAACCTCAACACCCTGGTATTTTGAAATTCATGGAAAAATGAAAATTTCAAGTTATAAATAGTACTGATGGACGAGCTTTATTTTCAAGGCCTACTATGCTCTGCTAAATGTGTCGACATTTTAAAAAGGACCATTAGGCACTTTTTTCTCGAAAAAGTGGATAGCCTATTCGATTTGGGCAAATTTCGAAAGCGATATAAAATATTTGATGATATATTAATTACGTTGGGACCATACTGTATATTATTGGAAATGGAGTCTCAGTTCGATCGTGACATTGGTGGTTTCACTTTTCACGACCAGGCGTGAAACTTTGACAGGTTCTAAAACTTATAGACAGAGAAACGTGTAATTATTTGTCGATCAAAATGTTGAAGCCCATAAATACATCTCCATAGCCGTGAACTCGCAAACACATTTCTTGATCGTGCATTCTTTCTTCATAGTCTGTATGTCTATTATCTATAATAACACCCAATAATAGTGAATTATGGCATTTGTTGTGCGTAAAAGTTTCCATCGTTATTCTTGAACTAATATTTTCAATGAGGTCATTCAAAATGAGAAATCCGCAAAATTGGTACAAGAAACAAACATTTCTTTGACACACAATGGACCAAATCCTAATTCATCCAATTATGTTAGATACTTGCCGCGACGAAAATGTCTATTTTTCATTTTTCATTATTAGTTAACGGTTTTCCGTCAAGTAGTGTCTTCTATTCTTCATGAACCTAATGTTCTTCATAATTTTTGATGGTCATTATGTTCCAACAATAGCCTGAAATCTCTCCTAATCAATTCCTTCGAAAACTTCAGCATTTACTAGTCAAAATATTTCAATTGCCGAATATTCGTGTGCTGGATTTGATTAGTGAAAGATTACTCATCCAAAAATCTGCCGTGCCACTCTAAGGGTAGATTTATAAATTTTCTGAACTTTGAGAATAAACGTTGAGTTTTTTTCTATTTTTAAGTATTGCTTCTGTTGCCTTTTTTGTTATTTCTCTTTTACATTTTTAAATAATTCGTTAATATTTTTAATACCTACCAAAGACAACACAATAAAGTTTTCATTGCTTGTATGGGCATTGTGTCATGTTCAATTTCTTCACCTGTTGCAATTGGATCCCTTCAGTTGAACGTGTGATTGCAGATTTGAGGAAGTATATACTCTTCACTAGAGATATAGTTTTCAAAAATGTTTCATAGTCATCTTTTGAAAAAATACTTATATAATAGGCATGCAGCACAAAATGTGGCAGCATTCATATTCGCATTTTCTTTGATGTCGATGGTCCATCATCTGAGAAGCTCGGAAGCGTGGTTGCATATCGTGGTCCTCTTCATCCGGATCATCTTCGAGGGTTAGGTTAGGTTAGGTTTGAACGTGAGTGGGCTCATATCAGGCCCCAGGCCCTCCACTGCGGCCAATGGCTCATCCTATGGTTCTACTTCTCTCGGTATATCCAATCTCTTAACGAAATTAAGGAGTGCATTAGAAAAACAATTTACCACGTTCTCTGGCGTTACTGTTGTATTGCCACATGTTGGGAATCTGGTTCTGGCCGCTGCGGAACATCTACATAAAATGTGTTTAGCCGTTTCATCCTCGTCCATGCATTGACGGCACTCTGCATCTTGTGCAAGTCCGATTTTATGTATGTGGTCTACTGAGTTCTAGCATTTTGTCGGAGTCCTATTTTTTTCTTGTGCAAGCAATAAATGCTTTGGAATGGGCTAGGCCCAGGATGTTATAACATTCTTGGCAGTGCTATATGCTATATCGATTACGGGTTCTGGCCCAGTGAACGTTACTTCGTTCCCTTATAGGTCCGTATGACCTGGTATCCAGACTAGGGAAACATTGTTGCGTTGTGTCAGTCGGTTTAAGGTTTTCCTGCATTTCCATACTGCTCTGGATTTAAAGCAGTTGGATTCAAGCGCTTTCAGTACTGCTTGACTATCTGAAAATATTTTTATTGTTTTTCGTGTGTAGTGTCGATTTTCCAGCTCCCTTGCACACATTTCAATGGCATATACCTCTGCCTGGAATACCGTAGTTAATTTACCCATACTGAATGAGCGTTCCACTACTGGGTTCATCCTGTATATTCCGGCTCCTTCCAGAGTTTTGGAACCATCGGTAAACCAACGTTCATTTTCCTACATAGGTCAGTTTCATTCCGAAACAGTCTTCTCTTTCAGGAAAGACCACAGTGTAGGGCGTGCGAAGGTTGATAATTTTGGGCATGATGTCAGAGGGCATTCCTAGAATGTTGTGAGCTATTATGCCCTCCAGCATGCCGCTGCTTCTCATGACCACTGTCTGCGGTAGACTAATGGCTGCTTGGTGGAGTTTGTATGTTACCCATCTAGCCTCTCTCTCTAGAAATATGTGAAGAGGAAGTAATCTGATAAGGGCTTCCATTGCTACCGTTGGCGTGGAGCGAATTGCCCCAGTAATCGCCAGACACGCTTGTCTCTGTAATCCATTCAGTTTAGCCTGGGCCATTTTTTGTTGGCCCTTGCTCCATCAGACTACAGAGCCATACGTGATTATTGGTCGTATGACGATCACGCTCAGCCAGTATACTTGTTTTGGTGACATGTCTCATGTTTTGCCACATATTCTGCGGCATGTCCATAATGATAGGCTAGCCTTTCGGATAGTCTTTTCCAGATGCGAGTTCCAATGTAGCTTTTCATCTAGGGTTATTCCCAGATATTATCTTCGAGGGTACTAGCTTCAACTATTTCTGCTTCTACGGCAATAAAAGTCACATCCTCATCCTGGAAGGGGACTGGCCGTTGCAGTTGAGGCATATTGTTGAACATTTCATGCCAGCTTTTCGGCAGCTGCACTTTGTACATTTGCAGGACACGGTGTTGAGATTTTCAGGTGGAGCTGGATCCTTGGTGGAAGAAGGCCAAGGTCTGTCCTCCTCCAACCCCAGCTCAGAGGATCACTTGGTCTATCATACCAGCCGTGGTTTTGAAGGAACATTTGTTGGAGATAGAAAGGCCAGCTCGAAAGTTGGCTTTGTTAGGGATTTCAAAAATATCTCGTAGCAGATTTGGTACAAGGATGTCTCATCTGCCTTAGATCAATAGAGGGCTGCCAAGAACAGTTGACTTGCTGAAATGAGAACCTCAAGATCTGCATCTTCAAGATGAAACACCTTTACAGTATCTTGTGATTTCCAGCTCACTGGAAATTAATTCTTCAAAATATAATATTTTGATAGGCCTAATAGGAATTTCATAACGGTTAGTTGAAACATTTGTATAGGTGTACATTTCGGCCGAAGTATTTCCTTACCAATCGCAGACAAAATGTACTTTTTTCTTCACCATCAACATTAATAGAAGAAAGTGGTTTTTTGAGTTACAACTATACAAATTTCATATCACGAAAACGAAAATAATTGTTACAAAACAATAATTAATTAATTTGGATTTCCTCAAAAACGCATGCTGCTGCAGTTGCCTGAGTGTCTGCTATTCATGCCACCTCTTTTCCGATAGATTCTCGTTCAAACGCACTTGTCCGGTATCATTTTCGCGTCGCGTATAATCATATTCACGACTCTCACGTGTCCAAAGAAGCTATACCCGCGCCGTCTCGCATTATCATTCAAGTGACTTAAGTTAGTTTGTAAGCAAACGTCGTAATGACAACACGACCGGAGATTGTTATTTAGACGTTCGTTTGTTTCGTGTTACTTAATAGCTCGAAGGTGTGTCGGTGTCATCGCGTACCTTGAGTGATTCTTTGGCGGTTTCGCGGAATAATTAATTCGTCGTAATTTGAGTGACGGCAGTTTTATGCGGTTGGTTTCGTTTTGAGTGGTTACTGTGGTTGGTTTCATTGTGGTTTTTGGTTTGGATGTAACATTACTCTTTCATTTCATACCGAACGCTATTTTTCATTCTTTGCCATGGAAAGTTTTCCTTTCCTGGAAAAATCTAAATTTTATGACGTCGTCCATTCATTTTTGTATATTTTTGTTCAAATTGAAAAAGAGCAGATTCATTTCTTTCTGAAGCGTCGTCTAAAGGGTGCACTGATGCTCGAATCTTCGTTATTGGTGATAACAGTAATTCTTGGAAAAATTCATTTCATCAAATTATTTTTAGTAAAGCAGATTGATTCAATTCTGAAAATATTTGAGAGTGAAATTAGGACAATATCTTCCTAGATAAATCCCCAAAGATGTTCTTTCTACTGATCAAAAACACTATGCATTTCTTGGCAAGTTGATTCCACAATATCATTAGATAATTTGATTTGTTTGGAATCAAATGGACAATTTAGAATTTTATAAGAAATCTCCATTACGTTACTCAAATTGTCTGGACCGTTCATTTTTAATATGTTACCCCGTGAAATTAAGGATATATGCGAAAGAAACTTCAACAGCTATAAAAAATATCTCCGAAAAAAAACATTCTACTATTAAAACGAATTCATCCACTCACTTCGATGATTGTTGATTCTTAGCGTCCCATTCACGAGGTCAATATTTTATGTATATTATTGTATTCTACTTTTTTGTATTTTATTTACTTTTAATGACCTGTCCTATGTCATTATGATCGATAAGGTTCAATAATAGTTATTTGTTTTACTAGGCATAAAAGCACAAGATTTAATGGCGCGGCTGGTGTTTCATAGCCGAGCGTAGCGAGGCTATGAAACCAGCCAACATATAATTTTTTCTTCAAATTTGTTCCAATTCCACGCAAAATCGACTTTTTCATATTTAAATTGCGTTTCATTATCAATATCCAAATAACTAAATTATTTCATCAAAGGTAACTGGGACCTGCGATACTATGTTTATTGAATTTTTTTGTTTACTGTTCACTTTGTCATTGTCAATTTTAATTTTAATAACCAGTTTGATTTAAATTATTACTTGGAAGGTTGCCTAACAACGAACTTTTTCTGCCTAGGCAGTAAAAGTGGACTTTTTCTGCTAGGCATTAAAAGTACAACTTCTAAGCCTGCCAAGTGTCATTAAAAGGCCGCTTTTAATGTCATTTGGAGAAAAACATATATATCTTCTATATATTCTTCTATTACGGTGACAGATTTCCAACCACCTTGATGTTCAATGAATGTCATGTCTTCTCCTGCATTAGCCAAAAGAGTTAAGCTTCAGACGTAATTTGAAGTTTTATCTAATGAGTTATGATTTAAGATATCACATTTAGAAACAAAACAAAACAGAATGGAAAAATGAAGCTTGTCATTCCAAAAAATCCAAAATCAAAAAAATTTATTAATATCAAATAAGTATATATAAAATACAGCACGGGGGCGGGCAAAGTCGTCCCACAACTGACCGGAGACAAAACCCCAAGTTGTTATGTGGGCCATATGCACGTAAGTGGTTTGGTCTCAGCTTGGCTGTTTTCCTGCCTCCTGTGCCTCCTCCCAGTTATGAAGGGGTGTCACGTGGGCTGTTTTCTAGCATCACTTCATTAACATTTCATGGATGGAATCATCTGCCCGGAAAAACTCATGGAACAGGTATATAAGCCCCTGACTCCTTTTTCGGGGCATTATAGTATCTTCTGATCTTGGTAATGTTCCTGGTCAGAGGACTTCCAAGGATATGTTGTCTGTAAGAATCTATCTGCGATCTTTTTTACGTATTCAGTGATCGTTTCGATGTTGGCCAGCTCATGCATTTTAGCTAGCCAAATGTAACTTAATTGTGTCTCAGCCTTAACAGAACATATCCAAAATCAGTTACCTTAGTAGCTTTGGTTCAATGACATGTCTTTCTTTGAATTATAGAACTCAATAAGGCCATTGAAACTAAGAAATGATATTGGATTCTTCAATAATTTTGTACTGCTACAATCACCGCTTATTCCTAAAATTAATTCAACCTACAACTAAAAAAATATTGAAATAACTGATATGTTGTTATAATTTTCTTATTCATTGAATTTGTACCATGCACTTCTTGATGCCGTTCCTGGATGAAACTCTATATTTTTCCTCGGTGTCCCACGCTTTTGTTTTCAATTAGCGTCACCAATTTTTGAAACTTCCTTCTGTCAATGCTTTATCAACATCAAATGTACCTACTTTTTGTTAAAGGTAATGTAGATAGCCTTTAGCTTGGATTCATAAGATAGTTGATGCCTTGAAGAACTCCAGTTTTTCTGGATTCAGCCCAGTCATCCAACACAGTGTCATACCACAAGCCCATAGATAAACTTTATAAATATGAAATTTGTATACCTATTAGAGAATCATCGCAAATCTATCTATCTTGTAGATATCAAAAAGAACTAATAGATAAATACACTAGTGGATCCCAAAATATAACCATCGGTGTGCCACAAGGCACAGTACTTGGCCCGATACTGTTACCAGTTTACATAGATAGTATTGTTAATACAAACTCCACCGTTCATCTTTGGCAGAATCGATCATTAGGTACGGCATTACTGTTTGGGGTGAAATCTTTGACATCATCTTCAAAAGTCTCCAAGCTATGTAAAATAATGTAATGAAACAAAATTTCATATGGAAAAGCGGTTCTCCACTAAACATCTGAAACGAAACATTTCAATGTAAGAAGACTATTTATTTATAACAGCCTGGTATGGGTATATAAAAATAAGTCCCAATATATACCCCTATAGACTAAAAAACACCAGATCAAAAAAAAAATTGACAATACCTCTCCCCATTTTCAAGAATACTTGTATACTTCGGTCCCAAATCATATAACTCACTACCTCAAAACATAAAATTAAAAAAAATATATCACATAGTAAATTCAAATTTGAAATTGAAAACCCATCCATCAGCTCACAACCTCTAATTCTCAACTTTCAATCGGTATAAATATAATTTCCTCCAACCGTACACAGTATTCACAGCAATCCTGATAATCCTTGAGGTATAAAACAAAACAAATGCTTCAAGCATTTAGGTTAGCCTCCAGGATCTTGTGAGGGTTCAATAATTAAATTAATATTTTCCAATGATGCAATGCATACAGATTTCCTACTCGCACCATATTCACAAAATACAAATTCTGATTCGGCAAGCTCTTAGGTTAGGATCTAGGATACGGAAGAACTTGAATATGCAATACAATAATATATATTTATATGCACAATACTATAATGTCCTCTTATATGAAATTAACACATAAAGAACGAAACTTTGAAACCACTGTATTCATTGAAACTGAACAATTAAGACATGATCCTGCATGGTTCATCCTAAAGAGATGGGAAGATTCCTTCAAAATTCAATTGATTCGAGTGGTTTCAAAGTATCAACTGCTGTCCCTTCCTATCCACAGGGATATGCAAAATACTGGAACACTTTTCAGTATCAGTAGACTCCCTATAACTATTTCAATTTTTTCCTCCACATTTTCAGAGACTCTTGCATTTTTCTTTTCGTCTCATCCACAGAATTCATCTTTGTTCTGTAATATACTTTCCTTTCAAAATTGAGCCGGTAACAAATTAGATACTGCCATGTTTATCTGCTGTCTCGGCAAAAATTAACACTTATCTGCTTTCAGAAACCACTAATTCAATGCACTTACTACAGGAATAACTATTCTCTAATATAGTTTCGCATCTGAAACCATATTAAGTTACAATTTTCGAAAGACTTTTAGTGATTTTGTGATGATCGATTGTATTTCAATTTCTATTCAAAAAATTCACTGAAATAATTAAATAAAATATCAAAAATAATGTCAAATCGTTCAATGTGCTCCGTAATGTCTTATTTACTGTTCGTAAATGGAAGAAAGACTCCTTGACAATATAGTTTGGTGTAATCAGGTAACCAAATATCAAGAAATCCGAAAACACTGTTGAAATACCATTAATTAATTAATAAATTAATGAAATGATTAATCGAAAAAAATTGCAATACCGGTCAGAATCAGAAGTAGACTTAAGTCATTTTTATTTGCCAGTGCATGTTATAATAGATCTAGAAGTTATAAGCATTCTGCTGAGTGAGTCTGATACTGTAGGAATGAATGAGGCGCATTCGCCAAATATTTGAACAATTCAGATGAAACTTTTTACGACTTTGGCGCAATGTTTGCCCAACACCTCAAATACTACGGTATAACTGAGGAAGAAATGGCGCGCCCATCATTAGGTTTGTGCCATGTTCATTGACTATTTTAAATTTCCAATTAAAACTAGAACTATGCCGTCACAACCAAGATAATTATCATAGTTCAAATAAATCATTTAAATCTTTATGATTTATTTGATTTTCTAATCTCTTTACCTGCAGACAGACTATATAATAAAATGAAATATTTTCAATAGTCGCTACTTGCCGGAAAGCGGCAAATCGGTTGAAAATTATTGGTTGCATAATCGAATGCTTCGAAAATATCGATCGTAGGCATTGAATAATAACGAGATGCACCAAGTTTACTCGTTCACCGGGCATATTTTTTTTATTTCCAGTGCGAGAAATATGGCTTTTACGAGATTGCAAATGATATAGATTGAAACGATTTTGTATTTCTGTGATTGAATGAATGACCGATTTACTTTTCCCATGCGCTTATCGTTTGATTTTTCTATTTCTATACTTTTTGTATGAGGCGGCCGTAGTGCTCTATACTTGCGGTATATCTCAATATTATCAGAATTTGAAACAGTAAACGTTCTTGCGTAATAGGTCTTCTTATCAGGTATTTTAACAATCAATACATATCCAGCATCTTCAATGGCATCAATAGTTATATGTAATATTTCTTCACGGCGACAAGTACCGCTGATACCCAAAATTAGGACAACTCACAAATGAAAAATATTGAAATTACTACTAATCTTACAAAATTATGATTATATCTGTACCTTACAAAGTAGATTTGTTTCGATATCAGCATCTTGAATAAATTTTATTGATATCATCCCTTGATAAAACTTTAGATTTCTTTCCTCGGTGTCCGACGCTTTTGTTCTTAATGAGCGGGACCAATTCTGAAAACTTCCTTGCATCAATATTTTTCTTAACATTCATTGTACTTTTCAACATTTAGTAGACACTCCATACACTGTAAAAATTAATTCCATGAGATTACATGTAAAATTACATACCTCTGTAATATAATGTAAAGTCATAACTCAACTTTAAATGTGAATGTCCAATATATTTCATTAATTATCACTTATATATTGAAGTAACTTTCTCAGTTATTCCAGATTTAATGGCAATTTCTTCATGTTTGTTTAGGTATTTTTACCATTATAGTCAAGTGGTGCCGATTAACATTACATGCTTCAGTATGTATAACTGGATATGTATTCAAGTATTTGTGAGGAAAAATCCAGTTTTTGTAATAAATCAACTTGGTTGGACATGCATTTTTACATACCTTAAATGTGAATATCCATATATTCTTCGATGATCACTTAAACTTTCGTGTGCTTTCCACTTTATTCACAGATGTATTTCATATTATCACATATTTCATGTAAATAACTCCACATGGCATTAGTGCAAAACTATTCTTGGATAAAAATTCTAGTTCTCAATAATAATCTTGAGAAAAGTGTCATAATCCAGTTGCCACCGTTTTGTACTGATGGGATGAAACGTAAATGGTAATTCAGTAATTAATTCATTATGTAATCAAGGGTTCAGGAAAAAATGTTTGCGACATCAAAATAATTTCTTCATGGAATGAATAATTTATTTCTTGAAAGTCGTTAACAAACCACAAAATGTATTGAATAGTCTTTTTATATTTTTCATGATCAAAAACACTACAAAAAAAAAATGTAATTATAAACAATTATTTTGAGTACTGAAGGTTGAATATTAAATACAGGCCAAACATGGCAATGAAGGCTTCCAGAAATGTTTTACAGTAGCTGGAAGAGAATTTCTTTTCCCATTTTCAGCCTAAAGATTGACTCCGGACCTGTAAAAAATAAATTGTTTACCTATCACAGTTGTACCAACACTTTCTAGTACGATTCCGAAAATAAATCGAATTGAGGTGATATTGATCCACATGAGATTTGAATGTCGAATAAGTACTCAAAATCATATCAGTTGTGTCTGCGACAACGAAAGTTTTGATTCGTTTTCAAGTGACTATCATTTCAAATGCCTTTTTACTCACCTGAAGACAAATATGGCACTCACCCACTAGTCACACGAAACATTGCACATTCTGTTTGTTTTGTGACCTATCCGTCCTAGACGTCGAACGAAGTTCACCCCACCAACATTAAAAAAGAAATGAGAATTAGCGAATTTGGATTAGGCGTCATGAAAAATTATATTTGAACAAAGGAGAATTAACACAATACCTGTAATATTTTGTAAATTGGTGTTATTCCGGTATATCAATACATCGTATTACTAATTAATACTTTTTTCTACAGTCATCATGTAAACCAACGGAAATTTCATGTAATAAAGCATTGATTTACATGCTCAATGTGAAATAAAGGAGAAATGGAGGACAATAAAATTTAAAATTACTTGTTGATTCAAGTTATAATACTAAAAGGAGTATGTATATATTACATTTCAGCATGTATTTCTCCATCCACTTTTTACTGTGTAACGTAGGTTTTATAATTTGTGTTTTTTTTTTTTTTCAAAATAGATAAGCACATGTTGAGAAACCTTTTTTACATGTTTCTTGTCGCACCATTCACGAAATTGGTCATATGTTTTCTCATATAGGTACTAACTTGGATTTGGCCGGTAACATATTTGCTTTCTCAGATATATCTGATGGGGTATCACTACCACTATAAACAACATTCATCTTCTTGAAAATAACTTGAAATTGAAGCAACTACAAGTAAACACAGTCAAACAGTCAAATACGCGGCGTGCCAACAAACCGTTTCTATTGTAACGACACAGAAAGACCACTGGATGCTGTGAAATTGTATTGGAAGTATTGATAACATTAAGGATATTAAGGATAAAGTGTATAGAAAAGAGAAGTGTTACTTTGTTATTTTGGATTCCTCTATTTTAGACAGGAAAAGTTTTGGAATACGATTTTACTGAAAACATTGAATAATATTTTCAAGACAACAGTCATTTAAAAGCGATTACTTATCGGGACAAAAAAAACATGTCGAAATGTATTGGAAGTATTTATTTTAAATATATTTGAGACGATGTAAATTCACATTCACAGTTGTACAGAAATTTATTTTTTTCGTGTATAAAATTCGTGTTTTAATGACACATTCGATAGAATTAACACTCTTATGTGCCATTAAAAAACATTTCATTTTACGCAGTTGATACAAAAATAAATCTCTCCGTTTGGTAACATTTAAAAGGAGTATTATTTCACCGATATTCAAATCTGAACCAAAATATCTTGCCGAAAATTATCGTCCAATATCTGTTTTTAACCATATTTTGCAATTAGCATGCATGTAGTCTTCCACAACTATATCAAGGACTGGTATCGATAATTCTCTTATGAGGAAGTGTTACCATCAATATATTTCATCAAGAGAATAGTTATGATATTTGAAATGATTCAAAATGGTTTTTGTATTCCCTAAATATTTCATCACTTAGTGTGGTCTACACTTAAACTGCTACTTTACTTCTGGTTTCAGATTGATGATCAACGTGACGGCTTATTTTTCAATCGCCCACTTTCTCAACAACAGATAGGAATAATGATTAACCGAATCGAAATGGAATATATAACATGCAAATTGCAAATGCCATCGCCGGACAGCACCTGATCGAACATTAATTTGAAAATAGCATTTTTGCGATTTCAGAGACCGCGTGGAAGTTATTCGTCTTTTTGTCGATGTCGTTGAAGATGCTCGGACTGGTTTACGTATTCGATTAACGCCTTAATTATGCCATATGTTCGCGTTAAGACATACCTTGGACCTTGAGTGAATTATGCAATTTTCTTCGATTGATGTATAAGTGGGCATGGATTTTGAAGTGGTAATCAAAGTGGGTGAAAGTGATATTAATCAATTTTTATTTGTGGTATATCATCAAAATAGTCGAATCTAATCGTGACGTAATTCTACCAAAATTAATTGACTTTTTTTCTCGAACAAATTCAGATTAGGTTTACTAGAAGGCAGTATCTCAAGTTTGGTCGTTTGATAGTGATTGCTTTTATAATTTTCAACCAAAATAGAAGAATACTATAAAAATCTACCAATTTTCCAATCAGAGTGAATATATTTCTACTTTTCTTGATAATACTCTTATTATTTTTATATTGTTATTGTTTTTATTCCTGACCGGGATATAATAACCTTATATCGTCATAGTTACGCTATCAATAAAGAGGGGCATAACTCCCTTGGAACATTTCAGATTCTATAATTCCCTCTACATTTCACAAATAAAAATAAAATAAGAAGTGGTAATATATCTTTGTGTATATATTTATGAATTGAAAACTGAACCATATTTTATTCATTCACGTCATTACAATTAATAAATGTACAATTTTGAATGGAACAATTTCTTCTTTTGTATGGCTTGAGCTTCTGTTCACTACTGTCGAGGTACCTGCCTCTTCTAGTGGCAAAGTAGACAACAAACATATTTCTTAATTCGATGCTATCCTCCAAATACCCCTTCGCCATCCTGGAACTGTTCCAACTTCCGTGTCTCTTTGGGTTGGTCATAGTTGCTCCTGAATTAGCTAGAGTAGTAGTAGAAATGCGATGAAGGCAATGTCCCGTATAGGAAGATGGGTTTGGCATCAAACTTAAATACATTACGATTTTGCTGGGGATTTTCCCAAACATGTTTTTTCCAATTGGCTGAGATGTACATTTATTTTGACGGAAGCTCAAAAAAAAATCGTTTTATACTTTCAGGGCGCAAAGACATATGAAGTCTTAATAAAGAAAAGTGGATAACTCTTTTTCACCCACAACTGTACATTTCTTCGAAACACCAGTTTTATTTTCCGGTACGTTCACTACCATAACGGAATCCCGGTCCTACATATCCGATATCTTCATATTCGAGAGTTCCTGACTTCTGCATCCTCCAAAATAACCCATAATGAAAACAACCTTTAACAAAAAAAAGGAAATGAATACACATAAGAAGGAAAGTAAAAAAAAATACCTTATGCAATAAATACATTTCATTAGGAGCGTTCTTTAGCAACCTGATGACATTTTTAGTAGATGAAACGGCAGACTTTTTCGGCCCTTCCCTTTCAAAAAAGCCTACAAACATAACATAACATAAACATAGAAAATCCATACCAGTTTTTAAAAATATGCCAGAAATACAGTTTCAGTGACGTCTTTTGGCATAACATTTTTCTGTGTCATCCACTCCTGATATAAGTATCTTGTATTCTTTTTTGGCATACGATGAAATTAATGATTCTCTTGCTTTTTCAGCTGTTTCCAAAATACCCTAAATTATATTTGGACTAGAAAACACGTTTTTAACGCAAACACAGCTTGATAACAAAGTTCTTTATATAAACAAGTAACATAGCAACAACAAAACTCCTATAATCAACGGTACCTGATTCAGATATAGCGGGAAGGTAACGAATTGGTACATTTATATCGTTTAAAAAATTAACAAAATTTTATTGAAATCGTTCAGAAATAAAATTATCTCTCTAGAGGTAATGGATTTTCTTAAGAGCTATGACTCATACATTCGCAGAGAACAAATTTACGTTTCGGCAGTAGTCTATTGAACATAGGCTGTTATAGGCTAGGCTAGGCTAGGCTATTATAGTCATTGAGTCGATGTTTTCGGTTTCCATTTCAATAATTTTGTGACTTGTTGCCTGTAAGCGACGCGCAGATATATTCAAGGTCATAGCTCTTAAGAAAATCCATTCACTCTACCACGGGAATTAATGAGCCTTAATAACCTCAGGCTTTGCCATCGGTAATTGATGCCCTCATAATTCCCTTGAACTATCATTTTTAAATTTTTAAATATTTACAATGCTTATATCCTCTTTTTTCTTCCCCACGAAGGTACAGGAAGGAATCGATTCTTAACTATTGAACCATATCTTTGTCAATTATACAACATGAAATGTTCAATTTCAAAATTAATCGATACTAATTAAGTGAAATAGTATGTGCTCCGTCAGCATGGTATCGTACTGGAATCTTATCGTAATGTCACTTGTCAATCAATTTATAATCGGATCAAAAGTGATTTGTAGAAAGCCGTTTTCCTTCTTGTCGATACCTGATATGTACCTGAAATGTAGAGTAATTGCCGCGCTAAACGGAGTTGTTTACACTTTTCCTGATTTGAAAGCAGTGCTTTTAAGAGAGAACCATATACAAAGTATTTGGTGATCTATTAGGTAGTACGATGAAGTCTTTAATATTGAAAAGAATTATTATTGTTGCTTATTGTGTTTGGAAAACGTGTATGTGAAGTTGATATTTCATGAGGAGCTTTCTTTGAATACCTCCATTAAGATCATATACATGGTATTAGAAGTGTGTATAAACAAAAACAGCCAGATAATATAGATAAGAAAATATTACAAAGAAGAGTTTGTAGTGGACAAAGTAGTATGTTATATACTATTATTATTTCGTTTCCATTGTAACATTTAACTTTTCTGTAGATCTTCATAATGTAACTAATCCTTTTCACTGATGATGAAGGATTAATCCTTCGAAACATGTCTGAGCCGATGATCATATTGATGCCGGAGAGACGTATACTTACCTAGGGGTGAAACAACGCCGTTCCCAAGAGGTAACCCACTCTTAAAAACTCTCTCCGCTGCAAGTATCAGCACAAACTCCAGCAGATCTGGTAATTAGAACTGTCGTAGAAGAACGAAGTTGCTACAACTAATTATGTTTACCGTTCCGATTCTACTTTACTCCTTTGGAGTTATGAAATGGACTCGAGAAAAGCTGCGACAACTCGACGTGAAAATTCGCAAATTGATGCATATTCATGGGAGCTTGCATCTTGAATTGTTCGTTTCACGGTTATACTTTCCCAGATAACGGGGAGGCCGTGGACTTTTGAGTTTGAAGTGTCTACATGAACGAACGATTCTGGATGGAACATGTAAAGTTATCAGGGGTTCAGCTCCACTTCTCTGCATGCATGAAAAAGTAGAGATTGGTACATTTCTCTTCAAGGCAAGCGACCCGACGAACTTGGTCACGTATTCTACACTGAACGGACGAACCCAAAGCTGCGGAGAGTGAGAGTCTTCTACAACTACATAAAGATAAGCCAATGGGGTCTTCTTCAAGAACATTGAAGACCTTGGCTCATCCAGAAACCTGAGGTTCGCATTTCTCAGCTCAAATTGGCTGAAGTCGCAAACCGAGATATTCAGAATAGCCTGCCAGGATAGTGTCTTCAACACCATCATCTACCGTAGTCGCGTAATAGATATAGAGGTCTATGACACTAGATTAGATGCAGAGCGTGTCGTATGGGGCAGGCGAGACCATAATACATTTGCTGTCAGCATGTCCAGCTCATGCGCTCTCAGCCTATATCCATCAGTTTAACGCGGCGCTACGAGTGTTGTACTACCATCTTCGACACTCGTATGGTATAGACGAGACACCGGTATTGCCTTATGCACCGTATCATCAGCATAGAGAAAAATATGAGCGGCATTGTTCAAGTACCGTGGAAGATCATTCACGAATAAAAGAAATACGAGTAGTCCTAAGTTAGAACTCTGGGGAACCCCAATGCCCATCTTAAAATTATTTGGTTTTCCATGCTCTATTTCAACATATACTCTCCTGCAGTGAAGGTATGATGCGATATATTTAAGTATTGTACCTCTGATTCTTAGGGAATATAGTTTGTTTTGAATTATTGTGATGCTGATGGTATCAAATGTCTGTATTATCTAAGGAAAGTGCTCTCACATACTTCCTTTGATCTGGTGAATTGTAAATTAAATTGAAATTATTATTGAAATCGAAATTAGAATTGAATTAATCATTATTTCTTGAAAACCAAAATGAATTATAAACAGATGATTAGTTTCGTCCGAATATTTTTACATTTTTGCCATTTGCATATGTCGAAAGGCAGTTCCATAAACTCAGTTTGCTGTATAATAGATTATTAACAAACTCATTCACCTTGAAGATAGTTTGCGACGCGATTATTACATTTCGTTTGAACGAACATCAAAAACATCAATGAACGCAAAAAATTACTTCAAAATAATGCAGGTAATTGATTGCAGTTGGAAACGATCGTGGTAAAAAATAATCAACCGTTATTCTTTAACACCTTTGATATATTTGATGTTATTGCTAATTTCCTCGTTTATTTCATTCAGCAAAATATAAAAGATTTAAATTCCATTTTTCATTTTCGAAAAGTTACATTTACTAGGGCTTCACAGAGACTATTCTTGGTCTTGTCCTGGTCGTGATACAAGACCAAGAACAAGACTTATTGAATCTTCTCAAGACCAAGACTTGAAAGAAAAATAATGAACTTAAATCTACTCAATATTAAAAAAATCTGATGGAAAATGTTATGGCATTTTATTGCAATAATTCATTTGTTGTCGCTGTGGTTAATAACTATTGCAATTTCCTCGGGATTCCGATTCCACCCCTCTGCCGCAACCGCATCTTACTGCTCATCACACAATAATGGTCAATAAAATCCTAATTGACATTCCAACCCTTCGGATCCATTTCTAGCCTGTCGGGCGTCGGCCTGTGTGCTTATCAAGACCAAGACTATCAAGACCAAGACTGAGCTAGTCTCGTCTTGTGAAACATCAAAACCAAGACTACATTTATTTTTTGAGACCAAGACAAAGACTGATCAGTCAGTTACTTAGTTTCTTTTTGAGTGTCAGAAGTTCTTTGTTTTTTCTGTACAGGACGTGATAGACTTTCACGCTTTAACACATAGATTATCACCCTTATCTGTCAAAATTTATTGTTGATAAACTTATCCCTTTTCGTTGCAAATACGCAACATCGTCTTTGACCTGGTACAGGTGGATCAGATTCAAATCTCTTGCACGCAGACCTCTCAGCTTGAGTCCTTCGTGCATCCACATATTCGGGGTCAGCTGGACATGCTAGTTTCTCTGGCATAATTCAGCAGCTTTCTTTTGACGTCCTTTGGATTCAATATACTGTCCCCAAGTGTGCCCTTCTTCTGAGAAGCTGTCATCATACAAAAATCTCTCTTGAGAATGTCAACTACTCGTGTTGGCGAAACTTCGAGATTATCGGGTAATAAACTTCCTAAAAACTCGGAAACTGTGTAACACAAAATCTCATTTTTTGCATCATTATCGTCAAAATCAAGCCAGAGCCTACTCAATAGTACGTGCACTAGATTATAGATGTGACAAAATCTTTAATCTAGTTAGTCATGTGACTCTCATGACAAAAATATCAAAATATGTAATACACAGTTATCAAAAAATGCCTTTTCTAATAGTATTCAATTGTTAACGCCCGTACTATATTCTTCACCTGAGTGTCGGGATTATCAACAAAAAGGTCACCACTTGACCCTAATAGAGTCGACCGTAATTTAGCAAAGTAGTGTTTCACACTGTGGTAAAATTATAGCTGTGCTCATAAAACACAGGCGTAGATATTCGTCGATAAAAGAGACATTCAGTTGTTGGGAGGTGTGGTTACTAATTAATTATGTGTCGGTAGAGCTAGCTACAGCTATCATTATCGACAGCATTTTCTGTAAGGACGAACGTAACTTTGTTGATGTACAGGTATGCTTTTTTAGAGAGTTGAAAAATTTGCTTAGTTCAGGCATTATGTAAGTGAGACATCTCCAGTAAGAAAGTTTAGGTGATTGAATTATCATGTACCATAATTTGCGACTAAAACTATCCAAATTCCGTTAATGATCTGTTTTTGTAGAATGCGTGAAGAAATTAAAAGTAAAGGTCATTAAAGGAAATCTACTTAAATTATATGATCCAGTCAGATATTGGCATTCTTCTCAGAGGTCCTAACTTTTCTGACGTTAATCGATGCTACTGAGATAAAACTTTTTTTGGAATATCTTGATCTTACTAGGATGTAGTGAAACGTTCGCTATGTCTATTCTGAAGGCACGTTATAGGTATAAAAAAATTCTCTAGTTTCGAACTTTCCTACTGTAATCCATATAGGGAAATCACCATCCACGTCGATTCTATTGTTATCTTCTTTGCAAAATGCGTCCAAAATTATTGTCCCGCTAACATTGTATTGTCGGCAATAAACAATACCAGTAGCTTATACATACATATATGCCATTCGCTACTTACTTTGTTCGATTATTTTCGAAGGCGTTTGGGCTGTCGATGGGAGTGAAACTTGTTTAATGTTTATTTACTTTTCGTGAATCTAGCAGCAAATGGAACATACATTACTATTGCTAAAAGCCGTTTGCGTAACAGGGAGGGCACTTTCTACACACACAAATTTAGACTGTGTTGGTTGAATGATGCCAGTAAGTCAGTAAAACAACTATCATAAGCTGATAATTTCTGAAGAATTTCAGTTGTCTGAACGCACTCGACTGTTTTCGTTGGCATGCATTTTTGGCGTTTTCGCCTTGTTATTTGTTTATTTTGCCTGATTACCGGTTACATTGTTTGACATAACCCAGATATCTTGTCTCGGATACTATTATACAAAGTCTTCTGAAAGATACCCGCTATATAGAAATTTGTTTTACGGCAGGAAGTTTGTAACTGTTCAGGCTTAATGATAGTGATATTCAAAGTAAACTTTGAAGCAACTTTCTTTCCGTAAACGTACCAACAGCTCCTGTTAGATAAAGCCTCTTTAAAAGCGGAATTCGTAATGTTTTATAGATATTTATTGTGGCAATCTTGTTTAGTTGAGGGATAGAAGGGCGAATGGTATTTTGCTGCTCCTGTATCAAACAGCAGAGTTAATCCGCCATTTGTTTAGCTGACGCTTTGTTGTTAAAAAAATTGTTCCCTCCGTCAACCGGTTGCACATTTATGAGCAACTCTCAGAAGTATTCGAGAAACTTGTGCGAGCTAGAAAAGACGAGGCCCTCACCTTTCAATATGTGACTATATGCACGGACGAAAATTCAGACTAATCGAGATCGTCCAAGTACGTTGGTCACTTATCCAACATCGATGGCCACACTCACCGTTGCTCGACTTGCCTCATTTATCGACAGTACTTGATTTATCCGCTACAGCTGTCTTCTCTAAAGACTTTATTTCCTGACAATTTCAATCTTATTCGGAACAAAATTCTTCATTGTATTGTAATAAATCGCTAGGGTGTTAGTAGGCGACGATATCTCTGATTCAATTACAACCTTACACCAAAGCAAATAACCACTTCTCAGTAGCCCACCCTAGGAATTATTTTTCTGATATTAAGATTAAAATTAAGTATATGATGTTATTCAAACTTTTTCTGCCACCAGACCCAGAGTATAGTTTTGAATCCGCTCTGGATCAACCGGATTTAGATTGGGAGGATAGCCTCTCCAAAAGCCAGAATGCTCAACCCTTAAAACTCACAGCTCTACTGGTTTTCGTGAGTTCACCATCATCTCGAAGGCAAAGATGTAGATTTGTAGGTTCGGCCACGGCTTCACAGCGTGGACTTTTTATGAGGGGTTGAAGGAGTAAATAATAGTCAGCTAAGTTTATGAATTTTCGGTAGTAAAACTTTTGATCTGCAAAATTTTTCTTTGTCTTCGGTGGTAATGAAGACCCTTTTATTAGCAGATTGGTCTTCTTCAGGATCTTCTCTGTTGGGTCTTTTGGTAGTCTTGTGTGCGTTTTTTGACTAACAATGTTATTGATCTTTGTTTTGTAGCCCAAGGTTTTCAAGACCACTGTTGGACTACGTAAAGTGAACCAAATTGAACTCAGTAAATGTTCTCCAAGATTTTAGATTTCCCTATGCTCAGTTTTTCGATTTAGATTTAAGGAATGCAGATAAGTAATTTCCCAAATTTGAATGTCTACACTTTCATACATTTTGAAAATTCCTTTGCATAAAGTGTAGAAGGATATAGCATTTCACTAACTAACATAGATTCTTCGCTCATGCGTTTTATCCCCCTCTTCTTCCGTCATTCTTTGTCAGTAATAATATTTTTGTTGCTTCTTCGGATTTTTCCAAAATTTGTTTAGAAATCTCCATCAATTCCATTTTTAAACTTCAAGTGTAAAATAACTTATTTCAGAAGTAAAATTCTTATTTTCTAAAGAGCATCCAAGCGGTATTGGATATTTTGTAGTAAACATGTGAATATTTTATAATAATAATAGTAGTCGAATAGGAGTATAGATTGAATGAGATATGATTACATGGGTTATGAGACCTGTGTGTAATCATATGATTTTTCAATATAAATAAATTAATAATCTAATGGGTATCTGAGAAAATAGTAATGATGTACTGTTTATAGAAACTGATTCATAGTTACTAAAGCCGATTGAGGAGTTAAAAGGCACGGGAATTATCAATTTCTTCAGATACGTTTTATGGTACATTACATGAATTTTCCTTGGTTGATTGTTTTTTTTATCACAATCCACCTCCAGCAATATAATTCGAGTAATTCCTTAGTATTTATCACTGAAGAATTTCGACATAAAAATCGTTCATTAAGGCAACGCATTCTTTTTGTTCGGTGTACAGCAAGCCATTCACAAATTCAGTAACTGAACAACCTTTAATTTAGCCGCACCTGTATCAATAAGAACAATAGAACCATCACTTGATAAACCACCAGCGTACCACAATGAAATCATCCTAAGCTATTCATCTGAATAATAATACACGACCTTGGCGTTCTTGGAATAAACAAGACATTACTCGGTGTTGAAGTTGAATAACAGAAGATGCTTCACGTCGCATCGACCTTTGAAAACTCCCTACGCCGCGACGTATCGTCCCCATTGCCCAAAAAGCACACTTCCTGCAAGGGTACGGCACACGGAAGGGGAAACTACGGCCCCACGAACGAAAAAGATTGCGATTTGGACCACACCCACAGCTCCTTCCAGAGAAACAATTCCAAACGGTGGTCGAGAAAATCGAAAGGCAGCGAATGCGAGTCTCCAAATTCGGAGAAAAGCCCTTTCCAGAGAAACTCCTCGGAAAGGTGGTCGGCGAAGAAGCCAGAAAAAAAAACTGCCAGCGTGAGCTCGGAAAATTTCAGCGAGTCGGATTCTCTTGACTCTCTGGGAGATAAAACGAAAGGTTCGGAAGCCACCGACAATGCTAAGAAAGGAGACGACGTTTCTAGTAGACTGTTCAACAACGTTACCAAATCCGCTATCGCCAAAACCGCCAAAATGAGGCATCTGGATATTTTCGATGTCGACGACAACTGCTGGATCGGTGGATTGAGGAAAGCCGTCGAAGATGTTTCGAAGCAAAGATCCCCCATCGAGCAAGAACACACTTTCGTTCGATCGAGAAATGGGTCCTTGAGAAAAAAATCGATCGAATCGCATCCGCCTACGAAACCAGCTGCAAAAGAGACGAAGGAAGTTTTTTCCAGGTCGAAAAATGGTTCGTTCAGAAAGACCGAGGACAAGCAGTCGCAGGGATTATTTCAAAGGGTTCCTGCAAGGAATAGCTTTCGCGGGAGAAATTCAAACAGTAAGAAGCTGGCGAAAATTAAGTGCATTAGTTACGAAGAAATACTGTTTATGAGCAATAACAAGAAAACTGCTGGATTTTTCAACGTCGTGGATATGAATAATTGTTTCAAGGATTTCAATGAGATTGCGAAAAATAAGCAGGAAGAGGTGAGTTGAATTTAATCAGTATGTTTTTGTTCAATTTCTCTATTTTTCATGTTGGGCTGTTGGGGTTATTCAGAAAGTTTCAAAACCAATAGTAAAATTCAGAACATGTTGGCTACAAAAGTAGAATGTTCTCCATTTTATTATAGTTTATCTATAATTTTTGTCGCAATCCAATTCAAATAAATCGTTTAAATAAATTTTGAGAAACTAAAGAAAATAATGTTTACCTACTACAGTAAGCTGATAATGTTTCTTGGGCATTTTACTTTCGTGATATATATTTGTTACCATTTATTAAATCATTCTTGCAAAAAAATTGTGCCGATTTACTCATTTACTCACTCATTAATAGATAGTATTCGTATTTTTTAAAATTGTTTCTCCTATGGTTTATACCATATTCGTCTATTTTTAATGTGTGTCGAAATAACCATGGTTAGTTTTCAAGGGTAGTTACAACTCATGTCAGTTTTTGACATTTCATTAATTCATTCATTTCCAAAATGTCACTTCTTTACTTCGGTGTTCAAAATAGAAGAGGAATAATTGACAAAATATTATAACTCTTCAGCCACCAAGGCGAATATAGGGGTGACATCAGAATAACATTATACATATTGTTCTTTTACTGATTGCGTGTTCAATAAATAATTTTTTTCTAATTGCAGAAATGTCTTACCAAATATCCTTCTAACATTGATAAAGAACTCATAAATTAATTTTATCACAACTTTCTCAAGTATGTTATTCTAGGTAACAACGCGTTTTGTTAACCAAGTTAACTTGATCAATAGGATTACTAAACTGAGAAATAATACCAAATCAGTTATATTTATACTATTTGTATCTATCCAATTGTTCTGATTAACACAATATGAAACAGGACTTGATCTTAACTTGTAAGCAAACCTACGGTCAGGTATGATTACAACTAAATTAAAATGTTCTTACTTTGTCGGCAACAACTCAAATAGTTTTGAATATAATGGACCATCTTTGAATAAATGATCAGCAACACTCGACTTTTTTTCTCGTGAATATTTAGCATGGGCTAAATGTTCATGCACGAAAACGTATATTCGTAGATCGCTTGGTTTGGCCATAACAAATATTATCACAATTTTGACAGCTAATTTCACAAATTCCTGATCTATCTAAAGTTGGAATTTTGTCTTTCGGGTTGCCTAATATCGTTTGGAGATTATTCGTACTGATATGTACAAGCTGAAGATAGAATTGAGACCTCTCGTAAGCCGTGAATCGTGTGAAATTTTTATGAATTTTTTTGTTATCTTTAAGCTGATCTAGTGTAGTTATTTGTCTGAAGGACATTTTGAACTTTTTTTTTTCAACATTATGTTAGGAGAATATCCATTGTTATTGGCTATCTCCTTGATTGTTTTGATTTCTTTCCGAAAACGTTCATCACTGAGTGGAAGCTCTATGCCCTATGAACAAAGAATGGAAACTCGCCATCTTCTGCTGTATGTGGTGGTTAGAATCAGCAGTTATGAATCTGTTCGTGTTTGTAGGTTTCCTATAAATGTCTGTTTCCACACGTTCTCCATTCCTGAGTACCAATGTGTCCAAAAATGGCAACTGTCCATCAACTTCCATCTCCACCGTAAATTTTATTTGTTCAAAGACTCAATTCAAACTGCTCAAGAAGTGATTATATTTTGGTTTTCCGCATCGAAAACACAAAATACATCATCCACATACCTGTTTCAAATCCCGGGGAAATAACTATTGGATATATATAAATATATTTAACTGATTTGGTACTAATCCTCAGTTTAGTAATCCTACTGATGAAGTTAACTTGGTTAACGAAATGCGCATCTAGGAATGAAATTACAAGTGTGGTGAAGGGGGAAAACTTCTTTTGTTCTCATTGAAAACTTTCATTATCGGATTTACCACAAATCGGAACACCTCGTAGTTTTAGTTGGATAACCGTGTGTATCCCAAGAAAACATCAAACTCATACATATTATAATACTGTACTAAAAGTAATAACAAAAAATTTAATTATTTTTTTTCTGAAATTTGATCGAACCTTCACTCAGTGGGGCAAGATACCCAAAAAGTTGTCAAAAAATCAGAAACCGGTTAACACCTTACAAAGGATTTTTTCATTCGTGTATGAGGTACAATGATGACAATTGAAAAACGAATGCATGAAAAAAACGCGTAATGAGAATTGCGGTTAGGTAATATGAATTGAAAATTTTGATAATCAATAAGTTTCTTCAATGGAAATAATACACGTTATGTATATACTTTGCTTTAGAAAACAGGATAGGTATCAATTTCTTCTTCCTTCCCTTCCATCAATCACAAAGCTTTTACTGGCATTTTTTCAGGTTCATTCTTTTTGATTTTCCTTTCACTTGTAATGACTGGATCGCTACTGATAAGATGAAAATATCTATATTACTTTTGGATCTATTACACTTCCTAGAATGATGTGCTCTGTATCTTTTAAAAGCTTTATTCGTTGCTTTCTGGGCTTCCTCACTCACTGTCCAATAGGTATCAGTGCTCAGGATATGATCTTAGGGTCATGTATTGAATATGTATGCATTGTTGGTGACAAACTGTACCAAATAATCTAAGAAACTGTTGAAACTATTTGATAAAATTGTTATATCTGTCAACCGGCTGCACCCTTACGAGCAACTCTCAGAAGTCTCTGAGAGACTTGCAAACACGGAATAGCATATTTTGAAGAAGACTCTTCAAGCTTCCTACTGGATTTAAAATAAAAGCGGTATCTGGTGGAGCTCAATAAAAAAAGTTCCAAGATATTTACGTGAAATTCAAATATATCAACACTATCAACATGTAATGTATAAATGCATTATTGACCAACTCATTTTAAATATATTGTAATATTTAAATAGTAAAATTATCGTCAATTACCTGAAGTTGAAGCTTCCATATTTGGTTTTATAAAATGTTCACAACATAATAACCAACTAATTATTCAAAAGTTGAGTAATCAAAAAATAAGGTTGACTGCTGACCGAAACATTTTGATACGGTGACAATCATAGTCAACTGACATGTTATTACAAAGCTCGGTGAGGACAATAAGGGTATTATCTGATCCGTAGGACTGTTTACTATGTGTTCAATACAAAAAAAATCTCCTAAACTAATTTCCATTTTTTATTTTTTGCCAGCGTTTTGTGAATTCTGCCCCACTGTGCGTCATCAAGTTGCATCCCTACGAGCAACCCTCAGAAGTCTTCAGAAGACTTGTGCAACCTGAGAATAGCGAGGGGCTCACCTTTTAACGTGCGATCCCAAATCTAGGGTGAATTATAAAATAATCACTTTTTTGCAATTGATATCATCACATAGGATTGATTGTATCTCACTATATAAACATTTCTGACAAGAAATGTTTTGAATGTCATCAAAATTGATGTGACATTTTGACTCACTCAGCACATAATTTTGACATTGCCAATTTTGGCAAAACCAAACGATGAACATTTCGGGATGATGTTGGTTACTTCTTAAATTTTTATGATCATTTCAGAATTTCATTTTGAATAATTCTGGACTCAACCAGTACCTATCAGTATCTTTCATCATAAACCAATTCTTAATTACGCCTTATGGTTGGCAATATTGGTCGTGCAAATCATTTGCATTTAAGATGTTTTGCTAAGAGCAATATTTATTAATTTTAAAAAATGCCAATTTCCCAACTACAAGACCCGGGAGAAAAAAAGGTATTAGTATTTTTCGTTAGGTACCAAAAGATCCCCCATGAGAACCCTGTGGTTTTTGCTCAATTTTCAGACTCTGAGTGTTTCTTGTTCTGCTCGCGAGGTGAAGCGGTCTATAGACCCCGTTTCATAGTGTGAGATCAGAGTGACTGGGGTGGTATTCCGTGTACCATAGAATTCTATAGTCGACAGTAATGTCTCTTTTTCTCCCAGAATTTTAAACATAATGTCATCTCACTTATTCTGTTGACTATAGAATTCAATGGTACACGGAATCCCACCCCTGAATTACCATAGTGATGTTATTATTCGGACAGGGGAACAGATGGGTATCTGAACTGACCTGCCCTTTCACTGATGAGAGGCAAGACCTCGAAACTAGTCTTCAGGTAGTCCCCTTGTTCGATCAAAAAAATTCTGCCAATCTTACCAGCACACTTTCGAACTTTGTTCAGTTTAAAACACTGTTGAATCTTGACATATATTTCGAATAAATTATGCAAATAAAGTTAAGATGAGCAAATTCAAATCAATTCATAATAAATCTATATAAATGCAGAAAGTGCAAATTTATCAAAGAATTGTTTATGTTAGAACACCTTGTATGCCAAGAAGTTGAAAAGAATTCGAACTACCTTCTTAGATCGAGATTGAAGATAAGGAATCGATCGGAAGGACAAGGAATGCATAAATAGCAAGAGGTTTGCTTTGACATTAAGAATAGATAAATAATCTTGATAAATCGTTGGGAGATATTTCATTTTGAGAAAATGAGTAATGATTCCGTGTTCGTTCATATCATTGACATATTTCGCTAATAGGTGTAGCAGCCTATTATGACATGATGCAATTTCTAAATAGCAAGAAAAAATGTTTACCATAATTCTTTATGGATGATTTATAGACGTTCTGTTATTCATTCATGGTGATTATTAGTCCAGGAAAATTCTTAAATCTGATGGATCAGTCAGAGACGAATTGACCAGTTTAAAATCGAGAAAATTATATTAATTTGAATTTTTTTGGAGGCTCCAGAATTCAGAACGTATAGATTCCAAGCAATTCAATGAAAGCAAATGTTAACAAAAATGAAAATTTCACTGGTTAATATAATAGTTTGGCCCTTCCTTCTTCGTTTGTATAAATTTCAACCCAAAAACCAAATTACATTCGTCAAAACCAAGATGATTTGTATTTGAATATTCCATTGAACTTTGAATCACATCACTTTTACAATATTCATTTAATAACCTCATACCTACAAGCAGAAAAAATTTGAATGCCAGGTATTTATTTTATTCTATCTGATTCTTGACCTCACCTCATGCAAAAATGAAGAGGTTAATGAATCGTTATGATTTAAAGCTAATTATATATAAATAATTCTCAACGAGACTAGAATATTTCTATTTCGGTTCGAATGAGTAGATATCTAAATAGTTTTGTGGTAAGTATCCTTCAAAGCTGAGGACGTGCTTCTGTTTTCTACACTCGATTTGCATCAAATTAAATTATTGAGGTTAATATCCCTGAAAGCGAATTGCAATCTTACGCTAATATGTTATCAATATGTTTAGGGGAATTGTGAAAGTATCTCATTCGTATTCAGTGATTACCAAAAATATTCAGCTTCCGTGTATTTCCATGTTCGATTAATGGAACTTGATGAAATTATTGTATTCGAACTAAAAATATGCTCTTCTGTTATTGCAATTTTGCGGTTGTATAAAACGTTGTCACCAATAAAATGCATTATTGGGAACTTTGGGGACAAAGATAATTGGAAAATATTTTCTACTTTACGCTTCATCAACTTTCGAGCGTTCTCGAAATATACGTCAGGGTAATTTAGAGAATGAATGGTTTGATAATAAAAAATATCGCTATAAGAAGTCAATAACTTCGTGTTTTAACAAGGTAAATGGATATAGGTACTCCACCTCCACGATCTCCAGAACTGACACCTCCGACTTCTGTCGCTGGCAGTATGTCAAACACTATGTGTACCAACGTAATTTTTGAACGAAAAAAGAAAATGGGTTACATTATGGGTTTACTTCACACCCTATATTATTCCCTGACATTTGAAATGTACGTTTGTATCATTTATTCTCTCAATGAGAAAAATTACCAAAATTATTTGATTTTAAGACTTTTTTCTTGGCTATTCTGAACCCAAATAAAAAATGAAAAATATAAACGTGAATTGAAAGATGACATCTCAAAAAATGTCTGAAATTGACCCATCAAATCACACCCGATGTACTTGTCAATGTTTTGGATTCCACAATGCTATGTAGGTACTGCTATTAAACGCCTCCGTCAAATATGCCATTAGATGGCGGGACAAGCAAGCGTTTTCTTTGGAAGTACTAGGTGTGAAAACTGTTGCATTCAATAGGAATAGCAAGTAAGGCTAAATTCTATCAGGTCATACCATTTTCCTAGGCTATCTTTCTCGGAATTACAATGTCCCCTCAGAGGTTAATTTGTGGTTAAAGGATTGCATCGTCATGTGGGTTACCGAGATGGAACATACAGTTCTGTTCTGTTCTTATTGTATTCAAGTATTAATTACGCATCTAGTGATGTTTTAAACGTTACTTAAGAAACGCTTGAATTTATGCCTTTTATTTCCGAAATAACCGTCATTTTGCCGCGAAAAAACGCCCATATCTATTAGCATTGTGCTAGTATTGTCACAAGATGTTGTAGTTTGGACATTGATGGACACATGGCGCAAGTTCAGTTGTCAAATGGAAGACAAAATATTGCCGGTTTAAAATTTAGAGTGAACAATACAATTCTGAGTCATGGAATTTTCAGCAAGTATTACATCATCGAATAATTGAATAGAAGGAATATTATCAAATTGGCTAATGATCGGTGTATTGTGAGGCCATCTATTTTTAAATAGTAAAAGCTGTTCTGTCGGTTTGACACTTTGCTATAAACTCATTTTATGAAAGAAATTGCGACAGAATTTCGATCAGTTCGGTACATTTCATAAACTGGAATAATTTTATTTTTTCATTTATTGCAAATACCGGGTGGCTACGAAAGTATTGCCTACGGAATATCTCAGTTATTGTATGAAGTAGGTTTGTGAAATTTGGAGCGTCGATATAATGACATAAGAGCTAAAATTTTAGCATATTGACATGTCGAATTTAACTTTCGGTCTGACCGGAAGTAACATCAACTTTCTTATTTTAAATGGAAAACCTATTTTTTTTTCTTTTCGCTTTATTCAGCATTCAATTCCCTTTCTAATGACATATCACAAGTAGGTATCTAACCAGAAACTAGATCGGAAAAAAATTAATATTGAAATTCACCGAGTAGGCCGTGGAAGCAAAATGAAAGCCAAAAATTGAAAAGTTGGCTATGGAAACCATACGTCACTTGATAACAGTTGCTACTACTGTGATATTTTATTTTCATTCGTCGGCGTTATAAAAAGCCGCCAAAAAAAATATTGGAAAAATTGGGAAAAAAACAATACTCTGTAAGGTCCATAACTTAAATAGGAACATACAACTTTTTCTTGCCTGTACTATTCAGCATAACCATTCCTTTCTAATGATATAATAGAAAGTAATTTTTTGAAATGAAATACCAAAAAATCCAATTATTATTATTCAAATAACAAAAAAAACAGATTTATCGAAAAAAAAAATTCAAATTGATAGGATTAAAGATAAAATAAATTCAAAACAAATGTTCGAAATGCATTCCCTCAGCGTCAATACATTTATTGACTCTGGTGATATTTTCATGTAAAACGTTTCTCAACATTTGGGCGTGATATCTTGGAAAGCTCTACGAATTTTTACTTCTAGCTCATGTAGAGTTGTAGGCTGTGTGGAATACACCCTATTTTCAAGATGCCCCCATAGACAAAAGTCGCACGGAGTGAGATCAGGTGACCTTGGTGGCCACCTGACTGGACCATGGGTTGTTATAAGTCTCTCTTGAAAGCGATTTTGAAGATCATTTCTCGCTATTCTTGAATTATGCGGAGGGGCGCCATCTTGCTGGAAGTACATTCTCTCAGTTATTTCCGCTGGTATCTCTTTCCAATATTTTTTGGCGGCTTTTTATAACGCCGACGAATGAAAATAAAATATCACAGTAGTAGCAACTGTCATCAAGTGACGTATGGTTTCCATAGCCAACTTTTCAATTTTTGGCTTTCATTTTGCTTCCACGGCCTACTCGGTGAATTTCAATAATAATTTTTTTCCGATCTAGTTTCTGGTTAGATACCTACTTGTGATATGTCATTATAAAGGGAATTGAATGCTGAATAAAGCGAAAAGAAAAAAAACTAGGGTTTCCATTTAAAATAAGAAAGTTGATGTTACTTCCGGTCAGACCGGAAGTTAACTTCGACATGTCAATATGCTCAAATTCTAGCTCTTATGTCATTATATCGACGCTCCAAATTTCACAAACCTACTTCATACAATAACTGAGATATTCCGTAGGCAATACTTCCGTAGCCACCCGGTATACTTTAATGACTGTTGAGTGTTATGACTTTCCCATATTTTTCAAGAAAACCCGTTTTTTTCCGGGAAATCCTTAGGGCACTGAAAACCCGATAATAAAAGTCCAATAAGTTCATGTTTTACATACTATCCAAGAACCCCCCCGCGCGTACGGCAGAGGATAACCTACATAACATAACAGCTAACAGCGTAGGGCCTGCCATTGAGCAGGTATGAGCAGGTTTGCACAGCTCTCTGAAACACTCAGTCAGGCAGGAGCGAACTATCTCTATAGAAAGCAGTCCCCTTACCCTGTGGCGAAGTGATAGTTTTACAGTGTTTTATTTATTTATCTGTTGTAATGTCACTATAGTTTTTTCTTGAATAATTCTGAATGATGTCTAAAAAACAATCTAAAAACATAGTTGAACAATTATTATGCCCAAGTGATGTATGATTCAGAATTAGATGTGCATGGCTTTGAATTTTGAATATTTTTTTTTGTTTCAGGCAAAAACCGATGAGCTTTTAGCAAACGAAAAACTATGGCTGGACGCGGAAAAATTATGGCTTATGCACAGGGGTGGGTTTGCTGCGGCGAGAAAAGAATCGGGATTGGGTCAGGAACAGGGAAAATTGATGATCAAACTGGAATCAACTGGAGAATTGCTTTGCGTCGACGAAGATGACATCGAAAAGGTTTGTGGATTATTCATACCGTAAAAATATTGTCTAGGAGTTTATTTACTACAGATTTCAAAGAAGTTTTCAAAAGCTTGATATTGTATTTGAAATAGCTTACAAAGTAAAAGTTTGTTGAGATAATGTATATAGATCTTGTCAGCTAAAATGCTAAAGTGACAAGGTCACCGAAAATGGGTCCAGGTACAACAAAATTTCAGGAATAATATGCCAAGACGATAGCACGAAAGGCTTTTTTTATACTGGGTATCCAGAAATGTTTTCCTTTACTCTGTGACGTATTGGAGAAATCAAAAAATATCACCAGTACTTCATATTATGATATTCTTGAGTGTATAACGGTCTCAGGACAATTCAATTCAAGCCTCACCGAAAGGAACCATTGCAATGTTAAGGATATAAGATGGCTGAAAAATTCATCTGAACTTTCCAAGTTATATTATAATGCATCTATATCACGGCAAGTTTTGTATTGTGGTGAATAGACGTTACGAAATTACCAATAACAAAAAAAATCTATTCGATTAGGTCTGATAAACTTCAGATTTGTTCGGAATCCACTCTCACAAAAGCTGTAGTTCTCAGATTGCTCTTGTCTATACACGCTCTTAAATGGACCTTTGAGAGCTTCATCCGGAAACCTATGGGATTAGTAAAACATAAGTTATAAGAGATATTTTATTGAATTTCAGTACATCCATACGGCCCATTCGAGCCACCACGGCCTATTTATTTTAGCAGTTGCAATAATTTTCTCAGTGAAAAACGTTGCTCAAGTAGATGGTATATACAGGGTGAGTCAGAATAAGACAGACAAAATCCGACTAAAATGCATCCCCTGTGAGATACAGGGTGTCGAAAGTACGAAAAAAAATTAGGTCTATTTTTTTTTTTTCTCCAACATTCCTGAAGCAAAATATACCAAACTCGGCACACTAATCAAAGTTTATCAACGTGATAATTGGAAGTTATAATTTTTTACTTTCGTAAACCAGTGGCGTAGTTACGTTGGTATGTGGAAATATTTTCTTTCATATTTTCTTTGGACAAGTGAACATTCCATCATGAATAACTTCAAATTATCACGTTGATCAGTGTACCAAGTTTGATATTTTTTGCTTCCGGAATTTTGGAGGAAAAAAATTTAATCTTTTTTTTTTTGTACTTTTGACACCCTGTATCTCAGAGGGGATGCGTTTTAGGACATACCTTGATAGGAACTTTTCACCTCGAAATGAGGTGGGGAATCTGTAGTCGGAGTTTGTCGGTCTCATTCTGACTCACCCTATATAATTCAATGGCCGTAGGCAATTGCCTCATTTTTCCACTTTGTGGAAATGCACGGAAAAAAGAGTATTCTTGACGTCCGTCGAAATATTTTATTTTTTATTTTTTTCTTTTCGTGGTTCCAAAGACTTGTTACTCAGTAACGGATACTTTCTAGAACAATATTAATTGAAGTAATTTTGTGTTGTCATGCATTTTGCCAAATTTGCGATTATATATGACTTATGATTGAACTGGAGACACCTGCCTACTTGATTCCGAATAATTTATTATAATTTAATTATATTATTAATTAAGACTCAGTTTCGAATTTACTGTTAGAGGGCAGACTCATCAAACCTTATGTTTATAGAGTGATCTAATTTTCGTGTCCATTTTTGATCTATAGTCCTTTGACTGATCTTCTTCATAAAGTTTATGTTGATAACATTTTATAAAAATTCAACGAAATTCATGGCGATATAATCGCAATCTTGCAGATTACATGGACCTAAGGCGTAACGGTGGTACTTTTTGTAAAAATTTGATAAGTTAGTTGGAACATGAATAAATTTAAATGGACAATCCGATGGTAAATAGTCGAAACGTTTTCATTGTTTTCATTTTTTTCAGGCAAATCCTCCTCAGTTTGACCGAGCCGAAGATTTGGCTTCCCTTCGACATCTCAACGAATCGAGTATACTGCATACTCTCCGACAACGATATGCCACAAACTTGATTCATACTTACGCAGGATGCGGAACTCTTCTTGTGATAAATCCTATGGCACCGTTGGCCATTTATTCAGAACAAGTTAGTAGAAATTGTTAATTATTTTTTCTTCAAGAAAATTACAGGTAAATTCCCCTACAGTTTTGGCCGAAAGTCCCCTTTTCCTCTCACAATTGAACCAGACTAGATGGAGACTTGAAACTCAATGATGAGGATGAAGTAGCTAGGGTTGGCAAAAATACTTTGACACAAGTACTTTACCTCTTGAGAAATCATATTAAACAAATGTTCATAGTATTTGGTGCATGCGCCACGCTAGTTTTGTTTTCTTTACACGAAAATTATTATTATGTAATATTCAGATAACATCACATGAAATTGATGATACAAATCATATTTTTTTAAATCTCTTTTTCTTGTAATTGTGAAACTGATGGAGTGCAGAAAATGTTGAAGTTTGTTGGGATGTTCAATCCTCAAAAAATATACAAATCGCCATGGTGAACAATATCTGTCAGGTATAATTGAATGCACATCGTAATCAGGGAAGCATTATTATTGCAAGAATACATGTGGAATGAACTTGATGACCAAATTATCATTGGTGATAAGTTATCCAAAATTTGAATTAAAATAAAATATTACCAAAACAATGAAGTAACTAATTCAGAATATATGTTCCCTTCAGTTTTTCCATCTTCATTGGGAATTTATTGACAATATCTAGGACGTTGAAGAACGAGTAATCCAAAAAATGTATTTTGGAATTTGTTTTTTAGTGTCGAAAAGTAATTTTACTCAAAAATCGTTATAACATTTTTGTAAATTTACTGTCACCTCATCTATTTTCTTCTATGTTCAGAACAAAATAGTAAATCAAACTACAACATGAACTTAATGTAGTTGCCATAAATTCAATATAGAATTTTTTTTCACCAAGATAGATTTGAATAAAAATTGATTGAGAGCGAGTAATAAGAATAAGGCCTGAGTAGCTGTCAATATCTCTCTTGAGGATGCCAACCACTCCTATTGGCAAAACGTCTAGAACATTTCTACAAAAGACTTCAGGCAAAAACCTGGAAAACTATCAAGAAAGCCACGATAGTCGCGAATTTTTTTTTTTATTCCAGAAACGAATCGAATTATTTTTCAGTGCAAAGATAAGATTACCTACTCTTTTCCCATATTTGTGGGAGTTTAGTGAAAATGAATTTTTCACGCATCAATATTTTCAATATTTTTTTGTCTACGCAGATTGTTGTTAATCAAATCAATTCACAACTTAATGCCACTGACTACTAGAGTACGATATAAGCGATCCTTTGATACAAAAATGCTTTCATGCTAGAATCAAAATCAAAAATACTGAGTACAAAATATCCTACTGGAGAAAACTGTAACGTGATGAATATTTATTACAGACACAAGAAAACAGTGGATTCAGTTAGACACAATCAATTAATACAAGTTATGGTACAAGAAATCATCAACATTTTTCTGCAAGGAATTTCGAAAGAGTTAAACAAATTTTTTTGGGAAAAACATTGTGGAGTTGGGTCTACAAAAACTTGAGAAAATGTATCAAGAGTCATAATTTTTTCAATAAAAATGTCCGTGTTACTAAAAATAATGCAGCGGATATTTGAATGAATATTTTTTTAAAACATTTAATGAATTCGAAGCGAGTTTGTAAATATATCTCTGTAACCTGTGGATGTAAAAAGATAGTGTCAACAAAAGCTAATAAAACAACAGGAGCTTCCGTCTGATATTGTTTATCGTTCCACAAATATATCAAGAGATAATTTATGATGCTTTGGAAAAAATCACGAAGTATGTTCGTTCATATATGTCTTGAATTGTAGAACTTTCATACTACCAGGAAATGAAGTACCATTCAATTTTTTCCTTCGTTGTATAATTTATTGAATTAATATTTCATATAAATAAAAATTACGGCCATAAATTCAAATTGCTAACAACAGTGAAATGATAACTTATGGTTCTTGTGAAAAAATCAAAGTGAAAGGGAACAGCTACGCTCTGAAACTCGTCACTAAAATTCATTATTATAACAAATGCCATGTGATAAGAATCAATAAAAGTAGTAATGTATTTTGAAATTATTTCTATAAAATGATTTTATGTTTAGGATTATTAGCATTCATTATAAAGTATAAACAGTTCCTTTTATTGGTAATATATTTGTCTGTTCCAATAATATTTCCTTAACGAGGTTTGAAACTCCTGGATTTGATTTTCTTTATTATAGGTATGTACATTTTCCTCATACCAGTACTTGTTCTGTCTGGAAGCTATTCAATCAATGAATAAATAAATCCGCCTTGGTTCAAAAGTTAACGTGAGTGATAGAATGGATTAAATCTCAATTCAGAGTATCTTCTATTCTTGAATGTTAAAAACTATCTGCAGTTGCTCCAACCAAACATACTGTAGGAGATTACAGTCCTACAGCTGTCAATAGAAGGGATAATGAAATTAACACAAAAGTTAAAGTTTTTCTAGGATTCCAAACGAACAAAATAAATAATTCTAATAAATGTAAAATATGGAGAACACTACAACAAAAGTTTGCTTCTAGAGGTTTTGTTATGGTACATAAAAAGTATAGGAACATAAATCTTTAGTCCCATGGTAAAACCTAGGAACTTGTTTCAGGAGTTTCTAGACAATTAAGCATTTATTAAACTGATAGTAGAAGTTGGAGAAGAAGGTGGCTGAGCTGAGCAGAGCCGGGCCGGCGCTAGCTTTTGTTGCGATAAATAATGATTTTCTATTTCGAATTAACTATCACTAGTAACTTGAAGTTTATAAGGGATAAGGGTCAGTGATCAGTGGAAGTGCATGCTATTCAGTTGTGTTTGTGTCATTTTCTGTTTGACCCCACATTTTCTATTTGCCCCCCACATTTTCTAAGGTTGGCCCAGCCGGCAACTACCGCCATGTCCAGTCCTGATTAGATAACGTGTACATTTTTTAAAATGGTCTCATTGGTCATAGAATCAATATATTTTATAATTTTCGTGTCAACAGGTGGTGTCGCTGTTCAAGGGCTGCAAATCCGAAGACATGCCGCCTCACATCTACTCCATGGCGCAGTCTTCTTATCACGCGATGCAGGCCACCCGCCGTGACCAGAGCCTCGTATTTCTCGGCCGATCCGGATCCGGAAAAACTTCCAATTTCCAACACTGTGTCCAGTACCTCGTCACGGCCGTGGGAACGGTGAATAGATTCCTCACGTTGGAAAAACTGTCCGCCGTCTGGACGGTTCTGGAGAATTTCGGAAATTGCAAGACCGTTATGAACGCTAATGCGACGAGGTGTGTATTGTTATTAATATAATTTATTTTACCTTTGGAATGATTATGCACTTGAATATCATCTGCAAATTTATTTATGACTCGTAAAATCTGACTTCTAATTTATATCACTATCGCTAAACCAACTCTTATTTCCATCTGCACTAATATCACCTCAAAACCAATAAGCTTTGTCTATAAGTTTTTTACAACTTCCGACAATAAAGTATATTTTGACTTTTGACTTTGACACGGATGTCTGTATAACTGCTTATATCTGCAACTAATATGCCGTCTAATGTTGAGCGTCCAACTATCATACCCATACCAGTAGGAGGTTTCTATAGGACAGTTCTAGAAACGCCAAGAGGCAGCGTGAGAGGTCGCTGTTTGGAATAGTTCGGAACAGTCAGTGGCTAATCTAAATGTTTCTTCATTGGTTTTCGTTTCTACTTCGATGTGATGAGTCATGCATGCATCTTCAACTAGCTGAGTTTGATTATCCAAGCATAAGTGGTCAGGTCTACTATACAGGTCCGGCTCCCGCACTTTACAATCATTTACAAACCGCACTTACAAATGATATGTGATACTTGCCATATAGATGACGTCAAAGCTGTTTTTATTGATCTGCCTTTGAACTGAGGAGAGGCAACTACCTTGTTATCAGTCTTCAGGTGGTCTCGCTCTCCAAAAATTCTGCTGTTTGGTTAAAGGGAGCACTTGCCATAACAGTAAGTTGTATGGGATGGGGAAAGGAAAAGAAAAAGGTAAATCTTTGTTTATTAACTACTGTCATTAACAATTTCCCCAATAAACGTATCACTACTTAGTGAACCTTTTCCTTTTCATCATGCTCTCTTGGTTGATGAATATATGCAAGGAACTCTTTGTTCGCAGTATTTATATATCAGCGTATTTTTTTCTTGTAGAACCTTGAACTTGACTAAATTCTGTTGAATCCGAAACATGTACCTCTTGATGGCACTTGCAATCGAATAAAAGTTGTGGAGATGATTTTGTGACTTCCTCAAGGTCTTTTCCTTAAAAGGAAAATCAAGTTGTTCTAGTAATTTTGGAAAGACATAATTTGAGAAGGGGAGAGTAAGGGTAAGCCATTGTTATGTGAGAGACTGTTTTCCTTGCATTTATTTTTAATAAGCCTACTCCTATGGACTGGTTACGGGATTATTTTGAACAGATCCCATCACACGAATATGTGAACCTTGTCGTATTTTCAAATTAATTTTTTTTTTATTTGTTGCAGGTTCACGCAGATTTTCAGTCTGGATTTCGATCAAAGCGGTGCAATAGCCTCGGTGAGCATACAAATTCTGATGTTGGAAAAAACGAGAATATCGAAAAAAATCGAGAACGAAACGACTTTCCACATAGTGCTCCGACTGTTATCAGGAGTAGAAGGTAGCTTGAGAAAAGAGCTGTTACTGGACAATTTGTCAGGAAACGAAATCAATCCCTTCATGAATCTGCTTCAGAAGCATGAAGACAAGCAGAGAGCTCAGCTGGAATTCGTGAAGGTTTGCAATTCATTCAACGTATTGGGTGTGACGGCAAACGAACAGAAGCTGATATTTTCGGTTTTGGCGGCAATTTTTCATTTAGGCTGTGCTGGTGCTGTCAAAGGTGACTTCTATTTGCCATAAGATTAAAATTAGATGTTTTGAATTCACTACTACTACTTTCTACAGTACACTTCATTTAAAATAATATTCATTCGTTTTGTTGAAAATTACAGTTGAAAAAATCAGTGTACAATAAACAAAGAAAAAGTCAAGGTTGATACTAAGAGGAAAATCGAAAGGTATTAAATTAGACAAGAATACTCTGCGCAATGGCCGGTAAAAACTAAATATGCTGGAGCTGCAAAATTTTACGACTCGCACTTTTTCAAATTTGTACCCACCGCCCTTATCTACATTAATAAACATTTATGTCTTCAACATGAAATGGTATATGCAGTATCATCACGAAAGGTATCAACTTTTCAAATCTCAAAGTTTTCATATAGAACATCAGCTCTTTTTTGTCATCGAAAACATCATCAGTTAAAAAAATTCCAAAACCTAAATACTTGATGCTATTTTTAAGCTTTTCTTCATCTCACAATCATTATGCTTAAACCGACAATGTTTTACTTGATTTGAAGTCAAATTTGAAATGCAATTTGCTTAGGGACTTGCAAGTAATGTTATTTTGTACCTTTGTCTATAGAAAACTTAACGTTTTCCCAAAAATTTTTGGTATTTTCGAAGAAGATTAAGTGATAAATATGAGTTTCGCTTCTATCAAAGTAGACTGGTTAATTTCTGCAAAATCGAGTGAAGACTGTCTTGAATTCAATGATTCTCATGTATGCAAAAAATCCAAGAAACTTTTTTTTGTTAATATCAGCTTCACAATTAATTGTATTCAGACAAACAACAGTAGAACACACAAAAATATCACAATTATTTTTTCACAGAACAAATCATATATACATTTTCAATAGCAAGAACTCATAATCTAAACTTCCTATGTGTTCTAGCTGGAAACAACAATCGTTACCAATTCGCCCATCCCCAGAGTGCCCAAAAAGCTGCAAACCTTCTGGGAACCTCCGTGGAAGAACTATCAAGGGTAATGTTTGGTCTCGCATCTGGCGGAATGGGTACTCCCAATACTCCTAGACCGCCATTCAGAACTCCTTCTCCAACTGACAAAGGCCTGGACAGGGAAGCTGTTGGTCTCGAAGCTGTGGAAGGCATCATCATAGGGCTTTATGCGGAAGTTTTCAATTGCGTTGCTTCGTTGATCAACAGGTGTGTTCAGATATCTGAAAAAATTATTTTATTTGTAAATGTAGCGAAGTTGGAAATAATACTAGGTAAAGTTTCTTTATCTTGAATATTATTGAAGAGTAAAAATTAGTCTTAAGAATTGCAATATGACATATGTAATTGAGAAAAATTATTGTTGATTAAAATTAAACAGAATTTAACTACATATTTGCAATAAAGAAAACATGTCATAGTGATTATTGATTATTTAGACAAAGGTCCATTTACAAAATTATGGTTTATACAAAAATGAAATTCATTTAATTACATCATAGATTATGAGCTTTTATCTTCATATCAGCGGAGATGCCCACTATATGAGCTCCGGTATTAAAGAGGTATTAATACCCAATATAATCTTTTTTTTTTTAATTATTTTCGAATCCTTTGAATTTTCAACAAAGTAAAATAAACTGTATTGATGACATTTTCATTTGGTTGCTAAAACATAAATTGACTGATTTCAGTTAGCACATCTTTCAGGAATATTTCCAAAATATCGATGGATATTCCAACTGATCCAATTGCTTAATTTTAATAATAAAAGAATAAATTATTAGAAAACAAGTACAATCTTTAGGTTAATATATCGATAAAACACTATTCCAAAGATGATTGCAATTTTATCAAAATAAGAATCTACATATCTTTGAAGTTTTTGAACTCATCTGAAGAAACTACAAAAAACAAATTATCAAATCTCTTAAAAGAAGAATCATCTGGAACTAACAATTGATCTATACCAACCAAATGGTTTGCTTGATCTGAACTATCTGCAGAAGCTGATAATATATTGTATAATATTAAAAAAATGTGTTGATTGATAAAATAAAATTGAATGTTTGGAAATCCGGAAGTTGATTGTTATGTATATTAATTTTCAACTTTAAGATTTTTCAACAACCTTAATGAATACAAAAAATATTTTTATATACTCGCACGCAATTTAGTTTGAGAAAGGTGTAATTTTTTCGCACGCTATAGTCACTTTAAGTGAGTAATTCCCGCACTAGTGCAAGAAGAATTTTTCCCGCATACGAAATCTTCTTCAGGAGCGCTCCATAAAATGTTTTAATGCGCTTGTAGAAAAAATATTGATCCTAACTCATACGGAAAGGTACTCTCCCGTACTAGATTGTTTACCCGAACTCAGCATTCCGGTAACGGCAGTCGCATGCGGGAAAGGTACTATTTCCGTACTTGTTAGGTTAAAACAATTTTCCTTCACAAAACGAGTAATTTCATTCCTAGACGCGCATTTCGTTTACCAAGTTAACTCCATCTATAGGAATACCAAACTAATAATTATTACCAAACCATTTGTAATTATATCATTCCAATTAATTACTATAATGAACATAATATGTTACTTGGGTGTGATCATAACCGTAAACATACCTGCGGACAGGTATATTCACAACCACCCACACTGATAATATGTTATTAATCAATTTATTGATATCAACTCAAATACTTAGAATTCAATGCACCAATGCCTGCTTGAACCGTTCTTGTATATAGCAATACTTTTATTGCAATCTAATTTCGTATTATCATCAACAGGATATACTTACTTTTAAATCTTGAATACTGTTTATATGATGGGTTTCTAGTAAGTGATCAGCAACACTGGATTTATTTTCTCGTGAATATTTAGCTAAATGTTCACGAAAACGATTATTCGTAGATCGCTTGATTTGGCTATTATATATATTATCACAATTTTTACAGCTGATTTCGTAAATTCCTGATCTATCTAAAGTTACCTCATAACATTCGGAGATTGTTCGTATATACTGTTATGTACAAGCTGAAGGTTTAGGTCCTGGCAGATAGAATTGGAATCTCTTGTGAGCCATGTATCGTGTGTTTATGAATTTCTTGTTATCTTTAGGTCGATTCCATGATGTTATTTGTCTTAAGGACTTGGTGAAGTTTTTCATTTTCAACAAATTATTTATTATCTTTGGAGATTACCCATTATTAATGGATACCTCCTTGATTGATTTTATTTCATTCCGAAGACGTTCATCACTAAGTGGAAGCTCAATGCCTTATGAACAAGAAAATTGAAACTCGCCATTTTATGCTGAATGTGGTGGTGATTATCAGCGGATATGAATCTATTAGTGTTAGTTGGCTTTCTATAAATGTTCATTTCTACATTTCTACATGTTCTCCATTCCTGATAAACAATGTGTCCAAAATGGCAGCTGTCCATCAACTTCCATCGCTTAGTTAAAGAAAATTATATAAACTTTTCAAATTCTTAGATTATGACTATTATTTCAGGTCAATATCGACACCAACATATACAGTTACCTCAATTCTTCTAGTCGACACACCCGGTTTCCAAAATCCGGCGACATGCGGTCGTCAGGTGGGCGCCTCGTTCGAAGACCTCTGCCACAATTACCTGCAGGAACGCCTTCAGCTCCTGTTTCACCACACGAATCTTGTTGCACCAAGGAACAGGTACTTGCAAGAGGGTATCGATTTCACCTACGACGAGAACGAAAACGAAAATTTGATCAACCCGACGCCGCTGGTGAATTTGTTGGATAAAACTGCCCAAAATACTGTGATAAGGACCTCTCAGACAGACCTCCATGAAGGTTTGTAAATTTCAGTTTAGCTAATAGAAATTCATTATATGAATGTGCTCGAGTCCTAATTATGTTACAATCAAAATATACATTCATCTCTTAAGTGATCCTTTAGTTTAATTGATTTTTGAATAATTTCATTATATTCAGGATGTCACTTGTGTGGATACTTTGGCTCAATTACATGTGTCATCAACTTCCGTGTCCAGTGGATCGGCATCGTTATAACTAAAAATTTTAAGCAAAATCAAATTTTTTATTCAGTAGCAATTGAAACTTTCGGCACTCTCTGTCCACATGCGAGAAAATTCTTACCGAAAATTGGTTTTCGTATTTCCAAAGAAACTAATGCCCCAAGAGCTACTTCCTTCTTGATTCGAAGAATAAGTATAAGTAATTAAAGAGGTAATGCGGTCTCCTTCTTTGGAAACATGCCTAATTCTCAAAGGTTAGATGAATTGATAATGGATGTTCCTTTCAAGAAAACCAGAAAAGAATTCCTAGACAAACTCATTTAGAAAACAATGCATAAAAGGAGAACCCTTTATCAATGTTTTTGGTCTCAGTGGATTGATAAACATAAATAACTCCTATTATATAAATTCCATCATTCAATCAGCCCTATGCTGTATCACTTCCGTTAAAAATAACGTCACCGTTATTCACCATTTCCGTTATTTTACTATTGCTTGGTAATAGCAAAATAACGGAAATGGCGAATAACGGTGACGTTATTTTTAACGGAAGTGATACAGCATATGGTTGAATGTCTATCAAACACCAAATTGATTCTGGAATATCTAACTTCAAACGATTTCTTGAATGAAATCAATACAAATTCGTCTTGTATGAACTTTAATCAAAACATGATAAAAAATCTTAGGTCGGAAGTTTTTTTTTTAGGAAAATTCGGTTACGCCCAGCAAGATGCTGAGATACCTACTGGATGGTCTGAATGAAGAGGTGAATAAAATTTAGAGACGCCTACAGAAATATAGACAGATTGGTGAAAAATTAAGTAACAATAAAAAACAGGTTTGGTTGAGATTCTTGATGATAGACAACTCCAAGAGTGTCGGCACCTTTATTGGTCAACTGAATTCTACATTAAAATGTGCATATTTTGTTCATTGTTCTGTCACGTTTGATCCATTTTGGAACCTTTTTTTCCCATTCTGCAAGGAACGGGCCAATTCAGACTATCGCAATGTCTGGATTCTTTTACAAGGCAAGAAATTTCAGACGGCGCCGGCGATGCGAAACCTATATTTGTTCAAACTGCAAAATTAGAAGAAAATGCAAGAAATCTATTTCAATCAATAAATTTCCAGCAATACCAGTTATTCATCTGAAAGGTTTCTCTCCTACAGAAAAATGAAGTGTTAGAATACAATAGATTTTCTTTTAGAAGCATTCGATATAATCAACTCTGCAGCAAACAATACAGTGCTACAAGCTGTAAGATTTGTCTGTTCATAGAGGAACTTTCATTGGCTAACACTACACAGCTTACTGTAGCCACCTTAATGAAGACACGTGGCACGAGTATAATGACTCGTGTGTCATTTTCCCCCAGATATCCTAAACAACACAAAGAGATAGGATAGATGTCGTATGGACATCAGTTATGGATATTTTGGATATCCTCTGGTTGCTGAATTTCATTGGGCGAATATATTATAGAAATCCAATGGACGTTCATAGGCCACCAACCTATACCAATACATATACTTCACGGCTGTCCATAAGATATATAATAATAAATAATAATACTCCCTCATAAACCCTCATACAGTGTAGCCAAAGGCAAAGCCTGTGCGGGTAGAGGACGATTATTATTATTATTTGCCGTAGCGCTCCGGGGCGACTTACTGATGTTTTTGGTGGTGTATCAACTATAGTCTAGATGGCACTGAAAAGTGAAGATTCTCTAAATTCTTATTTCATCCAATAAAATTAACTTTTCAAGCTGTTACCATTGTTGTTTTATTTTCTAGGCGACAGGCGAGGTCTCCTTTGGCTTCTAGATGAAGAAGCCATTTACCCTGGTTCATCAGATGATTCCTTCCTTGAAAGACTATTCACCCATTACGGAGAACGGGACCATCAGCTCCTGTTGAGGAAAGCTCCGGGAAACAACCAATTCATCATCCAGCATCTCCAAGGAACGAATCCTGTTTTGTACAGTGCCAGAGGATGGTTAAAGTGTAGCAGAGAAAATCCTGTAGCTCGGGCTGCAGTCAGTGTTCTTCAGGAAAGTTGCAAGTGAGTTACTTGTGCTACAACAGTTATAAAGAATAAAAAAGTAATTTTGTTGTGGTTCTTATTCTGTTTTGTTTTCACAGGGAGGATCTCAGTAAACTATTTGTTAGCGTAAGAGGACTGGGTGCATCCACTTTCTGTGGTTCTGTGGTGGGCCTAGACGGTTCCCAATCGTTGAGAAGGGCATCGAGTATCAGAAGGACTTTCACTGGTGGTGCAGCAGGGATCAAGAGGAAGAGTATTTGCCTTCAAGTAATGAACATTATCAATCTATTATTCCTTTTTAGTTATTTATGCAACAAGTGCAAAAAGAAAGTGTTTATTGCACTCGACGTGAAATTATCTGACGAGGCCGTTAGGCCGAGTTGGACAACACGTCGAGTGCAATAAACATTTTTTGCACGAAAAAAATTATTTATTTAGGTGCGGCACTAGGTGAAGGAAAATGAAATACGCTATTGAAATAAATATTTATTACTACCCAAATTCGGTTGAGGTAGTAGCTTCTTCTTTTCCGTTGAAATTCTCTGTGTTTGTGGATCTCTATTGCCTCCCGTACAAGTGGTACCCCTGGTTGGGGGCAAGAAGTTTCACGTCCTAATCTGCAGATTCTCGCCTTCAGCCTTGTTCCCATGGATGTTTTTGTGGTTCCTATGTACACTTTTCCGCAAGTGCATGGTATGCGATATACCCCCGCTGCTGATAGTGGGTCTCTCTTGTCCTTTGCTGACCTAAGGCTTTGCTGTATCTTCTTGGTGGGTTTGAAGACCGTTTCTATGTTGTGTTATCCCAACAGTTTGTCTGTCTGTTACCCTAGGGATACATGGTAGATACGCACGTGCAACTATCTGAGCCTCCTCCCTATTTTGACTCCTCTGTTTCATAGGCTTGTTGATCTCATGAAATGAATGCCACGGTTCTTCTAAAAAAGGAAGAATACAACAGCAAAATTGAAGAACTTCTCGGGCCATCTCACTACCGCAGGCCTGAAAGGGACCCAACACAAGCAAGGTTGAGGAATACTAACAAGCTCATGAAATCTTCCTCATTGCCGGAAACCGTACAGAGAACCATTCTCAGAACTGAAGCCATTCCGCCAAAGCTCTACCACTGAGACCAATAGTTAGTGCCCCAGGCTCGCTACACATATCACCTGGCGAAACATTCAGCTTTGCTCCTCCAGCTTCATGAGGAAAAAACGAACTCCTACGTCAAGGATACGACAGACTTTGTAAAAAGAAAATAAAGAACATAACGTTAAAGCCAAGCGATATTCTGGTCAGCTTCGATGTTGTGTGCTTATTCACCAACGTCTCACTGAAAGACTCTCTGAGAGATCTAACTAACATGTTTCCGAATGATATCGCCGGACTCTTTGAAGCATGTCTCACGGAAAGTTAATTTCATTGTAATGAGCAATTAGATGGCGTGGCGATGGGAAGTTCATTCAGCCCAGTGATAGACAACTTCTTCGTGGAACATTTTGAAGGGAAGGCATTCAATGCCTTTGATTTGAAATCGACCATGTGGCTACGTTAAGTGGATGACACCTTCGTCATTTGGAGACACGGAAGGGAAACACTGAACCATTTCCTAGATCACCTAAACGCTCAACATCACGGCATCAAGTTCACCATGGAGATTGACGGGACCAGCGGATAGCATTTATAGATGTACTCATCGAAAGATGTGGCGCGAGACTGACACACAAAGTGCCTTAGGTCAGCAAAGGACAAAAGAGACCCACTGTCAGCAGCGGGGGTATATCGTATACTTGCAATTTGAGCATACGTTTTTTGTCAGATGAAAATTTTACTAGGCATGGTGATTTAAATTTTTCTGGAAATTTCGCAAGGAATAAAGGGCGGTAATGATTTGAGGCAATCCGTGAACACTTCAGTCTGAGGAAGTTTCTTCTCTTCATCCAATATTTGAACATCAATTAACACTAAATAAATAAATTATCAATTGAACGTTATTCGTCACAAATGAATCAACTTCTGAACTATTCCATATTAAAAATTGAGAATCATTAATTATGGAATCCTCCCGTGGGCCAATTCTCTTCATATTATTCCTATTATGAGTAAGTTATTTGTTGTTTTTTGCACATTAATCACCAACAACTGAATTCAAGAATTTTCTTTTTTAATAATGATAATATGTCATGTATTTTTTTCAGACTAAGTTTACAATCGACGGACTGGTGGAAACTCTGCGAAGGACGAAACTGAGATTCGTTCAGTGCATTTTACCACAACACAATGCTGGATTTTGTGAAACAAATGCTTCCCTAATGGCTGTGAAAACGATTGCTGGGCAACCTGAAGATGGACTGATCAATGTACCGCTTCTCAGATCACAGGTGAGACTGCAATTTTTTATGTAGTTACACAGAATAATGATTCAAAACATCCAATTCCTAGAAGTACACTTATAATGATGTAAGATATTCAAACACAGTCCAATGAATACAGCAAGTTACGCATCACTTTGCGTGTCACAAAAGATGTGGAACATTTGTTATCAGAAAAGTTGTACTCATCTTAGTTTCCAAGATTTTTATAATGATACTTTTTCAAATTCAAAATTTTTAAACATGACCTTCCAAAGTCTGAATATGCAAATGTTCTATCAATCAAATATATACAAGTGTGAAATTCAAGAAATTGAAACTATCCAAGACAATATGAAATTTTAACTGTTGAACAATTGTTTTATAAAGCATCGACAGCTTACATAAGAAAAAATCTACAAATTGAAAATCGTATACATCATAAATATGAAACAAAGAATAAAATGGATGGCTGGATATCAACTGAAAAATTTTCTACAACTTTAATGCAACAACATGCCATTTATATAGTTAGAAAGATTTATAATAAATTACCTATTTCTTAAAAAAATAGTAGTTATTCTGGATTTAAAAGTAAAATCAAACTCTGGTTGATTGAGGATTCCGAATTTTTTTAAAATTATTTGTATGTGAAATAATATCATTATTATTATTTTTATTACTAATATTATTTTAAAATGTACCTATTTAAATTGGTGGACCATAGAATAGCAGAATTATTTTTGTAATATCGATAAATGAAAAAACCAGTAATATGTAAAACCAACAAAATGGAGAATCAATTATGTTTCAGAATAACATTTTATAGGTCTTAACAACAGCAGAATTGAATAAAATAGAAATAATTTATGATCCAAATTGAAATTCATCTAATATGTTTTTATAAGAAACAATAAAGCATCATATGCGAAAACAGTAAAACCACATTTCATATGTCTGAATTCGGCAAGATTGGAAAGTACCGAAATGAGAAAATGAAGTAATTGCAAATCTCAATAACCTAAGCTCTTCAAAACATAAAACGATCACGCTCAAAAAATATCGAAATGTAATTCCATCAAAACAACATATAATCGTATCTAAAAACGTAAATCCAACAAATTATCTGAAAATGAATCTGTAGTAACATGAAATCCTTGGAAACAAAATGTGTCAGACTGAAAACGGTCAGAATCGAAATCTAGCAGAAATTGTGGAGGGGATGAGCGAATTAAGAACCATGCTTGTAGAGAACGATCGACTTGCTAATTGACCGCACGCTGCTCCATCTCTGAGAGACTAGAGCCATCCGCTATCCCCTCTCCAAACTCTGATATTTTTCGGTTCTGTCCTTTTCGATTCTACTATTTATTCTTCTGATTATTTTCAATATGGAAATTTTAGGTCTTGTACTCTATGGATTTGACGATTTTAATTCTTATAATATTCTGTTCCGATATTTTTCCACTTCTACAAAATATTGATTTTCTGATTTGCTGGTTTGGTCAAATATATGTCTTCCCATTTTCTGTCATTCTCCTTTGACGGTATTACAGTTTTATATTTTATATTCTTGTAATGTTCAGTTCTTCGAAAGATCGATACGATCATTTATGATTTTTAGATTTTGATGAATATCCGTTACTGCAATATATTGATTTTCCAAATTTCTCGTTCGATTATTTTCGATTTCTTTAAAATTAATTCTGAACCATTTCGCTTCTCTAGAATATCTTTACTGGATTTTATTGGTTCGATACTTTTAATTCATAGTCAATTTCAGTTTGAGATTTTACTTTTCTGATGGATTATATGTAATCTTTAAATTTTTTGTCATTCTTTTTATGTATTCAAAATGTGACCAATTATTAATTTTTACTATTTTTCTTTCTTTGTATGTATATATATTATGATTTTTCAGTATTTTTATCTATTATGATATATAATTAATTACCTTAATTAATTTTACATGATCATGGGCAAGTTTTTAAACTTATTTAATCATGTTTTCATGAAATATTAATTACTTTTATTATATTTGAAACTATGTATTTGTCATTTTTAAATGAATAAATAAATAGAATAAAATAAATAATAATAATATGAAATAAAACATTATATAAATGTTGAGACTTTGTATCTGTTTTTCAGGTCGACTTTGAAAAGTTATCGGTAGCGTGACGTTTTTTTAGAGTCCCGCAAATTTTTGGGACCGACAACTAGAATGAGAATGCCCTGAAACTATTGTCGGACAGTGTTGCCACCAAATTGATAATCTATATTTTATGATTTTTTAACTTAGCTAAATGGGAGGTTCTGAAATTGGAGGCATATCACACAATAGATTTTTAACATTTCCATTCATTTGTTCACATTTTTTGCAGATAAGAGGCGGTCAAATACTAGATTCAGTTCGATTGTACAAACAAGGCTATCCCAACTTCCTACCGTTGGGTGAGTTTCGAAGAAAATTTCATTTTCTTGCTGGCGATCATAAGGTGTCGAGCCCTGTATTGGACGAGAGAAAAGCAGTAGAAGATATGTTGTTGGCGATGGATCTGGAGTTGTCTAGTTATAGGGTTGGTCTTAGTCAGGTAAGTCAGTTTTTTCTTGCCCTGCTTATTCAAATCAGTTGTCCAATTATTCTTGAGTATTTCCACAACAAATATATATTTTTCAAAAAATTTGTGTGGTGTAATTAATATTGCAAAGAATAAACAGTCTTTGATGTGTATGCAGCTTTCAGAGCAAGTGTGTGTAGTAGCGATTGCCTACTTACAGTCAAGTCAACTATGTGTAGTATGGGTTGTATATTTACAGGGAATTCAACTCTCTGTATATCTTAGGTTCCATTTGCATTTGTTCAGAAACTTGGGGAAATTTAATATGAAATTAAATTTTTTATCAATTGACGAAGTTTATTCAAAATGTTAAATATGGAAGATCATTATTGATCACCATTCGCAATTTTTAAGAAAAAAGAAGCTTTTAAACATATATACATCTCAAAATATTGAATAGTTTCATGAGCATCCTTTTTGAGGACTATTGAACATGTAGAGTTATTATTTCAAATATTTCATTGTTGTTTTTTCGGCTATAAAGTTTTTGGAATATTGAAAATTCTGAATTACAAACAGGTAAGTCATAGGTACTCATCACTCAATTTTGTAATCACTATGCATCCAAGCCACGACGCATTCAGTTAATGGAGCGTAGAAATAAAGAACTTTAAAATAAAAGGTCAATTCTAGGAGAATACATGTGGTAAAGATCTACTTCCAAGAATTGTTAATCCCCTCGTGGCAATAAAAGGAAGCAGGTATCTGTTAATTACTACTCAAGAACCATACTTTTCTGTCATCAACTCGAAACCAGTCATTATAAACTTGATAACGATCGGAGATACCAAAGTTAAACAACAATTAAGATATTGAAAGTGCAAAAAAAGTCAGTTTACATATTTGTCTGTAACAAAAATCAGTAAGTCGTCCTATAGAGCTACAAGAAATTATAATAATAATAAACATAATACTCCCTCATAAACACTCATTCAAACTGAACTTGAATATTGTAATTTTAGATATTTCAGTGGAATGTAATTTCGAATTTTTAATATAATATCAATTATATGAGATATTTTTTCCGAAGATTTCCAATTTGGCATTTCCAAGAAAGTTGTTTTGAAATATACCCAAAAATTTTGTCGTTTCGGATTATTTTATATTCTATTCATTGAGAACGAAATAATTTCTTCATTTTATTTTCGACAAAAACAAAGGAAGATTCATCAACAGTCATAGTCAACTGATTGTTTAACAAAGCGAAATAATTTTTAAATTAGCTTGAATATTTTCGATTATTTCATTGTCATTATTTCCAAAATGAATTAATGTTGTATCATCTGGAAATAATTCAAGGTCACCATGCCGATCAAGATTATTGAATTTATGTGTATGAGAAACAAACAATACAGTTCCAAGGATTAAACCTTGTAGTACACCACATGCTATATTCCCTATCAAACTTTTTATTGTTTCCTCCCTGATGAATAATTTTTGAACCATTATATGCAGAATCCCAATAATTAATAATTTACCTAAAAAAATTTTTTGGACATTTTCATTTGGCTTTATTTGAATATTATGTGATCAAGAGAATAGAAGAGAGCTAGTTTGCGATACTGTTTTCGCGATCTGAAACAGTCTTAATTAATATTCAACCCAATTATTAGTATTTGGCTAATGAACCAACCAACACATTAAAAAGAATAATTAGATGTAAATATATTTCAAGGACGTTTTTAATTTTTGAACGGTCTAGTTGAAAAACTAACATTTCCTCTGAAAAGAAAGCAAACCAAAGTTAAATCATTTCATGGGCTATTGAAAAGATTACAACACTTTATTAGCAACATGTCTACATAATTTCTTTTAATTAACGTTGGTTGCATCCTATCATAGTGACCAATTAAAAGTAATGGATCGATTGCATGTTAGATGATGCTTTCAATAATGAAATCATAATTGGATTATGTATCATGGATCGTTATTATGTACAGGGTGCTCAGTAATTACAGCTAATTTGTAAACGTCTCTCTAGAAAAATCAACTGGTTTAACTCTGGAATTTTGCTAAATATTTCTGTGTCGAATACTTTAATATCGGATTAATCTTATGAGTGAGTATCAAATCGAGTAAGAATGAATTTGTCAATTTGCATGTTGTTTGTATGTTGTATAACTAGTGGAGGTTTGAATAAATACTTTGGCCTCCCCAATATAGGATAAAACTGAGAAAGATGTATTAGGTATAGGATAGGTGGCGTACCTTTTATGATGTGAAGGAGACTCGTTGTCTATAAATCAATATTAACAATGAGAAGAATCGACTGATGATTGATAGTCACGATTTTACCATGCTTTTCAAATATTTGCACCAACTTATATTCTACTGATGCCGAATCGGTTGATAGAACTCTTCTCGATAGCCATGATACACTTGAGATAAAGGCTGTCACTCAAAAATTATAAGTTAGAATGATAGTATGTATGAACTAGCACTCTAAATGAAGTTTACGACATGCTATTGTGTCCCCCTGTCGTGAAAGAATTCAAATTTAATTTTTGGTCTGGTCCTTCTTCGTCGGTGAGAATAACAGTCCCGGTCCGTGTTAAATCTACCGAATGAAGTTTTCATTCTTATTTCACGGATGTATCAAAGTTCGAAGATATTGAATGCACCCAAAGGTATAGCAAATTCAAACAGAATACGGTAATCATTATTATTTGCCTTAGCGCTCCTCCACATCTGATCTTTAGTGGCGCTCCCACATTTCAGACCTACAACACCACCTCGGATGGTGGGAACGCATTATTAGCAATCGTTACACATCAGAATACATCTAGACACCCCACATCGCACGTCTGTTGATAAGTGTTTCTTTTGAACCGGGTCTCGAACCAACTTTCTATGCTAACTGAAATTTAAGCGGCTGGTCCGATTCTGAAAACGCCGTTGTTCCGAAGTGGTTAAATTTTTTGTTAATATTGGTTTTTTTCTTTAACCAGCTGTCGTCCCTCTACGAACGACAGCCCTCAGAAGTCGAAACTTGTGCGAGCCAAGGATTAACGAGGTCTTACCTTTTAACGTGCGATTCCTAGCACTTACATGGAACAAAAAATTCAGAAATGATTGGAAATCTAAAGTACCTACAGTCGTTTATAAAAAGCATTTGGAATATTATATTTGTAGATATCTGAAAATGATGAATTTAGTGTGTGTGTGGTTTTTCTCCAACAATGAAATGGTGTCACTGAATGTTCAGCTGAAATTTCAGTTTTATTCTGGGGCAACGCATCATTTTTTTTTTTTAATACGCACGTTTATTATTTGATAACGAATAAGGAATAAACTACTTCTCATTCTTAACTCACTGGAATTGAAAACAGGCCACTTATATCCTCCCTATTACAGTCTCCTAGCTAGATAGTCACATATTTAAAAAAAAAAATTAAGACAAAATTGCTGAGAAAATTTTGAAAGTATGTGATTTCTCTTTGTCGGTCATCAACTATTTTGTTACACTTGATGACGTTCAAAACTTGCTTGATTATTAAGACAAAATTGGCACTGGTTACTTTCATAAAACGGAATTGGAATTGCTTTTAGCGGCTCATTCTTGTTGTATTGCCTCATTGAATATTCGAGTGCCTTCGACTCTACGGACGGTGCAATGACCTCGTTGATCTTCAGCAAGATTCAACTTTCAACCGATCTAAGTGTGCTGAAGTACTCGATCAGAAAAGAAGAAATATTGGGTCGTATGCTTTCACCGTGAAGTGTCGGTTGGACGAAAAGACGCAGCTCTAAAAATAAGATATCTCAACGTCCAATCTCATATTTATATGCAATGTTTGGGTGGGTCAAAAAATGTATAGAAAATCAGTTTGGGAAGAAAATCTTAAGGATTAATTGAATTTGAACCTATATTTTGTGTAGTTGTTGTCTTTCTCATATTCGTGTTTGTATTTGTCTTCTTTGGTTGATTATACAGGGTGGCTTATCGAAAACGTATCGCAATGCAATAAGGGTGGGAAAGAATTTTTCAGCAAAATCCAAAAACATTTCAAGATTGTTTGTCAGGGGGGCACATTTTGACGCAAAAAGCATAGTAAAAACTTCAACCCCATAAGTAGGAGTCTCATCTCAAAAAAAAATTCAAATGGGAAGGGTGGTCAAGTCATATTTCATTAGAAGGGGCTTGTCATCCCCTATACAGTGATGCGTAGTTTTTGAAAATCGATCCACTCCTTTAGAAAATATGGAGCCTCGAAACTTCAACAATAATATGTGACGAAAAATGCAACAATCGATTCAATTGTGCTTTAAAACTTATCGTAGGTATTATTGAAATATTCAATGAAAGAGTTGTATTTCGTGTAAGTGAAATTTATTACAATCGCAAAGCGCTTTCGGCTGTTAAGCCATCATCGGTGCTATACCTGCAAGTAAGTGATAATGGAAAAATAGAAAGGTTAAGAAATTTTGAATTACTTACTCGTCAAGTATTTATATTGCTCCTGATGTATAAATACTTGACGAGTAAGTAATTCAAAATTCTTAACCTTCTTATTTTTCCATTATTACTTACTTGCAGGTAAAGCACCGATGATGGCTTAACAGCCGAAAGCGCTTTGCGATTGTAATAAATTTCACAGTTACGTGTACACAGCTTCAAGAACTTCACATTATTGAAATAAACTCCTTCAAATGAATTCGCTCTTTTTGCCGATTTGCAGATTTTTTTAGGCTCATGTTAGTGAGGAAAAAATTATCGGGTTTCTTTCTTCACGTTTAAGTTACGTCAAGTAGTTGCTAGATACCTGTCGTAGTTAAAGTGTTTTCTTTTTTTTTCTTTAAAATGTATCATTATGGTGTGTTCAATTGGGAAAGAAGGGAAATTATTAAGCTTTTTTTCAAAACGATAAATGTGGAAATCGGGTCGCGGAGTTGTTTTACCAACGGTATCCTGACAAACATACCTCTGGAAAATTGTTCGCGAATTGTTGACAAAATTTCGCGAAACAGGTTGGGTTCATAGCAAAAAGAGGCAGCTTGAAAATTGAGTACTGAATGAACCTACGGAGATAGCAGTATTGGGGCAAGGTGTGTCTCGTACTAGTGACCAACGGGTATTAAAAAAATACAAATTCTATCCTTATAAAATTCGCTTAGTGCACGAACTAAATGAAGACGACTTTGATCGTCACTTGCAATTTTGCGACGTTATGAGTGAGCGAGCGTAAAACAATGATAATTTCTTATTTAATGCGTATTTTTAGGACGAGTGTCCCTTCTTCCTAAATGAGTGAATCGCCACAATTTCCGTTAGTGGGCTAAAACCAATCCAAGGATTTTCCACGAGTCACACACACAACACCCCTAGAAGTTGAATGTGTGGGCTGGTAATTTTGGAAATTCTATTGTAGGACCTTTTTTTCTTCTTGGAAATTTAATAGGCGATATGTACTTGGATTTACTACCAAATGCCACCGACCCAGCTCTAACAAATATCATTGAGAACGATCCCGCATTCAGTGAACAGGAACTGATTTTCCAACAAGACGGAGCTCCTTCGCATTACTCCCAAAATGTGCGCTACTCTTTAAATGTTACGTGCCCAGGACGATGGATAGGATGACGGGGCCCATTTCAATGGCCACGTCGGTCACTCGACTTAAGTCCTTCAGATTTTTTTGTGGGGACACATAAAAATCATGATTTACAAAACACTACCAGACACATTAGAAGAGTTGCAAAGAATAATTATTAACGTATGTCGCGAAGTGACCGCGAATGCTCCAGAATGTACGACAACGGTTTTATAATAACTTGCACCACTGTATGCCGACTGGCGGACAGCAATTCGAGCATTTACTTGACTAATATATACGTTTTAAAGTACAATTGAATCGATTTTTGCATTTTTTGTTACACATTATTGTTGGAGATTCAACGCTCCATATTTTCTAAAATAATGGATCGATTTTCAAAAACTACGAAGCATTTTATAGGGAATGAAATGTCCTTTCTAATGAGGTATCACTTGACCCCTTCCCCATTTGAAAAAATGTTTGGGATGAAGGTTTTACTATGCTTTTTGCGTCAAAATGTGCCCCCTGACACGATCTTGACGTGTTTTTGGATTTTGCCGAAACATTTTTTCCCAACCTGTTGTAATGCCTTGCGGGACTTTTTTGATAGGCCACACCGTATTAATACCACCATAACTTCAACAAAGTACAGAATGGTTTATGACTTTTGGGCGTTTGAAATAAACTTTTCACACGACATTTTAAACGTTCATACTTCGTTTAAAATTTGAAGTTGAATTGCATAATTTGAAAAGGTAAATTCCTGAATTTGAATATTTTACCAAATTTTCAGAAATAGTATATTCAAGTAGGAGTCTGGAAATATGGATTTTTTACGCGCGTGTGACAAATTCTATTGTAAGCTGGAGCAGGAACACAGGTAGTAATGCAAGCACAGAAAAATCTATTTCTGAACGTGTAATGAACATTTTTTTTCAATACTTATTTGAAAACGAAAAATAGAAAGAAAATATAGCATAAAAAGTCATACGAAAGATAATTCGAATATTTTTACTTTCATAACATAGAATAGCATAACATGTAACTACTACTATTAAAGTAAGAATATTGAAAATTATCTGACTATTAATAATAGCAGCTCCAACTTGAAGTGCTTTTAGTTTGAATAGTTATTATTAGAATAAAGGCTTTGCAAATGTTTTGATTTTCTTGTGAGAAGGGTTGATCAGTTTTGTAAGTTTCATCAAACAAATTGAATGTTTCACTAAACAATCAATTACAAAAGAAATCAATAATTTTTATTTAATAATGCTATCAAGGTTTTTTCAGCTCCGGATTGAATTTTCCTTGAAAAACTTGATATTGTCCGTTTTCAGTTACTGTTTGAGTCTTTGAACAACATTATTGAGAAGTGAATTTTTTTTTTCACCTGCTTTCGCATTGAAAATTTCAATATATCGATACATAGAAGTCGTATTTTGTGAAATCAAGTAGTGAATAGTATCTTTTAACATCTAATTTTTTTTTTCTTCTCACCAGTGTTAATACTATTTGTTATTGAACAATTGATTACGATTTGTTCATAATTTAATACAACTACCATTTCATTGATATTTGTTTATTCATCATTAACAATTGAAGAAGATATTGAAATACTCTTGATTAATAGCCTATCTTGTTTTTTTTTCGTTATATAATAGCATTATCATATGTACAGGGTGTCCGAAAATAAAGGAGACAAACTTGGTAGATTTCAAGACCAAAACGTGTCCGCTGAGATGAAAGGCTGGAAAAAAAAGGTTTTATCTAACCGTTAATATTTACCATAGCGAGGTGTTTTTTTTTATGGCCCTCGCAAACTTTCGGCACTGTCCTACAACTAGAGTGCCCGAAAAATATTGTCGGACAATATATCACATTTTTTTTTAATTTTTCTGAAAAAGTTTTGTGACGTATCTTTATTATACATAAATTGATAAAGATTATACAGTATAGTTTTTTATTTCTACACCAAGATTAACATTTCATTTAGTAGTGACAAAAGAACAAAACGTGTTGTTGTTGTTTATTGTGTCATTTAGAATAATAGAAACTCTGTTGACATCGCAACCACATGCACGCATTGTTCGTTTCACCAGCTCCGACGTATTTACGACTTGTTTTATACTCGGGATGTAGTGATTGAGGATTCAGAAGATTTATTATAATTGATACGGATGTAAGATAGCCGCAGAAACGGTGAAGCGCCTACAGATGTTTCAAACGTATCCTTCGATATCACTCGGATATATCGTCAACTCTTATGTTACATAAACATAGTTTTGCCCCATAGCTATAATTATACATTCATATGAAGAACGATCTAGTCGTGAAAGTAAGGACATTTGTCATTTTTATATTCGTGCAGGTATTGAGCTCGTTTGAACTCAACAACGAAAGCTAAATGAAAGTTCCAAAAACTGGTCAAGTAGAAGCGTTTTAGTACTCAGCAAATATTAACAAAATGAAACCTAGTTTTTTGATAAATTGTGAATAATTTATTAAATTATTGCAAGTGCGCAAAATAAAAGTTCCCATTGAGATTCAATATCTACAAATATAACTTTTTTTTGAAGTATAGTGTTGGACAATTGGAAGTTAAATATTTTGGAAGTTTCTATTTTGAGAATAACGCGACTGAACGGAAAATATTACTTAACATGCAATTATTAAGTCTTTTTATTATATGTACAACTTCCTCATACCAGAACTTGTTCAGTCTGGAAGCTATTCATTCAATAAATAAATAAATAAATAAATAAATAAATAAATAAATAAATAAATAAATAAATAAATAAATAAATAAATAAATAAATGAATGAATGAATGAATGAATGAATGAATGAATGAATGAATGAATGAATGAATGAATGAATGAATGAATGAATGAATGAATGAATGAATGAATGAATGAATGAATGAATGAATGAATGAATGAATGAATGAATGAATGAATGAATGAATGAATGAATGAATGAATGAATGAATGAATGAATGAATGAATGAATGAATGAATGAATGAATGAATGAATGAATGAATGAATGAATGAATGAATGAAGGAAGGAAGGAAGGAAGGAAGGAAGGAAGGAAGGAAGGAAGGAAGGAAGGAAGGAAGGAAGGAAGGAAGGAAGGAAGGAAGGAAGGAAGGAAGGAAGGAAGGAAGGAAGGAAGGAAGGAAGGAATGAATGAATGAAGGAAGGAAGGAAGGAAGGAAGGAAGGAAGGAAGGAAGGAATGAATGAATGAATGAATGAATGAATGAATGAATGAATAAATAATTAAATACCTGGTCAAAAGTGTATTTTAGAGATGATATATTTCAATTATTTATGTGATTGAGGTAGTGCCACGAGTGCTCTCAATACTGTCAATAGTAATTCTGTCAGAAATCAACGAGATCAAATTCCTTGGACACCACGTGTCGATACTGTTCATCGAGACAACGTTTTTATTGCTCCTCATATCGTAGGATTTGTATGCTTCATATAGCGGGTGAAATTATCGATAGTATTGTTGATGGCATCGATAGTTTATATTATATTCATTTCGATATTATCAATAGTTTGGTACACGATAGTTTTTTATACAAACGCTAGTGTTCTGCAACACAACACCCCATCAGTCAGATGATCCATGCAAACAAGTTAAATTTGCTTTGAAATATATAAGGAAAAAGCCTGAAGAATAGTAGGCATGGATTATATATTTTTTTAATACAATAACTATAATGTTCTGTGGTCAGACCGATAGTGTATTTTTTCATTACTGCCATCGATAGGAACATGTCATGTTCACCGGTCCATCTAGGATTATGTTGAAAAGTACATAGTGAAAATGAAACATATTATCTCTCAAGGTATGACATTTGGGTTTACCAAGGTTGTACCACAGATTATGAAATCAAGCTCATGTCACTTTAAAGGATTCGGACAAAGCTTGAGAAGTTGGCAGAAAAGTGACAACCTGCCTGATACCACAAAGGACATTGAACTACGTCTACCAGATACTAGGTCAAGGTTCTTGAATGAATGCTTCTTGCTGTCAAACAGCTGATATCCTATTCGAATCGGACTTGAGGACCTCTTATAGAACGTTCTTGTTGTTATTAACTATCATCCTGGCACTGATGAGAGGTAGGTAGGTCAGACGATATTGGATCCATATTTTTCTCGAAAGAATCGATCAGGAAATTCAATTATTAAATGGTAACTGAGAATTTAAACAAATTTAATTCACCGATGTAATGTAATTCTATGTACAAAGCCTTATTGTATTTAATGCCAGTACAAGCGGGCAGTAAAGGGTACTTTATTTCCCGGGTTTTTAAGTGTAAATGATTACTTTGCCGCTTGTCGTACGCGGTATGAAACCAATCTGTTTTTCACACAATAAACAACAACAAAAAACATGAAATAATGATTAAGGCGACCACATAATATGCTCCGTTGTTGTTCACTTCATGCTCCGTTGTTGTTGATGAAATACTGTCAATCAATATCAATTATAAGCGCATAATTATTTTGCCAAAAACTTGAAAATAACTTAAAGTGAACTTGTCTTTCTTTGGAATTTGTAAATTTGAATCGATTAGAATGAAATTGAATAAATAGATATTTTCGATCGAATCTAGCATCAATAAATATTATGTTGTAACCTTATAAATATCGAAAAAATTATGCAAATTGCAGTATATAATGAATACTGAATTATTGTTGAATTTTGAAATGAGAACAAATTAAATACGGGAGATTTAAAATACAAAGCGACCGATTATCGTGCAATAATTCTGTTTCAGCGCTACAAAACATCATTAATGCCTTTCATCAAATTACTTGCAATTGAACTAGGTGATGTTTTTAAATATGCCTAATTGAAGTCTTTCATAACGTTGATCGTATTGTTCGGTGTGAAATATTGATGTAATTGTTCGATCTGAACAAAATTATCATATTTATATTTTTATATAGGTGAGTTGCTTTCAGAATTGAGCTGTGAATTACAATTCTTTCTTGATTTTAATTTTTAATTGAGCTAGACATTTTTTTGGGATAAATCTCAAGTTTTGATAGAAGGTCAAGCTGACATAAAGAGGGATTTGAAAAATATTTGTTGTTTCATTTATATGAAGTATATTTTTGGAAATCAATGATTGGAAAGTGGCAGATGTTTCTCTCCTCTATATACAGGGCTATTCAAATTCGATTCTATGGTAAGAGGTGTGGTTAAATGGGGGCAAAGTTGCGTATTTCAGGGATCAATTAACTGAATTAAAAAACGCTGATCTTCTTCAGTTCTGGAGGAAAAATCGAAAATTTCTAAATTCTTCTTTTTCCTGTATTTTATTATTTTTGAAGATTTTTTAAAACTTTTGTCACTTTCCATTAGCAACTCTTTGTAGACTATCCGAATATGTGAATAAAAATTATATACAAAGTATGGTACAAATTGGGCCACCTTCAACTTTTTATTTCAAATATATGAAATTATGAAATTTCCAAAAATAATTTTGATATTCAAATTATCTTGAATCAAATTAAAATTTCGATTTCCTATTACGGGCCTAGATTGGAAAAACATTTGAGAAATTAGATATCCCAGATCTGAAGAAAATCAAGAATTTTGGTTGACATTTTGAACGATTAGTAAAAGTATCTTAAAAATGTCTTGGTGGGGACCGCAAAATATCCGGAAAGTATTGAATCGAGCATCAGTAACGAGTACATCATTTAATTCAAAAAGAAAAATACTTCAAAAAACTGTATTGTAGTTTTTGAAAGATCCGTATTTGAATAAATAAAGTTAATGATGGTCGTTCAAAAACGAAACGTTGGATAATAAAACTGATATCACAAACCGCGTAAACAAAGTTTCTGCGAAGAAGTGATTTTTATATAGTTTCAACTCTAAAAATGAAAAAAACTAAAAATTCATTTTTTTTTCTGTGGTAATCTTGGAAACTTATAGAAGAAGAATTTTTAGAGATACGCCATAGTGTCAGAAACTGTATGGTTGAATTTTATATGTTCAAATGGAAAACAGAAAAAACATTGCTTGCGTATCTGTATGTAAATGAAAAAATATTGTTGGTGTGTTCACGTATATATAGCATACTTTTTGACTTACCCTGTTAATTCTGTGGCGGGCACTTGTTTATTGAGACACCTGTAATATAATAAATGAAATTAAACTAATCTCACGTTCCAAGTTTCTCACGGTCAATAAGGTGTTTTGAATAAATCATAAAGTCTTTTGTCGCACCATTTCAAAATCTTTAGAAAAACATATTTTTAATGCCCCGCCTATGAATCGTCGAAAGATAAGCTTCTTAAGCAAAAACAGATGTGAACTCATTTGGGTTAAAGTTGTTGTTGTTGTGGGGTGTTCTGAATATCCGAAACTGACATTGACTAGCTCGTGATTTCAGGTTATAAATTGACAAGCTCATGTGGTATGAAGTTTCGGTCAGGAATTTGATATACACGGACCGCAAAATTACTAACCAAAGTAACCAAGTATACAGGGCTTCACGATGAGCGTTAGTTAGACGTTTCTGGCAAACCAGACAACGGATCAACCTGAAAATTTGACAGTATGCATAAATGAACATGATCTACACGCCTGAAATAGACGATGCGGCGTTGCCGCTTCTACTGTAAAGTAGCGGTTACTTTGATTTTTCAAATGGAACACCCTGTATATAATATCATATTATGATTTCTTATCACTTCGTCAACAACTTCATATAGTATCTCCCTATACCTATCTCGTACCGTTTGAGAGATATAAATTAATTTTGATTTTGTTTTTCAACAAACATGTACTTTTATAAACGCTGATAATCTTGAACTCTCTGGTACTAAGACGATCAAATTCGGAATGGAGTGAAGTGATACCATAAGGATCCTCACTTCGTAGCCATATTTTTTTCCTCATACAGGGTCGTTAGAAAATGCGGATACTTTGTTCACATGAAAAAATGAGTGGAAGTCAATTTTTCAAATGGAACACCCTGTATTTTTCCACATTTTTGAGCTCTACATTCAATTTTAGATTGACTTTGTTCAGATAATCCTATTTCGATTTCGAACCGTTTTCGAGATAAACTGTTTCAAACAGAAACTGACGTTGTTTCCTTGCATTCATCACTTATTTTCGAGATTTAACATCTATTTTATACTATGTAATATTTCTTTTAGATTTACTTTTCAACAGTCACCAATGAGTCAATTCGAAAGTGATATGTTCCTTAGAAAAAGTTACAATTTGTATGCATTGAGGTATTGAGTGTCTCTACTAGACGGTAGCCTGAGTGGAATAACTTGCGTGTTTGAATATAGAATTTTATTCAACACTGCTTAGATTCTGTTTCAAAAACATGAATTATGACAAAACTACTATATTTATTGACTGACCGACATATCACTGTTGTTATTACAGCCCATTTTGTTCATTTTGTTGGGATCTTCTGAGGATGAAGTAAGTATGACGGTAGCAAGATTTTATTAATTTTTTGTGATATTGAAAAATTTGTAGATTTAATGAATTTAGGAAAAAGTCGAAGAAGCAACTGAGAAATCAATATTGCATTTTAACAACGTTTATCTGCTGAGAATTCAACCATTACAAGAAATATAAGGAAAAAGAAAGCATGAGCGATATAGTAATTTTTGCTTATTTTTAATGTTTGAGTGAAAAACGAATGTTATAATTCACTAGACTGTTTGATATGTATAATTTTTTATAAGGAATTGACGATTAATTTGAGTTATTCAAATGTTTTCAAAATTGAGGAGTTTCCATGATATCTCCCAGGTAACAACAAAAAACCGGTATCATGAGTTTCTTAGTCACAATATTATAATAATTTCCCACCTTCTATGATCAATTTCAACTATTACTTTCTCACGATATGAAGGAATTCTTTAGTGAGAGACTGTTTATATACATTTTTGTGGCAATAATAAGCATATACAAGCTACTACGTTAAATCTTCATGCATCTGCGATAGTCAGTTGTCAGTTTACGTTTTATTAATTGTATCAAAGTCAACTGCTTTTCTGAAAAAACAAAATGTTACAAATAATCGTCCAAACTACAAACGCTAGAAAAATATTCGAAATGCATTTCCTTTTCGTTCATTATCGATTTAAAAATGTTATTTTATTTTGGCCTAATTCTTATGCTCTGATGCCACAAAGTGCTGAGATGAGGAATGAGGAAAGCTGCTTATGTCCTATTACCATTAACCGCGTTTATATAATGAGTTTTAAAACTATAATAATTTATGGATATACGGATTTCTTTATCCAAGCAATATTTCTTGAATGATAATTTCTTCGTGCGTTCACACTGATATGTTTCACATTAGTTCAGATAAAGTTATGGGCTATTAAAAAAATACCATTAGCCTAGATGATGAATCCAGTAAAAAGGTTCATATATCGGGTAAGATTTTCAACGGTTCTACAGAATTACTTCTTTCATAAACTGATTGGTATCATTTAGGGAGATTTCCATAGAGTAAGTTACATATAAAAAGTTCACTCATTTCTTATTTTTCGAGAACCCTTGTGTGATACATCTTTCAGACAATGGATTCCTTAAATTTTTATTAGTATAGAAGGAATATAATGTTATAGCATAGAGTTGTTGATATTTACTTTAAAAATTGACAAATCATATCTCTCCTACAATTATTGTGATGTTATATTTTGTTTGTTTGTTGCTACCTATGCACGCAATTTACAATGATTTACGATTACGTTTCCAGAACTTATGGATAAATGTGTTTTGAGTTCAGATAAATCTTCATATCACTGATTTGTTTGTTTGTTTTGTTTTTTTCATCAACTGGCTGCACCCTTACGAGCAACCCTCAGAAGTACAATTACACTAGAGGGTGTTCCCGAAGGAAATATATCGTTTTTGCAGGATGTTGAACTTGTTTAAATCATTTAACCAACAAAATTGTGAATTTGCTCACGGAAAAAATCGATTATAATTCGGTCTTGGTAATTAAGAAAAACTGTTGATAGATAATGGTGATTTTAGGTAAAATCACTTATTTTTCTATGGTACCATCCAGGTACAATTGGATTATTTTTCATTTTGTTCCTCGCTCTCACCCGTTAGACCCAGCTATTATATTATTAATTTAGTATATCTGGTTACTTCATGCTTAAATAGTATTGTAACGATTTCGAGACCGGCCCTAATCTAATTAATTATGCACCCTCGTTCAACTACAACAGCATATCTGCTGTCCTATCGCCGACAACAAGCTGGAATAAAATCGATCAATTCGATACTGTTCGAAGAGCCATCTAGATGAAATGTTCTATACTCCAGAATAATCGAGAGAGCCGTAGATGGAATCTGCTTGCGACTATATAACCGCTGGAGGACGGTCAGAAGAGTTAGTTAGTTACAGTTCCAGAGTCCGCTGATAGATAGCCACAGTAGAAATAAATTGAAATAGTTATTGAAGTAAATGTTTTAGTGAATAATTGTTGTAAATATTGTTTTAAATAAATTAGAACAATTAGTTAGTGCAGTTTTACTACAGTATTATGTTGTGAATAAGAAAAGACGCGAACCTGCGAAAGCAGAAAATATACTTCTGCGCCTAGCAGTAATTATAGATAGTCTTACTTATACGACAGAAATGGTAAAAATCAATTAGTATCAGATCCCTATAAAAACGTTCCAACTCAGACATCTCTGTTTTTGATTATAACTATCCATAGTTCTGCAAATGGTATAGAAATCAAGTAATTATTAATATATTATTTGCGTTGATAGAAATTATTATGACCAAGCAAGTTTTTCAGAGATATTAATGATGAATTCAAACCATGTTTTAATTAATTTTTTGCTGGAGAGTACTATATTTTTAGAGACCTTTCCAAAAAAAGAAGTATAGATATTACTATCTCCGGGTGACTTTTTTTGAATAACGATAGTAATTTATGAATAAGTTAAACCAAAAATAGCCATACTGTACAGAAAATAATGATCGCTTCTAGTACTCATCCCAAGAAATTGCGAGGTCTACTTTCATTTCGCCGTACACCTAGATGTATGAACATCTTATCTTGTAGAGAGGCAATTTTCTTCACTGACAGATCATCAATCATCGCACTATAAAATATCGTGCTTTCTAACACCTCTTCTTGTACAAGTGCAGCTTCATTAGCTGTTTTATTAGTGTTCTTTTTTTCCTGAGGTCGCATACTGGTTTTGAAATATTACCTATAGTGAATTTTTAGAATAGTCCAGGCAATCTAGACAGAAAAATGTTTTACAATTGAAATATCATTTTATAGCAGTTTATCTTCAGACATTATTAGAACGAATGGTTCCATTGTTTTTCGAAGTGATCGTCTTCAAAATGTGCACACTTTGGCATAAGCTCGATCCAATTTTGGAAACACTCAGAAGTGTGTATCTCAGAAACAGTCATGCATTTTAAAGGGATCATCAGCTTCTTTGGGCGAGAAGAAAACTCTTTTCAAGACTTTTATTTTTGACAGTCGAAACCAAAGATATCGTTAGGTAATAAATGAGCAGAATATGGATAATGGGATTATTGTTTTGTACCTCCAATGTGTGGGTGATGCGATGTTCTCGACTGTTGTACATAATTTTGACGATGACTTTTGACACACATTATTATACACCAATCAGAGTTTACAGTTCTTCGATCCTCTAGCCACAGAAGCAACATGACCCGATTTTCTGAGCTTTAAACTTTCTGCCCTTGATGATGCTAACAAAAAATATGAATTGGGATCACGAGTAAACTATCCTTATTTTTGCTATTATGTGAAAAGTTGCTTGAAATTGAAAAAAATATTCATATTTCACAGCCACCTACGCAACAAATTATTTAGACTATCTATAGAGGGCAGCTATAATTATTATATGCCGTAGGGCAAGGACATTTTTTTTCATGTTGATACTCTCCGGCATATCAATTTACTCTTCCCGGAGTATGTGCTGCCTAGTAGTGTTTTGTTTTTTATTTTCCGTGCGGATGGCGCTGTGACCAACTTAGTTGTGGGTCGTAGCTTCATCCGAGGGGAAATATTAGTTGAACAGTTAATTATCATTCATTTGGTAGGGACAGGGCAATTATAATGTTTTCCAATTTACCCTGTCACTGATGGGAGGCAATAAACCTCGAAACATGCATATCTACAGGTAGACATTCCCAGCCAAATGAAAGATAATCTTCTGTTTAACTAAAAGACAAGCAACTGCAAATGGGTCTTCTAGGAAGAATGTTGCACAAATATCTGTCAGATATAGTTCAATGTCCGTCGTGGTATTGGCTAGGGAAGTAGTTGTTGTCTGACAGATGTTTAATTGTTTGACAGATCATTTCCACGGATACTCATATTAACCTCGGCTCCACACAACTAAAATCTTTCATTTATTCAGGAAGTCATAGAGGTTTTTTCCACAATGTTTACACAAAAAAATCGAATTTTCTTGCACTATTCCCGTACTTTCAAATGATTAAACGTGCTAAAAAAAGTTGAATACGCTGTACTGCCAGCAAGCAATAACAACTTGTAGCTGCTATATCCTGATAGGTTATTTACGATTCTATAATTCGAATGTGAATTCTGAATGTATCATAACTCAAAAAATATGGGATTGACGCAATCAAATAAATATACGGTTCAATCAATGGGCAATAATTTTGGCAAGTTCAAAAATTATGCGAAATGTTAATGCTGATTGTCATATTATGAGAATGTTTAATAACAGGTTTGTGATATTGAAAAACTTTTGAGAAGAATTATTTGCAAATTGAAAATAATTCTAATGACATGTTTTGAAATACGATCCCTACAACAAATGGATCCGTTTAATAAAATATCGTTTTTAAGATTCTGTTTTACTGTGGTTAAACTTTCTTCAAACTTGGAGTAGAGTGTACACAGTCAATACATTTATTCAATCCGGAATGAATACCAGGAACCTTTATAATTTATTTCTGTCCACCTGTTAGGATGCTTCAGAGTTGTTTTCTTTATTTACTTACTGGGTAGGTTTTCATTATTGGTCGAACATCCATCAAAAAATATTAGATCGCCATATTGCAGGATTGACTTTTTTCAACTCATTACCACATGACGGATATATTGTTCAACTCTCAAAAAGTTAAGAAATAAATTGAAATTGCCTCTTATTGATAAAATGTGTTTATTCATTCAAAGTGTAACCTATGATATATAACGTTTTTCATTTTATAGATGATGACCCTATTCCTACACGAATGTATTTGTCAAGAAGGAAAATAGAGATTGTTATTTTTATCTGTCCCTTATCCAAGTCCGTCCCTGTCTTCGGAGCCTCGAAACATCCGGAGGGCGCGCTGGTGTCATTTACCACGATAGTCACTCCCCACATCCGTGGGATGAGTGATTATTGGGTCTGGAAATCATGTGCCCTGAGTAGACGAAGTTAATCAAGATTGATGGAATTTCTGCATTCGTCCGACTAAGATTTCTGCCGTGTCATGGCAAGCCGTTATAAATTTCAGTCTCGAAAGCTGCATGTTTATCATTCCACCAAGTTCCAATATTTAGTCCGTTTTCCGCCTCTTTTTGGACGATGGACAACAAACTCAATATCTCTCGGAACATAAGGATCATCTATACCATACGAGTGTTATGCGAGATGTTATAGGTTGCGACCGCGAAAAGATTGCTTTTTGGCATTAGGCATCACTCGCTTTGCTTTTGGTGTCATCTTAACGCATCACGCAACTGTAAGACCAGAGTATTGAAAACACCATCCTGTCAGGCAATTAGGAGTTCCTCGGTCCTCGTCTTCAGCTCATTTGACTTTTTGCTGAACAGATTCCAACTTGGCGACATTCAGTGTCAAAAACGAGAGCAAATTCATTGGCTCCGATCTCTGCTTTATCATGGTCACTTACCATGCAAAGAAGGAAATCTAAACTCCTAATGAATTTACATGTTCCATTCAGTACCACTCTTGAGTTAGAAGTGTTTACAGCCTCCCCGATGTCTGGGGAAGTACAACTTTGGCACAGGCAATTTAGGCAAGCTCCTGTGCAGTTACATCATGCGAGTTTTTACGTCGAGTTGTCGCAGTTCCTCTTTAGAGTTCATTTTACTACTCCAAAACAGAAGTTTGAAGCTACAATTATATATTGGAAAAATCTAGTTGCAAAATGGGAAAGTATTTGAAGAAACAAAGTCTTAATATTGTTTTTAGGGCAAATGACATGCATATTAAGAGCAATGAAGATGAAATTGAAAAAGTAGAAAATTTTCATATCGGGCAAACTGGTGAAACCTTTAAAAAATGCATAACTCAACATATAAGTTACTATGTAAACGGCACCACAAATTTTAAGTTTGCCGCCCATTTGCTCACAGCAAATAATATTTTTGAACATGACCACAGTTCTGGCAGAATTCCGCCAATAAAAATGTGTGGTCCTGAACTTACACCAGTTTGTTGCAATTTTCAACATTTGATATAATTTCAGTGGTATTTTCATAAACTTGCTTAATTCTTTCTATATTGTTGTGATTCAAATATCCGGTAAGATATGATGTAGAAAAATATTTCTAATGTTTGATGTTATCCTTTCCTTACTCGGTCATTTTATACCACCATAGACATTCTATCTAGTTTCACACTTAATTTCTTACATATAATCAGCGTTTTTCCTATCAATAACCAGAGTTTTTTCTAAGTGTCATGTTCTCGAAAACAGTAATTATTAAACTGAACTGAGATAACACTCTGTATCTACACAAGCGCAGTGATTCCTGCTGAGTCGAGTTGGTGAACCTATCGAAGGCACTCCTTGTTTCTCGACCGGTCTGTCGCTGTAAAATCTGGCCACATGTTCAGCTGTACCATAAATAGAAGAAAGAAGAAGAGAAAGGCGTAACAGGTAGATACACGGCAAAAAAACAAATAACGAGTCGAAGAAGCATTACGGTACTCCGAGATTACAGGTGGGCCTCTAAATCGAATTATGCAAATCAATCTGTATCATTTTCATAGTTATTGGTAGATGCCTTCGTCGATAGAGGCTTTTTAGTTTTATTGGCGTTTGTAACGGATGGGATTTTACTGAACAGCTATAAAAACATGGCAGAAGAGCATGAAATTAGTTTGTAGAGAATAATTTGGCTGAGGAGAATTTAGTTGGAATAACCACCGCGAACTCTTCTTGACTTCAACAACTTAGAAGAAATGAAAAATCTGTAAGAAATATTCGATGTTCTTCAAAAGAATATATTCATTTATGTTTATGCATACTATTTTCAATGGAGAAAAATACATAAAGTTAGGCCAGAAAAGCAGTTCACAATGTCATAAATTTGTTTTTAAGAGATGTGCGACAAATTTTGATTTTTAGAACTGATTTTTTTCAGGAAAAAAGTAGATGGTAGTCAAATTATTGTTCTGATTACGGATTTTAAGACAATTTCTACGTAATTTGCCTGTTAATATGAATTTCCAGAAATCTTGGTTCCATCGTAGCTGTCGTGCAGTGTATATCAACTGAAATGATCCATTTGACGTTATTTTGCACATTTTTGGTATATTCATCGATTCTACAGAATTCATAAAATTCTACGGCAAAAATTACAGATTACATCTTATAGGTTTACAACAGGTACAAAAACTTGGATTTTTTTATTATTATCACACGCATTTTACCACACGCTTCTATTTAGTTCACCTGTATGTTTGTTACCGACTCCTTTACACTTTATACTTTTGACTCACATCAAACGGACATATTTAATTGAAACTTTGTACACTTATCAAGAACCGGTGACAATTCGATAATTTGATGAGCTTGTCTCATTATCCTGATCAGGATCACCAGAATTACATAATCTGCCTCTCATATACTCTGTGTGAGCGCCTTCGCCAAAATTTTAAAGAATCCGCGTCGTGGTTGAGTAATTAAAGGCAGCAAAAAAGTAAAAAATAAATTGTTTATATAGGCAGAAAATAATAATAAATGAAAGATATTAGTACCACTGTGAAAAATGCGTGAGATGCTCGACATACCAAAATATGAAATGAAGCGCCCCACGCTTTTTACACAGTGATTCTAATATTTTTCATTTATTATTATTTTCCGCATATATAAACAATTTTGGCTGGTATTTATCTGAGTAACATACACTGCTCGCCAGAGGCGATGGAAATGTTGATTTTTGGAAAAAATTATATAAAAATACAAGCTCAAAATTTTGAAGAGTTTGTAATAAAGACATCAAAATTATAATCAATGCGTATTTTCGCTGAAGAATTAATATCTGAAAATTCTAATTTGAATCATCTCTCATGGAAACACCTTCGTATTTTCCATAATTATTGGATCAGAACTCTGCAAATTTCAGATTTGGTAGGCATACAGAGGATGAGCTAAATCTTGTCTGGGGTTGATCTGAGTGATAAGCACTGCTTGCCAAAGGCGATGGAAATATCGATTTATGCGAAAAATTATATAAAGAGACAAGATAGGCTCATAATTTCAACAGTTCGTAATTAGGACAACAAAATTATTAACAACGTGTATTTGGTTCTGAAAAACTCAATTTGGATCATTTCTCCTGGAAACACCCCCGTATTTTCCATATTTATTGGATGAGAACTCTGTAAATTTCAGAATTAGACCAAACGGTGATGAGTCTACATCTTGTCTGGGGTTGATCTGAGTGACATAAACTGCTTGCCAGATGCGATGGAAATACCGATTTATGCGGAAGAACAATATTATGTAACAGGATAGGTTCAGAGTTCCAATGAAAAATATGTATTGGTTATAGATTTAATGTCCTGGGTCTGAATACGTTGAAATTTGTTGGCCTATCTACTCCCTTAATATTATTTTTTGCAAAAATCGTTACTTTCATGGCCCCTGGTGCGCAGTGTATTTCATTCAGAAGAACCCCATCAGACAAGATTTAAACTGATCACCGGTATATCCACCTCTCCCAAAATTCACAGAGTTTTATTCCAATAAATATGGAAGACACGGTGGTGTTTCCATAAGAAGTGGGACAAATTAAGCTTTTTCAGAACTGAAATTTTCAAACCGAAAGTATTCAATAGCAGTAAATTTGATACCCTGATTACAAATCTGTTGAAATTTTGAGCATGTCTTGTTCCTATTTTTCACAAACATCAATATTTCATTGCCCCTGGCGATCACTGTATCTCACTTGTGATTTAAAAAAAAAAATTATTAATACATCAGCCTATTCGAAAAACAGTATTTTAGTATCGCAAATGATTTCACTGAAGATAGTGATGACAAAAACCAGTCGCTCAGCAAAATTTTGTACATCATCTTTTTATTTATGTCATCAACATCATGGTAATAAAGAAAAAACCCTAAATTCATCAAATTTTATTGCTTATAATATTATATTTGTTTTTTAATATCCAACGATTTTTACAATATTTGATCAAAGTCTCATAACCAAAAATGGTACCTGCTTCGTACCAAAGGACCTAATCTGATTTGTTTGAATTACTGAAATTATCATTTTTGTCTAAATTTTGACTTGCCTAAGAAGAAATAAAAGACATTTGAAAGACTCATTGGGAAAACCTTATTCAAAGGAAACATACCTTTTGTTGCCAATTGTTAAGTCTCTAGTAAGTCAGGTCTTTGCAAACAAACTTATTTTTACAATTTCACATGTAAAAGAAATATTTTTAATTCTACCAGACGTCATTAAAAACGTTCAACAAATCCTTATTTCTCCTGGTAACACAAGGAACCCCTTGTAAAGTTGATTACCCCTATAGATTAAAGTATGGGATTTTTAACCTTCTCGGGAACTATTTGAGCGAGACTGAGTTCTTACTGTGGATTAGTGAGATTAACTAAGTTGGTGAATTATTTTATGAATTACTTGTGAACCCATCACATCTCGTTCTTTATTGATGAAATTGAGTAGTAAAAAATAGATTGTGTTTGTGGAAAAGACAATATAGAGGTCGCAAAATTTTTAATACACATCGGTAATCGGAAAGGAAAGCCAATCCTGGAATATATATTTCTTATGTCAAGATTTAAACCGATAGGAAAATTCTATACGTCAAAAGAAAATCGTGAAAATCATGAGTGGGGAAATAAGGGGATTCCAGTACATAGTTGTTGGATAAGTGCCTCGTTTTTAAACCATGTGTACAATATATAATAGTAATAAATTAGTAATAGTTACTTGAAATCACATCAATGATCATATGGTTTGAAGACCAATTTGTAGGTGTACAACTCACACAATTACTACAAAAAAAGGAAAAACTCCTAAAGTACTCATTTATAGTCTATATTACAAAAACCATTTTTGTCCTTTATAGCACAATTTGATGGAAAACGGTTCCTCATAATGTATAGAATTGCGGTTCACGAATTTTTCACCACAATTGACCAAGAAGAGAAGATGTTGGCAGCATAATGACACGAACAAAAATCTTGGGAATGGCAGTGCCAAAAACTATTAATGTATCGTTCAAAGATGAAAAACACGAAGCTTCCATAAGAATAATTGAACTGTTGGTCCTCTAAGTCATATTCAGTTCAAGATACTACTTTCGATAAACCGGAAATATGAGGCAAAACGGATTTTGCCGATAGCAGTTTGCATAAAACGATTACGATTACCTACACTGTCTGCTATTTGTGTCAAATCGGTCAAATAAACATCTATCTATGGGTCGCAGGTCAGCGCCAATAGCAGACAAAAGTAGGCGACGTTCTACAATTTGCAATGAGGCGAAATAAATTACTCCAAAAAAATTAAGTGTTTATACAAAAATATGACCGAAAAGCTTTATAAGTATTCAACGCATGAAATTTTTTTATAGATATGTAGGTAGTTCAAGATTTCCATTTTGTACATACGTAAGCCTGCTTAAGTTGGCTAAATATGGGAAACTTTATTATTATTGAGTTTACAAAAAAAGTTATTCTTCATAAAAAGTTCTGCATGGTCTAAAACTCATGATGCAACCATCAGATATTGAATTTTATCAATCTTATACGAGGTATGTTAAAAGATATGAATTTTTCCCAAGAGTAAAGTAACTTTATATTTGCACTGTACTGTTTGGAACCTTTGGTGTAGTAATGAATGTACTGGAGTTTTATCCCAACACCAAACCACTATTTTCAATACCTCGACACGTGTTTCGGTCACCAAGTGACCATCTTCAAGAGGAAGATTTTAATCTTCAGGATTTAAAAATAATGACATCTTTACTTTCTCTCTACATTTATGTGTATAATTTTTTTTTAAATCATTTTCATTCATATCAAAATCAAACCAATCTTCATGGCTATAGCAAATAAGAACTGAGTTCATAAAACTCAATCATTGCCATTTTTTCTAAAAATTATCATGGTCCAGTTTTCTTCAATAAACTACCAGGAAATGTGAAACACTTTAATAAAATCTATTAAAAATGTGTGTTTGGAAAACGCTCTTTATCATTTTGACAATCTGGCATTTTTTTATTAATACTCTAGATATATTTTATTTCAAAACTCTAACGTCAGCTGTGATAACTAAAGTTGTTTAACTACTACTTGTTTTAACTGTATTGATCAAAATAGTTTTGACAAACCCATGAATTATTGTATTTTTAGGGTTAATAAAGGCTAGTGGCTATTGTATTCTATTCCATCTCAATTTCACCGAATATTGTAAGGACTCCATTCAACAAATTGACAAATTGAACCAGCTCACATCCTATCCATCTACGCCCCTGCGGTGGAGAGTTCATGAACAAAAATTACATTTCCGTCTTCTTTCGTTGTTTTTCCTAATTTCTCTGGAACACGTGCCCTAAGGGCCACAGGTATAACTGTTTGGCCAAGACGACGCGCGCTAGCCGTGACCGGTTTTTCCATATCTTCCATTTTAATCTAGAGGACTGGTCTGAAGTTGATTGATATGCACTTGTTTCGTACTTTTGTTGTTAGTACGTATGGTGTGCCGTGATCGATTACTGTTCTTTTTCATCGAAGCCATCTAAGGACGGTGGTTTTCGTTTTTTTTTTCTTCGGTGCAAGCAGCGATGATACAAGCTGTGCTGATATTATCTTTTCCCTTGGGGAAGATCCACATCGCGTCTTCAATAAAATACTGGGTCGGTAGAAGAATTAGCAGTCTTAATTTTTTTTTGTCAGTAGCGGCCTAGGTAAAACCTATGCTGGGGTTAACTTGCATTCGCAATTCAAAGTACGCGTATGTAAAAGTTTCGAAGTTCATATTCTGTAGGAAATATCACTTCATTTCCACTCTATATCCATCGGTGAATACTAATTAATCTCTTTGCATTAAAAAAAGCCGTGTCCATTCTAAAGTGAATTTAACGTCTTAGATTCAAATAACTACAATTTATGATAAATTATACTTGCTCGACATAAGGGATCCGGATCTGATGACATTCCACCAATTCTTCTGAAGATATGCTGTTTCATACTATCTCGACCACTTTTCCATATTTTCAACAAGTTCCTCGAATCCGGAGAATTTCCCGACTATTGGAAACTGTCTTATGTCATACAAGCCTGGTATCAAATCTGATATTAAGAATTATGGACCTATATCTATCCTCAGCACTACCCCTAAATTATTTGAAAATATAACAGATCATCTCCCTTTTGACTCTTTCAGCATTATATCCACTCAACAATATGGTTTTAGTTCTGGAACATATGTCGATTTTCTGCTAGAAGCCCTTGAGAGTGGTCAGCAAATCGACTCTGTTTTCTCTAAGGCATTCGACAGGGTCACCACAAACTTGACCTATGTGGCTTGGATGGGTTGGTCCTCCAGTGGTTAGGCAGCTATTTATCCAAGAGGTCACCGATAATCATAACTACTCTCATGAATTCCATCAGGAGTAGAATTTTTTTATTGATGACATTACTCCCTATTTTCTCCATACCTGCCTTACTATTTGCGGATGAACTTAAATGTTTCAGAATTATTAACACTCTTGATGATACTTTTCTCCTTCAAAATGACCTGGATGACCAATCAATGTGGTGCTTAGCGAATCGCATGGACTTAAATCACATTATGTGTTTTTACCGTTCCCACCACAAAGTCCTATTTGATTATGACATCAGTAGCTATTCGTTAAACTCTGTTGACCAAATTGAGAATCTTGTTGTTATCCTTGACTCTCATCCCAGCTCCATCTCCTGATCCCCATATCACAAATTTATTGTAGTGCAGCGAGCCATGAAAATGCTAGACTTTATCAAGAGAACAACATGTAATTTATTACAGATTCGAATCAAATAATGCTGAAGCAGCAAATGCGTTGATAAATGATGACCTACATAACTTCATTGAAACAGCCTCATCTCATTTTCTGCAGATCAGCACAAGTAAATCAAATGTAATGATATTTGACTCGAGAAATAATAGAATACGTGATGAAATAGATATTACTATAAATAATGAGGTACTAACAGTAGTAGTAAAAATTATCTTTTCGACCATTAATAATTTATTTTCATGGACAGAAAAGGTGATGACGATCCTCACATTCATAATTCACGCAATTTTTTATGCACTGCAAAAACTCTTCATGTAGCAGGGTATGTTTTAGGGTTGAGTGGAAGAGCAACCTAGGGGAGTACTCTACTCCCATAGATTGAACTCCGCCCTTTTCTTCTAATAAAGAAAAAATGTACATATATCTTTTTGGGGTAAATGTTTAATTTTGAAGAAATAAAGGCGATTATTATTATTATTATTATTATTAATATCAATGATGTCACTGCAATGAAACCAGAAACATTTCCTTAGTTAGGTGTTACGTTGATTATTGTTCGACAAATTATTCAGCTTATACAAGGAAAATTGATAGGATTCAGAATAACTTTCTTAGGTGCAAAGCCTTCAAGTTAGGTGTTCACTGTGATTATGCGCTACTGAGAAATAATCTAAATGTATCCACTCTAGAAGTCAACAGAAAAAATAGAGATCTTGGTTTTCTTTTCAATATTTTGAGTGGCAGATATGATTGTCCAAATCTCCTTTCCAAAATTAAATTTTCGGTACCTGTTTGTTATACTAGACAAGCTCAAACATTCCACATACATTTTTCCACTGTTCCAATTATGGCTTCAATAATATTATATTTCGCGAACACTTAGATTAGCAAACTCCCTTGATGAACTCGTGTTATTTGGCGCATTAGTAAGCAGTTTCAAGATTCATATCCATCAAACTAACTTGTAGATGTTTGTTGTGACCTGAAATTATGCCTCTCATTGTACTACTATGATTTATATTTTATTTGCTTGTTTGTATGTTTTAATTCTTTTTCTTGGAAGGGCTTGCCCGTAAATAAATAAACAAATACTCAGTAGAAATTCGATAAATGTTGTAGTTTTTTTATAACTTATAGATTATTTTGTATGTCAAAAATTTGATTAATGGTTCACAAAGCATCACACTGTAAGATAAATGCATTTATCCCTCATATCAACATTTTAGTCAAGAAAAGTTGTTAATTTGCAACAGTCTTTAAAACGTGGCATATTTTTAACTCGAAAATTTTGCGTGCTGTAAGTTAACAGAGATTATGATGCCGGTGGAAGAAAAAATATTTTTTATATATTTTGTTTGCTGCACATGTGTTAATTGTTGTCTGGTGCTTTCCTTACAGGAGAGAGAGGTCAATCTACAAAGATTTGCTTAAGAATAAGGTTTGGTAGATTAGTAGATGGCGTCCTTTTGTAGCATTATAAGCTTTCTTAATGGTAATCGATAGGATTGCTTTTCTGCAACACGAACCACGAAAAGGTGTGGATTTCTTAGGAATATTATAATCAGTTTGGCACTCGACTATAAACATAAAAAGACTCTGTTTTGCCTTGGAGCTTCGGTATTACTCAGCTGTTATCTGTGATATGCGACACGCATAATGCATCCATAACCGTATGATTTTCTTGCGTCTCGATGATTTATTAAAAAGTTGTAATATGATGGAAGTATGTCGATAACTTCCTCGTTGATAAATTATAATCTTTAAACTAACCCACTTTTTGCCTCGCCCTGCTCTCTTAGTGGTGTATCTTCTACTTGAGACATTGGATTCTTCGTCAGGTGTAAAAGCTTTCTTTAATTTAGAAAAGGGCACCTCCTATATATCTCGGTGTAGAAAATATCTACATAGAATTTTTTGGATGTCATCTATTCAAGATTATGCAAAGTGTTCCCTTAGTCTATCGTAATGCAACTACACAGGGTGTCCCAAGTTATCGTATACAGACAATAGGTCGTATGAATAAACCTTGAGCAAATGCTTTAACTGGTATTTCTTGAAAAAGGCTTATTCATTATATTAAGTTATGAGAGGGAAAAACCTATAGTAGAGGCATTTGCTAGCTTTCATTCATATGACCCAATAGAATAGAAGGCGTAGAGATTTGAAAATATATAGATTTTGAGTTTATTTATAAATCCTTGAAGGCAGTTAGTTGAATAATATTTCCGCTATTCAGGATGATCACATGTGAAATTATAAGTTACCCGAAATAAATCTGGGATCAACATTGGCTGAAATATACCCACTGGAATAAATGAATAAGGGGAGCTTTTGGTGTGAATACAATACAAGAAATAGAAACTCCTCAAACACCAAAACTACGATAACACTTCAGAAACTGAAAGCTTACATAGGAATACTTATACTACTCAATATTAAAAAACAACTGGAGAAGGTAGAAAATTTGATATAGGTGGGGATAATTAATGATAAAATAGTAACACTACTAATACTTGTTCGTCCGTAATTGAACGTGACTGTATTTTGAAATATTGTAATGAGCCAGAACATAAGTGAAAAAAATCGGCAAATATGGGCAAGTAGAATTTAACTTCCGGATGTCAGCGAACTCCCGATATGGACTGCGGTCATCACACAATAATCATAGGCAAAGGTTCAGGATGTTACGGGCAACAGTTAAATCAGCTGCCCGCTAGCCATCTGCGATTCGATTGCTTCGGGACTCAAGCAGCGTTGAAAAACTGCTGTCAGATGTACACGGAGCGTACCAGGTGATTGCTCTGTAACTTTTATGTACCTGTTGAAGGATAAGTGTAACATGTAACATTCGTAAAAAGTGACGTTCCAAAAATCATCTGAATCATTTATTATACTCACGAAAACCCACACTCTCCTTACAAAAAATTTACGGAATATATCTGTTGCGAAATTTCAATTCGTGGTCTGCCATCCCCCGACGAACGACAGCCCTCAGAAGTCGAAACTTGTGCGAGCTAAGGATTAACGAAGTCCTACCTTTTAACGTGCGATTCCTAGCCTTGTGCTAATCGATTCAGGCCATTGAAAAGTTATGCTTATACTGCACGGAGTCCTGTGTTATACAACTGTCGATAGCAGATTCTCCTCGCAGCCAGCGACCCCCTTCTTTGATTCTCTTTGCTCATATATCCGTTCATACACGGGGTCAAATACGGAGAGAATTCATGTGAAATGCGGCAAACATCTGATAACACGCATTCAAGCATTTTATCTGTTTGTAGTTCTTTGCATGAGACAAATCTCCGCTTTTTGGGAATAAGCACGATTGACCCCTCGACAAACCAGTCTGGAATTTCTTGCTCCCCTTCTTGCCATGAGTTGAAAACTCTTGCCAGATGGTGGTGGTTGCTCAGTAATGTTTTCAACCAATAGTTCTGGAGCAGCAAAGTTCTTCGAACCTTTAAGGGCCTGTCGAACTTCTCCCGAGGTTATTACTATTATATGTCGATTTCGAGAAGTAACCGTAATGAACAATAATAATTTGATGTGTCGTTTTGTGGAAATTGTGGATTATGCCCATCATATTGTGAGATCGACTAGGTCAACATAGTACGTAGGTATATACTTCGCTATCGCCTATTGAATTTCACATACAAAGGACGGGCGTTTTGAAAAAATTCCGAGACCAAAAATTTTTGTAGAATTCCACAAATATAATAATAATAATAATACTTTTATTGCACACCAAATATTATAATAGTTTACAAAGAAAAATTGTAACATAAATAGAAATGAATCTATTGGGTGAGCAAAGGGCATTTGATTCAGATTGCTGGATACCTCTAGGTAGAGTTACCCCGCATCTGATCTTCCACCAAAGCCTCACTTTGAAAATAAAAATTTTGATAGGGCTAAAAAAGGAGTGACGAACAGTAAGATTTTTGTAAAAGAGAGAGAGAAAGAGAGAAGAGAGAAAAGAAGTGAGAGAAGAGAAAGGGGGGAAAGAGGTCAAGAAAAGGCGAGAAGTGGACACATTTTTTTTTCTATTTTCTACCTTTCATTTCATCAGATTCTCCATGCGATTTCTCCATATGTAGATAACATTTCAGGGCTGAGAAAAAAATAAGTGTTTTTTGAAGCTTTTTCTAAAGGTATTAGTCGTTAGTGCAAAACAGTTAGGGTTCCAGGTGTTTATATAATTAATTGTGTCAGAAACATTATATGAGAACGAGCGCTTGAACAATTCTTTTTTGTGAGCAGGAGTAGTCAAAATCAACTTTCTTCGCAAATTCAAGTTGTAAACGTCCGTTCTATAAGTTAAATGCTCATGTAGGTAAGGAGGACTTTCAAACTTTGTTATTTTAAAGAAAGTGCAAGCTATGTGTAGATGCCTGCGGTTGATCATGTTGAGCCAGAACAAAAAAAAATTATTAATTTCTTCAGCGTTTTTAAGTTGCTCTGGCAGTTCTTTGTTTCCACTTTTGGTAACATTCAGTATTTTAAGTTCGTTCCATTTATCCCTGATATCTTCGTTCTTTAGTTTGAAATTCAGGTATGCTTTTTTCCGCTTTTATAGCTGTATAAGTCAAATATCTTAATTCTTTATAATAGTTCCAATGTTGAGGGAGTTTTGAATTTTTAAATCTAGTTATTGCATTTGAATGATGTAATTTTTTCAGTAGTTCATTCACTACAGATTTTAATTCTATTATCTGTGCATGTAAGTTTCTTCAGTGCGTTTTCTTAGTAAGTCGACCTACAGTCGAGCGTATATTCGACCTAGATAAGGTCCGATTGAATGGCCGAATAACATCACGTCGTTCCGAATCGTTCATTCAAAAGTAAAGGTTAATTTGCAGTTTTTCGACCTCCTAATGCATATGGTCGATTAGTCCCCAATCATTAAAATGCATTTTTCAGTTCCATCAAACTAGGACCTGAACAGTCCTAGTTTGATGGATAGTATAAGTATGAAGTACATCAAATTCATTAGAGAATTATCGTGATTTGGAGGAAGCTCACCAGTACCTATACTGTTGTATGTAGAAGATCGACCGACATTTTCAACATTCAACAATATGATACACAAGTGCTATCCATAAATATTCAGATTATTTTTAACTATATGGCAATCTGTTGCTAAAATTGAATGTACTTGCGGAGTTTTCCACAAAATTCAATTTCCCTCAATGTAATGTTGATAATGTATCATAAAACTCTCATTACCATTTGAAAAAACTGTTAGTGGGCAAAGTTTTTAAAATATTTAGAGATGGCGACAAATGACTACACAAAATTAAAACTTTAGATAGATCAGGAATTTATGAAATTAGCTGTCAAAATTGTGATAATATTTATTATAGCCAAACCAAGCGATCTATGAATGTAAGTTTTCGTGAACATTTAGCCCATGCTAAACATTCACGAGAAAATAAGTCAAGTGTTGCTAATCATTTACTTACTAAAAACGCATCATAAAATCAATATTCAAAATTTAAAATCAGTAAAAACCTGTTAATGGTTATAGAAAATTGAATTGTTAAGTATTGCTATATACAAGAACGGTTCAAGCAGGCCCTTGCATAATAACGATGATGGTCCATTATATTCCATTATATTTGGGTTGTTATCGACAAAGTGATTATTGACATTTTAACAGTTCGGGTGATCCTAACTTGTAAACATACCTACGGACAGGTATAATTACAAGTTAGGATCACCCCGCTGTTTCATATTATGTTAGTCATAACAATTGGATTGATATAAATATAACTCATTTGATACTATTTATCAGTTTAGTAAACCTACTGATGAAGTTCTTCTTTTGTTCTCATTGAGTGACACCACAGCCTTCCAATGCCCCATTTTATATAAATATATGCTCATAAAAAACCCTTCAACTTGATGAAGTGTTTTCTGTTGGCTACCCTGTATATTCTTCAGATCACGGCAGTATCCATTCCAATATTTTCGTCTTAGGGATTACTCACCTGTTTTGAAAAAATGTTTGATGGACATCTTTTGCGTATTACCAATGGTAGCGTTCTGACTGTTAGACAGGTGTGTTCTTATGAATCAATAGGCATATGGATCGTTTCCAGGGGGTTATTGGTAATCACATCTCATACATGGATGAATTTATTCATCTACTCAACTGACACAATTTTTTTTTGTCGAAAATATTTCCGACCTACTTACGTCACCATACATTATTATTTACATGAAAAACTGTATGAGTAGTTTCAAACTTTCTTAGAAGATGGGTATGTATCGAAATATTTTTGAGCCAAAACAGCATCATCGATTCCAAATATCCTTGACTCGTATAAATTGAATATTGGTCTCGGAATAAATTCATCCATATTTTCATATTCCAACTGAAAATTAATCAAATTAACATGGTGCAAAGCCTTTTTGTCTACTAAGGTCGAATAATAATTAAAGATGTTTTTCAAAAGAAAATTAGATTTCCTCGAAACTAATTAGCGGATGGCTTCGAAATACATCTTCATCAACTGTCTCAACCGTCATCAGTTGTCAGATCAGTTATTGTTTGATTTTTTCTTTCTTCAGAACACAATTTGATGGAGAAACTGTACAGAAGTGACACATCTTCAAATTTTCTTCTTGAATTGACTCGACGTTTTCCTGCACACGTGACATACCCTGTACAAATGACTTTTTATCGCGTACTGCCTTTTTTGCTTCCGTGAATCAAGTATCAGTCTTGATTTTATGCATTGTGTGCAAGCCTTGTGTAAATATCAAGATTTAACCATACGTTATGGTGCTAGCGGTCGCCAGAGACCGCAAGAACTCGAAACCAGATTGCCATCAGGGGCGGAGTCGGTTTGCTTTTGAAATGGACAAGCGAACAAAAAAAATCGGTCGACCAGTTTTTACGTTCCGAGATGTAGTGGTGTTATGAAAACCGCACCACCGTTGAATTGTTCATCATTGAGGATTCATTTAGCATTGATGGCTATAGCTACAAGATTTAATAATGCACTGCTGGCCTCTTCAGACGAAAGTACTGAAAATACTCTAAAACTGCGAGTTCTGTTATAGTGTAATACAGTGGTGGAAGTTTCAATAATGAACCTTCATCGACCAAGGGCAGATTGCTGATGCACCAACGACGTTACATGAATGATTACGCCCTGACATCAATTCAATTTAATACGAAATCGTTTGAGTAGAAGCTGCTTTGGAGAACAATAGTTTCTGAAAATTTTCCAATAATGAATTTTCCAATTTTATCTAAAAATCTACAGAACATGGTTTATGTAGTATCCCATTTCAGTGTTGAACTTGTCTTCAACTTTACTTATCCCTCTACTCCTTATATACATCCTTTGGATCATGGAGAACTCCTATACCGTTGAAAACTTCTGGAAACGTCTCTACATCCTTAGTAATCGAGGCGTTAGCAGTCTACCCATACTTCGAGATGCTTCGAACGTAACGTAATCGGGAATTCCGCTGGCCGCTGTTGTGTACATTGATTGCATTCTAGGAATCGTATCGTAATGATCATGCAGTTGCATATGGTAACTTCTAACAAAATTTTTAGGTTATTTATTAAAATTGAGACAGAAATTGTTAGACCTGAACGAAAGGCCACTGATTCAGCAGGAAACAAATTATTCAAATATACACTTTTGTAAAAATGTGGAAGGGACTTAGGGAGCCGTAATGTCGTCTGTAATGACCTACCTATTCGGTCACCCCGACCTACAGGTGATCACTCTTTCCAAATTACAAAAACAGCTATTCGACCACAATTACCATACCTGCAATAATGTTCTTCTTGAAAAACATAACATCTGTCAGATGTAACTCAGTGTCCATTATCTAGGAAATGAGATGTTTGCCTCATGAAAAAGGGTATTTTGACTCATTCAAAATAATGTTTATTTACAACCATATATGTAATGCTGTCATTACTAACGTCATTGAAGGTTGGGAAGTGTCACATTACACACCTCTACTTCCCGCCCTCACTTCCTGCCCTCACTTCCAGCCCTCATTTCCCGCCCTCATTTCATCTATTCCTTCCGAGGTTTGTATACTATTTTATTTGCAACCATCATATTTCGATCAAAATAAGTAAATCACTGTTTCGTTCTGAACGTACCTAAAATATCGGAAGACATGTATGTTTTTCAATTTATTATTCGCGAATTTAATATCCATCTTTATCTGACATTTATTTATATGGGTGACAATTGTATACCCCGTAGTCACGGTACAATATATCTACTTGATTATTCTGAGAAAACCGCATGTATACAAACCTCGGAATGAAGTTTCATTCCTGTCTCGAGATCATAGCTATCCTCTACGCTTTGCGTCTCGGTTAACTGACTGATCTCACGACAGGAATGAATCTCTTCCCATCTCGGTGTGTAATATACTATTTCTCCCTCCAAAAAATTTGCTGACTTCTCGTTCATTCCGGATAGTAGAATGAGCATTTCCTAGTGTATCCATGATTATTTTTCAGCTTCAGTAATATTTGGGTGACACTGAAGGATCTCGAGTGCGAAAAAGACTTCTTCGCGGACATACTCCTTTGAAGGTTCAGCTCTGTATTACTACCTTTTAAAAGTCACAGTATAGACTTTTCGAAAAGTTTCAAATTAAGCGAACCATATTTTATCCCTCACGTTCCGGACGATAGTAGATACTAACTAAGAAATCAATGAGACATAAAAGCTCTAGTAGTGAGTTGTAATGGTAATGAAATTTCTATTCCTAGCTTCTGTTCGAACTCATTTAATTGTACAAAGTTTAATTCTGATTTGTTCATACATCATTAGTTCTGTTGTTACATCCTTTCTACTATTGTTTTTTCGACATTCGCAGGAACCTTATCATTACACCCTTTCGTTTCATAAATAATTCCAGTACATTATCAAATTGTCTATAATCAAGCGGTCATCATTCAATTGAAGCTGTTATATCTCTTGATTAACAGTTGTGTACCTTGTAAAATCTAGAATTAACAATATATGCTTTCACTTGCTGGGGTTTTCAAAACGTAATAATCGATAAATACAAATACACAATAGAAACTGAAACAATTAGTAATATTACAACAAAACTTTCTAGTTGATCTTTTGTTACCAGTTCGTGGTTCTCATGGCTAATTGAGGCTTATTATCGATTTGTTTTGATGCAAGGTGTAATCGATACATCAAATTATTTCATATCTGTAATATTGTTATGATATTAATTTTCCATGCTTTCAGTGTCCACTTAATATTCGGAGTTTTTTAAAAATATGTGAATAAACTTGAAAACCACATTCTACTTATGAAGAATTAGATTTTTAATCTAAAACATTTATTGAACTGTTGAATATTTATTTGATATAAATAGATGCGTATTCTGCTATGGAACTCTTCTTCATTATTTTTATTGCACAGATCCAAACCTGCCTTGGGATATCGTATACTGATGCTGGTAATTTTCACAATGACTTATGAAACTATAGCATTTCCGAATTATAGACAATGAGAAGACCTTTTGAATATGACGTTGCAGAAATTGAAACACAAGTGTTTCTTGATTCATATGAATAAGCCCAATAATTGAGATACTGAATTTATTATTATACATTATACTATATATTAATATAGGGAGTTCAATGTCAGAACATTCTTCGAAGCATTTGAATTTTGTTCAATAAAAAACAATTTTTCCTATTGGTGATACCTCGTCCACCCATTCGCTTATTTCTCTGAAACGCTACAGCAAAGTTTGGTCTGTCTTTGATGTTACGTTAATTACTACGTACAGGGTGTTTTAATCTTTTTTTTTATTGACTTCAATTCTGTTATCTTTATATTTCTAGGGAATTGCCTATGAAGATGCTGGGTTTGGGATTTTTTTCCTGATCATACCTAATCGTCATCGTCCATCTTCTTTTTTTTGTGATTCCTTCGTTGTTAACTGAACCGAGTGTTATTTCTCTATAATGCCGCAGTTCATTCAGTTCGGTCTGAATTCCCTTTTGAGCGTGAATTTCTTGTTTACGGTAAAACATCGTTAATCCTACGGTACAACAGTGTTCAATTCATATAATGACTATTAATTTAATACCGATACCATGTTGGTAAATACTCTGGTGAGTGCGTCAAATATTTCAAATAATCATAAAACGGGACATCGACTCTAACGATACCGAGTTATTTTCTTCGTGTCGGATTTTGATGCTAGACGGAAATGAGGATGTTGTGACATTTGTACATTATGTTCCGATGCTATTTCTAGAATTGAAAGTCACGTAAATCACTAACTAGTCACTGTAATGGGGAATTGACATACAACGATCCCAAAATAGACTTGTCTTCAGGAAATGACACTTCTGACTTCAGCCATTTTGGATAAAATATGTTAGGTTTTCTCAATGAACGTTTCCTCGTTATGCGGTCTAGAAAACACGCGCCTTTTTTGGAATATCCGCCATTCGTGCCATACACCAAATTTATTGATTTTTTCTAAAGATTTTTGTTTTCACGAAAAGGAAAATCTGTAATGTTCAGGAAACGTTGGGAGAACCATGGGAAAGGTTGATTTTCTGAATGCTAAAGCCTCTGAGAGCATCTCCATACGCAACGAGTTTCCAAGTTTTGCTTTTCGTTAAAGGAAGGACAAGCTTTGGAACAGAATGTTCTGTGAGTTTCTAAAATGTTAACAAAGATATGTGAAAATTGTACTCAGTAGGTCTTTCTGCGGGTCCATGTAATCCAATGTTTGTGAGGGATGAGAAACTATATGATTCATGGAGACCGTAATTCAGGGATCTAGGCAATGCCAATTTCTATATCCACGATTAGTTTGAGGCTTCCATACTACAATACTCATAAAGCTAGTTAGCTTATCTTCAAAAAGAAAAAGAGGTTGTTAATTCATTCTGATATCCATACTGGGGTCTTCTTCAAGAACATCAAAAGTCATATTCTTATTATAAGAGTTTTTGATGAGTGTTGGAATAAGCTGTTTTTATTTTAATAATTCTGACTCTTATGGTAATGATTATATTATAGAGAGATAGATAATGAATTGATATCTCTCTTATGAACAAACCTAAGAATAAAAGTTCTTCTGGACCTAATGAAGTTCCTGTTTTCCTAATTAGAAATAGTCTACAATATATAATTCATCCACTGATTCATTTAGTTAAGCTGTCCCTCAATATAGGGGTATTTCCCAACAAATCGAAGATCGGAAAAGTTGTACCAGTCCACAAAAATCGGATCCTTATCTTTTGGAAAACTATAGGCCCATCACTGCTTCTTCAAGTTTCTTGAAAATATTCAAAAATGCATACCTACATCGTTTATTACATTTTATTGAGAGACATAACATTATTTCCCCCATTCAACATAGTTCCTATGAAATATGTCCACTATCACCGAGCGGAAACAGACGACAATTTTTTTAAAGAAAAATGTTACATAGTGTCAAATCATTTGGCTTCCTGGTGTGGAGCTAATTCACTTTATTTCAACCCCCATAAAACATTATTAGTACAGACACAAAATCTGTTCCAACGTTGCAATAGATATCAATGATAATGATAATATCATCTCTCTAAGCGATGAATAAACATTTTTAGGACTTACGCTAGACAACTGTCTGGTATTCATTCCAGTTGTGGTCGGCAATTCCCGATTTCGACTTTCCTCCACGTTGAGTCGAATATTTGTATTCTGGTTGTATTACTAAAAATGCCCTGTTGTCTCGCAGGAATCCTACATAGGGGTGATCAGTGGTTCAATTAGAAATTCAAGGAGTCCTCCTACATCGAAGCCAATGACGTAATAAGTCTGCCGAACGCGGAGGTTAATGGTACATTTTGACTGACCGAAAAATTACACCCACCACTGTACCGACAAACCTATATAATACTAAGTAGTTTCTGAGCTTGATAACAAATTTTCACCTGAAAATTTTTGCTGACAAGCAATCGAAACGTCGTGAAAAATGTTAACTCATTAAAAATGTTGCTTGGTATATTTTTTATTATATTTGTGTAGAATCCAAAACACATTTTTATTGATCGGCAGAATTCGAAATGGAATTCAATTCAGAGGTATTGACGGTTAGAATTATGTATACATATGTTAATTATTTTTTTCTTTTTAGTTCAGCTGTGGTCATACAGAAATATTATTCGTTATTCGATTAAATTAAGTCAAAATCGGGTTTTTGCTGGGAATGTGAAGCTGTTCAATAATTTTTATAAGGACGCTAGCCATATGCCAAGATTACAATGTTTACGCATTATTTATCAATTAATTCACATAAATCGTCATGTTATTATAAAGCTACATTCTGTAACTTGAACCAAACGAGAAATTATCGATAAATTGTAATTCAATTACTTCAGACAATGTCGTGAATAGTTAGTAGTTGTTTTGAATAAAATGCGGTAGTTTGCTACTTCACGGTACTGCGGATACATCATTCATCGTGCCTGAAAAACGATGGTATTGTAAATGACTTCGAAAACGTATTTCCGGCTTCAAGTTAACTATACAACTGCTGACAAGCCGAGATCTTAAAGTTTTGACGGTTTGACGAATTCGGAGACAGGCCCTAGCGAAGATCAGTATTCTAACAGTAGATACACAAACATTACTATTGAAATTCAGAAACATTCATCAACTACCACATAAAGAGTTATCAAAAAGAGCTTCTTTGCTTGATTATGTTGGGTAGAACCTTGAAAAAATACATGTGTATCATGAGTACTACACCACACACACATAATAGGATAATTTATAGTTATTTTGAAGTACTGACATGCCGTAAAAATAAATACTTTGTTTCATTCTACAACAAAAATTAAATGAAAAATTTCATAAAGACCATACAAAAATGCAAATTTTTATCTGAAACTTCAGCTGTTATATTCGTTATGGAACCCAGTGGAAGTTCCAATCTTGCCATCGAAGGTACCTGTTCTTTCGAATGACCCAACTTCTAGAATCCATCGCACCGACTGCTTCCTGTGCTTCTCTTTCACTTGCGGTTTGTTGTTGTGGTACTGACATCTGTACTAATCGTCCATCGAAGAGACGGCGGTACTCGGCAGCCGGTGCAGTCGCTTCTTGCCCTTCGTTTGGTACTCGTCTTCGGCTGGTGAACGGTTCGTTATTGACGGTGTTGTGATTGAGCGCGCTTCTCCAATGACATTCGTTATTATCGAGGATTTTATTTTTGAGGTGACATTTTCGTGATATCAGTGGACGGTTTTAACAGGGAGCGGTAATTTTTCTGTCTGATAGTGAAGACCATTTTGGGGATTTTTTTGAGAGTCGATTCGAAGTGTTTTACTCATTCGAAATACCTATTTTTATTCGCTATTTTTGATTCGTTTTGAACCACTCTCCGACTGTATTACAATTTTATTTTCAAGAATTTCATCAAATATACCTATATAATAATTAAATTCTATGAATCAGTGAAATCCACAAAATATTTTTGAAAATTTCAATAATTTATTGTTAATTGATAAATATTTGTGTTTTAAGTAGGTAATACAAGCGAAAGCAATTGAGAATGTCTTAGCAAAAAACAGGTGATTTGTGCATGGTGAAATCAATCCATTTACCTGATTCCATAGATGTACTCATTTTCAGCAGTCGTAATAAATTTAAAAAAGCTAAAAAGTACATTCAACTAGTTCAATTTTGAAATTTTAAATTTTTTTGGAACACACTTCACAGAATATGAAATTTAAAAATCAAACAGTGAAAATGGGATAAAAAAACTTAATTTCATGCAAATTATTCAATAGTTTGACATCATTAAAAAAATGAATTTAATTGAATCTAGTGTATAATTGAATTCACAAATCATAACTAGAGATTCGATCATTTTAAGCAAAATCCGTTCTCTGACCAAAAAGTACCCTCTTCGAGAACTCCTCCTCAAAGTTGCAAAAAAATATAATCGGATATAATATTTTCAAATTTATTTGAATTTGCCTGTCAATTACTCACTTGACCCCATCATCAAACGTCATTTGTTACTGCAACCGGTGAAATCACGAAATGATAAAAATTAAACCGTATCTAGAAACATTATTGAAAGAACAACCGAGTCATTTTTGTTTGTTTGACTTTTGGGCTCCTCAAGAAAGAATTTGAAGTGACGAATTGTAAATATTAAAATCAAGTTCACAGAGACTGCAAATATTTGATAATGGACCCAGAGTAAACTTCCTCAATTTTTCAAGATATTAAAATTATATTTTGAATGGAATAATTAGAAAGAATGACAACTACCCAGATTCAAAATTTCAAGAATAATGGAAAATATGTTCAGTTTGCATAATTGACTGCTCTAATCCGAAGAGAAAGACATAATAATTTCAATTCGTTATTCGATAAAGGGTGAGATACTTGACACATTCTTACCAAAAAATATAAGATTCTCTACCGAATGAAGTGATAGATATCATGGATAACTACAAGAAAAAGTGTAAAGTTTTATTGAAAAAATTACTGTTATTATTTTGATGGATATTTATCCCCAACCCATCACTGTGCTGCTGTTAATGGGTGGAGCATGACCCCCTTTATCGATTTTCGAACAGAAATTAATTTTTGTTCATCTTCGGATTATGAAAAAGATACATATTGTTATCCTTTCTTCTTGAAATTTTATACCTGGATAGTTATTTTCCTTCTTTATACCTATTTCTTAAAAAAAAATCGATATCTTGGAAATATAGAGCTAGTTTAATCTATTTTCAAATATTTGCGATCTTACTGCTTATTGTAAGCCACAGGTAATTTATTGAAAATAAATTGAAATTTTTTTTTTCCATATGTATCCATCTCTCTATGTTCCCATATTTTCATCACTAGATATGTTTATCCACATACTTCAATTCCACTCTATGCGGACACTGTATGTTGTCGAACTAATTTTGGATTTGCCGCCATTGCAAAATGTTTCGATTTTATGAAGTATTTTCATACTATTAACGATTTCGAGTTATTTTCAATTTCATGATTATTAGCGTAAAATATTAACACCAAAAACTGTTTTAAAATGCGTGAGGAAAACTTTTCGAAGCCTTTGATTCAGTACTTCTACCGTTCTTAAAATTATGAGTTTCAGAAACGTCTGATTTAACTAGTGCTTCATTTTCAACCAGCTATCACACCCTATACAGGGTGGCTACGGAAGTATTGCCGACGGAATATCTCAGTTATTGTATGAAGTAGGTTTGTGAAATTTGGAGCGTCGATATAATGACATAAGAGCTAGAATTTGAGCATATTGACATGTCGAAGTTAACTTCCGGTCTGACCGGAAGTAACATCAACTTTCTTATTTTAAATGGAAACCCTATTTTTTTTCTTTTCGCTTTATTCAGCATTCAATTCCCTTTCTAATGACATATCACAAGTTGGTATCTAACCAGAAACTAGATCAAAAAAAAAATATTATTGAAATTCAACGAGTAGGCCGTGGAAGCAAAATGAAAGCCAAAAATTGAAAAGTTGGCTATGGAAACCATACGTCACTTGATAACAGTTGCTACTACTGTGATATTTTATTTTCATTCGTCGGCGTTATAAAAAGCCGACAAAAAAATATTGGAAAAATTGGGAAAAAAACAATACTCTGTAGGTCCATAACTTAAATAGGAACATACAACTTTTTCTTGCCTGTACTATTCAGCATAACCATTCCTTTCTCATGATATAATAGAAAGTAATTTTTTGAAATGAAATACCAAAAAATCCAATTATTATTATTCAAATAACAAAAAAAAAAATTTATCGAAAAAAAAAAATTCAAATTGATAGGATTAAAGAAAAAATAAATTCAAAACAAATGTACGAAATGCATTCCCTCAGCGTCAGTACATTTATTGACTCTGGTGATATTTTCATGTAAAACGTTTCTCAACATTTGGGGCGTGATATCTTGGAAAGCTCTACGAATTTTTACTTCTAGCTCATGTAGAGTTGTAGGCTGTGTGGAATACACCCTATTTTTAAGATGCCCCCATAGAAAAAAGTCGCACGGAGTAAGATCAGGTGACCTTGGTGGCCACCTGACTGGACCATGGGTTGTTATAAGTCTCTCTTGAAAGCGATTTTGAAGATAATTTCTCGCTATTCTTGAATTATGCGGAGGGGCGCCATCTTGATGGAAGTAAATTCTCTCAGTTATTTCCGCTGGTAGGTTGTTAATGAATTCCGAAATTTCATTCGTTAAAAAATTAAAGAATCTCTCTCCGGTTAGTTGGCATTGAAAAAGAATGGGGCCAACAATATGAGTTCCAACTATTCCTGCCCAAACATTCACACCAAATCTCTCCTGGAAGCCACCTTGTCGAAACCGGTGCTCGTTTTCTATCGCCCAGTACCTGAAACAAAAGACCGTTCACACTTTTAGCACTTTACACTTCGACTATCGACAATAATCCAAATAAAGTACAGTACCTACCTTGTATTATTCCTGTTAAATAAACCATTGTTGGTAAATCTTGACTCGTCCGTAAACAAGATATAATAGTTAAATAGGTGATTCTCAGCATTTTGTCGAAGAAACCAATTACAATATTCCAGTCGCCTTTCACCGTCATTTTCATACAAATGTTGATGCAACTGATACTTGAAGGATTTAAATCGATGTTTTTTCAAAATTTTCCTAGCAGAGTCCTTACTTATAGCTAATTCGGCGCCAATCTGCCTTGAGGAAATTGTGCTATCATATTGTACTAAAGCTAATACATTAATTTCAGTTTCCTCATTAATAACAAATGCTTCTTGGTCTTCGTGAACATCAGGCTCAGTTCTTAATTTTTCTTCAAGCCACTGGAAATACCTTCTTGACGGTTGCTGCTTCCCTGGATATCGCTCTAAATACAATCGATCAGCGGCATAAGAATTTTTTAAACATTCACCATAAATGAGAAGCATGTCAATTTGTTCGGTTCGTGAATAACGGGGCATTTTTTGGATATTCCACTAACTGATTTCGATTTCCAAACCCTTTTAAAATGGCAGAATCAAAAACACTACTTCGAATGTCAAAATAATATGGATAGCAGCGTTCGTGAGAGCTCTCGTTTCTTTTTTGTTTCATTCCAAAATACATCTTAATCAGCCTACTTGTTAATATTTTGGTTCGAATGATTATTGCAATGGAATGATTATTCTGAATAGCACAAACACCGTCCATAGGTAGATATTAGAATAGCTATGGACGATGGCACAGACCAAGTACGTTTATATTCCTATTTAACCTAGAACATACAGGATATAATTTATCATTCCACATTATTTTTAATGTTATTTTTGCGTATGGCGATAATCTGTTTTGTTATTTGAAGAATAATAATTGGATATTTTGGTATTTCATTTCAAAAAATTACTTTCCATTATATCATTAGAAAGGAATGGTTATGCTGAATAGTACAGGCAAGAAAAAGTTGTATGTTCCTATTTAAGTTATGGACCTACAGAGTATTGTTTTTTTCCCAATTTTTCCAATATTTTTTTTGGCGGCTTTTTATAACGCCGACGAATGAAAATAAAATATCACAGTAGTAGCAACTGTTATCAAGTGACGTATGGTTTCCATAGCCAACTTTTCAATTTTTGGCTTTCATTTTGCTTCCACGGCCTACTCGGTGAATATCAATAATAATTTTTTTCTGATCTAGTTTCTGGTTAGATACCAACTTGTGATATGTCATTAGAAAGGGAATTGAATGCTGAATAAAGTGAAAAGAAAAAAAAATAGGGTTTCCATTTAAAATAAGAAAGTTGATGTTACTTCCGGTCAGACCAGAAGTTAACTTCGACATGTCAATATGCTCATATTCTAGCTCTTATGTCATTATATCGACGCTCCAAATTTCACAAACCTACTTTGTACAATAACTGAGATATTCCGTAGGCAATACTTCCGTAGCCACCCGGTATATCGCTAATCAGATTAATTCAACACGAAGAACTGAACTAAAATCCAAACAAAAAAAATGTTGATTCCAAATAACTGGAATTTGGCGTTATTTTTATTGGTCACGTCAATCAGTCTGTTGTAAAGTACTGAAAACAATTGGGTATTCTTAAATTTTATCCAAAATTTTTCCCTCTACCCGTACACAAGAATCGAAGGGCATTACTTGCTCATTATCCGTACTAGCGGCAATCATTTTATTATGTCATATCTTTGATAGGAAAAAATCTATCAAAGTCATATCTAGAGATCTTACTGTCTCGTACATTTCGTGAATTATATGTACGCTGGAGCGCCATCTTGATGAAACTAAATGTTTCTCTGTATTTCAATTGGAATATTTTCCAATAACTCTAGTAACATTTCTTATAAGAAGTTCGAGTTTCCTTAACAAAAATATGGTCGCATGAGATACAATTGTTGAACCACACCAAACATTTATGCCAAATACTCATTGGTTAACTATTTTAGTACTTCAACTCGTACCAATCTGTGTACCAGCTCTGTTCCATAACAATCGAGATAAGAATAACATTTATTTTCCTTCAATAGCATGACCTCATTAAAGTTTTAGTATATACTTTTACTCATTTCTTTTAGAAGTATCTTGGGATCGATCATCACCTGCTGTAGAACTAGAGCTGTTGACATTGGTTCTTAGGGTTTCTTCTCTTTTCCTCTTCAGTTTTTTGAATGCACCATATTTTTCCAAATTTGATCACAAATTTACAGAAAACTACAAAAGAACCAACTGATTAAACTCATTGAAATTCTGACAATGAACAAATCATCAGTCTTCTGGATGTTGATGAAAATATGAACAGTTTTTGTTCAACTTTCTTAGTTTACAAGGAATTTTCAAATGATAATAACAATACTCCCTCATAAACACTCATAGAGAGTACGCAAAAGCATAGCCTGTGTGGGTAGAGGACGGCTATTATTTTCATTTGCCGTGGCGTTCCAGGGCGACTTACTGATATTTGGTGGCGTATTAACTTTTCAGCTGTAGGAAAACCCGAGAAACCTATAGCACCACCCCGGGTGGTCGGCGCGAACTCCAGACGTCCGGATTGGCATCTAGATAACTTACATTGCCCATCGACTACAGGATTCGAACCTGGTCAAATGCAAGTCGGCATCTAACCGACTCGCTACCGGGCATAATGAGAGTACAAGTTGAACTCAACGTTTCGAAAACATGCTAATATTGCAGGTTGATCTGCAATACATACTGAATCTAGAGTTCGAAATGCCTTAAAAAGTTTTCCTCTAGAACGTACTTTCAAAAGTTTTTTGATTTCATATTTCAATGGAATAATTATTAAAATAAAAACACTCGAAAATGGTTCATTTTACGAAAATACTTCAAAATAAAAAAAATCCGGTATTCAATGCTTCACACGATTTTTGCTATCTATAGGGCGCATGAAAATAGTAATAATATTAGTAATTCCAAATTGAACAAAAAATAAATGACATCCTATTCGTGAAGACTCCCAGAAATATATATTCTGAACAGGCATTATTGTGTCAAAAATTTCATCAAAAAAGCACTTCGATATTTGCCAACTTCTATAAAAAATGCAGTTCCCAAATGGATTAAGAGCTTTCTGGAAGCACACTCATTCAACCATCTTGAAATCACCGTTGATTCCGATATAACTAATTCGCTTACTTTAAAAATCAGTTAATATTTTTCACTAACAATCGACCGAAAAATCTCCAGGATGTAGTCTACCACAAAACAAAAACTATCACTTCACCAATTTCAGGTCCCTGATGAATTAATGATCGTGGAATTGGATGCAAAAGAAGAATTACAAGAGAAATTCTTTCCCATATTTGGAGAGACGTTTCACATTATTCGTATGTGCATAAATCTGATGTGGGCGCTTCGCAGCACACCGATTTCATAACTCAGCAATTGATAGAGAAATACATTTGCATAAATATTACACACTTGTGTAGGTGTATCAGAAATGCTAATACCGTTCCGAAAATAACCTGGCATATTTCATTGTGTTACTAACCTACATCAAAAGAGAATGATTTTGACGAACGAAACCCATAACCTCATGAACGTGATATCTAGACTGTAACTAATTGCGTAATTGAATGTGGAGATACGAAACACTTAGAATCCACCTAATTATGCTGACGGAGCTCTAAAGATACGAATATGTCTTCCGCCAAGATGCAGAAGTTCAGTGTCAAGAGTTCGTCTACACCGCTGATCAAGAAAATATACGAGACACCGAAGCGTTGGCTGGGAAGTGAAAGGAATTCGCCATCGAAAGCTAAACGTGATGTGGTCATCATCCACAAGAAGACGGATCACACTTACGAAAATGTCGAGGACAAGAAAGGCGATAAGAAGTTGAAGAAACCGGAAGAAAATATAACAGTTGTGGATGTAGATTTCGACAAGAGTCAGTCAGATAAGTTGAGGATAGTTATCAAAAACTTCGACAAAATACTTGACGAATATGGCAATGTCGAAGTTGGATCTCCTAACGCTACTTCCACTCCTATTAAACCTATTCTGGCAGTTTTTACAAAAGACACACTCAGTACGAAAGTGGACACCAAAATTCCAAAAATGGTCAAAGCAAAAACTTGTAGTATAATCGAATCGAAGTGTATCTTGAAAAAAAGCAATTCTCAGCCTCTGACAAGAGAAATAAATGAAACTCCTGGACCTGAAAAACTACTAAGCAAAACCAAAAGTATGAGCAATCTTGACAATACTGCTCAAGAAGAAAAACATTTTGAAAAATTCACTGTATTTTCTAAGCCTAAGCTGAGTGATGAAGTGAAACGTTGCAGAAATACGGAATTAGAGCCAAAACAAATTTTAGTCCAAGACGTCAAAGAAGGAACGTCTAATAATGTTAAGGAAATTGTGAAAAGGTTGAACAGTTTATCTGACTCGAATGAAGTAGATTCCAACAATGCTGACGTTACTTCGAATCAGCCGATTACAAAAGCTAAAAGTACTTTAGATCTCAGCTCCAACAAAAAACTGTCGATTTGCAGTAAAATACCGGTCAATACTACTCTAAGAAAACACTACCCAAGCATTCCCTGCGATCTAAACCATTTAGATTCAGACAGAAGCAATGCGCGCTCTAAAAGACAGACATTGAATGGTACCTTCGCCAAAAGTACTCAGAATTTGACACAAGGTACCACGTCGAAATTGTCGATAGCTAAAAGTACTCAGAACCTTTCCAAATCCGGCCAGTATTTGGGAAAAAGCGTTCAGAATTTGAGCAAATGTTACAAAATGTCAGTAGCGAAGACTAATAATACTCTAATAAAGAGCACTCAGAATTTGAATAAGGTAACACAATTCAGAACTTTGGAAAAACCAAACAGGACCAAAAGCGTGCAAGATTTGAATCACCAAAGTTTATCCTATAGTTGCATTTCTAAAAATTCAGATAAGGCACTCGAAAGCGATCTTAAGAGACCACCGATAAAATCAAAATCTATTAAAAATCTTACGAAAAATTTTGATAGCGAAAAAGAAAAATCCAAACTCGCCAAACCAGTTCTCAAGCTAGAAACCAAATCAGTATTTAAAGTAACGAAACCTCAGAATAAAGTACCATCAGTAGACTCTGTTGATGGAACTGTTTCTGTATCAAAATCTGTTGAGAGACTATCTTCGATTGGAAGAAACGAAGAAGTAACTCCGGAAGATACTTTCATAGTCCTGAAGGCATCCAAAGAGAAGGTGAAGAGAGTGATTGCGAAACTAGAAGTTAAAGAAGAAGAGAAACCCTGTGCCAAACCAAGACAGTTAAAAACCGACACTTTTAGGGTTGCCGCTAAAAATGGTTCTGTGAATAACTCTGACAGTTTCGCTATTCAAAAAACTCGCGTAGAGCCTAAGTTCGTGGAAAAACAGGCTAGCAATACAAAAGGCACTTTTAAAAAAAAGCAAATGGAGACTATCAAACTCAATTTGAAGCGAACACAAGACTTCCTCGAAAAACTCAAAGTGGAATCTAAAGAAAAAATGGATTACTATCTAGATCCTGATGATTTCGACCAAGAAAAGCTCGACAACAATATATTTTTGATACAAGACTCCCAAGAGTCCAAGAAACCTAGTGAAGCTCTTGATGGTGGTTTAAAGAAACTAGACTATAATTCTGACAACTCTGATGACTCTGGCAACATTTCCAACGAAATCGAGTTGGACTGCGATGATACAAATTCCTCTACATCCTCGTCTTCGTTGAAGAGTTCCGAGTCTTTATCAACGGTTTTAGACGTTTCTATTATCGGAGGAGATAGCGGCATCGACTTGACAAAGGAGGATTCTTCTATCGACAAAGACGATAAGGTAAATTTTTATCATATATTTAAATGTTTTCAAATGAGCTACTGTAAATTGGAAAATTTTCAAAAAAATCCGCTCTTTTCCACACTACTTCAACCAAATTAATAATGTCCGTAGATTCATCAATATAATCAAATGATTAATTATTCGAAAACTCAACGTTAGCCAACTTCACCCTCTTATGTTTGAAAGGATAATAATGACTGCTTGGACTGTAATACTTCTCGAATCCTCCACTCAGTACATTTCAATAATTCCATTCAATTCACTTTCTCCTCCAGAATTCTGCCTTCAAAGTAGAATGGAACTGTTTTGATAGAACAGCCATTAAACTTCTCCTTTCCATTATTTGAATATCAACGAAAATTTTATAGCAAACAATGCTTCTCAGTCATAATGAGGATGTTTATTCTCATCAATGATTTGAAGAGGTCACTCAATATGAAGAAGAGAGAAGAAAATCTGGGTTAACAAAGTTCGTATACCGTGAACTCTGTTAAACACAAGTCAATTTTTAAATAAAAGTGTGTCGAAGCAGTCGAATTTTTTTTATATCGCCGTTATTCTCATGCTTACTATTATAATTCTGCTATACGATATGGGCGAACAACTTGGTATCTCCTTGATCTTGGTATACATAAAAATATTTTTTCTTGTGTCTGTATCTAAGTAAAAACAGTACCAATAAGGTCTCAGCATATGGAATATCAGATAAGCCCCCATGTCAACAATACTTGACGTCAGAGGTCCATTACGTACGATGAAATGTAATAAAAAATAAAGGACATTCATTATCCTGATCTGAAAATAATGGTCCCTATTGTTTTTGAAGTCACAATGCAGATCAAGATGTTTTTTTACTTATATTTGAATAGAAATACTAATTTACAGAGATCATAAATGAAAATTACACTTGGAATCAATTTTACAATAAATATCAACATTATTATGGAAATAAAACAATAGAAATACTTAAATATGTAAATATCATCACAAAATGTAGCTGAAGGTATTTATACAATGAAAACCAAAAATAATAATATTAATACTAGTACTGAAAGACAAAACTATTGCGAAAAAAACAAATGAACATGAGCATGAACAAACACGCCAGTATTTTTTCTTTACTTTTATATATAGAGGGGGCTGCTAAAAATGAATGTAGGTCGACAGAACCGGATATAAAAAAGCACTCATACAGGTCGACAACATTTTCGACCGCCACCCCTAATATTTTAAATGGTTATATATGGTAAGTTATACTTCATTTGGAAATATTTGTCTCCTGAATATCATAAACAGAGAAAATTTGAATCTGTCGATTCGTTTCCTTGAATTGGAAAATCGCTCTATGTTTATTCAATAAATGAAAACAAAATTGGATAATGCATGCATAGTATGTTTATCATTGTGAAAGAATTGAATGTTCCAACTGTCTATTACCAAATAACATTCAATTTCACCTCACTTTTTCATTTTATTCTCATTTACTTGATTGAAAAAAAATTAGGCAAATTAGTTTTTTGTGTTTTTTTATTGTGTTCTGCGAGTTATCCATGGTAATCAAATGAAGAAACTGATTTTTCAATGAACCGCTTTTACTAATAGATAGAAGAAATGCAATAGTAAGCACTAATTTTAAAATTTTAGTATATAAAACTTAAAGCTTTTGAAGAAAATTGTTTTTCATCCAAGGTACAGAAAACAGAAAAAAAAAATATTAGTTGTGTAACTACGTGGCTGTGACATTTCAATGTATACTGTTATTCTATCATAAGTTTATTCTTTGATATGCATTGTCGTAAACATTGAAAAATAAAGCTAATTTATTGTTATTGTTTTCATATTTTTCACTTCGCTTCGTATACCAAGATGATCAATGTTCGTATAGTGTTGTAAACAATTTTTTCTGAAATCGTTCAAGAATGCCCACTTTCTCGGAGCAACTTCAGGCCTCAAAATACGCTAATCTAGTATTTTAGTCCGTTGCTAAGCAACGAACTTTCCCGGATCGTTTTCGGCACTAAACTGTACGGGAATAGTTATTATCCTAACAAGTACGGAAAGAGTACCATTCCCGCATGAGACTGCCGTTACCCGAACGATGCAAAGCGGAGTTCGGGTAAGCAGTCGAGTGCGGGAGAGTACCTTTCCGTATGAGTTAGGATCAATATTTTTTCTACAAGCGCATTGAAACATCTTATGTTGCTCTCTTGAACAAACTTTTGCGTGCGGGAAAAATTATTCCCGCACTAGTGCGGGAAAATGACACCTCTCAAACTAAATTGCGTGCGGGAATAGGGCGGAACACGCACGCTTGTAGGAAAAGTACTTTCCCGTATCGTAAACGATCCGGGAAAATTTTTGACGGCTTGTATACGTTTTAGACAGTAAATAAATGCACGCAAACAATAAGTATAATTCCTTAATATATGATAATGCTGATTGCGATTTCAGAAAAAATAGTATGTGTACCTCGTAGTAAAAGCACATTCCCAGACTTTAATGCTTGTTGGCCTCGGCTTATCGCCTCGGCCAACAATTTACATTGTCGTCCGGGAATGTATTGCTTTTACTACTAGATACACAATATACTATTCCCGTATCGTAAACAATCCGGAAAAATTTTTGACGGCTTGTACACATTTTAGACAGTAAATGAATGCACGCAAACAATAAGTATAATTCCTTAATTTATGATAATGCTGATTGCGATTTCAGAAAAAATAGTATGTGTGCCTCGTAGTAAAAGCACATTCCCAGACTTCAATGCTTGTTGGCCGCGGCGATAAGCCGAGGCCAACAATTTACATTGTCATCCGGGAATGTATTGCTTTTACTACTATATACACTATATACTATTATCATTCTGTCCAATCGTAACGTAATATGTTTCAATTCTATGTTAAGTGTAATTACGCCACTTTCGTTTTCTTCCTCTGAAAAATGTGGGTTGACATGATAATACCGGTATATTCCTATTTACAAACAAATAAGTTATTCAAATAAGTATGTGGATGTGTCTAAGCTGTGGCATTGCTTTTGATCAGATAATTGTTTGTTTTCCAAATATGCGTTATTGCACCAGTGGAGATTTTTTTGAGTAAGCACGACTTCAATAATTTATCATTCATAATGAGATCAGGACATATCGAGAAATACTACTAGTTTTTGATGAAAATTGTGTGATTTATAATTGATAAGGTTCTAGATTCACTAACGAAAAATGAATAAATGAGTTGAGAAACAATGATTATTTGATAATTGCGTCAGAATTGAAGTAACTAATCGCTCTTTTCATCAATGTTATCACGATCCCCCTCTTTGTGGAATTTGGAATATTGATCCTTGAAAGGATTCTTGAGAGGAAGTCCTTAAGATGTTCATCTCCATGGTTCCATATGATGAAGGTGTCCTACACGTATTTCAACTAATCAATTCCTCGAACCACCCAATGTATATGTTGGCGATTACTGGGGAACGAGAAGATCACAGCGGCAGTCCGTCGACTTTTGAGAAAAAACGGTCTTTTTCCTGAAAATATGAGTGATAAAGGCAGTACTGCAATAATTTCAAAATAGCATTTACGGATAGGTCAGTTCTTACAAAAAGATGGATTCTTCTTCCGATTTTCTTTTGATGGTGATAAGGAATTTTCCTATGGGGACATTGGTGTAAATGGCCAAAGCTGATGATAGATTTTTGGAAGACCGTAGAGATGAGGTGGGTGGCGTCAGAAGTGTCCGTTTCTGATCTGGAATGAAGATTTTGTATTTCCTACGTTTCTTTCTATCGTGGAAGTTGGATCCTTCTGTAGGAGTTTGTAGTTTCCTTTTTGGAATACAGTATTTTGTCTTTGTACGTCTGGATATCCATTATGACTGTGACATTTCTTTTTCTGCAGGAATTATTTTGATGGTGGAGTCCATTTGCAGAGTTTGCAGAGCCTTCCGTTCTGCAGCACTGATGTTTTTTCGGGGGTTTAGCTTTTTCGCCAAGACTTCATTCACTTCCTATCTAAATTCATCTGTCTGGATAGGGTTCATTCTATTACTCGTTGACTCTAGAGAGCTCACGATGTCCAGGATAGGTATCTTTTTTGGTGCAACTGCGAAGTTCAATCCTAAGCAAGGACTCATCTATTTGTGTCAGGGGTGTTGATGAAATGTTGATTATATTATAGAAAAAGTGAAAGAAGTCTAACATCTTTCAACTCACTAAGACGTTGAACGTCCGAAAACTAATTAATCCAGTGAATATTGAAACAAAAGATAGAAAATCCTCAGGCGCTTTGTTTGATAGTCCCGAGTTTTCAAAAACCAATACCTACTTATGACTCACAAACACTTTGTGCATGGCCGTTTTGGCTGCTTTGGGCATTACTTCTGAAATAGATTGAAGCATAAGAATGTCAAAAATACATTTAGTATATGAAAATATAACAGTTTGGACGACTGATTCTATCAAATATCACCATAGTTCCAAGTACAAACATTAACTTTTGTCTTTTATTTACAGATATTCTTCCGGAATGGCGTCATCTCCCAGCTCGAAACCCAACGCGACGAACGTCTCGCTGGTATGGCCGTCCATCTTCAGGCACATTGCCGCGGTTACCTCGCCAGGAGGCGATTGGCTCAAAGAAAACTGCAAGATATGGCGGTGCGATGTATACAAAGGAACGTCAGAAAGTTCATAGCCGTTCGTGATTGGCCGTGGTGGCGGTTATTGGTGAGAGTTACTCCATTGCTGAACGTACACAGGACCGAAGAGGAGCTGAAAATGAAAACGGTGCGTACTTTGTAAACAAACTGTTGATTTTATTCTTACAATGTGGCCGCAGTGGTGTGCGGGTTGAGTTCTCGCCTCATAAGCCAAAGAGCGTGCGTTCGAATCTCAGCATTGCCACCGGCCTCGAGCATGGCATCACACGTATTAAAAGGTAAGGGCTACGTCTTCCCCTAGTTCGCACAAGTCTCTGACTTCTGAGGGTTGCACGTAGGGGTGCAACCGGTTGACGGATATAACAATTTTAACAACAATGTTTGGTAGTTCCTCTTTCCGGGCCTTGACCTTAGAGGGTGCATGTGAATTGAGTAGCTGTCAATTACAGTAAAACTCTCTGAAGAATGTCGTCCACTCGTGTTAGCGAAACGTCGAGTCAAACGAAGCTATAAGGAAAATTCAAAAACAATAATGAAAATCGAAAAAATTCAATCATTGCTTTCAAAGTAATAAACCTTTCAACTTTTCTCGATTTTATGAAGAAGACAATGAAATACAGAGCATGCTGAAAGAAGAATGATGTCCTTCGATTTGATCCCAATATGTTTGGTGTTTTCTTCCACTCATTCATTAGATTTCCGCATCGAGTTTTGCTAATTCCAAACATTGGTTCTGGAGCTGTGAATGGTAATTCAGATGCACGTCTTGCAAAATGGTCTGCTTTTTCATTACATATTATTCCCCTATGTCCAGGCACCTACTTAAGTGTTATCTTGTTGTGTTTTACCAGTTCATTGAGGCTCTGAAGGCATTCCCAAACCTACTTTGTTCCAATCTGTACTGAATTCAGAACTTTTATTGCGCTCTGGCTGTCAGATAGAATGTAGATGTGTTTTCTTTTATATTTACTGTCTAGATTCGTCTGTATGCATGTCCTTATGGCATGTGTGTCAGTTTGGAATACTGTGGTGTTATTGCCAAGTGGAAGCATAACGTTTCTTTTTGGACTCACTCCATGTATTCCTGCTCCAGTTCCTACCTCAGTACAATGACAAAAGATAAATTGTCAGAGGTTACTTTAATTTCTCAATATACTGTGTGCAGTGAAGATATTATTCATCGTTTATTTAAAAAAAATATACAATTGTTTTCCCCATTAATAATTAGCGACAAAGAAAATAGGTGTTTTTTCTACCTCAACAAATGAAGTTGAAAGATCATCAATCATCATCATTTAAAATATATCAGATTGTTCAATCACCGTCCTATGGGAAAGGAGAAAATTGAACTTTGATACATGAAATTCAGGTTTTGGATGAAGCAGAGGTTTTCCCTGAAAATAAATTTGCCTGAGAAGTTAATAATAAAAATATTTTCCATATGCTGCGAACTTTATACCAAACTCTGTATTATGATTTCCTCTTTTATTCACCTTTCTAAGGCTGCAAAATTCCAATGGTTCGTTGTTGATAATGTCCGATGTTGTGACAGAAAAGGTCCTTTGCTCTTGTGCCGCCCATTAAATTTTTTTCTGCGAAAACGAACACAATGCCAAGAATGAGTCGAGAAAAGCACTATTCAGATAAAGTGCAAGATGCACGTGTGCTGATAGCAGAAATAATAGCGTTATTTATATGTAAGTGCAATCCATTCTGACAAGACGTTGAACCCAACGCGAGATAGAGCAATAATAATTACAGAAAAAATATCTGCAGCGATTGTCTGCTGAACGTGAAGAAATTCGTCTTTCATGAATACCTACGTGTGCAGTATTGATGTGTCGAAACTTAAAAATAAAGACAAGTTTTACGTCAACATTTATATAAAAATAAAACTGACCATCGAGTTTTGCGCTATGACATTCATATTTATTCTCAAAATGAATTCGTCCATAATAACCATAATAACATTATCACATTTTTAGAAAAAAATTCAATTTTCGACCCAGAGATCAACCGAGAGAGCGACTCTTGGGTTCATGGACACTGTCTATAATCTATATGAGGCAGGTATTGTCTTTGGTTGATCCAGAGCTTTTGTAGTCTCAAAATAGATTTTATCTAGGATAAACTATATGCTTATGGTATAATGAAATCAATGTTGGACATAGAAAGAAGTCTCCATGGGCAAATTGCAAGCAAGAGGTCTGATATATATGATATAGATATGGTTGTTCCTCAGGAATCTGTTCTGGGACCATTCTTATTTTTTATCTCTGGTTTGCCAGAACCTAACCAGGATCATTTGATACTGGATGCGGATGACTCCTCAGTAGTAGACACATACATCATATACCTCTGAAGAGCTCCGTGAAAGATTATTATATTCTTTGTAATTTCCGTGGAAAAATTCAAAGTCATCTCCATAATTTAGATTATTGTATTTTGTCAATACTTTTCCAAATTGATGTATAAAAATCGTATAAAACTAAACCTTGACACAACAGTTTACATGCATCTCAGATGTAAAAAGTGCGAGCCTGTTGTCTGCATATTTTATATAGCATGTGTATCAGAAATGAGATTTCTAGAGGTCATCGTCAACCAATTTATATATTGGGATCTCCACATAGAACATTTAGGCGAGGAACTCACTTTCGCGTACTATGCTATTGTGCAACTGAAATAAAACGTTAAATTTTAACACGCTCATTAAAATTTACTATTCGCTAGTTCACAGTTACCCTACTTACCATGTTGGTTTATGGGGAAACTTTGTGAACCCTTTGTAGACAAAAGCGTATTATACGACGAATATTTGACATCTCGAAGACGCAGCTACACACAAAGCAAATCCTCACTAGACTTTCTAAAAATCCTGATTATAACGCATTGACACATTTTGATGCCTTTATCGAATTTTTGGACTTCCGGTTTAGTGACACCAATTCGTTTATATTATTACTTTTTCACTATCTTCAGGAATTCATAATAGATTCGACCCATTTCAGTTAATTTTTCAGTGACCTGAAGGGGATTTTACGGGGTAGTGTCATTCTAAAGAACGATGTTTTCTAATTATTGTGATTTCAAAAGAGCGCTTAGTCATTGAATTTATGGTTGAAATTCAAATTTGTATTTTTAGGTTCCAAACAGAACCTAATTCTAAATAAACCCAGCAGCAATTTCACTAAAATTGTTCGAAACTATTCAAAAAATTCGTAGGATTTTGGAAATGCAATAATTTACATGGTGTTCTATCATACTCAAGAATTTGTCAGTTTGGGATAAACCGGAACTCCTAAAAAAATCGTCAAAGACGTCAAAATGTGGAATTGGACGTCTATATCAACTGTATCGATTTTATTTCGATATTTGGACAAACTAAGGGCAAATAGTGGTGCTCGTTAATTCGTAGTGACTTTGACAACTATAAATAAATTACGGGTATCAAAAGTCAACATATTTAGAGTGGATAACTGCTTTGAAAGAACTACAATAATTGTTTGAATGCCCTTAGATTTCTCAGTTCCATAATTTATTTAGGTTCATCATTATATTTATTTTTAATTTGACAGTAGTTTGATTTGCATTCGAATGTTCATTTGTTGCGAAACAGAATCACGGAAACGATTTATAAATATATTTATTGATCATAAATTGTTTACTCGCAAAGTGAAACCTATTATAATTTCTCCAATTAGTCACTCATCTGAAGGCGGCGTATAAATTCGATACAATTTTGAATATTCAGTTGAGATATTCCTGGGTGTGTCTGTATTAGGAGAGTCTTCGATTTATAATTTATAATCGACATAATAACATTCTTCGAATACTCAGGAACAAAACAGTTATGGTGGGAGAGTTTTCTCCAAAAATCTGTCAATCATCTCTACTTCTGATAAAAATAATTTGCCTTTTACTCAATATATGAGTAACACTTTATATGCCAACGTATTAACTTCATCACAACTGAATTAAAATTCAAATATTTCACGCCAGTCTATCCTGACCGGCCTAACCTGCACAGATATACTCTTTGGTTTCCGAATACTACCATTGAACACTCCAGAAATTGTTTAAATCTGGTGAACGAGCTGGCTCAATCATTTCTGTCCAATCTATCTACTACCAAAAAGGTGAGAACGTGAATGGATATTACCGCAAAAATAAAGAAAACTGATGAATTTTCCTAATCCCCTAGATTTTTGCTGTCCAGATTTCTTTTTTCTTAAGTAGGAGCATCTGCCTGTGTTTCCACATAGAAATATAAGAACCCTATGCTTTATTCCTTCATTCCTCAAGGTAATTCGCCTTATCTGTCCTCAATGAGTCATATAAAATTCAATTATGAATTTGAATTATACTGTTTTGAAGTGGAACGCATCTTCCAAGATTCAACGATCGAGTCACCATAAATGAGGTACTCATTATTCTCAATGAACATTCACTTTATTTTCAGTAAGGCACCCAAAAAACCTACACAATCGATATTTATGCATTGCTTTGCCCCGTAAGACACTCTGTTAACGCCAGTCATTCGACTTGAATCAAAACCGCATTTCGGAAATGAAGAGTCGATGATTCCTAGAAAGATATATGACGGTGAAAAACTGCCGAAGATAATGAGGAACGGGTAAAAAATGTCGTTCGAATTATTTTGTTACATTAAAGATGAAAGTTGAAATGAAAAGATACAATGTAAATTGAAAAGTGAATGAGACAAACTGTAAATCATAAGTGTTCACCATATGGTTTCATTAAACCAGCCATATTGACATATTTTTCATTGAAAACCTTGAAAATAATCAAGAATATACGTCATATTGACTATGTTCTCATTTTTCCCACGGAATATTTGGCCAGCATTACAGTAACCAACTCAAATACCATAATTTTTCCCCGGCACTACAGTTATTGTTTTCGCGACTCTATAACTCTGATATTTAACATAATTTACATTTCGGAGATGAATTTTTGAAGACACAAGTGAGTTTCAGATATTTTTGGCGGTATTAGCTCTGGTCCTTCTATATAGGATCATTAGCGAGGAAGGTATTTCGACTTTATTCTCAATAACTTAGCCAAATTCACGGAAACTCAGTTTAATAAACAAAACAAGAAATTATGTTCACTTTCACTTTGAGTTCATTACAATATTCACTTTCAGTTGATGCTAATGGTGGGTACGAGTGATTATGCAGAGGAGCCAATTATTTTCAGATAATTGAAAATATTGAGATAGTCACCAGGCAATTGTCTCGAAAGAAACAATCTCGGATTAACAAATAATGAGAATCTGATAGATGATTTAATGAAAAGTTAAGACTAGACAAACTAATTATTATAAGGTATTAACATTTATTGTTGTCCCAAATGTATGGTTATTTTTTTGGTCGATTCTTTCCTCAGTTTTTCCAAAAACAGTTTCAATGTCCTTTCCTCAGCAGTTTCGCTGGTTCAGAGAGCCACAAATCTAACAAAAAAGAAGTTCTCTAATCTCTAAGATATTTTGATGTCATAACAATGTATCTTGTTATATGAGGTCAATTTTGTGATAATGCGTTCCAGGCATATGAGATGAATATAATCATTCAATACCAAATAAGAATAATGCAAATTCAGCTGATACCTTCAATAACATGGCAAGTGTTAAGTTTGAATTACCGATTTCTTAAAACGCTGAAAGTAAGCGAAAATAACTCGATTTTGCTCACTTTATCGATACACCATACGTTTTATTCAAGTCACTTTCGTTTCAAATGAATTGTCTAGTCCCACTCCTTTTGTAAGATGTATTCTGAGAAGTATTGTCTTACCGAGATTCTTATCAAGAATTTTCCAGTATTGCTATTTTTAGGTGTCTACAACTCGATAAAAAGACAACAAAGAGAGAAAGTGGAATGCGAAGTGCATTTCAATGTCGGAAGAAAATGGTATCATGTGTCCATAAAAGTGTACCGTTTGTTTATTGAAGAATGTTTTTACCTTGTTTCAGTGTATGTTTTTGTTGTTGCTGTTGTTCTTCACTCATGTTCGATGCTATTTATAATGATACCGGCTGCAGCTTCAATAGGGATTGTTTTTTACACAAATGTTCAGTTTCCATTAATCAACGGTACCTGATTCAAATATAGCGGGAAGGTAATGAATTGGTACATTTATTCCGTTTTAAAAATGAACAAAATTTTATTGAAATCGGTCCGGAATAAAATCATCTATGCACCACGGGAATGAATGAGCCTTAATAACCTCAGGCAATTGCCAGAGGCCCTCGGGACGCAAACTTTGCCATTGGTAATTAAGGCCCTTTTAATTCCCTTGATACATAAATAACTATGTGTTGTAGACAGCAACCTACTGTAATCTAGATTTCAATTGAGCACTGCACAGTGGTGAATTAGGTGTTCTACACATATAATGATAATAGATCTGATTTGTTTCATTTACTTCTGATAATATTTACGAGTATCATAACCATTTTATTTCCGTTATGTCTGCGATTCCATTTTATAGTCGTATAGTTTAGTCATCATTTGTAATGATCAACAATGATTTTCCTGTCGGTGTTAAAAATGTATGATTGTTTTAGAGGCTGGTTTACGCATGAATTGATTTCGTTGCATTGAGATGTTCTATAACATTGGAATTACTCTTTTATTTCTGATTACATTTTGATTTGTAGATAAACGTTTTATTCAGAAATGTAATGTATCTGGAACACCGCAGAAGATTTGGAGATCTGTCTCAGTGTTTCATGATCAATATTCTTCCGATATGATGGCTCCTCTCTTATTAGTTTTGATATGGAACTGACGAATTCAGCCTTTTCTATCTTTTGTTACTAGCATACTAGCCAGACTTCTTTCTCCTAGTGAACTTCCAATACCAATTTCTAGGTACTTTTCATCCCCATCCTTAATTATCACGATGCTTTTAGTCTGAGCCCAACATGAAAAAGGAATTTTTTGTTAGTGTGACTCTCTTAAAGTTATTCGAAACTAGTTTTCTTCCTGATTGGCTGCTGAACAATTTTCGATTGCTCGTTCACTGAAACGTTTCCAACGAATCATTGGGGACCGGTAAAAGCTGCTCGATCAAGTGCAAGAACCCAATCGACCCGAGCTGTCACACCTGCTGGTCCAATATATTTTTCGTGACAGCAAACGTGATACTTTCTCCTCGACTTGTCGAATGGGTTCTCGTTGCATATATGTATACCGACCGTTGAACTTTCGTGGCTTGAACGAGCATATGTGCGGATAATTCGAAAGTAATTACCGATTTTAATCATATAAATTTCATCGCGTATAACCGTATAGAAGACTAGGTCATGTTTCATTATTATTAGTTGATCGCTATTGATCTCTAGTACCAATACGGTACCAGGAAGTTTTTTCTTGTGATTGGAAAGGAAAGTTGTCGGTTTGTTTGGTTTATGTAAGATAGTAAAGGGGTGCGCTTCTTCCATGTATATCGAAGAAATGAGGATGGTTTCGGATTAGAAAGTTCGTTAAGAGACTATTCGCAATTAATTGCGAGTTATTGTGTAATTTGTTTTCAGCTTGTTCAGTAAAAGATCAGCATTTCCGTGTCGAAGATAACTTTACAACTTCAATATTCATTTATCTTTGGTGCCAAACTGCACAATGTGTAATTCCTCAATATTATTTTCTTTCACAGTTCAATTTTGCCCTTTATTGAGCTCCTTCTTCCCCGTACATACTTCATTTACATAAATCGCTGTATTCATTTCGAATGGAAACACAGTTATATAACAAAAATTTTTCAACCGATTTTTATTAGGTAGACATTCAAAAAGTTCATTAGATCACCAAATTTTATGAAGCATTCAGAACCAACAATTTTTTTCAAATTCAAAAAAATTTACTTTTGTATTGGCAATCTTTCTACTATTTCTTCAGAAAATGGTACTATTATTGTTAATGCGGCTCTTCGATAGTGTAACGGGCTAGGACCGGCCTTATCTACTTGTCTTCAGCTCGTGAGGAATGCATGATGTCATCGCTCTATGCAATTCGAAATCAGATAGAGATCCATCCAGATTAAATCGTCGGATTAAGAATTACGAAAATAAAAATTCGAAAAACGTCCAGAAGAACTCTACTGTAGCTCAATAGTATTTCGCGGTAGCAAGACGGGCAGATATCAGACAACCTTTCGTCGATATAGAAAAAAAACCGGGTCACATATGGATTAGCGAAATATCATATCAGATTGACAGAGTTGAGTGTATTTTTATTACAATTGGTGTCAAAAGTGAGATTTTTAAAATAAATAAGCTTTTACACAGTGGACAGTCTCCGTGTTGCGAAGAATATCATAAACCTTTTTTGCCCAAAGTAGACTAGTGACCCGTTAAACAAATGTGTGCGTGTTCAATTTTGAAAATAAAGTAATAAACTTGTGTAGAATAAACTGATATTTTTTTCAAGACACTAAAAGATAAAATATGCGACTTAAAAGTCGCGGGCTTAAAACAGGAATTGAAAAAAAGCGAACTAATTACTATGACGACCGCACTCCAGAAATTACTCTAAGAAGGACTGATTCAATAGAGAGAAGACCTCGAAACCCTTTTTTTTTCGAAGTTTCTGAACTTGATATGAGTTTGATAATGAATAAACTCAAAAAAATCCTTGGAAGATGAACTTCTAGAAAATTTGAAGGATTTGAGTTTCAGAAAAAAACTTCACAAAAAATCAAAGAATCTGGATGATATGAAATGATAAAAAATTCGGCGAGTTTGAAAAATCTTCAACCAAATTCAAGAAGCCTGTAGGGAAAGTTTCTAGAAATATTGACTAGTCTGGAAGATATGTTTTTAGAAAACATAAGAATTCTATGAGATGAAATCCTCGAAAATACAAGAGGCTTGAAAGAAGAACTTTGCGGTCTGTCGATCCTATTGGAAGAAAGAATAGGAATCGTCGAGGTAGATGAAATCAAAGTAATGAAAGAGTGAATGGACCATTCCAAAAAATATACGATGCAGATATCGACACACTCCGAGGAATTTTTGAGCAACATTTTTATTCTTCGAGAAGTATCTAAAAAATATATCATATTCCATGAACTGGCTGCCCCTTCACATGTACCAGGTTTGTTGACTGGTTTTTGACTTGTTCAGTTTGGTAACTGATTTGAAAATTGCAATTATATTGTAACGAGATTGATAAAAATCCCCTAGCTACGCCACTGTCGAGTGCCGAACCATAAAACGTAACTCATTTGCATAACAAATAAACCGGCGCCGATCACAGTTATTATTCCCTCTTCTCAGAACTGTTTATTTGGATGTTTGTCTGTACTGAATAATCTGGAGAACGGAAGAATCCCGAATAATCTACTCTGGACGAATTGAGTATATAAGGCGACACAGTTCACTCGGGAGATGAAGTTTTTATGAAGTTATAAGGAAGTTTTGAAGAAGTTCATGAGTGTTATAATATATTTTGCTAGTTGAAGCATATCTGAGTGTATTAACAGTCAGTGTAGTAGTTGTATTTTTATAGCGAATAATAATTGTAGTCATCAGAATTCCAAATGATATATTTCAATGAATCGACCTTCTTGTGGTGAAATTATATATTTGTTGTTCATCCATGATGGTGCGATGTTAATAATAGGTTCAAAACCAGATACATAGATGGAGTCAATCAATCAATATCGTAATGATAATAATGGTCTTTATTATATTCAATGCAAAATTGTACATATTTTTCATCGCATAAAAATGTTCCTATATCACACTATTCATCATCATTGATTATTACATGTATGGTATGATATCGGTTATATTTTAGATTCCTGCGAAGTACTAAAAGCCATTATAAATGCTTTTTGCCATTGCCAAAAGTTTCGTTTCAAAATCGATTTATTCGAACACTTAAAATAGACGATCGTTTTTAAAATCAATCGAAATTGACCTACTCACAACTACATTTCATGAGAGTAAATAAAACTTGAAATTAAATTGTGATTATATTCTCCGATTGCTACAATGCACTATTTTAATTTCTGCTTTCTCCCAGGCACGTTTTTTGGTAAATTGGTACTTCAAATTAGAAAATTAAATCATGATTCCTTGAAAAGTAACTGTGATTTTTCTTGAGCAAATGGATTTAAATTATGTTTTATCTGCTAGAAAAATTCATTATTTGATGCACGTGATAGAAAAATCGAATTGTGCAGATTATATATTTGTTCACAACAACAAACCACTAAAACGTTCTCGGGCTGGAACTGGAAAATGATCGTTAACACAACTCTGAGTGGACTTTTATTGGCTCAATCTTCATAATAAAAGGTTCGCTATTGTTTGAAGAGGCGTAGCATGACTAATATGATTTCGCAAACTGTGCCTACAAAAGGAAGAGAGAATAGCTTGTTCATATGTAAACAATTTATCGTAAGAAATTTCATTACATAGGTAAGTAGTTAGATGATGGATGATTTTTGGCAGAGTGGGTTCAAAATTCTCAAGCAGACTTGTGAATTCTTTGATATTCTTCAGTAGCTGGCATATCGCAGTAGTCACTATGGTGTGTGAGTGGCTAGGAAAATAAGTGTAGATCATTGAGAAAAATATTGTACTGTTTCAAAATCAATGGTGTAGAAAACTGCCGCAGTCACCAAGATAATAGTAGAAAAATAACAAAAAAAATTTCCTTTCGATCGGACAAATTTGAGATCTCTTTTGAATTCCTATCAGATCTTCACTTTCTAGCGGAGCATAATGGAGCGATAGATTTCGAAGAATAGACAATAAATTCACCAGGGTTTTTGTGAGATGTAAAACAGCCCGGTAGCGTACGCTGTATGCATTATGCATTTTGTTCGTAACGTTTTACTAGGAAACAATTCTTCGAAGAATGAAGAATAAATAATTGATAACGCGATCGTACATCGACTTTCAGAGAAGCACAATGAGAAACTCACGTTGATTCTAATAATAATCATAGGAGATGTTGTATACATTCTCTTGCAATTCTTAATCCCTTCCACAGGCATCAATTGTGTCATGTTTATTATTTTGTTTTGATACATTTTCGATAGAATATCCAGCCTAGATTCAGGAAACATAACATCATTTGCAAACTTCTTCCTAGAATCAAAATCTACGCAAAATTCAATAACAACGTAACGTTCTCGAGTTCTTTGATTACATTTGCGAGGTGCTCTGTATTCTCCAGAAAAAAGGATACTACTGAAGAGCTTCCTTGTTCTTTAACGTCCATTACAGAAGTGGCAATGAAATCCTTTAGACATAATTCTATTGAACAGCTCACAGTTTTCCACGTACAAGCTGACCCAAACTCTGTCACCCAATTGAAGCCCGTTTAGCAAAAAGGTTCTCATTAAAGCTCTTGAGACCGAGGTATTCTTGCAGCTACATAAGGATGAACTAATGCATGAGGTATTTTTCCAGGATATCTTGCATGGCCTATCCGTAAATTCGACTTTTTTATTCTTTAGGTCAAGTGGGCTGGAATCGTAGACCGAGGGATTCATAATGGCCCGCCATGATGGTGTTGTCAACACCCTGGTTAGTCGCGTGATGGGTACAGAGGTCCCTGACACTAGATGCAGAGCGTGTCGTGGGGCAGCTGAGACCATAATGCATTTTCTGTCAGCCTGTCCAACTTATGTGGTCTCTGACTTAATCTACAGGCATAACGCGACGTTACTAGTGTTGTACTACCATTTACGACACTCGTACGGTATACACGAGACACCTGCGTTGCCCCTAGTCTCCGGGGCATATTGAGTTAGTTGGGGAAATGAAAGTGCCAAATCTTTTGAAACTACTTGCCATGCGGGAATGATACTCTTTCCGTATTTGTTGGAATAATAACTATTATTTTGATTGAAATTATATGAATGTACCAATCGTATTTCACTTAATTTTAAAGCGTATTATCTTTTTTTTTTCAGGATGAACTAGAAGCAATAAAACAGAAACTGGAAAAACTCGACAATGAAAGAACAAAATTGAAACACGATAACGACAAATTGGAATCTAAGGTTAGTAGTTTATTTTTACTATATAACTTAGGTCTAATTATTGAAGTGGGTTACAACAGACAATATCGGTCAAAGAGGGCGGTCAAAAGTGCCCACTCGCATTCAGCCCAGATTTAAAATCTAACTACGTGATCGAGGGTTGAATTACGAATTTTTTTTCAACCAAGCCCCTGCAATATTTCATTTTGGCACCCTATGGATAGGGTGTTCTCACAGTTGAATCATCTATTTCAAAAGTTTGTTGAACTCGTGAAAAGTAGGTAGTCAATTAACCAAAAAACGTTTATGAAACATTTTGGCAAATAAAGCAATCATAAATTATTGAAAAAACAAGAATTGCTAAACTTTTCTACCTGAGTTATTGTTTCGACCACTGCGTTGTAAGAACATACATTTTTTTGTACTGATACTGGTTATGCCTACTGTTTTGTTACAGGATTTTGAGTGCAATAATTCGTAAGGTAATGGTTGATATTATTTATGAATTGGGGATGTTTTGTGAAATGAAAAAGGCTGACGTTTATGAAAACAATGAACTGGTAGACATAATTTCAATTTACGCAGAGAGCCAAAAAATGCAGCCGCAGCATGTGGTTTTCACATGAAAATGTTTCCGTTACGAAATCATCCGGCTCCACGGATGTTTGTAAATCTAGTTACAAGACTTCGCGACACAGGAAGCAACAAGGAGGTTACGCTGGACGACCTCCTTCAGGCGAAATGCTGGAGATCAAGAAAGTAATTACAGAAATTGTCGAAATTGACCCAACCACTAGCATTAGATACATAGCAGCTCAAGTAGAAGATGCTCATAGTGAAATGTGCGATAAACAATGACAAGAACAACTGTATCCCTACTATTACCAACGGGCACAAGCGCTACAACCCGATGATTATCCTAAAAGAGTAATTTTGTCATGAGTACAACAGTAAATAATTTCCACAACCACGTTTGGGCAGTAGTAAATCCGCATGCTGTGAATATAACAAAACAATCTGCCAAAATTACTAGAATATTTTCCTTCAAATGTGACACATAAAATGTGGTTTCTACATGATGGAGCTCCGTCACGTTTTAGACGAGAAGTTCACGAACATTTACATAATGTGTTTCCTAATAGATGGCTTGCACGTTGTCCGGATCTGACGACCTGCGATTTTTTTCTATGGAGCTATATAAATCCGTAGTTTATCACGATGGCGAAGTAGGTAAATACTGTTTGAAAACTGCAACTGAAAATACTTGGGATGTTATTTGTGACATCGGGATCTTATTTTTGTATTTTGTATTTTTGTAATTGTTCATGGGAACGCAGATCAAGACTTACGTTAACCGAGCAACAATTTTTGTGGAACAATAGGCATTTTACCGATATTTTCTAATTTTAATGAATTGGAACTTAGAATCTATAACTTCTCTTAACCTGCAATTTTTATGTAAACAATTTTTTGAAAAAATCACTTCTTTACGAGTTCTACAAGCTGTTGAAATAAATGTCTCAACTTTGACCCTTTCACCCTTTATAACATTCTCCGAACGGCAGATGGTTTTGGCTGCGAATACGCTTTTGACTGTTATTAATTATGTCATTATCGCTCGTCGGATTGAATAATAATTTTCGAACACACTTGTCACTGCTGGCATTGTTTTTAATGTTTCGGTGCTGGATGCAGAAAAAAGCGGGAACTTTGCCAATCCATTCGAGCGGCACGTACGAGTTTCACATTGCATTGGCGCCATTGTGAACAATTATAGAACGTTGTTTTCTGTTCGCTGGAATAATAGGGTCTCCAATGAAGCGAAAGCCATAATAATGTTTTAAAAAATATTTATAGTTTAATGGAATTTTGGTGAAAACATTGATGGTTCTATAAGCGTTCCGGTTTATATGACTCTAATTACGTTTTTTCTGCAATTTGCATTTTTGCTATGGTCCTCTTCATTTACAAGTGTTTTTATAAACTTCATGCTAATCAATTTATTACAATATTTTTTTTCCTCAAAAACATTCCTACTCTGTTGTATTTAGAACAATTACAATTGAATAGTCAAAGGCAATGGAAGATGCCAGCTCAATATACGAATGTTTCAAACAAGGTAAGCAAATATTCAATCAAAATAAAAAAAATATGGAAAAATTGAATATTTATAACGTCCTGGCTATCTTCCCGAAAAATTATAAATATAATCAACTTGGAAACACCTCGATATCGCCGTCTAAACCGTTTCGGATATAGCTGATTTGTCGTTTTGGAATTTTCACCCTGTATATTAACTGTATTCCAAATGTGAATATGACAAACTGAACAAAAATGAAGCAAAAGTGGTATCAATGTTTTGGCGCTGACTTTGACTTATCTGCGTATTAGAAGTCGTGACGATCTAAAGTTATTAAAGAGTGAACCAAGTTTTGGCTTTTCTAACAATGTCTAGAAAAGAAACTTCAGATTTTCGCATTGTCTTTCCTAAAAAAACAAACAATGCATAGGTTGATCCCAACGTTTCTGTTCTTCACAACTAGATCAAGGTTTTACCGAATATTTTAGAGAAGTTGGGATGAGGCTATTGTGAACGTTTCTTTGAGAGTTTCAGGTTCTTCGCAACTAGATCAAGATATTACCGAATATTTTAGAGAAGTTGGGATGAACACAGTATTCACAGAAATAAAATACAATAATCCCCATACCACGTCTCAGAACCTTTCTGTGAATTTAAATCATTAAATCTACAGTGCTATGAATGGCTATGAGCTATAAATCAAAAGATCAGCCGCTACAGATGGAATTCCAGGTTTTATTGTAAGAAGGTCATTGAAACTAATTATAGAGCCAGTTACATTTTTGGTGAACCAGTCATTTAAATGTGGTATTTTTCCAGCCCAGTTGAGAGTGAGTCTATCCCGTTCCAATAAATAAAATCCTGAATAATATGGAAAATTTTAAACCAATAAATGCTTCAATGAGTCTATCAAAAACATTTGAATATGCATGCTCAGATCGCCTATTGAACTTTTTGTACGCTAATAACATCCTGAATCCCATGCAGCGTTTCAAACAGGTAAATCTACACAAAATGCACTGATCAGTTATAATTTTATTTGGAGCTTGGGTATTCAATGAAATTCTGAAATCAAAATTTGTCAAACTCTGTCACCATAAAGCTCTCGCCTGGTCACAAGGCAAGACTTCCGCAATATCTGTCCGCAGTTTATTATTCCATCTAGAAAAACAATACCGATCATTATTTTCCTGCCGGCTCTTTACAAGAATAATAGCTACTCTCTGTATGTAGGATTGGTAAATATTTATATTCCGGTTCGTAAACTTTAAATCTAATGAAAACAAGTAACAAGTAATTAAGTTCGATTTATCCGAAGAGATTATTCTTCTCCGCCCAGTTTCGCTAAGAGACGAACACATGAGCGCCATCAGAGTGTTAATGAAAAAGGCAAAGAGTATACGGGTAGGAATTTTGGAATTTATGGATGTTATTGGCAGTAAATTCTAAATCTTCAACTTCTGGTGTGATAAAAAATATACTCTGGAATTTATGTTTCTTGATTATATTTGCCTTTCATTCCAAAGTTATTTCAAAGGAATACTTAAAGAAACATGGAATTCATTGTCAAAGAATTAATAGGAGATGAATTGGGGCATTATTATGACTTACCCCAATATTAAATTTTCATCCGAATGGTCTTTAAGAAAGAAGTAGGTGCCTTTTGAAAACATTGACTTATAGATTGTAGTATTACAGATCACTATGCGCCCAGCTACATGGTACATAAAATGGAACCACAACAGTTATTTCAGAAATTATATTTTCAAAAATAACTGCTCCAGAAATTTGCTTTCTTAAATTCAAAAAGCTGCGAGATATACTTTTTCTCTAAATTACTGAGATCATCTACGGCTGCCGGTTTTTCCAAAAAAACGGACATTTCAAAGTTAAATTCACATAACTCAGGTCACCTGAACTCCGAAACGGATTCCCCATCGAACATAATTCAAAAAAGTGCGTTTCTTCTGTAGTATAGGTTACTGGAAGTAATTTGGGTTGAACGGGCATAAAAGAATTTCAAATATTTAGTCCATTAATCCTACTGTAGGATAAAAAATACACTCGCTATTTAGAAGTTGAATTTCTTGAATCATGGCTTTCATATTATACATGAACGTCATCAATCTGTAATGAGGTATCTGCAAATTTCACCGAAACTTTTTTTCTATAAGATAAATGCTGATGGGTTCTTTCTTTAATGGCCTCTAATATCTGAATTGCAAGTTTTCTAAAAAAAAACGATCCTTTGTCTGAAAACCCCACGTGAACGCCTATGGACAAACGTGCCCGTATTACCATCGGCTGGTCTATTTATTGCATAGTGCTGAGATATGCAGATGTAATCAAGTGTAACAAAAATGTGGAACTGCTGGATATATGGCCGTTTTATACCTTTCACAATAATCTTCAGGCAATTGGATTCTAGCAGTACAAGCGAATTGCAAAGGAATCTCCGGTGTGATCTTGACAGTGCAAACAGGACGATTCAGGAAATAGGGCATTCCGAATAAGGCCTTTTATCTCGATAATCAAAAATTATATAGTTTGCAGTACCATTGCAAAAACTGATTTAATGATGGTTACCAATAAACAAAACGTCATATTTCAATCATAATGACATGTCAACCATTGAAAAGCTGATTTTCGTATCTTCATTCCGTTTAATGTTGTTCAAATAGATTTTTTTCCTTTTATTGATTTTAGGAATGTATTATTCTTCCATTCATCGTTATCACAAAAATGTATCCTAGTGATAGTTTTCGAATCATCTGATTGGAACTGAAAGACCAAATCAAATAATCAAGTAAAATTTGGTAACACGTTTTGGTTCGGTTGAATTTTCAGTGTACACAAAAATGTATTCGCTTTCGCTACTTTAAGAACTGTGAATATACTAAATACTGCCCCCTATTAAGTATTATTACTGCTTAATGCTTATACTACTTTCATGTCACCATATTTGTGTCATAACCGACCCAAACAAAATATTATTAGGGCAAGTCATCCAAATCGACTAATATAAATAATAATCACGTCTTCACATTAACACACGTACCAAATGTATGGTACATCCATTTTTATTAAATGGGCACGCTCCTAATGACGTATGAGAAAGAATTTACTCGCCTTCATAAATAATTGTGTCAACTTTTGTAACATTTTTCATTAGTTTTGTCTTCGATGGAGCGTGATGTTCTCTGAACAAGAATAGGTTCGATGGATGGAACACTTCATTTGCTTTTCACGCTTGGAGTTGGCGTTTCAACGTTTGAAACTTCTAGATAATGATATATCTTAGTATTTAGGATGCAACATAACTGGTCTCTTACGGCCGATTCAGATACATGCATGCCCACACTGCATGAGATAAAACATACAGTGAAAACTACATCGGGATTATTTGAAAAACTCAAATAGCATTACTTCAGCATTGGCAAAATTATCACAGAAACAAATAAAATATGTTCTTGGCATAGAAACTTAAGTAAAAGGCGTTTAAACCACGCGTGCTTCAAAAACCCTGTATGGGCACGCATGTACGTGAGTCCGCCTTTAGTTAATTTGTATTTTCAAAAAGATGCGATTGATAAGGATCTTCAACCGTAATAAACATGTGACAGGGTCGACAATCAACCAAGTAAGTTATTTGAACTTTAGACTATCATCCATGAAACTATACAAAAATCAAGAAACCGAGAATAACAATAAAACACGACAATACAGATGAATGGATGAAAAAAAAAACCCTTTCTGATAATATGTGAAATGTCGTTACATGAGTGCCAGATCAACCAGAGAAAATCACTTCAAAATTGGGTGACAGAAGTATAACAACTGACGAATTTCGAAATTAGTCGATCATATTCATACGTTTATATCTAATGAACGAAGCTTTTCATTCAGTACAGGTCAAACCACAATCTAATACCCAAAATTCTATCTACAAAACTGAAAATAATAATATATGAAACAGCCATCAGGCTAGTAGTACTTTTTGCGTCGAAACTATGGCATTTGACTGAGAAAATCAATAACACATCAAGTACGTGGAGAATATAGGATGGAGATGAAAATTTTGCTTAATTTCCACTACGACTTTATTCAATACGACCACGGTTTTGGCTTTTGGTTTCAACATGTGGGTGGGAATTTTGGAATTAAGGATAATTGGGCCATTTTTTACCATGGATCACTTACTTTCGAGCGATATCGAAAACTACAGGGCGATTTGGAAGAATGGTTTTGTTAATAACTTACCGCTAGCAGAAGTCGGTAACATTTGATTCCAACAAGATGGGGACCCCGCTCATGATTCGAGGATTGTTCGAGCATATCTATCAGACAGATTTCCTGAAAAATCGTCGGATTAGTGTGTTAACTTGCTAAATCCACGGAAAGGAAAGTACTGCGAATAAAATTCAATACTGAATAGAATGATTTTACGCATCAATAATAATCACTGATGGATATCCGTTTACTGATAACTTTGCTGTTTATCACAGTCAATGAAGATCTTTCTCTTTTTTATGGTATATATAACAATAAATTGTCACAAATTTGAGTTGGCAGGTGACACAAAGCCGACGAAATGGATAGGTACGCATTCAACAGTTGCCTGGCGTACACGATCGCTAGATCTGACCCCTCCTGACTTTTATTTTTGGGGGTATATCAAAACTGTGTGTGTCAACGAAATTTTCAAACGAAAGAAAAATTGGGTCAACTAGTTTTAAAAGCAATTCAATCCATTATATTAGATGTATACTCAACAATGTTTTGGGTTCCACGGTAAGACGGTGTTACCTGTGTTTAGAAAATAATAGTCACTCGTTCGAACATCAAGTCAGAGCCATAATTTAATCAACTATAAATTTTGTAATAAAAAATTGTAACAGGGCCGTATTTACAAAAAAAAAGTTGATGAAGGTTCCTCGGAATCGAAACGTCGTAGTGAACATCTGTAGATGTCAGCCTGTTGATCTCAAAAAATGTCAATTAAAATGTATTCTTTATTTTTTGATATCTTTTGAAATATCGTCAGAAATAAATAAAAACAAATTTAACTTTATTCAAAATATCCCGAAATTCGAAAGAGATACCCCACTTCTGCAAACTCCATATCAAAGGCCTTTGGAATGTGCAACTTTTTTTTAATTTAACCCTCATTCTACTCCAACTCCTACCGTTTCCGCGAATCCTAATGCTATCCCATCCCTATCTTGGACAATCTGTATAACTATACAAGAATACCTGGTATTTCAAAACAATGCGGTCGCATTACCCGTGAAGGTACCTGTGTAGGACAATAACAGAATGGATAATATAATATAATAATACTCCCTTAAACACTCATAGACAGTACCCAAAGGCATAGCCTGTGCGGGTAGAGGACTGCTATTATTATTATTTGCCGTGGCGCTCTGGGGCGACTCACTGATGTTTTCGGAGGAGTATGCACTTTTCAGCTGTAGGAAAACCCGGAAAACTTACAGCACCACTCTGGGTGGTCGGTGCGCACTTCAAGCTAGCACCAGACGTCGGGATTGAACGAGTGCATACATGGAGCAACTAAATATAAAAATAAATGGATCAATAGAGAAAAATTAAACTTGAATAGTACTGATGAACCATGAACTTCTAACAGAATTCACGTAACCCAAAGATTAGTGAAGTACTAACGAAATAAAATATCCCTCTGAGCGGGATATCATACCAATATGTGGAATATCGAGATTACTAAAACACTACACAGAGTTCAAGAAAATAAAGCTAGAGGACTTCCAAGAAACAGATGGTTAGAGTGAATAATGTTTAAGTACATTTGGGTGTAAAGAATTGCGAAAAGGAACAATAATAATAGATGAAAAGGCATGAACAGGAATAACAAGGAAACAAAGAAGACTGGTCGACAAACTCGACATACGAACAACTCCAAGTACAAGGGTAATTTTACACGTAGTTGAAGAAATGGAAAAAAGTAGGTGGTTTCCAGATTTTCCAGTTTTTTGTATTCTACATAGGAATCGGCTATAGCGCGCTGTGGTGGCTGAAGCAGGAGGGTTGATGATAATCCTCAGTAGTTCCTCGTTTTTGTATACACTTATTTTGGGAAGGCAGAGTGAATCAAAAGATATAGACATAAAATAGCTACTGGTGCTTGGGAAATTGAAGCCTTTCCTGAGAGGAGCCTACAATGACAATAGATCTAAACAGTTTTTGAAAAGAAATTAAATTTTTCATGGCAATCCCGAGCTTTCAAGTATAGAATTCCATTGGTAGAGTTCGAATACGAAAAAAATGTATCATTTTTAAATTGAGAGTTTTCTGAAACTAGCCAATTATATCTGAGTAACCTTCGACTCGTACGAACTCGCGGTTTTCTCTGTCAATTATGTATTATATAATGCACAACAAATATATGAAAAAAATGTTGGCATCCGTCCACGAGCCGAACGATTTTAAATGTGGACCAATTCTAATTGCAGCCGGAGACGTTCGCGTATTGGCTCATTCTGAATAAATTCTGAATGTATTTCCCGACCGTGATATTCGAATCTTTCCATGATTGAATTTATTGTTCTCAATAACATTGGAATGGATAACTTCGAATGTTTGCTTTGTATGCATATCGATTGACGAATTGCGATAGGACATGGTTACGATATGTGTAATTTTCATGTTAGATGGATATTTTTTATTTCAGTTTTTTATTGTGATATACAGATACACTTTACGCTTATTCATATATACAACGATAATTGTTGAGTTATAAAAAAATCACTAAAATAAGATATTTTGTGAAATGGTAGTAGAGAAGAGTATGTTGATTGATCTCAGAATGTCCAATTTTTTAAAGCGGGGCACCTGTCTTAAATTGTTATTTATTATCCGATTTAAAACTTCTTTTTTTAGTTCAATGCCACAAACTCGAAATGAAATTCAAAACTACAAAGCCTACTTTTTTTTCAACACCAAAAGTACAAAAAAGCAATTAGCAATTTAAAAAAAAACCTGACTATGCCACTGGTTTTGGAATGGGTCCTTCTAATAACATATTTTATTTACACCTCTAATATAAAGTTTGATAAAATTCAGAGCTCATCAATGTAGTTTGTATACTTATCAGAAACCATGAAAAAAATATCAAAATTTTAACTTTAGGGCTTGAAAAACAGAATATGACAGTTTTCCTCTATCTAAAATGTTACTATATTGCGTTTTCAGTGAAGAGGAAAATAAAAAAACACACTAATCCCTGTTCTATTCTCTACATCTTCATACTCCTAGGTTTTTCCTGATTTACCAAATAAGCCTAGAATTTGACACTAAAAAATAAAGCATTTGACTTCTGTTGACTACCGAGCGTTGTTGCCTATTGTCTCACAGCGACTCGGACTCGGCGGTGGTGTAGACTATTATGGCACATATATGTCAGAATGAGAAAACAACTAATCTCCTGGGGGTCGGTAGCGAAGCGGTTAGATGTCGGCCGTTGAAACTTCTGCACTTGGCCGGGTTCGAATCCTAAGAATAAGCAAATTTTTCACAATTTCATCGGAGTCGATAGGCGACCATGCCTTGATTGAAACAAGTGCAATGTGAGTTGTCTACATGCTAATCCCGACGACTGATGCTTGATTGGAGTTCGCACCGACCGCCCGGAGTGGTAGATTTTCCGGGTTTTCCTACAGCCGAGAAATGAATACTCCACCAAAAACAGTCAGTCGCCCTATAGCACCATCACAAATAATAATAATAATAGCCGTCCTCTACCCACACAGATACAGTCTCTGAGTGTTTATGAGGGAGTATTATTATTTTTCCGTGACAAGTACGGGGCCATCCATAAGTTATGTCGAACAAATTCAATGATTTTCAGATCGCCCCCATCGTTATCACAGGTGGTTCCATTCGTGTGAGTCCCCCCTCCTCCCACTAATGTGTCACATATCTTTCAATTTGAAATTCAGACATTATGCACTCATTCCCAAAATTATTAGTTTTATGGTCTTCCGTCAAGTAGTCGGAGTGCATTTTAAACTGGAACCCAGAGATGGCGCTGAATTTATACTTCAGTGTTTGTCTCAGGGATTTCCTATTAGGATGAAAGGATTTTTCGATTCAATTGGGTCGAACTAGCCTTCGCTGATGATTGGCAATGACCATGAAACCGGTACGGAGGTGTTCCCCCAATTAAATTGAAAAATAATTTCAGCTTTGATATTTGAAATGCATTGCAAAGTGGTTCTTGTAGAAAACTTTGCCAAGTATTAAACAGATATAATTCAATGGTCGTAGGGGGCAGTAGTTGTTCTCTGTTGAATACTTGCCGACGACCATACCTATTGTATAGGTTTTTTTGCAGAAGATTGTATTACGTAATCCACCATATTTCATTATTAGTTTTATGGTCTTCCGTCAAGTAGTGTCGCCCCTCTTTCATGACCCAAAATTATTTATATATTTTCATATAAAAACTTTTTCTTCTCAAAGCTTATGACTCGTCTTCACCCTTGTCACACATAACAACCATCGCTTGATGGGCCTTGTGCACACGGTCCTAATAGATTTGAATAATTTAACGAACAAGTGTATTAATAAGGGTGATTAACAATTGAGATATTTTAACGCGTGAGCGGGGCGAACGCGTTAATGTTCGAGATTGTTAATCGCCATGTCAATTCACGAGTTCGTTACAAAACTTTTCCGTTGACCGTAATTTTCAAAAAAAAATGGTACCACTTGGGGATTGAACCCTCGACCTTGCTATCACACCAGGACTCAAACCAGCATTTTACCAGCGGGCTGCGTGACTATCTAGCTATTAATGCTACTGACAACTTTACTGATATATTTGATGTTTGCTGATTTTTTTTTTACAGAACTTCGTCACTATCCATCTTTTGATTTCAAAATAAACGTAGAATTTTAAGAAATTACAACAATGAAATAAATAATGACAGATAGTACTAACACAGCTACTTGATTTCAAAATGAATGTTTGGTTGCATATGCCACAGGTCACTATATAAATATAATATGTATTGGAGCTATGTACGTTGGGTTGCATATAAGTAAATCGTTGATTAATAGAAAATCATTCATTAACAGGGGTCATTAATCAACGATTTTGAGTGCGTTAAAATACATCGTAAATAAACGGTCGACGGAAATGATATATTATGCAACGAACAAGTATTAATGGCTATTCACACGTGCGAAAACTCTGGCATTCGGTTCAGAATATCCGAGAATTGCATACACGATTTTTTCCAAGACCGATTGATATAAACTGTTCGAATCGTATCGAAATGCTAGCATTAACATTTTTGTTAAAAATAATTGGTACTCATGAATTTCAATTAGATGATGATGATTTTATTGGCGAAATGCGCGTAAAGTGAAATTAAAAGAGTTGTTTCTCACGTCTTGGAATTACATTTGTTGGTTAAAGCGACTGAATGGTTATAATGCAGTATTATTGTTACAGTTGTTGAGTTTCGTTGAATATCATATGATTCGAATCGTCGAAAATTGTTTGCCAATATTTCAACATAACATACTAAATTGCATTGAAAAACACAAACTGTGAATCAGCGAGTGAAGAAAAGTCTATTTATATTATCGAACTTGCGTCACGATCTGTTTAGTTTTCATCAATTAACAAATTTACATTCATTCATTTATCCCACGGGCTAATTTTAGATTACAAAGAAAGGAAACGAAATGAAAAAGAAAATCTGCCCGACAACACCTGCGATTCTATAAGTGAAAATACAGATTGTTGATTTTTTAGAAATGATTCATTCTAGAAAAATTTTATTTCGAAATTCCATTGAGCTTGAATTATGTTGTCAGGATGTCCAACTTATTAATTGGTTGTTTTATTTTCATCAACCTACAGTCTATCGAATTCGTTTTCTCCTGGAAAAATATTTGAACTGTCCAAATATACAACGGCTGCCAAATGCAACGTTAAGTAATTAATTGAATACATGTAGGGAATAATTATGGTATTGTGTTAACTTGAACCTTTGTCGTCAATGTATTCGAATTAAGGCGATATATAAGTCAATTTTATGACTCAAACTCTGTTGAGAAAATACACATTTGTATAGATTATAATAGATTGTTGTTTTGTTTGCGAAAATTGCATTTTTTTAAATCATACTTGACAAAATATTTACTAAAAAATTCCAAATATATTAAAATATTTTTTCTCAAGTAGGTTACGCAGTTTTTAACCTTTCGTAGACAAGATAGTTCCCCAGTGGTATCCTCTTTGTCTCTTCTGCCAGAATATTATTTTCATACTCTAGCTCCCACATATAATAATAATACTTAGTATCTTGCTTTCGTCAGTTACTTTAGGATTTTCGAGTGGTTCACCTTGGCCAAGACTCCTAGCTTTTTTCTGCCATGAAAATGTTTCATCAATTCACGTCAAAGTCGGTTCAATTGATCTGTTAACCAGTTCGTATATACCTTCCAAAAATATATATCTGAGAAATGTTCAACATGCTATTCAATTGTTTCAGTATACATGTTCGATGTTATTACATTTATTTTATTCTCTTCATATTCTTGGAGAAATGTTGAAATTGGTTTCAACAGAATACGCGTTTTAAAAATACCGGCAATTCTAAAATTATTTGTTCAATAATAATTACGCTGCATGTACCCGGAAACTTGAAATCTGTGAGTGCATTGTATTCAAATGTCTGTTGCCAAACTGCTATTCTTATGATTTCCACTGATATTGGGAACAGCGACGTAGCAAACATCGCTTTCTTGGAATTAGTGAACCAATAATATTTTGAAATAATTTATGTGTGTGCTCAAGATGCATAAAAACCCTGGTGCGATCACATATTCGATTTTGTTTCTACCAAAGTTGTTGATAATGTAATTGCATTGATACCGTTGGCTTCATTCGTCGATGGATGGCGCAGAAGTCGAAAATAGCCGAGTTTCCAACATTCCACGGTGCCTTGATTTGTCATTTGATTGTTTTTGAATGTTGACATGACACTTGTCGCTTGTCCAACCGTCAATCGTCAATGACAATATTAATCTGTAATTTTGCCGCCATCTGTGCTAAAGAAGTGAAACGGTACCAATGCAATAAAAATAACCAAGTAGGCCGTACATCAACACTTTTGTATGTCGGTATCACAGGTATAAGTGATCACACCAGGGTTTCTATGCATCTTGTGTGTGCTTCTACGATACAAAATTTGTACATAGCTCACTCTATACCATAGCATAAACAGGAAATTATGAATTGAATCATTAATAAATGGACGTTGATGGCAAACTTCATGAAAATAGGGGAAGAACAAAGTTGCTGCAACTAATATGCTTGCCTTGCCGTTCCGATTCTACTCTACTCCTTTGGAACAATGAAATAGACTCGTGAAGAACTGCGACAACTCGACGTAAAAAAAATTATGTATCTTAATAGGAGCTTGCAGATTTCCATGGTTATACTTCCCCAGATAACGAGGAGGCCGTTGACTTTTGAGCTTGGAGTGTCTACATAACAGAATGGTTCTGGATGTCTGTGAAGTCATCAGGAGTTCAGATTCCCTTCTCTGAAGAAGCAGGGATTAGAGCATTTCTTCTCAAGGCATCAACCCGTGTAGCTGATGAACTCGGTCTCGTATTCGACAGTGAACGGACGAACCCAAACTCTGCCACCAAAAGCCCACGTCAATGCTGCGGAGAGTGAGAGGCTTCTACAGGATAAGCCAAAACATGGGGGCTTTTTCAAAAACATTGAAGACCTTGGCTTATCCAGAAACCAGACGTTCGCTTTTCTCAGGTCGAGTGTGCTGAAGTCGGAAACCGAGGGATTCATTATAGCCTTCCACGATGGTGTCTTAAACACCCTCGCCTACCGTAGTCGCGTAATGGGTATAGAGGTCCCTGACACCAGATGCAGAGCGTGTCGTGGGGCAGCTGAGACCATAATGCATTTGCTGTCAGCTTGTCCAGCTTATGCGGTCTCAGCCTATATCCACAGGCATAACGTGGCGCTACGAGTGTTGTACTACCACCTACGACTCTTTGCCTTATGCCCCGGGGGATATTGAGTCCGTTGTGGAGAACGAGAAGTGCCGAATCTAGTAGAACTACTCATTCCCCACCCTCAGGCAAATACAAGCCCATAAGCCTGATGTAGTCCTCCTCGACCATCAAAATAGGACGATTTTTGTCATAGAGTTTTCGGCTCCAGGGGCCGTATGTTTGAATATTAACGCGTACGATATCAATGTTATATCTCTCTTCAATGCGCGGTGTTTGTATCGCTCTGTCACTTCAAACGCATGAAAATGATTTCGCATGAACTCGAACATACGGTCCCAGGCGAAACGAACATCGCCCGAAAAGAGGAGGAAAAACGGACTAAACATCGAGATTGAACTTCGCAGGCTTTACCCAAACCATTCTGTCAAAATGGTGGTTCTGATCAAAGGGGTACTTGGTGGAATGATATAGACACGCTGCTTTCGAATCTAAAAATCATATGGTGATTAGGTGCAGAACGGTTTCTCACTGAATACAGATGACATCTTTTTTCGAAACACTGGTTGATAAATAAAATTTCCTACCTTCATACGTTTGTAGTTCCTCTACAGTTTACTAAAACGCTTTTCAATCACGGTGTTTACCAATCTTGATTAATAATTTAAACTTACTGCTAGGGTCTGCATTCAGTGGAAAATATATCAAAGGGACTTCACTTTAGTTAGTTCATGGCCTTTGCGATGTGAAAGTTTCGATGGGAAATTCACATTAAATGAGTTGCATCTTTCAAATTTATATATCAGCTTGAAGCTGCAACTTTTGGAATATTTCGTCCCGCCACTGGATGCGGGATATCTTTAGCTACGTGTTGCTTTCGGGCGGCTGTTTAAAATAAATTATTCTAATTTGTAGTGGTTCCACAGGACTGTTGACCGCCGGTCCATCGACTATTTTTCTCAGTCTTGCTTTAGTTTAGTGCTTTTCGTGCTGTTTTTCCGTTTTCACGCCTTTTAAAAAATATAAAAGGGTGAATTAATATGAGTGTAATAAGTTTGTGTGAAGTTGTGAAATTTTTTCGAGTGGAATGTTATTCATAAATAATTCGAATTTTAAATTTTTCCTTAGCTGGCAACTACAGATTCGCACTTCATATATTTTTGTTTTTGATTGGAGTTTGTCAACATGTCATCGGAAAGATCAATTCTAAACATTCCTGGCAATCCTTGGATCTCAATATAGATGATCGCTGTTGAAATAAAATGCAATTTAATTCAAAGCGTGGGAGAAATTCGTTCTGAAAATCTTATCTAGGACCGGAAATTATGCCAATGAAATATAGATTTTTAATACGGATTTATACTAGTTTTGCCATATGTCTTCTATAAATCATATTATGTAGGTGTAACAGTAGGTATCTGTGAAAATTCAAGTATGTTGGCATCTCAGATGAGAAGAATAAATTATCCGGATGGCATTTTTCCTATATAAATGAAACAAAACTGAACTTGTATACTATAAGCAGGTGGTCGATTGAGAAACGAGACATTCTGTATCGATAAAATTTGATATTTTGGCGAAGTCGCTAGGTAAACAAATTGTAAAAGGTTTTGAACAATAAAAGGGAGTTGCGGAACTTCACATTCGATTCAAAGGGAATTTTTACCAACTCCAGGATTGTCTTCGGGGTGACCTTCAGGAGAAAAGTCTTCAGGGGTTTAACACATTCGTCTAGACGTCTATTTTTGGCACATACAAGCCATTAGTGTCGTCTGACTATTAGAACCGATGTGGATCTGCTAATTCATATGGTACTCTTGATTCATATTCTTCCCGACATTTCGATTATCTATGAAGTAGGGTGCTGTTCCAGGTCAGTTCTCTGGAAGATATGTCCTGCCTATCTCTCCGTTTTTCTAGGTTTGCTGGCAAGTAGATTACTATGAATTAGGTACCCTAATGATATAATTACCATTATTTTGAATTCTTCATAAACATCGTCTGGATAGATTGAGAATCATCAAGTCCAAAAAACTTGCATAGGTAGGACCTAGGAGAGTAGTCGTTTTCTGTCAGATCTTTACCTCGTATAATATCTGTTAAGTTTTGACGTTGTATTAGTCATTGAATGGTCACTCTTCTGCAAATTTATTAGAAAATCTGTTGTTTCTGTGGCCATCGTCGAGAAATATTCCTATAAATTCGGCAAAAGATAACAGCAAAGGAAACCGAACTGAATACATCAATTCTGGGTTTTTATCAATTCGCTTTGAATTTAATATTTTATTATATGGGTCAACATTAGCAACTTTCTTATGGGTTTGAAAGCTTTACAGGGAGGATCGATAATGCAGAACATTGAAAATAAAATCTTCATTAAGTTTATTTGAAGTGCAAAAAGGCTATAAATATTTGTGTACAAAAACAGAAAATGTTATTATTCAAGCTCATATTTAGTTATAAAGAACAATATTATGTTGTTCTTGTTGTACACCTTTGGTTTATCTTCTGTTGAATTTCATACAACAATGCAACCTGGCCATTTCAGATCTCCTCAATGAGTTATTAGTTTCCTCTTACATTTTCGGATTAACGAAAGGTATAGGATTATGTAATGTTGAGTGTATTCCGTTATTTTTGCGTATTAGAATACTTTCCGCTTTTGAAACATTTTACTACATACAGATTCTAAAACTGAAAATCAATACATTTTTGTTTTTTTTTTGTTGTACGTTCACCTACAGAACTTTTTAAGGATTCCCTGTACTAATATCACATTGAAAGCATCGAAAGTAATAAATGATTATATATTATAGCCTAGAAATTATGCTAAACGTATGTTTAAAATTCGAAAATGATTTCCGATTACCTTTTCAATGATACAAGTTTTTCCTACTCTACTCACCCAACCTGTATATCTGCAAAATTGATTAGAAAGTTTGATTTCATGAAGGATATTCGTAAAAACACCCAAAAAACATATCAAGAGAATTCAAACAAGTCGTCAAAAGCCCAGGATCAGTATATTTCGTACCTTTGAGTTTTATGTGAGTTGAAGAAAAGTAAGCTTTAGCATCTGGGGTTTTAGTGGTTTTGGATTTTATTTCGAAGTTTTGGGATTCAAATTTGCCACAAAAACAATATTCATTGAAAATCATTTTTCTGAAATTTTGAAGGTTCAACTTCTATCTCTACCGATGGGTTCATTATATTGTACACCGCTAGGAACTTCTGCTCGACTAAAATATACGTCATTTCGAAACATTTCCCATAGAACAGGAGAGCAGATTTATTCGTGAGATTTTCATTTCACATGTCTTGGAATTAATTCAGTTTCACTCGAAATAAACAATTACGGTTTTTTAGAAGCCGTGTGAACGAACAGCTCAGATTATCTCGCACGCTGAAAATTTAAATCGGTTTCCATATCTGTAAGCATCGGTTAAGTTTTCTCATTTATCATGAGGAAGACCGCCTCGAACATTGCAGCATACGTTACTCTCGGTGCAAGCGCTAATTACTCGCAATTGCTTTGCATATCCATTCTGTCTGTTGGGCGGTGAATTGTGTAAAAATTATTCGCTGTGATGATATTGCACGGAAATATTGCACTAATCAGCAGCATAGAGGGCAATAATTGGAAAAGGATGTCAGTTGATAAACGTCTAGTCGATAATGCGGGATATGTGGTAATGATGGTTGTTGGTAGGTAGTGGTGGCAATGAAATCGAAAGTTATTCGGATATTTCAGTTCTCGGTGTGAATTTTTCTCATAAAATGGTCATTACTTTCAATAGCCATTGGAATATCTGTTCCCCTATAAAGGTTCACCAAAATCTATGGTAACTCCTTGAGTTCAGATTTCAAGTAGAAAATTGAAATTTGGTGCAAGCAGAGGATCAAGGTCAGAAGAAGGTTTAACCAGGACTAACAGAAACTAAAAACTTTGTTCTTCAAATGGGATCTAATACATTTTCCATATTATTCAACCATTTGATTTAAATTAGATTTTTGTAATGAAAACTGAAAATGCAAAAGCAATTTAATGAATTTAAAAATTTCTCACTGTTTTTTAATGTTATTTGCCCTATATTTGTTCAAGAAGTCTTCTGTTTATTCAATTCATCACACACCATCTTTACTTTATTTCTGAAGAAGAGGATTTCCAGCAAAATGAAACATGATTCCTTAATGACGTTCATGCAATTTTTTCATGAATGATACTTGTTATTTGCTATGAAATATCTTTGTAATATTCCTTGGTTTTTCCACATTGTAGGTGGTTATAAATAGGTCTTCCCTTTCTATGGAACACTTGATCATAATTTGGAACTTTTATTGAATAATAGTAATAATCGGTCGGTGGCTCGATGGCTAAAGGTCTCCAGCAGTGGAACTTCTAGCTCGCATCAGACAGACGTTCGAGGCTCGGGCACGGAATCTTTTTTCTCATGTTAACGGGTCTCTTTAGGTGGCCACATGCCTTGTTGTGAATGAAGTGTGATGTGAGTTGCCTAGATGCCAATCCTGACGTCTGGTGCTAGCTTGAAGTGCGCACCGACCAACCGGGCTGGTGCTGTAGGTTTTCCGGGTTTTCCTACAGCTGAAAAGTGAATATACCACCGACAATATCAGTAAGTTGCCCCGGAGCGCCACGGCAAATAATAACAGCCGTCCTCTACCCGCACAGGCTATGCCTTTGGGTACACTCTACGAGTGTTTATGAGGGAGTTTTAATATTATTATTATTATCACATGGTAGTAATTTTCTGTGAGATATTTGCCTCATATTTTGCACCTTGCGGGAATGATTTGTGGAGAAAAGGGTCATTTTACTATTTCGAACTAATTCGATTCATTTATTTGAAACTCTTCGGCACTTTACGAGCTTTGTTCGAAATGATGGATTAAGTTCCCGTAGTATGTGCTACCAAGGAATGCTTCTTGCTCGTAAGGGAAGTAGTTGTTTTCTGTCTGATGTTTGCCGTATGTTCCACTTTGTGTGAATGTGTGGAAAGAAGGGTAGTTCACCTTCATCGAAATTATTCATTCAATTCATTTGAATCTATCATGCACACTCTTCGAACTGTTCGAAATATGTAATCATCAAAAGTCTTTGCAATAATTTTTTGTTGGAAATTATACTTATATTTTTGACCTCAGTTCTTGTACGTAATATCTTATCTTCCATAACGATATCATAAGTTTGAGTAATCCGGTTTATGATTTTACTCAATGAAGACTGAATGAGAATTCAAGAAATAAACACTACCCAAAACACCAAAACCACGGCAATTTCACTCGACGCGCGTTTCTCCAACGAAGTTTCTAAGTGGCTAATTTCACTTAATCAACTCCAGTTCCTATATTATACCTGACTATAGTGAATTGTGTACCACTTTGATTATTTACTTTATTTTCTAATTCACTTGCTATAATCTTTCTTCTACATACTTACTTTGTTTTGGATTCAATGACAACATTCTTGAAAATTAATGACTTATGATTTCTTACTGTACTATTAACTTGAACAAGGGTCTTTGTCGTATTAGGCCCTTATCCGCATTCATACTATTTGTCTCATTTTGCAATGTGCAGACTCTCGAGTGCATCAAGAAATCTATTGCCTCAAACTAATTTCAAATCGGCGGTCGTGATCCAAAGCATATATGGCCCCACTCAATTTTTCTGATCTTGAGCAGTGTGCTCTTTGAAACTTACTTTCATGGTCCTTCTAGTTTGACCCACATACTTCTCGCAGTCATTGTAACTAATTTCATAAATCCGCGACTTTTCTTCTTCTCTCTTATCTTTGAGAGTACCCAGGATCTGTTGTAGCTTATACAATGTTTTGTATACCAACATATTGAAGGTTCTGACAATAATGTTGAAACCCTAAGTTACTCGAGGTTCGTATGTGATAACGATATATTCAGGGGGGTACAATGGTGAGAGCGCTCAGGGATGTTTCGGAGTGTACTAGTGAATTCAAGCTGATTTGGGTAGTTTCTCGACATCTAAAAATGGCAGCTGTTTTTTGTTCTCAGTTTCATACGCAAAGGGAATGATTTGAAACTGACTATTGAATTCTGAAACAAAACTGTCGAGTGAAATAAACGTTTTCTTGTGTTTTGGATAGTTTCTATTTTTTTGAACTGAATGAATTGAACATATGATTTTTTAATCCATTCAACATGTCTCAGAAGCACTGTTAAGCCAAGGGGGTTAATGTTGGGTTGAAATGCATTTATCAAAAAGTATTAATTCGCGTACTTGAAACTGAATCTCGAGATTCTAAAATTATTTCCTCAGATACTTCCTCTAGAGCCAGATGTCTCCAAGTTCTATCTCAGCTCTAAATTGTAACCAAAAGTAAAAACCTATAAAAAATCGCGATTAACTTAATGAAGAAATACTTCGAAACCTACAAAATGCCAGGACAAACCTCTTTGTGTCCATCAATGTCGGCCGCAAGAAAAGTAAACGCCTATCTGGAATCCTACCCTTCATCAAGCACTTTGAACGGATACAGCCCTTCACCTAGCAGCTCGACACACAGCTTGTACTCCTCGCCATCCCAAAGGACTTTTTCACCTGGCTTACCGCCTTCTGTACCTCCGTCGCGACATCTCAGAAAATTCATCCCGACGAGAAGACCCTGTTCGGCCGGATTCGACGTTCCCAGCGAAAGAAAACCGGTGATGTTCCAAACGAGACCTCTGAGGAGTCTGACCGTGCTGTCAGATCCCCCATCCAGAGATAGAACTATGGAGAGGAGCATGACCAGGTCGCCGAGTCCTACTCCAAGCAACTATAGCGTGCGATCGGGAAACAGCTTCAGGTCGAACAGATCCGCTAGTTGCTGCCCTCCGAGGAGGGTTTTCCCGCAAGTTTACCAGAGAAGCAGTCTGGACCTGGACTCAGAAGACAAGGAGGATAGCCCGGTGGTGTTCGACGCCAACCTCACTTTCGTTCTGGGTTGTAAAGGCAAGCTGAGGCAGAACGTTACTCCTATCCCCGCGCACGAAGACGCGCAAACCGCTTCGAACGCCCTCTCCACCAAAATATCGGATTTTCTCTCGAGGACAGATCACGTGATGGAAGAATGGAAGAGTTTGGGGCACAAGGAAGACGAACAGCACAGCCTGAGGATGCGGAGGAGCGGAGGCAAGTATCTGGGCCGGTCTAGGAGTGCGACGAATATAATGATAAAGGGTTTCCAGTACTTTAGCAGAGCCAGCAGTTGCAGCAGGTCGTCGATTGCGAGGGAATCGGAGGTTACGGAGGACGCCACCGAGGCCGAGTTTGATGAGGTATATTTTGAACGTTATGTGTTCTGATTTGTGTGTTGTTTTGCTACTCTTTCTAATCGTTGTAGGTCCAGATACTGTTTTGTTCCAGGTGAACCACAGTGCATGTCTGCTAATCTCCCATTTATCTACAGCCAATATACTTTGTACACCCATATCAACAACTGTCCCAAAAAATGTATTCCACATACATCCTCAATACAGAGTAAATCAAACCTTCGATTTCTCAGAAAAAATGTTCTGTAGATTATTATATTAACGAATTATACGTATAGTTCTTAATTAATTTGTATTAGATTCCCCATTCCTTTAATTAACTTTTAGGCTCTCGAGGTTATATAATAAGAACATGGAAAACTTTCAATAAGGGTGTTCATGGCTGTATATGAGTAAATCGGTAGTGTAATTCAACTTTACATCGATTTGTATTGGGTCCATTTTTTGTCCATTTTTCATTCGTTTATTTTAGGTTACACCATTTTTTTGCACATCTGAGTGAGGACAATAAAAAGGATTCCTTAAATTTTTCTCGTTTTCTAGTTATTGTTTTTATAACACAATTTTTTTTTCATTTGACAATGTGCACGGAAAAAATTGGTATGGAGATATTATTGGATCTTACTGATGCATAAGATGAATTTTTTCGATTTTTGGAATCTTCTTTTTCTATATCATAGTAGGCACGGAAAAGTATCAACGTTAATTCGGAAACAATCTGTATCTCATATATGAATTATAGGTAAAAATCAACTATGTGAAAAAATTCAATCAGATGAGAAATTTGTTGTCAATTTCCAATAGGTATAATTGGGAGTGGTGACAAAGCAAAATATTTCACACCAGATCACTTTCCAAAATACTTCTAATTAGCTCTTATCAAGAATCGCCCTTTATTTACGTTACCATATAGTCAAGTGCAGTAATTTGATGAAAATATATTTCAATTAGATAATGGATTCACTAAATTTGAACCGTAGAGGCAAAATGTACTTCGAATAATTGTTATTCTTTATCATTTACAACTGAATGAAACTATTTCTGGTGTATTTTCTTCTCATCCAACAAAGTGATACCGCTCAATTCTTGATGCACATATTTAGAACATGTACTTTCTGAAGTTTTTTCATCCTCAATTATAAAAATATCCCATTTGTTTTCCTGCCAATCATTGTACGATTTCACGATGTTGCATTCTTCATTGATATTGTCCTAATCAAAGTTCTTGAAGTCAATTAACTGATGAGAAATCGCAGCGTTTCGCGAACCAGTTATGTTTCTTTCGAAGTTCATTCCGATGTACTTTCTCCAACTGCCAATTAATTTTTTGCTAATTTATTTTTAGTTTGGCAGATGATCAACTAATTTCGATACATTTGGGACAAGATTAGGAACACAAAATATTTTGAGTGCTTTTCAAAAACGATGAGGAAGAGAAGCGTGAAATTGTTTACTGTTGCAACAATTCGATGATTATCAATATTTCGGCGTTTCTAAAAATATCTAAGTCTGTATTTTTAAGTTGCGTAGGTGTCGTAACATGTATTTTACCAATATGTAGGTTTAAATTATGTGTATTATGTTTGTGAGAAAAGAAATGTGTTTTAGAAGTCACTGAGAGAAGTATATATTCTTGTTTTCCAGACTTTGCAGATGTTTTTTTCAACAATACTACACTACGGCATTCGAACCTATCCTTCACGCCAATTGTGTAGGTTGGGGACTTTGGGATAGTTCGTTGTTACCACAAGTAGAGGTCCCAGCAGTAAACTGTCAAATTCTGCGCATGCGTACATGACTAAACATAAGAAGCGGGAAAGTAAAACGCAATTTGTATCCTCGTGGTTTCATTCTGAAACTGTTGGCATATGCAGATTCTTTCTACCTTGCTACTGGAATTAACGAGAAGTTATTAGTATGATGATGAGAGTGGCCCCAAAATGCCGGGTTCGCTGGTGGAACCAGTCGTTGGAGGGCCTGAGGACAGTGGCCAGAAAGGCACATAACAAAGCAACGAGGAACCGTGGGATAACTACAAAACCGCAAGAAGGGAATTCAAGAAGGAGCTAAGGAAAAGTTGAAGGGTGAACTGGAGGCCTTACTGCGGAAAAATCCACTCCCTAATGGAATCCGCCATACTTATGAGAATCCTGAGCAACGGGATAGAAGGTTCCATAGCAACCTTGAAAAAACAAATGGGGCATAGACAACATCCTCCAAAGATTCGCCCAGATATCTGCTGGAGGTAGGTACACTTCCCGGGCGGTGTTGAAGGCAACCTACGAGCTCTGCCAGCACAGCAGGGGAACAGGCAGAGAGGGTTGTTACGCCCGACTCCATATCCTGGGAAGTGAATGAGTTCAACCCATATAAGGCAGTAGGACCCGATGAAATGAATTTTCCCGGAAATTCTACAGAGAGATCTGGAATTTCTTACCCCAATCTTGGGAATGATATTCCGGGTCAGCACAGCGTTGGGATAGGTTCCAAAGGTCTGGAAGTCAGCAAGAGTAGTCTTCATCCCCAAAGCGGGAAAGAGAGACTACACAACAGCGAAGTCCTTCAGACCCATCAGCCTTACGCCTTTCCCGCTAAAAACGCTGGGAAAGATGATAGATAGGTTCCTGATGTAGAAAGTAAATGTGGTACAAACCCAGAGATTATGCTCTGGCTGTACACGGCTATTGCTGGCTGGCGCCGTGTTGTGGCCAGGCGCACAGAACAGCACAATGACTCGACTTGGCAAGGTCTAGAGGTTGGCCTGTTTGGTAATAATGGATGCAATAATAACGACTCCAACCGCAGAGTTGGAGGTACTGTTGAGGTTGTCGCCGCTTTCGGTCTGGAAGGATGCAATGGCAGCTTACTTGAGGATGCGGGACTTGGAAGTCTGTATAAGCAAAGAAAATTGCCAAGTGGGCGGAACAGGAGATTCCTATTTCCGCTGTCAGAGTGAAAAGCACACAAGGTAGACGGCGATGGAACAGAGAGTTTGCTCTCACGAGAAGAGAACAGTGGGAAGGAAACACAGTGTAGTTTCGCATGGAAATCCTAATATGTTACACGGACGGTTCGCGTCTGACTGACAAACAGGAGGTAAAAGAAGGGCTCGAACAGAGAATTTACATCTGTTTGGACATTCAGGCAGCGCTCAGAGCTATATGTCATCCCAAACCAAGCTCAGCACTTGTACAGGAATGCGGAGATGCCCTAGAGAAACTAGCTGGAATGCAGTAAGTCCAAATGGTATAGGTTCCGGGTCAACTGGGGTGCGCGGAAATGAGGTAGCAGACGAACTTGCTAGAACCGGTTCCTCGACACTATTCTCTGGGCCGGAGCCTGTACTAGGCATCACTAGAAGCCAAGCCTCCAGCCCTTGACGATTGGGTGAAAGAAGAGCTGAAAAAACTATGGAGTGATAATACCGGCTGCAGGCAGTTGAAAGACTTTGTGGTCGGCTCCAGCAAGTCAAGAACGGCATGGCTCTTAGGCAGGAACCGCCAAGCACTACGCCTCCTTAAATACTAACTAACAGCAACAGCTCATAACAAATAAAGCAGGCTCCTTTCTATCACTAATAGGTATAGAAGACAACCCCACTTGCTGTAAATGTGAAGAAGACGAAGAAACTCCATCTCACTCGGCGAGTGCGAGGCGTACAGGAAGTTAAGATTTGAAATATTTAGAGTTGAAAAACTCCCACAAGAGGAACTAACCAACTTGGAATGGACGAACAAACTGACTTTCGAAAAGGAAGACTAGAAGAAGGAATTGTGGACAAGTGGATATGTGAAAAACAGGGGATGGCAAAAGGGTTCCTATGGAAACTATACTTATAGTTGTACCTACGTTGATTCCAATAGCAAGATAGAAAGAATATTTATGAGCAACAGTTGCACTGGGACACAAAGTGACCATGGGAAACAATATATTTTGATTATATTTTTCAAATTTTTTATTCCTTCAAAGGATCTTCAAAGTATGAACGATATTTGTTTGTAGAATACCAGACTCTTCGTATCAAATATCATGTACCAACAGCGAAAAAAATGAATATGAAACATAATTAGTATATTAAGAATAATTTTTTGTTCTGTATTAGAGTTCACAATAGTATATCAAGTATCAAGAACAGTAAGGACGATTTACTGATTGAAGACAATATTTAAAGGGTAAGCGCAAGTCTGAAACTAGTAAATCGTAAATCTCACCGTTTGTGAGGCTTGCACTATTTTTTGTAGACTGATGTAATGTACAAAAGAATTCGTTACAATCAGCTAACAAATGTTAGGGGTTGCTACCCGGATGGAAGGAAACACTATTATATCACCAACAAGTATAATCAATTATTCAGTAGCAACAGTTCACATGAAATCTAGTTATAGACTGACTTCTGAAATCCCTCTTCCTATCTTAATCTATTGTAACCACGTCATCATATTACTGTGTCTGACTAATGCTCCAGTAGTGTATAAAGGTAGGATTATAACACAAACTATTGATGACACTAATATTATTCAGATTACATTTAACAGGTTTAAGATCGATATTTATCCATTTGGTTGATATTACGTATTGACGATTTACCTCTAGCCATATCAGTTTGGCATTGTAACATTGTGTTGTCCCAATTGAAAGGTTCTTGGACAAGAAATATCCACAGTGGATTAGAAATCGGGTACTATTAGATAGCCTCCTAATAGTCCCGATCTAACACCGTGTGATTTTTTTCTCATTAGGCCACGTTAAAAATATTGTCTATTCTAAGCCGTGCTATTCTTGGAACGATCTAAAGATAAGAATTAGGAATACCATTCCATTAATGATATGTAGGGTTTAACTTTTAAAAAAAGTAAGTTGTGTCAATAAGTTTGACATTAACAATTTGACAAAAATTTTTGACTGAACAGCATAAAATGTAACCAAAAACACTGCAATTCCTTTTTTATTCGATCTTTTATCTCAAAAAATGAATATTTGACATCCTTTTATAAACGGAACAAATTGAAAGGAAAATACTGTACAAAGATGTGTAAGCATTCATTATGGTTGCTGTATGAAATCAAATGATCCTCATTCCTAATATCTTCCGTTTTATTGCAGCTCAGCGAAATGACAGCCGATTTGGCAGAGGAGCACTCCACGGCCACCCTGGCGGCGGAACGCCTCGACGCCGAAACGTCGGAGCGTCTCAAACTCGAAAAGGAACTCACCGACGTACAGCTCAAGAATAAGGAGCTGCAACACTCGTCGGAACGGTTGGAGATGGAGTTGCTGTACGCAAGATCGGACCTCAACGGCATCTGCGAAGAAGACGATGACGGCGATGGCGACGGGGTGTATAAGCAGAGGTACGAGAGAGCCGTCAAGGAATTGGAGTTCACCAAGAGGAGGCTGCAGCAGCAGCACGAGGACGATTTGGAGCAGCTCATCGGGCTGAAGAAGCAGTTGGAAAAGAAGGTTAGTTCAGGGAAATTTTTTTGTTCAGTCTCGATATATGGTATCATTAATGATATATCATCTACAAATTTTTTGAAGTATGATTTATGTATTCTCCAGATATTCGTAAGTGGTACATTAGATTCACCATGTGCTGCATCATTTACATTTGTAGACACTAAAGAACTCACACTTCTTTTGGATGCACTTCTAGGAAACTCCACTTCATATTGGTTTTGGCCAGACATGACTTTTACAGAACTTGAATTTGTTAGTTTAGCATTTGGAGCTATATCTGAACGTATTTCTGCATTGTTCAAATTTGCATATCTCGCAAAGGTGGAACTCCTTCATTGTGTCGCCTACTCTTACCCACTTTTCTAATATCTGTTGCTTCTTTTGCTGCATCATAGTCTTCCATAGGGATTCAGAATTTACTCGAAGGACCAATATGATAGCTATTTGCCAAATTAATCACAAATTCGAACAACCCTTGCGTTACATTCAAAACTTTACAAACACAAATCTATTCAAAAAGTGACTTCTTACTGACATACCCGGTATGTCAGGGTGGCTACAGAAGTATTGCCTACGGAATATCTCAGTTATTGTATGAAGTAGGTTTGTGAAATTTGGAGCGTCGATATAATGACATAAGAGCTAGAATTTGAGCATATTGACATGTCGAAGTTAACTTCCGGTCTGACCGGAAGTATCATCAACTTTCTTATTTTAAATGGAAACCCTATTTTTTTTTCTTTTCGCTTTATTCAGCATTCAATTCCCTTTCTAATGACATATCACAAGTTGGTATCTAACCAGAAACTATATCAGAAAAATATTATTATTGAAATTCACTGAGTAGGCCGTGGAAGCAAAATGAAAGCCAAAAATTGAAAAGTTGGATATGGAAACCATACGTCACTTGATAACAGTTGCTCTTGCTCTATTATCGCCGTTCGCAAAAATAACATTAAAAATAATGTGGAATGATAAATTATATCCTGTAGGTTCTAGGTTAAATAGGAACATAAACGTACTTGGTCTGTGCCATCGTCCATAGATATTCTAATATCTACCTATGGACGATGTTTGTGCTATTCAGAATAATCATTCCATTGCAATAATCATTCGAACCAAAATATTAACAAGTAGGCTGATTAAGATGTATTTTGGAATGAAACAAAAAAACAAAGAAACGAGAGCTCTCACGAACGCTGCTATCCATATTATTTTGACGTTCGAAGTAGTGTTTTTGATTCTGCCATTTTAAAAGGGTTTGGAAATCGAAATCAGTTAGTGGAATATTCAAAAAATGCCCCGTTATTCACGAACCGAACAAATTGACATGCTTCTCATTTATGGTGAATGTTTAAAAAATTCTTATGCCGCTGAACGATTGTATTTAGAGCGATATCCAGGGAGGCAGCAACCGTCAAGAAGGTATTTCCAGTGGCTTGAAGAAAAATTAAGAACTGAGCCTGATCACGAAGACCAAGAAGCATTTGTTATTAATGAGGAAACTGAAATTAATGTATTAGCTTTAGTACAATATGATAGCACAATTTCCTCAAGGCAGATTGGCGCCGAATTAGCTATAAGTAAGAACTCTGCTAGGAAAATTTTGAAAAAACATCGATTTAAATCCTTCAAGTATCAGTTGCATCAACATTTGTATGAAAATGACGGTGAAAGGCGCCTGGAATATTGTAATTGGTTTCTTCGACAAAATGCTGAGAATCACCTATTTAACTATTATATCTTGTTTACGGACGAGTCAAGATTTACCAACAATGGATTATTTAACAGGAATAATACAAGGTAGGTACTGTACTTTATTTGGATTATTGTCGATAGTCGAAGTGTAAAGTACTAAAAGTGTAAACGGTCTTTTGTTTCAGGTACTGGGCGATAGAAAACGAGCACCGGTTTCGACAAGGTGGCTTCCAGGAGAGATTTGGTGTGAATGTTTGGGCAGGAATAGTTGGAACTCATATTGTTGGCCCCATTCTTTTTCAAGGCCAACTAACCGGAGAGAGATACTTTAATTTTTTAACGAATGAAATTTCGGAATTCATTAACAACCTACCAGCGGAAATAACTGAGAGAATGTACTTCCAGCAAGATGGCGCCCCTCCGCATAATTCAAGAATAGCGAGAAATTATCTTCAAAATCGCTTTCAAGAGAGACTTATAACAACCCATGGTCCAGTCAGGTGGCCACCAAGGTCACCTGATCTTACTCCGTGCGACTTTTTTCTATGGGGGCATCTTAAAAATAGGGTGTATTCCACACAGCCTACAACTCTACATGAGCTAGAAGTAAAAATTCGTAGAGCTTTCCAAGATATCACGCCCCAAATGTTGAGAAACGTTTTACATGAAAATATCACCAGAGTCAATAAATGTATTGACGCTGAGGGAATGCATTTCGAACATTTGTTTTGAATTTATTTTATCTTTAATCCTATCAATTTGAATTTTTTTTTTTTCGATAAATCTGTTTTTTGTTATTTGAATAATAATAATTGGATTTTTTGGTATTTCATTTCAAAAAATTACTTTCTATTATATCATTAGAAAGGAATGGTTATGCTGAATAGTACAGTCAAGAAAAAGTTGTATGTTCCTATTTAAGTTATGGACCTACAGGGTATTGTTTTTTTCCCAATTTTTCCAATATTTTTTTTGGCGGCTTTTCATAACGCCGACGAATAAAAATAAAATATCACAGTATTAGCAACTGTTATCAAGTGACGTATGGTTTCCATAGCCAACTTTTCAATTTTTGGCTTTCATTTTGCTTCCACGGCCTACTCGGTGAATTTCAATAATAATTTTTTTCTGATCTAGTTTCTGGTTAGATACCAACTTGTGATATGTCATTAGAAAGGGAATTGAATGCTGAATAAAGCGAAAAGAAAAAAAAATAGGGTTTCCATTTAAAATAAGAAAGTTGATGTTACTTCCGGTCAGACCGGAAGTTAACTTCGACATGTCAATATGCTCAAATTCTAGCTCTTATGTCATTATATCGACGCTCCAAATTTCACAAACCTACTTCATACAATAACTGAGATATTCCGTAGGCAATACTTTCGTAGCCACCCGGTATATTCAGAAAATGCCAAAAAACTAAATGTGTATACTCAGGGTGATAAAGCAATAAATATAACACATTTTCACTATTTTTTCCATGTTCAACAGATGGCTTTCATCTAGCGATTATTGTGATCGGTATCCTCGTTTAGAGATAAATGTTATTTAGTAATTGGAATTATTTTCGACAGTGGTAAATTCTGTTTGCCTGTCTACCTTATAAATTGCAATAATCATAAATTAATCAATGAGTGATTATATTTCAATGCGAACGTAGCTTTCTTACCAACATTTTACTTGTAACTAGCCTTGTTTGTAATCTTACACAAAATATAAAAATGTGTATCACATGCGCGGAAACTCGATACATGTTATACGATAATGAAACTTTCATACCTCATTAACCTTAAGACGTTTTTGTGATTAAATTAGTGTTGAGTAACACTACACGATCTGTCGGTAAAGTTTAAAGTTTCTTCGAATTTGTTGGTATTTTTTTGTGTCAGAAGTTAAGGTTATGGCGCTTTTGAAGGATAGTTCAGAAATACAAACAATGATGAGAAAATACGTTAGTGTGAGTATACTGAAAACGTAATTTTGAAGTTTTGTGGGTATTTCAGGTGTTGGTTGTGACTCAGTAAATTAAACAGTGCCGTGCCTACTTGTTAGAAGAAATATTTGTTGATTTTCTCATTTACATTATTTCATTTGGGGATAAATAAATTCATTTGGCTTGCCGTGAAAAATGATTGAATCTATCTAAGAGATTTTTGTCACAGATGAGTTTCAATGATCGTACAATTTGGATGATATTGAAAATTTGGAATAGTGTACGAATATCTTTCTTGCTGGATTTTGTCATATATTTTCATGAATTGAAGGATATAACAATGATCCTTGAAAAGGTAACTAGCTTGTCGATAGAGTCTGCAGAATCAACTTCTCGTTAGAATTCATCACAGCAAAACCCCAAGCATGAAATTATCCTCAAGCCGAAGTCATAGTGCCCAGCATAATTACATCAGGAGCACTCTTATAAATGAAGTCATTCATTTTAATGCTCGGTTTTACCACCAGCAATACCCTTCCTTGGGGACCAATTGCCCAAACTGCATCTAAAAGTTTTGTTTTATTGTTTCGTGTCAAAAAATATTTCACTTCACATCAGCTGCTTGAGATCAACAAGGCACATATCCAACCTGTTCTTGAAAAATATTTCTGTTTGGAATCCAATTCCCAAATATACACTGAAGCTTTCAGATCATGTCCAAAAAGAACAATTCACCTCTTCGGTGATGCCCCGCTTACAAACGCGTTTACTTCTTGAAGCACCGCAAAGAAATTGGCAATATGTATCTCTTTTATAGATATATTCATAACCGATACTCTTCTACTAGTAAATTCATCGAAATTGGCACGACGAATTCAGTCTTCACTCCCCTTAGCATCACTCTTAAGCCTTGGTCATGCCTGCCAATGCTCATTTTGTCAACGAAATGTTCTAGAACCGAACAAGTCGCAATGGACTCGCACACACTTTCCCAACCTTCTGTACTCATACGTTATTATTTACTTGTTTCTAGAAACACCTGTGACACATTCTACCTGTTGCGAAAAATAGTTGAAGACCCCAATAAACGTTCATTATTTCTTTATTTGAAGTATTTTACAGGAACTCGCCCATGTGATTATGAGCACCTCGGTTGAGCTACCATTTATCTATCATAAACCTGGGTTGGTATTCCGTGTGCCATAGAATTCTATAGTCGATCAAATAAGTGAGATGTCATCATCGTTGAATTCATGGGAGAGAACGAGACATAACTGTCGACAATACAGTACAGTACCACTAATGCAAGCATTTCTATTTCGTCTGTTCTGTAATATGTTTTTTTAACCAGCAATCTTTGAATAAATGGCCTTGTTGTCACAGATGTGACAAGAGTAATTTCAGGCTCACTCTTTTTCTCCTGTCCCGTTTTACCACACTTCAAACAAACAGTGCTGATTTCCGACTCGTCTTAAACAGAATCGATCCCAAGTACTCTGAAAATGAACGAACAGTACCTTTTTTATATTCTAATATTTCTGCATGGGTCCTACAAACTAATGCAATCAATCATCATAACTTTTATTTGAAGAAAATACAATTTAAACATTTCAACTGTGTCGTTATCACCCGCCAAGCTGTCTTACCAACTTGACCCGACTTCACTAACCGCCTTCATTCATCGTTCACCAATTAACGTCCTCACCGCAATCGATTGTATAGCTTAATAAGCTTCTAGAATGCCGAGAATGTATCGAACTTTGCCCGAGATTTCGAATATGACGTCACATTTCGATTCTCTGGAACATTTCTGATAATCGGAGTCCCATTGCAGCTCCTGATAATGCTCACTTTGTTGGTTCAATGGAATTGACGTAGTTTTGGTGTTTTGTATGTTTCTGAAGTATACCAGAAGTTCCAAATATTCACTTGACTCCCATTTATTGAAGAACGGTTCTCAATATTTCTCTAGTTGTCAGAGTTTCGTTGCCAATTAAACCTTCATCGTTCTGTATTGACTCAGCACTGACCTTTGGTTCTGACACATTGTAGATCGTTTCTATATTTCGAGTGCTCTGACTAGCACACCATTGGTATGTATTTTAGTGATATTTAGCATCTTCTGGATATCCTGATCTTTAATTATATAAATTAAATATTGCATACAAGTTTTTCTCGGAAATCTTTGGCAGAGCGTTATTGGACTCCGTAATAGTAATTATCATGGATATGGTTTCGAGATGTTTGTTGACATCAATTCTGTATTTTCTAACTCATAAACGATGGTGTATTTCGTTCTGCAGTGACGTCTCAGTGTACGTACCTTAATCATGAGTTTGTCGTCTTTGGAATTTCTTATCAAAAATTTTGTGTGAAATGTCAGATAATTGCCATTTTGTAATAATGCTTTTTTTTATTTTGCAATCCCCGAAGAAATTATCTAATTTCGACTTAGGTCTGAGTCGCATGCATCCGTTTATCCGACGGTACGATGATACGAAAGTGTTCATATTGGTCGAAATTCAAATTCTATCTGTCCATATTTGAATTTCGACCAATAGAAACACTTTCGTATCATCGTACCGTCGGATAAACGGATGCATGAGACTCCGGCCTTAGTCTTTTGGTCCACTTTTTGCGAGTACTGGTCCTTTTTTATCGTCGCCTGGTCCATGCCGTTTTTAGCCAGTACCATTGTGTTAGTGAACCCGTTGATGTGTATTTTGTCTCAGTTTACTGATGTGTTCGTCTTTTTGTTCCAAGATTTATTTATAAAAGGACATGCACATATAAGCATTCAAAATCTTCTCAGACTGCCGGACTGTATGACCAGTAAGACTCTGTTTATTTTGAATGTGTTAAGAGCTGAGGGTTCAAAATTCCATAAAACTCTTTCAAATTCGAACAAGTTGAAGAAGGTTGAAGTTAAAATCAAAGTCAAAATATACTTTATTGTCAAAAGTTATGAAATCTACTTGCTAATGGAGGCATTTTGATTAGAGGACTCCAAATTCTATTAATGGAAACCACGATTAGGAAGAGTATTTTCGTTCTTTGTTTTCTATTTAGTTAGTGGATTGGTTATTTCAACTAAATGTCACTGTACACCTTCCACAAAGCGAATATCCCGCAGTGGCTAAGGTAACACGAACTGCAAGTGCAAGTTTGGGTCAGGAGGTATATATAAATTGAGAATTTGCTCATTCAACAATTTTATCGACGTGAATGGACCAGATCAATTCATTCTGAAAATCAACAGCTTTCGGGTTAATATCATAAACTGGTATGTGCTTCTTGGGTTAATTTCAGGTCTTATATTAACTATATTAAATTGAGATTGGTTACAGAATGGTTCTGATTCAAATAGTGGTGCCGTTAGTAATATTTTGGAAAACAGCTTCCTCTGAAACATCTTTGTAATGTTCGATTTTCACCCGACACTCAACCTATAAATATTGGTATCCTTCAGGGATCCATTGTGACACCAACATTATTTCTACTCTGCATTAACGATTTTTTTTGGGACAACCTCATGTCTTCTACACAGTTTTATGGATTAATATAGCTGATGCTGTTCTGACATATTATCATTCGTAGGAACCAGAAGATATATTAAAATCCCTCTTTTCATCTTGCTTCGATATAGTGGAACTAGTGTGTTTCTGGAAATTATGATTTAGTTTCATTAGAGTGTGTAGGTGCATTATTACTCAGATTTTGATGCGAATGTGGAATCCATAGCTCCAGCGTCAATTACTGTATTTTTTACGCAGACCGCTTGTTCTGACTATCTGTTTTATAGTCGTACTAATTTGTGTAATTATATTCTAGTTAGCGGACGCATACGAAGAAGTTGAAGAACAGCGGCAAGTCGTCGGCCAGTGGAAGAGAAAAGTACAAAAACTGAACGGCGAAATGAATGACATCCGACTTCTGTTGGAAGAGCAGAACGGCAGAAACAATCTCTTGGAGAAAAAGCAGAGGAAGTTCGACTCAGAGACACAGATGTTGCACGACGAACTGAAGAAAGAACGTCAGACGAAGGAGCGATTCGCTCGAGAGAAGGAAGTTTGTATAGCAGAGAAATATTCCGTGGAGAGTGCGCTAGCGGTGAGTTTTTCATATTCTAAAGCTGGGTTATTGATAGGGCTCGACTTCTGAGTTATTAGCGATTTTCGAACTACAATTTCATACTACTAGGTTATTCTTAAAAAAAAAGCGAATTATCACGTTTAATATATATTTCGGAAAATCTTGTTCAAATGAAAATTGAAACAAATAAGATGCATTAGTTTCAATCCACGTTTAGGTTTTAAAAAAATGCTAAATTATTTCTTATTATACGGTGTCTTCGCATACATGTGTTTTTCATTTGAAGACTTTCTTAAAATTCAGCTACAACATTATGGAAAATGACTTACTCATGAAAGTACCCTGACTTTCCTTAGGTAGAGATAGTGGATTTTCAGAGCTATTACCTTGAATATATCTTTACTATATCTTATCTTTACTATATTTACTATATCTTTAATCGGTATAGAGGCGTGCCACGTCGATCTTTACCGCACATGCTCGTAAGTCTCAAATGCGGATGTTTTTGCAACGTTCAGTAGACGACTGCCGAAACGTAAATTTGATCTCCGCAACGGTATAAGTCATAGCTCTTAGGAAAATCCACTACCTTTATCAAAGTTTACATTTTTTTTATATATGTGCTTGTTATTTTTTATTTTTGTTTTTTTTTATTTTCAAAATTTCAATAAAATTGTTTGAGGTTTAAAGAGTGACAGGAAATGAATCAACCAAAGTTCTCCCCATGTTTATGATTTTACCACCAAGGGGAAATGGTCACAGTGATGATTACTATGATAACGATCACTATGGAGGTGATTATTACTACAGCAATGGATACGGCTTGGTGATAAGGAACAATAATTGTTGATGGCCTGTTTTATTTCACTTAATTCACTTCCAATAATCGGAATGTGAGGGGATTGAACTCAAAAACTCCCACAAAGTTTGAAACAAATTGAAACAAATCTTAAGAATGGTGTATCTAGTAACGAAATTTTGCCGAAGTTTACGATGTTTGCCGATGCGATAAATAATTTCTCTAAATTATTTTTACGGCTCTATAATTTTGAATAGTACTAGAATATTATAATTTGTTATTTCATTCATAAGAGTATAAATACATTCCATTTTTGATTCTCTCGTTTTTCTTTCTCTGGTATAATAAACACATTATTCACATAATTATTGAGAACAAAAAGTATATTATCGAAATGCGCATCTAGGAAATAAATTACTTGTGTGGTGAAGGGGTTAAATACTTTTTGTTCTCATTGAGTGACACCACAGATGTCCAATATCCCATTTTCGACCACATAATTATTGTTTTCTCATAACAATACAATTTTTATTTAAAAAATGGCGTTTTTCTCTATACCTATTATTGAAGATTCTCAATTTTGAATTGCGCACTTTATTATCCTAACTCACACCTGATAAGTAAGGTGGTGTTTGAAAGTGCAATCTCCATATATCACTCTGATCTCAGATCAATAACAATTATTTAAAATCAGCTAGTAAAAGGTCATTTTCAAAGCACTACAAAGTTTATAGGATATTGGGTTGGTCAGGAAAACGAAGTATTGATTGACTGCTTGTCAATCCCATTATGGATTATGTATGTATTCATATCTTTTTTAAAATAATAGTATCCATTCGTGTTCAAACCAGGCCTGGATGACGCCTCAGCGTAAGACATGTACATACTTTTGGTATTTATTGGACGATGATTACATCTTACATCTATTATAAACTATCATCTATTCTACATCCTCTCAATTTTGAATTCAGATTCGTGGAATCATAATACAAGAAAATAAAGAACTAGGGCTAACTGAAAAAGCTCTCATTCACTTCACCTTGAATTTCATTCTATATATCATATGACATCCTTGTCAAAATTATCATTTAAAAAAAATCAACATGTAAAAAATTCCAGTTTTTCAACAAATATTCCGCCATAAAAATCCATAACCCATACATTACATAATCAATTTCTCCCTAGGATACAAGACTAGAACTCGAAATGAAAGAAGAAAGACTGCTCGCTCTGCAACGGGAATTCGACGAAATAACGTGCGGTGGCAAGACTGAAGAGGAGGTGACGATACTGAGGAAACAAAAAATCGACTACGAACGTCGCCTTCAGGATCAAGAGGAAGAGCTGGACGAACTGGCCGGACAAGTACAATTACTAGAGCAAGCGAAACTTCGTTTGGAAATGACGCTCGAATCGATGAGGAAGGAGGCGAAGAAAGAGGCTCAAATGAGAGACGATGAATTGGAGGAAGCTAGGTGTAACGCCCAGAAGAAAGTCAAATGTAAGTTTGTTGGTAATTCTATAACATTAGTAGTTATAATGGTTATGAAATTAATAGAAAATTTGTTATGATAGTGGTTATAATGAGAAATTTGGATTAATTACTGAACAGAATAACCTAAACTCTGAAGTTGGAGCTGGTTCGGCAAATAGTCTCATATAAGCTGCAGATCTTCAAGAATTATGAAGACCTTAGCTCATCCAAATATCTAATATTTGTCATCCTCAGATCTGACAGGCTGAATTCAGAAACTGAGTGATTCGTGGTATCTCGAACACACTGGTCTACTGTTATCATATAACTGATAAATAAGTCCAAGGTTAGGTTAGATTTGAAATAAGCGGGTCTGCTCGGCCCTCCATTGCGACCCGTAAGGGTCTATTGTGGCTCAAACCAATTCCTAATTTCACCAAATAAACATCATCTTCAAGACAGAGACGACATGTCGGGTCCTCCGACAGTTTCAGTCTTGTCATTCAAACGACAGTGGCCTGTGATTAGATATGTGAATCAACAGTAATCTGCTCTTCTTGAAGGTTCCAGTCGTCTCTCTTCGAAATCAGAACGATATGAGGCAAGTCAAAATTTAATGTTGGAGGCATTATATCAGAGGTCATTCTCAGACTGCTGTGACTTTCAGTGTCAATCAGCGGTCTGATACGCTCTGTATAAGTTTGTTTGCACGTAATTGGCAATATGCATGATTCTGTAGGTTGTCCATCTAGCCTCTCTCTTCAGGAAGATGTGGATAGGAAGTAGGGCTAGTAGGATATCCATAGCTGCTGACGGTGTGATACTGATGGCACCATTGATCGCCAAATAAGCCTGTAAACTTGAGAGCTTCACTTGTGCCGTTCGCCAGGCAATGGCACCGTGTGTGATCATTGGTCTAACCACCATCACATATATCTAGTGAATTTGTTTGGAATCGAGGCCCCAAGATTAAAAAGTATTGTTTATTGGAATTATACTCATAACTCTCACTCCTGAAAATATAACCCAATCAATGATGCAAGGAGTCAAAAACAATCGACTTCCAAAACGAGAGAGTGCTTGGAGTCTACAACCTTCAAACAAACCTGTATTGTAGTGCTGTTTGAATAATAAAGCGGCAAAATTTCTTTCATAGAATTTTTGATCGTCTAAATCGAATCTAATGAGAACAGGAAAAGAACAGAATATCGAGATTTACTCTCTGAAATCTACAGAATCCACCCAGATCACCGTGTTGAATGATGTCTCTGATAATATTATAATTAAAATTCCAAATTCCATATATATCTCATCTCAGAAAATATACAGCGCACCCTCCGATAGTATTGCAACTCTTAGCACAGGGTCTGATAGCTTATAACTACTGTGTAAAGTTGAGAGTCTAAAAGCATTTAGTCATTAATTTTTATACTAGAATGTTATTAATTTTTCCTAGGTCATATTTCCTTGTTTGAACATTCATAATAATATGACCAAAAAAATTGATCACTTTATTTGTCTTGTATAAAAATGTATACTCAATGATGCATTCATAAGTTTGTATTTCATAATGCACTTTTTTCTCAGCTCTTGAACAACAACTAGAGAATGAACATGAAGAGAGAACGTCACTGTTGCGAGAGAAACACGATTTGGAAAGAAGAATGGTAGCAGCAGTAGAAACCGAAAGACAAGAACGAGCGGGTGACGAAGCACTCCTCCAGAGACTAAAGAGGGATTTAAAGAGGACGAAAGCTTTGCTCAGGGACACCCAGACTCAACTTGAAAGGCAGAAGGCAGAAACTCCAGGTAATCCTCAAGAAAATCATATTTTTTTAGCACTATTACCAATCTAGAATGGTAAAATACTGAATATCTATTCAGGACCCAAAGTCTTACAAACACCAGTCCTCCTATTGAACAGTACAACTAGTATGAAGTACTTGAATTGGTATAAAATAAATATCAGGAGTGGCATCATAAGCATTTTTAAAAATGGTAATATTCTCAGACTGTCAGTTTACCAAACTATTCACAATCTGCAGAAGATATATAAGTTGCTGAAATGACAATCAACTTTCATCAATATATATCAGAAGAGACCATTTCATTTCTATATTGTCCGGTGCTAAACTATTTACTAGAAATTAAGAATTGTACCTTTACTGAAAGTTAAATCGAATAATTTCCTAATTGTGCTCGTATTTTGCCACACATCAGTCAATCTGTTATTAACTATTTCATTCCTCTTAGGTAAATCAACGATTCGACAGCTCAGAAACCAGTTAGAAGATCTAGAATGTGCCCGAGTCATAGCAGTCAAGACCAAACAAAGTATGGAAGCCGAATTGTTAGAGACCCAATCGCTTTTAGAAGAAGCACATAAACAAAAACAGGATTCTGAAGAGAGGGCCAACGCCCTTTCGAGAGAAAAAGGCGATTTGCAATCACAGCTGGAAGAAAACGAGGAAGAACTGGCGGAGGTTCTGAAGAAGTTCAAAGGTACCGTTCAACAGATGTCTCTAGATCAGATGGCCCTACAGGAGCAGGTGTCTTTGGTGTCGGAACTCGAAATCGAAAGGAATCAGTTGAAAGAGCAACTGGCTGAGCTCACATCCAGGTTGGAGAATGTCGAGAGCATGGGTGAATCTTCATCGAATTTGCTAGTCAAGAGGTAAGTTTATTGTAAATTTAATTCAGTAGAGTATCAGGGGCTCTTTATTGCCTTTTATCTAGACAAACGTCAAGTTAAAAAAAAGTGGATCTCCGAAATACTAATTTTTATTTTAGTTAGCTATTAACGTTGGTGATAATGATTGATAAATTGGGTTGTACGTGGAATTTTCACAGAAAAATGAAGGATCGAAAAAATATTCATTACACCAAATTGGCTGTTGAAAAAAATGCATGAGTGTGTTTTATCTTTATTTTGGAATTCATCTCTAGGAAAAACGCTCTCTAGGTGTTTACTTTTGATCTGTTCTAAAAACTGCTGCAGTTCCATTTTGTTTCGGAATTCTTTGATAAAAAAATCCCATATCTAATTTACACATGAAGAGGTTCTAAACCAAGCCTGTCATTAATAAATGTATTCTACACATTGTTTTATGAATATAAATAATTATTTGGTTGACTGATGAATTTTACATTATATGCATACATTTTTGCTTTCATTGTATATTTACTTTTTGAATAAGGAATAAAATTTTTAATGACTATAAAATCGTAATTTTCACTATTAGGTCTGAACTGAAAGTGAAAGAATTGGAATCAAAACTTGAATTAGAACATACGACCAGATCAAGATTAGAAGTGCAAATAAGCAGGCTAAAGGAAACTGTAGAGAAGTTACAAAATGACGTTGCCAGTTCGAAAGTAAAAGAGCAACAAGCCCAGGATCAAATAAGGAAACTGCAGAGGCAACTGAGGTATGTATTTAAATCTATATTACCTTCAATTTTGTCATCGAATGACTATATTTTCCAGAGAAATCAAGGAGGAGTTGAACAAGAGCCTAGTCAAAGAATCTGAAGTGATAATGAAGAAGAAAGAATTGGAGAAGAAATGCGAGGCGTTAGAAGCTGAAAGTGCTACAGCGAGGACAGACTTGCAACTCGCGTTGACGAGAATAGAAGATTTACAGTCTGTCATACAAGGTGATATGGAAGATACGATTTCGGATAATTCAGACAGGTGAATTGAAATTATGGTTAGAAATATGGGTGAGAAGTACTTATATAACTATTTCATTATAGCGAACCAGACACCTACAGCTCAGATGATTCAGGAAACACATACTTGGCGAGTCATAAAATTGGATCTCCTAAAATCGAGAAGGCTTCCATATCAAATGATGTTAGGAGGTAAGGAGTTATTTTTGAAACTAAGGACGACCCTGTTTGGATTTATTAATTAAGATTAAGTGTATTGTGTGGAAACTGTTTGTAGGTTTATTTGAGAAAGCAATATTCCTACATTATTCTACAAATTCTAGCAACAAATCTAATAAGTTCTTTTTCACAGATTACCCAACACGGGTCGTTCAAGTACCACTGGCAACCTGGGGAAAGAGCCTTCGTATACCTGAGTGGCGGTAAATATCTGCAGGAGCATATCAATGACTTTCTGCAAACAAGGAACTAGTGATACAGAAAAAACGATGGTGGAGTATGTTTGAAAGTAGCAGTCAAAATCTAGTTATATTCAACTACACATGGGTGATAAACAGCTCAAGTATCAAATCTCAAGTATTGATGAAAACGATATTAATTGTTAATTTTGTGATAAGACTGGTTTCGAAGAAATAATTTATAGAAATTATTTCCAGCATAACTAATATTTCAGTGGGCGAGTTTTTGATAGAGTTGTTTCTTTCATTGAAAATGAAGAGAAATAATGGAAATTGAGTAATTTGCATTATTATAGTGAAGCTTTATTGACAGACTTTGTAAAAGTGAACTAAATTGTGAGTGCTCACTGATTTGGTATAAATCTTTCACAAATGACAATAATATATGATCTGGTCATTGGTGATCACAGTATTAGCTGCCTTTTTTATTGTAATACCTGACTAGCTTTTCTTTGAGAAATGCACCTTGATTGCGAATTGTTATAGCATAGATATCTTTCTTATTGTTATTTTCCTGTTTTTTAATTGTAAATAAGCTTCTTTTATGTAATTATTCGATGTACCATATATTTTAAATAGGGCTGTATTACTTAAATTGTATTTAATTTTTATAAAAGTCATTGTACCTAGAAATTTACCATTTCGTCTGTAATATATACATGTTGTGGAAATAACTTGCTATTTAGCATTTCATTCCAAATATTTCCATTGCAAATTTCAACAAATTAATTTTTCCGAGGGAGTCAACAAAATAAACTTCCCTATCAAATGTTGAATAACTATCATTGGGACGTACCATAATGACATCGTTATGTTTACAAGAAAAGTGCTGAATATAAAAAATTTGGTTCAAAATACAAAACTTCAGTCAGTCATCTTTTTTCAGAATTACCCATTTTCATAGATTTCACAGTGGTGTGTATTTGTCAGTAAATGAATAATTTGCTGTCGCATTGTCAACGAAATGGTAAGGCACAGCTTGCTCATTATTGATAACTACTCCAATGTATCTGTCTGGAGTTCCAAAAAAACTAAATTTAGAATTTGAAAATTATGTAAATATTTACTGGTGCCAGCAGATGAAGTCTTGTATGTAATTCGGATCATAAACGATCATTATGGTACATGCCGTGTCATCGGGCACGGCTCATCGCCTCAACCGATAATACTCACGGCTACTACCGTATTGATCGTCAATATGATCCTATAACATAAATAACTAAACCATTATACTAAAAGAAGAAAACCAACGGTGGCGAAATATAAAAGATCGCAGGATAGTTGTAAATTCTTCAGTAAATTCTATAGTTCTTCACGTATAAATCGCCACACCAGGGTTTCTAGATATCCCAGATACGAAGAATAGAGGTTTGCATTTTGTTAAGACCATGAAATTATTTCAAAGTTTGTGGTAACCAGAATCCATAGGCGTCCCACATGCCTCGTTAAAAAGCAAGTGTTAAGTATGTTGCCACCAAAAGTCAGTAAGTCTCCCCGGAGCGCCACGGCGCTAATAATAAACCTTAATGATGAACCTTCTCGCCTATTCCAAAAGCCTCCACGTATTGTGGATAACCCGCAGGCGGCTGATAGGATGACAACATTCTGGAAGAACATTTATGAATTTCCTCAACCACTCAATGTAGATACTCTAGCCCTAGCTGCTTTTTGCAGGAGGCTTCGTTAGCCTGAACTCAATGAACTGCGCAATCCGATAACTCCGGAAGAAATTCGACGGGCCCTCCTCAAAGGCTCGAAGAACCCTGATGTCGAGGAGCGAACCGTGCTAATCTTCAAAAACGGATATTTGTCTGATCCAAAGAACTACAGACCGATAACATGCTTGAGCACATATAATAAATGTTCTTCACATTTTGTACATGCTAATACTCTCCGCAGTTGACCCGGTGTACGAACGGATATAAAGGCAAAGGGGCTCAAAGAAGGGGATCGTTGGGTGCAAGGAGAACCTGCTCATCGACAGATATATCACGCAGGACTTCGTACAGTATAAGCGTAACCTTTCAATGGCCTGGAGAGATTATCGCAAGACATTTGATAAAACATCACATGAGCTCATCATGAATTTGCTGAGATGCATTGAACAGCTGATGCCGCTCTGGAGGACTCGCTTCACCATAATATCTGGTCAAATCAGAGTTCAAACAGAGCAGGTTATCTTAGAAGGGGCGTGTTTCAGGGAGACTCCCTCAGCCCTCTTCTCTTCTGCATCTATATTAATTTATTGCTATGGAAAACCCGCGGATACAACTGCAACAACCCCAGCAACCGGAGGCATGAGGTCACCCATCTGTTCTACATGGATGACCTCAAATTATATGAATCCGGAGAAAAGGATCTTCATCAGTCCTTAAGGGTTGTGCAAAAGTACACGCATGCTATCGGAATGGAGTTTGGGATCGCCAAATGTGTCACGGTTCATATCAAAAGAGGACGATGCGAGGAATACGGGAGAGGACGTTCAGCTAGTACACGGAAGCATCCTACATCATCTGGATGCCGGAGAGACGTATACTTACCTAGTGGTTGGAACAACGCCACGCCCAAAATGCAACCACTATTAAAAACCCTCTCCAAGGCAAGTATCAGCTTAAACTCCGATCGATCATGGTCATCAGAACTGTCGGGGAAGAACAAAGTGGCTGCAACTAATAAGCTTGCCGTTCCGATTCTACTTTACTCCTTTGGACGTAAGAACTCGCAAAATGATGCATCTCCATAGGGGCTTGTATCCTAAATATTCTGTTCCACGGTTACACTTCCCCAGACAAGGGGGAGGCCGTGGACTTTTGAGTGTCTACATAACAGCTACAATGGTACCGGATGGAGCCGGTAAAGTCATCAAGAGTTCAGATCCTTTTCTCTGTTTAGTATGCGATCATGAAAAAGCGGAACATTTCTTTTCAAGGCAAGCCGTGCAGCCAAGTAATTCGGTCTCGTATTCGACACTGAACGGACGACCCCAAACTCTCACCGAGTTGGAATCCGTTCAGCACAAAGCCCTCGTAAAAGCTGCGGACGGTGAGAGGCTCCTAACACTACATAAGGATGAGCCAATGCATGGAGTCTTCTTCTTCAAGAACATTGAAGAAGAAACCTGACCTTCGGTTTTTTCAGGTCAAATGGACTGAGGTCGGAAACCAAGGGATTCATACTATGGCAGAAATCTTAGCCGGACGAATGCAGAAGGCCGTAATCCTTGGTTCACTCCACCTAGTCAGGGTACATGATTCTCGGACCCAGTAATAACTCAACCCAAGGACGTGAGGAGTGTTGACTGGGGTTAATGACACACCAGCGCGCCCTCCGGATGTATCGGGGCTCCGTCCACAGGCCCTGATTGGAAAATTTCTGACAGAAAAAAACAATAATAGCTATCCTTAACACCCACATGCTATAACTTTGGATACACTCCACATGTGTTTATGAGGGAGCATTATAATTATTTGCCGGGAATCTTGATGTACGAAAGTCTTCATTATCGAGCATTTGATATTTTGTTTTCTGATAAAAATATACTACTACAGTATCAATACCTCACGTAAAATGTGATTTCAAGCATTGCCATATTCCGCTAGAGCTATGCGCAATTTTCATTTTTTTTATTTGTATTAGTCAAATTCAATATTATTATAAAATCCCATATTCATTTTCAAGGCAGTTTAAAAAATGAAAATTACATAACATAACATATCATAACATAACATAATTTTCGAAATACCCCGGTAATTCCAAATATACCTAATTTCTATTGGCACTTTTGAATACTTAGCAAATGTTACTTTCTCACACCAGGAATTCTTTTTGTATTGAATGACTTTTGAAAAAGTATTCTCTGAGGGTGTAATAAACTGTGACAATTCCTCAATAATACTGGTAGAATTACGTCAGAACTCGCACATTTGACAGTCTAAGTAGGTTTGTCAGTTTGATTTTAACTACTAAAAATAATGAGGGTTTCAGTAGGTATTACAAGAACGAATGTGGTATGGCACAAAATATCACCAGACCTTACACCATTCGTTTTTTTATGGGGTTATTTGAAATTTAAATTTAATGATATCAATGAGTCAGAGAAGAAATGTAGAAGATAGCATACTCACTAGGCTACAGGAAGTTTGATATGAGATTATTCAAATTCAAACATTTAGGTTTAAAGCCGTAGACACAATGGAAGTTTTATGTAATAAGTTTTAAGTTTTGGGATTTGGCGATTTCTAGCAGCATCCATTTCAGTCAATATACTGAGGAAGATCTGATATCCATCAGCTGAAGGTGATTTTCACATTTGTATGAATGTATGCCCTACAAATTCCTGATATTGAAACTTCCAGCAGCATCTGTTGGAAGTTCAATACAAAAAACGGTTTCAAACGTTACAAACCCACAATGGATCTGGACAACAAATAAACTCAATAACCGAATTGACGACTATATAGATTCTCAGAAAAGCGGGAATATAAATCAGAAACTACAAAAATGTCTACTACCCATTTTTTTTAAATATCACTGGTGTAACATATTGTATAGGCACAGCTTGTTACATGAATAGATACGTTGATTGAAAAACAGTTTGGATTGTTTCAAATCTGTATAATATCGTTGGTAAGGAAGCATTATAATAGTTCAACATACCTAATACTATTGACGATATGACGGGCATTATTATGCGTGTCTTCTTTGTAGTGCAAATCAACAATGTTCTCCATGAGTGCAGTTTTCGATGCTATACTTCATCCAATTAAGAGTCCACTTAATGAACTGATATTGTGAATCGAGAAAAACACACACTAATAACTAATTTTTCACTTAATTGTAACAAAAATATATAAATTAATGGATAACACAAATATTTTTTGAATACACGATGACAGATACCTGTTGATACTGATTTTGTTTTCCAAAGACTACTATGTGAATCTATTGAAAAGTCAACAAAAAATATTCGCTGAGAATTAAGCCCGTGCCTTACGACCTGCGTTAAAGCGACATAGTTTTAGCGGTTTGTGGTTTGTTTTGTGATATACTAACCAATAGAAATTACTTCACATTAAAGCAGTTTTATTAAACTATTTGACGTGAGCCGTGAGCTTAGGAAACCTAGCAGAAATATGATAAATCAACAGGGAATGAAGAAATATCACTCACATGAATTCTATAACTTCTTGATGGTCCTTACCATTTTTTTTGGAACATTGGGAATTGCAAAAAGTATCCTTATGATGTTTTCTCATAATAAAATGAATTCAAGTGAAATTTAATATAAATAAACACCTACCTCATCCTGCCATTAATAATAATAATATATATTTCCATATGACATTAACATAGAAAACAAGTCAAACGGTCGGACAAATGGTGAAAATGAATTGGCAAGACATAAATATTAAAAATAAAATGTCACATGAAATTACAGATACATTGTTTTTTTTGATAAATGGAGTAGTAACTCATAACAGAACATGGAGTTGGGAAATGTCATTGGCTGAAGGTTTGGCAGTTTTTTAATTCTTCAGAAAGTGCGTTGTGAAATGACACCCGTTGACATACCAGTTTTTTTGATGGCCTGTTGTAGGATGTTTTTCTGTTTTAACATCACCTTTGTTTCTGGTATGATAATAATGATAAGTGGCGTTTCTCTGAATTGTGTGGGTTTATTTCTGACAAAACATGAGGTTTTATATAGTTCTAGTCAAAAGTTTCGTCTCTCCTCTAATCGTTCAAATGGTTATACTAATAATAATGAAATATGGAGAGAGGAAGTAGGAAATAAACGGATGTAGGCTTCTCAACTAATATGAGAACTGTATCTCAAATCTTTGTTAAATAAATCCGAAATTTTAGTATTTACCTAATTTATCCACCACAATCAGCATAAATCCAAACGAAATTTATATTTGCGCATAGTTTTTTGCTCAGTTCATTCCTAATTAGATTTTGTTTAAAATGAAATCCAAGTAATCTTATTGATGACACTGTTTCATAGCAAATATTGTGTATAGTGATGCGTTTGTAGGAACTAGGTAAACACCATATCCCATATATTGAAAATAAATATTTGTGTAGTCAGCATATGATACTTATAAGGCAGATATTGATTTTAGGCGATTGTTTAGGTCTTTGGCTTACACACACACACTAACTCAGAATAGTTCAAACTATAATAAGTACATATATTTCCTATACACTTATACAGTATTCACCTGAAAACGATTGCAGATACCTACAAGCAATCGAAACAATGTGAAAAACGGAAAAAAGTTGAAATCTTTCAACCATTAAGACGATGGACATCCAGAATGTAAGTAATCAAGCTACATAAAGGTATCTACATAAAGAAGTGTTTCCATTACAAGTCCTTCCACTATAGTTGCCCATAGCATATAAATTGTACTGACAAAAAACCTTCATTTTCTGAGTCAGTTTTTCATGTCCAAACCATTTGAAGGGAATTTTTTGAGACATTGAATTTTCTATCATACGTATTCATGACAATGATAAACGTTTCAGATACATAACTAATATTTTCGGGAATTGTTGAATCAATAACAAAGTCAAAATATACTTTGTGAGAAGCTATAAAGATTCGACAAATCTACACTCACTTCCTCCTTTTTTATTACCTCAGTTAAATTTTGTCTGAAATGTTTTGTATGGAACTTCGTGTTCATCTATTATAACCATTTTTGGGAAATAAAACAAGTTTTGAGAAAAATTTTCATTTATTACATGATTTCGGAAAGGAAAATAACGATGAAACTTCCAACTGATATTCATTTATTTCAACAAAATAACAAGTCATTATCTGAAAATTACGAACTAAAAATTGACAGTGTACACATTCTGGAAGCATTTGTTTTATAGTGTAGAAAAATTATCAGTTCGTCTAATTTTTAGACGCCAAAAGCGTAAAGACTAAATTACATTGTGAAACATAAAAATTAAAAAAATTCACAAATATTTACAATGGGATCCCTCATTTTGTCTATAAATATTTATACTTATTTTAGTTATTTACATTCCCAAAATGTATTAAAATTAAAACAAACAGTACACATAACAGAAAGAAATATACACCATTAAAAAATATTAGTGAAGGAAAGGTAATTGCACTCAAGCAAATTTTAAAATGTCATTTCACAAAGTGAATGTTTAAAAAAAAATAAAAAAAATAACCGACAAACATTGGAAATGCAAAAAACTGGACACCCAATTGCATAAAAACCAATCAAAATATTTCAGTTGTTATGCAATATCTTCATATACTAAATCTATATCGACTTACACATAGGATTTTTTTATGTTCACATAATATATACATTTCTTAGTAGTCAGTTTAGTTAGTCAGTAAATTAAAATATATGTGAAGCAGGTGAGAGACAAAGATGACGAAAATATTTGTATGTATAATATATATCCATATTATAATATAACTAAAGGATGGACGCTACATTCTGACCCTTTCAATATAATCCAAATTTTCATTAACATTTTTCCCGAAAATACTAAAGTGAATTTGAATAACTGTTTTTTGAAACCCAAACCCAAGATTTTTTACAAAACACAACGAACAGTTCAAGAATTTTTAAGTAGAAACAAATATATCCAATGAAAAATAAATATGAGAATAACCGTCAAAGATGGGCCAATTTCATGTTTAAATATCACTAAACCTATCCTAGAATATCACTTATCACTTACTATTTACAGACAAGAAGAATCTCTTTTGAAACAGTCTAAAACACAGAAATCTTTAACTGTTAATCTTCGTCAGATAATGGTTCGTACTGCGCGCTCAGGAGAGGTTTGGGCTCGTTATTCCTCGAATTATCACTGGCAGTGCTTTCTTTGTGGACGAATGAATAGAAACCACTTTGCTGTTGAGAGGTGTGCTGCTGAGAGGTATGCTGTTGAGGGGGGTGCTGCTGAGAGGTATGCTGCTGAGAGCCGGGCTGTTGTTGACCAAAATCATTTTCATGTTTCTCCTCATCTATTACCATATCCCCAGGACTATCACTACGATCCTTATCCTGAGCATGAGAGCAGTCTTGAGAATCTTTCTTATCATCCTCCGTTCTCATAACCTCAACAATTCTGTTCTTCACATAGTCCACCAGAGGAGACATATGTGGCTGACTCTGAGGGTACCTTCTAAAATTTTGCTCGGACCAATGGTTGTTTTCGGGAGGCGAAACGGGCTCTACCCTCTCAATGTGATATTTCTGAGGCTGCGCTATTCGAATGATTTGTCTCTCGTCTTGTAGAGGAGTTTGGGAACGTTTATCTTCATTATGCTGCTGCTGTTGAATCCTTCTCTTCCACTGCTCGTTCATATTCTCTTGCAAGTGGTAGTAATTGGGTTGACGTGAACTAAAGTCGTGACTTATCACCGAATCGGTAAGCTCCTTCACAGTGAGGTTCTTATTAACGGGGTCTCCGTCAAGATCGACACTTATGACGGATGGGGGCCGATCACCATTATCTTGACTTTGTTGAGGCGGTTGCTCTCCCCCTCTGTGGAATTTCTGAAATAGCAAATCACCAGCTCTCTGTTCTCTCGTATTCTGTACCACTTCCCTTCCACCTTCAGCAGTCTGATTTATCTGATGAGTTATAATAGCATCAATCAAACTAGCAGCGGTTAAAGTACTATTATCGGCTCGAGGTTGTTGCCTAGCCTGTTGGTGTTGTACCTGCTGCTGATGTTGCTGCTGTTGATGCTGCTGTTGTTGATGTTGTTGCTGTTGGTGCTGTTGGTGCTGTTGCTGTTGCTGATGTTGCTGCTGCTGCTGATGCTGTTGGTGTTGTTGCTGCTGCTGGTGTTGTTGCTGCTGCTGATGTTGCTGCTGTTGATGTTGTTGTTGCTGCTGCTGTTGTTGAACTTGCTGTTGCTGAACTTGCTGTTGGTGGAAAACCGCCCGTCGCTGTTCGTCCATGCGCTGCTGTTGCTGCCTCATCTGCTGCTGTTGGTGTTGCTGGATAATCTGATATCGGTGAGGCTGTTCCATGATATTATCAGCCATTGTTTTTCCGAGTCCTTCGTGAGGGGCACTCGGTACTGGCAGAGAGGGCTGCTGCACGGCAACATCAACCAACGAAGATAAAGCTTCGTGACCGGGTTGAAGATATTGTGGTCTGGTGTGTCTCTGAATAACACCCTGTCTCTGCTGTTGGCCCGGTTGAGGCGGTGGAGTGCGATGGGGGGAGCTGGTAGCGTAATATTGAGGCTTTTCGTTTCTTCTACCCAACATCTGCTGCGATGTTATGTAGTCATTGATAATAATCTGCCTAGAGCTCAGTTGTTGTTCCACGGTATAAGCTGGTTGCTGTCCGTACCGTTGGGGAGGATACTGCATCTGCTGTGGTGGACCTTGTTGGGTTGGCATGGTTCCCCTCTTATTGAAATAATCGTAGACTCGTTTATCTTGCATGTTATGAGGTATCACTGGGGTACCTTGAGTGATGGATCCCATTTTGGCTTCTGGTATCTGCCTCAATATTTCATACCTTGGCTGAGACATAATAGGAGTACCTAAAGTGATGGAGCCAGATTTCGGATTGGCGGGTTTTGGACTTGGCAGTTTAGGCTGCGTTCTTATCGAGAACAGAGGACTTTTCCTCTCCTGATGATACATGTAAGGATCAGACCGATGGATTTGAGTCTGCTGCTGCTGTGGTTGATGTTTACTATGAGCTGGCGGAGGCAACTCTCTGGGCTTCTTCAAACTGAGATCCAAAGTTTCCGATTCTCTTCCATCCGGAACATGTAGAACGATGAGGTCATCGCGAGACGATGGCACAGGGTCCGGCGGAGGCTGCGACTGTATCGGCCCCGAAACGGGTGTTATGGTCGCTCCAATCAGAGGTGTAACCAGTTTTGCTAGATTGAGGTCGGAGCGTTGCTGCTGCGATTGCGGCCTTTGCTGGCTGGTTATGTTGTTGAGATTATACTCGCTGACTATAGTCACCTCACTGGAATCGTTATTCAATATTGAAGAAATCGTAGGAGTTATACCGCTAGTTGGTGGAATCTGCGTCTGCTGTTGTCCCCCGGTATTCTTCATAAGCGAAATTTCTATCACATTCAACACGAGATCTTTAACGCTGAGAGGCGACGTATTCTGCCTAGGCTGGCCGTCAGTGATGACGGGCGTAATCGTGGCGGATCCTTGATAATGATCCGGAGTTTGCGCTTCATCCGCCGTTTCGGTAGCGCTGGAATCATAATCAACTCTCTTTGTCGCGTTATCGTTCGAGCCTTGGACTGGAGGACTTTCTGCTGCACTAGCTGTATCACTTGAGTGGCGGTCGCCGTCTATCAAAGACTCTTCGCAACTCGAAGTGCTCGATCCACTTTCTTCGTCCGTAGATAGAGTGGGTTTGCGATTTTCCCCCAAGCAACCCTTCAGCCTTTTGCGATTGGCAGCGCAAAACATCTTGACTTTTTGCGCCGGTTTGTTCAACCTCTCGCCGATCAACTGCCAATTGGAGCCGAGCTCGCCAAGGGCGGACTTGAGTTTATTGAAATCTTCTTCTGGCCATTCTTCCACTGGACCCAACCGACGTTGGATTCGATTGAAGCACGCCGAACAACACTTCGTTACCCCGCTTGGAATGCGGAACTCGGCCAACAGAGGCTCTCGGGCATCGGAGGGTAGGTCTTGCAATCTGTAGGGAAAGGACCTCAATCTCTTTACTCGCCCTCGCGAATTAGGACACGAGGGAAGCGGACAATGAGTATAGCGTGACCGAACTGACTTGCACCGACAAGTGTTACACACTCGTGAATTCGGCGGTACCTGATCCTCGCGTAGACCGTATAGAGATGCCTGGCTCGGGCCCAAGGGTCTGGAATGGAGCTTGGGGCTAAGCTGGGTCTGGCAAACGACGCAATTACCATGAATTGTCTTTTCTGAAACAAAGAAAAATACAAATCAATAATGAGAACAAAACTATTTCATTCGGACAAAGGATCAAAAGGATGAGAGTAATAAATCAAACATGGGACAGAGAGAGACATATAATGACTGATATTGAATGTTAAGTTACACTAAATGAAAGCACGTCTACCGACTTGCTTATTTTGGTAACAAATTTAATAATAATGTTATTTCCCTAGTGCATTACCCCCAACGGTACATTGAGAAAACCCAACAAGAGTTTAAGGAACTGTTTCTTTATAAGACAATAGTTATAGTTCTCACTTCAGATATGCGCATGTCGACAGAAATGAATTCAATGAAACAAAGGTAACACTACATCTGCAATTAAAAATAATAGGCTATCGCCTTATTAGCTTTCTATATACATGTGTCTGACAATGTTTTTCGTAAGAATCATCATAACCAAAATTCATTTACTCGAACAAAAATCGTAAAAACCGAAGACATAAAACCGATTCATGTTTCATCAAGATAAATGCATAAACATTTTTTTTCTAATAGTTCTACAGAGCTCCAACACAGAACAATACATAACCACCCTCAACGTATTTTTTATTATTGATATACCAATATGTGTTCATTCATAAAAACAAAACACTCTCAATTAAATCATTCTAAAACTTTTTACCAATGTGTGACTCTTATCCATTATTTTCAATTTCAGATACAAAATAAGTGGTTTTGCAGTAAGCTGCTTATCCTCGGGCCAAACGCCAAAATGTGATAAAAAAATTTTTTAAGTCCTTCTGGTTCATTTTCGTCATATATTCTGGCCATTAATGCAAATACTTCAGATTTAGAGCTGATGCACTAGATTTTCTCTTTTTGGGATGGGCTTTGTAAGACTTTACGTTTAGCATCAAGTGCAGCTCGTGATGAATTGTACTGAACGTCGGTGCAAGTGTTAAAAACAATATTAAATTCGTTATAATATTTACTTCGTAGCATTTTAGCGGTGGTGTTCTAAATTGTAAGTTGTTGACAAACATGTTAAACTATTCATTTTGGCAACCAACACCGCGATAATTGATAAACAAATGAATACATGAAAAAACCACTAGTGCATTTGTCGCTGTGAAAGTTGCAGCTACCTTTTGACGGTGTCAAAGTGACAATTGTACTGTGGTATATGCGATTTTTTATACAGGAATTGAATTGTCATCAAAAAATTATTACTGATAGTAAAATCGATAACTGATATAAATGAGTATTGTGATCGACTTTCCTTGACAAGGTTTGCCGGGATTTTGTCAGCTTTGGTCTTATCTGGTTTCGCCAACTGTCATTTGCAAAGCTGTGAACTGCACTGTGAACCAATAGTTGTAATAGCAAAACAACCCCCAAGAGGTTACTAACGGAATTATTAATCACAAACGAGCATCTGCCGAACAATTAGTAAAATTATCGAATTTGCGAGAAGAGCACCACATACATATCGCAATTATCGGTACATCAATCCAACAATATCGTAATTGTCACACACCATTTGCGAATCGTCCGACTGGGGATTCTCTCCGCTCTCTATTAAAATTTGATTATAATCCCGAAAATCCCTCGAAACGTGTATATAAACTTCCTGACGCGCAGATATGTCATATACCATTCGGAACTGAAACGAACGATTGATTCATACATAACGTTTTATTTATGCAAACTGACGATGAAAGTCCGGCATTATTGTTTAGAGGTACCCACTCGATTGGAGGCAATCAATTTGAAAACATGTTGTGGGTCGAGGCTCAAGAGCGGGCAGAATTTTAATGAATTCATCGCTTTATAGGGATGACTAGCTTTCGCTGATCAGCATTGCAAAGTAGTTCTTGTAGAACACGTTGCCAAGTATCTAACAGATATACTTCAACGGCCGTAGAGGCAGTAGTTGTTTTCTGTTGAATACTTGCCGACAACAATACTAATTGAATAAATTTATTCGGAAGATTGGTATAATTCATTAATTTTTCATTATTGGCGAAAGAATAGAAACAATCAAAAAACTACTTATTTTACTGAGGAATAAACAATTCCAACCGCAATATTTTCAGTTCTCCAACACCCCATACATAGGAAACGAAAATGAAGGTCAAAAAATGCGCTTTTGTATAAAAAGCCTTATACAACATTCGAAAAATAAAGCCTATTCGCATGCCCTGTTCAACTGAACCATCTCATCCCAGCTTATGTAATATTTCATTCGGCATAGTATTATATTAACAACTAAAATGAAAAACTGAACGAAATCAAGTCATAGCAAATGAAGAGTACACACACTTTTCTGTAATTAAATTAAATATTTATATCCAATTTAGCCCGGCCATATAATAGATGTTGGCATACTGTGCGCTTAACTTTGAGAATATTTTATTGCATTTAAGTGCTTCGGACGTAATGAAACCCGTTTCATTTATATACGGTTATCTGAAATTACATCTACCTACCTTCGGGAAAATATGATAGGCAATATTCTATCCTCTCATATATTTAACCAACATCGATATTTCTGTTGTATACATAACATGCTCAAATAAATCAATTCATATATTATGCACTACTCTATAAGAATTAGCGAAACAAATTTCACAGACTTCCAGAAAAACAGATTTAACATATTTCCAGGAAAACAGATTCGACAGATTTCCTGGAAAAGAGATTTGATAGACTTCCAGGAAAAAGTAATGTGGATGTATATTTCAGTTGATTTGCCAAAAAAAAGCTTTTCTTCATATAGTATATTATGATTTTTCCACTATATGCATTTTACGAATAATGGGATGCCTTCGAAAAGCATCCTCTAGCCACATTTCCTTTTTTGTGATCAACATTTTTTTAAGTCTTGTTATTGTGTCTTCTATCATAATGCCGTCTATAATAATATTTGTTCGACGATTCCAAAACTCTGTAACAGTTTTCAGTTTATATAAAATTGTTTTGAGGAACATCATACAGCATATAAAATAAAAACTTAGGACCATCTTGCATTTATGACATGAAATCGAAATAACAATCAAACGAGTTTAAAACATTTTCTATTCATTAATCTTCCAACTCCGAGTTTATTAGGGAGGTAGGGGGAGTCAACATCATCCTTCCCCATAGATCCTCTGTTTCAAAGGAATACTTTAAATGAATTTGGTATAGTGAAAGTAGAAAGCAGTTTGAAAAAACTCTGATGGTCCACTCAACTTGATTACTCTGTACCCAACACATCATCATATAATGAAATGAAATATACCATTTGGGATTTGATTTCACTGAAGATAAAAAGAAAAAATTATGTCGAGGGTCGAATATTTTTTAATATGCACGTGTTGACATATTTCCGTCTCGCACAATCCAACTATTTTTGTGCTACACCTATACCTATATATATATATACACCTGCCGTCTAATTCACTAATTCAATATTGTTCTCCGAATTGCGATTATTTGCTTCTCTCGTGTGAAACTTTCGTGGTGCTTTGAGAATTAACATTATTGCCGTGCTACAATATTATTAATTAATTTGTTCAAGTTAACAACTCGATTCCACTTGGGCGGTTCTCGTTTGTTCAAAGTTTATCCCAAAGCGAATTTGGATTACTCGTTGTAAAACAACGGCTCACTCCGATAGATAATCTTCCACCTTCGACTGGAAGGGTTGAGATCCGTTCATTATACACAGTATTTTCAGAAAATTAAATAGATTCGTGTTCAATGCATAGTTTATTTTGTAGAAAAACTGAAAAACTAATATTCTAATATTATGCTATTGTTAAATTGTTGAAACTGTTGTTAAAATTGTTATTTCCGTCAACCGGCTGCAGCCTTATGAGCGACCCTCAGAAGTCTTTGAGAAGTCTAAAAGGTGCGTCCACATATAGTCAGTCAACGTCGATCGATTTGGTTGAATTGAAAAGTCGAATATGTGTAGACGCATCGACGTCGACTGAGAATCCAAAATTTTCGGTTTTCATCAAAGGATATTGGTCGAATGAAAAATATGTGGACGGATTGATTGACGTCGAACGAGGAATTGGTACTTCAGTCTTGATTTTACTGTGATTCAGAAAGAGTGTATTTTTTTGTGCTGAAATAAGTCGCATCTGAATTCATAAAATGAGTTTAACCAATGAACAGGCATTGACACTTATTGATATGTATCGAGTTCGCCCAATACTATGGGACCCCACTCAAATGGAATATAGAAACAAAAAAAAGACATGATATGATGATTGAAATAGCGGTGGCCTTGGCAATATGTAAAGATGTTGAAAAGGGGATAAAAAAAATTGTAAACTACATTTACTCGAGAAAGAAATAAACTGAAGGATTCACGGAAAACGAGGAGTGGATGCGATGAAACTTATGTAAACAAATGGTTTGCTAACCAGGATATGATGTTTCTAGCTGACAAAAATGAGCCAAGAACAACGGTGGATATGGATACAGAGATATTAGAGGTTAGATAGTCATAATACAAATGTTATCGGAATTCACCTATCAATTTTTTTCAACAAGCAAATGAAATGATCGTATTCTTTTATATATCACACACAAGTAAACTAGAAAAAGGTTTGAATCAACGTACCTAAAATGTATCTTTCAGTTGCATTTCAAATTTTGTTGACACTTTTGCTATAACGTTACCTACTGAGTAATCCAAGTACCGTGTTTATATAACTCATCAAAATTATTAATTGTATCAATGTTGAAAGTTATAAGTGCAAAAAATAGCGTATATGCCTCAGGACTAAAGAGATATTTTATCCCTTACGTGATTATTGGCCCTCGGCCTCTACGAGCCCTCAGGTAATTAACATCACGTGCGGGATTAAAACATTCACTTTAGTCCCTTGTTGTATAATATACTATTATGTATCAAGGGAATTATGAGGACTCTAAATTACTGATGGCAAAGTTTGTGTCCCGAGTTTTCTTATTGCTAGGTTACTTGTTTATAAACAAAACTTTGTTATCAAGCTGTGTTTGCGTTAAAAACGTGTTTTCTACCTTAGATATAATGGACGATATTTTGAAAAAAGCTGAAAAATGAAGAGTATCATTAATTCCATCGAAAAGTGAAGCCGTATACCAAAAAGAATACAAAATATATCTGGAGTGGCTGACACCGAAAAATGTTATGTCAAAAGATGCCACTGAAACTGTATTTCTGGCATATTTTCAAGAACTGGTAAGGTAGATTTGGTAGTAATTGTGTTTATTCGTTGCAGTCAGGAACGTATAGTCCAAATTCCTTATGGACTAAATGGTCAATGCTAAAATCGATAGTGACTATACATGAGAAACGTATCACCAAGTTCAATGAACTAGAGGTTTTTTTGAAACGGAAGGTTTTATCTCCTGAAGATGACATCAGATTTCTAAAGAAAACACTCCAAATGAAATTAATTTATTGCATGAGGTAATTTTTTTCTTTTATTCCTTTTTGTGCGTATTTATTTCCTTTTTTTTGTTATAGATTGTTTTGATTACAGGTTATTTTGGAGGATGCATAAGTCAGGAACTTTTGAATATGAAGATATCGGATATACCGGAGGACCAGGATTCCGTTATGGTAGTGAACGTTCCGGAAAGTAAAACTGATGTATCGAAGAAATTTACAGTTGTGGATGAAAAAGAGTTATCCGCCTTGCCTTCATTAAGACTTTCTATGTCTTTGAGTCCTGAAGGCTGAAGGTATTGAACGATTTTTTTGAGCTTCCGACGAAATACATGTACATCTCAGCCAATTGGAAAAAACATGTTTGGGAAAGTCCCCAGCAAAATCGCTATGTATCTAGGATGGCAAACCCATCTTCCTTGCTCTTCTAATGCAGGAGCAACTATGACTAAATTAAAAAGACACAGAAAAGTTCCACGATGGCGGAGGAGTATTTGGAGAAGAGTATGAAATCAATAAATAAAACGGCGCGTATGTTGTCTACTTTGCTATTAGAAGAGGCAGGTACCTTGACAGAAGTGAACAGAATTTCCAGCCATACAAAAGAAGAAATTGTTTCCAGTGATGGAAGTAATTTTCAGGGCACATTTCAAAACTGTACATTTATTACTTGTAATTACGTGAATAAAAAATATGGTTCAGTTTTATATAATATATACCATATTACAGACATAATTCCAATTTCATGAAGAATTACAGATAACTTGAATAGAAGATATAAGACAAGTAAGAAAATATAAAAGTAGCCTCAGATTCAAAACATGCCATATATTTCAGTTCAATTATGTCTTTTATTTCAATCTATATGTTCACAATTTAATCAAAATTGCATCAATACGTAAATTTATTGTTTTTTGTGGGTGGCCGGTGGCTTAGCGGTCTAACGGCACAGGCTGTTTGAAACTCCAGCATAGCGATAGTCGGTTCGAGTCCGATGTAGGTACGAGAATTTTTCTCAGCTACTTTATATCGGATCGATAGGCGACCGCATGCCTTGTTGAAAAGCAAGTGTATTGTGAGTTGTCTAGATGCCAATCTCGTCTAGTGCTAGCTTGGAGTGCACACCAACCACCCGAGGTGGTGCTGTAGGTTTTCCGGGTTTTCCTACAGCTGAAAAGTGAATATCACCTAAAACATCAGTAAGTCGCCCCGGAGCACCACGGCAAATAATAATAATAGCCGTCCTCTACCCGCACAGGTCATGCCTTTGGGTACACTCAACGAGTGTTTATGAGGGAGTATTATTATTATTGTTCCCTGCGTATTTGATAGGAAGAGCTCAATTTCTCGATAGTTTCAGAATCTACCCTGTATATTGAGTATATTATAGTATTTTTGATAAGCTCTTCGTGAACAGTTAGTAACTCACACTGTTCATACATAAAATTCTGAGTAGATTCCTTCAAGTAGAGTTATTTTTCAGTACCTCCAGTTTATTCGAATTTTTACGAACAGTTTGATTTCCCTCACGCCACAGTTGAATGAATACAAATTAACTGAGAAATGGAATAATTACAAAAAATATATAAACATCCGTCATCCATTACATTTTGGACCGAGTCGAATCCACGAGAATAGGTCTAGTCGATTTTTATTTTTGAAAAGTCAACTCTAATGAAGTTCAAACAACGAGAAGAGATGTACGACGGATAATTGGCGGTTAGCAGCACCGGATATATGTGCTCTCTCTATTGCCCCGTCTCTCTCGCACGCGTTATCTACCCTAATTAGACGATAAAATCAACACCGAAACTCCGAGATGTAACTCGCTAATTGTCCGGGTATATTCTCAAGTTCCAAGTACCGAGTAGAACAATTAACTTTTATTTTTTTCGAAACGAATTCTCCCTTCCAATGTGCCTAATTATCTAATGGAGTTGTGAGATTAGGAAGAAACTATTTTGGCAAAAAAACAAGAACGCTGCCACAAAAACGAAGTGAGCGATTCTGATACAGAAAATGTTCCTAATTATGTTGAAGCCGCCACAGAGAAGGCAGTTTTGAACATATTGTAGTAAAAATGCACTTAACTATAATCCACTTATTCATTCAGGCTTCTAAATTATAAGTTATTTTATTTCAACCAAATATAGTAAATTATGTTACTACCTCTAAAACAACTCTGTATTGTCTATCTGCAAACACTTCGTTTAGCTATTCTGGTTCCCTTTATGTCACCGCAGACCGCCAGTCAGACCTTTCTGGACGGTTCGATATTTCTCTAGTCACGTCGATTTCGTCGCATCGGGGAGTAATTGGAATCCTTATTTCTGCGTATTGCGATGGTAACGTAGTGATCGTTTACGCCGAAAGACAACGAAATGAAAACAGCAGTCAGGTTCGGCTCTTGGATTGTTACAGTATTACCTAATAAATCCAACGCGGTTCATGAATTGACATACCAACGATTTTTTTTTCACATTAGTGACAATATGAACTTTCACACATTCAATAGTGCGAATAACCGTCATTTTAAAATTCAAACCGTAAAAAAAGTCGTCATGTTGAAATAAACTCAGAAAAAATAAACTACATTTAAAAAGTCCATAAGAATCTTCGGAGAAGACTAACAAATATTTTCATCATCAAAATAAGCATCTACAACAATAAGAAAGCTGGAGATCTACAAGATATTTTTTGGACATAGTAAATAACAAGAGATATCGAACAGAAGACCAATGAAAGAGCGCATCATAAAAACAGTCCACTCCATATGCATAGACAATAACGTTCCTCGATATCTTTCAAGCGAAATGAAATATGCCTGAAGCTACTTCTACCCGAATGATTCGCCAATGTTTACTTTTTACTTCATTTCATTAATAAGAGAATAAGAGAGTGAGTAAATACATTGGATTTTCCGTTAAATAAACCCCGGGATTTTGTCTGAAACAAATGCGATTTCGCAAATTGAACAATCCACCAAACAGTACTGCGACGAACAAGGAATTGGGAAGAAAACTGTAGAACATTCTGGAAACCACGTAAACATCTCCAGAAATTTTTTGAACCCCCAGTCAGGCACAGTGTAAATGTATGGGGCAGCATTCTTGGAAATTTCATCATTGGGCCATATTTCTTTGAGGGAAGAGTTGATAGCTTGATTTACCTTAATTTTTTGGAAAATCATTTACCAGAATCAAGTAGTTATTTACCCATTCAAATCGAACTAAGGATGTGGTATTTACAACATGGAACACCTGTCCACCATACTGTTTCTGTTAATAATTATTTAGATACTGAATTATCCAGAAGGTGGATAGGTAGAGAAGGACCTTTCAAGTGGCCACCTCGCTCACCGGACCTAACAGAAAGTTGAGAGTCTATAAATATAACCGATTAAAAAAAAATACAGAGTTCATACGGGGTTCTATTAAATTTCCATGATATTTGAAGGTACTTTCTCTAAAAGCCTAGGTTCGAACATTATCACCTACTCTTTTTACATTTCAACAGAGTTCCTACGTTTGTAGTTGTTTTGATCATGTTATTATTTTTGTCATTTTATTATCAAAAGTAGTTGAGACTAACACATTCGGTAAAGATACTAAGATTATTTTGAAATGTTATTAACAAAAATGGTAATATCGACTCACTTTTCAGAACAACAAAACATGAATTGAGAATGTGGTCAATCAAATATAGGAATATACCAAACGACAGAAATAGGAGATAGCCTCGAAAAAAGGGTTCAATTCGACGTACATTCGCGAGATGGAAAAAACTACACTTCCCCACTTCAGTTCACATTTGGAATGTCCTAGGTCAACTTAGATTTTGATATGATTTGAGTTAAAATGTTATTCAATTAGTTGGCAAGAGCGAAAAAGTGCGGAATTTTCAAATTCATGTGCACATCGAGCGATCAACAAATTCACCACTAATTGAAATTATCGGCCGATTGGTATCAGGTATATATATACATATATGTATATGTTTGATTCGTTTTTGATTACCTTGCATTCTAGTAATTAATATACGTTTGCGTTGGGCTTGTTTGCATGCATTTTTTTCACAGTATGCGGACTGAGGGATCGATTCGACTGAATTAACACATTATTTGCCATGTATGGCGGCACGGCAACTTTTTTTAATTTTTCCCTTGTTGCCATTGTTTGATTTTCGACTAATGAATGATGAACAAGGCAGTCTCCGAACAGGAAACAGTATGAATATCGGTAATAAAATGCACACCCAAATGTGAAAATATTCAGAGCTTCCTCACCATAATGATTATTACAAATATCCTGCAGAAGTTGTATGAAATTTGATTTTTGGATGAATATATGTTCAGTTTTAATAGAATATTGAATCGGCAAGATTGTCGATATTGAAGTGATACGAATCCTCGTTTATACCTTCAAGTTCATCTTACAACCTCAAAAACTGAATGTATGGGCAGGAATTTTGGGTGACCACATCATAGGACCAGTTTCCATCGACGATAATTTGAATAGTGGGAACTATTTGGATATGACGGAGAATCAAATAATACCATGCATCAATAGGGCAATTGAGGATTTGAATTGATTCGAAAACAAAATAGTTTTTCAGCGGGATGGTGCAGCTTCTCATTATTCAGCTCCGGTATGACATTTTCCTGGTCACTGCATTGGCAGATGAGGTCCTACACAATGGCCACCACGGTCTCTGGATCTCACTCCTGTAGAGTTATTTCTATGGGGTCATTTAAAGTCTAAAGTGTACGAGATCGAATCAACAATGGAAGATTTGAGAGACAATCAGCACTATGCTGTATCACTTCCGTCAAAAATAACGTCACCGCTTTTTGCCATTTCCTTTGTTTTGCTATTACCAAGCAATAGCAAAATAACGGAAATGGCGAATAACGGTGACGTTATTTTTAACGGAAGTGATACAACATAGGGCTGAATATCATGAAGCATTGCAGAGAAATAACCCCCGATATTCTCAACAATGTAAGGGCGGGAATGGAAGCTCGTTTTTGAACATTTACTATAGACGTTTTTTTCTTATCATTATCAAATCATCAGATTTATATTCAAGTATAAAAAATCTATGTATCTGATTTATTGCTTCCATATTTGTCTCTAGAACGAATATGTCAAAATGTGCCCTCCTGTATGATATGTCAAATGTGTATTTCAAAAGTTTTGCAAGTTGGCTCGTATTCAATTGAAATAATTTGTAGGTCTAGAACTAAACAGGGTGTCCCATATAAAACTCCGCGGGCAAATATATGGAAAATTAAAGAGGATTTCCATATTTCGTTAATGCAGATGATTTTGATGCCAAGAGAGATCTATCACTAGACGTCATCCGTTAGGGCGTCGCTACACAGACGCCAACTTTTTCAAGTCGCACCCCAGATTTTGTAATGCCTCTTGCGATTCTGCATAAAATTCTAAATTCACACTCATAGTTTCCCTTGAATACTGATGCACCACAGCAACTTCATTGCCTATTATGGGGTATTAGGGGGTTGATGGGGGCGAGTGTCATTTTAGTTTTCCCTTCTTATCCAATAAACGGTTTTGAGCATTTTTTGATATCATCTTTCGTTTGTGAGATATAGCCCATTGTAAGTTTTTAAATTGTCTCACAGTATGTATTCTAAGTAAAGGAAAGCAGTTCAAACACTTTTTAAATACATTCATGTTATCACTTTAATTTTTTCGTTACTATCAAGTTTTGGATGATGTCTAGTGATGGATCTCTACGTAAATAAGACGACCCTTTGACATCAAAATAAATCTGCTTTCACGAAATATGGATATCCTTTTTAAGTTTACAGATATTTGCTCGCGGAGTTTTATATGGTACGCCTAGTATATTAGCTTCAGACCATATGTATTAACTTTGTTGAAATCTGCTCATCATTGAGTATCTGATAATGTCAAAAATTAGATGGTGATCCTTTAAAACAATTGGTGACATGCTCTGGGAATGCTATAGGAAGAGTTACATCAAATGTGGATATGTCAAAATGTGCCACCCTGTATACTATTTTTTATTTTTCCTGAAAATCATTGTTCCATAAGTTGTTCAGGCTGGCGCGTTTCAAATGGAATGCACTGTATAACGGAAAACACTAAAAATAAACCAAAACTGCTTGCTATTACGAGAAACGTCTCCAACCAGAACAACATTACCCGTATTCTGTTATAGGCAAATTCACATAAATTTCGAGCAATTACGCACGTTAAACAACCATGTACCGACTGTTGATTCTGAACGTTTATTTCATCCAACTTCGTTATATAAATTAATTAAGAGCCTTGTGTAAATATTAAAATACATACTTTTCATCTTCATCTCGGGGTGAAATTTCGTCTGCGATTTTTAAAGGTCTCAATTAATTAGTAATTACTTAATTACCATAGCGTTCCGTCATCCATAACCTTATATTAGGCAAAGTACGCAAATTGAATTATTAATCGCCAAGGTTTTCGATATTTTCGTATCGAATGATATCTCCAATCATTCCTCAGTCAATAGTGTCCAATCGGAAAGAATAGCGCAAGTGGTTGGTTAGAATTGGTTCACATTTTTTAAAAAGAACAATTAACTATGATTCCATCCTATTAATTATAAAATGAAACGTATCATTCGATTCAAAATACATTATATTATATTCAACTTTTGGGGCAACTTTTTATATTATATTATTTGACATTCTACTGATTTTAATTAACAATTTTACTGAAACGAATAAAATCGACTAAGTCGAAGTATCCTTTCTCTCCGCACGTTTCCACCAAGTGGAGAATTATACTGAATGTTATTTTAACAGCGGAAATTATCCCAAAAATAATTAATGAGCGATTTGAGGAAACAATCGCAAATCGTATTAAAGACAGCGATGTAATCATACTATTTCTCATGACCACTCAGTTTTTTTTTGGGCGGGTCCCAACTTCGTTTTTTTTAAATAACGTCCTGTATTTTTATCAGTTATTCGTTTTTTTGACAGTTTTTTTTCCAAATTTCGTTTCTCATTATATTTGATATTATAAAGTTGTGCCAAACCCCATTAAAACTAATTTTTGGTCAAATATTGTATCCTGGTGACTCTCTCAAACGACATATCTAAAACCGACCTATGACTTACAGAGTATGAAAAACAGCCTGCCAAACATTGTTATTGAAAATGTTCAAAATCATTCTTATTTTAAAAGAAAGATTTAAAGGAATTTGTAGAGCCTTTGTTGGTGCTTCTCATAGATAAGGGTGTTCCTATTGAAATAAAGAAGATTTTAGACATCTTTATTTACAATGGTTGGCAAGCTGTTTTTCGCACCGTGTATATCACAGGTGGATTTCAGATATATCGTTTTAGAGAGTCACCAACGACAATACTTGACCAAAAACTAATTTTGATGGGACTTGGCAGAACTTTACACTTTCAAATATTATGAGTGACGGAATTTGGAAAAAAATCACAACTACGAATACTACGATAAATGATGTATTCAAAACACTCACTACTAGAGACCGAAAATTTAAAAAAATCCAGGAGCTGAATTATGACTAGAAACAGTGATGCCTGAATATCAAGTTCTATATTATTGACATGCAGATTTTTTAGTGTTTATGGAATATCATTATTATGCAGTTTTTAATTATTAATAAATATAATTCGGAATACAGCAAACTTTAACGATATTAAATTCGTAAAACAGTTAAAATCAAACCAAAATTGATCCCAATGGACCTTCAATGAGATTTCAGTAATTTGTTTGCATTCGGAGAATTTTAGATATATTAAATTCGTCGGAAAAATGATTAAATACATTCAAACCACGTTACCAACATTCTTTATCAGTTTGATTCGATTCAGTCATTACTTCCATTCGCAAATATAGAGTTCAATAACGATAATTAAATTCGAATATAGGATAATCGAAACGAAAACATCAATTTAACGTTACAGAATATTGTGACATGGCGTATTGCCCAATCCAACATATAAACATACTGAAAAAGAAACAAATTAATATGGATGTTGACTAATAGAAGTAATAATGAAATTGTTGATATTATCTAGACCAATAATGCTATATTTTCTTGAATATTTAATGTCGATCGCCCTCATAGGAAAAGGAACACGATATCGAAAACGCTTATAAAAATATTACTTATATTACGTGCTCATCGAATATAATTTCGATAGAGTACTTTAGATATACGAATATATGAAGATATAAGGGAGTATTAGTAGTAATGAAAATAATTCATTGTCTTATCTTGGTATAACTAAATAGGTTAATTTTCGAATTGAATTTCAAGCTTCGTCGATTCATTAGAATATGAGAAACGACAAACAACTTATTTTCCTACGACAATAAAGAAAAATATACATTTCAAGTGCGTCTTCAGGTTTTCATTTCCTACTGACGATGTCGAGATATGTAGGAAAATATGTAGGAAATCTGTTTGCTGCTTTGTTTATTCTCATTCCTTTTCCTTCAAACCTAAATTACAATATTTTACACCACTGTCACTTTAATAATTGCTCAAAATATTGTCGATTATTGTTCAAACAATGGGATAACCGCTGTTTAAATGCGTAGCGCACATTTTCAAATATTTCTGTTCGAAGTACTTGACATTCTGCAGTAATCCTTTGTAGAAGCTCTTGTGAATTTTGCGGTGGGGGTGTATAAACAACGGATTTAAAATATCTTCATAAAAATAAGTCACATGGTGCTAAATCCGGGGACCTGGTTGGCCACTCTATAGGTCTTCTTCGCCCTATGCATTTATCAGGAAATTTGTTGTATAACCATTGACGGACTGGAAGCACATAATGAGGCGGAGCTCCATCCTGTTGAAAATGTAACAAATTTTCGTCAAGAACGGTGTTTCCATATCTATCCAGTTGATTTTCAAGTGCTTCAGTAATTAGCGGACTGATCCTTGGCAGATCCTGTCAGTAAATTTGGCGATCAAATTTAGGACATACCGATGAGGGGTGTTTTTATCTGGAAGCCTTTCGTTGAATATTGCAGCAGTTCTTCGAGCACATTGATTTTCGGCGCCGTAAATGAATATTATTTCGACTTTTTCAGCTGAAGTGTAAACCATTTTTAATACATTCCTTTATCGCACAACTGGTAACTATGGTAAACAATTTAAAATGTTTTTCATTTTCTTCAAAAGCTACACTTTTTTGCATACCTTTCAAGGCAACATTTGGTAGAGGTAGTAGATTTTCTTAAGAGCTATGACCTTGAATATATCTACGCATCGCTTACAGGCAACAACTCACAAAATTATTGAAATGGAAACCGAAAACATTGACCCAACTACTTCACCATAATAGCCTAGCCTAGCCTATAACAGCTTATACAACGTTCAGTAGACGGCTGCCGAAACGTAAATTTGTTCTCTGCGACGGTATGAGTCATAGCTCTTAAGAAAATCCACTACCTTCTATAATAATTGGAAGTAAACAGAAAAAAAAAGTTACAGTTTTTATTCCAATGGTATGAAGCAGCAAACAGATTTTCCTCAATATCTCGATAAAGGATCGATCAATTTCAAAAAAAGAAACACCGACGTGTAGAGATTAAAAATACCTTCAAAATGAGGTTTGATCGATACCCTTTCACATCAAGATTTTCAAGTTGGTAGCTGCCCCTTGCAGGGGATGAAAGGGGGCGCGTTCATTTTCTGATGAAAACTTGTCCCCTTCGATACATTTGTTGACGTGTCTTGGGATTTTTAAAAAAATACACATTTCGAGAAAATTAGGGTGGGAAGTCCCGAAATGAACACCCTTTATAATATATAAGATCCATTCAAAGCAGTTCAAAAACCACCGATATCCATCATCCATTTTCCATCGAAAACGAACTTGGCTCGAGCTACAACAATCTAACCGCCACTCTAGAACAATAATCTGCACGTATTCCCAAAGGAAATATATTTTAAATGTCGAAATTCGTGCGGAAAATCTTTTCATTATCCGTCACTACTACCGCTATAACAAGCCCTGTTATGTTTGAAAGGAGACTCTCGAGAGATTTCCACGAGAACGGGATCGAAGGGAACAATGTATGCCCCTTGGATTGTTCTCCCCATTATTTATATATCGCTCTCAAAAGTAATTGGAGCTCTTGCCAATTCCTAAATATAATAGGGAAATACTAGTAGAGTTATCGTATAATGTCTGAATTTAGGTTATGCGTACTCAGAACGTTTTGACATACGTGTGCTATTTATGTTGCTTACAGTAACTTAAAAGATTCATCTCGTCCAAAAAATGGAATAAAATCGTAAAAATTTTCGTGCGATTATTTTTTACAACTTTCGTCATGGATTAACTCAGCAACAGTGCATCGATGAACTTAATTAAATTTTTGGCAATGAAGCTCCATCAAGGACCCGTGTTTATCGATGGTATGGTGAATCCATTCGAGGTTGTAATTCACTCCAGGACGAATTTCGTGAAGGTCGTCCAAAATCAGTGGTTGTTCCTGAAACCATTGATGCTGTGCGTGAACTGATATTGAAAAATCGTCATATGTCCTATCATGTGACCTATCGTGGGATATCGAGACAACCTTAGGCATTAGTGGGACCAGCATACATTCAATATTGCATAAACATTTGACAAAAAATACGATCGCGGTGCTTCGAATCAGTCTACGACATTGTGACAGGTGACGAATCGTGGATTTACGCCTTATGAGTCCGAAAGTAAACAGCAGTCGCCTGCATGGGTGTTTCAAGATGAGCCCCAAAGTCAACAAAAGTTTTTCGCGCAACACTTCCAAGCAAATGGTCGCCTGTTTTTTTCGGAAAAACTGGATATGTCGCAACCGTATCACTCGAACAAGGTAGAACAGTCAATTCTGAGTGGTACAAAACCATTTGTTTGCCAGTAGTCTTCCAAGAAATGAGGAAAACCAACCAACTGCATTTTTTTCGATTTCATGAGTCATCCGCCTTATAGTCCTGACTTGGCACCGAATGACTTTCTTTTATTTATTTCCGTGCGTAAAAAATAAATTGAAAAGTCAACGTTTCTCGACACCTGCAGAAGCGGTTGATGCGTTCAGAATGCATGTTTTGGAGATACCTCAATCAGAGTGGCACAATTGGTTCAAATGCATGCAGAAGTGTATATCTTCATGGGGAATATTTTGGAAAACAATAAACAATAAGCGATTTTCGATGATTAACTATTTTACGAGGTTTCCTTTTCACTTTGGGTAGAAAAAAACGCGCTTCAACAGTAGCCACATCACCTTTGCAAATGTCTGGCACAGGCCACAGTGGTAGACGAAATTTCAGATATACTTAAATACCTCCAGACCACGCCAACAAGCTCAAGATTTTTTTTTGAAAGGAAGGACTACGTTTTCCCTAGTTCCCACAAGTACCTATCCTGAAACTTAGGGTTGCTCGTAAGGGTGCAGCTGGTTGACCAAAATGACAATTTTCCAGAGCCACCTAGAGAATACTCATCAGATTCAATACAATTTCGGTAACTGTGTCAAAAATGTTTTCAGTAGCTTCTAGAAGACTCGTGCTATCATTCCGTTCCCCGTTCTTTTAAATGTAGAGAATAATATAAAAGGAAACGCCTTTAATGTTCAGAGAAGTCAAAGAACATAGTGACAACCAAGAAAGAGGAGATACGAATTTGTTTATTTTCAAAAAAGTGTGTCGAAATCTCGCTCGAAATGAAACAAAAGTTACTCAGATCCCACAACTTACAATATCTCCATTACTTTCCAACATCTCTAACCCGATCGCCCGCTACCTCGCGGTCTCTCCCGCCCGTCCGCCCCAAATCTCCTGCACACGTTCAATGAAGCGCCTCCAATTATAATTACCAATTTAACCCTTACAATTGCTCGATTATATCTGGAATGCGCGGAAAGCAAAGAATATAAATGGCCAGAACGTGTACACCGTAGAACACAGATCCTCCGTTTGGCGCTAGCTACCCCCTCCACAGCCACCTGCACCGCGCCGCTTCCAGATAGGGTGGAATGTGTTTGAATTATGGCTATAAAGTTCTGACATGTTATGAGGATAGCTGTCAGTCGTACGTTAACTTTTGATTGAGTCGCGCTTTTCAAAAAATCACGCACGTGAGTGATTTCATATAGGTAAAACGACAAAAAAAATGTGGTGACAAGTTATTAATCATTGAAAATGTCTTTAATTAAATCAATCTCGAATGTAAATGAATGATATCAGAATTTATTATTCAAAGTGTTGTACCTAGGTATGTAACAACATATTTTTGACTAAAATATTTGTTTGCATTAAAGAACTATACAGCAAAAATTTTAAATTCAACTTGCTTCAATAAATTCATCTAAGATAGTAAATTTTATAAAATACATAAACAATTACAACAAGTGTATTTATTACAAGAATTATTATAAGTGACCAAAAATTGGGAGTTCAAACTACCGCAATTTCCCAAACGCATGAAACAGAAATTAACAAAGTTTTGTACAAAATATCTGAAGTCGTGACAGGCAACATGATTTGCAACCAAGGAATAAATTGTGACATCTGCCCCCTATTATGTTGGGAGCGACCACAAAGACTAATCAAAATTCAAAATCCAGTAAAAAAAATTGGGAGACAATATCAAAAATGTTTAATATTGTTATTGCCTGTCACCGAGATCACTGAGTGTACATTCACTTTGATAGTTGGTGAAGAAGTGTCGAATAAACAGAATAAAATACTATCAAAAAACTTTGACGAAAAGTAATATTATATTGCATGATTTGGCAGATTGTATAATTCTATTTTCCGATTACTTTCTTTTTGATATCTCATGGATGTTGATAATACACTTTCCCATTCGAAACCAATCCAAAGTATATTTATAAACTCGATCGATAATGGGAAATTCCACCAATATTTTGTCTAAATAAACCACAAAAATGACCCCTAAATATACGATAGTTTTTCAGATAATACAAAAGCACCTATAAATTATTGACTAACTATTTCTCCGGTTTAGGATAATTTCCGCCATGTATTCCCTCTACCGCGCCTGGCTATCGTTGGGCCCCTGCGGGGGACTACCCCCATTTCCACCTACATTATCGACACCTACACCTCTGAATTTGTCGGTACCACCCCAAATCCCTGCGGTACCCGACATCGTTCTACAAGTCGGACCAGGACTGACGCAGTTTTCGGCTCACAAGGCCGTTTTGGCAGCTCACAGCGGATTCTTCAAAGCAGCCTTGGGAAATCAGACAGGTACGACTATTATCGCATCATTGCATAATTATAATATTATATTTCCTCTTATTCGAAGTTAACGATACACGAAAGTAATTGTAGTAAAGTTTGGGGTAAATTCTACAACACTTCGAGATAAAATTAATTTAAAAAATACCATTTTTCAAATATTGATATTTTTCAATGTCCAATCTAAAAAGGTACTTTGATTTCAAAAATCATATTTAATTGAAAATGTTACCAGTAAATGAACATTAACATTTTTCTCTTTAGATGTTGTTTCATAGATTTTCATTTTCTATAGCAATTTTTCTGGAAGAAAGTTAATCAAGAACGAGCTACCACTCTTTTGTCCTGTGCATTTCAAAATATCAAAAAAAAATCGATACGACCGAATTGTTTCGGACTTCCAGTTTTGTGGATACCCCAATTCTTGATTTGTATGTGGCCATTTATCAATGAATATTCAGAATTCTGGACAATTCAGATTTTTTTTTTATATTTAATGAGTTTTTTAGAGAATTCAAGAGGGCGCAGCGGGATTATTCCATTTAGATCTGATTTCATAATAAGCTTAAAGTAGTATTTAGTTCAAATAGTTGACTGTGACTAATTGATTTGCAATCGGTAGCTTGTCAGAATCAAAATCATTTTGAAATCGACCATTAAGCATCAAAAACAAAGTTATTTCAAAAGATAAGAATGCATCTAGTGAATGAACATGTTGGTTACAAGTCAAATTTGTATTATTTTTCATTTCATTTGTGAATGATTGATTCTACGATAATTGCAGTAATCTCTAGATTCAACACAAATTTGGCTCTTAAAATAAAATATGTCGTTGTAGAAACTAATACCGTTCGAAACCATATGAAATTATCCGGGAAATCTAAATATACAATATATTCTATTTCATCATAATAATATAAATAATAACAAAAATGATTCACGGATTTTTTCTATTTTTATGAACATTATTTCAATGGTACATTTTCTTTTGAATTTCTGGAAATTGAAATTATAGCTTTTGAATTTTTATTCGTTCTGGTAATTTATTGAATAATTCTATGGAGCTGAAAATTGGGTTCGCTTTTATGGTGTTCGAATGAATATTATCCAAGTGAAAGTTCTTCAAAATCCGAGTATTATGACTATGTAATTTGGAATTTTTCTGAATTATTGTATTACTCTTTTGAATATTCTTGGTTAACTTGAATGCAAATTTGCAAAAGCTAAATTGTTGGTTCAATGTCTCATTACTGGTGCTTCTGTATAATTTCGAGGATGATGTATCCCAAGGTTTTCCAAATATTAATTTTATTGCTTGATTCATTAATCTATGAATTATTCCTCTTTGTTTTTGACTGCACGATGACCATACCGTTATTATATAACTTTTTCGAGAGATAACATGCGATTATATATCAACAATTGAATGTTGTTTCTCAGAAATTGTATTCTTCTTATTGCCCCTATCAGAGAAATAATAGAGTTTTTGATTTTTTCTATATGACACTCAAAATTTAAATATTGTCGATCATCAGACCCAAATATTTGTGTTTGTAAAGTTCAGTAATAGTTCTGTTTAATTAAAACGTTTGATTGGATATTTTTCATATTTTTTTGGTTAAATATCATAGAGACAGTAATTATAGTCAAATTAAGTTCATTTAACCATTTATCAATTGTTTTGATATATTTTTTCAAATTAGTTTTTGAAGTTTGGACATTTTTAATGTGTGCTAGATTACAGTATCACCTACAAAAAGGAAAATTTTTACCAATTTATACTTTTTTTAGTGAGCAATTTTTAAAAACCCACAAAAAAACTATTGGAAATAAGATTAAGGTACTTTAATGAATGAAGCATCTCAATACTCTATATCTTTATATTATATTACTGAAAAACAAAAAAAAAATACTACTCTAAGTTTGAGCAGTGATTTATTTGACACCAGATATAAAAATAATATCACTTGCCAGGAACTACGTTTATGCGAGATTCTGCCAAATTATATAAAAACTACAAGTTCTTTGTATTGTTATGAAAACAAATATTCATTTCATTATTAAAATTATTGAATCAGCAATTTATCAGCTCATATCAGATCAAAAATTAAATTAAAGAATCCTGATATTTAAGAAATCGTTATAAATGAGTTTTCCAAATACACTTTTATGCAAAAGCACACTTATTTTTCTATATTTGTTGAAATTTCAATATAATTTATCATCAATACTATTACAATGTATTCATACAATACTAATTGCAGTTCTCACTTATAAGAAAATATGCAAAATTTATTTATACCGTTATAAATTGAATTCTGTAGTCCTCATACGCATTTATTTTTCAGGTTCAACAGCCATATCAGTACCAAACGTCAACGTAGACGAATTCTCGTCACTGCTAACCTTCATGTACACGGGCTACCTCGACTTGAACATCACCAATATTTACAACATTCTTCTGGCCACGCACATTCTCCACATGCCCAGAGCTCTGGAAGTATGCAGATCGTTCCTGATGCACACCCAAGCACCAGAAACGCGCACCAACATAATCAAACCAATACCCAGTAAAAAAGCGCCTTTGCCGTCCCAAGAAATATTCTCGCCGACATTCAGCCGCCTACAAAAATCCGAGGATACACCCTTCAAAGCTGTAGCCGAGATCCGGGAGCCTCCCCAACAAGCCACCACATCCCGAGCTCACCTCGAGGAAATGGAGATCCAAGAAAAACAAACCGCAGAGCAGAAGAAAAAATCACACGCGGACAAACCGAAGCAGCGGAAACGGTCGAATCACGACAACGACAAAGTCATAATCGACATCGCCTGCTGCGACGGTCCTGTCAAATTCCACCGAGTCATCAACAAAAACTACGGCGTGCCGCCCGCCTCGGAGGACTGCCAGAGAGAGGAAATCAACAGAAACGCCGTGCTCAACAAAGTAATGAACGAGAACATCCGCGACCAGCTCGTTGACGAAAACGAAAATCAGAACAGCGAACTATTCACCTGCCTGTACTGCAACCACACGTTCAAGTCGAAATACTGCTACCAAAAACACGCGCGACGGCACCTGAATCCGGTAAACTTGGAGGCCAAAGGCGTGCCGAAGGAAACGAAGAGAGAGGTGAAGCTGCTCGATATGAACGTGCAATATTATCCGTGCAAAACATGCGGAAGCAAATTTCCCAGCTACTACTTCGTACACAAGCACAGAAAACTGTGTCACGCCGAAGAAATGGCCGATAACAACAACAAAAATAACGAAATGGTGCCGGAGAACGTGGAGAATACAGACAGTAGTTGCAGTGCTATTGATGTAGAGGCAGTGAATTCTGATAAATAAGTTCAAAACAGTGCACCAATTCGAGTATTTCAATCACAAATTTAAAATTTTTAATTATACTCCAAATTAACGAATAAACATATCAAAAATGTAAAAAATCTTAACCTGGTTACCAAATAAATTTATTTTATAGTCTATTTTGTATCAATTAATAACGTTTTCATCTGTTAAGAAATGACACACTCATTTTAACTAAGTTTTATATGTTATCATCTATATTTGTATTCAAGTCTGAATTAGAAATGAATCAAAACTTCCATGTAATTGGTAAGTAACAATTTCTAGAGACATTTAATTGTCCCGAAAGTTATTTTTGTAACTTGAACCTTGAAGCACGACTTTAAAATTGACAAAAAAAATCAATATAGGGATAAATATGATGAATTATATACGAACAAATTTGAAGGAAGGCAAATTAAAATATCACTGATCACAAAGACCTTTACAATTTTTATAATAATATTAGTTTTTTTACGGAATTTGGTAAAATGTAATAATGAAATGAATCAGTTAAAATGCACCAAGTATAATGAAGAAAAAAAGAGGAATTTTGAAAGGATTAAATTGAAGAATAATTTCAATATTAATAATTGAATATTTTTCTTCTGGCAAAATAGAATAACTTTTAAATTAGACTACCGCATAAAATTCATAGATTCGGTTTGAAAATGCACTAAGGAAAATAGTTTGGAATTGCTTCGAAACTCAGCTGATAATCACATCAATAGGTTACAATTAATCGGGTATTTGACACGTGGAAAAAGTCCATAAATAAGCCACAAGTTTTAGTATTTTATTTTACCGTATTCATATTATTTAGATAGTCAGATTGAATCTGGTTGGTTTGTGAAACGTCATATCACGCAACGTCATGCCAAAATAACATCGCGTTTGAATTACAAGTTGAAAGTGATCAAAAGTAATTTTTTTTTAACAAACAAATATTTTCTAGACTAGTAAATCAAAAATTCTGTGTCCATGATATACAGGATTTTGATTTTTCTAACATTAGAAGGTTCAATTGGAATAAATCGGAACTATCATGGCACACTTAAATGGAAAACTAAAAATTTAATTTTCAAAAATTTTGACATTTAAAATGTCACTCATGTGGTATCATTGGATTCAGAGAATTATACAGATTTCCGAAATATAATAAATAAATGTAAGTTGGTTTCATTTCCGGCGAAACCAAAAGTGAAAACGACAGGTCATTAGTATTTTATATTGCACTCTTTTGAGTATGAGGTCATCGACTATTTTTTTAAATGGCAATCCTAATTTTTATGACTATTATTTATTCCTTGTAATATCCTCGCTCAATACGATGTTACTATCCTTACTTGTTTTTATTAAACTTTTTTATTTGACATTGTCAACATCAAGCTAGTTTGACAAAAATTATAAACAAATACCTCTCCAGTTGATGTTTGTTGAATATCTGTTGAACGACAAGGAATAAGAATTTTATACTTGGTACGCATGTCTAAATTACTTGAAATACCCTTCAGGAATAGTAATAAATAAATTAGGATTATCACTTCAGAAAATATTCTATGACGTCATTTCTCAAATTTGGGACACGCAACATTTTCTTACATCAAACAGGGTGCAATTTAAAATTCTAATCGACCTGTCCGAGCATATTTCCAACAACTGACTTTGATTTACTGAATTTACTCCATGTTTAGAGACTCGCACTATACTTTTGCTCGAATTCAATTTAAATATATAAAATTGACATTTATGAGAAATTAATGAATGAATCAATGGTTGCATCAAAAAGTTTTTCAAAAATCAAATCGCTTAGCATTCTTACCCTGTACGCTGTTAGTTTCTTCGTCGCTACTCTCCACCGGAGCATCTTTTTCTTTTCTTCTTTCTTTTTTCTTCTTGTTCTCATTCAATGGTGTACTAGGTGTCATGCTTTGATCACTGAAAGAAATTAAAAAATGAATGTGGCGTATGCAGAGAAAGATATTTCGAGGATTATTTGAAAAACTAACTCAAAAAAAACTCAAATGGCGAGTTTCGAAAGAAATTATTGATGAAGCCAGAAAAATGCTTGACTCAAATTACATAATAAATAGAATCGATAGGTATGTGCAAATAAAACGTCTAGAATAAGAGAAAAAACACACATTACGAACAATATCCGTTCCATCCTACATTAAACTATAAAGATCATTCTAGTTTTCAAATCATTCATTCTTCAAACTTTGTTCAAGTGCCCCCATCCCAAATAGACTCTTCCTGTAAATGCTTCAACAAAATTCAATTTATATTTGACTGCAATCTTTGCAATGGTCGGGCCGCATCGCATCGCAAAGTGGAGTTAGCAAATATACACAAGGGCGTGCGTGCCAGATGAAGATTTTGAAGAGCAGCATGCCAGTTTTAATATGAATTGGAGAATGAGGCCGTGATGGGCATTCACCAACAAAATAACAAAGGCAGCAGCAGTTCACGTTCAGCTTTGACGTTATTCAATAAATCATTGTATTCATCTTAAATCACAACTGAAACGCTAAACATAAAACTATAACATTTATTCGAAGAATGTTCTTCAACCACTGAAGCGTGAAATGAACGAGTTGTCAATCAAGCACCCCGACTAATCGAAATAATTTTTGAAACAACAAAGCAAAACAAATTTGATACGCACAAGAATTAATAGTTGGTAAACAGTCAAAAATATGCTTTATTACAGTGAAGTTTTACAGCTAATCAATAAAGCTTTAACATAATACACGACTTGGATCAACTATTTCAGTTCTGTTCAGGTAAGAGTGGACTATCAAGGGTATGTAAAAGGTCCTAGATTGTTGATTGTCTTCATGAATGACCTGCCCTGAACTATAGCATCATATACTATTGATATTAATATCTTGATCACACATGATGATTATGATAAATGCGTTTTCCAACTCAACAAAAATATAATTGAAGCGAAATTTTGCTTAAATACAACCTGTTTGAATAAAGACAAAACTGTGTGCACTTTATTTAAAAGCTAATATTTTTTAATGAAATTATTTCTTACGATACGTGAATACCAAATATTCAGTAAGTTGCTAGGGCTTGAAATTGATTGCAATCTCAATTAGGCTGAGTGAAATGGTGTTCTAATAGCGAATCCGAAGACATTTTCGACCTATTTTGCAAACAAATGTGATTTTTCAGAAATATCAGTGGTTTCATCGCTACTGGCGTGCAGTGTATATCACTTAGTACATTTTTAATGTATCTTATCGACTACACAACATTCATTCTACAGTAAAAATTACGGAAGCTATGAGGCTGTTTCTATGAGAAATAACACACTCTATATAGATTTATTACTTATTATTTGTATCTATGAGAATGGCAATCGCTTTCAATTTCATTCAGACATTATATCTGTAAACAATGTACTATAAAGAAGCTATTATTATTACTGAATATTATGAAAAGTTGACCACGTGTTAAAGATGGAATGCTTTCATGTAAGTTCAATAATTCACTACATTCACACTAACTTAGACAACTTTTGACTATAAATTATAATTGCTAGTGAAAACGAGTAAATCGTATGCGTGAGAGACTTGTCCAATGAGAAATGCTGTTTGTCAGTTATACCATACAATACGCATGTGCAAGTTAATTCATTGCTTTTTGGTGTAATTGTAATATAAGTAATAGTAATGTAATTGTAATATAATTGTAATGTAATTGTAATGTAATGTAATGTAATGTAATGTAATGTAATTGTAATGTAATTGTAATGTAATTGTAATGTAATTGTAATGTAATTGTAATGTAATTGTAATGTAATTGTAATGTAATTGTAATGTAATTGTAATGTAATTGTAATGTAATTGTAATGTAATTGTAATGTAATTGTAATGTAATTGTAATGTAATTGTAATGTAATTGTAATGTAATTGTAATGTAATTGTAATGTAATTGTAATGTAATTGTAATGTAATTGTAATGTAATTGTAATGTAATTGTAATGTAATTGTAATGTAATTGTAATGTAATTGTAATGTAATTGTAATGTAATTGTAATGTAATTGTAATGTAATTGTAATGTAATTGTAATGTAATTGTAATGTAATTGTAATGTAATTGTAATGTAATTGTAATGTAATTGTAATGTAATTGTAATGTAATTGTAATGTAATTGTAATGTAATTGTAATGTAATTGTAATGTAATTGTAATGTAATTGTAATGTAGTTGTAATGTAAATGTAATGTAACTGTAATGTAACTGTAATGTAACTGTAATGTAATTGTAATGTAATTGTAATGTAATTGTAATGTAAGAATTGTAATGTAATTGTAATGTAATAATTGTAATGTAACTGTAATGTAATTGTAATGTAGTGAAAATGTTACACGATTGAACTTCTACCAACATTGAGTATTAACAGAATGAAATGTGCAAAAATGAAAAACGAAACTTTTATTGATTTATAAGAGGCATTCGCTGCATTCATACCAATGTATAGCTGTCGTATACGCGCGCAAACATATATTCTAAATACACTTCCTACAGAAGTCCAAATGCAAATCCGTTAAACTTTACAAGGTTTTTTTTTACTTTCTTTAGTCTCAAACGATGTTCTAATGATACATTCGTAAATCTAACAAAACTTCAACCCTTTTCACCTACCCACAGCAATGTCGCTGGATGTACACACAGAAATGTAAGAGATATTAAATTCCCCTCTCGATATTTCTGATTCTGCAATTCAATCGGCGAATCGGTATTATTTTGACAAACATAATTTTCATTACAATCTAGGCGAGTGTTTTCGAGTCCTCGAGGGAGTCGGCATTACTGCTGAGTGCGCAATTATCGAACAAACTGGCATATCAATTTTGTAAATTAAAAACTCTGATCAACTACAAAATGTATTTTCAACGGTCTCGTAGATGAATATCTTGATTGGCCTTTGATTCGTCATAAAAAGTGTGGTACAGAGTAAAACATATTCTGCGTCTGTATCCAGCTTATTGATTTTACAATTATATTTTCCACTTTCAAGCACAGAACAGATTAAAATTCATTTGTTGTACGACCAGGCAAATTCTGGTGGCTTACCAGCTTATCATACGTCTCTAGTAGGGTGTCGTTTTCCGAAAGGTACTTATGTGAATTTCTACATTTTAAAGAATGAATATGGTGTGAATATACCGGAGGTGAATCAAAATCTGGTCTGGGAGTGACAATAGTGACATACACTGCGCACTAGAAGCGGAGAAATTAATAATAGGGGAAAAGTTACGCTCAACATTTTACAGATTTGTAATAAGAAAAACAACTTTCAATGCATATTTTAGAATATCATCAATGCTTGATGCTTCCATCGTAGCTGTGATAGAAGACGAATTGTACAGAGCAGGAACAATATTTATCTGAAGGTTGTAGACAATGATGTAATATGAGTACAATCATTTCGGACTTCCATCGTCTCATAATTTGTATAATCACAACGTTTCAACTGTTTCTATCCGCAGTCTTCCTCTGGTGAATATTGACAAGTTTCCAAAGGCTTGCAAGAGCTTATATACTTGGTAATCTCAATTAATTGATTGTTTCGTTTTGATGGCTGGTAATATCAATTAATTATTATTGGGTTAGCAATTACCCATTTCTAGTTTTTCAACCTGCTACCTGACCATTGAAATCACCATCCATAACTGGTTTCCAAACGTTCTTGATTTCTACGCTGAGCTGACTGAAGGCTCTGTTGGCTTGGATTTAAAAAAACTTTGCAAAATTTGTTTTTACGAATTATCCAGGTTTTCGGAGAAAACCCCTCCTCTCACAGATCCGAGACATACAATTTAAATAAAAGTGGATTCCGAACCACTTTAGCTCAGTGGCAGGCTGTCCCGGAGATCGAACCCGGGCTGTCTGGGTGGAAGCAAATGCTCTAATATCTTGACCACTTCACTATCTTATTTGTATGTAAACAGCGTCTTTAAATTTTCTTTTGAACCAATGTTCTTCCCGATGTATTATTCCGGCATTCTTCCACTGAATCTGGTGATGTCCTTTCCATACATGGTCTGCGATACCGGATTTTGAAGTGTCACCTCGCTGCGTAAAGTGTTTGTGTTCATCTAGTCTCACCGCCAGGGGTCTCTTGGTCTCACCGATGTACGAATAACCGCATTCGCATGATACCTCATAAATACAGTTCTTGGTGTAGGTGATGAGATTTTCCGGTTTGATTTTCGAGAGAAACCCCCTTAACGTGTTTCCGGATATGAAAGAGCTTTCTATAAACCGATCTGTGGATGTAATCGCTTCTTCTCTCAATTTTTACGTCCAAGAAGGGTAGTGAGTAGTTGCCTTACTTCTCCAACGTGAACCTAATGATTGTCCCTATGCCATTAATATTATATAGAAATCATTGGAGCTCTTGGTCCTCATGGTCCTCATGGTTCCATATTATGAATGTGTCATCAACAAATCTCAACCCTAGCTTAGGTTTGTTTTCAGCTTGTTGGATGACATTCGTACTTTTTCACATTTTTCTGATCTGTTTAATTTTTTTTTGTTCATTGTGATTCAGCTGAATAGGTGAACAAATGTGGAGAAGTGGCACACCCTTTGATATTTTTGTTCGGATTACAATTTTTTTTTGTCTAAGGAATCACAGGTTTTCAGAGAGAAACCCTTCAGAAACTCCTGGGAGCTTGCGTAAATAAAGAAGATCCGGGACCGACAACTGTGCAAAGGTTGGAACATTGAAACAAAATAAATTTATTTGGTAATTATTTATCATTTATCAAATTATTTGACTGTTTGTAGTATTCCAGTCTCGGCGATTGTTTCTTGGTCTACTTATATTTCAGTTCTAGTAGTTTTTTCCTTCTAATAAATTAACTATAATAATAATAATACTCCCACGTCGGGGCGTGGCGCAAGTGGTATGGCGTCCGGGTTCGGGGCTAATGGTCCCGGGTTTGAGCCGCAGTCAGAGCTGGGATTTTTTCAATTCAATTTCACCGATTAAATTGTTAAAATTTCGTGGCATGACTGTTGCGTTCAAATTAACAGTGCTGCTCCTAAGGTGGTGTATAGAACTAGTAACACAACCTACCCAGAACACATAGTGGCTAATGATCTTAATAATCGATGCCACTATAAACACAATAACAATAATTCTACCTCATAAATACTCATACAGTGCACCCAAAGGCATAGCCTATACGGGTAGAGGGCGGCTATTACTATCATTTGCCGTGCCGCTCCAGTCCGATTTACTGATTTTTGGTGGCGTATTTATTTTTCAGCTGTAGAAAAACCCGAAAAACCTACAACACCACCCGGGTAGTCGGCATGCGCTCCAAACAAGCATCAGACGTCGGGATTGGCATGCAGACAAATTAAATTGCCTATAGACTCCTATAAAATAGAGAAAAAATTTCTCATTCCCAGGACTCGAAGCTGGCAGTAGAGTTTATCCATTTCACAGCTTTGTCTACACCACTATTATATCCTTGTTTTGATTTGATCAATAAACCTATAGGTGGAGAATAAATTTTGCATCAAAAGTTTCCACAGATATTCATTTTTATGTTCTAATTTAACAAACCTGGCGATTTCCTGGGATGACTCGACCTCTTTCTTCACACCTGCCGCACCATCCACCAGCACACTTTGCTGTTTCTGCCCGTCCAAAATCACCCCTCCGCACTCTTTAGCGCTGCCGTTCCCACCGACTTCGCCAAAGTAACTGCTTTTCGCCATGTACTCGTCCATGGAACCAAACCCCAAAAATGTCTTAGGTTTCACGTCGTCCGCAACTGCATCCGTCGATGTCGAGGATTCTTTTTCGTTCATCGTCGTCACCGTCACGGACGCCGAAACGACAACGGACGGCGTCGTCGTCGACGTCATCGCGCTCGTGCCACTACTACTAGTTGAAATCACAGAAGTACTAGAAGATATACAGTTTATTATCGCGGTCGTCGGAGTAGTCATCCCCGAAATTGAGGCTGTCGACGAGCCACCACTACTACCACCAACGGCGGTCTTATCCGACGTCGATACAGCTGCTGGTGGCGGGGTAGAGGACAAAACGGAACTCGTCGTCGGCGCCATGTTGAAGGTGGACATAGAAGTTGTCGTCATACTAGTCGACGAAGGGCTGTCGACAGATGTAGTGCTAGAAGTAGGCGCCGAGGTTGCAGGGGGTGTGGTGGACGTCGGATTTTCTAGGGGCTGATTGGGATCTCGACACGGTTGCCCTCCCGTTCTGGCCAGTTGTTCTCTTTGGAGTCGCGTCGTTACGCCTGTAAATTAAAAAAAAATATTTAGTAGTTTTACCACCGACATATCACTTAAAGTGCATAAGCTTCATTACACATTCATGCTTGAAAAAATAATTAAAATATGGACCAAGATTCTAACCCACAACTTCTCAATATGCAGTCCAGTTCGCTAACTGCTACACATTCTGACCACCAAATTGAAATCCACCTATCTATGAAAGTATTTGAGGACGTAGTGAAGTGATTAAATGATGATGGAATCAAACTTACAACTAGCAAGACTATTAGTCTATCAGACTTGTCCCCACCTTTAGCACCCTAACAAAATGACGGAGGTCACCTGAAATTACCAGCTGAACATCAAAGGGGCCGACAGAAGTGTTGCTTCTTGTTCAGTAATGTGGATATTCTTTGGTTGTGGATCGTAGTTTCATCCGTGGAGAAATATTAGTTAAGTGGTTGATTATTATTTATTTGGCAGAGACAGGACAATTATAATGTTTTCCGACCTACCCTGTCACTGATGAGAGGCATGTCTGCAGGTGGTCATTCCCAGCTAAATGAAGGATAATCTTTTATTTAATTACAAAACAAGCACTTGCATTTGGGTCTTCTTGGAAGAACGTTGCACAAATTTCTGTCAGATGTAGTTCAATGTTCGTCGTGGTATTAGTCAGGGAAGTAGTTGTTTTCCGAATGTACAATATTGTGCGGAGAATAAAGCCGATCTTATTTGAGGAATGAAAGAAAGACGGATGAATGAACACCAGTGCTACAGTTTCCAAAACTAAATATGGACTATTTAGAAGATCGAACTATCGGTGTTTATCAGATTATTTTAGCACCATCTTATGTAAGCAGGAATTATTCCAATCCTGGATTTTTGAAAGTAAGAGTTCATTTCTCATTTTGGAATTCAATAAAGTATCAACTATGGATAGTGTACACTGATGGCGAAAATGAATACAGTCATTAATCCATACCAAGTTTTCACAGATATTTTGAATCTCAAGCATGCATGATTCATAGACTGACGGACACTGAACGAAAAAAGAAAAAATTATTCTCAGATGTAGGCCAAACTCATTCGCATATTTTATCAGTATCTTCAGCCGAAAATCCCTATTGATAAAGAGTCTACGCGTGTACCGGTGTGGAAATTTGATTTGCGTTAAAATTTAATGCCTCTAGAAAACACTGAAAAATTCGAGAAAATATTACTGCTGAAGCTTACTGACATACGTTTTTTCGCGAGTAAAACATTTTTTGATACAACTTTGATGCAACAACATGCCATTTATATAGGTAGAAAGATTTATAATACATTACCTGTTTCTTTAAAAAATAATAGTTATTCTGGATTTAAAAGTAAAATCAAACTCTGGTTGATTGAGAATTCGGAAAGTTTGAAAAATTATTTGTATGTGAAATAATATCATGATTATTCTTATTATTATTATTATTTTAAATTGTTCCTATTTAAATTTTTTGTCATTGTTTTTATATATTCAAAATGTGACCAATTATAAATTTATACTATTTTTCATTCTTATGTATATATTATGATTTTTCAGTATTTTTATATATTATGATATATAATTAATTATCTTAATTAACTTTACATGATCATGGACAAGTTTTAAAACTTATTTGATCATGTTTCCATGAAATATTGATTACTTTTTATTATTTTTGAAACTATGTATTTGTCATTTTTAAACAAACAAATAAATAAATATGTAAATGAAAACATAAAACGACAAGACGCATACTAGTGATTAATTCTTTTCATGTTATCTATCAATTAGGATTGGAGATCAATATCCGGCTCGTTTTTATAGATACCCTGAATTGAAGATGTATGTGATTTTTATAAGATGTGGTTTGTCTGGGAATGTAGAAAGTTTTGTGTAGGCCAAAATAACCACAGCATATGGTTTAACAAGTGGTCAGCAAAATATACTCCAGATGAGGCAATCAACGTGATAATTACCTAAGCAGAGTTTTTCTACACAATAATTTATAAGAAAATTCATTTTACAAATTATAAGGGTTTCATCTCTGTGATTCTTATCAACAACATGGTTTATATAAGTCGATCAAATTGAACACTTTCAATTTTTGGTCGTTGCTGGACGGCCGCGGACGGTCGATCCTGGTCGGTCAGTGTGTTTTCTAGCCAACACTCCTCCAGCACATCCATCTACCTATATTATTTTATGTCATTCAAACATATTTTGACTTGGAGTTTCAGTTTATTAAGGAGTAGTTCCCTAGAGACAAAAATCAATAATCAACATTTGAATTTATGAACATCACAGAGGGGCTAGAATCCTTCCTCCACACTGGATTGGCCGCCAAAAATGCAGTGAAGGTTTCTGTTAACAGACCGATTTCCTGTATTTAATTCTGCCACCCATAGATGGCCATCAATGGAATTTATTGATTATAATTTTACGGGGTAATTCTCAACCTATAGGCAAAAATTCTAAGAATAAAAGCGTATGATGAATAATGAGTAACAATGATAATAAAGTTTTGTACAACTTTTTTATTTACGGAGATAACTCGGCAAAATTCACATAAATTTTTTACCAGTTATTTCGACTATTTTTTAGCTGCAGCATGTATGTTATTTCACAAATCATCCTCGCTTTTAAATTCCGTAAAAAAAGATGTTTTTGTCTTCTTAAAACTAAAAATTAATTTCAATTTGAACATTTTCTGAAAATGATTGTGGGATATTTTTGATTGTTGAGAAATTTTTTAGAGTGGAATTAGGTGAGGATTTTCAACTGCCAACAATGAGTGTTGTGGAAATTCTGAATAAGATTACACTTGAAACTAGAATTTGTGGTTATAATTGGGATTGATTGATTCTGGTGTAACAACCATTCCCAAAAATCCACTTGAAGCTGAAGATTTCTTGGTAGTACTGGCTGTACATGACTTGGGTAGAATAATTTGTACCTAAACATTCACCAAACTGTGGATTGTAATAAACAAAATTGTGCTGCATAAGTGCTGATACTTATGCTAGGCTGCAATTATACAATTTTCAAAATATCTTCTTCCATATTTTACAAAATGCGTCTAGGTCTTCCTAACGGCTCCCCCATGTTGCCCAAGTCTCAGATACAAATTTCTAGTTTTTCTATCACACTGAACCATCAGTAATGAGCGAATCTTGAAATTTTCATGGTATACTGTTAATTTGGAGAAAATGTCTTCCTTAGATCACTAAATGAACAATGTTAAAAAGCAATTAGACCAGTTTAACAAAAAATGGGAATGTGATAAAAACTGCGTGTTTTTGCTAATAATATTGGTTTTTTATAATCCTTCAATTTTAAATAATTTGAAAGAAATTAATACGAATTATTCAACAGAAAGTTCAGAAATATTGAAACTGGATCTGTCAAATATTTAGGAATGATAATTCATCAGTTTCTGAATGTTACAATACATGGAACCGTGATACTCTTTCAATAAACTCTTCTAGGTAACCTTAGGGGATAGAGGAGAATGGAAAGATGGTATACCAGGACAAATCCTCAGAGAACTGACCTGATGGATCAGGAAATGACATCATGAAAATAAAATCCCAGAGAAAAGCCAAGATATTATCTTGGACTAAACAGTACACCATCCAGGCCAAGATACACAAAATACAACAATGTATTGGTGATAATATCAAGAGAGGTTATGTTTACAAGCATATACACGTAGTTTTAGATAGTCCGAAGGCACTATGAGCCGTAATGTTTAGAAAAGCCCAGAATAGAGTGGAAACCCCTGGAAACTCTTGCAGAATAGATTTTTAGGTCCTCAATCAAGCAGAACTCACAGTAAAGTAAGACAGTTACAGAACAAAGAGGAACAGAAATTACAACAAAACTTCTTGAACAAAATAACAGTGTATGAAGGTTAAGGAAACTTATTAAGGTTCAGGAAACTTATTAAGTCCCATAAACGAGCTTATAATTCGAACTAAGTAATATCACTTACATTCATTCCATTAATATTATGTTTGATGAATTATTACTTAACCCCTTCATGAAACCTAATTATATTTTCATTTTGTATCTGAAGTAGTTCCTGACTCAGTTCAACAATGATTATTACTGGTTACTGGAAAAATTACTTCAATAAAACCTCTTTTTTTTCGTGGCTCACTGCTCACAGAGAATCAATTTGGTACTGAAGAAATACCTTCTTACCTGAAGTCAGGATATCCACCACAGAGGCATTGGCACTATTATTAACTTTCTGTGTGTTATTCCTTGAACTCCTCGTCCTCTGCCTCGCCTTCCTAAACAATTGTTTATAATTTTCAGTTTTTTTACTCAAATAATAGTACTGTACACAATCAGACACCGATTTTCTATCTATATATGACGCTATAACAACGAAGTTTTTTGGATGCTGAAGGTATTTTTCTTTGAAAGTTTCTTTTTCACTGGGAGTCCATGTGTTCAAAAACTGCCTAGTCTTATAGAAGGAGTCCATGTCTTCAATGAAACCGTTGTGATTATCGTATTTGATCCTTTTCGCCTTTTGATCGAAGAGAATCGGCGGTATGACGGCATAGCTACGCATTTTTTTATCTTCCAGGGCCTGCTCCTGGAGGTTATCCATGATTTCTTCCATATCAGCCTCGGATTTAACTCGAGCTCCCACTCTGTTGAACCTATAAGGCAAAGAACATATTTTAGAAAGTAAAAATGTATTTCATTGACACAATTTTTTTTTTTTTGATTTTATAATTTAATAACAATCGGTGTTAAAACCACACATACTATTATGATGATGCCACTCAAAAAAATATATGTGTCGGAAACATCAACTCTTTGATATATTTAAAATACATGAAGGTACTACTCAGGGTGAATCAGTCATAAAGAGATAAAGAGAGGTGAGAGATAGAAACTGAAATACACTGTGTCCGTAATGTATGGAACAAATTCATTTTTAGCTAAACAGGTCATTTTAAGAAATAATCCTGAAACACGTCGATTTTTGATTTTAATTTACCGTATTTGAAAATAATAATCTAATATACAGGGTGAATTACGTTCGAGTAATGACGTCACCGTCATTTTTTTTTTAATGGAACACCCCCATTTTGTCTCAATTTTCGGATTACTCTAGCTGAGCTGATTCCAAAAATGTATCACATGTTGATTCCAATTGGTACAGGGTGGACAAAAATACAATAGTTTTGTGTGTGCTCATAAAGTAACGGGTAACTTTCTTTATTAGGTATCAAAAATAATTATTGTCTAGCGGCAATTTGTTTAAATGTAACACCCCGTAGTTTGCTACATGTTTAGAGTAATGAAAATGAGCTGTTTCCAAACATGTTTGGTAGTTGTGGTCTAGCAGACAATATGAAAGAAATTATTTCTTATCTATTTATAAAAAACAGTCGTCTAGTTTTTTGTGAAATGTCATTATTTGTTTAGTAATTTATTGATGTTCAGTGACAGTTTAGTACTACAATAGTTTTGGTATTCGTGAATATTCGAATGATTGCTTAGGTTTAATTGGAAGTAGAAATGGAGTTAAGTGTAAAACAAAGAATTGAAATACTTATGATGATTGGGTATGGAGACAGATCGCGAACTCAGATGGAAGTGTGCAATTTGTTTAATGATAAATATCCAGAAAGACCTATAACGCGTTCAACAGTCAGTAAGATAGAAACGAAATTTCGAGAAACTGGTACGGTTGAACGCAAATCAGGTCGTCCCCCTGCAAATGCTAATGCAGCATTAGATGTTTTCCTGAGTTTTGAAGAAGATGCGCACACTTCTGTTTGCAAAGTTAGTCGCGATATCGGTGTTAGCAAAACAACGGTACACAAACTATTGAAGCTTGAAAAATGGCATCCTTATAAAATCAAACTTGTGCAAGAATTAAACGAAGATGATCCCGATAGAAGACTCCAATTTTGCGAAGAAATGATGGATAAATGTCACCGAGACCCTCTCTTGATACAAAACATTATTTTTTCTGATGAGGCCACTTTCACGTTAAATGGTGAGGTTAACCGTCAGAATTGTAGATACTAGGCAAAAGAAAACCCCCACTGGATGCGTGAGCATCATACACAATACCCTCAAAAGGTAAATGTATGAGCTGGAATTGTACGAAATCGAATCATCGGACCCTACTTTATCGAAGGTAATTTAAACGGGGCAACGTACCTTGAGTTTTTGAGGGGGTATCTCGTACCTACTTTACTTAATTTGTTTCCCAGCAGACGTAATCCTGGAGGTTTTGATGAAAGTTTATGGTTTCAACAGGATGGTGCACCTCTACATTATGCTGTAGATGTTAGAAGGTACCTAGATGAAATTTTTCCGAACAGGTGGATTGGTAGACGTGGACCCACTGAATGGCCAGCGAGGTCACCAGATTTAAATCCTTTGGATTATTTTCTGTGGGGCCATCTGAAGAATGTTATTTATTAAACGAAACCAGCAAATATTGAAGATGTACAAGGGAAAATTCGAACAGAAATAAACAATATTACGCAAGAAACCATACACAAGGTTCAACAAGAATTTGTACACCGTTTGGGTTACTGTCAAATACAGCAAGGGATGCAGTTCGAACATTTATAAAGTCATGTATTCCAGCATATTCTGCCCGCTAGACAATCAGTATTTTTGATAAAATAGTTAATTTACCTAATAAAGAATGTTACGCGTTACTTTACGAGCACACACAAAACTATTGTATTTTTGTCCACCCTGTACCAATTGGAATCAACATGTGATACATTTTTGGAATCAGCTCAGCTAGAGTAATCCGAAAATTGAGACAAAATGGGGGTGTTCCATTTAAAAAAAAAGACGGTGACGTCATTACTCGAACGTAATTCACCCTGTATATTAGATTATTATTTTAAAATACGGTAAATTAACATCACAAATCGACGTGTTTCAGGATTATTTCTTAAAATGACCTATTTAGCTAAAAATGAATTTTTACGGACACAGTGTATATATAAATATATACCGGGTGGCTACGGAAGTATTGCCTACGGAATTTCTCAGTTATTGTATGAAGTAGGTTTGTGAAATTTGGAGCGTCGATATAATGACATAAGAGCCAGAATTTGAGCATATTGACATGTCGAAGTTAACTTCGGAAGTAACATCAACTTTCTTATTTTAAATGGAAACCCTATTTTTTTTTCTTTTCACTTTATTCAGCATTCAATTCCCTTTCTAATGACATATCACAAGTTGGTATCTAACCAGAAACTAGATCAGAAAAAAATTATTATTGAAATTCACCGAGTAGGCCGTGGAAGCAAAATGAAAGCCAAAAATTGAAAAGTTGGCTATGGAAACCATACGTCACTTGATAACAGTTGCTACTACTGTGATATTTTATTTTCATTCGTCGGCGTTATAAAAAGCGCCAAAAAAAATATTGGAAAAATTGGATTGGATTGGAAAAAAACAATACTCTGTAGGTCCATAACTTAAATAGGAACATACAACTTTTTCTTGCCTGTACTATTCAGCATAACCATTCCTTTCAATGATATAATAGAAAGTAATTTTTTGAAATGAAATACCAAAAAATCCAATTATTATTATTCAAATAACAAAAAAAAAAAATCAAATTGATAGGATTAAAGATAAAATAAATTCAAAACAAATGTTCGAAATGCATTCCCTCAACGTCAATACATTTATTGACTCTGGTGATATTTTCATGTAAAACGTTTCTCAACATTTGGGGCGTGATATCTTGGAAAGCTCTACGAATTTTTACTTCTAGCTCATGTGTTTCAATTTTTGGCTTTCATTTTGCTTCCACGGCCTACTCGGTGAATTTCAATAATAATTTTTTTCTGATCTAGTTTCTGGTTAGATACCAACTTGTGATATGTCATTAGAAAGGTAATTGAATGCTGAATAAAGCGAAAAGAAAAAAAAATAGGGTTTCCATTTAAAATAAGAAAGTTGATGTTACTTCCGGTCAGACCGGAAGTTAACTTCGACATGTCAATATGCTCAAATTCTAGCTCTTATGTCATTATATCGACGCTTCAAATTTCACAAACCTACTTCATACAATAACTGAGATATTCCGTAGGCAATACTTCCGTAGCCACCCGGTATACATAAGGGTAAACAAGGTGGGTTTCAGTTTCCGAAAATAGAGTTGAGTTTTGCTGTAGGTGAATTTAACCAATTTTTATTCAATTGGTTTTTTCAAATCATAAGGTTGAAGATTGAAAAGTTTGGTACTACTCAGGGTGAAGCAGTTATAAAGAGATAAAAAGAGGTGAGAGATAGAGACTGAAATATATTTAAATATTTATATACATAAAGGTAAACGAGGTTAGTTTCAGTTTTCGAAAATAGAATTGAGTTTTGCTGTAGGTGGTTTTGATATCGCTTTGAGCTATTCGAGGAGAAATTGTAATGCTCTCTCAACATTTAGCAAGCTATCCTTTACGCTCTCATTAAATTATAAAAACCCAAGATAAATAGTTGTTCATATAAAGTTATCTTAGTGGTAGTATTTCAGACTTGGTGTAAAATCGATCAGTAGAGTACCTTCTTTTTCTTTGCATAGTATTTTCAATAAAGTATTACGAATTATCTCAATTTCATAAAGAGAGGTTTTGAAAGTTGTTTCCCAAATGATACAGTAACGAAATACAGATTCTGCAAATGCGGTAATAAATCATGAGTTTTTCATCTGATAAAACGTATATGTCAACTTACAGAATATTTTCAGGAAGAATTCCATACTTTCAATATTTCATTTCAGAAGCTGATAAACCATAATAACCAAATATTCAACAGAATAGTTTTTTGTATTATTTGGCAGATGCATTCTGTGAACTAGGTACAAAAATACTTTTGAAATGTGACAGACATACTCTATTCATTGAGTGAAAGAATTGAATTCATGATTATTCTTCAAGGAAGAGCATTCATTTTTATTTGATAAGGACAGATTATACAATATAATTGAATTGACAATTCAATTATCTCATTTAATTTTAAAAATTTACTGGTAATCTGAAGTAAAAATATATTTTAAGTATCAAACAGTATATTGTACTGCTTATTTACTAAATTTACACCATATCATATGTTTATGTGGTGTACATTTTTTTTCTGCTCCAATCCGTCATCTTGCTTAGCGAAAAGTACAATATCATTATTATATTATGACGTAAAATTTCGTATTCAGAACAGGGAATCCGAAACTGTGTTTCTAGTCCACTTTAATCAAAAAGGTTTTTCGATTTTGAGAGGTATAATTTTTATTTAACTTTCACCACAACGTCTGACCTTTAATTTTTTTTTCAATTCAACTGTTTAGTACCTATTGGTTTTCTTTTCATAGATAAGGTACTTACTTATTATCAATAATATATCTGACTAATATAATATACACACATTTGGAATTCATACCTTTCTTTATCCTCTCTCTGCTTCCTCAATTCGGGAAAAACCTTTTCGAAAAATTCCCTATTTTTAGCCTCTTTTGCCTTCCGTTTTGTACTGGATTCTATTTTATCGACCTTCCTTAACCAATCTTGCATCATTTTGCTGTAAGTCTCCGACAAAAAGGCGTTTCTGGTTTCTTTTTCCGTATGCTTTTGCTTGAAATAGTCCAACAGCATTCTCTTGAACGATACGTGTTTTCTTTTGTTTTCCTGATAGGCAGCCGCATCGCTAGGTTGGTTGTACAGCGGCCATTCGACTTTTGGACCAAGGGTATCGAGTTTGGCGTGAGCATTTTGAGCTCTTTTTCGGTTTTCTGCGTAGATTTGCTGAAACGAGATAAATGAAAATTTATAAAAATGTTAGGATGATTCCTTACAGAGAAAGAAGTCTTACACAACAGATATTGAACCCAACAAGCCCCATACAAAATCTATAGAGGATTCATTTAAGTTTGATGACCGAATGCAATTGTGCAATGAGAGATGAAAATGACTTTGATTCACACATTTCAACACGAAATGATAAACGAATCAATAATTGTACATGAATGTGTGGCGTTTCCAATTCCAAGACGAGTTCAAAGTAGATTTTCAGATGAATACGAGATGGACATACAATATCTTCTGAGTGGTTCAATTTGTTTTTGATCCACGCAAAAATTGATTTACTGGATCTTTTTTCGTTAACTCGTATTGACCTTGAGGACCAGACAAGTGGACAAAATGTATTTTAAAAAACAATAACTCTGTATACGGGAAGCAAACTGTCCTAAATCCATTTTGTTGTTTCCCTAAAAGAACCACATTAAGTAATGATAATTATTACAAAGTTCCCTTTGAAGAGGAATTGAGAATATTTTCACGTTTGTCTATAAATATTTCTTTAATGTCTACATAGTATTTATACTTACGTCTAAATAAATGTAAATCAAAAAACGGCGAGTGAAACTAAATTAACGTAAAAATTACATGAAATGGACTTTGGACAGTGTGCTTCCGATATCCAGAACTATACATTATCGAACAAATTTTGAAAATAAATACTCAAAAATTAGTGATTATACCCTGAATTCGATTAAATACATAAATAGGGACTACCATTTGTGATGTGTCAGTAATTTCAGTATTAATAATACTAAGCGGCAGCGCAGCATTAGTGAGTTTTGGAAAACCTATGAATACATGTCGTGCCAAAGTGCTAAATATATGACTTTACCGAGTATAAATGAGTCTTATTATTCAATATCGATTTTTAATGTTCTTCGCTTACCTGCGGTAAACTCTGATGTTTGGGCGCCGTAACTTCCTCGACTTCGGGTTTGATGGCCGGTTTGTTCGCGATCTCCTCCAGTTCCGCCTGTTTTTTCTTTAATATCGCTATCTGCGACTCAGCCTTGGCTATCTCTCTGTCTACTTTCCCAATCTGCTGGATGAGTTCGTCCTTGGTCGTCCTAAAGGCCTGGTCATCCTGTGTCAGCTGATCGGGTAGGATAGGTGAAATGGCTTCCACCTGCGGGATGTACGTTCCCGGCTGTTCCTTAGAACAACAAAAGGTTTCAATTATTGGAGAATACTTCTGAAAGTACGAGTTTTGATAATCATTCAGAAAGAACAAAGAGTGAGAATAAGATTCATACTACTTCAGCGAAATTTTCTCACAAAAATAATACAAGTAGGTCTCGCAAACACATCTCAAAATCTATTCATAAATAAAAAACGGGGTAGCGAATTGACGAAGAAAATAGATCAATTTATACAACGGAGAAAAGTAATAAATTTTACCACGAGGTGTGTTTGTCTCCCGATGCTAACCGAAAGGTGAGACATTGAGAGAAAAAAATCCCTCATATAATAAGCTATTTTACCATGATGGAAAAACATCAGTGTAATATATGGAAAACCATATACATAAAGTCTGTACATTTTTGATATACTACTCGCTATAATAACGGTATAATTTCTTCATTAATTTTATGAACCAGTGGCTTTGTCATCAATTTTATTTGTACAAATATTTCACCAAAAATATTCCATTATTGGTTGTCCAAAAATTTCGGAGATCATACTTATTGAATTTTATAGTTATATTTTATATTTAAATTGCATTATTTTCAAACAAATATATGTGTTATCTTATTTCATCCACCCACAGGCCCCGCCTATGGTGGATTTCCCTTTATTTATATAATTGATTGATAATTTATTTCTATTTCTATCCAAAAACGAAAGATGCTCCTCACAAGCTATGGCTAAAACCACAATATTAAGCAGATTTACCCTCAAAACACCACCGAGTCTGCAAATTTGTAACAATTTAATGTCAATGAGTTTGTCCATGCCATTCCAAAACAGGTTCGTATGACAGTAAGGAAGCACTTTAATGCATGTCTTAATTTGAATCCATGTGTAGATATATCTTGAATATATGTCAAAAGAAATAATTCCGCCTACCGTCAAAAATACCATTCTCCCTACACATTCCCACAAGATAAATATCTGACAGAAAATAAGTACTTTCCCATACGGACAATGAACTAAATCTGTCATTCAGATGTGCAATGATCCTCAAGGAGGACACTATTTGCAAGTGCTGATTGTAATGAAGTCATTGAATATCATCCTTCATTTTGTTGGAAATGAACCTGCATACATGCATGTTTGAGGTTATTTCCTCTCATCAGTGCTAGGGTAGGCCAGAAAAACAAACAATAGTAGGTCCACAAAACAAACGATAACATTCAAAAGGCTCATAGTATTCCCCTATGAATGAAGCCGTGACTTGCATAAGCCATGTCAAAGCGACAAAGGAAAAACATAACAGCATTCCTCAGTATTACATACTCCATACTCCGCCAGAAAGAGCTCATTTTGTTGGGAATGACCACCTGCATACATACATGGTTCGAGGATATTTGTTTCCATCAGTGTGTGATTTTTCCACTTTGTGGGAATGTGTGGAGAGAAGGGTATTTTCGACGGTAGTCAGAATTATTTCTTTTGATTTCTTTTTCTTTAGATTTATTTGATCCTCTCCGTATACACATTTTCCGAACTTTGATTTTTTATCTTAAAGATGCTTTACAAAATATAAAAGTGCTTGGGATCGCACGTTAAAAGCTAAAACCATCGTCATGTTCAGCTCGCACAAGTATTCTGAAGATTTCTGAGAGTTGCTCCTACGGGTGCAGCCGTATGAAGGTTAGAACAGATTTTTATTAGAACACTCAATCCGAAATTAATGAAATTTTGTGGACCATCAGTTTTTTTGTAAATATCTGCGAGTTCTGAAACAATATCTAGTTAAACACATACGACCTTTATGTAATTGATGGGCTTAGTTGATAATATAACTGATGAGAGGTGGAAGCCTTTGAAGCATGTCATGTGTGCAGGCATCAACCAAATAGATGGAGAACGGTTTTTGGTGCTTAATCGCGTTTAGCACTTGCAATAGTTTTCCTCCTTGAGAAACGTTACACAAATATATGTCAGATGTGGTTCAAAATCCGTAAGGGGTAGTCTTAGTTTACTGTCAGATGTTTTGTCAAGCTAAATACAAAATTTCAGAATTTTCTTAGGGGCCATGTCGAATGAAAACATTTTCTTTTTTTTATGTAAAGCAGCACCCGGTACATAAAATGCGACACAAATAGAAAATTGATATAAAATATTAATAGACACAAATACTACGAGTCAAATGCGTCGATGAAAAAGGATCTCGAATATTTTCCCTATCGAATATTTTCGACAAGTAGTTGTAGAAAAAACAATAACGTCCCTTAAATTTTTTTTCAGTGGTTATTTCAATTATCATATTGTCATCTGTCAAAGATTTTCATATCATAAATTGACATTTTTTATCGTAAATTATGATCGAGGCTGAATTATTTCTGTTCTACGTTTGCCGCCAATCCTATAGTATAGGAAAATATGCGAAAGGCTGGATTATTTTTATAATCAAATTCAATTTTGAAAAAAAAAAATCTCAAACAAAAACTGTAGGCGTAAAACCGATTCCCGTTTCACCAAGGCAGTTTTTGCTCATAACGGGAAAGGTTTAAAATGTATTCGCTCAATTCAGTATTGCAAGTCTAGTGGGGTGAATTTTTTCACTTCGAAGTAGGCTTTATCCAACGATTTTTTTAATTTTACTTTTGTAACTGATATCTGCAACGTATCAATATTTCAACAGATATCACGAATTATTTCAAAACTAAGGAGTTACTACTATGGGAAAGATTTTCTGCCAAAACTTCTTTGAATTGATTTACTTCTAAAGTATTCGTTGATGAGACAGTGTCAATGGACTGACTCTCAAAACGAAAAAAACTTCTTTCATTGATTAGGAAAAAAAGGTGATTCTGGCATTATTGAAATTTTTTTGACAGAATCCTTTTTTTACTACACTGATCTCTTTGAGATATAACTCTTCAATAATCTCACCACAATTTGATGGCCTAATTTTCACTCACTGAAGCTTTAAACACCCTTGTTAACTAATTCCAGCTAAGCGCCTAAGAAAATTTTAAAAAAACATTCCATACTAAAGATTCCCCTCACCATCCCAACCAACTTTCATAGATCGTTCAGTCGATTATGTTGGAACTCTGAATATGAATCAACGCAAACCACTTTCATTTTGCGTTTATTTTCTCCTTAACTTCAAGAAGAACCAAGTCCTTCATGCATTAATTCAACTTTATATTCCAGTTGTCATAATTCAAAGCCTGTGCTTGGTAAAGCTAAGTTTTCATGTACACGAATTATTCGTTTTTCGTACGAAATCTGTCAAAGGCGTTCAAATATATTTCGTGGCGGCAATTTTTAACCGATGATACGAATAAATTCAAGTTGAAATAAAGTCAACTTGTCCGAAATTTTAAAGGGAAACAATGATCAGTGCGGATGTATGATTGTTTCCAGGCATATTGAAAATTTTAATGTTAAATATGGACAGCAATCTCATGATTAATTAAGGATTAGAACATCCGTAATATTTTATATATTATTGATTTTGTTGACGTATTGGAATTTTGAATTGAAGAAAAAAAGACAAAGGGCTCCCAAAAGTTTTTGGGTGAGACCTATTTTCAAATTACGAAAATTACATGGCAGTTAATGAGCTGAGGAATTCACTTGAGAAAATGGAGGGTAAATTAGGGGGTTGACCTTGAATATTTCATTTATTCCGTGAAGGCATTTCGCACAAATTAAAACCGCTCAAAATATCATTCGTACGGAAAAGTGACATTTCTTTCAAATTTACTAAGAAAAACCTAAAATTCGGATGCATGAAAACTTAGCTTCACTACAGCACAAGTCAATGTGACAATTAAAACAAATGTGTACATTCGTTTACATGGAAACAAAAATTACTGATTTACTACTGCGTTACTACCATAGAGCCTCGGGCAAAATGCCCTCTGGCTGGATTTCTGGATACGCCACTGACCGGTCATATTCACGTTTATATAAAATATTGCCCTTGGTGTATAAATAGCTATTATAGTTGATGTAGGAGTTCAGTGATATAGATTATTTTCAAGTAGTGTTGTTGGATTGTTATATATGCAAATCTTTCGTCTTTACCAGCATATGGGCTGTGAATACTTATGGTAATATATACTCTTCTGTAATCAATGTTTGAGTTGGGGTAAAGCTAAAAAGTCAATGACCAATTGGGTAGGACTACAAAAATACTTTACTACTACCTTCATCGGTAACGGGTCTACTGTAGCCAAACTAAATAGTTGAAGAGTTTTACCACAAGATAAAATTAAACTTAATGTTGAACTTACCACATGAATTGGGCCCCATTTGCCCGAATGATCAAAACTACCCATTATACCATCTCCAAAAGTTTTGTGCAAGATAAGAAAGTCTCTTCGCCCTCAAGATTTCAGAATGCGGAAGCATAGAAAATGAGTAAGTGGATATTCAATTACCTTGAAGACTTCGCAACAGCAAATTTTGAATCGTTTCGAATCCATGAATAAACACATCATTTCAAATTTCATACGCATATAAACAGAAACGTTTTACTGTCAACTCAATGCATGGCAACGAGATCAGATAACAAAAGACAGCAGTTATTTAATGGCGTCTGGCAGAATGAAACGGTCATATCAACTAACAACTAAAATTTCGTAATCTATGATTTAAGCAGTAGTGTGTATTGGGATAATTTCATATGCTTGAGTGCAAGGCATTTGCTTAAATACATTAGTAGGTTTCACCTGACTTGAACATAATAAAGTATGTTTTCGTCAACTCAAATTGACCTGACATAACAAGTGAAAATAAAGTTTTCTTCAATTATTCATATTCGGGTTCCCAAAACAAAAAAAATCCTCATATGCTCATGAAACATAGTGAGTATATAGAGGAACTAGAATTATTTAATCTTTGCATGAAGATCGAGTCGTGCGTGAAATGGAAGTTTGAAAAGTCTCCAGGCCAGCGACTAGACAGACAGACAGGAGTATGGGAAGTCTATACAGATGTATGAGTAATAGAATATAAATATTGACAAATATGTAGAAATTTGTGGGTAGCACTTAATGGTAGACCATAATGAATCCAAACACATAAATTGTTTTTGAGTTGAGCTTTTAGAAAATTCTATTGCCTTCTTCGAAGTGTAGCTGAGAATAGATATACTTAGGTATGTGATAGTATTATACAGTGTGTTTCACTTCTCATGGAAACACCCTAGTATCTTCCGTAATTTTGACGAAGGATCCTGAAGTTTTCAGGATCGATAGATACACTGAAAGTGAACTCATTGCACAAAAGGGGTCATCCTACGTGATATACACTGCACGCCAATTTTAATTTTAAATATTGATATTAATAATTAATATTAATCCAAAACCAAAAAGCTTTGTCTATAAGTTTTTATAACTTCCGACAATAAAGTATATTTTGACTTTGACTTTTACGGAAAGTTATAGGTATAGGGACAAAATTGGCACGAAATTTCTTTGGATTCCTGTTCAGGATCCCATAATTACTACTAATGCACCTGTCTCCGAAAATTTCCAATTTGTTTCACTTCCCATGGAAAAATTGAATGATACATCCAAATTATTGTTATTGATAATCGTGGAAAACCATTGTCCAATTCTTAGTATTATAAACAATGCAGAGGTATAGCACAACTCACCTTCTGTGAGGAGAGATATGTGATAAGAAAATTATGTTGATCAATACCAAAACCATATCGAATCAAGTGTTCATTTGAAATGAGATGCATTTGGTGCACATACTAATTTCAATGCACTCTATGATGTTTGGAAAAGTGGGTAGTTCTATCGCAACTGAGAGGTATATCAGTTAGAACTAGGCCACTTACTTGTGAGTTTCATAATTCTCGAATAGAAAGATGCGGAGGCGTTTCCATGAGAAGTGGGATAAATTATGATTTTTCTGCACTGATATTTTTCTAGGAGACAAGTATAAGTAATAATTTGTGAATCCTGAACGCAAATCCGTAGGAATTTCGGGCCAATTTTGCCCCCAAACATACTTTGAAGATATTTTTTTTGTTAAATGGATCTTTATAAACTGCTCTTTGACAACAATATAAAATGCTCATCTTTCATAATGGCGTCGGATAGCCAGTGTGATAGCTCATTCGAAACATCTTTCAAATCCCTATTCGCAAACTTTCCGACTAAGCTTCGATTTGACGATCTGATGATCTGATCTATCCTAGCACTGATGAAGGGAAACAACCTTAAAACATGTGATGTATGCGGATGGTCATCCCCAACCAGATAGGGAAAATTATTCAATGCACGATCATAATTAGCGTTTGCAATACTGTCCTCCTGGAAGAACATTGTACAAACAGATGTGTGATTCAATGATCTTAGGGGAAAGTAGTTGTTTTCTGACAGACATTTTCCTCAAATTTTATACTTTGTAGGATAGTGTGGAGAAGATTTCGACTTCGTCAAAACTATTCGTGCCATTTATCAGTGATCTGCTATATTTTCCACCTTATCTTCTATGTATGCGTGCACAACTCTGAACTTTTGTACCTTTACCGTATTTTTTTTTCACCATCAGCTTTCCACCTTGTATTAAGCATTTACCAATTGTTCCCTGTAGGTCAACAATATATCAACTGGTTCTCTACCAGAATCATGTGTGTTTGGTTTTACGTTATGCCAAAGTAATAGATCCACCAAGAGTAAAACTGTTGTCTCGAAAAATCAAGGTATAAATGAGTTATTTCAATGACATGACACATAGTGTCGAGAAGGTAAGATCAATACGTTAATGAATACAGAAAAGCTATTTTTCTTTCGGGTGACTTTAACAAACGATTGAGTTTCTGAATTCGCTTTAGTCCAACCACTTCTAGATACACCATGTTACTTTTTTGGTTTGATACATTTTAATTCAAGCAAGATGTCACATATACAGCTTAGCTTTTGATGTAATTTTCATAACCAGGGAGGTAATTTATGGAAAAGCTTGCATTTTGAATGTTGATTGGTCTCACGATTCTGAATTTTGAATGACTGGCGATGAAGACAATACGTGTATTGCGTCATTCGATCAAAATCTGAGATGTCACTGCAAATAGTGTTATAATAGATATTTAAATTACTTATAGTAAAAATTTGGTACAAAAGTATAGTACGTACCAAAAGTAGCAACGCAAATTACGCAATACACTATTATCGATTTTACCCCTCACTGAACGAAATTGGTGACTATTTTGTAAGAAGTTCCTAATAAATAAGGGATTATTCCATGAAAATCCGCCACTTCTGCAACCAGAACTGAACTCACTCACTTTCATTCCTTAAGCAACTGGAAATTACGACTGAATATATTGTGATGCAAACTAAACTAAACTACGAAGATTGATAGAGAAAAATGAAATCGGAGGGAAATTTTGAAATTAATTCACAGGAACACTACCGCCACCAAGCAGCAGTAGGATAATTGCTGTTGGTTTTATTTTAAGGGTATTTGTGGAAATGAGAAAGAAGCATTAATTCTGCTTCGATGTTTTTAACCATTTCTTTCGATTTTTTTACTCCAACATATTCGAGAAGTCACAGATTCAATCTATTTGAAGAATAGTGTTCGCTTGTTCGCAGTTCGGTTCGCAGATAGGGTTGGTTGCTCTCAAATGTCTGGGCTAGTACTAAGAAACGAATTTTTTCCAGAGACCGTCTGTACTTGCAACCATGGAGGAACTGCAGTTCAAAAAGCTTATTGCACTCCTTTATTGATTTGGCGATATTAGTGTTTCAATATTAATAATAGTAATGAACGCCTTTAAGACTCATAATATTGGATTATACAGCGTGTCTCAAGAAATATGCAACAAGTTGCAATATTTTTTATTATTTGCACTTATCGAGAAACTTATTATTCTATCATAACAGATGATCGAAAATTCATGCTAAATCTTTGGTTGTGTAACGAAATGTAAAACATTGCGTTACCATTTTTTCGATTTGTTGAATTTCATGTTGGTAACATCATCTCATTGAGCTGTTCCAATTTATTCAATTGTGCTATGCGATTGGTAACACTGACGATAGACAGAGTGAGAGAGATTGACTTCCTCCCTTAGAGAACTTCTATCGTCCCTTTCTGAAGTGAGCATTCGAAGCGGTGGTTTGTTTTCTCAGTTTTCCCATCCGGAAATTTAAAATTTTTCTAGAGCGAGGAAATGAAAGGTCGTATATATTTTTATCTTTAAAATGATTAACTTCTGTCTGATTCGTTAATTGAATCGATATTCTTTTGGCACGTTTTATTTGAAATTTAAAATTCATTTTTGCTACTTTCTAACATGAATGCAAAATGGCCGTAAGTGCGTCATTCATGATTATCTTTGAAATCTCCAAAACTTCAAATAATTAACTTAAACACAATTAACTTTTATCTATTTCACTGATCGAATCGATATACAAATCGATATTCTTTTGGTACGTTTAATTTGAACTTTGAAAATTCAATTTTGATACATTGTAAAATGGCCGCATGTGCGTCACTCTGTCACTCATGAATTTCATGATTAATTTGAAAATCTTCAAAGTTTGAGTATTATGCGTGATCATAATCGAATGTCATTTTGTACTCGTACCCTCTTTTGACGAGTCGGTCCTGAATCCTGAAATGTCACAGCTCACAGCTGAAATGAATTCTAACCTGTGAAAGTCGAGACAATTTTCATTAATTCTATCAATCTTGAAGTTAAAAGATTATGAATTAGATCTGTTTCTGTTCGTGCTTTATGGTTTTCAGTGATACAAGTGTTTCCACAAATTTTTCCTGAATGCTCAGAAGTTATCAATCTGCTTAAAAGGCAAGAACAGTGAACTAGGATCTAAATTCCTGAACCTGGATGGTGATCGGTGAGAAAGTCTGATCTGGCAGCTTGGAGAACAGGATTCATGGGTGAGTAAATGCTTTGAATTCCTCATTTCTTTATCTTAATCAGAAGAAGCTACACTCACTCATGAAGCTTTGAGCTCTTGGTAAGATCTTTCGCTCTCTTCTACATCACTACCCATGTTTAGATGCCTAGCCAAAAGAAGTTTGATATATTTTTATAACCTTTCGTTTTCATTGGTTCTGGACACAAATAAAGCCATCTGCTTTCTTTGTGACTTTATAAGAAAGCATTATCTCAACCCTCTTGCTTTCTCTCTCTCTCTGTTTCTCCTCAGTCAGGAGATACACATTTCCTTTTTATCCTTGATGAGATAGATCAAGTTTCTTATCATTATTTTGCTTGTCAGTTCCACTGAACGTTGGAAATTGACTATTTAATTGAAAAATAATAGAAAACAATATCTTTATGAAAATCTTTTTCTAATGCTCGCTTGAGATTGAACTCTTCTCTAACACTACTTGAGAAATTACTAAATTTGAGCTTCACTGTAAAGTTGAATTCTTTCCATACCTATTGAATATTTCAATCATTGTTTAACTCAGCAAATCTTACATTTATTGTAAATTTAAATTCTTCATCTCATTTATATATTCCCTGAATAATCTATATATTGTAAGTTTAAACTCTTTCATTTCATCATCATTCATTTTTTAATAATAATAATAATAATAATAACATTTATTTCCCAAGAAACATACAAGTTTATGACAGGGAAAAATATACACATTTTCAACTAAACTAAATTAATTACTAACTAGTTATTTCTAATTTTCATATATTTATAAAATTCATGATAATAAATATTTTTTCAAATTTACTTTGAATCTCATTTTACCATAGGATTTTAAAGATTTTGGCAATTCATTGTAATGCATTATTAATCGATAAGTAAATCTAGATTAGATTTGTACAATCATGGTCATATCTCGAGTCGTGTGACCCAACCTGCCACAAGATACTGGTTTGTGTTTATTTTTCACAGCGTTACCTCATCGTTCGAACATGTTATGAGATCCAGGAAAGACCCCAGACCGACTACAGATTGTATCCAGATTGTATCCTGTTAGTAGAGCAGCCATTGTCTCGAGAGACCATACAAGGCTCCTACATTCTTCGATAAAGTAGAGCTCTGGAGTAAGTCTTTCTCATCGCAAGAACTGATCATATAATGTGAATAAACCAACCAGTCATTTCAAGGTAAATATTGAGAGACCAGAATCTTTTGTAACTTTAAAATAACAAATTTGATTGTAACTTTGTCACTTCATTAGAATCTTGTCACACATGTTTTGTCACATGGGACTTTTGTGAATATAGTGTTTTCTGAACTTTGTTTTTTTTATTGTTGAGAAGCACAAAGATCATCTTTTGACAAATCAATGTTTTTGGTATTTTCATTTAATAAAAAAAGAACCTGGTGCCCATGCATACCTAATATCATTTATCTTTATACCTTACATTTGTCAAAGGATATATCTGTTGTACTAGCAGATAACGATACCCAACGACCTCCCGTAACAATCTGAGCAGCTCATAGGCATTGCTGTAAAAGAGCGAGCAAATAAGGATAAGTGTTGATAGATAAATAAATTTTTCAAAAAGTCATTGGCTACTGCGTCCAAGTGTATGAGGTTAGGTTGTAACAAGCCTGGACCTGTACGCTTGCTGTAATTGGATCGATTAAGAGATGCATTACGTCATCGTGCATAGTACCAAGCAAGAATAATCGAAGCTATTCTAGTAACGGTATGAGAAACCTCTCGTCAAGTATAGAAAAACTAGAAACATTGAGAACCCAATTGCATGGATGCGTGAATACATGTGAGCAGCGAACAGAGTAGAGTAAACACCCTACCGTCAATACAGAAGTAAAACCGGGTTGCATAGGAGCATAGTATCCGTGTGATATAAATTATAGTCCTAGTTGGTAAAAATGAATTAGCTAAATATCAATAATAAATCAAGCTGAGTACATTTTTGTTAAATCAAGAACTGAAGTTGACATGTATAAAAATCGTGTGGTCATTATTCAGAATGAAACGTGACGACAATGAAGCAACGGAAATCTACATAAATGGTTTGTAGTGCATTAAAGGATGTATTTGGACCTTGATATGCAAAAATATGTTCCATTGTTTTGGCTTGGCATATTTATCTGCTAATGGAAGAATTGGATTGATAATAAATAATATATATCATTTTTAACAGATACAGTTCAGCCCGTACCTAACAATTTTTCCATCGGAAAGACCATGTAGGTTAGATGGTAGCGCAACAGGGATATTTAGCTTTCGATCAGAACCACTCGCGGATCTCCGCATTTACCGGAAGTAGCAACATTAAAAATTATGGATTATTTTCACAAAAAGTAGATTCTTTTAATGATGAATTGAAAAGAGAAATGTATTTGAGTGTATCAACCTTGTTCTAATTTTTTTAATACAGTTGAAATATCCCTATCGCATGTCATTTTGTTCGTGATCGTACACGTATCTTCAACGGGGTCTCAGTGCTACCTTTTCAACAAAACTCCTCAGATTATACGCTATTTGTTTACATTTCCAAACTACCTAATAACTACCTAGTTACAGTCAAGTGTTGTTTTCATTTAAATATATGTATTTTATCAGAATGTATTGAATTGTTTATACTTCTCTAATAATGATATTAATATATTTATATACTCTGTCTGGAAAATAGTTCTTGAGGGCAAACCTTGAAGTAAAATGGAAAATATAAATTGGAGACTATATTACTACATATCTACAAATATGAATACTTGTTATATAGTTTGAAACTTTTTCAATACAGAATAACTCACTTAGAATGGTAGAACACACAATACCGTGAAAGCGTTTTTCCTTTCATTAACTATGATCCTTTCTCAGAACGTTTCCACAAGTTTATTTTGTTTTTGGTAAGGATATGCATAGTTTGATATAATATTGATACATATTACAAGTTGCATTTGATATTGGAATTCATAAATAACTCCCAGTACAAAATTAGAGAATATACTGTAACGATTTCGAAGCCGGACCTGATCGCCTAATTAATTATTCGTCCTCGGCTTGTAAGTAAACAACGCGTGATCGCATATCTGCTGGCTAACGGTTCAACCATGAGTCATCACGTCCAAGAAGGAACGAGAATTAGCTCGAATGGGTCAACGCTTCAATCCGCATTCGAGAGCCATATGAATGAGCCGCCCAGTCTCGATAGTTCGAGAACTGTAAAGATAATCTGCTTGCCGGTATATAAGACGTTAAACATGAGATGGCAGGCAGAGTCGCAGCGTCAGTGAAACTAATTTGAAATAGTAACTGCGACATACATGTCATTTAAGGCGAGTTTTGAATAAATTAGCAAAATTAGTCAAGTGTATTTTCACTACAATACATTTCCAACTCAGAAACTCAACAGTGATGACACAGGTAGCCGTGATTCGATGGCAGGACACTCGGATATGGTAATTTTGTTTTATAAGTTGACAACTCAAATGTTTTCATTCTCAATTTATACTAATTTAACTGGAACTGAACAAAAAAATTAATCTTTGACGCAAATCAAATCAATGCCGATGTTGCAATGGAAAACACCATAAATATGCCTACCCGAGTATCAATCCTGAGGGGCTGTACGCCCTCCTTGTCCTGCAATCGGATCTTCTTCAGCGGTTGCTGCCCCCCGCCGCCCTGGAGTCCTCCGCCGTCGACGCACACAACCCCCGCCTGGATGGACGGCTGGTCTCGGGGCCTGCCCGGACCATATTCCGGATGCAGCAGCGATATCCTATTTTGCCTGTAGTCCCGGAACACGCCGGAGAGAAGCGGAGGCGGCGGTGCACTCGACACCGGCACCGGAGGCGGCGGTTGCTGGGGGTACCTCTGGGATACGGCCACGGGGTTGATGCTGGCCGCCGCTGCAGTCGGTTGTTGCTGATGCGGCGAAGAGGGGTAAGGATAGCGGGCTGTCGATATGGGGGACCTGGATGGCTTGTATATATCGGCGGTCGTATGCGATGTTTGGTTGTGGTTCGGTCTGAAAAGGAAAAAAACGAGCGGTTACTTCTCTGGGTATCGAAACGAAAACAGGAAATTAATCTCGTTTCGAATGGAAAAAAAGTGCATAGAGTTTCGTAAAAATACCAGAATTGGCCACCAAATAATTTGCATTTTCACAGTAACAAAATTCTTGAAAATTTTTTGACGATGCCAGCTAATTTGCAACTTAACGTGAGTAATCCGTCTCATCCTTTCATTATAAAGAGAAAATATCCTATAAAATATGTTTTGTGTCGATACAAATTTGAATTAAACCGTTGAGAACCGTACCAGTCCTCTCAATAAGGAGGAAGTACTAAGATATTTGAACATAGGAATAGTAAATGAAATTCCCCACAAAAAACCAAATGAACATGTAAATATTCACTAGTAACTCAAATCGAAATCTATACTAACGCCAATCGCAGAACCCAAATTATTTTTCCAATGACCTCACCTTCCTATGTTTGTGCTATGTGACCTACCACTCAACCCCTTCAGCACAAAGAAGAAAAACATATGCTCAAGTCAAGAAAACCAGATAGAAATCCCCGAAAAAACTGGGCAAATGTGCCTGTTAGGAAGCAAGGGCCATTGAGAGAGAGAGAGCGAGAGAGAGAGCGTAAGCGAGAGAGAGAGAGAGACATAATTGAAGTTGAAACTCATGTATATTCGGATTCACGTGTGGGATAGAGAAAAAGGTAGGTTGTTATATCAGAATGAAGTATGTAAAATGATAAAATTTTTCTACGAGAAATATTCTTTGATTACACTGTGTCATGAGCGATTTTTCAACTCGCTCAGGAGTTTATATTTTCTCCCCATTTATCAGTCAAGATGAATCCACACGTATTTAATCAATTATTTTCAATTTCTGTTCTGAATCCCAAGACTTGTTCATAATTTTTTTCCTGCTCAGTGGATTTCACTGGATGGTTTCTGAGCGAACATTTGATTATATACGCAAAACACAAAGACAGTACGTGTAAATAACAACCGAGAAGATCCCAATTCATATACTCAAATTATCAACATCCACTCAATAAAAAAACAAACCCGCCCAATCAGTTAAAATGAACGGATATGCGACGAACTGTAATTATGACTCCATAATATAAATTCATTCGTTATTACATGTTGTAATTTTATAAAAAAAAACTTATTAATTTGTCAGCAACGACTTTCGGACAATTTAATAACACACATTGTCGATATCTACATCCATTTAATTATACAGACACCCATACGAAAACAAGTGTGTGACTAGTTTAACTATAATCAGATATATTCAAGGTCAACATCCATGTGCACCGAATAAATCAAAAATCATGAACCATTCATTCGAGATATTTTTTGCTCGGAATGAAACCAATTTCGTACGAACACCGTAAACCTAGGTCATTCGAATCTTATCTCTATTAAAGAATCTAATCTTGATGTATTGGTATTTTTTACGATACCTGTTACATTGAATAGGTATATGTTAATTTCAACATGATTTTAGTAATTATTTAGGAAAGATAATGTGACATAATGCTGATAATCAATCAGGATCACCATGCCATTTGTACGCCGGGACTCAAATGTAAAAAACAAATGTAAACAGTAATACTCAATTTTAATTTGGACAGGAAATAAATAACTTTGAGTTTTCGTCGAGATGAGGTTGAATTCTCGTCCATACAAAAAAGGAATATACCTACCACAGGACTAAATTAAATGCCTTTCAATCTATCTGGGTGCCGTGATTCTTGTTAACACTAAGGCAAAAAAACTTCACTCTAATCGAGATTAAAAGCTACATTTTGATCCATTGTTTTTTATTTTGTTCCTTTGGGTGTTTATAGTGAGGATCAACAACGAAACTTCTAGACTAACCGATACATCGTAGGATGGACGATTCTACGCGTTGTAGATACTGCAGAAGTTCACGATGTTTCTAAGTGACTCTATAAGGAAGGAGATTTGAGCGGACTCCGTGTATCGCTGTAAGGGGTAATGTAACGAGCTTAGATCGGCCCTGTCTACTACACCAGTCGGCTTGTCTTCAGCTCGTAAATAACGCATGAATCATCGCTCTCGGCACTCCCAGAATAGACGAAAGCTATTTACATTCGAGCTAGCGAATGACAAAGACGAAAATGAAAACTCGAGATTCGACCAGAAGAACACTATCAGTTACAGATAGTACACAGTGACAGGGAGTTTTTATTTTTTGAATAGTAGTGATATAAATGACTTTCAAAGTGTTTTTTATTACAAAGTATATCACCTAGGTGAATTACCTCCGATTACGTCACTATCAATGCAATTGAAAGTGCGAGTCCACAGCAAACTCTGTACGAGTCGATGGGTCAGGATCTAGACATTTCTCGATTATGTCAGATTTCTCGACGAATCAAATGAAGTATATAAGGAAAAAGATCGGAACACATAGTTGAGTTTGATCAAATTTGAAGTTGAAACTAGGCCAGAGAGTTTAAGTTAAATAGGTGACTTGGAATCAAGTGGAGTATGCATTGTATTTCAACAGTTTATTCGAATTGTTCATTGTAAAGCTGTCAATAAAAGAGTCTCAAATGTCTAGTTTTTCTGTATTCACTTACCCCGATATCGTAACAGTTGGCATCAGAAGTAGGATTATTGGGTGTATTCCAGAAACATTTATATAACAGTGAGCAAGTTTAATTTTCTTTATCAGAGGGTGACCATTTTACTTCACCATTTTATTTGACGCCTTTCATAATATTTTTGATTATTTGCAAATATGGAGTGTATGAATTCTTCCGATAAAATTCACAACAATTTTCTTAACATATTTAACACATTTATTATATTTATTGTTAATTTCCACCTTTTTGCTTTGGTAAATAGCTGGTTCGTGGAACTTTTATTATTTAACCCCTTCAACCCTTAAGGTAAAGTCCACACGTTTGTTAAGCCGTGGCCGAATCTACCAATTTACAGCAAGCCCTTTGAGATGAGGGTGAAATAGCATAGTGAAGTCTATGGTTGCCCGCCCAAAAGCTGAGCTTAAATCCGTGCGATTCAGAGAGGATTCAAAACTATACTATGGTCTGGTGACAGCAAAAATTTAACATATCATTATACCGCCGTTAATATTGATTAAAAAATACTTCCCAGGTTGGGCGGCGTACGAGTGGTTGTCTATGGTGTAAGTATGGAATAGAACCAAATATAATCGTTGCATCCACCTTGCTAGTTTGAGGCATTATTTGACAGGTGAAATTGAAATAAGTTCAAATCAGCTGCTCCAATTGTGCATTTTTATTTCTACAAGAAATTATTGTATTTGTTCCCTTAGAAGTTCACAGAAAATACACATAATTATATTTATGGATCAAGTGCACTTGTAACTATGATGTCGGGATTTGAAGCTGAGAAATCTGTCGCTCAATAAATTACTTTACCACAATGACGACTACGCTTTTTTCCTCCACAAGATAAGTCCAAGTGGGAAAAATCGTGTAATTAATATGAACAATAGTATCATTCGCAGATACATTAATTTAGTTAGTTTGAAATAAAAAATTACCAAGCTTTATGCATAATGGTGTAGCACTCCGGATTACAGATAGTTGAGATAATACGGTATAATACGTTACTGAGGCAACAATCGCGATACGATGTGAAATTTACATTATGTGATAATTTCAGACATGCGGTACGGATTACCATAATTAACATCACGTTATATATATTATGTTCCCTTGATCAAATCACAAAAAATTCATTCTTTTCGAGGTACCGACTGAATTGTATTCAGCTGATGGTGAACTTCACTACAAAAAACTCGAAATGATGTTAACCTCCACTGGATTGGATGGCATACATCCGCTCAGTCTCTGGGAGTTTGTTCTCATTAATGCACCTGTATTGACACGACATACACAATATTCTTATTACGTCCATTGGAAAAACAATTTGGAACTCCTAACCCAACTGCTAATTTCAATAACTTAATTTGGATATGAGAGACTACCCAACTAAATAAAAGTTATGGCAAATTAGTACTGGTATGAATTGCATTGTCCATGATCTGAAAGATTTCACAATAGGAATACGAATGTTTTATAACTATTGACGTCAAATTAATTCGTAAAATTCTGGTATTGATTGAGGTACAAAGTTGAAACAGTGATGATGAATATAAAATGCGGAAACTCACTCTAAATCTTTGATATACCTGGCAGGGACAGGACAATTATATTGTTGTCCGACCTACCCTGTCACTGATGAGAGGCAATAAACCTCGAAACATGCATGTCTGCAGGTGGTCATTCCCAGCCAAATGAAAGATAATCTACTGTTTAATTACAGGACAAGCACTTGCAACTGGGTCTTCTTGGAAGAACGTTGCATAAATATCTGTCAGATGTAGTTCAATGTCCGTCGTGGTATTAGACAGGGAAGTAGTTGTTTTCTGACAGATGTTTGCCCTTCATTTTCCACTTGGTGGAAATGCTTAGAAAGAAGGGTGCCCCGTATTCTTTCACATACCTGGTATAAAGAGATTACACAAGTGAAACCAATAATCAGCAAATAATAATAATTACCAAAGTTGTTCATTACATTATTTGTTTAAGGGCATGATAGCCAACTGACGAACATTTCAATATCCCATGCACCAACATTTTTATTGAGCTCAATACTTTAACGCCAAAAAAAGGGGTAGATTTGAGTGTTGATAAAAACATACTTCGTCTCCAGTTTGAAAACAAAACTATTCATAATAAAATCGACTAGAAAATTCTCAACTGTTTCACTTCCATTTTTCATCCGTGCTATATGCGTATATAGGTATCGTTATTGCTCTCAATTCACTATTGAAAATAGTAAAGACTATCATCAATATTAACATAAATGTATTTTTCAAGTATAAGTAAAGGAGGGCCAAATAAACCGGGAGGGATTTTACCATAATGTATAAAATATTAACATGACTATTAATAATTCGAAACAGAGAGAAGGGGATAGCTTACCAATGACTAACTGCTGTAGTCAAGAAACACCCACCCAGGCAATACAATCCAAACTTTGTAGTTGGATAAAAAAAATACGTTTGTTGGAAAAACATATGGCAAGTGTCGAGGTTCTTCGAGTTATCATGGCAAAATTTCGAGAAACATCCGCCGCTGAAGTATGTAGAACGAACACAAATCTCCAATATGTTCAAGAGATGTCAAATATCAACTTCGTCGACCGATCGGCTAGTTTTTCTCCTAATCAGCCAATCTCATAGCTGTAATACCCAATTCAACAAATCTCTCAAATATCTTGCGCAACAAATGAATCAGGAATCTTAAGTCCAAATTTAATTAAAAAATTCCACCGTGCTCCTGAAAGCTAACCTGAGATTTTTTACGACATTATATTAATTTATAGTTTTTTTACTGCCTGTGATCGAGAATTTTGATAGTGTTAAAAGTCGTGAGACACGTTGCCCAAGACGGATTAAATATGTAGTTTTACGACGATAATAAAACTTCTGTTCGTACTTTTACTCAAGATAAAAGCAAAATTCTAAATCATCTACATATCGCTTCACAACACCAGAAAAGATCCCATAGTTCCGGCTTGGAATCAAGTTTTCATGAGTCCAGTTGTCAGACATATTTAAATCGATTCATAGCAAAATAAATCAGAGAAGACATTAACGAACGAATATGCGTCCCTGTCCAAACTTTGCTTGTACTACGCCCAAACTGACGGTGTCGGCGCCAAGAAAACGCACACGACCCTTGAGTTTTTTTTGATGTACCAACAAACACGCGTTAGAGCGATTTACGCCGCTTGGAGCAGAGCGGCGCAGCAGATCTGGATGCACCTTAACGCCTCCCCCTCAACCAACATCTTCCTATTTGTATCCACTATACACATCTTCAAAATAAAATTCCAAGTACTTTCAATCTTTAGGATCCAACCGTTTCCTAATATTTTTTTTTATGATTAATTGTATTATGCAACATCTCTGATATCCACGATATACAATTAAAGCTATTTCAGAAGTTATTTGCCGAAGTACCTTGTAAAGAAGAACATTTAGATGACTCAAAGTGCGAATAGAACTTGGATTTCTGAAAGAGATCAACAGTGAATTTGTTTAAAAAACTGAGGGGGATGCAGAGGAGGAAACAATAAACATAAAGATATTGAAGGTGCAGATGATGTCAATCAATACCTCTGCTTACACTTGCGCTTTCGTAAAAAAAGGAAAGAACTCATGTCGGAAGAAATGGCTTCAAGTTGCACAAAATTGGCCAACCGAGTAGTCTGTGGAACCAGAGCACTCAGTTTAATGCAAAAATTCCGGAAGCAAAGGAAATGAAGATTTTTAGTTCTCCGTAAGATTTTTTTTTCCTATTAGCATGTGTCCTAACTTACATCGTTTTCGAGATATAGGAAATCGAGTTTTAAGAAAAAAATCATTTTATCAATAATTACTCAAAAACCTTAAGGCTGATTTTTTTTCGATAATGAATAGAGATAAAAAACAAATTGATGAAACAAAGAAATTGTATTTTTAATTGCTTTGTTGAAAAAATAAACACAAAGCAGGGGGGTACAATAATTTATCCTAATATTAAATAGATTACCCTCTGTGATGCTACTGGAAATAATATTTTTATTCCAAGTGAACTAACAGGAGCCCCTTATTACCTTGATTGAGCATGCCAAGTTTCATCAAAATCTGCACAAAGGTTTTTAAGTATTTGATGAAAAACAGATTTTTTCCTGTAAACATTCCCGTATCAGTGAACTTTCTGTTAATTTTTGTTAATGTATTTGGTACATTGAGCATACAAATAGAGAGCTACCTTGATATTCGGTTCATAAATAATTCCAAGAATCTTTTCTGATTTATTATAAGTGAGTAATAGTGTAGTTATTATAATTCACGTTGTTTGTTTACAGATACTATTAATTGCTCAAAAGCAGTTAAATAATAAATATATAATTTCCTAGAAATAGATAAAGAAATCAATTGGCAAATCACAACTTTTCAAAAAAAAACTAATTAGATAAAAAGTTGAATGAAATAATAAGTGAGATACTATATGTGTATTTCATCGGAATACCTATAATTAGTTAGAATTTTGAAATCAGAATCTAAATCAAAGAAACAAAAATATTTAGATAAGTTGAACTTAATATTCAATATAATGTTAGAGCTTGTGGAGTTTCTTATGGGCTATGACTCATACCGTAGCAGAGGACAAATTTACAGTTCGATTATTGTATCGTTACCCATGCGTCATTAATTTCTGATCGAAGAAATCACATACGCTCTATCGGACATCTCTTTCTAACAACCGCTATGAGCGAATCAAAATTTGTTCACATTTGTCTTCTAAGCTAAGAATTATGGTATTGTGATGATGACGCACGGGTAAAACGGGTAAAGATAAAATAGTCTAACTGTACGTATCGGCAATGAGTGTGAGTGAGAGATATATTCAACGTCATAGCCCATAAGAAAATCCACAAGCTCTACTTATCATACTTATTCGAGTATACCACAATATCATTAATAGTTTGTACGATTGAACGACAGCCGTTATTATTATTATACCCCGTGGTACAACTTATTTTTCTGTGGCCACTTCACTATAAACATTGAAAAATTTACCAATATTTACCGCAGTACCCAGGTAATCGGCGTATTTAAATTAAAGCAAGCAAATATTTACTAAAACAAATATGAGATCTCATCGTGCCGATCGTCCACCGCTCATGTTCTGAGCTTTCTTGAAAAAAAAATAGGTACTCGATGAATATCGTGAAAACAATTTATTTACAAGATGAAAACTCTAAAAAATATGGATGAAATTTTTAAAACGTACAATTGAATTTCATGCCGAATATGTAGTAGACATGGTCGATATTCATCAAAACAGACCACTCATTACGTATGCGTTCAGCGTCGGTCGTCCCAGTGTAATTCGTTTCCCAGTTCTAAGAAGTCGTATCATGACCTAGATTTCCGATAGACCTTGACATAGCTCTTGTACTGGAAGATACCTAGTAAGGTTTCTTTTAACGCGGCGAAATGTGCTCGCTGCACACGAAACAAGTTCATGAAAGTACCGTACATTGTAAAAAGTGGTTTGAATAACACCGAGTCATTCCCAATTACTGGAGCAGCGCGGTTTACGATTCAAAAAACACGATTGGGGAGCAAAGATAGGAATGTTATTATCGTTATCTGATTGAAACTTGAATTTGATTCACCATATACAGGATGAAGGCAAATACAAGGATCATCACCACATATTGAACTATCAATATTAAGAAGACTAGGACTAGATCTTACACGTTCTCCTTAATCAGTGCATGTCGACAAAACAGTAGTGAACGAGTCGCCGTTGACGCTGGAGAACAAGCTGCTTATGTATAAGCAGATTGTTCGTCCGGCATCTTTATACGCTTGACCGGTGTTCTGCAATCTGTTGTAAAAGTATCAATTCCAGAGGCTTGACAGGATGTAAAACAAGGTACTCCGGATTGTCACCAATAGCGACCGTTACACTCGATTGGATGCGTTGAGAGCGCTTGCCGACGTCGACTCCATTCCGACATACATCACTTTCTCTCCATAAGTCCACTAACTAGAGAGAGACCAGACAAGGCTTAGGATTTTTGATAATCAACCCCGCAAGCACGGCGGAGTTATTTATCAATCAATAGAACTCCGCGTCCATAGGGAACCCAAGTTAACTACCTAGAACGCCCAGGAACACTATCTGGTTTTTTGCTCATAGCCTTTTCCGGAACAAGAACACGCCAGAAAAATCATTTTCCTTCAGTATCTGCATGGAATGTGAAATACACGCATAAGCTAGGTAGGAAGAGTGGATACTGAGTAACCACTGTCATCTCATTGATATCAGACGTATTCGAGAACATTTACGATGGCTGTAGCCAGCGCCCTCTCGTGGGGACCCTTAGATCAACTCGGCACCGTGCCTATCTCCCGGGCTTGACATCAAGTCTGAGAGGATGTGGAGGACGCATGCAGTCCCTTCCCCTGTCCTTTCCTATCCCTCGGGAGAAGAGTCAGAAGTGGAGGTGCTAAGATATCAATGAAATCCAAAGTAATATTGTTAATTTATAGTCAATAAAATTGTATTTATTTATTTAGTCAGACATACTTAGACAATTTCAGTACGAATTCTCGGCCGTGATTGGGATCCCACGTTAAAGGGTGAGACCCTCGTTATTCCCAGCTCGCACAAGTTACTGGAGACCTTTGTGGGTTGCTTGTAGGGGTGTAGCTGGATGTCGGTTGATAAATTTTAGAACAATAATTTTGAGTACAACTGAAAATTATAGTTACAAAAAAAATGAGGTACCTTATACAGTAATAGTACATTAAAAAAAGGTTTGAAAACTACTATTTTCACACGAGCGACAAAAATGGATGGAATGAGCCGAAGGCGAGGTCTACAAGTTGAGCGAGTGTGCAGATGTTTTCAAACGAGTTTAGGGTGCCCACCAATTTTGTAAAATTAAATTCCCTGACTTTTCCAGGTATTCCAGGTCTTACTTTCCAGTTGTTCATGACCAGTAACGAATATGTTGAAAAAACCTCCACTATCCAAACAGACTGATCCCAATTATTTGGATAATTATGGTTAATTATCAGTGATTCTGTTAAAGATTTATTGAGTGAAGTGATCATCATTTATCATTAAAAAAGTTAATGGAATAAAAATTAAAGTTATTCTTTCTGTTGAAGAAAATTGCAATTTCCCAACGAAAATATTCAGAAAGGGAATTGTAGGTTAATTATCAATGATGAGGTCTTGGGGCATTTATGTCAAGATTTCCCTAGATAGCTAGAAATAGACTTCCCCGACATTTTCAACGTTTTTCCCTGACTTCCAGGGCACATAAATCAATTCCCTGACTTTTCCAGGTTTTCCATGATTTCCACGTTGGTGGGCACCCTGGAGTTTTTTTACGATACTTTTTATACGACTGCAATAAGAAAACACACATAAATCTTATTTTTCTTTGTAAAACTCGTTTTTATTAAGAAAACTGTTAAAACTGATACTTGTATTTGATATTTTTGGTAACATTGGAGCATTTCTTGGAAATGACGCCACGAAAAGCAGTATTATTCTTCACTTTCTTTTCTGTAATCTAGAACAGAGCCGTAGCGGTTGCTACGGAAGTCAGCCAACTTGCAATATTGCAGAATTAACTATCAATTTATAGTTATTCAATCTAGTATATTAATGAAGACGCTTAATTTTAACGTGTGAGTGAAGCGAGCGCTTTTATGTTCGAGATCATTAATCGCATTTTAATATAAGACTTGATTACAATATTTTTCCGTCGACCTCACTCTTGTTGAAATAAAGGAATAAAGGAATGACAAGAAGAAATTTAATCAACGAAATGAAACAATCTCTATTGAATATTAATGATCACATTTTAATTATTTGAATACATTTATATTAATTTTGTAATAGTAGAATTAGAGAAACTGAAAGAGGGTACAGAAAAGTCCATTTTACGACTGCGCTACGATATCGAATATTAATAACAGATGTCATTAATACGACAGCCATCAGAAGTCGAAACTTGTGCGAGCTAAGGATTAACGGTCTTACCTTTTAACGTGCGATTCCTAGCACGAGACCAGTGACCATGCTGGGAATCGAACCCACGTCCCTCTGATTGATAGACTAGCGCCCTACCATCGTGACCACTGTAAATGAATTATTAAACATATTCGAAATTAACTCGGTTTAATTTGGAAAACGAAATATAAGAAACACCCATTTCAACGACAAAAAAAATTGAAATCTGTTCTTTCAAGTTCCGAAACACGTATAATGATGTCTTGATATTTAACCTGACAGTTTTCTCGATCTTCCCTGCACATTACAGAATTGTAAGATGGAGAACATTACAGAATTATTAGATACGAGGAAAATTAAATAATCCACATAATAAAACATTCTGAATATTCTTCAAAAACGAAAATTCGAGGTTTAGAGAACATTTTGGAAACAGGAAAAGTGAGAATGTAAATCTTACCCGATTTGCCACCGTTATTTTTCATTCTAATCGACATAGAGGTATTGTAATAAAATGACACATGAAGCCTTATTGTCAATTGAAAATTGGTGGATCATAATTCTGCTATTAATTTCAATTCGAATTCTGCTATATTTTCGATATCCAGAAATACCATATGTCCCGAAATTATAATTTGTCGACAGTTCAATCGTGTTGGAAACGTGAATTTGTTTGCATCTTCATCAAGCAATGAAATACAAGGTTCGTGTCGTTTTTATTATTTTATTATGGTCCATATCTGAATTAGCACCAAGGACCGTGAACATTCTAACTTTAGATCATGTGGCATCATTCAAATGTGAACTTTGCCCGGTTAAAAATAGATGGAGTGCAAGTTTACAAATAGGAAGACTGATAAAATGTTCGCGTGTTCATTCAACTAGCAATTTTGTTAATTTAGTTCGGTCTAGAAGAACCAAACGTAGAAATACAGCAAACTTAATTATACACCCGGAACGTTAATTCAAAACATGGAACCCACAAGTGTTCAAGTTGAAACACAGAGTGAAACACCTTTATGAAAGTGAAGATGGAAATTGTATTTATTTATTTATTCAAGTAATATAAATCCTCAAGTTCTCCGATTGACCTTTTACAAAACCAACGTATCAAAATACCCAAAAATATCTGAATATCTATAACGGTGCCATCATCGATTGGACATCCGTCGATCAATAATCAAGCTGAATGATACTCGGCAATATTTGGATTGTATCATATAGTGAAGGTAGCAGAAATGTATTCCGTCAGGCTGATCTTGCACAGTATTGCCGGCGCTTGCAATTAGAACGCATATTGAGGATTGGTTAATTTTAAACGAAATGAAGTTTTAATTAGATATTTATGTGAATAATGAATGAGCCATGGAATGATAATTTTTCAAAGGAAATTTTGCTCTTGCACACTGGTTGTATCGACATGAGAAAGAATTTTATATATCATCTATTAATTGCAGTCAACTGAATTGATTATTTCTTGAAGATTCCCATTGAGAGCTTTCTGCTGAATATGAATATTGAATTCAATTATCGTTTCCAGTTCATCACAGGACTACTCATATAAAAAAATAAAACCAAAACATTCATTGATAACAACTCTTTCAAATTGTGCCAGTATTTCTACTCTGATGAAATCCGGAATTGATAAGTCCGAAACTCCGTGAGTACACTTCTGCTGTATTCCATTTCTGTTAATGAACCATCATTTAGATGGAATAACTTTCTGACAATTTTGAAGTACTTTGCATCACTGGTTTGTATTTTTACTAATGTACATTTTTACTGTTATAACAGAATGCAATTTGTATTTTTATGTTATAGAGGTGTAATTTCTGATAGGATTCAAACACTACATTTACAGTTGATAATAATTGTATTGTCGCCATAGTTCTGTTTTAGCATAATTCCATTCTATTCATTTGTTTCTTGTTTTTTATTGTTAATAATTATCTGTCGAATATTTTGCTTTTCTGCTAATTTATTGTGGACCCAACATGCACTACAAGATTGTCTATAGAAAAATTATCACCATCATAAAAAATATGGCTTGCTTCGTTGATATTCACTGTCAATTTACTTACTTTCAAAAGGTATATAAGTACACGTTTTTTTTCCATTTCGACAGGTGAAATAAATAATATTACAATATACAAAATTGGGCACACTTGGCAAAAGGTCATATAGGATATTTGTGAAAGGTTGATGATATATCAATAATTCATTTTGATTTGATGATATACAGGGTCAACTTCGAATAAACTGATTAAACTACCACAAATTGAAAAAAAATATTTGATTATTTCCAGAAAAATTGCAAAGTTCATTCGAGAATAAAAACGAACGCATGAATTCATCGATGAAAATCTTGATAGGACAACGATTATGAATTTCTCATCAAAGTAATTTCAAGGACCATTCTTGAGATTTAAGGTATAAGAATTCGATGTTGCATCTCTCTTCAACGAGCGGTGTCTGTATCGCACTACGATGCTTCAAACGTTTGAAATTTTTTTCGCATGAACTCGAGAATAGACCCCCAGGAAATAAACATCAGGACACTCGCCGTAGGGGGTTAAAATATTTTTTCGTGCTAGTGAAAGCTATCAAAACGCAATTCTGACCAAGGTGTTCATCTCGGTGTGATTTAAACAAAAAAAGAAGCGGATAGTATTTCATAACTGGCATATGCTCCAATGCTACTACTGGGCAAAGTCCAACACGAAAGAAGATTGAAGTCAGAAGTAATTACAATAATTTGTCTCAACGTTGACATTCCATTTGTCATACGAATCTATTTTAGTGATTGTAAGTATAGCCTTTGAAAAACTAACAATAGAATGTAATTTGCAAACATTATTATTTACCAATCCACATTATTTCCACATATTTTTGACAAAATCACTTTTTTATCCTGTGCCTTTCTAACCGTCGAGCTAGTCCGCCACTGAGAGATCTACAGATATATATCTTTCGAATAACAAGTGCCATAAAATTATGTAATTATTTATTAATACCTCTCAGAATGCCAAGACCTTAAACTTCAGATGACCTCTACATTTTATGAATGTTCGTAGTATTAAACACATTGGAAAGTCGATCGACGAGATTTCACGGAACTTTCGGTAGGTAGGTATAATTTAGTTAGCAAAATTAAATATCAATGATTCCGTAACAAATCAAATAAAATATCAGTTCGGAAGCTAATTTACTATACTAGAGACGGGCTTCGTACGTTTTCTATCAAACAACAAATAACGCATCAATCGAAACGGGAATATAAGTAATTCAGAAATAAAAATTTTTAAAAACTTTAGAATCAGTTGAGCATAATTTATTTACTAATGTGCAATTCATCAATATTTGATCTAGATTAATGCATAAGAGATTAGAAAAATGTAGTTCACAATTACTTCGATTTATAAGCATAAAGAAGTAGTTACCTACTTTATCAATTCGAAAAAAGTTCGAAAATATGTGCTGGAGATTATCACGATAATGAATCGAATAAAATCGACGACGTCGAAGTACCCTGTCTTTCCACACGTTTCCATCAAGTGGAAAAATGAGGCAAACATATTTCCTACCCTGGCACTGATGAGAGGTAAAACCTCGACACATGCATGTCTGCAGGTGGTCATTCCGAGACAAATGAAGGATAGTTTACTGTTTATTTACAAGATCCCAATTGCAATTGGGTCTTCTTGGAAGAACGTTGCATAAATATCTGTCAGATGTAGTTCAACATCCGTCGTGGTATTAGCAACTTTGTGGAAACGTGTGGAGAGTAAGGGTACTTCGACTTTGTCGATTTTATTCGTTTCATTAGGTACCTTCTTGACAAGTAACAGTTTACAATTTCTTTCCACGAAATATTCAAGATTCTTCGATGAAAAACCATCTACCATACTCAATTTCAAAATAAAAAACAACCAATATTTCCTCTTTCGATTCCAGACCACGAGATTTTGAATGATATATGGCGCCAGATTCAAATAAATCCAGTGAATCCACCTCAAAAAGTTTCGGAACAAAATAATCCCATCATAGTCCAGGCAAATTAGTGCTATAGCCCCTAAAAGTTGCTCGAGAGCTGGAAATCGTTTTTATTTCACTTGGGGGTCCTGAATAACGAGCACATGAGTTTGCGACGGCATATTAGGTAGTGCTTCAGATTTGAGAGCCTAAAACCCGCGAAATTTTCGACCTTTTTTTTTTTTTCATGTATAACTCGATTTTTGCCATAACTTTTCTGGGCTATCAAAGAAATGAATAATTTGTATCTTCGACAACGTCGACATATACTTCGCTTCAAACATTCTCATTAAATGAGAAACAACACAAATATACGACAAAAAACTATTGACTAATCATCTCAATGGTAAAAAAAATCCCTCCAAAATGTTAGAGATGAACTATACCCACTCAAGATGAAAGTTTCGCAAAATAAACACCCATCTATTCAGGATATTATGTCAGAGATCGACAGAGAAAAACATAATCATGATTGAATTCTGTTCTATCCTACTGGAAGTATAAAGTTCAGGCAATTTCCAAGCAATTTCAATATCGTTAAGTTTTATGAAATTAAAACTACCAATTCAAAGTTTGCATCCAATATTCCCTTATATCCTCCGTAACGATATCTGATCTAAAAAAAAAGTTTCAAGACTGATTTCACGATAATTATTTTTCGTAACATGACCTAGTTATTGATTGATTCTATAATTGTAATTTGGGAAAGGCGCCACAACTGAAATCGCTGGCTGGGTGGAAATGAACGGCGAAAAAATTATTATTCCCGAACTTCCGGACAGCGAATGATCATCCGACTTGATATATTCATGAAAGTGACGCTTTCGAAAGGTGCTTTCAAATTCAAATTGAGCAAATCAAATCGTTCTCATTGCAAACTTTGTCAGGCTCTGCTTCTTATTTGAACATAATGCATTTTTCATCGTTCTCAATTACAATCGTCTGGTGAATATATCATTCTAATTTTCGACATAAAAAAGCGAACCGAATTCATATACAGGGTGACACAAATCTGATGGTTTGGCGATCTGAGACACCAAGATCAAGATCAAAATTGTATTATTATTATGATGAGTAATGCAAAGGATTCGTATATAATTCAAGAATTGATACATTTAGTGATCCTAAATTGTCTTCTCTGAAGGTTTTTTGAAAATTTGTATCACTTGCCAAGCTCTACGATACCTCGACAAGACTAAAAGTTTGGATATTTAGGACTTGCTAAAAATAAGTTTTCCTGGGTTTAAAATGCCTGAAATAATTAAAAAACGGACATTTTCAGATCCATCGAACAGTCATATTGACCTGCAAAATAAAAGACGAATACTGATATTAAAATGAGGAAATTATTTGCGAGCCAAGTACAAATGTTTTTTTTTCCTGAATATTTTATAAATCGAAGAAGAAATTATCCTTCACTGTCCCTTTCTTCAAGAGATACATATGTTTATGACACTGTCACAGCAATTCCAAAAGACAAACTGAATGAAATCTTGAGACATTTTTCTAAATTTTCATCATAAATTGAAATTCATTTCAGAAAAAGAAGAAAACATTTCTTAACAATTTCTACATTAAAAAAATTATTAAATTATATCTGAAAATATACTAAAAGTTGATTGGTACCATGAACTCACCCTCCCAGAAATTTTTTTACATACCTCACAACAGAATTTTTTAAAATCAAGAGCACTTACAATTTTCCATCCAGAATAGCATAAAAAAATTTAGATTATTTTGATTATTATTCATTTGGTAGAGACAGGACAATTATAATGTTGTCCGACCTACCCTGTCACTGATGAAGAGGCAATAAACCTCGAAACATGTCTGCAGGTAGTCATTCCCAGCCAAGATAACCTTCTGTTTAATTACAGGACAAGCACTTGCAACTGGGTCTTCTTGGAAGAACGTTGCACAAATATCTGTCAGATGTAATTCAATGTCCGTCGTGGTATTAGCCAGGGAAGTAGTTGTTTTCTGACAGATGTTAGCCTTTTATTTTCCACTTGGTGGAAACGCTAAGAGAGAAGGGTACCCCGTATTCTTTCACAGGAAAACCAATTTTTGATAAGTCCTCCTTAAATCCAAACTTTTATTGTCATCGAGAAATAATAAGAACGTGGCAAGAATGACAAATTTTCAAAAAAATCCACTCTTACAGAGCCCTGATGATGAATTAAATATACTTCAAAACGTTGGCAATAAAAACAGTTTTTCTCCGATTTTATTGATCCATATCCAACCCAATCTCCAAAAAAGATAATTCAATACTTGGAATTGTAAATTCCAACGATTACCTACGAGTAGTTTGTTTTCCATGAAAATGATCTGTTTAATGGTTTCAATCGAATGATCGGAACAAGAACGCAATAAATATGGAAACGTAGTGAATGGAATTTGAAAACTGATGACTAAAACTGTCACTGGTATTTACGGGATGAGATGAAAAAGTTATGAAAATCTAAAAAAATACCTAATTTCCTAAATCAACTATATGAACATCCGGACTCTAAATCCTATATGGAGAATAAGTTCATTAAAAACACGGTACCTACACTGTATTAAAATATTGAAAAAATTAATCTTTCATTTCGCGGAAATGATAAAGCCCAGCAAAATACAATTCCTCATAATCATGTGAATTGAACAGATTTAATGTCGAATCATTAAAAGTATCTGTTAAGCCTCGGAAAACTACGTCAAATGAGTATGCAAGCAATAATCAATTGATTTTCCAACGTTCTCAATTACCATTCCATTGTAGGTACCTACCTAGGTAGGTGTACGATAATGTTAACTATGAAGGTAATTTTCTTGGCACTCCTACAAACGCAGATGTTAACCATACAACTTTTTCACGTACGTTAAAACCTTGATCTTCCAACGATGTGTACGAGAAAATCTAGAAAATTTCTTCGAAAAAGGGCCAACTGTTAGACCTGAACTGAACTCATGAGAAAAAGCAACCACATCTTTTGATAATTTAGTTGGGGAGAACATTAAAAACAAAAATTACCTACGTAGAGAAACTCCACGAATGAAACTCCCCACCGGGAAAGGAAAGCCACTAGAATATGACACCATCACCCTCAACTTTCGAAATAATTCTTTACTTCTTCCTCTAAAAATTTACTTTGATCAAAAATGGACTGGAAAGAAAAAGTATTCCAATCCGATTTTCTCCAATGCAGTCAGTACTCGCCATGTTTGATTCGCTATTTCTAACTACTTTCCGATAAGCATATATTTGAAGAAACAGTATCATAGACAAACAACACGAAAGTAGGTCCCATGTCACATCTGGGCGAGTGTGTCGTTTTTGTCATAGACAAGAGTTCCATGTTCTCTTCCAATACTCGATGTACTCGTCTCACAATTCAAAATTCACTCTGCGTCAGGTCTTCAGCTAAACTCAGCTCAGTCCAACTGCACATTCGGAACAAAAGTTCTATCTCTCTCTGTGAAAAACACGAGATTACATTCAATGTGTTTCGTCTTCTTTCAACACATCGCTTTCCAGCGTTTCCCTTTCACTCGAATAATTGGAGGGGATACCTTACCAAGATGGCCGACCAGCGCGATCCAATGACGAGAGAGTTTTCCCACTACTTGCGAGCGTAGTTACTACTACTCCGCCCACCGTTATCCGTATCGTTGGGGTCAATGCTATCATTTCAGCGGCGACTAGGTTTCTAGAGAGGATCGTGTTCCGAGTAGCTGCTGGTTTCGATTTCTGGTGTACGATGTTTTTTCAACTCTGCCAGCCATAACAGAAAGGAAATATTCGACCATTTCTTTGCAGTGAATTAAATATAATGGAAAATTGCCCTAACTTTATTTGATTTATCACCTACTGGTTTCTTCAGCTTTCGCAGTGTTCATTGAAACCATTTCTTCACTTTGTTGAACTAGACAAAATTGGGAATTGCTAGAAACTAATTTGTCGATAGAAAACTGTGTACATTATAAGGCACGTTTTTACCAACAATGGAACTTTTGTCGAACAAGAAAATTTGTTTGTACAGTTCTAAAAATGAAGAAAAAAATGCTTGTTTTTATTACAGCCAAAGTTTATTAGGAGCAGATTGATTATTACAGAAGCTTCCATTGGAGCTACACTATATTGACAAATAAAGCATAAGAAACAAAAGATTGAAATATTGATTATTTTCTAAAAAGTCTTTGTATGCTTTCAATTCACAAGACTACGGAAGGCACATGACCTATAGCAAGCACATACAACTCATAACTAAATAATAGTTAGTTTTTTTTATACATGCGTGAAGCTGCGTGCAACAAAACGCGAGTACAAAAAAGCTCTTTTCGAAAATGTATCATAACATTTTTTCTACGAGAGTTGTTACAAACTGTAGTGTTGACTGTTGTTTCTAATTAAGTATTAAATTTTCTTCTTATTATCAAATAATGAGCTCCGAGTGAAATGTGATGCAAAATAATAAAAATAATAATAACCGTCTTTATTATTTTCTTTCGCTAAAAGGACAATTCAATAAATTAACAATGTATTTCACAACAATGGCGAATAATCCTGAGGAGACCAATCGCTATTAATTGTTCTTCCACTCTACCTTAAACCCGCTGCGGCATTCATGAAATATTTTTTCAATTTTATTTGTCCAATAATAAGGAAGAAATGGTATAAAGTAAGGATTTCAAACTCAATAAATGACTTTTGAACTTCAGTCGATATCTCCTATATGTGCGAGATCCTTTGACGCCGTCTTATGCCATATACGAGTCATAGACAAGAGTTTTGAACTTTTTAAATCTTCCCTCCATATTGACATGTTAAAAAAAGGGCTATATAGTACGTCTGCGTAAGTAAAATTTAAAAATATAGCTTTCAATCTGGAGGAAATACTTCTGAGTGTAAATGACTCTCAACATTAAATAGGCACGTTGTAATAATTTGATGATATGATTCTCAAATTTCAAATCAGAGTCGAGCAAAACACCCAAACTTTTCGTACAGTCGACTATTTCGATATTAACATTGTTGATCTTTATGTTCACAGAACGAAAGTACGGTTGTTTTTTGAGCAGAATACAAGAGCTTTCGGCTCATTATTATTCATGATCAATCCGTGATTCGAAGCTGTTTGAGTAAAATCTGCAAGATCCTTATCCTTAGCACTTTCTACTACTTGATGTCGAAAGCTGTAATACAGTTGAGTGTCATCGGCATACATATGGATTTCACAATGCTGAAGGCTGTTCACAAAATTGATTGTATAGATAGCAAATAGCAGGGGCCCCAAAATACACCCTTGTGGAATACCTGATTGTACATCGAGATATTGAGAGTCGGTTCCGTCAATAGTCACCTTTTATATTCAATTTACTGATTGAATCAGTAAATAGCATTGTCAGAGAGATGTACTGTAAAATCGAATTAGATGAGAACTGTACAATTTCTCTCATTAGTTAATTTGTACAGCTATATCCTTTGTGAAAGCCTGATTGTATCGAGGGTAATATAGAGAAGTGATCAAGACGTTTTTTTCAGCTGTATATAGTGCCCTTTCCAAAATTTTTGAGAAAGTACGTAGAATACTGATTGGTCGGGGATTATTATATCCAAATGAGTTGCATATTTTAGGTATCAACTGCATTCCTCCATGCTGCTGAAAAAGCATTGTTCGGTAAAGCGAAGTTTACTATAAAATGGCCAAAATGGGTGATATAAGGTTACGAGGGTAACATAATCTTATATATCTGATGTTCAAAATTGTCACATCCTGCTGAATTCATTTTAATTTGGCGTCATTGATTTCTTTAAATGTAAAATTATTGTCCACCAGTTTGTGATCCCTGTAAAATGAAAATAATTCTTGAGGGGGTGTATTAACGAGAATTGATTGATCCCATCAGGATTCTTCAGATTATCCGGATTTTCCGAAGATTTCTGGGTTGAAAAAAGGTCTTCAACATTTCCTTCGAACTTCTTTGGCCGTATGTATGTACATATTATTGTTCAGTGGGAAAAAATATTTTTTTACGAATTTGTGCACCTTACACAATGTCGTTGAAAAATGTTTCTTCTACAACTGCAACAACAGGGTCAGCATTTTCCAAAAAATTTATTTTTCTGAAATCATTGTTACTCCAGATTGGGAATATTGAAAATACACTCAATCTCAACCACTTTTGTTGAAAACGAATATATTGTTGCATAATAGGTAGCAAATAGTAAGAGTGAATTCAAAGCACTGTAAATAACCAAAATTTTAGAATATAACGCGAAGCTTATCAAACAAATGATCCGAGTTCGATTTAGGCCATCGCGTTGGTCCTTCTTTTTTTAGACAAGAGTTACCTATTTATCCTGTTTTTTTTTTGTAAGGTGTGAATTATTGAATACTTGAATAGCTTATACATATATAGGTTACCTACTTACTGAGAGATAATTTTCTTATAGGTAATATTAAGTGTATATGTTGAATGAAAAATCGACCCTATTTTTTTCTGAGAGCTTCATTTGTGGAAAAAATCTAGTGTGTATTTCGAGCACAAAATGTCATTGCCGCTCTCCAAAGATTTGCTTTGCGTCGCGGTAACTTTTTATTGCCGAGCGATAATCTATCGTTTTGCACTCTAGGTTAGCAAAATAGCTATTTCTGTTTTGATGTATTTTTCAGGATTGAAAGTAATATTGTAAACTATATGCTATATATATGATAATTACAGTTTATTCAGAATGGGGAATTCTCCTCAATTTGGGTTATTGGAGCAAATGCAAGTTTGAACAAAATAAAGTTGAGTTTCATTCATGAGTTATTTTTTCACTGCCAAAAGTATTCAAATAAATTTTTCAAATGATGGGTTTTAAATTTTAAAGGGTTTTTAAAGTATGTTAGAAGAAGAAGTACCATAGTTAATATATCTATCTGTCTTTGTTAGGGATTAGGCACACAATACACAAAATGTCACAGAATGACTCGAACCACCGACCTATATTTTATAATACGTCTGTGCTCGGAACATTGTCATCTCTGTTTAACTTATTAACGTATCAGATTTGTTGTCCTTTCTTATCTGTGAAATTTGTAGCCGATGTTGCCAGATGGTGAAATAGAAACAAATATCTTTAAATTTTAAATGCCCAATTTTATTTTTCATTTTTAAGTACTTGAATCATTTTTTTAAAGAAAAATGTTGAAATGGTATATTTTAAATACAGTGTTTTATATACCTTTAATAGAAAATACTTGATTATCGTCTGCTGGAGAATTCCCCACGCCTTCATTACTGTACATCTTGTTATTATAAATTAACAGATTGTTTCTGATCTTCGGTGTGAAATAAATAAATCTAATGGATATTAGGTATTCCGTGTTCAAGTATATCGAACTCTTTCAATAAAAAATCAAAATCATGTAATTGTACAGAGAATATTGTGAGAGCCGAAAAATGTAGGAAGGAATTGTCGTATAGGTATTTCTGTATACCTATTTGCGTTCTAAATTGTAAAATACCGTCGCAGAAAGAAGCTTAAGAAAGACTTTAACTTTTGAAAGAATGTTCTGTAAAAGATGCACACATTTCTCAACGCTGTTGATAAAGCAATCTTATAAAAAATGTTCTTGCTTCTTTGGGAGATTGATTCTTTCCTTATTGAAACTGAAAATTAATTGCAAAAAAACAATTATCATTCCAAATACAAAGCAGTGTGATTAAGCATCTGACATAAAATTCGCCAACGGTAAACCAAAAGATCAATGGGTGATTCACCGTTAAGAAAAAAAAAACTTTATTTCCACTAGTAGCAGTAGAAAAATATTCAACTTATTTATTCCACCTCAGTTCCTTGCTGGTCAAAATCAAATACAAGAGAGACCAACTTAGAAAAAGACAGATGGCCTCATCGGAAAACCTGTACTCGCGCATGTAGGCGTAGCTATTCGAATGAAGAGAGGGGGCGATGTTATCGCACTTTTCTCAATACCCTAGAGCAAATGCAAACTTCACTTTCGAATCGTCTTTGGTTCTGTGACAAGATCTACGCCCGTATCGCGCTGTAAATGAACAAAAAAAAAAACACAAAAAGGAAATGTTATGCTATCGAGTGAATTCAGGTTGAAAAGAGTAAGTATTCTACAATTCTTTCAAATACAATAAAACGAATAACAATTATCTTGTTTTTATTTATGAAATAACCAACCTAGTCATACCTGTGATAAACTAGTTCGAGAAATTGATAAGAATTAACTCTCGAGTACCGAATTTTAGAGCCACAGTTGAATATTTTTGCAAGTATAAGGGGCGTTCAAATGTTTGGTATCTGAAACCTCATAGTGCAAGCCCTTTGATCGGTATTGAAATTTGGTTCTTGTTTAAAATTGGTATACTCTCCGCAGCAGACTTAAAAGAAACCCTCAAAAGTCTTTAGCTTGGACCTAGTACCAATTATTCAAATTATATGTTTTTTTATAAAAAAAAATCTTTTATTTTTGTTCTCAAGAATTGATCGAAGAGGCATTGCAAAGAACCAGAGAGGAATTCTTCACAATAACATAAAATTGAAAAACCTACTATTTTGTCACAACACCTTCAACTGCCATTTTTGGTCGCAAAAAACAAAAGAGCCACTGGAAAACGCCATAGAAAGATTTTTCACAATAAATATATATTTTTTTATACAAAAACTTATTTTTGTTTGCAAGAATTGATACATCCATGCAGAGTCAAAAAGGGATTCTTCACAATGATATAAAATTAACATACTATTTTTTCAAAATTACTCAACTTTTATTATTTTCGCAAGAATTAATTCAAGAGTCATTGAAAAACGCCATAGGATTCTTCACAATAATACAAAATCAAGGTAATACCATTTTCTCGTAATATAATTTATTTGAGAAAAAATCTACCACAAAGAAATTTTTCAAAATCTCGACTATTATCAACTACTTGCCTTTTCACCAATGTAGCATTCGAAGCAATGATTTTCAAAAACACAGTATAAGAAAAGATGATACTTTATCTTTTTCAATTTTTGAATGAGGTGTCTTTAAGAAAAACAACGGAAAAAATTTCAAATCGGATGGCCATAAATTGAATAAACATTCAACTTGTTTATATGACTCGACAATTCAACTTGTAGAGATTCGATTCTACATTTAACAGAATTTTTGACTGGATTTGGCTTGTAATATATCGAAAAACTTCGAAATTGTGTGCCGGAGAGTGTAAACTTGGTGAAATGAATAGGAAGTACCCTTCTCTCCAAGCGTTTCCACCGGGTGGGAAAATAAATGCAAAAATCTATCAGAAAACAACTGCTTCTCTGACTAATACCACGACGGACATTGAAATACATCTGACAGAAATTTGTGTAACGTTCTTCTAAGAAGACGATCAACTCAGTTGTGGGTCGTGGCTTCATCCGTGGGGACATATTAGTTGAACAGTTGATTAGTTTCATTTGGCAAGGACAAGACAATTTCAAAGTTGTACGAACTACCCTGGCACTGACGAGAGGCAAAACTTCGAATCATGCATGTCTACAGGTGGTCATTTCCAGCCAAACGAAGGAGAATCTTCTGTTCGATTACAAGGCAAGCACTTGTAATTGGGTCTACTTGGAAGAACGTTCCACAAGTATCTGTCAGATGTAGTTCAATGTCCGTCGTGGTATTGCCAGGGAAGTAGTTGTTTTCTGACAGATGTTTGCCTTTATTCTTCCGCTTGATGGAAACGCTTGGAAAGAAGGGTACTTTTCACTAGGATTTGGTTTATTGCACATGATTTTTGGGATTTTCCCCCATCAGTACAGAGTAGATAGACAGTTACAAACATAAATGAAGCACTTTGTTCATCAGCCAGATATCAGCCGAAAAAAAAATACATTATACCGATCAGCATTTTGGGCTTTAGCTTCTATATTTTCAATGTGAAGAAATCATATATTAGTCAACCCTTTCAAATACAAAATGTCAGACTTTCTAGCAAAATTACTTTTATGGCTACAAGCCGTCATAGATATTGGGTTGCATCGTCGCTTTTCTGTAAGTAAATTGAAAATTCTTTCCAATGTTCAAAAGTGGTCTCTCTACATGTGAACCAGGGGAGTTGTTTTATACAGACTTTTACATTCTTTGATTGTATATATTTAAAATAACACATTTCTACAAAATTGTTACTGAAATTGATTTATGTCTTTGATGTTGAAGATCAAGTAAATGAGTCGGAAAAAAAAGTCTCTTTCTATTGCTTCCACGACCAAAAAGACGTAATTCATACAAGCATACTTCAAAAGTAAAGCCAGGCAATGGGAAACACGTAACAACCAAAAATACAAGTGAAGAACCATGCTTTAAATACATTTTCTATTATCTACAATCACATTCTCATTATTGAAAAAGGTGATATTCATTCTAAATCGGAAAATTGTAGTTAGGGGAAATATTCAATCTTGACACTTTTAGTTTTATTCCAACAAATAATTTTACGACTCACATTTTTTCTTTGTAAAGTAACTGATCTTCGATATTGTGATAGTCCTGATCCATCAACGAATGAATTTATTCACGAAAACCGGCGTCAAAAAATGATAAATTGGCATAGTTTTTCTAGAATTTCTTTACCTTAATAAAATATTTCGATATTCACTATGAAAACGTGTTTGTAAAGTCAGTTATCAAATAAAAATGAATGAGACTCGTAATCTTCGGTGTAAACGAATTTAGTCCTGATGTGTTGGTTGTTCATTCACTGAATATTTGAGTGACGTAAAATCGACCTAGATGAGTAACACCTCACCAAAAATCGGTCAACTAGCTCAACAAGGACACCTACATAAAATTAATGCTCCATGATTAACGGTTAACTAGAATAAACTCTTCATTGAAAAGTTTGGATAACTTCGAATTCCGTTAAATTTTCTGTCAACTGTCAAAAAACTAATTCGAGACAGACGTTAATAAACTTGATTCGATCTAATATTAGGTCTTTATAGTCATAAAATTTGTTAATAGAATGACAGACAACTAACTGCTCATGAAAGTCGTAGGTAGCAAATGAACATTTCAATACAGGAAATGGAAATCTATATTAAAACGTGTTTCTCAATCGAAGTCGTAGAAAAAAAAAAATTCTTCCTCTGAAAGTCTTCATCTCTACCGAATTCTTTGTTCGTATGACGAAAGTGGAGACACATTCATTCCACTAAAAACAATCTTCATATGGATAAAGGAATATTTTTGCTTTGGTATATAACGAAAAATTCAAGAAATAAATAATTATTTTCATATTTTATTTGAAAACTTATAATGATTTCGAACAAAATTCACAATTTCAATTTGAATTAAGTTAGCTACCGACCATATTTGAAAACGATTTTTTTTGAATACATAGATAGATATATTTATTACAAAAAAAATCAAAAATATAATGCTCTCAATTTCACAAATCATACTCAATTGAGAGCATTACATTTTTGTTTTTTCTTATATCTTACATGTCTTCGAGACGAGAACTCTAGTACTCTATATTTATTACCTTATATGCCATTTTTACAAATGTGAGGTTCGTCAATAAAAAACAATACAATTTTTGTTAACACATTAAAACAATCTTTTGCAAACAGCCTAAGATAATCAGAAACTATATAGTTATCACGAAATTTTAAAAAATCCTCAAATTCTGTAATTTTGTGTAGAAAATATTGTTGACAAAATATTTTTGATAGAATATTTAATTTGAATTTTTTGAGAGGCAGAGTTTTCAAGTCTCTCGTCAGTAAGTTATATAAATGTGTACCAGCACAGTTTGGTGATTTCTTATATATGTTTCTGTATATGTTTGAATGGCTTCGCGTACAATAAGTATGCACATCTGAATACTTCATGAAGATGTCGATGTTTTTATGAACATGTACAAGAATCTTATGTAGGTAAATTCCTGTTAAAGTTAGGATCCTATATTTCTTGAAAGTATCTCTACAAGATTCTTGGTATTTGAGACCAAAAATGAGTCTTATCAATCTTTTTTGTAGTATGAAAATTCTTGTCCACTCTGTTGCTCTTCCCCAACATATTATGTTTGAACTAATTGCTGAATATCCCAATGCATAGTATACATTCAGTAAGTGGTGTTGTTCGAGGTAAGCTTTCAGAGAAAAAATTGCAAGTACGTCTTGTTGAGTTTTTTACTGATTTGTTCAATTTGATCTGACCAAGATAATTTTCAATCTACGAGGGTTCCTAAAAAACTTATTGTATATGATATATATGTTATCTATTTGAAAATTGTTATCTTCTACAGGAGATTTGTACCTATCATTAAAATGAACTAGTTTAGTTTTTTCTAGGTTGGGTATTAAATGGTTTATTTCACACCACAGTAAAAACTGTTGAATGACTGAGGTGATTTTTGAAAGAATCTCTTGGGGGGGTTCTACCGGTCACTATTTCAGTTGTATCGTCTGCATACATGAACACTTTACCGTCTTGAATGGAATCTGGTAAGTCATTTACGAAAAGAAGAAACAGTAGTGGACCAAGTACACTTCCTTGTAGTGTTCCTAACTCACTAGATAGTTTTTCAGAAAAACTGTTTTCTATTTTTACAAGCGTTTCTCTGTTTTCGGTTAATGAAATCAACCATTCACAAATCGAACCTCTGATGCCCAAAGCATAAAGTATTGTTTTCAAGAATGCAGGATCCAGGGTGTCAAATGCCCTCGAAAGATCGAAGAAAATTCCGGAAACATAGTAGTTTTAATTTAGTTGTTCATGTATGTACTGTACCACTTCTGAGGGGGCGCTTTCTATTGAATATCCCCCACGAAAACCATGCTGACATGGAGAAATTATATGGTAATGGTTTAAAAAAGACATTAGACGAACATACATAGCTTTTTCCAAAACCTTCGAAATTGGACTTATCACTGATATTCCCTATAGTTCTCGATTCGCTGAGGGTCACCTTTTTTAAAGATTGGGGTGGTTTTTGTTATTTTTAGGAGAGAAGGAAACTTTCCTAGCTCAACTGAATTATTGACAATTGAGGTTAGATAGGGACTTGAAATATAATTACACCCTTTGATCAGAGATCAATGCTAACAGATTTTTTGTTTTTCATATTTTTTATAATGTTTTGTATTTCAATTTCATTGAAAGGTAAGAAGTACATTGTGTTTGACACCATTTTACTAGTTGTACAAGTAATATTGTTTAACTGTATCTCTTTTTCAATTTTTGCTTTGGCAGATGTAGCAAAATATTTCAAAAATATATTAGCAATTTCTTTGTTATCTTCAATTATTTCATCATCGATAAGAATTGAAATATCTTCTGATTTTACATTATTTCTGTTCAATTTATTATTGATTATTTCCCACACTTTTTTCACCTAATTTTCAGAATTTTCAATTATATTGCCATAATATTCTTTTTTCTCTTTTTTCATAATTCGGTTAAGAGTTTTTGTCCGGTTCTCATAACTTTCATGAACAGTTGGATCAAGCGTAATTTTTTTGTACCAGTTAAGTTGTCTCACTCTCGCGCCTCTTCCTGTGTATCTTTAGACCACATGAAATTGTTGATTTTAATAGATAAACAACTTCAACAGAGAGTATTTATACAATTTGTTTTATAAGGTATTTCTTAACAAATGTTTTAATAAGATTAGTTTCATCTTGGATATTGGTCTCCCTATTTTTGCGTTTGAAAAAATCCAATTTCCATTAAAGGTTAAGTAGACCCTTATGTCAATTTTTGAATAAATTAATTCTGTTTTTATCAATTTATATGTTTGCTTATATTTCTTAGAGAATACAACCGATCTTGAAAAAAAAAAATTGTTTACATGAAATCATACTTATTTTAATTCTTCACTCGAGATGTTTTTTTATGAAAAAAAAGTTGCCAGTTGAAATATCAATCAGCTTCTATAAACGATTTCAAACACTGTAAATGCGTAAATGCATGAATTTCTATATTTCACACACCATCACAGACTATAGACCGTTGCATACTAGCATTTCAATGAGTCGTAATTGAAACAATTTCATTTTGATATAAACGACCTTTTAAATCAATTCCAGTATATGATGAATAAATATTTGTAATGAAAATGCCGGTCAGATCTGTTTTTGTTTATGGATATCATACTGAATTACAAACTACCCTCATTTCGAAATTTCGAATAAACAAATACGGGCTCCGCATCAATAACCCATGTCAGGTTATGAACACTTAACCCACAATCGTTTTCGTAAAAGAAAACTTTACAATTTACATGTTTTAAGAGTAGATTTTCGAACATATAAAAGTACCATCACCACTAAGTACGGAAAAACTCCAAATAGTTCCAAAAATCACTCTACCTATATCTGATATTTGAAACATGAATACTTGGTGACCATGACCACGACATTACTGTTACTAAGCTCACGAAACCACTTGGGTCAACTAGACTTGGCTTTCATAGCTGTGTGACTTTTTCTTCCAGGACTCCAATATCATCAGTAACGTTTTTTTCTTACGAAAACCATCTGAGCTACTTCACAGCCTGTCAACTCTTTATGATTTCAAAAGTCCTGAACTGTCTTGGAATAATACTCCAGGACCTAAACATACATTGCAGTTTCCATTATCCTTTCAAAATTAATAATTCGTCTCGTCGGTGATACCTCGCTCATTTATCTGAAACACTGCACAAAAACCACAGCTTTCCCCAAAAAAATATCGTCAATCACTCGATCAGAAGCTGTTGTACCATCCACACGTCATCTCAACCCATTGTCGTTAGCTTGCAAAGATTCTAGGGAAATTCAGAAATCACACTCTATACCAATTTCTTCATCTCAATTTATTTTTCATTTTGATTTCTGAACATTACAGAATCATTCCTATTGAACCTAAATACTGAAGAAAATGCAAATGGCTGTTCAAATTCGGATATAAAATCCTTCGCCAAATATACATATTCTCATTCAAAATTATAAAAGGAAGCTTGAGTCATATTGGTAATTTCTTCAACGATTCTGAATAGGTTTCAGGAAACAAAAAATTACAGGACTTGAAATAGAATAATTTGTAAATTTCACGAGTAGAAAATTGTTACAATTCGCTGCAAAAATTTTAGAGTTGTCAATGGAACTTGAAACTGCAACTCTGTTATGAGAACAGTGGACCTTTACTCGTGTGAAAAAACCAATAAGATTATTCTTGGCCTATTTTTTGAAGAATACTAACCTTTCTGTCTGAAAGGGGGAAAAACTAAAATCAATATGAGTGTAGGAGGTTGCATTATCTCCAAGCCTAATTAAAATAGATTTGTCAGCAAGTTTTCATAACTGAGGCAAATATAGTCTCCGAAACAAGAGAGATTTTTAAACATTTTCAACAATTTTTTTTTTTAGATAGGCAAATTTCCGTATAAAATACGCAACTGGCAAAATTGAATAAACGCAGTAACTTATCATGACAAATTGATTCATTGTCGTTCTTCACTTGTATACATTTCAGACTCTGAAAAGTTGAATTTTCGAAAAAATCATGCCCAGAAACGAATTTGAATTAACCCGAGAAATTCACAAATACTTCTGTGCTTGAAAGGCAAAAATATTGACTAATTTTGACCTCCTTGACACGATTGATGAAAAGGAACATAAACATAAACAATAAATGTTTCATTTCATCATATTATATGAATGACGCACTGGTGAAGATTCACTGGTTAAGCTCTAATATGTAATTGATGTTCATGGTGGAAAACAGAGATGAAACATACATAGTACTGACTATTCTACAAATATTGAAGTATGATTTTTCATTTTATGCTAGCACTAAGTAATGATCATACTAATTACAGCATTTCGAAAGATTTCTGAATTCTTACCAACAAACGAAGCAAATATAGCTTAATTGGGTATACTGCAATAGATTTGTTAACAAAGATATAACTATGAATATACACACACTAACTTCGTAGTCTTTACACAATATATCTTGTATTCAAACACATAGTAGTAACGTTCTAAAGGACATGATACAAATTGTTGGATTTCACACAAGTACTAAGTACATTTGAACTCATTAATTGTTGTTTGTCACAGACATAGATAAATGATAATTTCTAATAAAATTAAATTCAAAACTTGTTATTAATCTGCACACAAAAAAAAATTATCTCAGATTGACAAAACGCATTTCTTTGAAAATTCAAGTAAAACTCTTTTTTCAATTGAGCATATTTCTTTGAATCGAAACATCTGTTATTTTCAAGCCAAGGATATAATTTTATTGAAATATTTGCTCAATCCAAGAACACCATTATAAAATTAAAAATGTAATTTCTTCAGCTTGATATGGTTGATTTTTCGGAATGAATAAACCTAATTTATTGATTTAATGCTTCCTCTTTTTGATTTAAGAATATAAATATACATTTCTTCAAATTAAAAAACGGAAATACTTAAAGTTGATATTACTGACTCTTTTCAATTGAAAAAATATAAAATTTTATTTCAGTACTTCATTTTCTCAATAATAGTATATACATTTTGATTTCTTTCAATGAAAAAATTAAATGTCTTCAACTTCATACATTACATTTGAAGCTGAGATACTATTAAAATTGGATGGTAAAACCACAGTAAGTATTGCTAAATTGTGATTAAATTGTTGTAAAAAATTTCTCGAATTACCCTTATAGACGTCTAAAGGGCCATTATTCCGATAGTATGCTGAAGTGCAGGGTTTTGTTTCCATAGCCTTGTTCAGCAGTTAAAAACATGTTGAGTCCCACAAAAATTATAGAGATCTGAGGTGGATCCCAGATAGGTGCAGCAAATGTTCAATACATTTCTAACATTGTTGACTGACATCATTCTTCTAGGACCGGCCCTGACGGATTCCATAGGCTGTTGTGCAATTGGTGAGGGGGGTGAGGGGTGTAATGTCTGCTTTAGTATTGTAGTTAGAAGTGTTTTTCGGATCTCGCCGTTCGCAGGTTACAGGTCTCGTTGAGGTTAATGTGCTTATTGTGCCATTGTGCGTTTACATACATTCGGACTGGAGTTGGTATATTTCATATTAATTGTGAGAAACAGTTATGAAAACAAAAACATGGATATCCAAAAACTTCTGAAACTGTGCAACCTTGATGGAAGGATTAAGTACTTGTATCAAACTTCCTTGGTAGGTGAGTATTAAAAGATGACCGGCACAACCCCATGGATACTGGATTACAAAAGGTGGTAGGCTGTTTTACAGTTTTATAGAAAAGTTAATGGGTAAATAATTCATAGTACTTCGGCATTATACCTAACCAACAAATGTGAAGAAATAACTTTGCATCGATAGGTATAAAAAGTAGAGGAAAGTGTAGGTATGTACCTACATGGGAATAAGACGCACTTGCGTCAGTGTATTTTGATACTTCTATATTCTTGATTCAAAACTATAAATATGTATTTCTTTGAACACAAACATATTATTGAAAAGAAAATAAAATGTATTATGGGGATAATGAAGCCATTCTGTATAGAATCAAAATTATTCAGTGGTTAAAGAATTATTTTCATTTCTTGAGAAACTGTTGAAGTTAGAAAGCTAGAAAAATACCTCTTTTGAATCCTTAATTATTTAGATGAGCTCTACGTTTGAGAATTTAGGTATTCAAACTTTCATGAAGAACAAACATTTCTGAGAAACTATTGATGATTTCATTTGAATTTTGAATTTATTAAATAAGCATTATTTCAGATAACAAAGTAACTATCGAAGATTTGCCTTTCCTGAATGAGGAATATTTGAAGAAGTTAGCTAGTTTCCTCTCATAGGACAACGTAACAGGATCCTTCTACGGGATGAATAAGTGAAATAAAAATTGGTATCGATAGAATTGTTGTTACTTCTTCAAAACTGTTTCATCTTCATTAACTTGTCTATCATTTTAGATAGACATGGACTTTGAGAGGCTCTTCCCTGCATCGATTATGAACTTTTATGTAAAATAGGCACCATTTTACAACCCCATTATGCAATATAAGAAAATAACTGCAAGAGAAAAAGTGTTGGGAGTCTGATCGAAAAAATTGATTCCACCGAAAATACAGGTAATTTTATGTGTATTATTTATTCAGAGAAATTCACGCTCTATTGAAAGACATGATTTAGAGAACAATAGTGCATTTCTTCGTTTTATTTCAAAAGAAACAGTGTACCAGAAAATATTTTTAAATTATTTTTTCCGTAAACTTAATTGAACTAAACTTAATCAATTTTTCGGTTTGGAATTTTTGGGTTTTCAATTATTTCTAATTCCTTGTAATGTCAAGTTTGTCAATAGTAGGTAATAGGTGCAAATTTTTTTTAGACGTCAACTTCATCGAACAGATTTTGCTGCTGCCTCAACGATTCCACCTAGGGGCAAAGTGAAGCTGAATAATGAAACAGAAATTTTCTACTGTAGAATGCCAAGAAGCATTCTTGTACATGTTACGGTATATATACAGAGCAAGGAGGAAACATCTAGCTAAAATATATACAAGACTCGAGATATTTGAAAGACTAGAGACTCGAAAGTGGGACTGAAAAGACTCATAATCAAATCCAAGTGACTCAAAGACTCAATCAAGCCTAAGACTGAAAGACTGAGCCGATGACTGAAATACTGAGGTGGAGATTTATGGACAGAAAATTCTGTTTTTATTGAAGATCTTGATGTTTTTCTCATATTTTTGATCACATATCGATGCCCTAACTCGCAAACCAGTTGCTCCATTGATAAAACGTGGAGTTAGCGGGTTTGCGAATTAAGGCATCGATATGTAGAAAATTTTATTTGTGTTTATTTTTTTTTCTGGTGAAATAAGGTTTTTTTATTTTTTCTCAGTTCATATCCAAAGTTACTGATAATAAGGATTTTTGAATCATATGTTAGAATATTGTTAACCAAAGAATTGTTTTGATTCATGTAAGAATGATAATTATGTTGAATAAAACTTTTTTCATTGACCTTTTTGTTTCAATTATTTTCGTACGATGGAATTCATTATTTATAATTCATTGAATTAATTCATTGAATGTTTTTGTTGAAGGGAATGAACGAAAGATTCATTCTGATTAGTTAATATATTTGATTCCACAATATTACTCTATATATTCAAAGTTTTATAATAAATAATTCATATTTTCGGATCAATACCAATATTTAACATAATCTAAGTAATAGATATGTTGCCTCAAACGAGTAATTTTGTTAAAGAAAACGAACCTAAGTTTCATTCTGATCAATGTATATATTCAGATCAATAATATCCTTTCATCAAGTCGAAGTAACCATTGTGTAACTAAATAAACCGTTCCTCTTGAAGTGAATGAATGTAATCTTCATTACGAGAAATTCATAGTTTCAAATCAAGAAAATATCCATCTTCAATGGATATTTTTTGTTTCTACTTCAAAACAATTGTTTTATTGAAGTAAGTAAATAATTTTCTTACTATGAATTAATTATATTTTCCACTCGAGATATAAAATGTTTTCATATAAGCATATATTTGTTTTCAATTGAGAAATTTGTTGAGAAAATTAATTCTTTGAAACAAAACAACCATCTCTTTCGTTATATACAAACAAATTATTTACTTGAGTCAATGCAGTCATGCTTATTCCAAGAAATTATTTTTTTGTGTGTGCGCGTTCCGTGTGGTTGCAATCTTATTGAAAATTGGGGTAAACCGTTACATCATTAGGCAATTCTGCAATTGTGGTATAAATCAAAAAAAGTTATTTGAAATATGTTTCAGAATACACTCACTCTCTTGTGAAATTCACTAAGGACAAGAAAATTAGTATATCGAAATTGTTACTTCAACGGCTAGAGAAACTTCTTTCTGATCATATATTATTTAGAAGTGCAGACATATCCATTTTGAAAATATCGAAAAGATAAGCATGATACATTTCATTTTATATACAGAAAACAACAATCTAAATCGAAAAGTTTTGAATAAAAGCAGTACACAAGGTTTATGAATGGACAATTGAACATTAAACAATTTTTAACGATTCAAAAATACGGTTCCGCGCTGTCGACTCATCAATTCGTTATCAACTAAGACCTTGGAATAAATAATAAAGTAGTCAATGAAAATATTCCAAAGTGACAAGGAAGAGTGCTCACCACTTTCTCAGGAATTTTTCTAATATAGAGAGAGATCAATACTCTTGTCTGGTTTTCTATTTTGATTAACGTTTTTATTGTACCAGGAAATTAAACTAGAGTTGAAATACTTTCCTGTTCCTGCATTTTTGGAGAAATACAGGTCACAAGAAAGGGTAAATTGGATCACTACGAGTTGTTTTCCGCCGGAAGCTAAACCGTACGTGCACATGATTAATCACGAGTAATAAAAAATACAGCCGAAATGAGTGTATTTATTTATACCAGATGATCATATCATCGAAAATATCCATTTTGTACATGGCATTCATCTATTTTTCATTTGGTTATTTCGCCTGCCAAGTCTATTTAAAAATTATTTTTCAAAAATACTCAAACCCATCACGACCGTTTGCTTGCGCTCGAATTGAATATTAAATAACTTCAGTTATATAAGCAACTTCCGTGCTTTTCAATTCATTAATGAACAGCAAAGCCCGAATCAAATTATAACAGAAAATAAACCAGTGGAATGTTTCTAGAATGGATTCACTTGGTTTGTATTATAATTCATTGAAATAATCAGAATAATAGAAATTATATTTTATTTTATTTTTAAACTAACCCAAGCTTCGCGAATTTTTATAAGTGAAGAAAAATGAGCATACAATCTTCAACTGAAAGTTGTATGTATCTATCATCTGAAATTGGTCTTATATTCGCCCCTTACGAATTACAAAATATCTGTAACAATAAGAAAATTATATGCAAAATAAACTTTCATAGAAGACTGAAACGCGTCAATCTTTCAAATTAAATGGAACCATAGACTGATAACTTACATATCATTTTCAATATACTTAGTAAAGTATTGTAACGTGCGAGAGCCGGACCTCTATAGTACACCTGACCGCTTGTTTGGATAATCGACCTTGACTCACGATGAATGACATGATCACTCGCAAGGGCTCTAATCACATCAAAGAATGAACGAGAGCCATCCAAGAGCCATCTAGACGTTTCAAGTGTTTCAAACCTTTTCTCGGCGTTTCTAGAATACTGGAGATTGCAATTAGACACAGTTGGCTTAGTGATATGAGTTGTTCAAAATAAATTGGAAGTTATAATTATATGTGCATTATAATTTCAATATGGTTCAATAAAAAAACCCGTTAAAATGGATTGATCGTAATAGCCGTCATGTTCGCCTGACCTAATCACTCTGAATTTCTATTCCTGTCTATCAAACAGAAGGTTTTTAAAATCAATGGATAGATGGAGTCTAAGAGTAGTAGTAGAAGACATGCGAAAAGGAAATAACTCACGAAGGAAATACGACAAATGCCTTCAATATGATTTATGTATTGATGCTTTTTTCATGAATTTTGTTTTTTAATATTATCATCACAATTAATAATAGGGGTTTTTGTACAGATCATGTGGTTTTTTTCACATTTTGTGAACGCAGATCATCTAACCCCGATCACGAAAACTTGTATACAGAGTTACTTGAAAGATTCCTTTTGTTGAAAAGTGTAACATGTCTAGCAAACACTCCGTTTCAATCTCGTACAAAGACATTCGAGACTGCTTCAAATCTAATACTCTAAACAAAATTCTGCTGAAAAAATATCTAATACAATAGTACGTCGTATAAGGAATGAACATGTTTTGCTCGATGAAATACTATCGGAGGTGAAAAGATAGACTACTACTAATAGTAGTAATTCTGTCGAAAATTAACGACATCAAACTGACGGACTTGTGATGTTTACCTCAAAGCAATTTGATCGAGTTAAAAATTTCTGACCGAATTTTCGATAGTATTGTGAGCAAGGGTTGCATTTTTTCAAATAATTTAACAAAACAAGAAAGTAAAATAAGTTTCACTGTCGTAAATTCTTCAATACTTAGTCAGACTGACATTCGTGTTATATTTACTACGCAAAAAGATATATTCTAAATTGTTGTTTGGATTCGTGGTTGCCAATGACGACGTGGTGGTCATAGCAAGGAAACTGCGTACTATCAAGGGACACCGTTTTGATTGGCTTCATCGCAGGAAATTAGAGTTTTATTTAGTGAGTGAAATTATCATTATTTACGCACAGCTTTCAAGTAATCAATCCAATGTTTTGTGTGGACTCTTATATGATTTAAACTTTATTTTTCAGTTAATCATAATTCACAATCAAACCAATAACGTTCTCTAATCTACTACTCAATCGATCAACAATAAGGAAAGGCCAATTCGAATATCCGTCAAGACATTCCATGACCTTGTCCTATCACGTGGGTAAAAGTGGATATAATAAGTCCAAATACCAGACAAAAATTCCGACAAGACGCTGAAAACGAACCCGCATGCTCGAAGAGTCGCAGACCCGGCCCAATTATGATAATTACGTGAAATTGATGTTACGATTATTAAAGACGTGGAATTACTTAGAAACGAACATTTCTTATGCTTGGATGTTGACTCTTCCAGTATTTGTACAAAATACGTAGCGAGGAAGGAGACAAGTGAGAGATAATGAGAAAATTCCGCTATAATTCAAAATGCGAGCTAGCAGCAAAACTGAAAATAAGGGCTCACGATTATTTTCATAATTTTCTATTTACTGGATCGGGTAAATATAGTAACGCCTAGTGAATCGAGAACGAGAGAGATATATATACAGTGTGACCCATTTAAAATGGAACCACCCCTGTAGAATGTGCATTTTTCAATCAATCTCAATTTTTTTTTATTGAAATATTAAGCATGAAAAACTGTATCTTGACACTAACTTTCACAATTTTAGTTTCATTTCCAAGGCACCCTATGGTTTTTTTTTTGTCAAAAACGGCAAAAGTTTATTGGGCAATTTTTATTTTCAAATTCCCACTGGATTCGTAGTCGTTATAAATGAAAACTGTCAAATTTTAATTTAAAAATATTTGTTAACAACGAAGTTACAACAACTTCAATTTTGGAAACAAAGTATTTGTTTGTAATTTTTATTCAGATTATAGACATATTTGAGATCTGACAACACTGTCATCACCAAGTAGAACACCAGTGAATTTGTACAGTGAAAATCCGACGAAAAAATCAATAGAGGCCATATCGGGAGACCTAGCTGGCCATTCAGTTGCCTCCCTGCGTCCTATCCATTAATCAAGAATAGTATCATATAGATATGCCCGTACCAAATTTGGAGGAGATTCTTGTGTTAACCATATTTGTTCTGCCGGCAAATTGGGAGTGTTATAGTTAGGGAACAATCGTGAACTTCCTCCATCCAATGTGGATTTTGGTCTGACCAATACTTATAGTTGTGTCGGTTCAACAATATGTGATTCACAAACTTGACATTTTCGTTTAGATTTATTTATAACAACTTTACTGAACTCGATTCTATAATCAAAATCCTGTTCACTCAATTCTCGTAACAATTAATTTTATATGGAGGGAAATTTCGCAGTTTGCAAATTCTTTGAATGGAATATCGACTTATGATTCAAAGCCCTTGTGTGTTAAATTTATTGGATTTTTCACCACATCTAGCATGACAGTAGAATATTTTTTTACATTTGTAACGCTAACTGGTCTTCCACGTTTTGGTCGATGTTTTTGAACGTGAAAAGTTGTCCAAAGGTGTTTTGTTTTTGCAAGACAATGCCTCTGTACACATATCTGTGTTATGTTCACATTTCAATGTTGGTTTTTACAACTAATTTAACACAAAAACTAGTCTATGCAACTAGCATGTTTTGGCTATTATTTCACTTGCATTCAGTTTTGTTCTCTCAAATGCAGCTCATTACTCAATATCCTTTTTCATTAATAATCAGCACATGATCGTTGAACAAACAAATCAATTTGAATGTTATTATACTTCAGATTTCAACTTTTTTCACGCAAATACAATTTTTAGTGTGTTTACGTGAATCCCTACAAACATACATCGGAAAAAATATCTACCTAAGGAATGACCTGTGAACACCAAAGTTCGTGTTTTGATATAAAACATATTAAGGGTACTCATTAAAAAAACACATTCAAACCTATCATTATAATCGCATTATATTATGTCTGAAGTGGATGGAACACACAACAATAATAAAAAATACTAATTGATATTTGTATTTTCCTGATGGTTTCCCGAGAAATGTTAGTCATCTATTATAAATAATAAATGTTCCCTTCTCTCTCTCACTAGAAAATGCTGAAAGCCGTTAGAATCGCTTCAAGGCAACATACCGAGATAAAACATGTAATTAAGGCCGCTCTCTTTCAAGGTCAATGCCTTAAATTATTACAACTCGGAGGAAATGTTGTTAGGCTATATAAATAAACAGAGCCCAGTTATTCTGTAGGTATTAGGTGTCTGTTTATTATATATTGGTCTTATAACATTGTTAAATCTCATAATTATAACGTGTCTACTTCAATGTACATTAATAATGAAAAATGGATCAAGTAATCCAATATTCAGCACAAAACTTGCATAACAGGTATTTTTGTCGCCAAATATCCAATAAAAAACAACTATGGCCCCCTACGCCTGTTAAATTATAACTGATTCTTGGCAAAGTTTTGTACAAGAACTACTTTACAATGCTTTTAAAATATAGCTGAAATTATTTTCCAGTATAAATGGGGAAACATGTAATGAATGTTCTCTTGATTGACGACAGCAAATTATTATTGCTATTTGGCATGGAATCAAACGACAATGAAATTAATCGCCCCTGTTTCTTGCAAACGGTGCCTATCTTCCAAAGTTTTACATTCAATAAGAAGATTGGAGGTTGGAAAAAATATTCATGTCAAATTCATTCGTGTTATTCATCTTCGCGTCAATGCTATTTTTCCAACAGAACGTTTTATGTTCTCATTCTGGCCAATCACGTTATTTACACAAGGATAAATGAACTTCTGTTATCCATATTGACTGACATTAGTCGTTTTACAGCTTTGTTTTCAACTACCAGTAACGTACGTGTGTGAAGTTGGGTTTTCTTATTTTTGAAATGAATGAATTGTTCAACGATATAGACGCAGGTACTCACATTCACATACAGTGTGGGCCATTATGGCAAGAACATGTCAGTAAACTACTACTACCCTGGGTAATACCGTGACGGGCATTGAGTTATATCCAAGCAAATACCACATTGCAAGCACCTAGCACCTGTAACCAACTAGCACCATTTGATTTATTCGACTATTTGGTTACACGGTCTCGGGCTGGTAAAACGGGGTCTAGACTGCGTCACTCTGCGAGCAGAGCAAGAAGCTCTCCAGGTACCAGGTTTTATTGTATCTGAGCACAGAGTTTAAAGATCTACAGGAAGATGGTCTTTACAAACAGTAAACTGTAGTACACTATAGGAGGATAGGAGTAGAAAAAGAATTTCCCTGAAGAAATGAGAGCTCTGTGCTCAATTTGAAAAAAAAGAGCTCTTATTTCCAATAGGATTTACACCCAATAAAAGGAAATGCTACAAATAATTATCGAGTTCTGATTGCACTTTTACAAAATAACAATTTTTTTTTTAATATCAATAAAATACAGAATAAACAAAACATACATGGCACAACTATTACTAGTGAATATGAAACAAAATCAACTCAAGAGTTTATCACGTCTTTCAGTATGTTGTGATTTTTATCACAAAGATGAGAAATATTATTGAAGCTTTCACACAAAATATAAATTCATCATTATTCCAGTTTTAGTAGCAACATTGTAGAAAATATTTGATTGTCGGCTGTTTGATCTTTGAATAAGAAAACTAATTTGGTTCAATAGTACGGAGCAATCGATTTGGTTATGAATTAATTTATATAGAAATGTCACACTCGAAATTTGTCTGTGTCTTCCTAAAAGAAATCATTCCGAATCTATTCAGGAGAATTTGGTTATCCATTCCTCTAGATGGGTAAGTTCCTTCATCCACAAATATTTCATAAATTTTCTTTGAATACTCTCAATCCTGCTTGTACGATATTGGGTTGTGGGATAATAAATATACCATATTCAAGTTTACAATCGATGTTGTTCCTAAAATTTATACAATTTAGACATACTTGAGGATAAAGTGCCGATATGATTGTTGAAGCAGTCATACATGGAGTTACGTATTGCTTACTGGAATATGCCATACTATTGCATTTATACAAATTCAGATTGAGGCGATTTATCACATCATTCAATAATTTCATTCATGGACTGTTTCAAGTGGTCGCAGTCCTCGATAGGCCTATACAGTACTGAACAATTTCAGATTGTCGGAAAAATTAAGCTGGGACGTTTTATTTATTGATGTTGCCAAATCGTTAATGAATATCGGCAAGAAAAGAGGGCCAAAATTCGATCCTTATGGAACACCAGACGAGATTGAATATATCTGACTTGAAATCCATATTTTCGACGAACTGCTGCCTACCAAGGAGATAGTTTTCAAAAATATTCAATAATCTATCGGAAAATCTGACCACTTCTAGCTTGTTCACTATTACATGATGATCCATTAATCGAAGGCTTTCTGAAAATCTGAATAAATAACGTCGAATTAACATTTGTATAAACTTGATTATATAAAATAATTGGAAATAATATGGAGAAATTGCTCAGAATTGATAGGGCTCTATAATTTTGAATGATACTTTTGTCATTTTCAAAAAATTGGACATACCCTAGCAACTTTCTACCTAGTTGGAAACGTTGAAGACGACATGAATACCAGGGATTCAATTAGTAGGTACTCTCAATTCAATTTTATCTTTCAATAATTTCGGTTATTGTATAAAGATTTTCGACCTGATTTCCTTGAATTTATTATAATTATAATTTATTCTGAGGTTTTTATATTTCTTAAACAACTTCCCTTTGATTTTGTTGTTTTTCAGTAGAAACAACGTACTTATTGTTTGAATAACTCCAACATCGAACGTTTCATTTATAAATTGAAACGTTCGATAGGAAACGGTTCAAAATGTTTTTCATTACAAGACAGTCTATCAATGTAACTCTGAAAGGTATATTATTACCCATTCGCTTTTCTTTGATGCAGTCTCGCATTTACAAATTGGTTTTGCATTATTTTTTTCAACTCCAAATCCCTTTCATTTCCAAATATGTCTGAAATATAGTTACAAAATACTTTATTACAACTGAGAAACCGTTACGAGCCGACCACACATTTCCAAGAAGTCAGCTGATGTAAACAAGCAACTTCCAGCGTGAGTTGGATTACGTCACTATAGGAGCGATGTAGAAGCGTGTGCTTCTAGACTATCCGATAAACTATGTAGGTAATAGATGATTCTTGGCGTAGTAGATGCCACAGAAGTTATCCATGTTTTAAAGGACTATGTAAGTAATGTGATTTGAAGTTATAAACATTATTCAGTGAAGTAGGTAGGTACGCAGATTATTTTAGCAGAGTATTCGAGTTGTAGAATAATTAAGTTATATAGGAATATATAGGAATTTATTGTTGATTTTTAAGCTGTAAATAAACAAGTTCCAGCATGTATTTTGTTTGTCACGTGTTCATTAATGTTCTGTACTGATGAATTCTTCAACACAGTTAACATTGAAATAACAGGTTTAATTAAAATATGCAAGACTACGTAAGGAATTGAATAACATTTCGCAAGCTAAAGTTCGTTCATATTCGCAATTGTCATTTCCAACTATGTAGGTACAGATTAACTGCTGCCGATAAGAAATTTTAATAATAAATTAAAAAAAGAAGAACACCTCCAGAAAATCAAAACAACGCAATTCTGTCACACATCGTATGCTAGCGTCGAAAAAACTCTCCCGCTGAATAACAAACAACTCCTCGTTCATGAGACCTAGCCACAGGAAGCCGAACAATCCGCACTAATGGACAACTCGGAACAATTGAAGAAACATCCAATTAGCGCTGCATTCGGTTTACTGGTCCATTACAAGTTAATATTGAGAGGTCGATCAACAAACACTTCCTTCGTCGAAAGTAACTTTTACGGTAGCAATTCAATTAGGATCCCATAATAATTACCAAGAGATGGACTAAAAAATAATTACTAGTTTCATGAACGGTGGTACGAGTATACAGAGAGCATTTCAAAGTCGGTACTTTTCTTAATCATATTACACGCGCAAAGATTACGCTGCCTTGAATTGAACGGAAGAAAATTGAATCAAGTTTATAGGCCATCGAATTAAACGGTTTAAACTAGTAAACGTAACCGTACTGATTGGCTTTTAAAAATTGAGTATGGAGTAAAACATGATACGCAAGTTTCTATCTCGTTTTTTCATTTGTCATTTGCAATATTCTGGTTTCGAAATTAAATCAAGAAACAGTTCAGTTAAAGCGGGTCCAAAAAAGGAGAAGTTCTGTTATCCAGGAGGTTATCAACTAGTAATCGACTAGTTATCGTTCCGACAGATATGCATTTTCTCAAAATTTCAATAGAGCATAACACACCTTTATTTTAAAACATAACTTTGTGTACTTATACGTTATACACAAACTTTTTATCGGAACTTTTCAAAACATAGATATCTGACAATTCAAAATGTAGAGGTCTAAAATTATGAGCATGCTTACTGAAGTTCTATTGTACACGCTAAGAAAAATGTTGGTGCCTTTTTCGATTTCAGAATATTAGAAATAACAATGATTAGATTTCACACCGGAATTATAATATCCTATCAGGAGTAGTCAAAATTTGATATCATGGTGTTCTAGCATGTAATTCATATCACGATTTGTCAAAAGTGAATTCAGAAACAGAACTGAAAATATCTTTATTTGAATTCACATTGTGACCTTCAAATCATACTATTTATACGAATCAGGTGATCAGGTTTTATATTTTTCATGCGACTATCAAATTTCTGATATACTTCATTCAGATGAATATTTCCTCTTCAAGTTAATCCACTGAGGGCCAGTTTATCAATGTCGTGTTAGCGTACTTTGACTCCCGGTTAAATTTGACTCGTGGTTAGAATGAATATGACATTTGCTAAATGAAGGAATCGACTCACATTCTAACCATGAGTTAAATATAGCTCGAAGTTAAAGTACATTGAAAAACCGGCCCTGAGTAATGAAAGTGATGATTAGACTAGTGTTAGTTCTGATACACCTGGTAAGAATGTATATCCATGAATATCATTTCCTTAACGATTGAGCTGTGAATCAACATCAACAAAAAAATTACAAGATACACTGTTGTCGCCTCCACTATTCTATACTGTAATTCGAATAGAAAACAAAAAATACCTTAAAATACATGACATCTTCAGATCTGTCAGATATCATTCTGATTTCAAGTTGATAATTTATTTAATCTGATGTATTGTAAATCCCATATAATATCTCGTAGAAAGCTAAACGACGTGGTTGGTTGGTATAACTACTCCGTTGAGTGGTTCCAAGAAAGAAAATTGAATACATACGTTGTGCACGATATTCAGCATTTTGAGTTTGGAATTGAGATTCAATTTTGTTGAAATATTGTGTCATAACCCGCCTTCAGTTACCCTTTGATTATACAGATAACAACGCATAATGTTCAAATATAACTTTATTTTTGACAGCCACTTTACTCAAAAATATGCATTCGAACAATAAATAAATAGCCTTTTTATAACTGTGGCCATAAAATTATAATAAAGGACCCCGCACATTTCTCATGGGAAATGGCTTTCTGTGAATTTGGCTGAATTTTTGGTATGTTGCAAAGCCACGAAGCTCAAAAATTTGCAGTTTTCGAGATATGAAGCTTTGAAAATGGATTTTTTCCATTTTTTGGGGTATTAGCTCATTCATCGGAGAGCTCTCATTTCTTGATGGAATTGAATTTCAATATTTGATGCCTAGAACCCGACCGAGAAATGGTCTTCCTCGGTTATATTAGGCACCATTATCAAAAAAATACACTGCTCCACAGTGCCTATGGAATGAGGTACAAATTCCAAGATCTTCCAAACAACTTTCCATGTTCAGGATGACGCTATAATAATTTATACTTTCGGAAAATGACATATTTCGTATATTTTTTTGAAGAGAAACGATAGTCCAATAATATCTAATATGTTTTCCAAAATGTTCGTAACGAGACCCAGCGATCTGTAATTAGAGGAAATGGAAAAATCTTAATCATGTATCCTCAGAGATAACAATTTTTATCATTATTAATGTCATTTACATATTACATGTGATTTGTTTCTCACAAATCTCGATAATCTAACAATGAAGTACCAAGACATTTTCCTCAGAACGGCTCGAAATGGATAATAGCTCCTCACAGCCAAATGAATCCGCGAAAATGTCTGCATCTTTGACACGTGATAGTACTGTTCAAGTAGAATGGGGTAGTTCAGGTGTTGGGAGCAAACTATGAATGGAACTTTCGATATTTACACCAAAATTCTTGAAAACACTATATTTTTGTTTAAATGTTAAAGTTTACAAATATAAATAACCGTTTATTCATATGATTGCCTACAAAATGAATGAGTGGCTGAATCGAAAACAATACATCAGTAAGAACAACATTCATAATAATAACAATACTAATAATAAAGTAAAAGTAGCCATTGGAAATACAGTCAATTAGAAATCGCCAGGTTTTGATCATAACAAATTTTTGGCTGAAAACATTTATAAAAAGAGTTAGTATTTTCAAGAATTCAGGTGTAAATATTGTAACGATTTCGAGACCGGCCTCGAGACCGGCCCTGATCATCCAATTAACTCGAAATGTAAACATTGTTCTCCGCTGACAAACACATACATCACGTGGAAGAATCGCGAACCTTCTAACGAAAATTCTGGGGACATCTAAGAAGTCGCCCGAAAGGCTCGAATGGTCGAGAATTGTAAATACGAGTATTTAAGACACTGGGTATTAGATGGCGAGATAGTCAGAGACAGTCACAGAGAGTTACCAATCTAGTTCCAGAGTTCGCGGATAGAAAGTGTCAGTAAAGATAAAAATCGTGACTTGTGATATAAATTATTGTTTAAGACGTGTGTAAATAAATTACCAAAATTAGTTAAATGCAGTTTTACTACAATATCAGAAGTTCTATCAATAATTTGCTTCCAATACCTGAACTTTCCGTTTTATGTGAAAAGTACTATCAGGTGTCAAAGATGCAGACATTTTCACGGATTCGTTTGGCTGTGAGATGCTCTTATCCAATTCGAGCCATTCTGAGGAGAATGTCATGGCACCCCATTGTCAGATTATCGAGATTTGTGAGAAATAAATGACATCATATGTGAATGACATTAATAGTGATCACTATTGTTATCTCTGAGGATATATGATTAAGATTTCTCCGTTTTCCCCCCTTACAGCTCGCTGAGACTGTTAGAACATTTTGACAAACATATTAAATATTATTGAACATCAGATATATTTGGGATCAAATATTACGGCTTCTCTTCACAAAATTCCCGAAATATGCCATTTCCCGAAAATATAAATTATTCAAGTGTTATCTTGTAGCATGGAAAGATGTGAGGAAGATCTTGGAATTTGAACCTCGTTCCATAGACAGTGTAGAGCAGTGCAGGAAATTTTTTCGAAAACGGTGCCTAATATAACTGAGGAAGGCCATTTTTCAGTCGGGTTCTAGGCGCCTAGTAGTCGGATAACATCCCAACAAGAAATGAGAGCTCTCCAATGGATGAGCAAATAAAAAAAAATAAAAATGGAAAAAATCCATTTTCAAAGCTCCATATCTCGAAAACTGTCCATTTTTGAGCTTTGTGGCTCAAGCAAAATTCACGAAAAGCCATTTCACATAAAAAATGTGCGGGATCCTTTAATGATGATATCAGATCGGGACTGATAATTTTGTATAGTTTGTTGCCGTGGATACTTTATATATATACATTTCCAAAACGTCAAAATAATTTCTCATCACCATTTCCATTCTGTTATATGGCGATGTTTGGCAACCCTGTATATATTTCGTGGGCCATTTCCTGTGCCTACAACTCCAAACGCCACATGCCACCAAGTATAACTCTCCTATAAAAAATCATCAATAAATTGTAAAATTAAAAACATGACACTGTCTCAATCGTTAATATCAGAACAGAATTTTTGAAGTGGTATAGCAGGATGAATATTCAGAATAACACGCATGGGCTTCAAGCTGCAATTTTTGCTACTTCTCTTTGAAACCGCTGAGGCCAAAAGAGTAATCATTCTATGGTCGGTTTTTATGAATTTTTCAATCCCGTTAGATTAGCCATCCGCATATCGTGCGTCATGCCAATTCATCAGACCCCCGAAGCAGAAGTTTCACCCGGCAAGATTATTCCCATATCAAACCGCCCTGGGGCGGTACTTTACGGTATGATGAGTTTTCTAGACGAGTTAGTCCTATTACTGAAATTCTCTAATGGACCGAATTGCTTGAAACGGTTAGAGCCACAGATGAATATTGCAGAGTTCGAAACGAATTGATGGCATCGATTCAGTGATTTCTATTTCCAGTTGGTTTATGAAAATCTCTCATTTCCACGAATACAGTAATAAATCCTGAAGTTGTGCGAACAACATAAACTTCCATTTCCTCGATTCTAATTCAACTTCCTACAACAAAATATTCCAGATCATGTAATTTCTTAGCTGAGAATCCTCCTAAGACATTAACCATTCTAGATGGCAGGGCCATCATTCTAATGTTCCTTCCCAATCTCTATTAAAAATGTTCAATGGTCCTGGATACTGCAGACTCTAACTTACGACACTGGTATATCCCATAGGAAGGGTGGTGAAACCCATATTCTTTGCGACAGCCCAATCTGAGAAGTAAACATTTCCATGTCTAATGTTCGTATATTTTTTTCGACAGAAGTGAGAAATTTTCCTGTCACAGACGACACAGTAATATTCGGCAAGACTACGGTGCTACAAAGGAGGATAAACACAATGGACCAACCCGAGATTATTTATTATTCATACGTCACGGCCCTTGAATTAGTTTATTTTTCATGATGCCAAATTTTTGTACAACACTGGTTTGAAAAATATCTGCTAGATATGTTGTTCTTCTAAAATGCTTAGTCAATTGTGACATATGTGCACGACCGAGTTCTCGGGAAATTGTAAATACATATATGATCACAATCTTATAAATAGATTAACTGTTCATGGTACCGAAACATCGATATACTTTGCACTAAACAAAACCTTGGTTCTGATCATTTGTTCAAGGACTCAAAACGTGATAATTTTCTTCCATAAAATGATATTATCTCGGTTGCAACATTCTGATTTTAGGTAGCGTTCTCACTTTTCAGTTGTAGGAAAACCCAGAAAACCTAAAGCTCCAGCCAAATATCTTTAAATATAGTTATACATTTTATTTCTTCAAAGTAGCTTCATTTTATTTAACTTCCAATTTCAGGCTTCACCAAAATCCAGTACTTAAGCAGTTCAGGTTTGGTTCACATTATGTTGTAGTGCGAAATGTGCCTTAATGATCGCTGTGAGACTATCCGGGTTATTTATGAAAAAAAAAACAAATAGCAAGTTTTTTATATAGTCAGCCTTAAGTTACAAACATTTCGATAACTATGAAAAAAATCGAAGAAAATGGATATCCATTGTTCATTATAATGAGGAGTACCATAGAAAAGGGAATGGAGAGTGGCGAGATACAGATAGAGGTAGATAGTCGATGATTGAATGAAGAGGGAGGGTAGAAAAAAAAAACGGGAAAAGAAAGCGGGAGAAGAGAACGAGAATAGAGACAACGAGATGAAAAAGAGAAAGGAAATATAGGCATTGTTTTTCTGCAGGGCAGATTGAAATTTAAACCTCCTGTTATTTTGTGGCAAATTAAGTAATAATGAATTTTTCTGTCTTCTTTCGACCTTAAAAAAAACGGTGATTCAAAAGACTGCTCAAAAATGTGTAAGCAGTTGAAACATTCATTGAGAGATGTAACATGATTGGAAAAAAATCACGTTCAAACTCCCAATTTTTGTATATCAAAAGCCCTTGCAACAATCATCATGTTGAAATCGGCTCATTTTCCATATGGTAACTAATTACAGTCGAGTTCAATCTTTCCTCTGAACATTTCATCGTCCTATAGGATTACAGCTGTAGGATGTGTATGCTTCATAGTTCGTGTCATTTTCGCTTCGATATCAAATCAATCAACTACAACTCAAACAACTTTCACGCCTCTGTGAAAGATAAGCTTTCGAGCTTTCGAACACATCGCCAAATCCATAACATAAAGCAAACTCTTCGGACAAATAAAGAACATTGGATAAAACCAGACGAGTCTAGTCCGTTCGTATTTGTCAGAATGTTTACAGCAGCTGGGAATTTTATTTATAACGCGTACGCTACCGCATGGACTTAATAATAACATACTGCTTCTGTGGAAGGACGCATGTTCTAGGAATTCGAATTAAGAAAGAGTAATACTCCGTTTTCTCGGCAATACTCGGGGAAAATGGGAATTCGAAAACGACTAATGAATAAATAACAACCAAATATTATTCCAGAAGTATAAGGTATATACACGATTAATACATGAAATCTTGAATGTCTTGTAAAACTTCTGGGCTTACCAAAATATATTTAAAGAAAATACAAATGGTGCTCTTCAGATCGATATTCACTTTCATATCCAGTCATAAATATTCTTCAAAATTAAGTAAATAGAATAAATTCAATAAATCGTCATATCCATGTAGGTATACTTAATTGAAAAGAAAAATGTAATGTCCGATTAAATCGACATTTGAAGACAGTATATGGGGATATTCAAATATTTGGCATCTAATATGTGTGAATTCAAAATGATTGGTAAAATAGATAGGAAGTAAAATCTTCCAAATTAACACAAAAGAATATATGTATGTACTATATACCTACTAGATTAAGCCGACAAATGTTTCGACACACGGTGCCATCATCTGAGCATAGTTGTCCATTTACGTGACTAACAGTATGCCTTTCAATTTATATTTTTTCTGGCACTATTTGATGAAGGGTGTTAAAACAAACGGCAAATTCACATTGCAATTTTTTGCAATTATACATGGGTAGTTTCAGATTTACCATCTATTATTAAATAGGCGGATTATTAAATTTTCGGGAAATTATAATAGAGTTCTTTCCACAATAATATTTTATATAATTCGATATCTCACAACTTCAAATATTTCACAAAAACTAATAAATAAACAAGGAAAAAATATGTTTATCAATTAGATGAGAATACGAGATACAATAATATCCAGAATACAGTGTAATTACATTTCAATTATTTTATTAGAATACTCAATACCAAAACGAAAAGTTCCGTCCCTGAAATGACATATTAAGGGAACGTATTCCTATCAATTAATCGAAAATAGAAAAATCGATTGTCATCAACCTTCATATTGAACTTAATATGGCTTTATGACGAATGAAATATACTTTTGTTAGAAGATTATCAAGAGCGTCCAATATAAATGTATTCAGATTTAATTCTACCGTATTGATCTCATACACTATACAATCATATAATTTGTGAATATAATTAATGACTAGTAGAATGAACGTAGAAAATTAATATTTCATTACAGCTAACCGGAAGGAAATAAAAAATCCATATTACATTGTAGGTTTCTTAATGAAACACGCAGTTGAAATGCACATTTTTTCAGGTTGGGATTACTCAACACTTTACTTGCTCAGTTCTGGAATCAAAAAATTAGTGAGATTCATTAATTCATATCGAAAGAATTGTTGTACAGTTGACTTGTCTAACCAGCATAAAGTATGGAGTTCCACAAGGATCAGTGCTTGTCCCAATACTCTTTCTTCTTTACATAAATGATACAACAATTGTAGACTTAAGAGGAAAATTCACCTCATTCGCGAATATTTCGGCACAGCAAAAAATAAAAATTACTAGCAAAGTAATATAAAAATTGATATAAAAAAAATTTAATCTTATGTAATTCCAACGAAGTATCCTTGAATATATCTAAGACTAGCATAATCAGTTTTTGATGCGATCTAGATGCCATACATCTGAATGAAGATACGTTGATCAAACATCAGATATAATCCAATTTTCTGGGAAGTGATGATCGATTGTGAATTGAGATTCAAGGATCACATCAAAAATCTCAATATGAAATTGTCGTCTGGCTGTTATGCAGTGAGAGTATTTCATCGAAAGAACTGGGGATAAACAGTTATTATACCACTCGATAGTGGAATCAAAAATTGCAGAATATAGAATAACGTACCTAGTCATATTCGAATATTTAGTTATTATCAAAATTTTAGAAAGATACTGCAAGACTTTCTTATTAATAAAACCTATTTCTGGTAGAATTTTACAATGATAACTTAAGAATTATTAAATTATTGTAATTATATTTTCATGTATCGTAAGAATGTTGATGTAATATATTTTACTTATTTTTGTTTTTACTAGTAATAATAATATCAGCACAAGCTCCGACAGATCTGGTCATCTGAACTTTTGGGGAAGAACAAACTTGCTACAACTAATATACATGCCATTCCGATTTTACTTCACTCCTTTGACCTTTGAAGTAATGAAATGGGACTCAAGAAGAGCTGCGACAACTCCATGTAAAAACTCGCAAAATGATGCATCTATATCAGAGCTTGCATCCTAAATCGTCTGTTCCACTGTTTTACTTCTCAGACTACAAGAAGGGCCGTGAACTTTTAAGCTACAAAACAGAATGGTACCAGATGGAGCCTGTAAAGTCATCAGTTCAGATCCCTTTCTCTGCTCAGTATGTGATCATGAAAAAACAGTGATTGGAGCATTTCCTTTCAAGGCAGCAACCCTTGCAGCCGATGAACTCGGTCTCGTATTCAACACTTAACGGACTAACCCGTTCAGCAAAAAGCTCACGTCAAATCTGCGAAAAGTGAGAGGCTCTTACAGTTACATATAAGGATAAGCCAATGCATGGGGTCGTCTTCAAGAACATTGAAGAACTTGGCTTATCCGGAAACCTGACCTTCGCTTTTATCAGGTCAAGAGGGCTGAAGTCGGATACCGAGGGATTCATAATGGCCTGCCAAGATGGTGTCTTCAACACCCCCGTCTACCGTAGTCGCGTGATGGGTATAGAGGTACACTGACACTAGATGCAGAGCATATCAAGGAGCAGCTGAGGCCATAATAAATTTGCTGTCAGCCTGTCCATCAGCTTATGCGGTCTCAGCCACAAGCATAACACGGAGCTACGAGTGTTGTACTAGGTACCCTACGACACCCGTGGGATAGGTATTGACGAGACACCGGTGTTGCTTTATGCTCCGGGGGATATCGAGTCCGTTGTGGAGAATGAGAAGTGCCGAATCTATTCGAACTATACTCATTCCTCACCCCGAGAAAATACAAGCCAATAAGCCTGATGTAGTCCTCCTCGACCATCAAAGTAGGACAATTTTCGTCATAGAATTTTTGGATCCTGGCGAAACGAAAATCGTCCGAAAAGGATAGTGAAAACGGACAAAATATCGGGATGTATTCTATTATTTAATCTCCGCAGGCTTTACCCAAACCATTCTGTTAAAATGATGGACACACTGCTCTCAAACTTAAAAATCATACCAACGCGCCCTCCGGATGTATCGGGGCTCCGGAGAAAGGGACTGACTGGTAAATTTCTGATGGAAAAAATAATAATAATAGTCCTTCAGACAGTAAAACATGTTATCTATGTATCTATCTATTAGACTCGCCCTGTTTCAGATAAACGAATTGTACTTAATATCTGGTTTAATAATATTTTGTCAAGAAATAAAACCTTCTTCAGATGTAGTTCAATGTTCGTTGTGGCATTAGTGATGATATTGTATTCTGTCAGACATTCATTTGCCTCATAGTTTCCACATCGTGTGTAGAGAGTTCGACGAGGTAGATTTTAAACATGGTTGAAGCGCTTCATCATGGGCATTTAAATGATTACAGCTTTTGAGGATTGTGTAGATTTCCAATATCCAAAATATTTCTGTCATTGTCCGGACTATATTTTCGAAAAGACCGTAAGTTAATTTTCTTACAAAACCCAATGCCAAATGCGCCACTCTCGCGTACCTATATATTAAATTTACCGTAGCAGAAGAGGCACAAAATGAAAATGTATGACGATTCGCACGAAGTTACGCTGTGTTCATTTCTGGGTTATTCTTCGGGAGACATATACCTACAATATTATACATAGCGAAGAAGCGGAGAAACAACCTACTTCATAAATTCAAATTGTTTTGAGGGTACTTCATCTGAAACGTATACACAGCCAATCTATTTTGATGCGGGTATTTCATCCGCATCCGTAGAGCGAATGAAGTTATTCATTCTCTGGAAATCAACCTCTCCAAACCAAAACGCTAATTCGGAATGCAGAGTATGCCTGACCAGAATATCTAAAATATAGTCTGCACTCTGCAGATGAGTTACGATAGCAATTAATCAGAATATACATGATTGATAATACATAGATTCATTTATTTTTCACAGCGATGACAGCAGAAACATACAGTTTACAAGTCAGTTCCTAAGAACATCTGAGATATCCATAGAGAAAGGATACTGTTCACATACTGACGTTGTATAATACTGAAAAAATTTACAAACTTTGGTAACTAGAAAATGTAATCTTAGAAGGAAGGTAGTAAGTAAGTATAGCAATAATATCTGTATGAATACACATGAATATACCTTTTCGACAAAGTTAAAACTAATTGAACAACATTTATCAAGAATAAATAATATTTTATTCGTGGATTTTATTACAACAATGATGCCTCGTAGACAAAAAGACGCTGAAGAAAGAAATGTTTGATTGTCACGGCTATACTCATAAAACAAACGTTTCTAACGATATATTATGAACTTGATTGAACGTTCTTGATGGTTACAGAGCAGTAAAAAAATAACTCATTGTTTCAGTACATTATTTTGACCGTAACTCTTTACTATAACGGTAATGAAACAAATTTTTTAATAGAAAGCACACAATGGTTACCCATTAATATTATTTTATGGTAGCGATCACGTCGTACGGGACCATAGCACAAACCACAAAAACTAATATTTCTTTCTCGTGTCAAGAAACATTTCAAACCACATCACAACCCACACCAGTGACTCGTAGGGATAACAAAGCTCAGATTTTATTTTATATTTTATATTCGCATGTTTGAGGTTTGGTATCCATGCATAATTATGTTGAAGCCCTTTTATTCAGATGAGTCATCTATTTATTTAATGATATATTGACTTTTTCTTTTGCAGCTCTTGAAAAGAAACGTGGACATAGAATACCATTAGTTTTAGTTTATCACAAATTAGGATCATATCATTCAACATCAAATTTTGCATGTTTCAAAAATGGCTCCGCCTTTAGGTAAAAAACTGAAATAAAACCCCCAACAAATATTTCGGTTATCACTTATTAACATTATTACGTTCTCGTCCGCTCAGTCGAATTCGAAACTTGCCGAACGCGATGAGCAAATTACATATTATAGCAGGGATACATAATCAAATTATATAAATGCCAACTCACTATACATACGAAATTTTTTCATTAAAGTAGGTATGTTGATAGGTGCACTGCTATTAATATATCGCCTTGTCATTTGGCGGAACAAACGAGTCGAACGAAAAAAAATCAAGAAATAGTATGGAATGAACCAACATTTTTAAACTTAAATTTTTTTCAAACAATTGACTTTGTAATGAAGAGGCTGTTTTGCTGCGTTTAACCATATAATAAAACCTTAAACTTACCTTCATAATAACGTCGAAAACATAAATTGAAATTGAACTGAATATTTCTTATGCGTCGTTAACAGCCTTTACTGAACACGGATGTTTGGAAAATGCAACGCCATGGAAAAACATTGTTTCTTCTTCTGCAAAAATGGAACACCAACAAAGAAATACAAATTGATCAGATGTTCGAAGTGACGTCCTCAATTGTTTTCAGAACACAACTTTCCCCTGTTGTAGCAACCTGAGTGCCTATTCTCTTTGGAGACTGACGGTGTTCAACGTCTGACACTATTGGCGTATTATGGAGGACTTCGATATTGGCAAGGGCTTCAATGTAATCACATTCTTTTTAATAGGGCCAGAGAAAAAAGTCCCATTGTGATAAGATCTGGCGACCAAGCAGTCCTTTTAACACTCGTACTACTCGACGTTTTCATGATGAAAATGTATAAATATTGTATATGGTTGAACTGAGAAAGACAGCCTCGATCATAATTTACATTGAAAGATATGTCAATTCATTTGAAAAAAAAAGTTGACATGAAAATCTTTGATAGGTGACAACATGTATATAATTGAGATGAGGCACTCAATGGCTTTCACTATACCATTGAAAAAATATAAAAGAGACGTTATTGTTTTTCCTACAAATAAGAAATTTACAAGGCCGCGATTACTTGGCTGAATCAGGAAGAAAATTGAAGTAACAACAAATCCCAGCGAAATATTATACCGAAAATTCAAATCCATTTCTACATAGGAGTTTATTCAATCCAAGAGCAGTACCATTGTTCTCTGGCAATAATAAGCAAACAGACTAATATTCTTCTGTAGCGTTGCTGAAACGTTATTACGTTACCAAACAACTTTTATTACATGACGAAAACGTGGCCTGCTAAAGGAAACACGATCTGCTACGTTGCACGACAAGTACACGAGATTCCTTGGCAACGGTGCGACGCCTCCCAAACTCAAACCCCGAACGATGTTAGCTGTTGCCATATCGTTGGCATTTACCTAGATTTAAAGAAGCCATACGTTATCAAACAAACGGCTTTCAAAGCACAGGTATTATTTATATAATGGTCAGATAATCAGAAAACGTAAAAGAGCTAGTAATCGATTCAGACCCGGATTATGAATTTTTCCGCTTTAAGCAGCCATTATCGCTGCCGCTGAGAAAATCATTTTTAATGGATATTGGGAGGTATTTCAGTTCCATAATCAGAATTTGCCGCTACAGATAGATAGATATTTTATTCATCTTTAAGATCGCAATAGTGATATCAGACAAGTCAAAAAATAAAATATATATAAAGGTAAAACATTTCTAGGGACATTCAAATACAAAAAAATATTAAAATTATTCAACAAAGTAAAATCACTGTCATTTCTGTAAATCGGAACTATAAGACACTATGTCCACTTTTTTGAGAAAATGAGTTTTATATGAATCCATATCTACCTTTCAATACCCTTTCTAGATATATATAACACTTTCTCCTGGCTCCACTAAAACATAAAAATTAAGAGATAATTTGTAAAGTTGATGCACACAAATACAGAAGCAATCAAATGGTTTTTGGCCTGTTACCACACTTTTTGTTTATGTGACATAGTGTCTTATAGTTCCGATGTACAGAAATATTCACTATAAAAACTTCCTTCGAAGAGAAATATTTTCAGTTTTTATTTGAATGCTTTTATATCTTTGAATAAATTATTATAGAGTTTAATGCCTATAAAAGCGGCAAATCTCAAAAGTACTTTTTTCTATGTGCGCTAGCGCTGAGAAAATGATTTCTAGTGAGGATTGTTTGCGGGGTATTTGAATTCCATAATAAAAATTGGCCGATCGCTGAGATTTGCCGCTTTCTTTTTCTATGAGCGCTAGAGCTGGAAAATAATCCCATAATCAGAATTGGCCGCTCCCTGAAATTTGCCCCTTATATATCTCAAATCAAATCCATTATTGGAATTTGCCGCTCCCTGAGATTTGCTGCTTCAAGCGACTGCTTAACCCGCTTAATAGGTAATCTGGGCCTGAATCTATTGATATAATTAAAATTGTACTAGCATGATTTTATCAACGATTCGAAAAAGTTTGGCGTACCTCCTGATCAACTCAAGTAACAAGATTTTACAGTTGCTGTGATCGGTTGCGAATTCAGATTGTTTTACCAAGTTAGTGATCGTATTCAGTCGGGTGTTAGAACAAGTCTAACAGTGGCCTTTAGGTTGAATCAGTTTAACTTAATAAAATGCCAAACGGTCAAGAGCTGCTATAGGGCCCTTTTGAGACATTCCTGGAAAGGAAGAGATTCTGTTCCAATATTTCATGTTTTATAGGCAATTTTCTAACATTACGACTGCTTCCGTAAATTATATACTATTTCAAATGTATTGGCACCTCGGAAAAATTACCTCGTCTCATAACTTACATGTTTGACTAAAAAACAAACTTTTTAACATAATTGCTTTTCAAACAAAGATGTTAAAACATCCTTTTGAAGGTCCCTAACTAACATAAAGATAATGCTGATAATGAGAACTGAAAAGAAAGCACGTTAGGTGTCAGTTGTAAACACATATTAAAGAACTGTTTGCCATCTCTAATTCAAACGATGACGATTGTAAACCTTGATAACAAAATTTGTGATAAGAAAGATTCATGCATGTCGCAAATAATGTTGGGAATCCATAACAGATTGTTCCACTTCAATGAATTGGAAATGAATGAAATGAAATGAATTGGCATAACTATAGAGACAGGTTTCCTCATTATACCTGCTCAATACTTTTCGAAATTGTGGCATTAAAATGAAAGCAATTCAATTTGCGATGACGTTCAAATGGTATGTTGAAACTAGGTATTAGGTACCTATTGAAAATATTTATATGCTCTCAACATCACCGAAAAAATAATTCCGGAGATGATGTGGAAAACGGATATCTTTTATAGTAAACGTGCGCTATTAAAAAAGTATGAAGAAAAATGTGATTATTGAAAATAATAAAGATAATCAAAGCAATAGTCGGTTATTTAGACATGCAGGGTGCTTTAGGGCCTCTTACTTATTTTTAGAATCATATTCCAGGCCCGTCGATTAGTTTTTATCCTGGGGAAAGAAAGGTACATAGTATCGAAATTCATTATAAATTGTCTGTTGGCTAGTGCTACTGCTATAGCGATCTTTACGAAAGAAAAATACAGTCGTGGTGAGTTCCTCAATTAACGCTACGATTCGACACCATTTGGCAACATCGCCGCCCGGTGCACCCTTCGTGAGCCCGGGATCGAACGAACCACGTGACAAAACGCTGAACCAGCGAGCAGCGAGCGAGATCAGCAACCAAAGGTCGAAAAGCCCGAGTGGGGGTCGGTCGTGTTCCATTTTTTGCAGGCGACCACAAGATTTTCAAAGAAAACGCCGTGTATTTTCTCTGCGTGCAGCGTCAGCGTTCGTTCCGATTTACAACTTGCACTTTTAGTGGCTTCAAGCCTGCAAATACTCGACATGGAGATTCAAGCTGCTTTAAAATGACAAAAAACGAATAGGGTGAATGTGAATGTAGGCAAGTATGAGGCAACAGAATAAACGCACAAAAAACTGACATTCCTTTTCCGGATAGACAAAAATATTTTTCTTTTTAGGCCCACGAAAGGAAACCTGAATATTTATGAAAACCAACATAAAATATGCGGCGGAAGGATAGATATTCTCCCGCCCCTCTGATATCGACCCTTATTAAGTATTCTGAATTTCAAGAACGTAATTTGAAACGCTCTCAGAATAACGAAAATCACATACCAAGTTACTTGGAAAATAGATCCTTTGTTGTGAAGTACTGTGGGAACACCTCAGAAAAGTTTCATGCAAATTCGGGAGTACCGCAGGGATCCAATCTAGGACCACTACTGTTTGTTCTGTTTACTAACGATCTATCGTCATTCATTATTCAGAATGCCTACTCTTTGCTTAAAATATATGAGCGCATACAAACAGTGCGGGACTCTGTAATGCTACAAAAAAACATCAATAGTATTTTAGAGTAGAGTTATAACAACAATTAATTTTTTGATGTAGAAGAATGCTATCATTAAACAATAACTCATTTGAAAAGTGACATCAACTTTGAATATCGGATGGACAATGAGGTTATGGCACGGAAAACTGAGGTGAGGGATTTGGGAGTATCTTACAACAATGTTTTCTCATTCAGCAATTATATTTCAAAAATAGATTTTTTTTTTGTTCAGAGTTTAGGGTTTAGTTAGGGATTCAAAACGTATATTGGGATTTTTAATGTAGATTTTTTGTGAATTTCATTAACTTGAAAGAAATAAATATAATCACCGTTTCATCTGAAAAGTAGACCAAATTTTAACGGTTCACTACACTACCATTTTTCAACATTAAATTTTACAATTTGGACCTGAAAAAACTCTGTTGCCTCAGTTTTGATAGATTTTGTAGCGATATTTCGTTTTTTTTATACCAGAATGCAAAATGTAGTACTTATTTATCTTTTTAAAAACTTTAATTTTTTGATATCTGGTTTGTTGGAGAATAAAGCAGTTATTGTGTTAATTTTTTTAGAAAGATTTGTCAGTAAAAGAGTAGATGAGTACGTAAAAATATATAAACGAAAATAAAACGTCAAATATTAATCAGCTAAGTAGATTACAAACGGAATAAAAAATAGACTGGATCGTCCAGTTTGCTGATGATGTTGAGGACAACTTCACGAATGTTATTCTTCTTCATTTGAACTTACGATAATGATGTTATTTATGTACACACTGATCATCATTGATTATAAAAGATATAATAACACTATTCTTAAGTTGCAACATACAATATTCTAAATAAAAGGCAATTATTGATATCTAATAAAATAACATTTCCTTTATCCTGCAAATAATAATCCTGAGACTTAAGTTTAATGAGGAAAATGTATAGGTTATAATAAAATAACTGATTAGAAAATATTACAATAAAACTGTTTTGTTGAATTGATATAACATAACTACCTATATCCAGAGAAGAGTTAGATTATTCTTCTTGAATTTCTTGGAAGTTTGAATCCATTTCGAGTAGGTAGTGATAGGCATTCAATAAGAAACAAATTGGTGATATGAAAGAAATTTAGATAACCAAATCCCCAGTTAGAATAGAAGTTTCTGTTGAACAACTTGCTCGATGACTTCATTATAAAAAACAAAGGTACAAACATTGATCTCTATTGAAGAATACTATATATGGTATAATAAATGACTGTGCTTATGCGATGATGTTAAGTCACAAACAAGCTCGATATTGATACTTTTAAAAATGCCTGAAAAAAGAGTAATTGTAATCGCGAGATGAGCCAAATTGTGTTGCAGTATGAAAAGGCCCAAGTACAAGTAAATGCCCATTGTTTATGTATGCGCTAAGCGTCAGTTTATAGCTTCTTTTCGAAAGCTCAGTTCAATTAGGAGAATAATACTACGCGACAGTGACAGTAAACCAGGAGAGTAAACTAAGAACTAGGTAAATAAATATTTGCTTTGCAACCCTATCGCGATAAAAATGTATATTACCATCTGTTATATTATTGAAATAAATTAATTTCATTTCAGAGCTAATGAATGATAAAAAGACAGGAAGAGAAATCATAGACTTTCTGCAAAAATCGATATACCTATTCTGATTTTTGTCAATTTATTGTTTACATTGCAATATATAACAGTACTCTCTCGTGCGAAATCTTCAAGATTAAACCACACCATGCTTCAATTTGAAGGCTCTTGTACAATCTGTATCATAATACACTATTATTCGCCATTGGATAATGAATCCCAACCTGGATTATGACTGCCTTTTATTTTCATTTGTTGATAAAGTTTCGAAATAAATTTCCATCTGTTTGAAGTATATGATCGATAAGCTCTTGGAAGAGAATATCATCAACATAATCTCATAAACATGTTATAAACAATTTCTTGCAAGCAAATTCGGTTAAAATACACGCAACAAAATTTCAAGTCAAGACGTTCCTCGTTAGATTCTAGAAATATTATATTTGCAAACCAACCGAGCGGAAATGGGATGAAATGAGCCGAATAACTTAGCATCCAAACTCAAATCATTCTAGGAATCCCGAAGCGACGGCATTTTTGCAAGCTTTATCATTCAATATCATCATTATAACAGCAAGTGAATCCTTGGAATAAACTCGATCAATCATAGGCGTTATCTAATAAGGATTATCAGTCTAATCTCGACACGAAAACATGAAAATTTTTGCTCAAACACTATATCAGTGATGTTTTCCGATAAATCTATAAGTCAATACTTAAGCCCTTTACTCACAGTGGTGTTGATTTTTGGCATCTTACCTGCAACAAAAAATTAAATTAATGTCAGTTCGTGTTTCGTAATACATTCGATTGAGACAAATTTACTTTCATAAGGAAAATGAGTCAAGACTCGATTTCATAATTTAATATTTCGAAATTTTCTGAACTAGTATTAGGTTTGAAAAGTAAATATTTATCAAAACTAAAAAATGTCCACGTACATCGTAATAACTGTATAACAAGAAACATATTAAATAACTCAATCTGAATCCCTCTTCTAATATCATTTCCTCAACACCTCAAACAGTTCATAGCAATTTGTCATTTAACATCATTGAATAACAAGCCAAACAATTGTATTTCTCCATGTTATGTAATCATACGAAGAATTATTAAACCCATGCAGTCGAGTACATCACTTGCTCGAATCTACTCACAGATCTGAAACATTTATACCGCCAACTGGTGTACGCAAAGGATCTCACGTTGGGCCTTTATTATTTATGAAATGAACATAAAATAAGTAGTTTGTAAGTTCGAAAATAGTGGTACATTCCCATCAATACTTTAACATATTTACAGATCGAATTGCGTTCAAAACGAACTAGTCCACGAAGAAAATATTAAAAAAAAAATCCTAAATAGAATAGTAAATCGACTTGTGGTAGTTTTGATTAAAAGCATGTAACCAAAAATTAAAATGTAACCAAAACACAAAATCTTGAATTAAATACGCCACAGTGTGTGATACCTACCATTAATTTAATATGCGTATCGCCGAATCCACTGTATTTTGTCAATCGACAATCTACAACGAACAAATATGGGCCTAAGTAAAATTCTATTTTTCCCAGTCCCACTGCTGTGCTACAAAAAAAAACTTTCCTTAGTAGTCGAAACTGGCGTATCTCGGTAAACATAATAAATAGGTTCAACACACATGCCGTATACCACCCCAGTCATCAGCTTTTCTTTCATGGACCTCCACCGACAAATATATTTATGGCAACAAAGCTTCCCTCGCCCACATATGACAACACTGTTTCATTCAAAATAAGGTACATCTGACTATTCTGACTGGCTGGTCGTAGTCTGTAGTTATTGCCTGTGCCGCAGGCCTAGATAGAGAAGAGAGAAGAGCAGATAGAATGGAGGGTTTGTTGCAGAATTTTAATATTCGGGGGTCGCAGTTCTCCTTTATGCACTTTCTCAGTGGGAGATGAGGACTGAATAGGACCCAGGCTCCAGGGTAGCATTATTTCGTTCATGAAGATGTATGAATAGGTGCATACTATTTACTAATAGATAAAGTTTCGAAAGTAGGAAACGTATAATGAAACTGAAAGACAAACTATGTCGAATGTCACTTTCTCCCCAACGAATTTCGAGCTAGAACTCTTGAGACAAATATTTGCCATAAAACAGCTTCTACTATGGCTAATACCACGTCGGAATTTGAACTACATCTGACAGATACAAGTGCAACGTTCCTACTTGGCAAGATGAGAAAAGTTTTCACGCATATATATCTTTTAGAGAATGCACGTAGGTAGTAAAAAAATCTACTTGGTTTCATGTTTCTTAATTTGATACTGCCCTTTTTCTAGTTGTTCTTCGAAAGAGTGAAATGAGTCACACTGGCATACCGATGAACCGATACTTCTAATTAAAGTCATCGTTCCTGGCGCTTCTAGAAACATTCTAGACATGAGCCAGCGACTAAAATGTTCTAAATAAGGGCGACCTTTCGTTGTCTCTCGAATCATCAAGAGAGTTCCAAAAGAAGTTTACTGCGGATATAAATACTGATCAGAGTTGAACACATTTATGATACTTTGAATTGAAGTCGTTGAAATGAATTAGTTGTTATACCATCTAAATAATTAGACATTTTCATTACAAAATTTTATATCCAAGACATTCAAAAGTGTATAACTATTATATAGATTATCAGTATTGTTATGTGAAAAAGTGTTTTTTCAAAATTTATTATCTTAATTTCATTTGACAATGTTGTCTAGATTCAACAAAGCCGTATAATATTGCTTTGACGAAAAGGACTACGCACTCATCTTATGGGAAATATTCTTCTGGTGAAAATGGTTGGATATTTGATATGTTGTATTTGGAGCCATCCTGAAAAAGTCCTTATTGGCTAACTCGATCGTATGATTAGATTTGACGCTGAAGGGGGTCAAATCATGAATTTTGTGAATTTTGGAAAAATGTTGCTGATTAAAAATTATCATTATCCCATTTATATACGTGCGACAAAAAATTCGTGAGAAATATCTTTCGATAATGCAGAAAAAAATGGAACTGTTTTGTCAACAATATACTCAATTTTTACAGTAAAAGAATTCGCCTACGAGGTTGAAAGTTGTTCGAGTCAATCATAAAAGATAAAACAGAATGATTTTTTGATCGACCTAAACATAATAAAACTATGAATACAGAATGTTTGGAGATGAAAGCTCCGGATTATTCATATGGAATTATTCCAAATCATGAATTATATTATTTTTGGGTGAAATCTGATGAATGCTTGTAGACCAGGCATGAGTAAATATGCATATTTCCAAATAAGTTCATCCAAAACAGCTTATATTTTTTCTTACAGAGGCAAATTCCTTGGAGTGGAAGAAGATATGACAGTAACAGTTCGAAATCACCATCTCTACTACAAAATAATACCACCCTAACGACACCGAATTATAAGATAACCAGATTATGAACAATATACTTTTCCCTATCAGGTTTTTTGATCGAGGGATAGTTCAATAACTCCATGCCTATGATTGAATTCTCTTTGAATTCAGTTACAATAATAATAATAGGACTTTATTCAATCATACAAGAATAAAACACAACATAATGGTAAAAGATATATTACTGAATAGGGCAAGTGTAACTGTTCATCGATATCCCCAGAACATCAGATATATATTCCTTTAAAAATATATTCATATTATTTAACTTGCTTAATCCTACAAAACAAGAGTCATGATGAATCTTCGAGAGAAGTAATTACTTATTCAAATAGAATAGAGCCTGCCTGATATGAAACACTGTACTTATTTTCAATTGCATTTCATTTTGAGGGATCAACGACCAACTTCTATTCTGATCGATCATTAAGAGCCACCATCAGCGCGTCACACCGAGCAGTTGAATTTATTCCTCACTCGTCGCAGAAATGATTTGTAGACATATACTTCTGAAGCATGTTAGTGAAGATATCAAACTCGTCAAATCTTAATTCAATGCTAATATTATATGTAGGGGACAGCGCTAATCAAGTACAAATCTCACGATCGTAGGATCGGTTTTAAAACAAAATCCATTGACTCCATGAAAGAGATATTTTTTGTATGGGCTCGGTGGTCCTATAAGCATTCGGGAACTTACCGTCCCAAGTCAATAACTAGAGACGTTAGGTCCTAAAATGGCATAGTACCTACATGAAGTGCCGGTCGGTTCTTCATCTTCATGAAATAGAGAGATAGGACTTACAACGTCTTGTAAAAAGCATTGTGGCTTGGCAGGACCGCTGAAAGTTGCAATTGATTAGTAATTCTCATTCATGTGACTTGGCATCGCAAGTTAAATGATCGGTGGTACCAGAGTCAACACAAATACTTCTGCGTGTTGGATCGTAGAAGGGCAGCCAGGTGAAAAAACATTTTCAAACAAAACAATCTGCAGTTTGACGACACATCATAACAAATTATGAAATCTAATCCATCCCACAAAATTTTACCAAAAAAAAACCTAAAAATTCTACTAAAATTTATTCTGAAGTTGTGTGAGCACAAGCATAAGCAAACAGGTGGTCGTGCATGCTAGGCGTAAGACGACATGTAAATTGTTTTTATCAGAAACGAAAATCAAATTCTATCAAAAATTGTTTCTAGAGTTGATAAGCACCTGGCAGAAACAAACACACAAGCAGGAATTTAATGCATTCTGATTACAACTGACGCCTAACAACGCCAAAATGCGTATATACTTTCAGTTACGACTACCCCATCTCGAAATGTTCACAGGTAACTCGGGTTTCGACAAAAATTCTGAACCACGGCCGACCTTGAACCAACCGACAGACTCCCTCGAGTGACTCATCAACTCGGAAAGCGTCTTCGAAATCGTAATGTTAATCCAGCGTTAAATTCCCCTTCTTTACTCGACTGCCAATGCAAGAAGGGATACACGAAACCTGTGCCGTGCAAATAAAGAAATAATTACTGCATGCTGCAAGGCGGAACTGATTGAATTCATTCCAGGCCCCCGAAGACATTCGCCGAAATTTTAGAAAGTCAGGTGGATGGACCAAATAGTACGAGAAAATGAGGACAGGAATTTGAAAATTATTACCAGGGAATTATTGTGACGGTACAACCTATGTAAAAAAAAAATCTACAAGTGTGCGTGATTCACCTTATATTCGTACGCATTTTCATTTGGGAAGTGTCACTTTCCCGCACTAGTGCGGAATACATTGGTACAATTTTGTCGCGAAACGTAAGTGGTTGATGACAAAATAGGAAATATTTGGTTTGTTTGGTGCAGAAGTATGGACATTTGCTCAAAACTGTCCATCAGTTTGTACTATTTCTTGTGATAATTAAAAAAGGTTGAAAAATAAATATTTTGTTGCGATTGTCAAAGTGACAGACAAAGCGTATTGAATTTTCTATTTTGTTCAATTTCTATAATGTATTCATCTGATGAAGAACTTCCTCAAGAAATTGTGCAAGCAGCCTCTGATACAAACTTAGAGTTATTTTTACCAACGAAGACTAAAGAACGGTATGAGAAGTAGTGTAAGCGATTTATTGAATGGTGCAACGATAAAAAATTCAAAATACCAAATAAAGAAGTATCGCAGTCTATCTGCACCTTCAAAATCCAGAGCTACGTATAACAAATGTTAAACGTCTAGGGGGATGGAAGTCAACTTCAGTTGCTGAGGGGAACTTGAAAGATTTCACAAATCGTAAAAAAGAAATGTCGAACAAAATTATCAATTTGACTCCTTCATTATCTTCCTAGTTCATTTCAGAACCCTCGACCACTCGCTTCGCTGTTAGTGACGATTTGATGCCCGTTCCTGCTTATTCGTCGCCTTCAAAAAATTTGTTTTCAGTGTTTAAGCAGTCTTCTTCAAAAAATCAGCTTACTTTAACAAATACCTATGCAGTCTTCCGCAACAAACCTCCATAACGTGTCGAATTGTTCATTTACAATAAATATTACCATTAATAAGTAAATAATAAATAAATTATGTGGGTATTCTTGTTCCTATTTGCATTAGTACAAAATTAAAACATTCTGAATACTTATTAATTTCCTTACGTGTGTAGAAAAAATTCTCATCTTTATTCATGCGGGAAGGCACTTTCCCGCACTGGACTGCTTACCCGAACTCCGCTTCGCGTCGTTTGGGCAACGGCAGTCGCATGCGGGAAAGGTACCCTTTCCGCACTTGTTAGGATAATAACTATTGCGGCGAAAAGGAAATACCTAACAAATTTTATGACGCCTAAATAGAGATGAAGAATTAAACTGTCGATTACTATAGATTACAATCGACATCTTCAATAAATTAATGAGTATGATTGAAAATTCTTCATCATAATTATATTATAATGAATTACTAACATTCACTATTCTGGGTAAGCGAATACTGAAATATTCAGTAGACACATAAGTTGCGGCGTTTGTGAACTTCTGTGGAAGTGAAGTTGAGAAAGAACAGTCAGTTCGAATAGGAAAGTCGTCTCTTTTGGAGAGTCTATATAATTTTTTCCGTTTAGGTAAGAGTAAATAAAGAATTGAATTATCATGATAAGAAAATTACTAGCTCATACAAGTTATATGAGGAACTGAATGAGTATTGTTACGAGATTGATAAAAATCCCCTAGCTACGCCGCTGGGTCTACTCGCAAGCGTATTGACCATAATTATTTCGAAGAAGAGATTATTATTTGGGTGGAATTCTGTCGTGAGTAATCTAGAGCGGATTCGCGAAACATCTGGTTACAACACTTGAGTATTTAAAGGAGAGACATATCACTGGTATGATTAAGAAGATTAAGAAGTTTATACTTTGTAAAATGCATTAGACTTCGCTCATTTGCTCAAACATTCCTTTGCATTGATCCAAACTGTCGAATTCGATGTAAATTTGGATTTTACCTCTATATGAATTTGCCAAGTTTTGAACTTTTATCTAAAATTAGTAAGATGGTATTAGTATGATGGTATTAAATCCATTCAAGAGAAATCTCCCATTTTTATATGTCACACTGAATATCGTGTCCATTGAACTTATTCAAATACATTGCTTGAGTAGAGTAATCCATTTTCAGTATTCCTAAGACAAATTACAACAAACGAAAACCTAGAATTAAAAGTAGAATTAAACATACTATGTAAGCTATAATTAAAACTGATGACTACTTCCATGCTCGATAATGAGTTTGGTAGTTGTTTATGCAAAGAATTGACCGTTGACTCGAAAACCATTCAGGAAATACGCCTTAGAAAACGGAATTGTTCAATGAAAATGTTATAGAAAAATTTATTTTCATTGATCAAACTTCAGAGTCTACTTTAATTTATCATTGAGTGTCAATTTGTGTTTACTTGAAAATGTAAATATCATATGTAATTGACGTATTATTGATATTCATATAATCTTTGCGGGAAAATAACATTGTAAACATTCACTTACTACCTACCTAATCCAGAACAACTTTTGTGTTCGTTCAAATATTTTATATAGAAAAATGCATAAAAAACAATTTTATTAAGGGCCTAATTCTGGATACCATCAAAGACATCCAAACACCTATCAAGAAGAAAATATTGAGGCAAGGCAGTGAAGGATTAGAAAAACTTGCTGAAGTACACAATAAAATGAAATGTTTATTTTTTATTTAAAAAAATAAAACGAATAACTGAACTATAATTTTCAAAGTATTTGAAAAGTTCATTTGAGCTGTCAAATAGTCATAATGATGGCTATATACTTATTGGATATTAAGGATTAAACAAACAAACGCTCCCCAATGAGAAATAAAATCCGTACAGTCATATTAGTACAATAAAACGTTTCATCCAAATTGACAAACAATGAAACATTTTGTTTTCATGGGGTCCTGAAGAAGAAAAAAATATTATGAACTGCTCAGGCAATGTTACTGTGAAATAACTATTATAAATCTCACAGCTTCCAGGAAAGGCACAATTCGAAGGTTGTAAATAATTTCAATAAGAGTTCAATGACCCTGGACACTTGAAGGAAATGTTTCATTTGCAAATGCATTCCAGTTACAAATATGCATGAAGCAACTACCTGGCCTACGAGTTATCTCTGAATTATTGATAGTTTATTTCAGAAAGTTTGTATAAGTGGTGCTGGAATAGCTGCTTTGAACAACCGAATATTCAATAGACGCATCTTCACATTTGATTCTTATTTAATTCAATTTAATCTAATGTTGTGAATATTTTCTTCAGTTACATCATAAACATTTTTGTCTTCTCAAGACGATACTCGTAATAATATAAATTATTAGGTATGGTTGGTTGATAAATGGACGGATAAATACATTTTTTAATGAGTTGCAAACAAACAAGTCAGAATTTTCACCCATTCGAAATTACGCTGTGGAACTAATTTCAACACATGTTATGCCTTTCTACACTAATTCATTAACATTGTAGTGGACTGCAAACTGCAATTACAAAGTTCCGACAGTCGACGGCTATTTTTTTCATTATTAATTAGTTGCCTGGTACGAACGACCTTCCATGCTGGCTCCATTACTTCGCTTGTAGGTACCGAAAAGAAATTAAAAGTTTCAAAGAGCATATTTTTGCTCATAGGAACACTATGCTGGTTTGCTTGATTTGTTGAATTTTTACAAATCATGAAAAAATATTACGTTATGAAAATTCAATAATTTTCGATTTCTAATCCCACTAAAAAGGTCCTAATCTCGCTTTGATATATCTATGTATCATAGATAGAATGAATAATGTAAGTTTCTTGACGAGAGCTACAACCGAAAAAATTATCAGAATTGAGTAAACTCCCAAATTTTGTGTCGAAACAAACATAATTGCTCGCAAGTAAAAATTCAAGAATTTCAAATCATATAACATGCAGTGCCCGGCTAAATTATGGAACAAACCTGATGAGCAAAATCCTGAAACAGGTTGATTTTTATCTTTCCCAATGTATGTTCCATACATTACTTTATTTCGAACATTTTATACTAAATTATGCAAATTAAACGAAATTTGTTTTCTGTATAAGTTCCTTAACAATAATTTCTTTCTGAATGGGCTTCATGTGCTGTACAATAAAGCTATTCATTATTATTAATATATATTATTGTAAAACCATTATTATCACTACAACGTGAATGTGATCGAACTGCCCAAGGTTTATTTTATGGGCTTAATATATGTATGCCATTCACTCAGCATAAACCATTCATGTCCTTAGTGATATTTCATTGTCACTGAGGTTATGTTCATCATCCATTCCGTGAATGTGAATTTTATTCAATACTTTAGTGTCATTGATAAATATCATCTTTGGATACGGTAAATGTAAATTTCATTCAATTCCATTTCCTGTAATGTATAAAGTAGAAAGCGCTATACTTTCATAATGCATCTAGGGAACACACAATTATTGTGAAAACGAAAACCATTTCGAACTAATCGAAACTTCGGAAGGTGAAAATATTCCCTAGCCTCAGCGTTCAATGCAGGTGTGAGACTTAATCCCCGGCCAACTTTTTAATAAATAATTACAAAACAGTTTGGTAACCAAAAGGTTTTTCGATTTGATTCATATGCTTTGAACCCGCCCGATAAGACTGATTTTGACTATATCCAAAGAAGTTCAGTACACAGAGTTCAATACACGAAGTAAACTGGAACAAAAAGAAGTAACTGAGATGCAACTGCTCGATATTTCGTGTCGCAAACTCCAAAATCCTTTGGCTGAAAAATATGTTGCCATTCACAAAAAAATTGGAACCAACACAGGATACCGTCTTTCCTAGACCTGAATTCATCCACCTGGAAGTTCATTTTGATCACGAACTATTCTTCACAAAACATATAGAGAAAGGCATTGTTTTCACCAAAGAATATCAGATTTTGTGCTCACACAACCACCTCATCGAGCGTTTCAATATTATCGGGGTGAAAATAATAGTATATTATGATAATTAACAATTACTATCGATGTTATACATGTGTGCGAGAAAATCGAATAAAAAGCTGACTGAGATCCATTCCAACCAACTACATCAATTTCAATAATTATTTTCAAATGCAAAATATTTTCCATCACATAAAAACTACGAGATCGAAATCATAATTGGACACAATTATTACAAATACAACATATTCGCGTAAAAATTCTTTTCAGAAGTTAATATAAACAACTAATTAGCTCAGTTGGTGAAGTGGAGAGCTCTGGATTAGATCGCGGGATCAAATCGATTAAAAAATTTGTCATAAAAAAATATTCAATTTTGTGATTGTTAATTGAAATAATATAACTATTGGACAGCTTGTCAGCGGCAGTAAATCTAAACAGAATTATACATTGGACAGCTTATCAGCAGCTCAAATTAAAGAGCAACTTGGACATCTTTAGTTCTTGTCTTAGAAAATGTATCTAGTAATCAATGTTATGATAATACAGTCTGATTTTTTTGTATCAATAGACAGATTGCATAAGCAAACAGTTTTGCTTTCTTCTTCTGCGTTTTTCAATGCATGCCCATCTGAACATCGTTTTAAATGGAACGTATATCTTGTGTTTTGTATCTATATTCGAATTCAACTCGAGAATACAGCGTGGGCATCTTACAGCATAATATTTTAAATGGTGAACCGACTGGCAGCGTTGCCAAACTGGCGCTTGCAAAATTTCAGTACAAACAAAAGAAAAAAGTTCCACCCAGGGTGGTGAAGTGGTGCTGTACGCTTTTCCGAGTATTCCTTAAGCTGAGCCACCAAAAAGTTGCCCAGAGCACGGAATATGACTCACTAATGCGAGTGTTTATATACAGTGTTTCACTTCTCATGGAAACACCCACGTATCTTCCGTAATTTTCAACGTAGAACCATGAAATTTTCAGGATCGATAGATTCACTAAAAATGAACTCGCTGCAGAAAAGGTGTCATCCTACGTGATTACACTGCACGAAAACAGCGATGGAGCCAAACATTTTTCCATAAACTTATATTAGGGGGCAAAATTGGCCAAAAATTCCTTCGGATTCGTGTTAAGGATCCTCGAATTACTGCTACTACACCTGTCTCTTGAAAAATTTTCAGTCCTGAAAATTTCAAATTTGTTTCACTTCTCATGGAAACGCCCCCGTATCTTCCGTAATTTTTGACGTAGGACCATGACATTTCCAGGATCGATAGATACACTAGAGATGACCTCTCTGCACGAAAGGGGTCATCATCAGTGGAGTATTTGAAAAAAAATTGAATTTTTCAAAACTGAATTTTTTTCAGGAGAGAAGTGTATTAGTAGTAATTTGGGGATCCTGAACACGAATCCGAAGGAATTTTGGGCCAATTTTACTCCCTAATATTACTTTCCGGAAAAACGGGTGGTTCCATCGCTGCTGGCGAGCAGTGTATATCACGTAGGATGACCCCTTTCGTGCAGAAAGTTCATCTCTAGTGTATCAATCGATCCTGAGAATTTCATGATATTTCGTCAAAAATTACAGAAGATACGAGGGTGTTTCCATGAGAAGTGAAACACACTGTATAGGAGTATTTTAGGAGTATTTTTTTTACTCTAGGAATATTCCAATCAGGCTCTCTACCGAAAACTCCTACAATCAGAATCACTAGGTTAATAGAATGGTTTGGGGAGTCTGCGGAGTTCAATGAATTTTGATCGATATTTTGTTCGTATCTGCACTTACTTTCGGACGATATACGTTTTGCCTTAAGCAAAAAAGTCCATGGCAAAAATCGTCCATTATTATTATAGTACAATGAAAGAGCCCAGTAGAATCTGTTCGAAAACTGGTTGTATCTTTGATGGAGATGTGTTCATACATTTATGTAATAATAATGATTTCTTAATAATATCGAAATAGAAATGCCAGCAAAAGAGGTAGAAACAATAAAAAACATTTCTAGTTATCTTGCAATTTTGTCAAGAAAAAACGAACGCACTCCCATCAAACCTACTAGAGAGGAATAATAATAAGCAGATAATGATAATATACATTTCAACTAATGATAAGCATAACACTCCGGGTTGAAAGAAAATTGCTGAAGATCACGTGACAGCATCACCTGTGGTGACAGGTAGCACTATCTCTGTTTTTCATCTTAAGCGATAAAATGAATACAGTAACATGCCTCCTACCTACCAGCTAAACATTGTTCAAATTTGTGTTGTGTTTTGTGTTGCCTAGGTATTCGAATTTGGCCCTTGAAAAATGGAATAGCGGAGAACAACTCTCAAAAAGTACATGCAGACATTAGATATTTCCACAAATTGAAGAGTTCAGTACATAATTTTTTCTTTTTTTTTTACGTTGGTCTTGTTCCCCAAGTCTTGAAAGATATGATACAAGGAATGATGAAGTCTTGCAATCGACTACTCAATACCAAATATTATTATGATGATCTTCTGGACATTACTATTGAGTTTCGAAAAATTTCCACAATATTAGGCTTTGTTTTCTTCAAATTTAAAGTTACATCATTCATATATCGTAAGTGTTGTTTGCGACTAAGCAATACCTATCAGTCACATTATGAACCTAAAATCGAAAAAAAAATTAAAAATTCTGCGAAACATAATGGCAATAGCCTTTTATACCTACGCATTGTAAAACCGCCAGTTTTCTGAACTTGCTAACTCTTGTTTCAGTGATGAAAAACACTTCAAAATAATTAATATTAAACAGGCGAGTCGACATAGATTTCAATGTTGTTGAGGACACAATATCCATTTCCCATTTCAAACCACTATCCCGTATAGAAAGAAATCCACCGCAGCAACGGCCAACGGGTCTTTCAAGTTACCAAACCCGTAAAACGGCAACAACGCGAAAGGCAACGCAGCGGACTCATAAAGAAAAGTCTGACCCAGCTAGCCGACGAACGGAGTTTTATCTTTCGGAGAAACAGAATTATGGTGTTTTGCTTAGTTGTGGCGTAGCGTACAAGGCCTCCCGAGCCACGGGTTTTCAGACACGCTGCCGATACTACTATCTCGGTCTCTGTCTTTATCGCCGACCGTCTTCCTCTCGATTCACCTCAATACCATTGTCATCTTCAATACCTATCTCTACGTCGGTTGAACTCAAGAACTAACCAACATAAACAACGATACCGTTTTCTCTTCCTTTTTAATTTATCGGAAACGTCCGACCGGACAAAGGTCTACTGGAAAAATAAGAAGGTTGTTATTTGCTGTGGTTATTTCTGTTAGATTCATTCAGTACATCTTTGCATACCCATCTATCTCGGCCAAAGAACAGGCTGACCCATTCGAGGTGTATCTAAAGATTTCAAGATTACAAACTATCAAACCGAATGGTATCTGTAGATAACAACAACTACTATTATTATTTCTTAGCATCTAATATTTTCATAATGAATGATGAAAAACTATCGTTTAGGTATTGTTTCCGGACTTCAATAAAACATATCATTCCATTATAAAAACATTAAAAAGCTCGATAAAAACTAGATATACATTGACAGATTTTTTTATATATACCTTTCTACATATTTTTCAAATCAGTACTTTAGCATTTTTTATTGATCTAATTACAAACATTCTGACAAAAAAATTACTCATTTCAGAAATGTAGAGGTATTAGGTCGTTTTTGAATGGTTTACACAAATTTAAACAATAGTTTCAATAAAAATATCAATTTACAGAGTAAAAGTATTTCTATCCTCAATCACATTATAATAGGAGTTTCATCCACACTTTTGAAGCATATAAAGTGACCTATCATCCACTAGTAGTGTAATAAAGGAACTTTAATCCGCTAGTGAAAAATTAAAACCATATGCATGAAACTGCAAATTTTTTCTTTAAATTTCAGAAATACGCTAGTATCATGACTTCTCCATTTATTGTCATCTACCTGCAGTGTTCATATCCATTCGTTAAAATCAACAATGGCCTTCTAATAAAGTTCTCTGGATGTCGCAGGCAATAACTGCAAGTTCTTTGTTTCTTGAGCTTCCTCAAGAACTACAAAAGGAACAATCACTTGCATGTTTCAAAATTTTACAATAATTATTGTGAATAATGACCAATGCACCATAACAACAATTGAGTATGACACAGCCTGCATCGTCAAGTAAATAAGAATATTTTCAATCTTTAATGTAGTGATTGTGGATAAAACGTATAATTGTCGTTCGCGTTCTTTCGTTACGTGCGGAAAAGTACCACTTTTCGCACTTGCTAGGCTAGGTTATTCATTACGCATGTGAAAAATCTCTTTCGCGCAAGTAATGTACACTAGTTTTCCTACGACCTCTCGATAATTTTACCAAATACTATCGATGATATTGATATGTGTGCAAAAAAATCTAATTGAAGGTTGACTGAGAACCATTCAAATTCATTAACCATCAATAAAATTGCATTATTATTTTCAAATGCAAAATATTTCCCTTGGCATAATTAGTACCAGATTAAAATAATAATAAGACACACTTCACTCAATTTCTATAAATACAACAAAATATTCCGTATAAAGTATTTTCAGACATCAACATAAACAACCAATTAGCTCAGTTGGTAAAGCGTTGAGTTTCCAAACTCAGGATCAAGTCAAATCAAATATTTTTTTTTAGTAAAAGTAAAAAAAAAAATACATTTCAAAAATAGAATGGTATTTTATGCTTCAAATATGAATATTACATAAGTGAATCTAAATAGAGATTATATATTTGACAACTTGACAAGCTTGACAGCGGTAAATCTAAACAGGAATTATGCATTTGACAGCTTATCCGCACGCGTGCGAAAAGTACTTTTCGCACACTTTTGTGTGGCAAAAAACTCCAAAAAAGCCAACAAAGAAAAGACTTGTGTTCAACTCGGGAGAAAACGCTTATCCTCACCTCGTTTAATAAAACTCTCTAGAGTCGGATATGATTTATTATCTTCCCTCGATGAAAAAATTTGCCACTTCCTCTTCTTACTTTATCGAAACCATAAAAGTCATTCATAATTCCATAATAATTATGCTTCGAAAAATATGTTGTAATTTGCACGAAACTCGACGAGTCAGAATATGAAATAACATAGTTATAATTCTATGCTATTAGATCTAGCGAAACCCTCTAATTTCCATGTGAATAATTGAAAGGATCGATTTTTCCACTATGCCGTTTTAAAACTATTGTATAAGAATATCCATGAGCTAAAAGCGTTCGGCTTCTATCTGAAATATCACACAAATTGTTATTTCTCGTTAGAGGCGGATTGGAGAAAATTCTCAGTTGACCTGCAGGGTTCTTCTGTAGAGTAGAGGTACCACTGTTGCTTACTGCTGCGGGCCCAATGAGGGATTCCTTGGTCTCTCACTGGGCGAGTTGACCCCTCTGAATACATTCGCGAACAAGCAATTGAAAATAAAGAAAAATTATTGAGATCATAATGTTATTTTAAATCAATCTTAGACCTACTCTACAAACCATGAAGGTGTCCCCTAGAAGGTATTCTCATGCACAAACAAATTCCAAATCAACCCCAAAAAAACTCTTACGCCAATATGTATTCTACGATCCCAAAGAATTCTTTGCTACCACTTTCCAATAAAATAAAATTTGAAAAAAAATTAACAGAAAATTAAAAAAAATATTGTGCCCTATACTGGGTTATTCAGCCAAGTATTCGCTGCTGTGTAACTTTCTTATTTGTAGAAAAAACCATAACGTCCCTTATATATTTTTCCAAGTGACTGATTTCAATTATCTACATGTTGTCACCTGTCAAAGATTTCATCATGAAAACATCGAGTTCTAGTACGAGTGTTAAAAGGACTTCTAGGTCACCAGATATTATCACAATGGACTTTTTTCTCTGGCCATATCACAAAGAATGTGTTTACACTGAAGCTCTTGCAAATATCTAAGTCCTATACAGCACAATACGCCAATAGTGTCAGACGTTGAACACCGTCAGTCTTCAAAGAGAATAAGCACTCAGGTTGTTATAACAGGAGGAAGTTTTATTCTGAAAACAATTGAGGACACCACTTCCAACATCTGATCAATTTGTATTTCACTATTAGTGTTCCATTTTTGCAGAAAAAAAATCAACGTTTCTTATTCATTCTGGTTTTCGGCAAATATTGCCAGTGACACATAATCAGCATTTAATACCAGATAATCAGTTTTCATGTGCACAGGTGAGTCATTGATAAACAAGATGAAAATAAGTGGTCCCAGTACGGATCCCTGAGGTAGTCCTAGATCAACACTCAAAAAAATGTTGTTCCTAATATCAATAAACAGCATTCATCAACTCTATTTACATCCATGCTACGAATATTACATTGTTTCAATGTTCACAAATATCTAATTTTTGACAGATTCATCATTGGGTTCATTGATATAATGTATCGAGGTTCATTGACAATCGATGACCAATTATACATCACACAACGAAAATATCCATTATATGCATAAAATGTTCATGTACAGAAAAGTAGGTGATTAGAACTAATTTGTGTAGCAAGTGGAAGAAGTGTGTGAAAATTGCAAAGAGACAGAGTCCGTTATTGGATAATTCAATTGCCCAAATGTTTGAAAAGAAATCTCTTCAAATGTCTTTACGAACCGTTACCGTTTAGAGATAGAAATCTTGAAAACATTTCGAAATGAAAAATTTGTGAGATAACTTGAGCTTTAGTTACATTTTCATTTCATTAGTTCCACATCTTTCTGGGAATTCTATTGATTATCTTCCAGGGGCAGGGGCAGGGGCAAGCTATACAACAAAATGGTCATTATGAAAATTGCCTTCAACAAAAGGTATAGGTAAGTTTCCGATGAGGATATATTATCATCTAATGCTCATTTAATATAATATACTATCTGAACGCGCCGTCAGAACAAACTGAGAGGTTTGAAAATATACTTACCAAACATTTTCAAGAAATGGATGGATTCAGACTAGTACAAAATTTTTTGTTAATTAATATTTCACTCGCTCTACGTTTTATTTATTTCTCAGATTTCAATGTACCTAGTCTTCGAAAATGAGTATAGATTGTGGACATCGTATGCTACTCTACTTCCAAAGAAAAGAAAGTTTCTACCGTTGAGGAAAAAGGCGCGAAATACATATCAGAAGTTTAGAGCTGAAAATATCCAGGAAAGTGTGTAGAAATTATTAAATACAATTTAAGTATTTATTTGGAAATCATATATCACTGGATAAAAAGAGTAGTTTCAACATTAATTTATAGGAAAAGAAATTTAACAAATCAAGTAGCGACAGAACATAAAAATGCGAATAAACAAATTATCTGAAAAAAAAACTCTCAATTGGGGTCTGTAACGATTCTTATCAAAAAAAAAATTTTCAACTCATGAATCCCTTTATATTTGTACTGTATACCTATGTTAAATCGAATGTTACTAACATGATTGAAAGGAATGAACAAGTATAACGATTGAATTTTTCTTTACAGATAGTCGCGATGCTGCCATACTTTGGAACTTGCTCGATTACTTTTTGCTCACACCTAGGCTAGTTCAGAAGAATGCTCTGTCCAAGAGTTGAAATATTATCAATGATTCAATGAATCATTGTTTTGCTACTGATAGCTCATTTTTGATGGAATATTCATTTATTAACTGTTTCAATTGTTTATTATACAGGGTGTATCTTAAATGATGACTTTAATTTCAGGTGGTGATTCCTTGTCATATATCATGACAAAAAGTTCATATAAACGTGTGTCCTAACTTGCTCCGTCCAAAGTTTAGTGAAATATCGGTTTTTCATGAATTACTCAAAATACTGTTCGCCGATTTTGATTAAATTTCTTGTATTTTTTGTAAGACGAAGCTTCTTTTCATGAAAGTAGATTTTGAATTTTGTTTCCAGTGGTGTGGCAGAGGGTAACCTGATTGATATTTACGATAATAACTATTGTACGCTAATGTTGTCGCTGAGTTTGATATTATTGGGAATAATAGCTAAACTTTATGCAATCAAAGTCAGTGGCGTAGAAATGGGGGGTTAATAATTCGTATAATAGCTTCTCTGTTATTTTTTACATTTTTTTTATTTTTAAACGATACCGATTATGTAGTAAAATAAGGGATACAAATTATTTACTTTTGAATCAATTACATCTCAAACCCGACAAGGTTGAAATACCTTGTGACATTATTACCGAAATTAGTTGACAACAATTCTTCAACAAGTACCCGAAGGAGACTAGATGCTTGTATTGCAAGTCGAGGTTCCCATTTTGAGCATCTGCTTTAATTATTGTTCATTATTTCTTATGCTGTTTTTCGAATAAAATAGAAATAAACTAGCAGTTTGAATATCAATCAGGTTACCCTCTGCCACACCACTGGAAACAAAATTCAAAATCTACTTTCATGAAAAGAAGCTTCGTATTACATATCACAAACCCACGAAGTTTAATCAAAATCGGCGAACAGTATTTTGAGTAATTCATGAAAAACCGATATTTCATCAAACTTTGGACACGCCGTTACTCGGAAACGGAGCAAGTTAGGACACACGTTTATATGAACTTTTTGTCATGAAATATGACAAGGAATCACCACCTGAAATTAAAGTCATCATTTAAGATACACCCTGTATATCAAATCAATATATGTATAAATATATTTTTGACACTACATTGCTATTGTTGTTATTTCCGTCAAACGGCTACACCTTTACGAGCACAACCCTCAGAAGTCGTTGAAAGACTTGTACGAGCTAGGGAAGACGTGGCCCTCACCTTTTAACGTGTGATGACATGCATCATAAACTTCATACATTGAATATGTAATTACTATTGATTGCCTCATCAACCTACTTCATGATTTCAATAAACCTCATACATTGGATATTTAATCTTTGTTCATTGCCTCGACGACATACTACATTATATTAGCAACCTAGATGATTGATATCAATGAAAGTCATACATTGAATATGTAATAGCTGTTCAATGTCTCATCGAATTGAATTTTATTGTAACAGTAATTAGTGCATAGGACGATAAGTCTATTCATGAATCGATAAGAGAGTTACATTGTATCAGTAAAGTCCGTCGTTGGAGCCATTTTGATTTACAATTCCATCACCATCATCATTATTTTCGTTATATTCATGCTGATTTTTGGTTCAGTGAACCATCTCGAATTCTGAAACAGTCGAGCCTTATCCCAATTTTTCTATGGTTCAAATAAGACATGAACCATGATAGTATATTACTACGAATTCCCAGCGAATATAACTTGGTTTCCGTAAAACTGAGACCTAGACAGTCAAAAGCTTTGGTCAGGTCGAAGAAAAGAGCACTTACGAGCTTTTTCTGATCCAGATATTTGTAGAATGATGTATTCAACAAACTTGTGAAAAGCACTATCTATCGACCTTACTGGATACAATCCATTCTGCAAGTACACAGTTAATTCGTGTTTATTTAGATACATGTTATAGACATAGTTCTTTCTATTACTTGGCTCATAACACTTGGTACTATTATATCGTTAATTGACTGCAATCCTTTTTGAATATTAGCATTCAAGTTTCAGAAGTCTTCAAGAAACTCATCTAATACTACCCGTATATTAATTAAATGCGACAACGATCCTGCAATAATTTTTCCCAAAAATGAACCATTATTCTGCTTCCTGTGGCTGGAATAAATTCACTAAATTTATTTCACGATGCTGAAAGAATACTTATCCATCGACAGTTCGCTCAAAAATCGTGTAAACGATATCGTTGGCTCACCATTTATTTTTATTTTACTCGCTGGCCTGCATCATTTTCCAATGGCCGTACGATTTTCAGCCTACGCCAGGCAAACATCGTTATATCCCTTCGTTTACTATTATTCAGTGTCGAGTACCGCGTTCGTAGACTTTATTTACGTTGATTAGTCGATTTCCAGTCAAGGTCAGCGACCTTGTGAAGTACGTTCATTCTAATAATTATTATCAACAGCTGATTATGATTCAGTACCATGTGTGTCGACCAGCGTAGGTAGAAACTTCCAGCGGACAATATATATATTGTTCGGCTCCGAAACACACGACTATTGTCTTTATTCACACCTTCATAGCTACCAGGCCGTTTCATTGAAATACTGTTTCGACTCATGAAATGTATGACATTTCATACTTAAGTATTCACATTTCGTTCTTTCAGAGAAGTCTTCGAGTTGGTAGTACCAGGAAGTTGTATCTTGTTTCGACAGGTTTGCTTGTTGAGTACTGACGCCAGATATCGGGTTCCTGCAGTTTTTGTGTTGTCGGTGGTCTAGCAAAGCAATCCACTGACTTTACGTAATCTGATAACGCTGACTCTACAGTTTTTTTCATATCTGTTATATAAAATAATGGAACGTATCCAAGTTGAAATCCAGCACAACCCACTTCAGATGCAATTTGAGAAAAAGACAAACTACTTTAACAAAAAGCATTTGATTGCAGAATCACAGAATACTCTGCTCTAGAAGCTGGACTACTATGGAATCAGAATTGTAGCAGATACCTGGCTGGCATTATATCTCTCTAACCAAATCCAGATGGTTAAATTTAAAACATTATTTCCAAATCCTTCGAACATTGATTATGGTGTTCCCCAAGACTCGGTATTGGGACCAATTCTTTTTATTATGTATTTAAATTATCTTTATTTGTTCTGCGAAAGAGAGCACTGAGGTATTTTTGCAAATGTCGTTCAAGGGTTCCTTGTAAGCCTCTTTTCATTAAATATCGAATTGTAACACTTGTATATTTGTTCTTGAAACAAAACCAAAAGATTACTTTATGTGTTCAAGTTCATGTTTAAAAAAAATATGGAAAATAGGTGAAGTTATGTTGCTCCCTGTGACCTCACAATGTTTGAAAAACTACTTATAAAGTACCCTACCATTAGATTAATTTGGCTTTAAAAGGCGTCATTCAAGTATTAGAGAGTTTAGCCTTTGATCCTACCTCTTCCGAGAAATATTTAAAACTCTTCATAAGAAGGACAGTTGTTACGTTTCCCTACTTTATTTTTTTACAACTTCACCTTTGAAATCACAGTTATTATTCGAAAAAAACTGTGAATATTTTCGGGCCGAATAGGTATATTGTAATAATACCGGGAACAGAGGTGAATAACACAATGTGCCGTGTTGAAAGAATACAGGGGTACCCTTCTCTCTAAGCGTTTCCACCAAGTGGAAAATAAAGGCAAACATCTGTCAGAAAACAACTACTTCCCTGGCTAATACCACGACGGACATTGAACTACAACTGACAGGATATTTGTGCAACTTTCTTCAAAGAAGACCCAATTGCAAGTGCTTGTCTCGTAATCATATTGATTTCACTTCTCACTAATTTCTACACTAAAATATGTTTTTAAAACACTTTAAACTAACACTCTAGGGGACTACAACAATGAATCATACTCGATGAAATTGAACGAAACTACAAATGACGAAGATTTCATATAAAGAAATAACAAATCAATGGAATCAAAAAAGTCTGCTAACTTCGCAATTTTCTCATCGATAGTAGCGACACAATCGGTCGATTGACTTTTCAATAGACCGTTTAAGGAAAAACGAACAAAATTAAAAAAAAAAGATGAAGAAAAAGTCCAGAACAACGGCTTCTTCAACACGTAAACATCGAGACTATCCAACTTTATGATAATATAAACTATAAAATATATAGTAACTGTTAGTAAAAAAAAAGACACAGAGTGTGCGGATTAGTAAACACGTTAACATTATTTGCTTTAATTAAGTATTACATTTGCATCAAGTATTAAACTGCTGTAAACTAAGATTTTAGTTTCTAATTTTGAAATTAGTAATTGAGGTCAACAAAAAATTACTCATCGTATCACGTCACGATCAGGTTGAAGTGTTATTTTGAATGTTCCTTAAGGTATTTAGAAATAAAAAATACCCCATACAAATACTGGATTTGCCATATTGATTGTAACCTGTTCGTGGTACTGATTTTATTTTTGACTCAAAGTAAACGGTGAGTTCGTTCGTTGTTCAATATTTACATTCGCATTTAACATGTGAGAAGCTAATTGTTTTATTTTACGTCCAAATATATTACACATAAATTGTCTTAGGATACTTGGAAAGTTGAATAACTCAATGAACTGTATAAATATTAAGCACCAAGTATTCCAATCAAAATAAACTTTATCTTTTTCGAAACTTTTCAACAATACACAAAGGAAAAAAAATTAAGAGAGCTAAATGCAGACAAAGAAATAAGAAACGAGTGACGTTATTCACTAAATTCAAACGTAAATAAAATTATGAAGTTCCATAATGACATAAGCAGTAGATATAAATGAAATACTTAAATTACCTCTTAACATTTATTGAAATAGACTGAATGTAATTGACTTTTTCAAATTACGCTGAATACCTTGGAATATTTCAGGCACCTGATCCATCACCAGTATTTTTTAAAAGACTTCTATTTTGTATACAATAGTATACCGTCAGGCTTTGGATAATGATGGGGATGAAACAATGAATTATCCCATCAGCACGCTAGATCCCTATATAAATCACAATATTCTTGATAAATATCACGTTGTTCGGCTAAATGGAACAAAGCACCATTCCACGGATCATTTCCTCTACGTGATGTACATTCATTTGGATGGATATTTCTGTGAATCACTATCACATGCATTTTCATTCAACACAAACTTTGATGTAGGTATTCTATTGATTTAACATGAATTCACATTTCGTTGCTGTACCGCAAATAGCTATCTTATCGAACAGAAAGCAAAATAATACACACCTCTACTTGTTGTGTGAGCAAAATGTATCCAAAATATAACAAGAGTTTCAAACATAAAGTCCGAGAAGTTTAGAGACTATGGGAGTGACAGATTAGGTAGAGCACAAAAATTCATGGGTTATCTTTGAAAATATACCTGATTATCATTTCTTTCCCATCCAACACCAAAATAAATATTGTATCTATTTGCTTTCATAAAGAGGTCCTATTTTCAGTGTAGGCTTTTCAGAGGTCCATGAGAGGCCTAAACTGAAATTATAATAGACCATGCCATGTGATTTCACTATTGAGGAAATATACTGAACGCTTTTACACCGTTTTCAGTTTCCATGGTTTCCATTGATTCGATCTCAAAACTGACGAAAACGAATAATGAAACAACATTAGATTCCATGATGGAATCAGTAATTCACGATTCATGCTACAACTATTTTAATCTATTTCTAACGGTATAAAAGAAGCATAAATATCTTTCACTATGACTAAGGTAATACTTCATTTACTTTTTCTGTCCCACTTATACAGTTCGTCTACGATACGGTTTGTCTTACATACGGATATCGGAAAGAGTGATAGATACAGGTTTGTTTGAATGAGAGAAACAGAAAAACCCTTCATATGGCAGTAAAAATTCGGAAAAAATTATTATTGGGAATTTAAAATATTCTGAAACGAAAGAAACTCTTTATAAGTGATGAATCATTGAATTTGATACGAAAAACACTTCCAATGACAGTATTTGATAAACAAAATCACACAGTTTCGTGATTGTTTATTGAGATTAAATATATTATAGTCCCAATTATAAATTTGTTTCCATATTGCTTCAAAAGTTTCACGTATGACATTATTTTGCCACGTTGTCAGGCAGGTGCCTATACAACCCCCAATTCAATTCCACTGCCCCAAAGATACCAAAAGAAAAGATAATAATAACATTGAATTTAATCGATCGGTCCTTAGAATATAGGTATCTTCATGTTCAGGAAATTTCACAGATAAATGGCAACAACTGATAAGTTTAGTGATCCTGAATTTGCTTTTCTGGAGATTTGGTTTGGATGTGGATCAATAACATCAGAGTGTTTTTATTGTCAATGTTTTGAACTATATTTAATTCATCATCAGGGCTCTGCGACAAAGGATTTTTTTGAAAATTTGTTTTTACTGACTTTTGAAACAATTTTGAAAACGGCAAAACATTAACACAAAGTCACCGCTAGGGATGATTGATATTCGATAAACATCGATGCATTGTAATGTCAACAATTACACTACACAGTCGTCGCATTCCACGTCATTGAAGTTTATTTGCGCGCGGAAAATTCAAATATTGAATTATATCATATGTGCGGGACAAAGTCCCCAACGCGAATTTACTGTAGTAAGAGAGTTAAGGTACGAATTTATTTATTTATATTTATTTATTTATTTATTTATTTATTTATTTATTTATTTATTTATTTATTTATTTATTTATTTATTTATTTATTTATTTATTTATTTATTTATTTATTTATTTATTTATTTATTTATTTATTTATTTATTTATTTATTTATTTATTTATTTATTTATTTATTTATTTATTTATTTATTTATTTATTTATTTATTTATTTATTTATTTATTTATTTATTTATTTATTTATCTATTTATTTATTTATTTATTAACGGCAAAGCGAATTTACAAGACAATTAACGAGTATAAAAAACAAAGTATTATTGAATGCTTATATCTAGTATATACCTTACTGAATGGAGTAACAAATTTGGTACCTCCAAAAAGAAAAGCTTGAAGAAGAACAATTTTGAAGTCTTTTCAATTGATTGAAAGACCTAAAACGATACATTAAATAAACTTACGTTATTATGATATTGGTGTCCCAACTTCAGAATACGAGGAACTGGACTGTTTGAGGCATAATTGGTATGAAAAAACTGTATATGAAAAATATCAGAATTTCTAGTATCCTTTTGTTTAATATAAAAAGTTATTAGTTGAAGTAGTCTGGACAGTTAATTATATTATTTATTTGTCCCTATTCTAACCATTTCTGATCTTTCAAATAGTGACATTAATGACCAAATTTCGAAAATAGTGAGAAAAGTGACACGATTTTAAAATAGTGACCAATAGTGACTCACTGAAAGCCCTGGGGTGCCCACGAAAGGCTGCTAATATCTTAGGACCGGCCCTGTCCATAAAAGCAATGCCAGTCAACACTTCAGTTCCGTTGAATCGAAAATATCTTCTATTCATCCAACATCCCATCCCGTCCTTTCTCGCAGAACAACGTCATCGTTCGTTTCGACGCATACATATCAAACTAAAAACAATATATTTTCCTTTTCGGTACGTCGAGTTCTCCCTATAAATCGCGGGCAGCGGCTTTCGTGCAAGATCACGTTGTTCACAGACAGTGCCGCTGCTGCCGCCGCCACGGAGGTGTACCTACGTCCTTCGCACGTAAACAGAAAATTAAGTATTGATTTTGTGCCGGCGTATATAACGCGATTCCGCCGGAAAAGCGCTTCCACCTACAAATTTCAACATCCTCTGGATTCGAACGACCTCGCAGTCGGCTGATTCGCTCCCGAGCCAGCGATGCGATCAGTTTTCCTTTCACTTTTTCCTTCACCGATCAAGATTTCTGAAGAGTCATTATCATCGTTATCATTTTTGAAAGGTGACATCAGGAAGGCGGATGTTGACAAACATTTGACATAAAAAATAAATGGTCGACATAAGTCTATACATGATTAGTCGTACCTTTTTATTGAGTTCCCAATAAGTATGGAGAGCGCGCTACCATCATTCAACAGTGAACACTCCCTAGTATATTGTTACGATTTTTACTAAATAATACGCCGATCACACTACTAAACTGTTTTTGTTACTTTCGCTATAAACATACAACTACTTCACTGACTAATAAAACACTTAGATCTCTTCAACTAGCTAAATATTCCAAACACTTACTACCTTCTTCAAAACCTCCTCAACTTCCATATCACTTCTTCATAAAACTTCCTTCCGAGTGAAATGTGTCGTCTTATATACTCAATTCGTCTAGGCCAGACTTTTCGCGATTACTTCGAGATTACTCAATAAAGAAAAACATCTACACGCTTCCAGGAACTAATCATCGACGAAATTTAAACGTTTGCGACGTCGTCTCATTTGTTATGCAAATGAGTTACTTTTTTTCATGGTTCGGCACTCAACGGCGTAGATAGGGGATTTTTATCAATCTCGTAACAATATCAAGGATGAGTCAATATGTCAGAGAATAATTTCTGATATAACAAGATCAAGCGATCAAATAAATGAAGATTTGGAACCTTTGGTGTGAATAACATTCAAGAAATGGAACTACCTAAAACAGCAATACCACTCGACGACGCGCGTTTCGCCAACAAGGTTGGCATCCTCATGAGCTCAAAAAAGCGTACTAACTACTAATACTGTCGTAATCTTGTATACCATGCATCTAAGGGCTAAATTGCACTCATTGCCCAACACTATACCTGACTACATTTTTGTACCTCAAACATCAAACGATAAAAAATGATTTCTTTCGAACAATTTTCAATTTCAAGAGAAATAGTAGTTTCCAGAAAATCACCTGTTCAGATTGAAAAAGTCAGAGTTGATGTATTCCAGCCATATTGCCATGTAGGTTGAATAAACCTCAGTACCAACGAACTACAAATGTTTTATTGATCAGTCTTGGTCTTGATCTCGCGAAGCTCTAATAATGATAAACGGGTTGGAATTTTTGGTCGTAGTTGGACGGTCGCGGACAGTTGGTCATGGTTGCTCAGTGTGCTGGCCGTCTTAGATTCGTGCTCGAAACTTGCCACTCGTATCGAATTTTCATTCTAACCTTGTTACAGAATATACCATTATTCACTGTTACAAAAATCACAAAACAATTCTTATTATAGATTGTCCCATCCGTCCCAGAATTAGAAGAAGAATGGTAATGTTAGAACCCACAATATGATGTAACATGAAAAAAATGGGAGATACAATTCATTCGTATAATTTAGAATTTGAAGGAAGTAGTCTATTCAGCTCAACCCATACAAGAATGAACATTTCGAATAAAATAAGGATGATAATTCCATAACTAACTACTCTGTACATTCCGGTCTACTATTCATTCATATCGGATCAACTTGATTACTCGTACTACCTTAATAAAAGTGGATTATATTTGAATTCAATTCAAATACAATATTCAATACTGTCAGTTCCACAATTCTGAAGGAAGACAGCACCGACTATATGAATCTATTTGTGAACACTGCAATGACTCAAAATCGATAACCTATTCAGGTAATGGTTCAATAATTTGACACCAAGTAGCCACATGACATGCTCGTCTGATAGATAGCAATGAGAATATTTATCGAACTTATAGGACGATGCTCCTTCAGACGAATTTTCATTCTTGATCAATTCAAACAGTTAATTTTTTGTAAGAGGAGATTGTTCAAGAAGTTCCTGGCTTACACTAGGAATAGCGCTAGAGCAGTTTTGGAAGAGGTAGTGGATTTTCTTGAGAGCTATGACCTTGAATATATCTGCGCGTCGCTTACAGGCAACAACTCATACAATTATTGAAATGGGAACATTGACTCAAGTACTTCACTATAATGGCCTAGAGCCTAGCCTAGCCTAGCCTATAACAGCCTACGTTCAATAAACGACTGCTGAAAATTCGTTCTCTGCGACGGTATGAGTCATAGCTCTCAGGAAAATCCACTACCTTCTATGGCAGTCATTAGTTGAGGCATGCTAATTTTTTTCAAATGAAATCAATCAAATATCGCTCTGTGATGAAATATTTATGAAAGGAAAAACCCATCAGATATAGAAATCATAAAAAGTTATTTATTCATTGCTTACTCAACAGTGAATCACTCAACAGAGCGTTCTGGTTGCCCAAAAACTACAAGAACTGATGAAAATGTCGACGCAGTAGTTTATCAATCCATATTGACGATTATGGTGATGAAATTCACAGACATAACGAAAGTACATCTTACAAATACGTTGTCAAAATAAATTTAGATATGAGAAAATTGACCTTCCGTAGTCGTAGTTGGTTCGGTGGTTGCATCTTGCGTCGATTCGTTGTTGTTACTTCAATGTGGATTCATTACCACACCCGAGAAACCAAATAATAGTTATATATGTATTAAGGGAATTATACGGGCCTTAATTACAGATGGACGTCCCGAGGTTATTAAGGCTCATTTATTCCCGTGGTACATAAATAATTTTATTTCTGACCGATTTCAATAAAATTTTGTTCATTATTATAACGGAATAAATGTACCAATTCATTACCTTCCCGCTATACTTGAATCAGGTACCGTTGATCATAGAAGTTTTGTTGTTGCTAGGTTGTGGCTATGTTACTTGTTCATGAACAGAACTTTGTTATCAAGCTGTGTTTGCGTTAAAAACGTGTTTTCCACCCCAAATATAATGGAGGAAAAAGCAAGAGAATCATTATTTCCATCGAAAAGTGAAGCCGTATACCAAAAAGAATACAAGATATATCTGGATTGGCAACACGTAAAAATGTTATGCCAAAAGATGCCACTGAAACTGTATTTCTGACATATTTTCAAGAACTGGTGAAGTATTTTCTATGTTTTTCGTTAGATTTGGTAGTAATTGTGTTTATTCGTTGAAGTCAGAAAAGTATAGTCCGAATTCCTTATGGACTAAATGGTCAATGCTAAAATCGATGGTGACTATACATGACAAACGAGATCACCAAGTTCAATAAACCCGAAAAAGTCTGCCATTTTATCTCCTAAAGATGTCATCAGATTTCTAAAGAACGCTCCTAATGAAATTCATTTATTGCATGAGGTAATTTTTTCTTATTTTCCTTTTTGTCTGTATTTATTTCCTTTTTCTGTTATAGGTTGTTTGGATTATGGGTTATTTTGGAGGATGCAGAAGTCAGAAACCTTTGAATATGAAGATATCGGATATAGAGGACCGGGATTTCGTTATGGTAGTGAACGTACCGGAAAGTAAAACAGGTGTATAGGAGAAATTTACAATTGTGGATGAAAAAGAGTTCTCCGCTTTGCCTTTATCAAGATTTTTTTCAAGATTATTTTGAGCTTCAGACAAAATAAATATACATCTCAGCTAATTAAGGATTGCCAAACTTATCTTCCTATACGGGACATTGCCTTCGTCGTACTTCTGTTTCTGCTCTAGCTAATGCAGTAGCAACTATGAATACCCCTTGGAAAAGTTCCACGGTGGCGGAGGAGTGTTTGAAGGATAACATCGAATTGAAAAATAAAAGGGCGCGTATTTTGTCTGCTTTGCCATCAGAAGAGGCAGGTACCTCGACAGTAGTGAACAGAAGCTCCAGTCATACAAAAGAAGAAATTGTTTTCAGTGGCGGAAGTAATTTTCAGGGCACATTTCACAATTGTACATTTATCATTTGTAATGACGTGAATAAATAAAATATGGTACAGTTTTCATTTCATAAATATATACACATATATATTAGCATTTCTCATTTTATTTTACTTGTGAAAGGTAGAGGGAATTATAGAATCTATAATGTCCCAAGGGAGTTATAATCCTCTTTATTGACAGCGTAACTATGACGATATAAGCTTATAATATCCCGGTCAGAAATAAATGTTTATTGAAACGAAGACGAGGTAGAAATTCAGAAAAACAATCTTATATCCAACCAAAAAACGTCCTCTTTCATCCATATAAGTCAGCAATCGCCTTGTTCAATTCACAACACGCGACATTTTTTGTTTCTCTCAACATGCAGAAAAAACAATTTGAAAGGACGTTTATATACGAACACTGGTAAACTGATATACCACAGTGGAGTAGACAGCTATGGCGAATAAGTCGGGTAGAATCGATGGCTAAAGGCGAGCAACGGTGACTGCAGTCACCACTTGGATGCATGGATGATTGAAGTACATGGACAGACTTCGATAGTTCAATTTTCATCCATGCTTTGAATCAGACGTTAAAAGGCAGGGTTCTCGTTTTCCCTAGCACTACGAGTTTCTCAAAGACTTCGGAGAGCGTTTATCAAAGGAGTACGGACAGTTGTCAAAAAAAAATCAGAACTACTCTGAAGTCCTTCTCTTCTGTGGTTTCGAAAATCGTACTTCGCGGGGCAAAATAATCATAGTTAAAACGAGTTTATTATCGAAAGTAGAGTTTGTCACAAAAAATCTTCATTACAATTATTACAGGAGAGACGTGTCTAATTTTAGAAGGAAATTTGGCATTGGAAAATCTGTAAGAGTTTTAGACTAACGTGACCCCAAAAAAAAATTGTTTTTTGCATGAATATTCGTGGTAAATGGCAAGCTGGCCTCAACAGTAAAATGTTTCCAAAGCCGACCGCGATAATTGGATTATTCATGCATTTAGGGTTGCAGTTTTCAATTTTTAATTCGTGCATTTCAGCACCGGAATATGCGATTCACGAAAATAACAATAAAAACAAACATCATTGTTCTCGTAGTGAAAAGAATTGAAACGCATTACTCTGTGAATAAAGTTTCCATTGTTATTATTGAATTCAAACTTGAATTCCGCCGCAATTTGTCAGCTGAATGCACGCGTGTATCTGACGAATGAGCTCCAGACACCGAGTGATTTTTCTTCCATTGTTCATAATTTTTTATTATGACGCACCATGTTCCATTCAACAACAACAACCTGTTTCTAATATAATCTTCGAATTGATTGAGAATTTGCAATAAAAAAAGTCACTGAAAGCATATTATCAGTAATGTAATTAACTAATAATGATCCACGGCTTAATAATTCTACATAAAACCTTTTATCCCTGCGGCAACCTAGATTTTCAAACTCCAGTACAAGATACGTACGTTTTTTCATTTTCAATTTCATCAAGCATTGATTTCAATGAAATATTCAATAATCAAAATCAATCTCATTTGTTTCATTAAGAATACAGAGAATTCCGATTGTGAACTTATTCAGAAATATCGGGTTCCTTTACCTTCGAGTATATTCTAATTAGATTCGACTCCACTTTGACATCATTGCCTTTGTTTAAATTGTTGCTTCTCGAACACTCTGTATGGTATCAAACAATTGAAACAAAAACTTCTTAAAACTTTGGTTTTTAAAAACCCACATCTGAACAACCTCAGAGTCACACTCGCTCTCAACAAACCATATTAGATCCCATCGAACCCGACACACTCAAGACCAAAAATGTAAAGTTGTCAATCTGCAGCGTTGGCTCGAACCAGTATCAAGTGATGCTTGAAAAACACGAGTCACTAGCGTGCCCTGACTCAGTCTTTCGAGATAATCTTCGAATTATTTTTTAAGACGTTTATGATAAGAAAATTAGGGTAGCGAAGGAACAGATAAGGCATAGAAACACCTGACAACTGAACATCACTGTTTATTTTGTAATAACTCATATTCATCTACAGCACATTCCAGTTCTTTTGTTTTATATTTGGCCACAAAAATTGAACATTCGATAAATTATTCCTTAGCAGGTGCGAAAAAGCAATCCACCAGCCGAATCCGGATGCTCTCAAGCCTATAAAGAACTACCGTCTCTGAAATTCATTGCGCAACCCTGAAGTCAATGACCCTTTTCGATAAGATAGGGTAGGTTTTCATCCTGTTTATAATCTAAATATTGCTCACAGAAGGTACACGAACTGTCAAAGGAATGAATGGTATCAGGTACTTTTTTGAACGAGCGTAGTTTCTTTAAGTTATATTAATTATAGAATACTGTTTGTTGGTGGTGCCCGTACTGTTTTCATGAAGATTTTTCTTTGGTGTTTATAGTGGCATCGATTGCTAAGATCATTAGCCACTATGTGTTCTGGGTAGGCTGTGTTACTAATTCCATACGTCACCTTAGAAGCAGCATTGTTAATTTGAACGCCACAGTCAATCGTGCAGGACTCACCCCAGTCAAGCCACGAAATTTCAACAATTTAATCGCTGAAATCAAATTGAAAAAATTCCAGTTCTAATGTGGCTGGAACCCGGGACCTTTAGCCACGAACCCGGACGCCATATCTCTTGCGCCACGACCCGACGTATTAATTATATTATTATTATGAATATTGTATCCCATAGTTTTTCTACAACTATCATTAAAATCTCCTGCATTAACACTACCAGCCATTCTCCGTATTACTGAAATCAATCAAGCAGACTGAAATCAATTGTTACAATATCAGGTAGTTTCAAATTTTTAATAGCACCAAGTGATGATCATTTCAATAATGTGTTGATTTTTTTGTTTTGAAATTATTTTTATGAAAACTAAAAAATATTACTTACAAAATGATTATTAGACGTTAATAATAACAATAATGTTCATCTGCTTTTTTTTCAGATAATTGAGTGGTATAACAAGAGTAATAATGCAACATGGGGCTGAAAATAGTTTACAAAATTTCTAGTTCAGCTCAACGTGAACTTTTCTATGAATATTTTGATATTTCGTTCGCATGACAAACTTCTTTTTTACAGTGGGTAAGTTGTGGGAGAATTGAGATAATCATCATTTATTTTTTAAACTTTCTTTGATTATCTCCTTAAAGAGCAATAGTTTCATTTGTTTAAGTGTAGGATAAACATTATTGAATAGTTTGTAGGGATTATACGTGAAACTTCTTCTAAATAGGGTTGGTTGTATTATATCTTCTTGAAAATAACTTGAAATTGAAGCAACTACGAGCAAACACAGTGGCGTGACAACAAACCGTTTCTATAGTAAGGACACTAGATGCTGTGAAATTGTATTGGAAGTATTGATAACATTAGGAATAACATGTACGGAAAAGAGAAGTATTATTTAATTATTTTGGACTAATTTTTTTCAAACAAGAAATTTTTTTGAATACGATTTTACTGAAAACATTGAATAATATTTTCAAAACAACAGTCGTTTGAAATCGATAACTTATCGAGACAAAAAACCACGTCAGATGTATTAGAATTTATTTTTAATATATTTCAGACGATTTAAATTCACATTTACAGTTGTACAAAAAATGTTGTTCGAATCTCGTGTATAAAATTCGTGTTTTCATGGCACATTCGAAAGAATATCAACACTCTCATGTGCCATCAAAAAAACACTCATTTTACTTAATAAAAAAATAACGATTTAAGCAAGAGAGTACGTAGAAAAAGTAAGAAGAATTGTCAATGATGTAACCATCTATCAGATATGACTGATTTTTTTTATTATATTTTTGCGAAGTGTTACAACGTAAGTACTAAACAATTTCACGCCAACAAAATTATTCATGTTAAAGGTAACCTGTAATCGTCCAAACTGTGACTGAATCTTTTTTTTGTTTTTCATTTTCTTATTCTCATTTCTTCTCCGGATTCGGGACCTGGATGGTGTATGAATCAGTGACTGACGGTAAACAAGTAATATGGCAGATTTTCATCTAAGATTTGAATCTTTCAGCAGCCGAAAATGTGTAACTTCAGCGACCGAATTAGAGCTCTGCAATGTCGTTCAAACCACGCTGATGTTTCCGAGATTTCATTTACAAGACTTCATCAAAGCAACAATGTATCCATTGCAAGTCCAACAAAAGATGCGACAACTACCATAATTGCACCATTAAAACTGTACATATGGCGGAGATGACTGCAAAAAACTGTCATTATCCAGCAACATTATCTTTCTCCTGATGTACCACCGCCTACAGACTGACACTGTTAACTTTGGATGTAATCTCGGAGCTTTTTGAAACAATGCGTGTCGTAGACAAACATCGCTATGGTACTTCCAGCTCCCACCTCAAAATTGACAGAAATAAATAACTCGTATATTTCTAACCTTCACGTCGCGTAGGGTTCAAATCTCAGCATCTATCTAGTTTCACGAGACACATACATTACAATACCAGTGTATATCAAGAATGGAAGGAATGTAAAATCTTGTCATGCAACAAAAACAATACATTCTATTTCCAACATTTGTCGCTAAAGTTACGAATAATCTTAATCGATGAACAAACACTACAACCCCGTTCAGTTTTGCAAAAGGAACCGCGCGCATGCCAAATATTATATTAATGAACTAAGATGGGACAACTGTAAGATGAATAATGACACGGCTGGATTTTGAAGTCTTGCCAAATGTGAACCGTTACTTATAGGTTCCTTAATTATTGTTAACGACGATACTTTTTCTTCAGCGGAGGTAAAAACAGAACAACATTTCTGGACACATCTTACGCTGAGCAATGCGACCCGTCTCGTTAGATACTGAAATTTATTTTTATTTGAGAGAGCAAAGACAATTTGTCAAGATATACCGTTCTGACAGTTCCATTTTTTCCATCAAGCGGATGCTTCATTAGGAGCAACCTTAATAATGATAATGGGTCTTTATTTGCCAATACAGGTACGTACAGGTACATGTGAGAAAAAAAGAAGATCAGCTGCGAAGCTTCAGAAGTCATCGAATAGAAAATGTTATAATTAATTATTTAATCCCTTGTTTATGGATTTTCATCTATATAACTGGCTACGTCTATACATATTTTACTGAGTATTTTCCTTTCCGAGTAGAAAAAACTTTTTGAAATCATCACTCATATTCCTCAGTAACACCTTGTGACAGTAGCATGGCACTGTGTGAAGTTTCTCCCATTGTTTATATGAACACAATATAATAATTGATATGCTCTCGAGTTACTTGTTAATTTCCTAGGCGAAGAAAAATCCCATCAGAATGCTAATACTGGTTCATTGTTCATTCTAAGCGGTAAATACCTCCGTTGCCAAGCCCTCAAGTTTTGCCTTTCAGATCATACGCACTCGTCGAACGTTGATGTATGTTTAGGTGCTCGTATTGAAAAACGATATTTATTTAAATATCATGCGTAGGTGCCGAGGTACTGCATTACGAATTCAATTATAATACTAATGAAAAAAATGGTGAAAATAATTCATTTTTTGTATATATGTGTAGGTAACTTAATATCTGGAGGCGTTTTTCAGAATCAGTTTCAACATTTAGAATGACATATTCATTCAAAGAAAAATCTAGAGAAACGTCATATTTTGAACGAAGTACGAAATAAAAAATCATAATATCACTGAACCTCTGTTCTTCACAATCCACGTTTGATGAAGTTTTATTTTAATAATAATAAAACTTTCTACAGTTTTATATAAAATCTTTCATTGCAGTGTTTTGCAAGGCAAATTCTTATCGAACTTTCACTGTATTGGAGAGGGGGTTGAGATGATGCAGTTCTTTCCTGGCGAAACTAGTGCCCTCTTTTCCGTGTATGTCAGTATGTCCTTAACAGTTTGAAGCTATTGGCATAAAATAGGTTCCGTTTTACCTCTGGGTTCCCACAATGAAACCAACACAATATTTCCTTACCATATACTTTTCACATTATCCTCAACAGTAAATCACTGCATCAGCATTTCACGTAGGTAGGTAGGTCACTATACTACTCAAACTGCAAACGTAAGGGTGGAGCGACAAAGTATACACTAGAAAAATGATGCCAAACTGTATTCTTGTCGTTTCTTATTCTTGTTCAGAGAAAATCCCCAATTTGGAAAATCATATAAGTCAGGAATGAGAAAAAGCACTTCAATTTGAACCAAATGTATGGTTTAGTAATAGAGTAAACCCAATATTAGAGATTTGGAAGGACTTCTATCCGCATCAATTTGTTCATTCGGAATTCAGTTCCAGCATTTCATTTGCGATTATTGAATTTCGAAAGCTTGGGGTAAGCCTGGTCAGGGATATAGCAACTAGGCCTCCCCTTCATCTGGGGAAACATATTTGGTTTACGTGCACCCTCTAGGAACTAACGCAGAGGAGATATTGCATATCAATCGAACGTTAAGTGTAAATACACGTTTTCCTGCAGAAAGGTGCAGTAGAGAGTTTTTATTCACTATAATGACGAGAACAATCCAACCCATTGTGAAGATTCGCGAGAACAAAGGGTAATATTTTTCACTAGGTGAGCAGGTAGTTTTCATTGCGAGTCCTGAAAGCAGTTATAGAATAATAATAATAATAATACTCCCTCATAAACACTCGTTAAGTGTACCCAAAGGCATAGACTGTGCGGGTAGAGGACGGCTATTATTATCATTTGCCGTGGCGCTCCGGGGCGACTTACTGATGTTTTAGGTGATGTATTCACTTTTCAGCTGTAGGAAAACCCGGAAAACCTACAGCACCACCTCGGGTGGTCGGTGTGCACTCCAAGCTAGCACTAGACGAGATTGGCATCTAGACAACTCACCATACATATCGATCCGATATAAAGTAATTGAGAACAATTCTCGTACCTACATCGGACTCGAACCGACTATCGCTATGCTGGAATTTCGAACGGCCTGTGCCTTAGACCGCTGATCCACCGACCACAAGAATAAAGATATAATAAAGAAAGAGAATAATAAAAGTAATGTTGTCTGGTGAATAAGTTCAGCAATACAAAAACAGGAAACAAATGATCAAAAATGCGCTGACCAAAAGGTCAAGTATCAGGCTTGTCACTTCTGAAATTAGCTCCGATGGTAGGAAGGATGAGTTTATAAACCGTTTTCTATCTAATTTAAATTCACACATCTTGTCTTCTTTCTTTATCTGCAACGGTTTTTTGTTTATGAAAGCTTTCTAACTCTTGAAATGTTCCATAAAAGTTATGTAGAAGATAGTCGCAAATAACGAAAACAAAGCAAATATTTAGGATATGAATATTAAATGAGGTACCTATTTGAAACTAATTTCCAATGATATTTAAATTGGAGCAAAACACACACCCTTCAAAATGAGCAACTACTGTCTTATCACCAGCATAGTCATAAAAATGAAAATTATGGAGTTATGAACGTTTACCTACATATAAACGCTAGTTATCAATCTATCAGGAATCCATTGTGACACTTTTTATTTTCCACAAAAACAATTTGATGGGACCAACTTTCGATCACGTACGTTAACCAGAAATAATCGAGGGAGGGATATGATGGCTACAAAAAAAATATGGCGTGAAATTCCAAAAACTTGGAATTGAACTGGAAAAAATCCAATCATAATTTTCCTCTCCAAATTCAAAGTTACAGTGTTCAGTGTCATATCGGGGATTCACCTTTTCAATGACCGTAGTATTTTACCATCAGCAATGATTTTTTTTTGAGAAAACAACTCAGTTTTCTCTATTTATACCGAGAGCTACGTCACACTTCACACATCCCCATGATTCGTGAGGCAGGGAATCATACCATGCATAAGGTCCCCCCTATTCAATTTAGAAATATGATCGATGATGGTATACTCTTTTCGTTGAATTTTGATCACGTAATTTTCGTTTTCTATTCAAATGGGCGATAAGGACATTTCATGATTATTTATATTAAATAAATATTATATAACTACCATAACTATTTAAAAAAATTATTGTTACGTTAGCCATTTTATTGATATTATTTGAGCTATTTATAGTAGTTCATTCAATTTTCGACAAGAAAACTAAATTTGTAGTTGAAACGCTGATTTTGCTGAATTCAATATTTAATTGACTAAAAGTTTGAAAGAGAAAAACTTTTGACTGTGAATGGAAAAAAACAAATAAGTACGTAATTCATACAATTTTGAGTCATACAACCCAAATATGACAAAATATAACGGATATTCCATTAGTATTTCGATTTTCACATTTCAGGAGAAACCAAAACTCGGTTACATTGAATATTTTGTCGGAAAATACGAGAATTGTCTTTATACAGGATCCTGCAACAACGGCAGTGTCTTTCATATCTATATTATGGTAGATAACTGAAAAAATTATACTATTTTCTGAGCTTTGTTTTTTTTAATGGAAACCTGTTTTTTCAATTTTTCGGTTTTTACATGAGAAATAAAATGTACTTTATTAAAACTTTTTTATTTTGAAAATATTAACGGTTGTCGAAATTTTTTGCATGACAGCTTTTTTCCAAAATTCGTCACTCATAATATATCTAAAATTATAAAGTTGTGCCAGATTTCATCAAAATTTACTTTTGGGCAAATATTGTACGATATATCTAAAATCAACCTGTAACATTGTAGACAAAAATGTGCAGTCTTCCTTATTTCAAACGGAACACCCTTCATATTATCGATTCATAAAGCTCAATAGTCAATAGTTTCAATCAATAGTTTTTCTTGAAAAATATCAATGATTCCGATTTCTTCGCCATAATCTGCATGAGAGACTTTTTTATCGCGATAATTCATGTGTATGCCCTCTATGGGTGTTCCATTTGAAATGGGGAACATTTTGCACATATTTATTTACAATGTGTGTCAAGCTGTTTTTTGCACCCTGTAAATCACAAGTCGATTTTAGATATATCGTTTGAAACCAACGTACAATATTTGACCAAAAATTAATTTCAATAGAACTTTGGCACAATTAATTTCAAATATTATGACAAATTTTGGAAAAATAAAGTTTTAATTTCTTATGTAGGTAAAAACCGAAAAACAAAATGACATCAAAAATGATTGGAATCCAAATATCTGTCAACATATTGGGGTGGCCCATGGCCTATCATGGCTATCAGCACCTAAACGTGCACTGAAAGCAACTTGGCTCGACGCTCATATCTCGCTCACGAACTCGCTTATTTTTCTGAAACACTACGGTTCCAACTTCAGCATTCTTACTGACATAGACCCGAGGAGCGACCCACTTAGTTCTGTTTTCTCACTCCTGAGAAAGCAGTATTTATTTCCCTTGGTTCTCATGACGTACTCTGAACAGGCTATCTACTTATCTACTTATTAAAATTTTACGGTCTGAATATAGCTTTTTATTTTATTAACTCGGTAAGTTTTCATCACAAATATCGCAGTAGCTGAAACAATACCTTGTGTAAGCTTTTCTTGGCATCAGCCTGATAAACATAACTCTTAGAACAGACCGTTTTCAGAAGTACCTGAACTAAAAATAGAAAACACCTTTAATCAGCCGCCATTCTAGAAATCGCTTCCGGTGGACTTAACCTAAGTTTCTCCACGAACATCGTCGTCGATATCTGATCCTATTCCTTGATCAACGTCCGCCAGCTCCCTTTCGAGATAATGTCTTACTCTGTCCAAATCAGTCATGCATCTCCGTATGATGTCTCTTGCAGTAGCTCCATCGACGGGTTGCTGCGTCCGCTTTTTCTCCAAAGATCCCGTCGATTTACTTTTTCTCGCCTTCTCCTCGGAATCTTCGGTGAGGTTGACCTGCGAATTCGTACCTTTTTTCGATTTTTTGGACGAAAAGGAACGCCGTGTATCGTCGGGATCATCAGAGGGTGCGGACATGAATACAATTAGGCACGAAGAAGGTAAATGAAAGATTTTTGTCAGAATCGTCAGTGTCAAACCCAAGTGTAGAAAAGCCATCAACAGACTTGATTCAAACCACAAAAAATATTGTAAATACTGGTGAAATCAATCACTTATACCTGTGTCAAAAATGGTGGCGATAGTTGTCGTCACTTCATTAGAATGTCGTCATTAGCAGTTTAATATGACGCTTCAGTGCTGAGCTTGTTTACTCAATCAATGACCGAGGAATGTGCGCAAAAATTTACAAACTGCTTGTTTGATTCAATGTATCGATCTCAATAGTAAATGAGAAAGTTGTAAACTTTGCTATTTTCAACTTATACACCACCTACTGACTAACGGAAGTATGAATTTGATGTAATTCAAAGAAACAATATTTTCTGATGGAATAAACTGTGAAAGTGAATGATTGGAACAAGGCATTGGTGGGTAGCAATCTAATTCTAACGATATTCTAATTGATATTGAATGGGGACAATTATTATTTTCAGCGTATTTGTTATCGTTTCAGACCTTCACCAGTAAAAAATTCATTATTTCAGTTTATTCAAAGCAATAATGCGTTAACGTTGATGCAACAGCAATTTATGAAGAAAATCATTCAAAATTCGTAATCGAATGTCAAAAATATTCCTCTTCGGGTTTCGCACGCCTATAGTTAGAACTGATGTTGGCTGATTTCAAGAAATATAACATCCAACCTGAGATACCGAACGAAAATCAGTTTGTGGGGGACACTTTCAAAGGGCTGTGGCTCCCTTTGGAACCATTTATGGAACTATATTTATAAGAACTAATATTCATATGTTAGCATGTAGAATCAATACCTACAGGGTGTTACCATTTTATATACAGTAATATTGTCTTGTAGTCATGAGCCTAAAAAATATCACAAAATTATTTAAGTAATTGATGAACAGACACCTAAGAACAAGGGACATTCCAGGAAGCAATATGGTCGACGGATTGAGTGAAAACTATATTCCAGATATCTTCCTTTTCACTGATCCTAGGAAAATCCCGATTTTTTCCTCTCTTTGTGATCAATAACAAGGAAATTATGGAATACGAGGCTATTTTTTTCTAATGATATGACAATTACTTACCGATACATAATTAAACGAATCGTCAACGAATCGAATCAAACATGTTATGGAAGTAAGTAATGAACATTTTTAAAGACTGCGGTACAGTTGCCTTGCACTCGTAAAATTACAGTCTCAGGAACCCTGAACGTAACAATTAGTATTTAACATCGACATAAATGGTTCAAAATACATATTTCGAAAAACTATCAATCCAAGAACAATGTATCTCGTGTCAATCGTACCTAGGTATATATTATTTTCCATTTGAACAATCATTTAATGACCAGAAGTCATAGTATTGAAACTTTTCGAGCAAAATTAACAAAGTTCAAAAAATTTTCCACTACCTATATATAACAAAGTAAACAGACTTTGGGGCGATCTTTTTTTTATTTATAGACTACTTGATTTAATTTATATAAACTCGAATCGATAAATTAAAATCAAACACTTTCCCGATAAGTACGGTAGCAAAGTAAAACAGACAATCAAGAAAGACATCATTACATATATAAACTCGAATCGATAAATTAAAATCAAACACTTTCCCGATAAGTACGGTAGCAAAGTAAAACAGACAATCAAGAAAGAAATCATTACTTCAAACATTATGGACACAGCCTCCTTTTGATGTCGAGAAATGTCAACGTAAAAATCGTGTCCATCACTATAAATACCACGTATCAATTATTTTGTTGGACAAATCCAAAATTTGTTAATAAAAGAAGACAATTCGAGTATGAATGAATTCATAATATTGTCAAAGCTGGCCGGACCAGACTCTTCAATACGAAAATGACTGTTTGGAACATTACTTTTCACAACTGACATTCAGATATAACCTGATATAAATAACAAACATACTTATACCCTAACACCAATCTCCCATTTCTTGAGTTAAATAACGATTACTCTGGAAGCACAGTAGGTAAACCTAAGGAAAACCATTGCGGCTTCTCTGAAAATACACGTTAATTACTTCTGCATACAGCATCGGATTATCAACAGAAAGTCTCTGTCATTGTTGGTGTAAGTAAACATTTTTCACAGATTCTTAAACACCTCAAGTACTTATCGCAAATTACGAACGCCTATGACGTTATTCTATTACATAATTTGTCCTCCGATAAAGTGGTTGTCCACTGACAAATCAACATGACTGGATTCTCAAGCGAATCCAACACAAAAATAAAATAAAAAATATATGCCTTTAATAGGTATACTTATTTGAAACATTCTAAGCTTCTGATTGAAGTTCAACAGCACTCACAAATCAGATACTTCTTATCCTCTTTACATTATTGCATAAAATCAAAAATGTTCCCAATATCTATCGATCCTGAACACAAATTCTCAAAATCTGCGGTGTTTTCGATCCGCAAATCAGCCTCAACTGCGGACATCTAACGCTATTCGACATCAATTCGAAAATTGGTAGAAAGGCATCCATTCTAGCCTCCCGCGTCGAAATGTCGACATGATGAAACATCGTACGTCACAGTGAAACGAGTTGTTTACACTGTTAGAACCATTAAAAAACCGATAAATTTCGTCGACAAATTCATCACTGGTTGAAATGCATTCTTAATTACAATGAGTAGGTAAATTTAATCACGTGATAGGGATAAAACATTGTCTGGAGGTCCAGGCCAACAGTAATAATATGCTATTTCTGATTTAACATTATCATCATTTACAACAGAACATTTCATTGCATCTACGAGTGGTAAGTAGAACAAACCTTTCTAAACCCCGGATTAGGGGTCGATCGATACCGATATTCATGTCGGATATATCTGTCTTATTAGGTAATTACCGGTATTGGCCGATATCAAAAGCCGATAGATGATAGACCGATACTAATGAGTCCACTCAAAAATGTCAAGGTATAGAATTCTATAACAAAAGTGAACATGTTTATTTTCATTTAAGTTTTTTTTTATATAGTTTAATTTTATTTTCACTAGTTTACCAATTATTTAAATCTATTCTACTGGGTGGATGGTTGTTTGACAGTTTTATGGTACCAAACCAGATCTTGATTTTTTTCAGATCTTCAATTTGCGATTTTACTACCAAAAGGTAGAGGAACATTTAATCACTATGTCGTCGGCAAATGACGAAACACTATCGTTCAGGTTGAGAAAACCATTTATGTATATCGGGAACAGTACTGGGCCAAGCACCGTTCCCTGGGGTACACCAGTTATAACTTCTTGAACACCACTAAGTACCTCATTTATTTCAACGAATTGTTGCCTTCTAGTGAGGCATGACTGGAATAGTTCTAGTACTACTCCTCTTATGCCGAAGTGCTCTACACTGTTAATGAGAATTTGATGATTGACTGTATCGAAGGTTGGCTAGGTCTAAAAATACACCTATGGAACATTTACCTTCGTCCTAGTTCTCTTTCGATTGGTTCCAGGGCTACTTACATAATAGAGAACAACTCGTCAAATAATAATAATATTGATTCGAATATAGAAAATGTAAAGTATGGAGTGCATCAAGGTTCGGTATTGGGACAAATACTATTTATTTTATTTATAAATGATGTCACGTTAGTAAATGTAAGCTGAAATTTTTGCTGGCTCTGCTTTACTTCTCCGGTGAAAAAGAGGACGTAGAACAATTCTTGAATGAAGATCTTCAGAATGAGTATTTTCAACTGGATCTGTGATATTTGATAATCCAAAAAAGCATCGAAGCAAGTAAAAATGTTTATTTAAGTAGGTATTGGGAAGTGATCATTCATAGTCAAATGAATTTTAAGTCGCTGTGACCATATTATAAAAAAAGCGCAAAATTTCACAAAATTAACAATCTACAAGTCTATCATTGCACCCCATATAATCGAAAAATAACATGTTACTGTCTTATTTATCAAGTGATCAATCAATTATGTTCAAAATGTATATTGTCACAATACTAGAAGGCAAGCAGCAAATGATTTTTACATCAACTATAAAAATGTGTTTTGTTCAACAATCTGCCATGTGAAATGAAGAAGTGTGTCTTTAATAGTTTTGAAAATTTGTTTCATTCTCGTGCTAGGAATCGTACGTTAAAAGGTAAGACCTCGTTAACCCTTAGCTCGCACAAGTTTCGACTTCTGAGGGCTGTCGTTCGTAGGAGAATGACAGCTGGTTAACGGAAAAATCATTTTTAAAAAACAACAATTCTTAGAAGAAAATTATCTGTTTGAGATAGGGCCAAATTATAAATTACTCAGTGACAGCAATATATTTTTATTTATTAATATATTGACTTAACCCACACCTAGTGTATCCAACCTACCCACCCCATATTAGGTATATATTTTATTATACAGTGTCTTTCAAAAGTATCGGAACGGTCTCATATTTCAGAAACGGCCCAGAAAAAATTTACGAAAATTTCGACATGGTGGTTTTTGATGATGCCCGATTCAACGGTCATATCGGCAATGTTGCCAAATCAACAGTATTCCAGATATTGGGGGCAATTCAATTTTTTCAAATAGAACACCCTATTTGTTTCAATTGCAATCAATTCAGCTACGCCTCATTACTTATGTCTCCAAATATGAGGCGTCGCTGAATTGATTGCAATGAAAACGAATGGGGTGTTCCATATGAAAAACTGAGTTGACCTCAATATCTGAAAAACTGTTGATTTGGCCTACAATGCCGATATCAATATTGAATCGGGCATCATCAAAAACTATCTTGTATAAAATTTCATCATTTTTTCTTGAACCGTATTGAAAATATTGGAACGTTCCCAGACTTTTGAACGAATAAGTCATGTTTTCATATTTTGAAAACTGCATTAATTCAAAATCTGATATTTGGAGACATAAGTAATGAGGCGTCGCTGAATTGATTGCAATGAAAACAAATAGGGTGTTCCATTTGAAAAAATTGAGTTGACCCCAATATCTGGAAAACTGTTGATTTGGCAACATTGCCGATATCACCATCGAATCGGGCATCATCAAAAACCTTCCTGTCGAAATTTGTATAAATTTTCACTGGGCCGTTTCTGAAATATGAGATATGAGACCGTTCCGATACTTTTGAAATACACTGTATAATAAAAAGCATTGTGCTGAAGTTTCATAAACTATGTGTCAAAAGTCAATGGTTTAAATTATGTTATCCTTTTATGCTAGGAATCGCACGTTAAAAGGTAAGACCTCGTTAATCCTTAGCTCGCACAAGTTTCGACTTCTGAGGGCTGTCGTTCGTAGGGGGGTGACAGCTGGTTAACGGAAAAAACAATAACACATTTTTTATGGTGTGGCTGAATTATGATGTTTCAGTCTTTCATTATCAGCCAACGTCACCTACAAAATGTGCAATGTTTTTAGGGTACACGAGTAGGTGCTTAAATAAACGTTCGTATACATTAGTCAGATTTACAAAATTCTGTTACTGAATATTTAAATTTGTTCTCTTTCACATTGTTTTATAATACGAGTATAGGAGCAAAATTATTTCCATAATAATATCCTCGTTTAATTCTACACATAAGTATAGATGGTTTTCTAAAATGCAAGTACTTAGGTATAACCAGTTTCGGAAAAAATAACTTGTTCTAAATCAAATGTATTATATTAGAAAAGGTCCTCCCAATTCACCAGTCAACTGGGTATTTTTCTTTCAACTAGGTACAGTTTGTTCGAAAGTTAATGAAAGGAAGGGGTCTGTTAAACACCCATCGTTTCTTTAATTCTTTTAATACCGAATTGTTTTTATTACCACCAGGCTTGTAGGCACACGAGAGACATAACACATGTTTAAAAACTGTCTCAAAACAAACCCATACATTTATATTGATCCCTTTCATACCGAAATAAAGCATGAGCATGGAAAACTAAAATTAACTCATTGCAATATGCTGTTCACGATCACTGCATTGAAATAGATTGGTAAATGTACCAATTCCGATAACTTCAGATTCTCAAAAAGTGCGTGGACCTTCATAAGTATGAGTAAAATATGAGTAAAGAGTTTAATTGCAATTTTGAAGACCTACTCAACTTAATAAACTTCAAGTTGGCCAATCGCCTTCACTTATGATTGGCAAGAACCATTAAAACGGTACGTAGATGTTTCCCCATTTGAATCGAAAAATAATTTCAGCTAAGATAATCTAAAAGCATTATTAGTTCTTGTAGAAAACTTTGCCAAGTATCAAATGGACATATTGCGATGGTCTTAGGGGGCAGGAGTTGTTCTCTGTTGGAAACTTGTCGACGAAAATACTTATTGCATAGCTTTTTTATTATTATTACATCATTCAACAGATACAAGATCCAATGACAGAATATAAGTATGCTGCATGAAGTATTAAATACAATAAGTTTATCATTTTGCTGAATTTTTCATTATTAACATATTGAATGTAGTCTGTAGTCTAACATTGTTATCCTACAGAACTGCTGATGATGTTGACTATAAAAGAGTAATGAAGCAAGCTAATGACTGATAATGAATTATTCTGCAGTGGCGAAATTAAAAATTTATTATAGAACAATATTCTAAAGCAACTCGAATAACAATTGAGACAATCCGAGTATCGACCTTATGATCTTAAGGTACGATAGATTTATTTTACAACGCTGTATTTTCCGAAGATTTTCAAATAATTGCTTTCACTTGAATATTACCGAAGCGTTTACATCAAAAAGTCATTAGATATACATCGTGAAGGTAGTCCTGGTAATGACAATGTCACTAATTTCGATATTTCTATACAAAAAAATGCCATTACAATGAGTTAATCATCCATGCAATATTTTTCTGATTGCGGCAGGTCATTAGGAAAACAACCGCTAGAATGAAAAAAATCACTGAAAGCAAAAACGTGCTATGTAGCTAATGACATAATATTACTGAGTTGCTACTGAATATGACTGCATACTACCCACATCCAAACACAGGAAAATACGTCTTCAGAGATTTCAATTAGGGCCATTAATGAGAACGTACAGAATTCAATGCAGTTATTTATTTATTTATTATTTATTCAAATTCGAGTCTATTCATTGTTCTGGAGTTGAACAGGAAAATAAAAAAAAATTAAACATTTTTTTTGTCTATATCTTTTTATCATTCGAATACTTTTCAAACCTTTTGCACTTAAGTATATATGAAAAATATCGTAAAAATTGGGGTTTTATCGTATTTTTTCAAATGCCAAGAGTCATGTTTTACATTGGCGTAGTGTTTTCATATGAACTACAGAGAATTTTGGAAATATCGAACTATTATCAGTAAAAGTTCAACATCTGTAATGGAAAAGTGCCAACTTGTCATCGATTCATTTCTTATTCTCTGATATTTTTCAATGACCGCTGTTATGGAACTAAAAAAACGTTAAAATTTTACTGGTGGTTCAATATTACTAAAACAGTTTGTACCGGTTTGTACTTACTTAGTTCAGAGAAAAATACTACGCCAATATGAAACATAACTCTTGGGCCAAGAGTCTTGACATTTGAGAAAATGCAATAAAAAATATATTTGAGAATAGAAAGTTGATGAATGTTCAATTTGAACGATACTTTGTATATAATTTACATTCACATATTTAGATAGCATACAAAAAGTTGCTACGGCAAAATGGCAATTATCACCAAAACCTTGCCAGTATTTCTTCAATGCCTAATTGAAAAATCGACAGAATAAAAAACAGAAACTGTCGATTTTTGTCATCAAAACATTAAAAAATAGAAAATTTTGATTGGTCATGCAAAAATGAAATCCAGGTTAGTATTTAAAAAAAAATAATTGATGGTTTCTGAAAAACAAAACGTCGGATTTTAAATTAAAAAACGGCATCTAGTAGTAAAAGCAGCCATGATAAAGTGTCATTGATTTCGATAAAGTTCTTCAACAAACGCCAAAATGTAATAAAACATGTTTTAAGAAATTTACGATTCTTTCGTAATTTCCGAATGAAGATATTCGGAATTTTGCAAATGTGGTAAACGCACTTTGCTCGTTTACAAATTACGAAACTTTGCCATGATTTAACCGACCCTACATATTTTACGGTTTACTACTTATATGACAATGATGGGCACCCTGCATATATACATTCTTCGAGGGAGCAGGAAATATGAACTTAGTCGTTGGAAATAGTAATAAAAATAATCGCTAAATTAGATTTAAACCGCTTACCAAAAAGTACGTCTCTATAAAAAACTTCATTACAAATTGAATGAAGTACGAGAAAATGTTGTATGGTGACGAAGCACTGAAGTAAGAAAACCAAACCAGAACAAGAAGCTATTCTAATATCCAGAGATTGCCAAATGTGAGAATTCCATGGAGTCCAAATTGAATACCTACTTATGCAAGTTGATAACGTAGAGAATAAGAACAAAAGCTACCAAAACACTAAGTTTATGGGTCAAGTGAATAAAATGTAGCAAATGCTCTTACTACAGATTCGTTTTCCTCAACCAGAAAATATCAATCAGAAATACAGCAAGAGTATTGCTTATTCACCTCACTCAACGACTATAGTAGTAGCGGAACGTGAAAAAATATTGGTAAGTGGAAAAGTCTGTTCGGCAATATATCCTTACTTATTACCTATAATAATTAATGTTATAGGTATATTTTGGCGCGAATAACATATCCGTTTTTCTTGATTATCAACAGTAGTTGTATAAAACTACCATTTCAAGACTTAAATTGTACATACCAAGTTAAGTTGAATTAGTTTTGGGGAGTTTTACATTTTCTGTTATAAAATTGTAACAGTTTTACAACTCAAATGTCACTAATTACGCGAAATGTATTTTTGAATTTGTCTGTTCGATCCTTGCCTGTCACTCTACAAAACAATTTTCGTGGCACCAAGGTAAAAGTTATTATACTGCATTTGTCAGGATAGTATTACTGAAATTTCATTATACTTATACCTATTGCTCCAACTCAATTTCCTTATGAAATAATTAACGATAAGATCAAGAGTGGGCTAAATGTAAAATGGGATCTGAACTCCTATGGTGTGGTGTTACACATTGGGAACAAAATATTTCCCCTTTACCACACACTTTTTGTAGCAACATATTTACAGATGAAGATAACATGGTTATTAAAGTGCAAGTCTAGAAATCAAGTTGAAAAAAGTGTGTGGTGAAGTGAAGGGGGCGATTATCTGGTTCACATCAATTTAATGTAAGAGAATTCAGAAATGTTCGATGAACATTTATATTTGGAAATTATTTTCCCTCAGAAACACAGTGAATTAATAGAATAATTGTTGTTCTCATTATCAACCTGAAGACATTTTCGACCATTGTTGTCTCGTACTGCAATTTTTTATAAATGTCAGTGGTTCGTTCGATCTACTCTACAGATTCTACTAAATTCAGAATTATTCCGCAAAAATTTCAGAAGACAACAAAGTAAGATCATGGACCTATTATAGGACTAATTAATTATTGATGTACCAAACGAGATTGAATTTGTGAAATGGAGGTGTTTCACCAAACAAAAACTTACGGTAGTTAAAATACTGATGTGAAATTGGTAAGAAATTGATAAGTTGATATTAAGAAGTATAGCTAGATTGTAGAACTGGGGTTACAGATTGGACAATGAAACTGAAGAACTTGAACATTGCTAACTTAGTAGAGGAAAACAAGTACCTATTACTTATTCTCACAATAATGAGACTACTGATAAAAAGCAGAACTGTTTAGGAAATAGTTATTTATGATACGAGTTCGTAAAACAGGACTTTTTTGAAAGAGTGTGAACTATGTGGAATGAGGCGTAGCCCGAGCAAAACAAAACACGCGAGTAAACAGATACAAAAAATTATTTTAGTTGATTTTTTCTAGACATTCGTTTACAATAAGAAGGAAATAACTGAGTTGGATAAGTAAGTATATAAAATTAATCCACAAGGTATCAAAGTAATAAAAAGTCTTCAAACTCGAGAAAGTATTTTATTCTCACAATTTTGAAGAAAAAAATAGGTAGGTACCTACTTTCATTGTTTGAAGGATGTAGAACAATAATCCCTCGAGAACAACAACTATATAGGTAAAATTGATGTTTGATAGGTATCTTTGACTATACTCTCCTAACTCTTACAAGCATTTTGGTCCGGGGTACAAAATTCTTAAAATTTTTTGGTTTTCTGAAGAAAATGACAATATAGGTGAATGAAATTACACCTACTGATCGATATCACGGTTTCATGATGAAAAATATGACTTGATCACTGATCAAAGGTTCTAAGACTTGATGTTCAATTCTTTGTGTTGAGGTATACCACACAGCAATTAAATCCATTTTATATTATAGTTCATACATTACAAATATTCATAGTTTGCAGTTTTGCAGTTTATTAACCTATCACAGAAATTGGCCACTTAGTAGGTATTTATAGAATTGCAGAAAATTCGAATCTACTTATCACAGTAAAATACGTAGGTATTTGAATATTTCACATTCATACCTTCCTAAATTCAATTTTCATACTATCGTACTTAGTTCTCTATACTTTCAATGAAACGTAGAGGAAACACATTCATAAATTTTCAACATATGTTTCAGACAGCTGAATTAAGGAAAACGTATTTTCAGTTTTTAAGAGCTTGTATCACGCCACAACTAATTGGCCTACCTATTACAAACTAGGAAATTGAGTTTCATATGGAGAATTCTACTAGTTCATGCAAAACAATGATTTACCTGTGATTTTGAGTTTGTCTTGGAGGATATGACATTGTATTAGTCTGAACTGCCCCATGATCAATCCTCATGGAATGAATTTCCATAGCATACACATTTAAGCACAATTTTTACGAAAAACTCACAGCATCAACACTTTGCAGCAACCACATTTGTTCTTTAATCATGACCATTTGTTTTCTTTTGAATGTTTACGTTTATTGTGTGAGGGAAGGTCATTGGGGTTAATGAAATGTAGTTTTAGTAGCCTTATTTGATACACATATTGATTTTAGAGAGTTCAACACTAATGTGTTTTGAAATCTAGTCCCAGTTCTCGAACAAAAGTTAAATTCGTTCTCTGCCACGTCGAATGTATACCGTTGTTTCACTGTTTTTTAGAATACGTAAACACGTAATTATACATTGAAATTTTTGCGATATTTTCAACGAAAAAACCAGTTAAAAGCTGAAAACGTGGTATTTTGGGACCGTTATTTCCACAGTTAGCGTCGCTTCGACAAAATACACTCTATCACTAATTTCCTCACAAAAATCCCGTTTGGAAAATTTTATATTCCGAACTTTTCACTATTTTAGAGACTGGAAAATACAATTTCTATATTAAATCAACTGCTATAGCGCCATATTCGACATCTTGGTTTAGGTTTAACGTGAATCGTACGAAAACAGGTCCGGGATGGTCTATCTTAGCGAGCACAAGGGAAGGACGCCTGAATAGAGAGAGAGAAAAGTAAAATGATCAACGACACGACGCAGCTGCTTCAACAACGAAAGCCACGTCACCCAACCATTGTAAATTGCCATTTTCAGGTAATTTTGGACTGAAATGAAATTTGTTCAATAACATTTAGAAATATAATGTTGAATAGAAAAATTCGTTACAAAAATTCCATGTAAATTCCCCAAAAATTGTTAGTACAATAAAATAATAAATAAATGACGTATTTCTTAGAGTTCATGTGAGCGAGACTCCATACCACAGTGTTCCCTTTTCATTTTTTAAACACTTGCAGTGTGTGCCAGAGTGAGATGAAATGATGACTGTTAGGTTAAAGGGGATAGACTGGAAGAGCTTTATGAAAAATAAAATTTCTATTAGATTGGTGTATTTTCTTGTATGAAAAAATATCTCCTTCACACATAAATTTTCAAGAAAAACACATTCGTGACTTTAATTGGATATTTGAGATGCATAATATCTTTCTACGTAGGAAGTAGGTATTGATCGGCAATTCATTTTAACCTAGATTTTTATTGAAGTAGAAATCTTGCATAGTTTCTAGATAAATAGGTAGGTAAGTGATCCTTGTAAGGTACCTATACCGTCTAAGATACTAGCAAAAAATCAGACTAGGTAGATAGACAGGTAGGTAGGTAGGTAACTAGGTATCAAGATATCATCTGCTCATTCTAACTACCTACCTACCTGAAAATTTGATTAGAGTAATTTTGATTGTGACATATTTTCTCATTCGTCAAATCTGAATAATGATAAACGCCAAACGTGTAATGAACACAACCAACCCTTCAATATGTTCATATAGGTAGATAGCCCGTATCTACCAATAAAGAGATGTAGAAATGAATTAAAGGAGATGGATCATTCTACATTAATAGGTATTTTCAACATTTTTCATGGAATTGCATGATTCATATAAATGTTATGAATTGACAATTTCTCAGTATCTCTGGATATTACAAGATTTTTCTTTTCGTGTAAACCAGAAAACCAATGAAAAGTGAAAGTATTTGGTCCATAGCTAGAAATACAGGGAAAAATTCATTAACTCCAGCACAAATCGATTTACCTACACACCAGGAGAAAAAACTTACACTCCTACTTTCCCCTTCAACTCTCACAAAACAGTATTTGCGATAGAAAATATTTTAGAAAAATAGTTAAAACACATGTGAAAATGCTTCCAAAGTTTAGAGTAAATATCTTTGTATGTATTCTAGTTGTTTTATGTTGATACTAAGTACTAGATTATTTTTTTACATTTATAATAATAATTATAATAATACGTTTATTATTTACCACATATACATTATTTTGTCAGATATATTATAATAATATAGAGATAATATGGAGGTAAATAAAAGGTAAGAGTTCAGTTTTCTTTCAACATCAAGAAGAAGGAAATTGTTCTTCCACTCAAACCATAACTAAAACTAAACCTACAACTAAATTACATAACTACTGACTAGTATAGAGTGAACAAAAAAGCAACAGGAAAGCAGACAGCAAGAGAAAGAATGAAAATTAGAGAAAGATGTGAAAGAAAGATAAAATGTAGAAAGAAATATTTTTTTATTATACAGAGCAGCAATTTCCTTGAATTTTGTACCCGCCAGATTGAGTGACAATGCTGTGAGAATTTTTAAGTTTTTCAATCAGTCTTGGAAGATATTTTTAACTTTGTAGTTCACGAAAGTATTCAATCATTTATTGTTTTAGGGAGCTACAGGACGTACTGTAGTCGGTTATTTTGAAGGTGTTCATGTAACTGGCAATATAATATAAAAAACTTCGTTTGAAAATTTCCTTTCTATGTCTTGGAATGGTGATCGAAAATGTTTGTCGAGTATTTATATCATGTATATCTCTCCTATAGGTATATAACTTTGTCATGGAGATAGTTTGGTTGCTTAATATTTCAAAAGTTTGTAGTAGTTGCAAATGATATGTATAGCTTACGCCTGTTTAACATAATGAGCCACCCTATTTCTTTAATTTTATGGGAAATTCTCTGCCTTCTTCTAATACCAAAAATAAGTTTCATACAGCTGTTCTGAACTTTCTGTATGCGCTGACTATCCACGCTATCTAAACAAGGCCCATAAACGGTGTCGCAATAATTGAATTGAGAAAGTACTAATGAGTCACTCAACATTTTTTTCTTATCTTGGCCGAAATAGTGTCTATGTGGATGAATCATTTTCAAGCTTATGAAACTTTTTTTCAACATGCTGTTGACCTGTTCTTTAAATCTCAATTTTTGTTCTAGTATCAATCCCAAATGTTTGGCACTCGCACTGAAAGGTATTATGTCATTTCCCATCCTTAATTCAAGGTTATGCACAAAATCGTTCCTGATATTGCCATTACAGAATAAAATAGCACAAGATTTTTGAGAATTTATTTTGAGTAAATGCTTTTCACATATGTCTGTTACGGATTGCAAATCAATATTTATTTCTGCGTTAGTTTGAATGACATTATCGGGTTCGAAAGTTTTATGTATCTGTGTGTTATCAGCATACATGTGATAGTTACAGTGTCTCAGAACCTCATGGAATGTTGCAGTGAATGAGGTGTATAATAGTGGCCCCAAAATACTACCCTGAGGAACTTCGCATGATACATTGACAAAATTTGAAGCTTTATCATTCAGAATAACACATTGTTGTCTATTTGATCAGTATGAAAAAATTAATTAAACAGTTAATTAAAAAATTAGTTAAACAGTTTATAATTCATTTGGCAGGGACAGGACAATTATAATGTTTTCCGACCTACCCTGTCATTGATGAGAGGCAATAAACCTCGAAACATGCATGTCTGCAGGTGGTCATTTCCAGCCAAATGAAGGATAATCTTCTGTTTAATTACAGGACAAGCACTTGCAACTAGGTCTTCTTGGAAGAACGTTGCACAAATATCTGTAAGATGTAGTTCAATGCCCGTCGTGGTATTAGCCAGGGAAGTAGTTGTTTTCTGACAGATGTTTCCCTTTTATTTTCCACTTGGTGGAAACGCTTAGAGAGAAGGGTATCCCGTATTCTTTCACATTGATAAGTATGAAGTAATAATTTTGCATTCATTTTGGATGAACCGTAAGTGGTGAAGTTTAGAAAGAAGAATTCTGTGATTTATCAAATCAAACGCTTTCGAAAAGTCTAGTAAGTTAAGAACCGTTGCCTTATTTTCATCAATACCTTTGAAAATGTCATCTGTTATATTTGCAACTGTACTCACACAGCTGTAACCAGGTCTAAACCCGGATTGTTTTTGCGGTAAAATTTTATTATGTTCAATGAATATTCGCATTTGTATTTCCAAGTACTTTAGACAAGACAGGGAGAATACTGATTACAAGTTTCTTTGTAATTTCATAAATTTTTAATAATTTTTATTGGGGCATTTTCTCCTGAGACTGACATAAATATCTACTATCATGTAAACAGTTAACACTGCGATAACTATGATTTTGTCGACAAATGTTTTCATTAAGACAATAAAGTTTATCTATCTATCCATTTATCTATCTATCGCAATTTTCTGAAAAATAATATTCTTGTTTGATATCGATCAAAACCATATTTTTTTAAGGCCAGTCATTTGAGGAAAAACATTTTAAAAACTAATTCTTTCAAAGAAATTAATAAATTTCATGGTGGAAAGGAAGTCTTTATTACGAATTACGAAATTTTTCAAACGGAATTAAAATAGCAATGCAATTAATTATACCGAAGAGGAAAATAAAACTAAATAGTACTACGCTACAAAATATTCTCGATTAATAATTATCTCCCCTCTCAAAATACCCCTGCGTAGTAGAAAAAACTTTCACCAAGGTACTATCAATTATTGAACTGAGTTTTTTTATCTTCCAACTATATTTTTCCTAAGAAAACGCTTTCAAAAATACGCTTTTAGTGGTTATTTTTATTATAACGACAGTGAATATACATTTAATTTACAAAGGAAAATTATTAATAACTCTAAGCTGTTTTCCACCTCTCCCATTAAATTTCATGTTCTTGGTGACCATAGGAACATCAAAGTATAACAAAACAACTATTGAGTAACCGCCTGAACGTGTTTCAAATTTGTTGGTCATCATCAGTAAGCTGTGAATAGTATAAAATTTTTGGCGAAGTCTGGAATAAAATTATGGACATATCAGTCCAGTAGTTATTCCCGAATATGTTATTGTGCGAAAAAAAATCAAATTCTAGAATCTTCTTCAAGTATCTGGAATCCATTTCACAATAATTAGCATAGTTATTCAGCTGAATGATCATTGAAAAATAATTAATCTTTTGTTTTTTTACTGTGACTACCAATGTACTTTGTAGTTCATCGGTAATAAAGTCACCTTTTCTCAAAATGCAGTTTTTTTTATTTCCATAGTGAGTTAGCTGAATGATCAGTGAAAAATATTTAAACTTTTGTTTTTTTTTACTGTAACTACCAAAGTACTTCGTAGTTCATCGGTAATAAAGTCACCTTTTCTCAAAATGTAGTTTTTTTTATTTCCATAGTGAGTTAGCTGAATGATCAGTGAAAAATATTTAAACTTTTGTTTTTTTTACTGTAACTACCAAAGTACTTCGTAGTTCATCGGTAATAAAGTCACTTTTTCTCAAAATATATATTTTTTTCATTCCCATGTATAGTGATTCAGCTGAATGATCAGTGAAAAATAATTAAACATTTGTTTTTTTACTGTAACTACCAAAGTACTTTGTAGTTCATCGGTGATAAAGTCACTTTTTCTCAAAATGTAGTTTTTTTTTCATTCCCATGTTTCATAATATTGGTGTGAACTATTATTTCTAATTTTCTAATCGAAAAAAAATATGATTGTGGTTACAAATTACTCTGATTTATAAAATAAACTTCAGCATGATTTCAGTTGACAGACACTAATCATGATTATAGCAATCTGAAAAATAAATCGATTGCATACATCCTATATATCAAAAATATAATACACTGCGCAGCATTTGAGTAAAATAAATGTTCATATCGTAATTTTAACGATTATCATCAGAGGCAGACTATACGAATTGACACCATCCTGGTTCGAATGCAATGAACTGGTGTAAATAAACATAATGCTCATGTATATACTTAGGTGTGATTTTTTATGCACCGATGTTTTTCATGATCAATAGTTTAACCTACACCACACTGGGGCAAAACTTACTCAATAAAATTACACATAACACCAAACTGGTATTATTTTACCTCCCATTTCAAAATATGCAGGACTTCTAAAGAAAATCAGTCGGTGTTAGCTGGTGTCAGCTGATGATGTTCCATTAATATTGCTTAGAGTGTAACTTCCAAACCTTACCAGTAAGAGAGTCGATTAAATGGAAAAAAATTGTATCCAGAAGCCTTGTGGTGCAAACTAATCGAAAATATCACGACCGATTTTTGAGATATGATGAGAAGACGAGGTTCAATCATTTCGGTTTTTTGTTCATCTTTCATTTATTTTCAGAACTACCAAAATATATTTTTAAAGTTTTTCATTCGATAGTAAATTCTCTTTTATTTGACGTTTTCAGATTTTACAACCAGTTTCGTATTCTTCGGACCACCTTCAACTTATTTTTTTCAATACGTACCTGGATATGGAAACTAATAATGCCATACGAAGACGGTTTATATACATCCTAATCCAATATTTACATTTAGTTTCCGCCATCTTCAATTTATTGAATTCAACATTCACGTAATATGAATCGTTATCCAATATTTATTGGTACGGATCCGTATTGAATTCATAATCAGTGTTAATTTTCATAAAGTGTATACAATACTTTTAGCATAAAGTGAATAATTATGAAAAAATAAATGAGAATCGATAATTATTCAGTTATTCGAATATTTTAATCAAAGAATAAAATATTTGTTATTTACAAGGGAGTTCTGAATGGTCCGAGCGCGATATAGTCAACCCATTCGAGTTGTACAGTATATTTTTTAACGACCCAACAAAGAAAAAATCTGTAATTGAATTCGTAAACTGCCACTGACATTTCTCACATAAATGTGGGAGCAAAATAAAAATGTTCCGACCTTCTAACTAGTCCGGTTACCAATTCAACTCTATTAAAAAAGTGGCCACCCTGTATATTAACCAAAATTCCTTCTCTAATTGTGTATGCCAAAATTATGATCGGATAATAATAAAACTTGATGTTCAAGCCCATCAAACTATCTGTTTTCTATCTCTAAATACTGATATTACATTTCCAGCGTTATCTTTCATGATGTGATGTATTTCACAAATAGATGACAGATGTTTTTTTATAATGACGCCATTGATGTGAATGTGATCGATAGGCTGGTTGTTGCTAGTTGCTATACGCCTATACGAACCATTATTATCTCTAAAAATATGGAATAGATATAACAATGCGTATGTCTACTATGTACTGATGGGTGAAAGTACTAAACTGGGCGTGCACAAAGCCTCAGGCACTGATTATATGACGAAATGTTTTATTTCTATCTCTTGTTCATTTGAATAGGCCTCGAAGATGAGAATCAACCGAACCAAAATGAGGTTTTTCAAAAAGGCTTTTAATTACTTGAATAGTCGAATTCTATACACCTGCGAACTTTTGCTGTCATTAGCAACAGCAATAGTATTTTTTCAGTAAACCAAGTGAAGTCCATTACCAAAAGAACTACATACTTACTTCATTACATGTCAGCATCTTATGATTTATAAGGTACAGATTAAAATTGTATTTCTGTTGACAAACCAACAAAATTATGAAAACTGTAGAAACAATACTTATGTAAACATTATAAAAACAAAACATATCAATGTGCCTAAAAACTCAAGTTTCTAGGTACTACAAGAACTACACTTAAAGTCAAATTTCTTTGTCGATATTTCTATCCAAATAGAGTTCGTAAATAATAGGCCTTTGATAACATAACTTTTTCACCAACTTTTTTACTCTAGTGGAGCATGTTTCACCTTTAATTTTATTTGCCAAGTGATTAAGCATTTTTTGTTGTTTATGAAAGATTTCTCGATTTTTGTAGATACTGGAATTGGTAATCACATATTTAAGGCATTTCTCGTATTATGTCGATGTATATTAAACATTTCAATTTTATATTTTTTTGGATTTCCAAAATGAGAATGGCAAGGCAAAGAACGTCAAGATGTTGTGTTTTACACATTGTTAAGTTCACAGTTCCTGTCCTAATTTTTCACCTGCACTATATGACAGCATTGTATTGTGAAATGTATTGGATACGAGCATTCTTGAATTGTTAGTAACGACAACAAAAAATAAAAACTAAAAAACCAGAAGCAAATTATCATCTTATTCATTATATACATAATAAAACTCAATCAGTAGAAACATTTCTACATTACCAACTCAAACATATGATCCTTCTGAAGCGGATATAACCACCAAGAAGAAGTTTCAAGAAATTGAAAGATTCAAAATCCAAACTACAGGCAGAGCAAGTCAAGCAGATCAAACTGCTAATTAATCTGAAGTCTATATATTTATATCCTTCTTAACTATATTGAATACTTCTCTTTGTGGGGGAATTGTGTGACTTTAATTCATGAAAGGGGCATAATAAAAGGGCAAGTTACCCGCATCAAAAATCATTGACAAGTCAATGTCGAGCTGATTTCTGGATTTCAGTCAAGGTTAGGTAAACTAGAATCAATTTGGTTAGAATTCAAAACCATTCAGTCAGAAATCGAATTGATAACTGTCAATACTGATACTTACGAATCACATGTTACATACAGATCGAGAAAAATTTGAAGAGACATTTTACGATGTAGAAGCTGCCTTCAAGACATTTTTCTCCAAATATTCTACTCCTAAGACTGCTGCCCCTACAAATTCCACTGGTGCAACCTCTACTATTGGTAATATTGGAAGTAATGTGGCGAATGCAGGTATAGATATTAAGCTACCAATCATAAATTCACCTACTTTTTCTGGTTCTTATGATCAATGGCTGGAGTATCATGATACATTCAACGCATTGATCCATAACAATTAGAATTTGAACGATATACAGAAATTTTATTACCTAAAATCATCTTTGAAGCAAGAAGCTGCTCATATTATCAAATCAATAGAGGTTTCCTCCTCCAATTACCATACTGCTTGGTCATTATTGCGTGAAAGATTCGAAAATAAGAAAATCATAGTTCATAATCATGTTAGAGCAATTTTTGATTTACCTGCAATACAAAAAGAATCTCACGTTGCTCTTAGACAACTCTTGGATAATATTCTGAAGCATATCAGGTCTCTCGAAAGTCTGAAACAACCTATAAAATATTGGGATACTCATTCACATTATCATATCAAAGCTTGATCAGATAACCAAACGTGAATGGGAAGCATTTTCTCAAGGTTTCAGCTCAAATGAAGTACCTACTTTTCAAAATTTACAGAAATTCTTAAAAAATAGGACAGGAAATGTGAACTTAACACACATATTTCCAACTTCTCTTTTTCGATGAACAAAATCCTGGAGAAAAAAATGTTGGCAAGATGTTCCCCAAAAGCAGATACCATATCCCAGATTTGAATCAATTAGAGACATTTTTGGTCGCAATAGTGCCAATTAATTTGCAGATACTCTGACAGCAAAGCATCCTGAAGAAATTTTCGTACAAAGGCTATTCATATGATTTGCAAAATCCAAACTTTTGTCTATTTGTAATCCTAAAAATTTGGCAGATTCCTTATTTTCAATTAACGGAGTTCAAATTCTAAATATTTACTACAAGTTCAAAATTCCCTTCAGAAAAAAGTAATCGTCTAGTCAGTGCTACCTCGCTCACAAAACTCGACAAAAAGTAGGCGACCTGTCTTTTTTAATACAGGGTTTCCTGAACTACTTACTTGCAGATATATCTGAAGGACAAAATATGAACCAAAATAACGGTACTCCCTTTTTTTGTTAAAAAATTGTTTTTACCGTTAACTGGCTGCACCCTCACCCTCAGAAGTTTTTGTAATTCGAAAATTTTGACAGAAAGGAAAAATGTTTTGTCAATAATTCAGTAACCTCTGAAGTGATTTCAATATTTTGTGAATGTACATAGGTGGATAGGACATTGTTAATAACATAATCAAATTCCATTCGAATATTCTGAGGATTTTCCTAAGCATAAAAAAATATGTTATCACTTTGTTGTTACTTAATTGTATTTTCTCAAATACTGCAATTTAGACTTTATTCCTCACGAAAAAAGGTGCTCTGACCCTCATGTATGAGAGTCAATATTTTGTATTGACCTTATCTGCATATGGCAGTTCCACACATTGACAGTTTCTGATAAAACCGAAACCGAGAATAGTCATTTCAAGACCAAGCTGCTTATTTTCATCGTAGGTATATGTTCAAATGAATACAAAGAAAGAAAAAATTATTTATATATTTTCTATTCAATAGGGACAAAACCGACGAACCCAGGGATCGGTTTGTTAAAGAAGTTTCATTAATCCAAGACGTGATCGAATACACTCCAGTTCAATTTAATCAAGTAATACCATACCTCATAATGAATTAGATTAGGCAATTGTTCGATTAAATGAACTTCCCAATTTAGTGTAAAATAACTGCATTCTCCTAGCAACGCTACTGTCAACACTTAGTACAAAGTGTCTCGGAGGCGTTGAAATTCGTTTCATTGAAAGCGACATAAACGGCAACTCCTCGTTGTCGTTCTTTTTTTTGGAAAAGAGGCCGAAATGTCAGTGACCTCTTACATAAAACATGCACTAACTTCAAGTTCATACGGTAGTTGATGATATTTTAAGAGAAGTCACTAAAATTGCTGATTGGAGCAATTTTTGAATGTATGCATACAAGTTCAGGATACAATTTCGCTCAATAATTGGGTCACTGTAGTTAGTCCAGTCAATAAAGGAGGTGTAGAGTGCATGAGCAGGGACCTATGTGATTCCTTAAGAAGCTTGATGAAGGTACTACTAAATAAAAACTCATAAAATTTTATACAACTTTTATTCTATACACTTTTTCCGAATTCCCAACTGTTTTTGAGTTACACGCTCAGGAATAGTGAATATTTTCGACAAAAAAGATTTTTGCATCCCTTTTCCCATAAATCTGAGAAGAATGGTAAGTTGTAGTGAGTTCAATTCCCTTCAAGAATATATAGTAATGAAAAAAATACACTCAACTATAAACCACAAATTTATTTTGAACAAGTTTAGTCATTTATATCACTAGCGCTAAGCCAACTCTGTCTATTTGCTGGTGAGGCCCTTCCAGACATCTTCATAGGTCGGTTTATCTCGAAATGCTTCTTAGTAACCAGGCAGTAGATGTTTCTATAACCTTATTCAATCCTCCAACTTCTGGATTTTGTTCCCGTAATTCCTGGAGTAGACCGAACTCCTTGGAGAATACCTACCACAGCAACGCCTTTGGACATTTCAAGATCTTCTGCCACAAAGTGAGCTAACGCGTAATGGCAGGCACCTTGAAAAGTTATCTCGTATTCTGTTCCTGGCACTCTGAATGTTTAAATGGACTCGTTCGTGGATGTCGTCCATTCTGTATCAAATTTGCTGACGTAGTTCTCACCCGCAGTATTTTTCCTGGTGCCGTCTCAAACTTCAGGTCACAGGGAAATTGCAGCTTTCGACCCATGATAATATTAGGAGAGGTTTGGACGGTTGACTCGTGTAATGCAGAACAATAGGCTGAACATACTGATCTGTTTCTTTGGTGGTCAGAGACTACCTTGGATAAGTAGCGATTTATCGTCTTGTTCACCCGCTCCACTCTTCCATCTGAGTTTGGATTTAGAGCCGTGGTTGTCGTCTTTCAGATGTTCAGCATCTGACATATTTCTTGAAAGAGGTTGAATTCGAATTTTCTGCCGTGGTCCGAATGCAGCTCCAACGGAACACCGAATCAAATTATCCACTCCTTCGAGGCCCATTGCTGGCAGCGCATACAGCACACTTTCTGCACCAGTACTTGATGTCAGTTTCTGGAGGGTCTCTCTCACTCCCAGACTTCTTCTCCTGGGTACTAGTGTCTGACGTCTTTCTTCCCTATGTTCCTCGGACAAACGCTTCAGGACTCCATTGTCTATGATGAGGAAGTTCCATTGAGCCCAGTAAAATTTAACAGCGGGCAAATAATTTGCTATTTTCTGCAACGACATCCTTGGTTACTCTTTTTCCAGCCGATAACTAAACCAGGGTCAGGACTTATCTCTTGGTCTTTCTGGATCTTGTTGTTGTTCCAATAGTTATCATCCACTGTCGTAGTTCTAAGAAGTGTCGACTCCTTCTCTGCTAGTCGGCAATGTGGCAGTCTTCTGGTCACAGTCTCCGGCGATAGGGCATCTGGCATTCTTATGGTTGTAATATATACGTATGCCAATTTATCTGCAACCGGTTAACAGTTGCAATATTTTAAGATTTTTGTAAAATATTGTAATTTTCAGATAAAACTGTTTTTATCGTTCCTACGCCCCAACTATCGTTTGTTGAAGGTATCTCCACAATGAGTATTAATAAATGACCTGTGTGAGTTAAGGATGTCGTTAAAAGAAGAAAGGACTTCTCGGAGTTGAGAGAAAAGGGGATACTGGTCCTTATTGAAGTAAGTAAGGCAAGACATTCTAAGTCAAGTGTACACACAGCCACATATTCACCAAGCGACGACTTTCTGAAGAATCCAGGTACACTAGCTCCATCCCTGACCTTTTTTCTTGAGAGGCTTCTTATGGCAAACGCTAAGAGAGAAAAAGAAAATAAATATAATAAGATGAAATACCGGGTGGCTACGGAAGTATTGCCTACGGAATATCTCAGTTATTGTATGAAGTAGGTTTGTGAAATTTGGAGCGTCGATATAATGACATAAGAGCTAGAATTTGAGCATATTGACATGTCGAAGTTAACTTCCGGTCTGACCGGAAGTAACATCAACTTTCTTATTTTAAATGGAAACCCAATTTTTTTTCTTTTCGCTTTATTCAGCATTCAATTCCCTTTCTAATGACATATCACAAGTTGGTATCTAACCAGAAACTAGATCAGAAAATTATTATTATTGAAGTTCACCGAGTATTCCGTGGAAGCAAAATGAAAGCCAAAAACTGAAAAGTTGGCTATGGAAACCATACGTCACTTGATAACAGTTGCTACTACTGTGATATTTTATTTTCATTCGTCGGCGTTATAAAAAGCCGCCAAAAAAAATGGAAAAATTGGGAAAAAAAACAATACTCTGTAGGTCCATAACTTAAATAGGAACATACAACTTTTTCTTGCCTGTACTATTCAGCATAACCATTCCTTTCTAATGATATAATAGAAAGTAATTTTTTGAAATGAAATACCATAAAATCCAATTATTATTCTTCAAATAACAAAACAGATTATCGCCATACGCAAAAATAACATTAAAAATAATGTGGAATGATAAATTATATCCTGTGGGTTCTTGGTTAAATAGGAACATAAACGTACTTGGTCTGTGCCATCGTCCATAGATATTCTAATATCTACCTATGGACGATGTTTGTGCTATTCAGAATAATTATTCCATTGCAATAATCATTCGAACCAAAATATTAACAAGTAGGCTGATTAAGATGTATTTTGGAATGAAACAAAAAAGAAACGAGAGCTCTCACGAACGCTGCTATCCATATTATTTTGACGTTCGAAGTAGTGTTTTTGATTCTGCCATTTTAAAAGTGTTTGGAAATCGAAATCAGTTAGTGGAATATTCAAAAAATGCCCCGTTATTCACGAACCGAACAAATTGACATGCTTCTCATTTATGGTGAATGTTTAAAAAATTCTTATGCCGCTGAACGATTGTATTTAGAGCGATATCCGGGGAGGCAGCAACCGTCAAGAAGGTATTTCCAGTGGCTTGAAGGTACTGGGCGATAGAAAACGAGCACCGGTTTCGACAAGGTGGCTTCCAGGAGAGATTTGGTGTGAATGTTTGGGCAGGAATAGTTGGAACTCATATTGTTGGCCCCATTCTTTTTCAAGGCCAACTAACCGGAGAGAGATACTTTAATTTTTTAACGAATGAAATTTCGGAATTCATTAACAACCTACCAGCGGAAATAACTGAGAGAATGTACTTCCAGCAAGATGGCGCCCCTCCGCATAATTCAAGAATAGCGAGAAATTATCTTCAAAATCGCTTTCAAGAGAGACTTATAACAACCCATGGTCCAGTCAGGTGGTCACCAAGGTCACCTGATCTTACTCCGCGCGACTTTTTTCTATGGGGGCATCTCAAAAATAGGGTGTATTCCACACAGCCTACAACTCTACATGAGCTAGAAGTAAAAATTCGTAGAGCTTTCCAAGATATCACGCCCCAAATGTTGAGAAACGTTTTACATGAAAATATCACCAGAGTCAATAAATGTATTGACGCTGAGGGAATGCATTTCGAACATTTGTTTTGAATTTATTTTATCTTTATTCCTATCAATTTGAATTTTTTTTTCGATAAATCTGTTTTTTTGTTATTTGAATAATAATAATTGGATTTTTTGGTATTTCATTTCAAAAAATTACTCTCTATTATATCATTAGAAAGGAATGGTTATGCTGAATAGTACAGGCAAGAAAAAGTTGTATGTTCCTATTTAAGTTATGGACCTACAGAGTATTTTTTTTTTCCCAATTTTTCCAATATTTTTTTTGGCGGCTTTTTATAACGCCGACGAATGAAAATAAAATATCACAGTAGTAGCAACTGTTATCAAGTGACGTATGGTTTCCATAGCCAACTTTTCAATTTTTGGCTTTCATTTTGCTTCCACGGCCTACTCGGTGAATTTCAATAATAATTTTTTTCTGATCTAGTTTCTGGTTAGATACCAACTTGTGATATGTCATTAGAAAGGGAATTGAATGCTGAATAAAGCGAAAAGAAAAAAAATTGGGTTTCCATTTAAAATAAGAAAGTTGATGTTACTTCCGGTCAGACCGGAAGTTAACTTCGACATGTCAATATGCTCAAATTCTAGCTCTTATGTCATTATATCGACGCTCCAAATTTCACAAACCTACTTCATACAATAACTGAGATATTCCGTAGGCAATACTTCCGTAGCCACCCGGTATACAGCACTGGGAAATGCCATTATTGCGATTTTCAGACGAAAGAACTTCTCGTCACCCCCTATTGTGCAGCCTCTCCCTATCCCTGTACAGAAAGCTTCCAATCACTTGACCGATCTCCTTGACAGTTTGGGCTTCAGTTAGTTTTTTACAACGTTGATTTCAACGTATGTACGTATGTACTGATGGGCAATCTCTCGAACTAACTATATCTGCCACGGCTTAAATATCGGTGTAGAGTTTTTCTCAAACACTCTCGTATATTCTTTCTTGTTCCGCTCACGTCCAGACGGAGCCATTTAGAACAATTCGGAAATCTGGTGTTTTGAATACGATGATGTCATGCGTTGTAAACAAGCCGAGATTGACCATCCAAACACAGGCGATCAGTTCCTCTACACAAGTTCGGCTTCTGCACTTTACAGTATTCTGTTCTCACATTCATTTACCGGCTGCGACACATCTGCAACTTCCAAGAGAAGCATGGTGGGCTTCCTTTACACTTGAAGTCGGAAGTCATCAAGGAAGCAGCAGTGATCTTTCACAAGTCCGCCTCCACTCAGGGCGAGAATGAAGAGGCTGGGAAGATAGGATTTCTCAAATAATGGGTAGTCGGTAGACCAGTGGCTAAGGTATCTGGCAGAAGAGCTTCTGGCTCGCATCGGACAGATGTTCAAGGCCTCAGTACGAGAGAATCTTTTTTCTCAAATGCATCGGTCTCTTTAGGCGGCCGCAAGCCATGTTGTAAAGCAAGTGTGATGTGCGTTGCCTAGATGCCAATACCGACATCTGGTGCTAGCTTGAAGTGCGCACCGACCACCCGGGGTGGTGCTGAAGGTTTTCCGGATTTTCCTACAGCTGAAAAGTGAATACACCACCAACAACATCAGTGAGTCGCCCTCTACTCGCACAGGCTATGCCTTTGGATACACTATGAGTGTTTATGAAGGGGTATTATTATTATTTTTATTATAATTATTGATTTGATAATTTTTTGACATTGAAAGATATAATGTGACGTTGATGATTCACTGGTTCTGAACTATTGTTTCCCAAAAGAAACGTAAGTAACCCACTTCTCTACCTTCGTCAATAGGAATTAACACTTTCCCGGTGGTAAAAACAACTTGTCGGCTTGAAAACAAAGTAACAATAGACTTACCATGGTGGGACCAGATAAAGGAAGTTTATTCGGTTAAGGAGGGTATGGTGTGAAGTTTATTAAAGCCATAATGTTCTAATTTTCTCATAATCAATCCTGGAAAATTCACTACAAGCCTAAAATTTGTTATGGTAACAGAATTGGCTTCAAATAACGTATCTTACTGTCGAATGACGATTGGGATATGAATTCGAGAAGCCAGCTCACTAGCAACAAAAACTATTTCAGTAAAAAAATATTCTTGTTATTAAAAACCATAATCGATTCAAACATTGCATGTCCTATTTGATAAAATATTATTAAGAATTTTGTTCCTTAGAAAATCGTATTTTTGGGAATTCTGAAACATACTGAGGGTTTTCATAAAATATCAGGAGTGGAAAATTCCAGGTCCCGAGCATCTTAATTTCAATAAAATTTCACAACTGAAGTTATTTACTGAAACTCGTTAAAATGAGAAAATTTTACTGAATTATCTCATTTTAACCAATTTAAGATCAACGTTAGCAGTCGGAAACTTCACAAAGAACTCAACTGAATAATGAAAAATTAGCATTGCATGTTCAAAAAGCACTAATGAACATCTAGTAATTACTTCTCCAAACCTCATTAAAGCAGAAGAAAATGTATTTTCCAACTCTACCCGAACTACGACGGATAGCCAGAAGCTAGCAAAGGTGTAATTTGGGAAGAGACAAGGGGTTTGATTTATAGAACAGATTATTACAGATTACAGCATTACCAGAATTGTTTTTATCCAAGTGTGAATTCGTAGATTATCTACAGCGGATCAGAGTTTGTAGGGTTCCAAAAGCTATTAACATAAATTCTACCTGGAAAATATTGATTAGTGTTTATGTACGAGAAACAAATGATGGTTAATTCAAAAATAAAACTGTAAGACAATCTTTTAGGTCCTGATGATGCTGACTTTGTTGACGAAACGCTCGGGTAGTTTTCTATTCTGCTAAATCATCAATAGAGGTAAATTAATGACATCTAGTTATTAACAACCGAAACGCTTCAACCCACTATACCAGTATTGCCGTTTGATAAGTCCTTAATGGTTTTACATTTGTGTTCTTATCTTTTTCAACCACCTCTTTACAATTGAAAATTAATTGGCAATTTCTTCTAGACTACAAAAGAGCAGAGTAACGATTTACCGTATTTTCTTAATGTATCTGATGGCGGGTTTCAATGGTACCAGAAACCTTTAATTTCTTGACATAAATCAAGTATTTTCAAAACCTTGCTTTCCTTGACTAAGGTCCAAACTTTTACGTCTATATACTAATTATATACTAAAACTTATGAAAATTCAGAGAGGTTCATAGCTATCTATCATCAAGACATGTTCAGAGTTGTACAAAGATAAGCGGCAAGTCAAATATCTTTCAAAAAATAACTACTCCCCTGGCTAATGCCAATATTGTACAAGTGCATCGCGGTAGAAAAATTTTGTTTTGATGTAGAACTGTATAGTGGTTTCGAAGTTATTGCCTCCTTGCAGAGCAAAGGTAGATCAATATGGACAGCTTTGAGCCCAAATGTTCCTCGTCCAAATAATCACAACACTCTAGATTTGGTAACTCTGATCTTGTGCTGGTAAAACAATCTTTAGGCTGCTCCACCTTGCCAGCAGAGCAAGAGGCACTAAATAAAGGATTGATAAAAGTTAAAAATTCAATGTTACAGGTTATGATTACAAGTTGGTGATGACTTAAAAGTAACAATGTCTGAGGAATATACCATCAATACAACAATATAACAAACAATATGGATATCGTAGAAAGAATACGATTATAATATAACATGACGTATTACGGTCTGTGTATTTATCTTCATTTGCATCTACTTGAACTCATTCATATACGATCGATTTTTTTAAATGTTTTTTCCAAGATATATTTTTTCAATTATATTTATTGTTTATGTACTTAGCTTTGTTTTTTTAATGTTGATTGTGTCAGGAATACCATTATGTATTCTCAGGGCTGACCAGAGGGGTGACAGGGGGGGAATCTTCGGTACCATAGTGTACCTATGACTTTTGTAAAATAAAATATGTCCACTTTCTAAAACGGTGTTGAATTTCCTTCATTAATAAGTATGGGCATCTGTAACATTCCGTACTCCTGTTTATACCGGGTGGCTACGGAAGTATTTCCTACGGAATATCTCAGTTATTGTATGAAGTAGGTTTGTGAAATTTGGAGCGTCGATATAATGACATAATAGCTAGAATTTGAGCATATTGACATGCCGAAGTTAACTTCCGGTCTGACCGGAAGTAACATCAACTTTCTTATTTTAAATGGAAACCCTATTTTTTTTTCTTTTCGCTTTATTCAGCATTCAATTCCCTTTCTAATGACATATCACAAGTTGGTATCTAACCAGAAACTAGATCAGAAAATTATTATTATTGAAATTCACCGAGTAGGCCGTGGAAGCAAAATGAAAGCCAAAAATTGAAAAGTTGGCTATGGAAACCATACTTCACTTGATAACAGTTGCTACTACTGTGATATTTTATTTTCATTCGTCGGCGTTATAAAAAGCAGCCAAAAAAATATTGGAAAAATTGGGAAAAAAACAATACTCTGTAGGTCCATAACTTAAATAGGAACATACAACTTTTTCTTGCCTGTACTATTCAGCATAACCATTCCTTTCTAATGATATAATAGAAAGTAATTTTTTGAAATGAAATACCAAAAAATCCAATTATTATTATTCAAATAACAAAAAAACAGATTTATCAAAAAAAAAAAATTCAAATTGATAGGATTAAAGATAAAATAAATTCATAACAAATGTTCGAAATGCATTCCCTCAGCGTCAATACATTTATTGACTCTGGTGATATTTTCATGTAAAACGTTTCTCAACATTTGGGGCGTGATATCTTGGAAAGCTCTACGAATTTTTACTTCTAGCTCATGTAGAGTTGTAGGCTGTGTGGAATACACCCTATTTTTAAGATGCCCCCATAGAAAAAAGTCGCACGGAGTAAGATCAGGAGACCTTGGTGGCCACCTGACTGGACCATGGGTTGTTATAAGTCTCTCTTGAAAGCGATTTTGAAGATAATTTTTCGCTATTCTTGAATTATGCGGAGGGGCGCCATCTTGCTGGAAGTACATTCTCTCAGTTATTTCCGCTGGTAGGTTGTTAATGAATTCCGAAATTTCATTCGTTAAAAAATTAAAGTATCTCTCTCCGGTTAGTTGGCCTTGAAAAAGAATGGGGCCAACAATATGAGTTCCAACTATTCCTGCCCAAACATTCACACCAAATCTCTCCTGGAAGCCACCTTGTCGAAACCGGTGCTCGTTTTCTATCGCCCAGTACCTGAAACAAAAGACCATTCACACTTTTAGCACTTTACACTTCGACTATCGAAAATAATCCAAATAAAGTACAGTACCTACCTTGTATTATTACTGTTAAATAATCCATTGTTGGTAAATTTTGACTCGTCCGTAAACAAGATATAATAGTTAAATAGGTGATTCTCAGCATTTTGTCGAAGAAACCAATTACAATATTCCAGGCGCCTTTCACCGTCATTTTCATACAAATGTTGATGCAACTGATACTTGAAGGATTTAAATCGATGTTTTTTCATAATTTTCCTAGCAGAGTCCTTACTTACCTTCTTGACGGTTGCTGCCTCCCTGGATATCGCTCTAAATACAATCGTTCAGCGGCATAAGAATTTTTTAAACGTTCACCATAAATGAGAAGCATGTCAATTTGTTCGGTTCGTGAATAACGGGGCATTTTTTGAATATTCCACTAACTGATTTCGATTTCCAAACCCTTTTAAAATGGCAGAATCAAAAACACTACTTCGAACGTCAAAATAATATGGATAGCAGCGTTCGTGAGAGCTCTCGTTTCTTTTTTGTTTCATTCCAAAATACATCTTAATCAGCCTACTTGTTAATATTTTGGTTCGAATGATTATTGCAATGGAATGATTATTCTGAATAGCACAAACATCGTCCATAGGTAGATATTAGAATATCTATGGCCGATGGCACAGACCAAGTACGTTTATGTTTCTATTTAACCTAGAACCTACAGGATATAATTTATCATTCCACATTATTTTCAATGTTATTTTTGCGTATGGCGATAATCTGTTTTGTTATTTGAAGAATAATAATTGGATTTTTTGGTATTTCATTTCAAAAAATTACTTTCTATTATATCATTAGAAAGGAATGGTTATGCTGAATAGTACAGGCAAGAAAAAGTTGTATGTTCCTATTTAAGTTATGGACCTACAGAGTATTGTTTTTTCCCAATTTTTCCAATATTTTTTTTGGCGGCTTTTTATAACGCCGACGATCGAAAATAAAATATCACAGTAGTAGCAACTGTGACTGTCAAGTGACGTATGGTTTCCATAGCCAACTTTTCAATTTTTTGCTTTCATTTTGCTTCCACGGCCTACTCGGTGAATTTCAATAATAATTTTTTTCTGATCTAGTTTCTGGTTAGATACCAACTTGTGATATGTCATTAGAAAGGGAATTGAATGCTGAATAAAGCGAAAAGAAAAAAAAATTGTGTTTCCATTTAAAATAAGAAAGTTGATGTTACTTCCGGTCAGACCGGAAGTTAACTTCGACATGTCAATATGCTCAAATTCTAGCTCTTATGTCATTATATCGACGCTCCAAATTTCACAAACCTACTTCATACAATAACTGAGATATTCCATAGGCAATACTTCCGTAGCCACCCGGTATAGATTAAAAGATTTTTCCGACTTTCTGTTTCATTGGGGTAGGTAGGGAGCTAGGTAGAGTATTTATGTCTGGGGCCCTGTTTGGCTCTGGACGACCCTGTATATTTTTTTGTAATATTTGCATGTGATCTTTGGGGTATCGATTTCATTTACTTTTTTCGAAAACTGCATGACAAAATATCCTTTGACGCGTTTAAATCTAAACGCAAAGTTAATGTTTTTTTGATGAATGTCATTAACACACAGCATTGCCGCTATAGAGCGAAAAAATTGAACTAACGATCGCATTTGTATAAGTACTTTGAAAATAAACAAGTATTCATGGAAAATACTGAATTATTTCACACACCTCTTGACGTGGCAGAATGAGCAAAAAATGTTACTTTAAATTTTCTTACAGAAAAATCGAGGCAAAAATGTGAATTACAGTACAATAAGTTGACAATCGAAAAAAGGAGAATAAGTATGCAGAAAACGGATTAGTGGCTTCTTTTGTAAAAAGATCCAAGGCCCTGAAACCATCAACTCATTGGTCTATGTATTCAATGATACGGACATGTTAAAAACAATATAGACATCAACAACTATTCCGATTTGGCCGCATTTCTCGACGAAGAATCTGTTGGATATAAAGCAAGAAATCAAAAATATTTACCACTGAAAATATACAATTTTTTTTATAAAATCCCCAAAAGATACATTTTAATTATACTGCATACTCTTCAGAGTAGTTTGTGAAAGAGTTTTTACTAGTATACAGTCAATATTATCCTGATGTTCACGATTTGCTGGCGGGTACACATAAAGATTGAATAGAAGAGGGCCCAGTACAGTCCCCTGAGGTACGCCATTTTGAAATCCTCTCAGATCACTCATTGTGCCTGACACTTTTTCCTCTTTTATCTTATTTTGTAAATAATTTGTGAGCAGATTTGCACATTTTCCTCTCAATCCTACTCGCTCCAAGGTCACAATGAGCAATCTATGGCTGATAGTATCGAAGGCCTTTGAAATGTCAATGTTTACACATAGACATTTTTCCAATGTTGTGTGTATTTTTCAGTTAGTGCGAGAACACCATCTTCCGTTGAAGTTTTTCCCTTAAAGCCGAATTGGTTGTTGGAAATAAGTAGTCTTCTTCTTTGTTATAAATGTTAAATTGATTGTCGAGGTTGGCATCAAAGCTGTTTGCTCTGTGTTCAGCTTTGAAGTCTGAATAGTTGAATCCATTAGTATTAGTAAAATACCACATATCAGATCGGAATATAAGAGAAATTTTATCACAGATCCTGATTATCCTGATTATTTAGCTAAATTATTTTTTGACTCACACATATCTCCACAAATTCAGAAAAGAACGTGAAAATCAAGTGAGGAGAGATAATTTTAAAAGAAGATTTTCTTCAATTGCAACAGATAGAAAAAATAGAAATGGAAAATGCTCTTTTCTGTTTTTCGTGTCGAAGCTATGCACAAACACTATGCATGTAGTTCACATTCAAAGGTTGATAATCTCAGCCTATATGACGATGCAAACTTATGAGTGTCTTATTAGCCCTATAAAACACGAAAGAGAGAAAATCAACACGAGAGCACAGCTGATATGTTATTAACACGAATACGTGTTTTATCGACTTTATGAGACGTTTGCAGAGAGAAGCATTAGGATTCCATTAGATGCCAGCTGTGGATAAAATTATTTGATAATGATAGATAATCTTATATCTTGACTGGATGACTTGGATGTAAGGGAATACTTTTGAATATTCATACGTATCACAAACCCGAGAAGAAAAATGTGTACAAATTAATAGTCTAACAGTTAAAGAATTAGGGCAATCATACATGGAAGTACTTTAGAAATATTGTGAATTTGGACTGAGATGGTTGATAAAACTGCCATACATAAAATGATAATTTGGGACACCATGCATACTGAATATAAGTAGCTATATGAGGTCCCTTAAGCCAGACTTATTACCATGTTATTTGAAACATTATTGATTCCATATAACAACAATGTTACTCCCACAGGAAGCGAAAATGAAAATATCCCAACAATAGCCTTAAATTTACCTGCGTTATACTTGTCACCTTCATCCCTTTTGTTATATCTATGCATTCAAGAAGACATTGTTCTTTACCCGTCTACCTTCCTTAATATCCGTCCGTACCCTTATACCATACGCCATCAATATTTGATACAAGACAGGACAGGAATGGCCAGTATGAAACATTTCGAATATAAATATAGTAAAAGAAGTAAGGAGCCTAATATTTATGTTCAAGTTTTTAAGGACAATTTTCGACCAGAATCAACTCGAAATCCTTTTATAATACCTCATATCAATTATGGTATTTTAGCTTGGGGGGTGACCAACAATCACCTGAAGAATTAAGAGATAACTCGAAAGTGGATTCTCAAGATTATATTCAATAACAGTTATACTTATTCAACTTAGGGAAATAGAGTGTTTGATACTAGACAATTAGAAATACTTCCAGACAAATAGAACTTGATTGATACAAGACATATAGCCAAAACCCCCATTCTCTATGCTAAAATTCCCACTGAGCTGACACAGATTTACACACAATCTATTCAAAAAAAATCACGCTCTGGCTTCATTCTGTCCCTAGAAAAGAAATCCATAGCCAAATCGACAGAAAAATATTCATTACTTGTAAATTCACATGAATGATGAATAGGGCAAAACTAGATTTTTATGATACTGATACTGCTGTGATTTATGCTGCCTCTGTTCACTTATGTATATGTATTTCCTTCTTTTTCCTCAATATACAATTTATGTGTGCATGTATGTTATAGGTGCGATAAGTATATGTGTATGTGTAACATAGACTTTAAGATACCCACGCACAGGGATTTATCCTTTGTGTGGTTACCTACATTTACTGTAACATACTGTATATTACAATGCTTTACATTTATCATCATCTCATTCAAATTGATATCTATATAAATATATTATTTTATCTTTTAAATATTTGAATACATTTAGATTAACACTACGAAATCGAACGAAGACGATTAATGATAGAGATATTTTAACGCGTGAGAGAAGCAAGCAAGTTAATGTTCGAGATCATTAATCGCGTTTTGAAACACGAGTTCATTACAATATTTTTCAGTCGACCTCACTCTTGTTGAAAAAAAGGAATTCTTGTAACAATAGTTACAAACTCTTCCTTCAATTTATATTTATATTAACATTTGTTAAGGTAGAATTAGAGAAACAGAAAGAGGGTACCGAAAAAGTCCATTGGTACACTCACGGCTACACTACGAAATCGAACATGAATGGGTGCCATTCCAGCCAACACAGATACATCTCTAAGATATTGCTGCGATGTCACTTCGTGACCTGCGACTCGCATCGTTACGTCGCACAGACGTCCTAGCGACTCACTTTTGTCACACTCATGATGTATGCTGGCGACCTCTGTGTGATGTAGTTCTGAGACGTCTTTGCGATGTAGTTCTGAGACGCCGCAAAGATGCCTCCTAATAACGTATCAGGGATATAACAGAGCGACATAGCAGCGATTTCTTCATTGTTATATTCAAGAGACGTCAACGTTTATGCGATATTCCAGACAGAAACAAGAAATAGAAACAGAATATATATTTTCAATATGAAAAAAATATATATAAATAAAAAAAGTTCTTCAAAAAATGAAAACATTCTGGCACAACATTAACAAAGTACAAAATTAAAAATTAACAAAGTGAAAAATGAAAATAAATTAATTGAAAAACTAAAAGTCAATTGCTTTGGTTCCTTTTCCTGTCGAGCCTCTGTGTGGCATGCCTGAACCAACTGGAACAGGCTGCTTCCACATTTTTTTCGTTCTCTCCGTGAAGGCTCATCACCACATCTGGAAATCAATGAAACAATATGAAAGCTACATACAATGCCAGATAGGAATCTCACTTTATTGATACTCGACAACGATACTCCCTATTCACTTTTAGTTTATGGACACTAAAATTCGCAAATGTAATCAATCCAGTTGGAAATATCAGAACATGAACACTATAGAAAGCATTCAAAGCGACAAAGCGATCAGTGCATCGATACAAAGAACAAAGAACTAGAACTAAATATGATTATACAATACAAGCCGACCACGCAGTTGCCTCCCGCTTTCAGGTTGGCCAACATTGAATAAGATCTGTGTCGCCAACTTCTTGCCAACTTACCGCGTTACTTCAAAATAAACATTTAACACAAATTGAGGATTCGCCTTTCGACCGTGGTGGAGGAAACATGGCGTCCTTGTGGTCGGCAGTCAAGTGACTGTGTGCGAAAGTCCTATTATCACCTGATCTGGAGATAACTCAATAAAAATATAGTAGCAGAGATATTTAAGTATAGATTTTGATGTCTAAATGATGTCGCAGAATGACGTCTATGGCAAGTATCAATTTGACATCGCAGGAACATCTACATCCAGCCATCATTGATTTAGATATCATAGGGAAGTCGCAGTGTGATATCGCAGTAATGACAACAATATGACATCGCAGAGACATCTATATTCGGCTATTATTGATTTTGATATCTAAGGGATGTCGTGGTGTATTATCACAGAAAAAGTCAACGATATGATACCACAAGGACATCTAAATCCCATTTATGACGATATTGACATCCCTGAGATGTGGATGTTTACCAAGTGTTGACTGGGATTAGTAGTCGATTTCGAAAAATCATGCATTAATGACAAATCAACCATTAATAGGGGTTGATTTCCTTTGAATTAAAGAACATCAAACAGATGTTTTAATTCGAAGTTGACTGAAATGGTTATATAATATTACACGTCGTCTGCTCTAGTGCATCTGTCTATAATTCTACGTAAAAAAAAATTATAGCTAAACCCCTAATACCTAATACCATAGTGATATATCTCGAATATCCTCAAAGATACAGTCCAAAGCCTTAGATAGGTGGCATACTGTTAGTTTTTTGTGCAGTTTTTTTTCTAAAACCATATAGTGAAGCTAAAAACCAAAATGTGGGGACAGTTTTCCGCGAATGTTATATACAATAAGGTGCTGAAAACATGTTGACTGGCGTTTGGTAAGATGTGCATAGACAAATTTCTATGTTCAACATTACTTGTTTTGGTTATTTGATACAAAAATAACCGAGCCCAGCAACTAGGAGTCTTAGTAAAACCCTAGGGAAACCGACATCAAATGACGAGGTTTGACAACAGCGTATCGATTGCGTTGGCGGGTCGATAAAGCTCAGGCCGCGGTGGGTCGGGACTCTCAAGAGAATAGTGTAGTCAGAACTCGTTTGTGTGGTCCTTATTTCCTCTACATGCGCGTACAGTTGGATGGAAACCTGCGCCACTATTCTGCCGCTATTCACACTCGAAACGAGGTGTAACGTTTCGTGTAACACCATCCATACCACCTTACATACAGAATCGCCTCTTCTGCCTCTACTTTATTCGCAGATAAACGAGGAAACCCAACAATCTCGCAAAACTTGGGTGGGGGACGATGCGAATCATACACCACAGTTGCCACGTATCCTAAATTTATTGGATGATGCCTGGGAACGTAGGCTGAGCGCCATCTTCAATACTTTTTAAAAATAGAACACTATGTATATTAATCCATTATAGAAATCTGCACATGATTCTCAACAGTTTTCTGTCATGCTCTTTATTCCTGAATACAATTTTTATCGAAATATTAACGTTTGAAAAGTGACATCTTGGTATTTTCAAATCCAACCAAAAACACTGCTGTTGCTTTCAATCAAATTTGCATAAGAAAAAAATCGTTGTCGCGGTAACATCTTGTTCACTGTCAAACTGCTGTCTATTAGTCCGTTGAGCGCCTAATTATTTTATGAAAAGTGTGACCATGGCTAATAGTATATACAATGAATTTTAAGCAGTTTTGATCTTTAGAGAAGCTGGAAGAAGTTTTCATCTAGCAGTCCTTATGTTTAATTATAAATTCCCGAGAATCCTATTTCGAGGTCATATTTGCGCAAACTTTTAAATAAGCTCCAAGCAACTGGTACGCTGAAAGATGCTCCAAGATCAGGAAGACCGTTTCTTTCAGAAAAAAAAAGGTAGGAATCGGTAATCAATCCGACTCAGTCGACGTCGAAAGTTGCCGATTCCTGACGAGTAAGTTCAAAAAGTGTCAAAAGAGTCTTAAAAAAGAAATGTTTCATCCATATAAAATGAAAATCCTGCATGCTCTCACGGACGATGATCAAGTCCGGAGGGTTGAATTTGAAGAGTGGTTAACATTTAACATGAACCATTAAAGAAGAACGGTTTTTCTTCCTAGAAAATTCAACAAACAGAATGTGAGATACTGGAGCGACACTAATCCGCATATTTTTAGAGAGGCAAATACCCAGTTTCCTGAAAAGGTAAATGTGTGGGCGGGAATTTTGGGCAATGGCGTTGTTGGACTGAATTTTATCTGAGGCAATCGTACAGAATTTCTTCACAAAAATCTTTTAGAAACTGACATTGAACCTCGAATAAGAAAAATTGTATTAAACAATCAGGAAGAGTTTGAAAATCCTGAAATAATATTCCAGCATGATGAGGCACTTTCCCATTTTGATCGCTAGAGAGTTTCTCGATACAAAATTTCCTGGACGATGGATAGGTCGCAGGGGAAGTACAGAATGGCCACCAAGATCTTCTGATATTACACCTCTAGATTTTTTCCTTCGGGCACATCTGAAGTCAAAAATTACGCCACTGAATGCCAAACAATAGATACATGTGAAGAAATGGGTGAACAGACCTTTATCAACGTGAGAGAAGCTTTTTATAATAGGGTAAATTATTATTATTGTCAATATTTAGGAGGGGGCCACTCTGACCACTTGATGAAATAATTTTTGGGGAAAAAAATAGAAATGAATTATTATTTTTTGGTCAACTGATTTGTTTTGATTGTGAATTTACATAACACATTCATAGGCTTCAAGATTTTTCGGTAAGTGGTACTGTTTATCCCTAATGAACTCTCAGTAGGCCTCCTATTAGTCGAATTTATTAAGAAATTTAGATAACAAATTAATAACAACGTTTGGTTAGCAAAACGTTTTACAGGAAGTGACCAAAATCCATACTTTATTTTAAACCAAAATGACAATTTTCAAACGTTAAAACTTGGAGGTGTTCTATTTGAAAAAAATAATGAAGATGGTGCTCAGCCACCATTTTAAAACTTTCAACTGTGATTTTTTCATGAAAAAATAGGTTTTTATCTCCTATTTTAGCCCTCCAAATTTCGTTGCGATTTACTAGGTGGTTCAAAAATTGGTAGGAGGGGGACTTTAGAGGAGCACTGTATACCATACTGGTTTGTATAGTTTTTTCTACGAGAGCGTGGATGGGCCACGGCATACTCGTTTATTTGATCCTCCATAATTTTGACCGTCAACTCAAAATTTCGACTTATATTTCAGAATTTTCACTCAACGTTATAACTTCGTCAAAGTCGAAATCCTTTCCCCTCTACACTATCCCATAAAGTGAAAAATTTGAGGCAATCAACTGTCAAAAAACAACTAATTTCCTCTACGAACACTAAATTACATCTATTTGCTCAAATATTGTTCGTAGGGGAAAGTAGTTGTAGTTGACAGATGATTGCCTCAAAAACACTATGGAATAATGTGAGTAGGAAGGGATTTTGACATCGATGAAGTCGAAATTTCCATATAAAAGTAAGCTACTTTCCTGATGAGCTAAACTTAATTTTAAAAGTGGAAATGGCAACAAAAAATTGAATAGAGGGATAGTGCTAATTGCTTTTTCTACGTACCGCCCATGGTTACTAAGCGAACTTCCATGTTGTGATTGTCAATAACAGAACCTCAACGATCCAAACAAACGTCATGCGAGAACTCTGAATTAAATATAATTGTTCTGTAGCGTAGTAATAGATCTTGTGACGATTTATCAGGGAAAATAATGTGCAACACCAATGAACAATTAACAAAATATACCGGTTACTATCGATGTGTTGATGAAATTCACAACTTCAAAGTTAGGTAAGAAAAAAGAAATCGATATTCAGTACTAGTTAACAAAGATAGATTACAACGCTTAGTATACGAGGTTGGGGGAAAGTAAATTGAATTTACACAATGTATTAAATAAATATTTGATTTTGTTGCTCGTCAGCAAACTGTAAAAAGACATTACGGTAAACGGTAAAGGTATAAGTTTATCTGTCGCCTTGGAATTAAAAAAAATTCTTTAACAACGATGACTTGTCACCTGAACGCGAATCCGAAAAAAGTTCGAGGGGGTTTCAAAATTTTTTTTAGTTATGCCCTTTTGAAATCTTGAAAACAGTCTACGAGGATGTATATATTTAATATCTAGTTAGCCTAGACCAGTTCCCTGTATAAACAAAATATTGCGTTACCACAGCAACGAACAATAACTTATTAGAAGTGTCAGTGTAAAGTTTGACGTCAAAAAAGTAAACCAGAGTTACGCAATAAATTAAAAGAAAAAATATGTCCACCGAAATTGTGAAAATCGAAAAATTGAAGTATTGAGCCATCATCAAGTACCTGGATTTAAAAGGGTTAAGAGGTAAGCAGATTTACGAAGATATGCTTAATACCCTTGGTGATCAATGTCCTTCGTATGCGACCGTGAAAAATCGGACTGCAAGCTTCAAGAAGATACAGAAAAGAGTGAAGAGAATACTTGGTGAACTTTGTGTTGATGACATTGATGATATGGATGAACACTCAACATCCAAGAGAATGTGTTGTTGCATATTTGAAAACGCTCTAACACACACTGAGAGAAATCTGGAGAATATACTAGTATATTAAAAAAAAAAAAAATTTATGGATTACTAGTTCAAATTATGATTGTCAACAATTTAAACTGTAAACAGTAAAATATTTTTATAATAATAACATTATTGTTGTTCTTAGTATACTATATTATAGTGCTTAGACACAGTTATACATTAGCATATTGCACTATACTTATAGAATTACCATATTTTATAGTAAAATGGTTATGTATAAAATATACTAATTACTATTATACAATTTTCCTAAAGTTTATGATACACGTAATACAAATAAGTATCATATTGTAATGCATAAAAAATAGGATGAATATATAAATCACGTGGATGTTATTTTGATCTTCACATTCAGTCGCCTGTATTGTGATTGGTTGTTGGTTGCTAGATACTTGCTACCTACACATTGACAGTCTGTCCGTCGAAGCGTTTGAGGGTAAAGGAGAAATTACGCAGCAGCAGCAGTAGTCGTAGTCAGTACGCAACAGGTAACAACAGATCTCAGCTTTCAATCAGTTCAGAGTTCAGTTAACCACAAAAATATTCTGTTGCGGTATCAACTGTCTTGAAATGTTAAAATAAGATTTTAATGAATGTGGTTTGTGGTGCAATCCTGTCCCGCTCCTCCAATGTGAGCACGTCTTTTGTTTTTTAAAAATCTACATAAATACACATCGATTTATGTATAATAGATGTAATAAAGAATATAATAAAGTTTTATAATTACAAATAAATATCTCAATGTAACAATCAATTATCTTCATATTTATAAACAAAATATATTTATTGATAAAATCACATTCTGATCAACTAACTGTCTGAGTATTGTACAATTCATAATATGATATATTGTTGGGACTATAATACAAATATTGTAATGGTGATGAGAATACTACTATAGCAGTCATTACCAGAAATGGTTAAAATATAGTTTTTTTAAACTTCACCATATTGTATTGCTGTCACATATAGTATCAGAAATTTTTGTAAAAATTACCATATTTCTGGTATTAAACACCATAAATTTCTCTCAGTGCAGTTTAAAAATCGATGCTATAGTCTGAAAGAAGTGATTGATGATTTTGAGCTTCTTCTGAAAGGCCAATTCACATCGCTGGCCACAGTAGAAGTCATGAAGAGACAAGATGCAGATTTAGTCTGAAGTATAAGGATGATCAAGATGCTTTTCCTTTAAGATATTTCAATTCCAAGCATCAGCTCTTGTGAAAAATTCTGCCAACTTTGGATCATATTAAAACTCTCAAAATTATTTATGAAGATTATTTGTAGCAAAATTTCTACGAATATTTCTCTTTATTTCTGTTACTGGTGCTTGTTGTGATAGAACATTAAGCAAATTTAAACTAGTAACAAGATTTTTGAGGTCGTCAATAGGCCAGACAGGTTGAATATGGCCATACTCAGTATTGAAGAAGAAATCGCTGCTTCAGTAGCGTTTGAAGATGTGAGAAATTATTTCGCAGTAGCTTAGGCAAGGAAAGTACTTATTTAATCTGCACTTACCTATCTAAAGAACTGTGTGAATGGTTCCTGCATTATTTTTGAACCTGTGATGATATTAATTCATGCTTGTTGTTTCATTATTATTGTATACTTTACATCTTTTCTGAAAAATTAAATAATTACGTGAAATCACAGATTTTTTTTTTCTATGTGAAAGTGTCTTTTCATTTGAATGATACTATTGTTACATGTTGCGAACCTACATGTTAGTCATGCATGGACGCCATTTACCTAATTACGGTGCTGACGGTTTTTGTGATAGAGCCCTATTCATTGCAATTTTCAATTATTGTAGAATGAATATTAAACATTCTTAAAGAATATTATTGGACGATTGGCAATTACGTAGTAATACTATTTGATACATAAGCATGCACAAGTACTTAATCGACATATTAACTTTATTATTATAATATAATTAATTGAGGCGTTGACTGAAATATAAATCTGTGATTAAGGCCATGATTTCGTTTATAACGATTGCTTTTCGTTTGTTGGTAAATCTCAATTAAAACCAATTATTTCGATGAATGTGACATATTTCGAGTAACTGTGTCCTGTTCTAGAGGTCCCAAATTCTTTAAGAACCCTCATTATTTCGTTTGAGCCGCCCTTTCATATGTCTCAGTTTACTTTAGGCATCCATATGAAATAATATCTACAGGAAAATTTACTGCAGAAGTAAAGAGCGATGTTTGAATTCTTCTGATCTTCTGATAGTACATCACCTTGTTTTTCCACTAACACTACCCACTATCCACGTTAATGTTGAATTTTCTGACCTCTTCAGGCACCAAAAATTAGTATAAGGCAGAAAATTTTGAAGTATTTAAATTTTTTCCCAAATAGTTTTCAGGAATAAAAAGGAAATGAATTTGAAGCCACATTTTATTGAAATATTTATGAATTTGACGAAAGCTTTCATATTTATACCAATTACTTACTCTGGTCTTCTAGGACATAGAAATAGGACTAACAACTCGTAAGAATATGCAACCATCTTAGTCAAACCAGTACTAGACTATCTTAGATTACAATTTGGGGCATTTTATTTTGAAAATGTTCGTCTAAAAAAACCTTTTCCATACTCATCATAAGCTAGCCATCATATTGTAGTAAAAACACACTCAACTATAATTCGCTAATTTGTTTCAAATCTAAACAATAATGTTAATTAATTTCAATCACTGTCGCTGTCTATTTAAAAACTCTGCAACTGATCTTCTCACCTGCTCGAGATTCCTTTATTTATATAGGAGAGGCTTCTGTTTGAACATTCTTGAAACGCTTAGAGGTGTCGCCATCATTTAGCGACTTCTCTGGATCTTTCTAACCTGATTCTAGTTCCTTCTTGGATATGATGAGTCATGGATGCATCGTTATCAAAACAGACGCGGTCAGGTTCGGTTTCAGGATTGTTACAATATTTACTAGATTTCAACACACTGATATTGGGAACAGATACTGACATAGAAGTAATGAATAGCTATCCTTAAATATTTGGGAATTTTAGTCCGACTTGATCTCTTGGTATATCTCGGAATACCATGAAAGTATTTCAATGAATATTCAAATACTTAGGATTACACTGACAAACAATAAGAATAATTCATAGCAAGGCCTCGACAACTACCAGATTATATCTGTCAGTTCTGAATGGCTTCTTTCGCTTTCTATAACAGGTAGCAAACATTCTATCTAATTCAATATACCCCTGTATACTTAGTTCATGGTTATAACACCCTTCATCGGTAGGTACTGGATATGTTGAATACAAGCAATAATGATAACCAGCAACAGGTAATATTAAATCAGTTATTTGACCAAAATGTGGAATACAGCTGTAGAAAATATATTTTTTCTCCAAATGACATTAAAAGCGGCCTTTTAATGACACTTGGCAGGCTTAGAAGTTGTACTTTTAATGCCTAGGCAGAAAAAGTCCACTTTTACTGCCTAGGCAGAAAAAGTTCGTTGCTAGGCAACCTTCCAAGTAATAATTTAAATCAAACTGGTTATTAAAATTGACAATGACAAAGTAAACAGTAAACAAACAAATTCAACAAACGTCATCAGCGGTAAATATAGTATCGCAGGGCCCAGTTACCTTTGATGAAATAATTTAGTTATTTGGATATTGATAATGAAACGCAATTTAAATATGAAAAAGTCGATTTTGCATGGAATTGGAACAAATTTTAAGAAAAAATTATATGTTTCACACGGCAGAAAACACCAGCCGCGGCATTAAATCTTGTGCTTTTATGCCTAGTAAAACAAATAACTCTAGTTGTAAATATCTCTAAAATTACATTACACATTCAACTGCCTTTTTCTGAAAATGAAAGGAACGCTTTTTATGTTCATAACTTTCCACATATTTCACAGAATAAGACTCAAAGAAGAGGAATCAGAAAATATTAATGCAAATAAGGAAGATGAATGGCACATTCAAGATTTTTGTTGGCAAGAAAAGCATTTTAGCAAAATTGAGAAAGACTTTTATGGAAACATAAACAACTGCGTTACAGATTTAGAGAAAATTTATAATGAAAGAATTGTCAATGCCGAAAGTGGAGAGAATTCGATTTTTTTCACGTATGTGGATAAAGACGGCTTCAATGAAGATGAGGTATGAGCACTTTTTTAAATTACGTATCAAGTGTTATATTCCAATAAATAGTTTTCTGTGAAGTAGGAGAGTAGCAATGTTCGGGGATTTTACTAAAGACTCAATTCAGAGTGAGTACAATAAGCCTTCTTGCCTCTGGAGTTACGATAATAGGAGGACCCTGATTAAAAAATAAACTTCATTCAATTCAATAATGGCCATATACTTGGTGTTCATGGGTCATAGGTAAACCCTACAACTTTCTACTTCTTTGTAGGTTTCAAATTATCCACAAAAATTTTATTAGGATATATTTTTTTTCATACAGTATGTTGTAATTTGATGAGCCCCAAATCTGCATTGCTGTGTATTTCAGAAAATAGAAAAAAAAATTCCATCATTTAATCTTCAACATGCCCTATCTTTTCAGGCAAAACAGTTTCATCAATAACCATTTGACAACCTATTAGGATCACATAATGCATGCCAACAATTGAGAAAAGGTATTAGGCAATTTTTTTAAAAATGTTGATTGGTGCATTCGATTCTGACCAGTCTCAAAGAACTCAATGCGAAATTTCAATGTGATATAGTTTTCGGGCTGTTTTACTTATATTATATCTCTTACAATTTTCAAGTCACTCTGAATAGAAAACTCCGTGTGAATTGCAATTAATTGAGAGATCAGATGATCTGTTCACATATTTTAAATAAAAACACATCATTTTTAGACAAGTAATTATTTTTAAATAATTATTAAATTTGAATGAATCAGGTGAAAAATCAAGACACCAACACTCTTCTTTAGTCCTTGGTTTAGTTTCATAAACCTTTTGTCTAATATTTCTTCAGAAGTAGAAATCCAGACTGTTGAGATCAGGCGAACGTGGTGGCCATTAAGTTGAAGGACTAATGCGACAGTGGAAATTTTGATTCAAATCATCTTCGTACATTTTCATATCATGGATGGATACACCATTCAGTTGAAAAATAATACTTATACGAAGATTTATGAGAATTTTTTCGAAGATTTATTTGACAATATTGCTTTGACAAATTTGTCTGTTGAATTATATCAATTTTCACTTTGATTGATAAGTTTTAGATCTTGGGAACCAGGGTTCAGAAAATATTAGTCATGACATATATTTCAACGACAATTTTTCATAATTTTTTCGTAGGGTACTGAAAGAAAAACGTCTTATTTACAAAAATGTATGGAGAATATAAGTTTGAATGAAATGCATGAAAATAATTCCAACGAGTACAACTTCGAACATTCTTTGATGTCCAGTATTGATAACAAAGTTATACAGTATGATTTTGAGAAAATGTTCATTTTAGCAGATTTGGGGTAAGTACTCGTGAGACGTTTCTTAAAACAATTAGTCTGTTTTTAGAGACGTCTTAAAGTAGTTACTTATGTAAATATGCCGTAACACTTTGGGGTCTCATCAAGTTCGAGGACCAAAATAGTTATAACGAAATAGGATATAACAATATTTCAGTAACGTGTGCTACTGGGAAAAAAGTGAATTTTCATTCTGCGAGTCGGTTAAAATATCTTTAAGCCTTATTTTTCTCATAGAAGCTGATGAAAAAGTAGTGTCATTTAAAAATCCAGAGTAGAAACAATACTCAAGCGTTATTTGATTTTTCGATAAGAAAACTCATGAAAGCGGTTTCAGAAAATAATGTTGCAAATTGACCAGTTACTTCGTGGCTGATTCTATTTTTTGTATACCAATCTCTTATTTGAAAAGGTCGCGCCCTGAAAGTTACAAGAACATTTCAATTCACTTTGTTGTGTCTTCCAATTATAACTGCAAACTCGTGGCTTTATTATGCTTTCAGGGGATATGTCGAAGATGTATGGATAAAGAACGAGCAGCTTTTGTGTGTAATTAAGTTTGACAGGATTTCCAAAGTGTTTTCCGTTTATCCGGATTTCACAAACACTAAACCCTATTCTTTGAAAATTCAGGGTGAAACTTTGAAAAACGTTTTCTACTTCATCGAACATTGTTCAGAAAATTTATCGGAATCTGAGGAGTTGAAGGAAAATTATATTTTAAGAAAAGTGAGTATGGACGCCAAAGAAGTTTTAGAATATTTTTAATTTTGAAGTAATTGAACTACCCAAAGGGAAAAATGTTGATGTATGTTTTCCATTTTTTTTTCAACCAACTGCAAATCTTTATATCTCATCTTTATATCGATGTGACGTAATCGAGGAGTACAATTATCAACATTGACTGCAGTCTAGGATTCTCGACGATTTTGCAGGCTGTTCGATTGGTCCTGCAGTATCTAGAGTATTTCATTACAATATCTATTCATATTAATATATTACCTAACCCTGGAGCTCACTCGGCAGGTGACGTTTTTATAGCCTCGCTCAAAAATAACGCCTTCAGTTCACCAGCTAAATTAGGTAAAACCTAAAAACTAGAGAACTTGCGCGTTGTGGATGAAACTGAACCACAACAAGAAATTGAAGAAGGTTTTTTCAAATGTCAAATCAAAAATTATCAAACGAAAATTGTGCCAATTGGTCGATGAAATACATAAATTTGCCTAATATTGCTGAGTTATAGAAATATACACATCAATCAAAATATTTTAGGTGATCGATACCAAACGTTCTTTGACGAGAGAAACTATAGGAGATCAATTTTTCCTACCACCAAAAAACAAGTTATATGTTTATCTTTTTATTGACATTCTATCTGCGAAAAATTTTGAGCACCACGAGCTATATCTTCACTATCGTATAGACCTTCCAAAGTATTGGTCTTGCGAATATCCTGAGACGCTGAGAGGAGTAACACAAACATGTCACGGAGTGAAGGAAGAAGGGCTGGTTCACTTTGGTCACAATTTTGATGTTGTTTTGGAGTACGACATTCAAAGCTTGCAGGAAAAAAGTAAGTATATCATCTGTATCTTTATATTTTGATAGGTAGGTATACATAGTCAAACTGACGATTACTCTTCGGAAATAGAACAAAATTGGAGAGTTTCTGCTGCGATTATTTGCATGTTCTATTTTCAATTTATAGGAAATGATATATAATTTCCTTAGTCCAATGTCTATGGCCAATAAGGCAGATATCTACAGTTTTGCTGTTATTAAAAAAAAGAGATTATGAAGAATTTTTGTCAAGTTTCAATACTCGATAAATTCTCAAAATTTTTGAAATTCTCGTACTCATGAGATAGACTCAAATAATTTCCTGTCCAACTATTTGGGGACAATAATATCGAGGGCCTGGAAAATAAGCAACAGTTTATTCTTCCACATGACCTTCTCTTCGATCAACTATGATTCGGAATCAGATCACCTCTTCAAGTCATGTCATCATATAATAATACTCCCTCATAAACACTCGTTGAATGTACCCAAAGGCATAGTCTGTGCGGGTAGAGGGCGGCTATTATTATTATTTGTCGTGGTAATATACAATCAACAAACAACAGTTTATAAAAATTCTTAACATATCTGCCATCAAAATCATAACATTTGGAATTCCTCAGGATACGGTTCTTGGACCTTTACTCTCCAATATTTATGTTTTTCAGTTTATTATATAGATGAAGGTGAAATCTTTCTCACGAGTCACTGTTTTATGAAATAGAAGAATTCTTAAATTCGTAATTATTTTTAGTACAACACTGTTATGTTTTCATCGCATATCTTTTCAACAACACTTTTCTTAATTGTTTGAGTCCCCCACAACTCACCACTTATTACCGTTATTCATAATATGCGGGTGACGAAAAATAAAAGAAAGTTCTGATAAATGGGCCATGGTGGCATGCTGGTTAAGTGCTCGCTCTATAAGCCAAACATCCGTAGAAGCATGAGTTCGAATCTCATCACTGCCACCGGTCTCTTGCATGGCATCACACATCACACGTATTAAAAGAAGGTAAGGGCTACGTCTTCCCCTAGCTCGCACAAGTCTCTGACTTCTGAGGGTTGCACGTAGGGGTGCAGCCGGTTGATGGATAAACATTTTCAACGAAACAACAGTCCCCCCAAACTGAACTGAAATCCTGGCTGCGCCACTGTTCTGTAATGATTCGGATAGGGAAGCCACCTGCATACTACTTTGTTGTCTCTCATCAATTATGGAATTATGGAACTAATGCCTAATCCAACAGGAGATTCCTTTTGCTAAAATCTGCCATTTTTATCAGTGTTTGTTCCGATCATTCAATATATTGAATTAAAGACAGTCACACAATTGTTAAGAACAACAACTATACTTTTTCCACTGTGGAGGTGAGCTGTTTATGGTAACTGGTGTAACAGTGGTATGTTTATAACTGCTCTCAAAATAAACTGATATGATTTTCTTTTGTTACATTTATACATGTTCTTGTACCATAAAATTCTTTCATATAACTAAGAATTGATTAATTTGAAGGTTTTCCTGAAACACCGTACATTTATTTCGAAATAATATCGAAGGAGACTTGGGATCGATACCGAACTGAAGGACTCACTTATAAAAATCTTCCAGTATCGAGTCCTGGTTGCTATTCGTATACTTTGTCGTGCTTTCGGTTAGAAACACAAGGACCATCCGGTAGGTTGAGGCGATTTTTCATTGGCGATGGTTATAATTACAAAGATGTCCGGTGGATCGGCTTACCACAACGAGAAAACAAAGTAAGCTAATTTGAGCAGATTTGAAGAAATAAAATTCTTATTAGGTACATTATGGAAAGAAATAGGTGTATTATTCTATTTTCCTAATGGCTTTCAGATGAACGTTTTCAACAAGTTTGCGGCTAACACATTTGGCACAGGTCAGCTTGATATTCGACTGAACGTCATACACCAATCTCAAGCATTTTTACAAGAGTTCAACGAAGGCGATGTCCGTGAAAGGCACATTTATGAGAAACTAAACGCTTCCAGTCTGATACGAAGTGTTAATCAAGTTCTACATGCATTCAGGAAGGCTCGAAGAAATATGATCGAAGTGAAAAAAACAGTGAATGACCATTTTCAATAAAGTCATTTAGAAATGAAACATGACTGAGACCAGTTCGAAATTATGGTCATGCTTCAAGGTTTTCCATTGAAATACCTAGAAATTTGGTTGATAATAAATATTATGTATATAGTATGTTACAAAGTTTCCAAAGTTGTTCAATAATTGGTAACCACTAAACTAAATGAATGTGAGTTTTATTGTTCAAAATTTCATTCACTCGACTCAAATCATTATCAGTCTAAAAATAAAAAATAATTCACAGTTTTAATATGACGCAAAATTTATTTTATTCAAGGTATCTGGGCATATTCTGTCCAAAACTCACATAGTACCTAGGTATTGGGTATTGGTACAAAACCTATACGATCTATGAAAAATAAAAAATTACAAATGTATACGTCAAAACAAATTTTATATCGTTTTGCTATTCGTTTTTATTTATAATTTTTAGAACTAAAAACAAATTCGGAAACTCAACAAATTATTCGAATTGTAAAGAAAAAGTCCATAGAAATTTTCTAATACCTAAGTGCTTTTTTACTAGTTTTCATTTATTCTGGCTGCTGAATAAGCGTTGTTCCACACAGTTCACGTGGAGATGATACACGGCAGTGCATTCAAAATTTTCTAAGATTTTTCCTCATTGGGAAATATAGTTCCGTCTCTTTCACGATTACCTAACGATATCAACAACGGTTAAGACGGATTTAAGTTCAGTTGGTAAGTATTCCTATGCGTTCCATATAAATAAAATAAGATCTCGCGGATTTATAAATGAATTCGTAGATACACCATCAGACTAATCAATTTGTCTGAGCTTAATAACATTCTTACGAGCTATACAACTCATATTCACTGATTGGCGTTTCATCGTGTTAGTTGTGTCGATCGGTGATGTTTTGTCGAGAGGGCAACTCATGAATACTTTAAACAATTTTGTGATGAAATTGAAAACTTGATTTCACATTAAAAAAAATTGCATGCAGATAGTATACTGTACAACGTAGTACAGTCTTACATAGGCCAAAAACACCTGTACACTATATTTTACACTGATATAATGGGTTGCTGAAGAACAAATTTATTTTCTGTTTGATAGTAGAACGTATATATTTTCGAATGTACCATAGATTATGAAAAAAAGTTTTTATAATCTTTGACCGAAAGTATTTCAGTTTGATTTTTGAAGCACGATGCACAGCACCACAGATCACAGAAACGTTAATGACACCACAGAACAAAACACGTACAAGTATGTGTTCTGTAGTTTAATGCACGACAATCACGGTCACGACAGAAACATAGTAACGGGCCGGAACTGAGTCGATAGTTACAGAACCGAGCTTAACAAATGAAAAGAAGAAGAGGAAATTAGTAAATATAACCTCAAAGTTGTTTTGAAAATCTCAAATGAGTAATTGATAAAATAATATCAAAATATTAAGTGTATTCAGTAGAGAATATATTTTTTGATAATGAGTAAACCACGCTATAACTGGAAAGCAAGACAAGTGGTCGAAACCATAATAGACAAGTCTTTTTCAAGAAAGGTATAGTATAATCGCATGTCTTCTATCCTTTCTAACTAATTTTTCATTATTTTAGATAGAAGTCGATTTAGGAACTACTACTGGACATTACGATGAAAGTAATGAACTTGCTTTACCATCACAAAAACGTAAAACAAAAATAAAGCAAGAAAAAGTAAAAATAACCAGAATTTTATCTAAAAAACATCGTAAACGATTGGAGAAAATTATAGATAAAAAGAAAAAAAAGGAAAATGTAAGTATTATTTTCATGCAACATCTGGAGTTGATCTTAGATCACCTTAGGGGATGCTTCTTCATCATTTGTCATTCCTTGTACTTTACATGTTGCAAACTAATGCAAGCTATGTTATAGAGAGCTGAACTGCTGGAATCGCTTCAGAAAGTTCAGGCATCTAGTGAAGAATTGTCTCAGTTGACTTCTATAGCATCAATCCAAACAAAGGGTTTGAAAAGGTACTTTCAAGAAGAACTTAATCCAGAAAAAGTGAAACCTAAAAAAGTACCTGCATCTTCAAAAGGTGTTTTCAAGCCCAATACTTTGTCAGGGGCCAAAAGAAGAAAATTATTGGAAACTGAAGATAAAAAGACAGACAGTAATGATCCCAATGTTGTGGGTTTTGAAAGTAGCCATTCTGAAAACAGTGATTCAGAAACAGAAGCACCTGATGATAATGAAGAATTTAATAATCCAGTAATTCAAGAAGATATTTCTGAAGAAACTCAAAATACTGAAGAAAGTCATGATGTTGTGCTGGTTGAACAGAAGAAGGAAGTGCCGATTCAAATTAAGGATACCCAAAAAATAAATAACAATACCAAACCAATTCCCAGGAAGCCTGCAGTTTTTGTTGATGTTCTCAGGAACAAAGAAATACAGAGTGCCAGACTGAAATTACCAATATTAGCTGAAGAACAGCAGATAATGGAAGTCATCAATGAAAATTCTATAGTCCTAATAGCTGGTGAAACAGGTAGTGGTAAAACAACACAAGTACCGCAGTTTCTTTATGAGGCAGGATATGCATTGAATAAACAAATAGCTGTTACAGAACCCAGAAGGGTTGCTGCTACTTCTATGTCAAAAAGGATTGCTGAAGAGATGAATCTTAGTGGGAAAGAAGTCAGTTATCTCATTAGATTTGAAGGAAATGTAACTGATGATACTAAAATCAAATTTATGACTGATGGAGTTCTTTTGAAGGAAGTCCAAAGTGATTTTTTACTATCGAAATATTCTGTGGTAATTCTAGATGAAGCACATGAAAGGTTTGTGTTAAGTTTTCTGTAAATTGATGTTTCAAAAAATTATTTAGAAGATTTGTAGAAAATAATTCTCAATGAAATAAGAATAATCATTTTGTCTTCTTTTATTTCAGATCAGTATACACTGATATACTGATAGGTCTTCTTTCCCGGATAGTTCCACTGAGACATAAGAAAGGTGACCCTCTGAAACTTATCATAATGTCAGCCACACTTAGACTGGAAGACTTCACTCTAAATCAAAGACTTTTCAAGAATCCACCGGTTGTGATAAAAGTAGAGGCCAGGCAATTTCCAGTTACAATTCATTTCAACAAAAGAACAATTCCGAACTACTTGAAAGAAGCTTTCAACAAAGCGGTAAAAATCAATACCAAGTTGCCAGAAGGTGGTATTTTAATATTTGTGACAGGTCAACAAGAGGTCAATTCGTTGGTGAGAAAGTTGAGAAGGGCCTTTCCCCTCAAACATAAGGATAAAATACTTGAGAAAAGCAATGAAATGAAGGAAGCTGAAAACCGGTTGAGTGATAATGAAGATATTGAGGAAGGTAACAACTTCCATTATATAATGTACAAATATTTGTAATTTTATTATTTTTTGTCTATAATTATATTAAAACAAACCAGTGTTTTCAACCGGAAAAACTGCAATAAACTGAAATAATGATGATAAATGAAAAAACTCTCAAAACTAATAAATTTTTTCGTTTAATTATCTGTAGAGGAACAAAAAAAGGAGAATGCTATTAGTAACTTCATATTGCTATTTCAACTGCAGGAAAAACATCAAAGATCCAATGATGTAAGAATGAGGAATTGTAACAGTACAAAGATAAAGTACAAGCAGGTGTACTTCAATGACCCAAAAATATGAATTTTGGTTATTAATCATTAGTTTTCAAATTTTTTTTAGGAATGAAAAAAGCTCTTTGCAGAAGGAAAAAAATCAAAATCATCCCGGAAATCAATTTGGACGATTATAGTATTCCAGGTGACATAGAAAATGATTCTGAGGAGGAGCTCTCAGATGATGAGGACGATGCTGATGTGACTACCATTACAAATGCTCAGCCGCTATGGACCCTTCCACTATACTCTCTTTTACCTTCCCATAAACAACAAAAAGTGTTTGAACCTCCACCTCCCGGTTGCAGGCTCTGTATTGTTAGTACAAATGTGGCAGAAACTTCACTGACTATTCCTAATGTCAAATATGTGGTAGATAGCGGCAAGTGCAAAGTAAAATTGTATGATAAGGCAACTGGTGTTACGAGTTATGTCGTGGATTGGACTAGTAAGGCTTCTGCAAACCAGAGGGCTGGCAGAGCTGGAAGATTGGGACCTGGGCATTGTTACAGGTAAAAGCAATTTGTGCATTGGTTCATTTGATTACTTCAATCTTTGTTTTACTATCACTAAGTTAACTTCATTCGACGCGCGTTTCGCCAACAAAGTTAGCGTCATCAGGAGGTGTAAACAGGTCTAAAAAGTTTGTAAATTTCTTTTGTATATCTGACAATTATTAATCATATACATTTTTCATATGTATGTATAACTTAATGTTCTATCGTGGTGGCATCTGGTACATGTAAATTCATCATGACTGATAAATATAGAGGAAATAGAAGCTTCCAATTTACACTAAAAATATATACTTGTAAAGTCACGCTTACAATTGTTTCGACACACAGTGTCATCATCTGAGCTGAGTTATAAACTAACTAAAGATAAAATCTCATCTTGTAAAATTTCACTAATGACATAGTTTTCAAAAATTAATCCATAACAATAGCAAGTACAAAATTCCAACCCATAACAATGACAGGTACAAAATTTTATTTGAATTAGAGAGCATTTGATGAGTTGTTACTAGAGAGGTAGTTAATTATTGGAGAATTGTCCAGGTCAATTTGGTCATTAAGAACTAAATTGCTATTATCTAAATGTTTCTTGATTTCTATGGATTCTAATATGCTTAATTTTTGACCTTTAGGTTGAATATGCAAAATTTGTGGATTCTGTGTGAAGCTATGGTTATTGTCAATAAGATGATTGGCATAGTTTGAATCTTGTTTATTCAATCTGTAACTTCTCAGACAGATTCGCCTTTTTGCAAGGCTGGAAAATCTGTTGTTCCACCCCTCTATATTGTAAAATGAATCAAATATGGTCTGGTTTCTTTATGTTACGTAGGAAAGTTAAAAAAGACAGAAATTTATTGAATCAATGATTATTAAATACCAAAATAAGGAAATCAATAGGCTACACTTTATTAAATGTTTGTCATTCCATTATTATGTCAATAAATAAGATATTTAGATTAAGATATTTTGTACAATTAATGTAATCATAATACAATAATAAACATATTTTCGTATGCTTTAAAATAGTTTTGTATTATTTACCTATTAAACTACCTAAAATTATAAAAATGACGAATGAATAATAAGGATCGGTGCCCAAAATGCAATTTTTGCAATGGGGACCTTTTGGGTCGGTGCCCAAAATGCATGTTGAATTAGTCCTTTTATTGCCTTGGTGCCCAAAATGCAAACTCCCGATGACACTGTGTCGAAACAATTGCAAGCGTTACTTTACAAGTATATATTTTTAGTGTAAATTGAAAGCTTCTATTTCCTCTATATTTATCAACTTAATGTCATTTCTAAAGTTCAGAACTATCTCTTCAAATGAATCAAATGACTTCACATAACATCTGCTATATGTAATTGGGTCTTTTTCAGGTTGTACTCCAGTGCAGTGTTCAATGACACTTTCCCAGAGTTTTCAATACCGGAAATTCAACAAAAACCAGTTGATGATCTCTACTTGCAAATGAAGTGCATGAATATCGACAAAGTGGTAAATTTTCCTTTTCCCACTGCACCAAATTTGTTGCAACTCAAATCTGCTGAAGCGAGATTGGAAACGTTGGGCGCATTGAGAAATGGACAAGTCACACCTCTAGGTAGGGCTATATCTAAATTTCCTGTGCTCCCAAGGTATGGAAAAATGTTAGCTCTGAGTCACCAACAAGATCTGCTGCCATACACGATTTGTTTGGTAGCTTCACTCTCAGTTCAAGAAGTTTTATTGGAGGTAAGTGTTACGGCAAATTGCTGAAGACATGGATTTGATGAGATCAGTAAACTGCTTTGTGGCCATAATCCTATTATCTTAAAAAATTATATAATTATTGCACAGGTACCTATTGTGCAAACTAGACTCGAAGAGAAGAAACAGATCCGTCAAAAATGGGCTGCTGTCAGGCAGCAGTGGGCTGGTCAAGGCAACTCTTTGTTTTTGGGCGATAACATGGTCCTCCTAAGAGCAGTTGGTGCAGCAGAATACGCAAACAGTCAAGGAAAATTAGAAAAATTCTGTGCAGCAAATGGACTAAGACATAAAGCAGTTGTTGAAATAAGAAAGTTACGCGTACAGCTCACGAATGAAATAAGGAAGAACATCCCTGAGGTGGATGTGGTAGTTGATCCCAAAATGGCGCCACCTAGTGATCTTCAGGCGAAGTTACTGAGGCAGATCTTACTTGCCGGCATGGGAGATCAAGTAGCGAAGAAAATATCGCCCGAAGAAGTCAAGGAGGATGAAGAGAAGAGCAAATATAAGTACGCCTACCACGCCAATAATTTGGAGGAACCTGTTTTCCTGCACCAGAGCTCGGTGTTGAAAAAAAAGTTGCCGGAGTTTGTTGTATACCAAGAAATTTATGAAACCAATAAAATGTATATGAGAGGTGTTGCAGCAGTGGAACCGGAGTGGTTACCAGTCTATGTACCAGCTTTATGTAACCTATCAGAACCATTATTGACCCCCCATCCGAGATACAACCCACTCACAGGTAACGTTGAATATTTGTCAAACCATAAATAAATTTGTTCAGTATGAACTTCTTAGCTAAAGTAGCATGTAAGTATTTAACTCCTTCTAATTGTATGGTGAAATTTTTAGGTAAAATACATTGCACAGTGTCTGGAACATTTGGTCCTCAAGCTTGGCCATTGCCCAACATCGAAATTGTATATCCAAAGACTGTTGATGCTTTCAAATGGTTCGGAAGATTTCTACTCGAAGGAAAGATATTTACAAGATTGGAAAAGTACTCAGAACACTACTTGAGTCAACCCAGTATCATGGTGAAAAGTTGGGCAAAGTTACAGCCTAGAACAGAGGCTATATTGAAATGTCTTTTGAACAAGGACTGTTGTACAAAACAAGCTTTAGAAGAAGTGTGGAGAGAAACACCTCAGTGTAAGTATCTCATTGAATTATTTAGCTAACAATATTGATCCCTAACATACTACAACTGCTGTTCACAGTTATTTTATTGTCCTCCTTATATTATTTTATGAGTTATTTAAGTAACAAGGAATGTAGACGTGTTAACATTCGAGGTGAGTGAATTCGAGGCGAGACAAAGCCGAGGCTTGTCGCTTGCCGAGGATTTTAACAGTCGATACATTCCGTGTTACTTATTACGTATTTCCCGCTGCTTGCTGACATTTTTCAAAATTTGCCTGGATTGAAGATTTTCTTATCCTTCCTTCAAGATTATTCGTTCCGCTATTTCATTCTAAGTGGCTTGTGCGCGTAACTAAGTTACCGAATAAACAGACAATATTCAAAAAGTCTCATAACCTAAAAATTTATATAAATGAAGCTGAAGGTATTACTTGTTAAAGTCACAGTCATTGTTACCCTAGGCATGTAAATGACACTATTTACATTCCGTTGTAAAGATGAATTAGTAAACGAATGATATAAGCCATTTACCTGTTTTGTTGCTGAGCAAGTATGGACTATTTACACTGTCGGCAGCGGGAAAAAATATTTTATTTACAACCATATATGTAATGCTGTCATTATTAACGTCATTGAAGGTTGGGAAGTGTCACATTACGCACCTCTACTTCCCGACCTTACTTCCCGACCTCACTTCCCGCCTTCACTTCCCGCCCTCATTTCATCTATTCTAGATGAATATTTTTTTATATTTAAAAAAATATCACATTTTTTTGACAAATTTTATAATACCTATTTGATGGTAAACAATAAAAAACAACAATGAACTAAAATACAACAAACTACTTATTTATATTAATCGTTAAATTTGAATTATCTGACATGTATTGACTTTATCTGACATTATTTATTCATGTTGGTGACAATTGTATACCCCGTAGTCACGGTAACTTGATTATTCTGAGAAAACCACGTTCTTGGTAATTTGTCGTTAAATGTAATATTTTAGGTATGTTCAGAACGAAACAGAGATTTATTAATTTTGATCGAAATATGATGGTTGTAAATAGAATAGTATAGAAACCTCGGTAGGAAGTTTCATTCCTGTCTCGAGATCATAGCTAACCTCGACGCTTTGCGTCCTGGTTAACTAACTGATCTCACAACAGGAATGAATCTCTTCCCACCTCGGTGTGTAATATACTATTACATGGCTTCATTCATGCACCCTTGTTTATAGAAAAAAATTATTATAATATCCCTCTAGCTGCCAAACTTGGTAAATGTAAGTTCATTGGGCTCTGCCTTAAAATTAAAAAAAGTGACTTACCTTAGTTTTGTCCCCTGATTACGAATCCGAACAAAATTCGAGGGGGTCTCAGGTACTTTTTGACTTATGCTCTTCTGAATCTGGACAATCGACTATTTTCAAACACGAAGTTTGGCGTAAGCTAGGAATCACACTGACCGACCAGCATCGACCGTCCGCGACCGTCCAGCAACGACCAAAAATTGAAAGGGATCAATAAAAACTATCAATCTCACACTGATCGACCAAAATTTTTAGCAGATTGCAATTTTAAACATGGTCTCCGAAAACCTGTTGAAGACGATCATTCAGTGTGAGTTATCCGATAAGAATACACGTTTTGGAAATTTTGGTTGTAGTTGGACGGTCGGTCATGGTTGCTCAGTGTGCCTGCTGCCTTAAAGTTACACAAAATGCCTTCTCCTTTATGTCGACACGGTAAATTCCGTTAACTAAGCTATCAAAGATTTTTTAAACTTAGGTAATTTAGTCTCCTGAACAAAAAATCCAAATAAAATTTTTGGCGGTTTTAAGTAATTTCTGAGATATGGGACTATTTTTGAGTATCATCTTCTAGCACCCTTCCTACCGCGAAAAAAATACTCAAAATTATTCCTTCTTTACACTAGCACAATGTACACATCCTAATTCACCCGTTTTTCACAATTTTTATTAATTAAAAACGGCATTTTTATCAAAAAATTCAATCTTTTAAAAAAGAACCTCAAAAACAACAAATGTATGCAGAATGTTTAGTGAATTTATTCATATCAGGTTGGTAACGTTGGTCCTAGCATATTTTCATGGCCAACTTTTCAAGCCATTTAACTTCAGCATGAATTAGAAATTATTCTTTCACGTGTTCCCAGTTAACTTGATAAAATTCACTAACCATTCTACCTAGATTTGTTATTTATGTGGTCATAAAATAAGGATGAGTTTTTTTTTTTCATAAAAAGTGCTGTTTTCAATACAAAAAGTATGAAACAGGAAGAGTTTTTCTACTATTTTTTTCGTGGTAGGAATGTGTGTGAAAAGAAGCCCAAACATCATACTAAAATAGGCGATATATCCGGAATTACTTGAGACCGTCAAAAATGTTATTTGGATTTTTGTTCAGGATCAAATTACGTGAGTTCAAAAAATGTTTGGTATAGCTTTTTGCTATTAGTAAACGGAATTTTGCCGATGCTCTACTAAGCTGACACTTAATATGCATTTAACGATACTGAGTGGTAGAAGTATTATTTGTTTGAACCTTAACTCACCTGTTCATATACTTAACCCATATATTAGCACAGCTTCTTTTCAGCAATAATCACACCATTAAATTTAACTTCGAATGCTTTGTTGTTTTCATAACCCTTTGATATAAAAGCTGTAATTGATTTAAATACATAATTGATATTGATATTTCTATCACAACTAACAATAAATATTAATTTGAGTAAAGTGTACTTAGTTCACTCAAAACAAATCAAATTATCCATTTATTTATACATATGTGACAATTATGAATTGAAGATCATGAGAAACTGTTTTCCTTTTCAGATTTGTTGGCTGAATATCTAAAATGGCTTCCAGAGTCAGCCCACAGCAAAGTTGGCTTATCATGGCCTCCATTGGAAAAAGTAAACTAAATGATTGGTTTTTCACTTTGGTTGATCATTGAACATGCACATGATAGCATCCTCGTTTAATTGATGAAAGAGATGAGTAAATATCACCTTTTCACTTCGAATATATAGTCTGGTCAAGGTTACTTGCCAAAGGTAAAACGGTGATTGAGAATTGAACATCAATATTACAAAAACTTACGGTTGTATATCATGCCTCAAATAATTGATTTTACCCTGGTACTATTGAAAAAAAGTAGTCAATACTTTATATTTGTTAATTGTACATAGTTTTTTATGTAAATAAAACTTGTTTATTTTATTTTAGCTTGTTATGCATATAAATTAAATAGTCATCATTTAATATGCGTAAATTCTTCTTGAATTAGAAATAGAGGGGAAATGAAAATTTTCAATTTACACAAAAAATATATACTGCAATGAAACAATTTTTTTAATTCACAGTTGAGCTAGTTCAAAACTGTGTCGAAACAATTGGTAGCTTCATAAGAGTATAATTTTTTGTGTAAATTGAAAGTTTTTATTTCCTTTCCATTTATCAGTACACAGAAAACGTGTTGCACTTTTATTTTCATTAAAGTTTCTATGAATGTGTTCAAAGATAATGTGCAAAGTAAAAAACTTTTTTATGCAACTAAATATTAATAATTACGTTTTGTAAGAAAATTAATTAAAATCTGACTTTTTCATGTAGTGTCTCAAAGTTGAAAGTAAAATGATGGATACTCAGTTACCTACTTATGAGGAATTATTTATGAACATTAACATGTATTTGACAGTTTGAAGTACAATCACTTTTGCATGATTCTTTTGCTAAAAGTATATTGTATAAAATTTGTTTGTTGGTCGAAACTGACATGTCTCACCACATATTTAGTAAATATTACTTGAAATACAGAATTCCGTAATTTATTACAAATTGCTTGGTTTAGCTCAACTTCAAGTTGATTAAATTTGTGTTTTTTTTTTAATTTTCTCTTCGAAGCAGTAACATTTGCACAAACAAAACTGTCTTATATATTTGTTGAAAGTGTTTTCATTTTGTTAGTGGGATTGCTCCACCGGCAAACACTCGCTTTGCAATATTACCCACTCATAGAACAAAATGCCACTTTCAACACTTCTATCATAAACAACCATTTTTATTGAAATCTAATTATAATACTCACAAAGGCTCTCAATTTTTCATTAAAAGCAAAATAATTTTGTTTTAAAGTATTAGTAGGTTATAAGTAAAATATTTGCTACTTCAACGGCTTTTTCTCTTCCAAGCAATTTATCAACAATTACAAGAGCAAAATCAAAGCAGGTCGATGGGCCTAGACCTGTTATAAGATTGCCGTCCACAACCACTTTTTCTCCTGTATAGTTATACTTCCCTCTTTCTTCCATTTTGCTCCACATTTTAGGATAACAGGTGACGTTTTTTCCAATGCCAATACCATGAATTGCTAGGGCTATTGGAGCTGAAACAGGTTCGGTAACAGATCAAAGGGTATCAAAACATCAAAAAAATATATTTGTTCTGAATTTTTGGTGACTGATTTCACTTAAGCAGATATTTTCATAGCTGAGGCTTTTTTGGCATATCATCAGTTGTTCCACTCTACGCCTAGAAACGTGTTACCTCCAAATCTTCATAAAACTCGAATAACTGAAATTCTATTTCTGATTACGACGAAGTGGAAAATATAAGATATATTTCTGACAGAAAACAACTACTTTTTCTTACAGACATAAAACTACATCTGACAACAATTTACGGAATGTTGCAAGTGCTGCTTGTAATAAAAAAATTAATAGTATCCTATATGGGTGGCCGGTGGCTTAGCGATCTAATGCGCAGGCCGTTCGAAACTCCAGCATAGCGTTAGTCGGTTCGAGCCCGATGTAGGTACAAGAGATTTTTTCTCAAATACTTTATATCGGATCGATAGGCGACCGCATGCCTTGTTGAAAAGCAAGTGTATTTTGAGTTGTCTAGATGCCAATCTCGTCTAGTGCTAGCTTGGAGTGCACACCGACCACCCGAAGTGGTGCTGTAGGTTTACCGGGTTTTCCTACAGCTGAAAAGTGAATACACCACCAAAAACATCAGTAAGTCGCCTCGGAGCGCCACAGCAAGTAATAATAGCCGTCCGCTACTCACACAGGCTATGCCTTTGGGTGCACTCAAAACGGGTGTTTATGAGGGAGTATTATTATTATTATTATTATATTATTTGGTTGGAACTAACCACCTGCATACATGACCTTAGAATCGCCTTTTTCCATCAAACAAACGATAATATCCAAAAGCTTTTTAGTTTTTTCTTACGAATGAAACCACGACTTGCAATAAGCCAGTCGTAGGCCACCCGCGAGCAAATTAAGATGCACTCCTCGGTAGCGTAGACTCCAGGAAGAGTAAATGCATTAAATCGAAAAGAGTTCAAAGGTGTGCTGGAGAATTTCAAATAAATGAACCAATTTATTCCGACAAAATCGAAATACCTTTCTCTTCATACATTCCACAAAGTATGGTGGGTTATTCGGGTGATTGAAAGATCACAAATTAATTCTGGGTGTCTGCTGTGTCAAAAAGTTCTGAAATCAGGACTATCAGGAGTACAAAAAATAAAGTTTTGGGATTTTGTATCTTCTAGAGAGTTTTACCTGCACATATAGCAGCAATCCATTTTCCACAACGTTCTTGTTCTTTAAGCATTTCACCAACAACTTCTGATTCCCCAAATGCAAAAGAACCCGCTAAACCTCCGGGAAGAACTATTATATCGTAAGGTCCTTTCGATTTAGCTTCATTTATCCCAACATCAGGTTTTACGCGCACACCTAATCCACACTGTAAAAGATTACCCTCTGGCACACCAGCTGTGGTTACTTGAATCTAGTAAAGAAAAAGCATTGAACCAAGCCACCAGGAGAATCGAAAATGTTTTGTTACCCCTGCTCTAGATAATACATCGGTTGCAATAACAAATTCCATTTCCTCTGATCCAGATGCAACTAGTACCAGTGCTGTTTTGGTCATCGTGCACGAGATCTGTTGATATTATTATGTATAATGAAAAATTTATTATCAAGTGTCAGTTCATCACGTTTTATTGCATCCTGAAATCAAATAGTGTATTCGACTGGCTGCACTAATGTGCATGTATTCCAATCTTTATTAAGTGTTCGGCTGGGTATACACTGCTACGATACCAATAATGTTCTTATTCGACTTGACATGTATAACTCGATGTTAAAGCAAAATACAGTGCATTCCATTTCAAACGAGCCACCTTGAATAAGTTTTGGTACAATGATTTTCAGGAAAAATAAAAAAACACGTCAACAATGGTATACAGGGGGACACATTTTGACATATCGATACCTTATTTCTAATAGGCTGTATCCCACAAAAGCTTAATTTTACAGGAGACACTTAAAACTGTCTGTTTTGTTATCATGCACACCTAATAGATTTTTCAACTGAGATACTTACTCGCCACTCTGGAAAGAGAATAAGTTATCTGAACGATTTTTTCATATAAATGGGAATACTATGTTGCTTACGCTATATTGATTTTTCATCAATATGTTGGATACTACAAATTTGTTCTCATATTGCAGATACGACCTATTCGTTAGATTTAATTTCGGGTGGTATAAGACAAATAATAAGCTGTATTAATGCATTATGGTTTATGATATCAGGTCATTATACGGAAATAAGAAATACATTCAAGTATAGTATGCTCCAAGTAGTATACAATGAATATAAAAACAAGGGTAACACTTAAAAACTTAAAAATTTCAAAACGTGATAATTGAAATATTATGAAATAATACATTACATTATTGTTTCATAAATTATATCTAACTATTCATTCATCAATTTTCGATTGTTTGTTCTTTTCCACTTTCTTAGTCTTTGCTTCAGGTCTCCTTTTCCTATTTTTTTTCCCTATTTATTTTTGCTTTATTTTCATTCTTAGGCTCCATTTCATTGTTTTCGCCAATCGTTAAAAATGCTTTTTGTTTTACTCTATTATTTTTCGATGTTCTTCCTTTTGATTTGTTTCTGTCGTCAGCAACTTCTCTGTTACAATTCTTAAGCTGTATAAATTGGCTATTTTCTGTATCTGTTTTCTTTTTCTTATCGATAGGAACGGTTTCTTTCTTTTTTTTTCTATTCTCACTTATTGAGTGATCTGTTTGCTCATAATATGGAATTGTGTCATAAAAAAAGTGAGTATCTAGCGGTAAAACTTTTTTGAGCTCTTGGAGATGCATCCATTTCTTCTTATTAATCTTGAGTCTCTCAGAATAGAGAGGCAGGGAGTAATTTTTATCAATAATTTTCTGTCCCTGAGGTAGTTCTTTATATTGATCAGTGTATTTTATTTTGTACATAATTTTTCCACTAGGAAGATATTTTAAACATTTTAGGTCAGTTACCTTTGGATCATTCTTGGTTCGCCCTGGGCGAATTGAGATATATCTCATAAACTGAGGATCATCATTATTGAGAAAAAATGTATGATTGAGATATTTTACATCCAAAGGTTTAGGGTTCCTTCTAGCATCCTTTATAATGCCAATATAATCAGTTAAAAGAAAAATATCTCTCCCTTTCAGTCGTCGTTCAATGAGGCTATGGGTGGAGTCACACTCCATTTGAGTGTGTCCCTTTTCGAGATATTTTTGTTCAATATCAATATTATATTTAGTACCAAGAAGGGACAATGCATTAGATAAATAAACATTTTTATTTTGATAGCCACAACTATCTGAAAAAAGGACGATTGGCTTGATTTCACTATGCAAGATATTCTCCAAATGTTTCACAATGCATGAAGTGAATACTGATGCGTCCAGTTCCCCTTCTAATTCATTCCAAATGAAATTATGACTGTCGTGTGAAGCCAAATTATACATTGTGAAATTATGTACCTGTAGTTTTGTTTTGTAATAAAGTGCACTCGCCTGTAATTTTGGGCATAATTTGACAGCCTGAACGTCCATGGTGAAACAATGAATCAACTTTTCCCCAGCTTTCTTCTTATCTGATTCCTTTTCTTCGCGTGCTTGATCTTTTGCAGATATGTGTTCTTGATATTCAACCTCACCTACCTGTTTCATTTTATATCCACTGCAAAGATCACACTGATCTTTATGAGGTTTGAATAGAGCAATATTCATTTCATCAAATTCTTTTAGAAAGGGGTACAACGAGAGGGGTATCATGTTATTGTCCAAACATTTTTTTTTATTGATATCGTATACTTGGGATTTCGATTTGAAATCTTCTTCCAGATGTAATTTGTCTGTTTTGCTCCGGCAATAATGGCTTTCCATTTTGGCCAATTCTTTCAAAAACATCTGTAGATAGTCTTTTCTTTTTTTCATTTCAACAAACAGTGATGAATCTTGCTTCTTCTCGAATTTCTTTCTATTTCTATCTTCGGATTTAGCAGGTAGTCCATATTTTATTCCATCATTTAACCAATACGTCACCATTTTCTCGTTGATTCCCAAAGTTCTCAAGAAAAGTTTTTTGCAAACTTGATATTTTACGGAATCCATTTTTAAATAATATTGAAATGAACCACACCTTCGCGAGGAATTTTTTATATAGCATCTCTTTTTTCCCCCCGTAACTGGTCATGTGTGAAACAAAGATCCTTTTCTGTTCCCATGTCATGTTCCAAAATTTATTAAAAATTGTTTGTCGAGTTTCATCAGTGAATAATTGACAAAACCTATTTGACGCTTTCTTGCAGAAATTAGAATCACACGTTGGTCCCAATGTTCTTTTGTCTCTCATAATTTCGTGCTTTATTATGCCACTGTTTGATCTTGTGTATCCTTTGTACTCTTCACCTAACATTCTTTTCTTCTTATTCACATTCTTCTCCCAAGATTCTGGGAGAACATAATGTCTCCTTTTCTTCTTGGGATTGTTATCGATTTCAGATGATTCATCAACCGTTTTGGTTGATGATTTGGAATCCAGAATAATATCGTCTCGACTTTCATCATCAGGTGGCACATAGTGAGGGTCATCCACAGTATCATATTCCGAATGAACTTCTTGCTGGTTTTCTGCACCGTCAATATATCCAAAATCATTATTTTTGTCTCCACATTCTTGATTAACAATATGTAAACGATTTTCTAGTAACTCCATATCAGCATCAACGTTTACATTGGCATTTTCATCTTCACATATAACTTGAAAGTTATCAATGTTTGAATCAGTATCCTGAATAATAGTACAGACAAGGTTATCCAAAATTTGTATATCTGGTTGTTGTAGAGATATAATATCTCCAACTGAAAGATCTCCTGGCAAATAAGATTCATTATTTCGTATATTTTCAGAACGACTGCTTCTGATATTGCCATTTTCGAATGCCGAATTTAAAGCATTTCCAGTGTCGACCTCAGCAACATGTTGTGGAATTGAATAGACTTAATTGACTTCTACATCACAAGGAAGATTATTCACAAAGTTGAAAATTTGTTCTAGCGGCTCAGCACATCGATTTCACGAACCATGGCAACCATTTTTGCTCCTCTTCCAGACATCTGAAATTAATTAATCTTCATTCAGATGATATCATACAGACATCAATTTGTTTTGCGTCAATTATGTTTTCTAAACAAATATTTTGAAAAATGTTTGATTTTATAATGATTTCTCTCACATGTCTGTCTCAATGCAAACCATAATGCAATCTAATATTCTAATAGGTCTCAACCCACACATGTTCCCATCCCTTCTAATATGTCCTATCCAACAACAAGTTTATAATAGTATAATTATTACTTTCTGGTTAAAATAATACATTCAAATTTTATTACTACATGGAAACAACAGTTATAGTTTGTACTCACCTTTTGAAATTATTTATATCACTAATTTCTTAGCCAAAACGATACATACAAGTGGACAGCAAAACAACACCTGTTCTCTACTTGGGCTTCTCATGGAATGACAGGGGATAAGCTCTATTGGAATTAGAATAATCAGCTATTGCGCTTAAGATATATTAGAATGGGCGCGAAATAAACATTAATTGTTTCATGAGACTTACGGTAAACTCTCATTAGGTTGATAATTGTCTGAGGAACTCGATTCCACCAAAACCTACATTTCATAATAATTGTGGGTTACGTCTTATTAGATATAGGGTATCGATATTCACATTTGATATTACTTTCCCTATCCCTAAAGTAGAATACATTATGGTCTGATGCTCATAGTTTGGAAGCTAAAAATTATTTGATTTGAAAACGAGCCACCCTGAATGAGCTTCTGTACAATCTGTTAGCTAGGTTGCATAGGTGTTTTTTTAAGTATACTGCAAAAAAGTCTTATTTTGCTTAGTTAAGGTTGAATTCGATATTCTCTTCATTTTGTATTTCTCTCATTCTACAATATCGATTACCTACCAGGTGAAGTTACATTTGGTGTTTCTGTTTTTGTGAATTCTTGAGAAGCAATGGTTTATACGCTTCGAAAACGGATTGAAATACTTAGTGAGTTTGTACTACCAGAATGGAAATAGTGCTAGAACTACTGCCCGTTTGTTCAATGATAATCATCCAGGAAGAAATGTACGACACAAATACGTTTCGGAATTATTGAACAAATTTATGGAAACTGGATCTATTAACAATAAAAAGCGTAACCGTTCAAGAGCTGTCAACGATGATATTGCAGTTTTAGGGCGCGTTGGACTAATGGAAAATACGCAATCTCTTACTAAGTTATCTCGTTAATCAGGAATCAGTCGTACAACTGTTTACCTACAAATTTCATCCATATAAGATTAATCTAGTTCATGAATTGAACGAAGATGAATTCGATAGTCGAGTTTTGTGAAAGTTTCACTGAACGAATCAACTTAATTAAATTTTTTTTTTTTCGGATGAAAGTACGTTTAGTTTGAATGGAGATGTAAATCGGCAAAATTGTCGATATTACGAATCTTCATTTATACGGTCTCAATTTCATACCCAACGACCTCAAAAACTGGATAGAATTTTAGGTAACCACATCATAGGACCTTTTTTTATCGATGATAATTTGACAGGTGATAAACATTTGGATATGTTGAAGAATCGAATAATACCGTGCATCAATGCGGCAATTGAGGAGGATATGAATTTATTCGAAAACGAAATAGTTTTTCAGCAGGGTGGTGCACCTCCTCATTATGCAGCTCCAGTGCGACAATTTTTGGATGATCATTTTCCTGGTCGATGGCCGCCAAGGTCTCCGAATCTCACTCCTTTAGATTTCTTTCTATGGGGTCATTTGGAGTCAAAAGTGTATGCGATACAATCAACAACTTTAGAAGATTTGAAAGAGAATATCATGACGCATTGTAGAGAAATTACTCCCGAGATTCTTAACCATGTGGGCGGCAATGGAAGCTCGTTTGTACCAATGTATGGAAGTTGGTGGAAACGTTTTTGAACATTTACTATAGAAAATTTGTTTCTTCTCATTATCAAGTCATCAGATTTTGATTCAAGAATTTAATAAAAAATCTCTTTTTCTGATTTATTTCTTCCATATTTGTCTCTAGAACGAATATTTCAAAATGTGGCCCCCTGTATAATTGTTGGCCTGTTTTTTTATTTTAACTGCAAATCATTGTTTCAAATGTTATTCAGGGTGGCTCGTTTTCAACTCAAATAATTTGTAGCTCCCGAACCATAAGCTTCAGACCATATGTTTTATACTTTGTTGAAATCTGCTCATCATATGGAGCATCTAATAATAGGTATTCAGCGTCTGTTCAGCAATTAGTGAAAATCTAGTCTTCCCAGGTAAAAAGTTGACGTAATTTATCCGACAATAAGTTTATGGTAATTTTGAGTAATTGACGTCACGTGACCCGAAAATATCGTGATTTTGACGTATTAAATGAGACATGTCAATCAGACATCACATAATTTGACGTTACTTATAGGTCATTATTACTTATTGTGATTGATTATATATCCACGGCATTATTTCATATTCAAAATTCATTTATTCAATATGAATATGTACTTTTTGTTATTAACGAATAATAAATGTGTTCCTTCATTCGTGTTTTCGAATTTGACCCTAAGATATAATTTATCATTCAAAAGATACACACTGACGACACACTACTTCCTATAAGGATGTATTTTTGACGTCATCCTGAAATCATCATTTTGACCTCTTAATCAATCGTCTGTGACTTATTAAGTCATATTAACGTTATTATAACGTCATTTTGGAGGTCACTCTGACGTTAGATATGATCAAATAATGACGTACACATGACGTCAGCTTGTTACCTGGGTTGTCCTTGGATGGGCCTCGAATTTACGGTACACTCATGTGAGTGTCTATGAGGAAGTTCTGTTCTCTCAAGAATCTTCTAGTTAGGCTGTTTTCCCGAAGCTTTTGAACAATTTTCATGTTCGAGAGAAACGAGTGCATAATTCCACAATTATGCAACTGATATGACCCGTATAAATAGTTGGAATCACCATTTTAACGGAGCGTGGTTTGGGGTTATTATTCGAGTAATTGAATAATTCGAACCTTTGATGCGAATACAATTTCAATCGAGGAGTGTTTCGTCGATAGAGTTAACATTCTCAGAAAGTGAAGTTTTCTAGTCGTGCCTATATTGTCCACCGTAATCCTATAAAAAACTTTCGCTTGCATTTGGCCAGGTTCGAATCCTGGGAATGATAAAATTTTTCTCTTTTTCATAGGAGTGGATAGGCAATTTAAGTTGTCTAGATGCCAATCCCGACGTCAGGTGCTTGCTTGGAGTGCGCGCCGACCACCCGGGGTGGTGCTGTAGGTTTTCCGTGTTTTGCTACAGCTGAAAGGTCAATACGCCACCAAAAATCAGTTATCTGCCCCAGCGCCACGGCAAATATTATTATTATTCCTAGCTGAGTGGTTAAACGTACCTAGGTACTCATATCTCCCACCCACTTCAAATTATCTACTCTAATTGTTTAGTTTATTTGAATTTTACCAGCTCTACGTAAATTAATACTCTATCTACTTCATAACGTATTCAATATAATAACAATAAGTAGGATATAATTTATTCAAAGAAACTTACAAAAACTTTTCTTCTTTTCGTGTGTCTGAATACCATCACTTGGTAGAGATACCTACTCGTCACTTTACGAATATTATATAAGTATTTTTATCAAGAATATTATGTTTAAACTGTTCTACATTATTTAGAATGCTTTTACAAGGGCTTCTATTTTTGATGTGTAAATATTTTCAAATGATTATGGAAATAATGCACTAATAAAATGTTTAGCAAACATCAAAAGAGCACTCGATTTGAGGACAGTGAACTTATTATCAAGTTGTACTGTTATAGATGCGTACAAGGCGATTTATTGCACATAATTCAATAATAATTTTTATCTAGATGAAAATAGTCAGAGCTACTTTCTCAAAAAGTGTTATCTGTACAAATTGCCACAAATACAATGTAAGTCGATGTAAGCTAGTTATTTTTTGATAAAAAATATTATTCGAATCATTTTAAATTTTAGTGTGTTTTGTATCAACACATTTTCACATAATGTGTCTAAAATCACTTTTCACTAGGAAAATTTCACAATGAATTCGAACAAAGTTCCAAAATTAAATAAAATAAAACAAACAAACTCGACAATGTCGAAATACCCTTATCTCCGCACGTTTCCACGAAGTGGAAAAATGATGCAAACATATGACAGACAACAACTATCTACTTCCCTGTCTAAAACCACGACAAACATTGAACTATATCCGACAGATATTTGTGCAACGTTCTTGCAAGAAGACCCAATTGCAAATGTTTATTTTGTAATTAAACAGTAGATTTTCTTTCATTTGGCTGGGAATGACCACTTGCAGACATGACACTGAGTTGATTTTCCGTACGGATCATCAGAAGCGTATACAGAAGCCCCTAATGTAACTACTATATACATCATCAACCCTACACTTTTGGCAGTTTTATACCCGAACTGTCTAGTTTGTGAGATAGGATGACATCAAGATAAACTTCAACTAGCAACCGTCCAATCTTGCTGCTTAGCGTAATTGCTTAGTGGTGGCCAAGATTATCTTTGAAAGGTAGTTCGGATTGTGCATGGGGTAAAGAAGGCGTTTCATCAAGGTATCAACACTGTGTCGTGACCCTGATGGACATGGATTAGGAGCCACTTCAACGAGATGTCAAGATCAGGCACGCCTTGTAATGGGGTGTCCTAAGAGTCAACAGCAATCTTTTGTCGGAGTACACAGTTGAAGCAGGTGTCCCGCAAGGCTAGTACTTGACTCCCCACTTATATTCTTTATTTATACAAACACGACTTCCGGCAGGCCGAGAGAGTGAATCTATCTATATAACTATTTACTTCGACGTCAAAAACACTCCCTGACACCCACTTACACATTACAGAGGGATGCGAGAATCTGCCTTCAGTGGGAGCTGAGGAGGGGGCTTGTATGTGTGTTGCGAGACTGGTACCCCGTGATGAATCACCTGCGGCCGCCGCTCTGGCTAGTTGAGAAACAACCCTACCAGGACTTCCAGGAATAAGAAGATTGTAAGAACTCGCTTCCTTGACAAGCACCCCCACACACATAAATAGGATAAGGATTTATTTTGAGGAGACCAGGTGCAGACTGATCTAGGTAGTTTTAAGAGCATGTCATGAATGAAGAGACAAAAGGGGATGGAAAAAAGGGCCCATTGGTGCCTACTTTTCTGGCTGCAGTTTCGGCAACCCCGCATCTACTAAGTACTATTACCAAAATAAAAAAATATATATTAAATATAAATAAAATACAGCACACACTCGCTACAACCACAGGCTGGGGGTAGGTTCGGGTTTTAACCGCTTTCAGGGTGAGATACTTTAGTACTGCCGTCCTGTCGCCCCAAATCTGTCCGGAGACTGACCATTGTTAATGTGGGCGATATGCACGTAAGTGGATTGGTCGCAGCTTGACTGTTTGCCTGCCTCATCCAAGTTATGCATGGGTGATACCCATAAACCCCTCCGTAATTTCCACTTCACTACGTTTTCTCTTCTTAGTTTATGAGGTCTGTTTTTCCCGGATTAACTATTCTTTTGTTACTCAACAGGTACGGCACGACCTGCCCATCCAGGTTCGTTGCCACTCGGGCAGCAGCGATATCGCTTTCGCACGCGTGGACAAAAATTGCCGTATCATCGGCGTATACCGCTGGGCTTGTTTGTTTCAACATTGGAAAGTCGTGCGTATGCCAACGAGTACAAAAGTGGTGACAGGCAGGATCCCTGCGGCCACCTGCTTCAACCGGCCTCATTGCCGAGGTAGGCTAGAAGTCTGACCATATGCCCAAGTATGCCTACTCTCAACATCTTCGCGATAAAACCTTCCTTCCAGAAAGTTTCGAAGGCCCCGTGAACAGTTCTTGCCACCTGAGAGGTTGTAGAGTGACCTCATCTGGGATGAGTCGAAGGTCTCTCTCGAGATTCTCATCTCTCTTTGGCAAAGGATCCTGTTCACCAACTTGGCGTCCAAACTACCCTGCAGCCAGGGCAAATCGCCTTAGGAAGTTACACAGGATGCAGAACAAAGTACTCCGTATGGTCCACCAAATTGGTACACTCGGCTGGTTATCCTTAGGGGATCTGTGGCGTAGACTCATATCCTGACTTATGTACACTGTGTCTCACTTCTCATGGAAACACTACCGTAATTTCCGTTATTTTTGACTCTTGTTTTTGATGTAGACATGGGGAATTTTCATAATCGATAGATACATCAAACATGAACAAAATGACCTAGGAGTCAATTCAAGTAATAAACACTGCAAGCCAGTAGCGATGGAACCACTGATATTTTGGAAAATTAGGTAGGTCGAAAATATCTCGGATTCCTATTAGTCAGAACAATCACATTACTAATAATTACCCATTCTCCTTAGAAAATTTCAGTTCTGAACATTCCATATTTGTCTCACTTTTCATGGAAATACCCTCGTATCTCCGAAATGTTCGTTCATTCGTGGGTTTGCTTCACAGGCTACTGCTCATTGCTCCGCAATATTCCCTACTCACAAAATAAAATACCATTTTCAACAATCATAAATAACAATTTTGATTGAAATCTATTCAAAATGCATATTGTAAGTGTAAATTATAATAATTATAAAGGCGTACAATTTCTTATTTGAATAAAATTAGATTTTTCAAAAGTATTAGTAAGTTAAAAGTAAAATTCTTGCTACTTCGACAGCTTTTTCTCTTCCAAGCAATTTATCAACAATTAAAAGAGCAAAATCAAAACAGGTTGATGGGCCTAGACTTGTTATGAGATTGCCGTCCACAACCACGTTTTCCCCTGTGTAGGTATACTTCCCTTTTTCTTCCATTTTGCTCCAGGTTGTAGGATAACAGGTGACGTTTTTTCCAATGCCGATACCATGAATTGCTAGGGCTAATGGACCTAAAACAGTTTAGGTAACAGAATGAATAGTCATTATTGCGCTTGAAAGGAATTAATGTTCGGAACAAAGCTTTTAGGTTACCATTTTGGACGAATTGAATATTATAACTGATTTGTTGATGACGTCAACTGATGTAGCCAGGGTGTTGCTAAAAAATTGAGTCGAGAGCCTAATTTGAGATTAAGAGAGTCAAGTACTGTCTGCAAACGAAATATTGCAAATTACTGGTCAGCGTTGGGTTACTTTTTAGAGTCAGGGATGTCCTTAAGAAGTTTAGTGTAACGTCATGCAGCATCTAGAAGATCAATAGAATTTGTTCATCGTTTTTGATTGATTCATCATGTCTTTAATTGACAAAACCAGCGGAGGCGATTTTTAAACAGCATTGGAAACCTCAATTTTTTCATGGAAAAAGTGTAAACTTTTGTTTACCACCCAGAAGTAAGAAGTAATATTAGTCACCCATTGTAACTCAAGAAGGCTCTGCAGGAAGAAATTCACCTAAGAATAGAAGCAAATGATGATATATTAACGAAGGTTCCGGGTGCACTTCAAACGTCACGGTGGTTTTAGAAGATTTATTGCGAACTGGGATGAGGTCAGAATGAAGTTGTCTCTAAGGATTCTTGCTCGGGATAAATATTTAAAGAATAGCGTTTATTTAACAGGGGTAAGATTACAGTAAGAAATAGCTATAGTTACCTAAATAAGGTGAATAAAATCAGGGTAATTCCATATCTATAGTCATCAAAGAGCGAAGGCTCTATAGGTCATTCTCCAAAGCGGAGAGGGAACAATAAAAATAGGTAGTAAATATAGTTGATTTAATTTGTGATAGTTTTGCAATGAAAGTTGAGTCTTTGGGAGCCTTCACCAGAGAGTTTGTTACAATAAAATCGTCACACTGACGCTGCAAAATCATTCAAAATTGCTATAGCAGAATTTCATCACCTTTTCGCAAATTTTCATACAATCTCTACCATACTTAGAAGAAAGTTTTACCAGTACATATGGCAGCAATCCATTTTCCACAACGCTCTTGTTCTTTAAGCATTTCACCAACAACTTTTGATTCCCCAAAAGCAAGAGAGCCCGCTAATCCTCCAGGAAGAACTATTATATCGTACGGCCCTTTCGATTTAGCTTCACTTATCCCAATATCAGGTTTTACACGCACACCTACAGCACACTGTAAAAGATTACCATCTGGCACGCCAGCTGTGGTTACTTGAATCTAATAAAAAAATAAATAATGAAGCAACTCACCCAGGATATTGGATAATTTTTGGTTACCCCTGCTCTAGATATTATATCGGCAGTAATAACAAATTCCATTTCCTCTGATCCTGATGCAACTAGTACCAGTGCCCTTTTGGTCATCTTGCACTCCACTAATTTGCCACGAGAGCTGTTGGAATTATACAGGGCTATTCAAATTCTAGACTTTGCAATGGGATATCAGTAACGGTAAAAAATAGAGGGGTGGTTAAAGGGGGCAAAGTAGTTTATTGTATTTCTCTCCCTCACTCCCTCCTTCAACCAACCCTTCAGCTTTTACCTAAAATTCCTGCCATCTTACGGCAACCTGGTACAAAACTTTGTTTGAGAGGAACTAATGCATATAATTCCACAATTGCGGGATTCACAGAGAATAATCGATATATTTCGAATAAATGAATATTTGGAAACTTTTGGTGTTGATACAGTTCAGATGAATCAAAAACCTCCCATGAACTTGAACAATGGGCAGTATAGGGTAGGAAGGGGCCCTTATCCCCATTCCTACTACTTTTTTAAAATATTACGAATGCATCTAGAAGTCATGTGCCTATATTCAATGCCACGCTCGATTTTTCTGGTCTCAAAAATCTGATAAAAACAATAAGGAATGTGCTCTTTGAACCACACTTTCGTGTCCCTTCTACTTAGACCCACATACTTGCAGTCCTTATTATTTCATAAATCTCGACTTTTCCATTTCTTGTGTCTCATATCTTGTAGTTTATATGAAGTTTTATATACCACTTTCAAATTGAGAGTTCTCAGTATGCCTTCCAAAAACTTGGGGTCTGTATGGCATAGCGATGGATGTATTTAGGAGAGTTATCTTCGTTTTGGTAAAGTCGAAGAGGTGCGAAGGGTTTTCTTAGATATATGATTTCTACTCAGTTCGTACCATGATTCCACAGAATAACTGTTTACCTCAGCAACCTCTCTCATTGTCATTTTCTCAGTTCAGAATATCTCCTTGAGTGGAGTAGACAGGAGTTTTAAATTTCTGAATACCGACTCAGATTTCAAGTCGGATCGTGGAATGAAACATTAAACGGTAAAATTCCGTTAACTAATAGGCACAAGCTACCAACAACATTTTTTCAAACTTATTTATATTGGTCTCCTGAACAACATAATTTCGGAGATATGGGCCTATTTTTTGAGTGATGAAATTCTTCCTTTTCAACACTAGCACAATGTACACAACTTAATTCACGCTAATTTTTAATTAAAAACGGCATTTTTTAACAGAAAATTCAACCTTCTTTCAAAAACATCAAAACAACAAATGAATATAAAATGTTTGGTGAATTTTTTCATGTCAAGTTGATAATTTCATGTCAGGTTGGTAATTTTGAACTTTGCATATTTGCACAGTCAACTTTTGCACAGTCAGTTTAACTTCAACATGAATAGGAAATTATTCACTCACGTTTTTGCCAATTACCAACTTGACGTGAATAAACTTAATAACCATTTTGCCTAGATTTGTTGGTTATGTGGTCATAAAAAAGGATGACTTTTTTCCTTAAACCTACCGTTTCCAATAAAGAAAACGTATCAAAAAGGTTAATTAGGGTGTTTCTGATAGTGATAGAAGGAAGCATTTAAAGTGTTTTTAATGTTTTTTTCAATAACATTTGAAACGTACCTATCTTTACCTTGTACATTGTATGAACATTGTAATATAGAGTCTCCTGATAGTGTTGTGGCTAGAGAATTTAATCTCAATTCCTCCAGTACTATCAAAACATCACGATCTTTGTTGGAAATCAAAATCTCAAATGAAATTGACTCTTCTCACTCTGACACTTGCAAATTTTGTAATGAAATCTTAACATGACAGACTGTCCTCGAATGTCCTGGGCCAAGGTTGATCTTAGGTGGGTTTTTGTCAAATTCGGTTTGTAAAATTCCTCTCTCCCTACGCAACAGTTACAAAGGAATTCAAACTTTGAAATATGTTACAAACAATAATTTAAGAACCGCTGTTGATTTTTCTAATTGATTCGACCGAGGATTATGCGGCATATCCGAAATGACGAAGTTTATGCTACGACACATGCAAAGATAGATAAAAAGCGATCTTCGGAATAGAATGGTTACAAAAGGCTTTGTACACCTCGTTGATTTCCCACTATATTCACTTTTTAGCTGTAGGAAAGACCGGAAAACCTACAGTATCACCTCGGGTGGTCGGTGCGACACTTCAACCAAGCATTAAATTGTGGATGATATAGAAATGATCAATAGCAAAGGAAAAAAAATGTTTAACCCTTACTATGCTCGATTCATGATATACAAATTTTGATTTTTAGATATTATCATCATAAAACTCTTGTAGGCTATAATAAGGTTTTTCTGATAATAAATTTTTCACGTCTTTTCTGAAACGATGAAATGATGTGATACTTTTGATATTTATTTATATACTTTTAAAAATTGTAAGTTTAAAATCATTACTCTGTCTGGCATTATGATAAGATGAAAATTGCAATATCTGTAATTTTATGTTTAAGAAAGAGATGCCGGCATGAATCCCAATATCTCACTTTCCATAAATATCGCAGAGCACGTTTTTGTAAAATTAGGGCAGTCTGTAAACGATGACTACAACAAACTCCCCAAAATGCAGTACCATATCGTAGATGAGATTCAAGAGAATGATATACTGGTTTATACACTGAAAATCCTAATTCATTCAAGACAACTCTCAATGTGAGTTTTGCATAATATTTCAACATGCTCTTCAAATTTCAACGAATTATCCAGATAAACTCCAAGATATTTCAGTCATTTTATTTTCAGTCATGTTATTGTCTAACGGAATGTTTTCAGGATGACATCTGAAAGATATCATATTAGTTCTTCTTATGTTGAATGATAGTAAACTTGAATCACACCAATCCTTCACTTTTTGAAGATCATAACATAATAATTGATCAAGATCCTGCTTGTTTTTGTGATGCTATTAAAGACAAAATACTTCCTATTGCATTTTGAAATATCAATATTTGTGATTCTTGAGAGAATTCTGAAGTAATTATATTTGTCATTTCCAAGTAACTGCTTTGAAAAAAATACTTGGATGTGAGTTAACTTTAGATCACCAAGATTAATTTCATTATAACATTCACTGATATCAACTGTAAATTGTATATAATTTATTAATACTGATGTTGTTCTATATTTTGATTGTATCCATATGTAAACAGAGCAAAATTTTTCCAAGACTGCTTTAATTCTGTGAAAAAAGTTCAACCTCTCATTTTCTATTGTTCATTCACAATTGGAAAAAAATTAATAAAAACTAGGATTGGATGAACAGAGTGGGGTTATTTTTGTTGTAGTTTGTCAAGGTAGCTTTCAACTAAAATACGCCCACGCATTGAAATAAAAAAAGGAACTGTATTCTCAAACAATTACATAACAGTAGTATTCAAACTAATATAACATCTCAATTAAATAAATCAACAAGTCCAAAGTAGACCTTTGGCAACTTCGGTTGCCTTCTCCTTCCCAACCAATTTCTCAACAATCATAAGAGCAAAATCAAAAGAAGTTGCTGGTCCTTGGCTTGTTATAATATTACCATCCACAACCACTTTCTCTTCTGAGTACTTATAGTTCCCCTTTTCTTTCATTTTGCTCCACATAGCAGGATAACATGTGACATTTTTACCAACACCAATACCATGAGTTGCTAGTGCTACTGGAGCTAAAAAGGGACAATGGATCAATAGTACAATCAAGACAGCATGTCAAGATGTTTTCTTATCAACTGAATAATTCATAAAAAGACATTCCTAACATTCAAAATAAAGGTTACTGAAAAAACTGTGGCAGGAACAAATTACCATGCAACCCTAATTTTTATAAGAATGTTACTTTACCCTCCAGTCAGGTGATCTTACCAGCACAGATGGCAGCAATCCATCTTCCATTACACTCCTGCTCTTTAAGCAATTCACCAACATCTTTAGATTCCCCCATAGTATTTGAACCCCCTAAGCCACCAGGAAGAATTATGATATCAAAGGGTCCTTTCAATTTAGCCTCAGAAATTCCAATATCGGGCTTTATATGAACTCCTCTACTGCACTTTGTAAGAGAACTATCTGGTACACCAGCAGTGGTAACCTGGACCTGTTGAAAAAACATCAATTCAAAAACCATATAGGTACTTTGAAAAAGTCGGTCTTTACCCCTCCTCTGACTAACACATCAGCAGCAACCACAAATTCTATCTCCTCGGATCCTGGTGCAATTAGTACCAGTGCATTTTTGGACATTGTACAATCTGACAATTTACGGCAAAGGCTGTTGGATGAAAATTCATTTAGATTACCAGTACCTATCTCTGCTCCTTGTAAACAGAGTATGGTGAAATAATGTGATTTTGCAAAGCTTTGCACAAATTTCTTGTTTCATCAGAATGAAAATCATTACTTTCAGTGGAAGTCATATAACAAATTGATTGTTCTTTACCATTTTGCATAAATCAATTGTTCACAGTCAGCCTGATGAAAAAAACAATACAGGAACTTCACAAAAATTCAAAATACTCCCTGTGGGTAAACAATAGTTCTTTGGCATGTGAACTCGGAATGAGTAATTGTTAAATAAAAAACGAATATTCAAATATATTAATCAAACAATGAGAACATATGTGGACTCTCTCTCCAACACTTTTTTAATATTTCTCATTCAAAATTATTTATTTTATAAAAATAAAAATTGTTATTTGTAAATATTTCGGTGTAAATAAAAGAATATGTAGGTACATATGAGTAAATGAAGGTGATTAGGATATCAGACGTCTGGGATTAGGTTAATTCCCGCTACAAAGAGGATGAGGCGACGACGCTAACAGGCCAACACATTTTTTATTAAATAAATGCAGTGTTGAGAGTTGAAAATGCAAGTAGACCTTATATAACTCTTACAAAAATAAATTTCAAGTTATGTTGCTTGATTTCAAAACAGTTTCGTGAAGCAGGAAGTGATCAATGACACACTTGATGGCGGTGGCAAATAAGATTTCAAATATCTTTAGATTGTCGACAATACTATAGGTATAATTAGTTTGTTTACTAATTTCATGAACGGACAATTTATTAGTACACGTTATGTAGCTGAATTGAGCTAAACTTGTAGGATAAATTGGAGACATACAAAACGTCTGCGAGATTTTGAGTTGTTTTAGGTGAAACATAAGTGCCTCACACAAAATTCATAACGACAAACTGAGCGAGAAACTTTACAAGTATACGTTTTATAGAGTAACAACTGGATAGAAAAAAGTTATCGCATTATTTTACCTGAAATTCAGTAATCTACTTTCCACTACTCGAAAAATACCTCTCAATAGCATAACCTTCAATATTGACGCAACCGAAATTATAATATTAAATATAAACAGTAGAAATGAGCAGTGACGTAGTGACCATCCGATCTTCAGATGTTTTCATATCGATGACGCATATGTTGTGGAAAATAAAATATCGATAGTTAAGAACAATCGAATTCTAACATCGGTCAAATGTCGAAAACCATATATCGACACTCCCAACGAACAAAGACGTAACTCATTTTTCACCATATTTCAGGAGAGCCAAAATACTGATTTTGTTTTCAATATTCATGTCGAAATATAACTTTTTTCAAGTAGATTTCTTCGTAACATCAGTTTTTTAAGCTGAATACGCCTACACCTATAACTGAAAATAGCTGTAACTTTATATATATATATATATATATATATATATATATATATGATATGATTGATGATATGCATGTGCTTTTACTGATGATCCTATTCCAAACAAAACTTTTCGGTGATTCAAATATATTTATTTCTTCCATATGTTAAAGAATAGAGTTCATATTTCGTTTGTTTGAAACATCGACATGTCGATAACCTCACACTTTCAAATTAATCGTTCGCTCGTACGCCAAAAGAAGAAGAATAACCATAACCAATAACCTTTATAAGAGCGTTGTTAGTTTGAATTATTTATAACATAACTTTTCTACAAAAATCAACAATATAGGTCAAAGAGCAAATGAATTGTCATTTTTTATGTTGCTTTTACAAAAATGGTAGAAAACGCAGCCAATTTTACTTCTACCTATGGTAACAGACCGAGCATATTTGAAATAGTTGCTCAAAAATCTCTGAATGATACCTTGCACCCAGCATTGCAGAAAATAGCTCTGGTAAGTAACACTGCACCTCTGAACAATATTCTTTAATAAAACGAATGAATATATTTTAGGTTTTATCTACCAATGTGCCACAGAAATTTAGCTGGCTCAATGATTATTTTGAAGAATCATTTCTGTGTCTGAACGGACTCTTGCAATATTACTACCTAACATATTATGGTAAAAATATAAATAAAGATATATCCATTGTATTGATTCCTTGTACTTTTGCTATAAATCATTATCACTATGAAATTTTGCAAAACATCACCTAGATATGCACCTGTTGAAATCTTTGAATATAAGGTCAATTAATTTTACAGATGCATCATTTTCTGAGAATTTTTATGGACTGAAAAGGGTTCTTGCCAACAACAGCAAATTATCCCAGCAGCATAGAGAATATTCTTTGATACTTTTAGTTATCTTGCCATTTTTTAAAAGAAAAATAAATGAAAAAGTAGCCTTAATTAGAATAGAACAGGCTGAGGGATGTATAAGAAATGTAAGTTGGCTAAAAGATTGCACATACAGCTCAGTTTAATCACAAACTTTTCAGGATTTTGGGGGAAAGTTCAAAAAAGCACTTTTGTTTTCACACTCTTCATTTGAAATACTCTGGAGTCTAATTTCAATACATAATTATTTGCAATACATGTCCAATCACTCGGAATTTCAGACGCCAATTTTAAAACTAATTGATGTGAAGTTAACATATGATATGGAACAGTTGGACTATCCCAGTTTTTGGACGTCCCTTTTTAAAGGCAGTTTGAGGTATGAAAATAAATTTTGAATAATATATTGATAGTGATGAGAGTTTTCATGTCATTTGTTGATGAATTACACACACTCTTTCATATTCATCTATACATTAATGGGGAAATATAGTGTTAACTCCAGTAACTACCATTCTGCAAATAACAAGATCAGATTTATATAAGAGCTAGGAGTATATCATGCTGGATATTTTATTTTGAAAAATAAAAATATATAGAACCTGTGAGGTTCAGTAGCCATATTATTGGTGCCTTATTTGAAATAGATGTTTTGAAGAAATAATTGAACTTTCTTATTGTTTTCTCTTCACAGTTTATCACAGTTGAGTTTTGGTCTTATCAGAAACGCTGTTGCTACATCATTGGAAGTTGGAGCATTTTTTTTGCAATTTTTACATGCTTGGAATACGCAACAATCCAATTACAATGTTACTGATTTGCCAAATGCAACTGTACCAATGGTAAGTATTGTTACATCTATAGGTTCTCAAATAAGTGGAACATTTTTCATTAGATCATCTTTAACATGTAGTAAACAATTCAAAAATTTTCTGCCTTGGACTCCACAGTTTTGTTTTATTTGGTCCAAATTCAGTTATGGTCAAACCTGTACTAATTGTAACAAATATTTTTTTATTTTAAATAACATCAGTATTTAAATTTGATAAAAAATATAAATTAAAACAGGTTTAGAAAAGAAAACCATTCAATTTGAAGTAATATGAGGTATGGTTTTTAAGTATTGAAATATAATGGTTTTCATCATTGGGTTTTTGCATATCTTCTATTCACTTTTTCCATGTCGATTGGAATAATCCTAGGGATGTACATGACTTAACCTCTCAGCCGATGTATTTTGAGCCCTCTTTCCAACTGTTTTAGAATTACACTTTCAGACGACGACCAACAAACCCGAAAACCACCAAAGTTCAAAAATTACCAGTCATGAAAGTTTGCCTCTACATATTGATTTATTCTCATGAGGCGTTGAGCTCAATCTCAATGTTTAAATAGTTCAGAAAACTACGAAGCCCTGGAAGGGAAACACAAAATAAAAATAATATTTTTCTTCAAAATTCTGAGTTATAACTCATATAGGAATTCTTGCTGCAAGAATTCTTATCCACAACACTTTCAGATAGGCAATCCTAATGGACCAACAAATCTCAATTTTAGTTGCGCCTGCGTGGTGTGCAATGTTAAATTAAGTTGAGGAATGAACAATTGCTACATTTTCCGAAATAATTTCCAATATTTCATCCTATCTACTATTGATTGCATATTTGCACTTAGTAACCACTTGAAAGCTATATTTGACTTAACCTAAAATTACATTGCACACCACGCAGGCGCAACTAATATAGAGTTTTGATTGGTCCATTCGTATTGTCTATTGGGAAGTGTTGTGGATAGGAATTCTTGCTACTCGCTGTAGGTGGATTGTGACAGATGTCATTTTCTAGCCAATGATCGAGCTAGAATAAGAAGTCCCGTTGCTTGAAACTCTCAAGTTAAAAAGGGTGTACGAAAATTGAGGTTAACCTCAAATTTGAAGATGAGTTAAAAAGCATATCAAGCTTATACAAAAATGAGAAGCTTCAATGGTATTTTTTTTTTTATTTTTTTGTGAATTATCAGATTATGTTATAATTATTTCAGATGTATTAATTGCTAGGAAAAGTGCATGGGACCAACTTTGTACTAAATACACAAAAATTAATACAACCAATGCTTTGGACATTCCATGTCCAGAAGTTGACGACAATTCATTTGATATATCAACTACTTCTTTGCCAGCTCCGATAACTTGTAAGCCTGATACGGGTGTTCTCAAATCTCATTCTTGCAATAACATAGTAAAGTCAGGTAAAAATAAAAATGATATAAAATACCTCAAATCATATGTTGAAATTGAGTTGAAGAGTAACTTGAAAGACATATTGCACAGAAGAAGTGAAAGTAGGATATTGGAAAATGATGAATATGACTATTGGCATCAAAGTGCTAAGAAAGAATTGAGAAGATTGCAAAAATACATAACAAAATTTCAGTTGAAATGTTACATGACCTTCTGTATCAATATGTTTGATAAAGCGTTAGTTAGACATTTGATAGATGATTTGAATACTGATTTGAAAAAGCTTTTAATGAAAAGAGAGTATTTGAGGAGTGACAAGAAGAAATTTCTCAAAAATAATGAAAAATTATACTCGGAATGGAAAAAACTGACTAATATAGTACCATTAGAATATTTAATTTTTTATGCATCCCAAGTGATTGCTTTTGCTGGTCCACACAAAAGATGGTGAGTATTACGAAGAGTTGATTCAGAGATTGCTCTTGTTGCCTTTGGTGTAAAGATACACACCTGGATATTAATTTAAATTCAGTTTAGTTAACATTCTTCTTTATTCAATTTCGTAAATTTGGGTAAAATTCCGTTAACTAATAGCTATTAACAACATTTTTTTTGGAACTTACATAGTTTGGTCTCCTGAACAAAAAAATCCAAATAACATTTTTGGAAGTCCCAAGTAATTTCAGAGATATAGGCCTATTCTTGAGTGATGACCGACATTTTTAGGACATAGTTCTACCGCGGAAAAAACTTTCAAAACTTCCTTCTTTAATCTAACCCAATGTACAGCCTACTTCACTTGATTAATTTTTTTATTGAAAATGGCATTGTTTATCCAAAAATTCAACCTTTTAAAAACACCAAAACAAAAAATTTTCGACAAAATGTTTGGTGAATTTATTCATGTCAAGTTAGTAACTTTGAACTTTGCGCAGCCTACTTTTCGAAGCCTACTTTTCGAGACATTTATTTTCAACATGAATAATATCACTAACCATTTTTTCTAAATTTGTTGGTAATGTCATAAAAGAAGAATGAGTTTTTTCCTAAAAATTAATCTTTTCAATGAAGAAAAAGAAATATGTGCAAGAAAGTGCCAGTCATCACTCTAAAATAAGCCCATATCTCCGGAATTACTGGGGACCACCAAAACTTTGATCTGGATATTTTGTTCAGGAGGCCAAACTACATAAGTTTCTAAAGAAAATTTGTTGATAGCTTGTGGCTATCATTTAACGGAATTTTACCCAATAAGGTACTAATTAATAGTTCCTTATCCATATGAAATAATTTTCTTCCAGCTTGACAATAAGGCAAGAAACTACCAAGGAAAATGCCCAATATGCCTCAAGTCGTGGATAATACCCACAGTTTTACAGGTGTCTGGGTGAGTACCTATCAATAACTTTCGTTTTTCTATATTGATGCAAAATACAAAAATTTATTGAACTATATTCAGTGAAAAAAGTGGTTCATTATTGTACTTGTGCTATAACTTTTTTATTGCATTGATTTGTCTCTAGTACAGCTTTTTGTGATGATGACAAACATAAATATTCAAATCGACGCCAAGTTTAGTTCACTTTATTCATTCATTTATATAGGATCATGCCAATTTACAATTTGCTCACTCACAGGACGATAATCATTTATGTCATCACTACCTCCAGATATATGTTTTGGTGTGAGGAAACGTTATTTCCAAAACTTGGGAAATGTCACCGATGATAGAGAATATTGAAAATTGTTTGAATAGGCTTTGCCAGCGTAAATACAGTGTTTATTATGAAATACAGAGGGATTCCATCAGGGCCTGAAGAAAGTTCTATATAATTCCAAAAACGAGGATCATATGAAGAGTAACTTATCAAAACGCATCATGTCCCACAAAACCGTTTTTGCAGTAGAGGCAAAAAACTGTTTATGGCTAAGAACTATGACATAGGGCACAATTTTTGTGTTGGAATCAAAGGTGTACACATAGACCTGAATGCGATCTGATGTGTTTTAAATATGTGCATTCAAGCAATGATCATAGTGACTCCGAAACCACATCAAACTCGATTTTGTACCTAAGTGGACAAAACGCGTTTTGATAAGTTTCTCCTCATATGCAATATTTCTTTCAATTTCATCAACATAGCTTTCATGACATTGAATCTGAAGCTGTTAACATCTTGTCGGAGGTTATTGAATTGATGAAAGTCTGTCACCAGTAACTCTGAACCTTTTATCAGCCACTTTTTTTTAGTTATCAATTCAAGGAAATTTGAGGTTCTGATTTTTTTTATGGGTACAAACACATTAATTAACACCCTATGCTTGAAATCAAGTTTTTATTAAAAAAGCTTTTTTTTTGGAAATGGCATAATTTCAATCAACGACAGAAACTTGGCATCATTGATTTCAGATGGGATTTTTTAATATTATTGATTCATTCGTAATCTTTTTATTACACTCACAGCAAGAAAAGAAAAAGTTGAAAGGAATGGTCTTAGGACTTAACATTTTCGGTAAGCCTCGGATCATACTCGCTTTCCTCGGATACATCCTACATTGTTACTTAAATAATCATTGTCGATATTGATTACTAAAAATGTTAATGAGTTTTATGGCATCTTACATTTCAACACAATGTAAATTAATTCTTTATCATGGATGTAGCTTAGGTTACTTCCTGTATTACATTGATAGTTCATCCTTATCAGAACAAAACAATTTTTTTAAACAATACTTTGCCGAAAATACCAATATTCATCTGGACGCTTTACTTACTTTTGATGAAATAATACAAGCTTATCAAGATAAAACTTGCATTTGTTGTATTTATGTGGATTCGTTCTACCTTGATCAATTTCATTTTCTGTGTTCATATGATTTGAGTCAGGTCTTGTACATTTTTAAAATAGTTTATTTTTCTTTTAGATATATATTTTGCTTCCGATGTATTTTAAGATTCCTGAATGAAAATCAGAAATGTCCAGTCACAAACTTACCTGCCAGGCCTTTGGATATCGTCAGATTGTACATCAATTAGTTCATAAGTAGTCAAAATCTCTCAATGCATGATTTTGATAAGAAAACACTTCCAATTGTATACATTTCAAATATTAGATTTAAATAATTAAAGTTTTACAAAATTATACATTGAGATATTGTCATAATTTTTATCAATTGAAATAAAAGTCATTTTATATAAAAAAAATTATTTATTTGAAAAACCATGCAATCATTGTTCAAAGGACAAACAAAAAAAAACTATGGGGAATGAACCAAATTTAGAAATACCTGCAATCCATAAATCCTAGAAAGGTCCTATTTGAGAAGACAATTTGGTTTCCTTCGATCCTCTGAAAATCTAGTTACATCCACTTGAAAATCTTAGGAAAACTATAAGCAATATTCCCACGTGGTCCTTACAGCAAGAAAAACTATAGCTACTTGAATTATCCTATCATTCTCCCAGGAATTTTCATCCTCCTTTTGTCTCCAAATACGTGAGACCTACCATGTTGCAAATAAAGATTATTATTAATGAGTTGGTCACAACTTGTATTCAACTAAATATAAGTACCTTCAATTCATTTACCATTTGAACGAACTATAGCCCCTTTTTTCTCACAAATGACAGGGTTCCTAATTAGAAAATATTGATAATATAATAAATTAAATGTATTCAGGTTGCCAATAGAAAATTTATTGTGATATATGCAAAACTTCATCTATAATCATTCTATGGTTGCACTAGTCATTTGTTCAGATATCACCAATATTTCCTACGAGATTATTTATTCACAGTTATCTTGAAGATTTGAATTTTTAACGAGTCTTGTCAAACTAAAGATTTGATTGGGGAGGGAGGACTGCAGAAAATACCTAAAATAAACCCCCAAAATGCGGAAATATTATTTTTTTAATTCCCTGTTTATCGAGATGTGAACGGTTACAACAAAAAATACGGTTTGAAAACCAGTCAAAATGTCCCTCACAAAGTTCATTTCAATTCTCTTGTACACAGCTAATCCTGTGTCTAGTGAACAAAGATGATAACCATTTCCCTTGAACATCAAGCGAATTAAGAAGGTTGTCATAAACAGTTTCATTCCGCTTAACATAGGCGAGTTACTCCAATATTTATTTCAATTCAAGGAGTAATTCAATTTTATCGAGTCACTAAGTATGTAAAGTTGAAGATAATAGATATTGGACTGAAAATGTTGTTAATTCACCCTATTGAAGGATAGGAAATGTCATATTCATAACGAAAGTTATCCAAAACCATCTCCGTGTTTAATAATTAATTATGGCTTTAATGTTAGATGTAGATAACACAAGATGGTAAAAGCAAAATAAAATTCATTACCAGGAATTTTGTCAGTACAAACTCTTGGACCTGTACATTTTGATTGGAGGAAACACTTGTACCTGGTATGTTCAGCTGCTTTGTGGGGATACGGTTCATCCTAAGATAATCTTTTTGCTCACACAATGTGTTTCAAGCTAACTTTTTAAAACATAACATGGCAATTCCATTCTCTAAATACATCACTATGGTTAACATTTGATTACAATATACAAATGTCAGATTGTTTTCAAGCCAATGAGTTACTTACCACCCAAGGAAAACAACAGTTCAGAACCAGCGAATCATCAACTACCTACCTTAGTTATAAAGTTCTATGTTTTAGAGCTATTGGAATCATTAGATCTTATACAGTGTCACCGTTAAAGTCCGCATCATATGGGACTTTTTTTTATTATTCATTTATCGCAAATTTAGAGTTCGTAAACAGTTTTTGCTTTGAAAATAATGCAAAATGACGTTTACGATTGTTTTCCATCGATTGGCTACACCTGTCAAATTTGACATTTTTTCAAAAAAATTTCAAAATGTTAGGTTATTTCTCAATTTTTCGAAAAATATTATATGGAAAAGTTGTTTATTTTTCGGTTTCCTACCCACCTACCAAATCTGAACCAGTTGAGAAACTTTGATTTTTTTCGAGTTTTCTTAACCTTACACTTTTTCGGATAATTTAAATTTGGTAAAATCTGAAATAACCAGTTGAGATGTAATAATCCCATCTGCTGGAAGGATTTTTTCTGTTTAAAAATGTTTCTACTTGGATATTTTCAAAAAAATACAAATATGCTAAAAAAATTATGTTATAGTTGATGCAAAGTGGCTCTAGTTTCGAATTATCGAATATTTTTCTAAAGCAATAGACCCAAAGTATTTTCTACTTCACTGATGTATTGTGATAAAAATAATTGAAGCAAATTTTGCTATGGAATATTGAAACTAGAGCCACTTTGCATCAAATATGATGTTATTTTCTTAGCATATTTGTATTTTTCTTGAAAATATCCATTTAGAAATATTTATAAACAGAAAAAATTCTTTCAGCAGATGGGTGTATTACATCTCAACTTTTTTTTTCCAGATTTCATCAAATTTAAATTATCCGAAAAAGTGTAAGGTTGAGAAAACGCGAAAAAAATAAAAGTTGTTCAAACTGGTTCAAATTTGGTAGGTGGGTAGGAAACCGAAAAATAAACAACTTTTTCATATAATATTTTTCGAAATATTGAGAAATAACCTAACATTCTGGAACTTTTTTGAAAAAATGTCAAATTTGACAGGTGTACCCAATAGATAGAAAACAATCGTAAACGTCATTTTGCATTATTTTCAAAGCACAAACTGTTCACGAACTTTAAATTTGCAATAACAGAATAATAAAAAAAAATCCCATATGATGCGGACTTTAACGGTGACACTGTATAATGAACTGTAGAAACAATCGGTTTCAAGTCATGCTGAAAATTTGGATAGTGTATGTCTATGTAGTCCAAGCTTCAACTATCTTTTTCTAGAAATGAATAATCCATAGCAGAGAACCTTGAAGCAAAATGTCAAAAAAATTACTTAGTCACTCAAAACAAATTGTCCGAAAAATATTGAATTCGATTTCTCACTTCATGAACTGTAGCTGTGGAAATGGATAAAACGTTAATACCAGCAGGCAAGAAGATGGGTGTTATGTAAATCATGGTGGTGCAGTCAAAAATACCAGAAATGAGTATTCCCCTTCAAACAAAAAGGGACTGGTCCAACATGGTTCCCGATAATGAATGTTTCGCTTTCTTTTGGCCACCCTGTATTACAAAATTTGTTTGATTCAGTCAAAATACTGAACTGAATATCTATTAATAAATTGGCTGGGGGTTGTAATTCTGTTCATAAGTAGTAAGAGAACAAACGAAGAAAGAGGTCAAGCATGAAAGAAATATGTTTTCCAAAGATATTTGTGATAGCTTCATATACACCTATCAACATTAAAATATAATAAAAATATGTGTTTTTAGATCTTTTGATGCCAATCGAACTAATTATTTATTTTTTATAAATATCTGCATCCCTCTAAAAGGGAACCAAAAAAATATGATAACAGCTCACAAGTATAAAACCATTAATTTTCAAATTACAGGAAATTATTCGTGGAGGAAATAAAATATGATTCCAAAAATCAGTTGGATACGTTCGATTTGACAACTAATGTTGATCAAAGTAAGTTCTTATGAACTTTTCTAAAAACACAATTTTTTTAAAAGTTCCAAGATCACAATAACTTGATTAATTTCGGCCTTTCATTGTCATAATTGGTCGAAGGTTTCACACCGTTCTAGACCCCTCATAGACCTCTCATAAATAACCAATATTTGCATGATGCTTTGCCAGTTTTAAGAGCTGCAGATGCTTCAAAAAGGATATTTTCAAATGAAAAAAACCATAGATTTTTTTATGCAGCTGAATTGAAAGAATCGTTATTTAAAATCAAATGTTAAGGATCAGTTCCACATGCATTTTCTCGAAAACAATTGAAAATCTCTGAAATTAGTATTTGATTAAGCATGATAATATAAATCATATTGAAAAATTATTATTAGAGGAAAAATTATAAAGGAATTTATTTACCACTAATCCTCCATTTCTGAAAAAGTGGAAATCCTAATGAAAATGTGCTGTTCCTTCCTTTTCCAATTGTTTCAATTATCCAACGCATGCAAAAATCCTCCAAAGTATTATTTCAGAATTTCCTCAAAATATTTCCGTCACATTCCATTCGTGAAAAGGAATATACTTGTATATTTCATAGCGAATGATGATTCTCGGTTGTAATATGTTTGAAATTCTTTATACAAATTCTTCCTCAGCAAACTATCTAGTAAGTCTTTCTCGAAAATATAGTGTAATGAGTCAACTCATTTATTTTTTACTAAAAATATAAATTTTTTACTTTAAACTTTGAATTTTATTATTTAATCATTTAATCTAATTCAAATGACTGAAATTACTATATCTCGCTATGAAATATACACAGTAATTTTGAATGGTGGAGCTCAGCTAATGTTTCAAGATCCTTTTGAAAATTTCCTCCATATCTCATGATTCCTACTGATTCGATTCCTTAGAAGAGTATCCTATTAAACTCAGATAATTTAGCTGTTCCACAAAAATCCAACAAGTATCAGAATTGCGTCCCTCCAAATAATAAAATTTGAAAATCCCTTTGTTCCTTTCCTGATATCCTCAAGCAAAAATCCTTCCAACATCATTCCCTCCTCTTCAACGGGTGTAATAGAATATAAGCCATTTTAATCTTTCTTTATTTCCAAATTGTCCAACGCTGATATACAGGTTCAGCAAATGTACCAAAATCAGAAAAAAATACATTAGTGCCTAAACTTTACTACTTATTTTAAAGTTGAGACTATTGGTCACAACTTTTTTCAAATATATAGTTTTCAAATTATTGAAATCAATGTGCCAAGGATAATTTTTCCCATTATGGTATCAAAACTTTCTGACATATCTTGTCAATTATAACTATCTGGCACAAAGATTGAACTCATCATAATTAAAATAGAGGAATGTAAAAACATCAACATTACTCAAAGAAAAAATTTCAATAGTCAGTCAAACATTTACCATTAATTACTGGTCAAATAAAATAAATTGAAAACAACATTGAAACAAAAGTCTTTACGGCATCGTCAGCTATTATACGTACATAAAATCCTGTCCACACTAAATATATAGACGGAAATTATGAACGTGATCGGCTTCTGGAAAAGCTCCTCTTTACAGGACTATAGGTGGGAGAACCTCGACGACGTGGTGAGAACGAACGGCTTCTTGATCTGCCACCTGAGCGTCTCTCACTGCCTCCCTTGTCTTCCTTCACACGAATGTACGATACCTCACCCTAAATAAGAGTTGGTTAAAAAATGCATAATCACATCGATATGTAATTACCTCATGAGATCTGAATCTTGAATCATCTAACTTTTTTATGGCATATTTCATATCCTCAAACCTCAAGAACTCCACAACACCAGAGCCATCTTTGAAAGAGTCGGCAAAACAAACATCTCCAGCTTCCCTCATATGATCTTTCAGGTCTTGCCACGAACCTGAAGGCGGTAAACCTGAGAAAAAGATTGAATCAAATATTAGATTATTAAAAATTCAATTCACACATATCAACCTCATAGATATGAGGTTTTCAACACGCCTGAAAAATTTGACAAAAATTAGAGGAAAGTAAAACGTAATTTCAGTCATTCACAAATAATCCAACAATCTATTGTGTTGAATGAAAATAAATTCAATAAACTTTAACAATCAAAAACAACTTGGGTTGCAAGTGTTCAGTTTATTTTTTTCATGTGTAAATACATTTGAAAATATTAGAGTTAGATGATATTTGTTTACAAAAAGATAATTGATGCTGCAACCACCAGAGGCATGATAAAACACAGAATTCCATCCTGTACATTTCACAAGTTTAATTTGGGTTAATGAACACCTGATAAACAAATTTAACTAATTCGGTAGAAAATTTCGGATGTGTTCTGGAAGAGGATCAGGTATTCAATGCTGATCATCTAGTCATTTGTAATCCTCCAAAATGCTACTTACATCAAGATCCTCAAAAAATGATGTGTTCTTGGCAAGCTGACACTAGTAAAATATGCCAAATTTCAAATCTGTTGATAATCTGTACCAGATGCTAAATACCTTTGAAATGTACAAATATAAAAATTAGCAGAAATCATGATAAATTTGAAACAACAATCACAATTCAGTAAAGAAATATACTGTTTTCTCAATCTCACTAAGATAAATGGAATGCAGTTCAGTGCCGATGAGGGTAAAAGCGTCAAGGGAATAAATAATAAATATTGTACTTCTAAATGTTGCTGTTATGTAAAGAACTTTTGAAAAAATTCACTATTTAATATTTCGTCAATCAGTAGCTGAATTCTATTAATTTTTTTTAATGAAACATATTTTGGTCTCTAGAACAAAATATATTAATAAAATTTTTGGAGGTCTCATTAATTTTGGAGATACGGGCCTGTTTAAGAATTATGACTGGCTGGCAATTTCTAGCACATATTCTACAGTGAAAAAACACGCAAAATGCATCCTTCTTTTCACCAGCGCAATGTGCACACCAAAATTCACCAGTTTTGAACTGGTTTTATTTCCGATATTACTCAAGAGCACTAAATTTTTTAAACAGATCTTTTGTTCATGAGACTAACCCAAGCTCCAAATTTTGATGAGTAGCTACGGTAGCTACCGACTAACTGATTTTTTCCATAGTTGGAGTCATAAAGAATTTCGCCTAAATCCAAGTTTGAGAAACAAACACAAATTGTGGTACAACCGGCAACCCCACATAAAAATCATAAAAAAACTGTATATGAAATACCTGTAACTAAAACTCTGAATTGTGATCTGCGAGCTGGAGGTCCCCTTGAGTTTCTACCTCGTTCACCACCTCCTCTGCCGCCGCCCCTAAAACCGCCATGGCCGCCGCCGCCTCCTCTAGGAAATTCCACTCTCAACCTATAGCCATCATAATCATATCCATCTCGAGCATGAACTGCATCATCAGCGTCTCTAAAAACAAATTGCGAGATGACAATATACTGGATTTTGACAAATTTACTAAACTAACCTGGCATCTTCAAACTCGACAAAGGCAAATGGGGGACCGCGTCGGTTCTTCAAGTCCACAAACGTCACTTTACCAAATTTATAAAAGAGATCTTGAATATCTTTCGTACGAATATCTGGAGGTAGATTTCCTACATAAATTCTACAATCATTACGACCACCGCCAGACATTTTGAGGAATATACAACTTTTGACCTTTATAGAAAATGGCTACTACACCAAACACTTTCGTGAAAGCTATATGCCGAAAGTTCGGTTCGGAAGCGGAACTAGCGAAGGATTATTTACTACTTACTTACTGCTCCGTGCTTGTGCGTTTTGTTTTATGGCATGGCATGTTTGCACAGAACACAGACCTCAGGACAGCCATTATATTTATTTATTCAGTGTTGCCATCAACCTGAAAACAAAATACTCGTCAATGCGTCAATCATTACTACCACAAAATACAAATAAAGTGCCGTCCACACCACACTGTCCACAGCCAAGCTTTTTATGTTTCGTTTTCTAAGTGATGAAGCAGAAAGCAGAATCTAAAATTTTAAACTGAAGTAAAATAAGCTGTATGTGTTCTTTCGACATATCTGTTCTGGAATATTAGGAACATGATAATGAAATCAAATTCATGAATTACTGATCTATATCACAAATATTATTCTTGGAAAGAACAAACTACAAACGTAAGAATATGCCAATATGTTCAAATCATTCCGATCACAAATTCCGCTATGTTCCTCAGGGGCAGAGGGATTACAATCTCTACTGCACTCCTTGAATATCAATTACATATCCACTTTTTCGTTTCTTGAATAGATTTCAACTAGTACTAGTAGATGCAATTTCAATTAGTACAAAAACAAATACATTCAAACAAACCTTCGATTGTTAAACACCAGGCATTGTACGTACACCGCCAATAGGTAAAATGATATTGAAAATCCTAAACTTGTGAAATGATTCATAAAATGAAAATTTATTAAAAATAATGGAGCCTCTGTTGCTTATTATTCCCTATTCGATAGGGATTCGGCAAACGTCGAACAGAAAATAATAAATCAATTTTCATTTTATGAATTTATTGCCTTTCATCAAGTAGGACACAGTTCCACATGAAAATTTTCAATTTTTTTTCCAACTGAAAAGATTTTGTTACGATTTAAAGAAATATGTTCTTATCTCAGTTTTCTCAATACTGTGAGTTATTTTCGGATGTTTTTTCTTGAATAGAAGAAGTTATGGACAACCTGCAAAAATTGATCAGGGTAAAGAAAAATTTGGAATAGTATTAGCACTAATGATCTTTGGATTTCAACATTCGGATCAAAGAATAAAATAACTAGAATAACATTTTTTCAGAATACAGTTCACAAATTTATTCACAAGACTCTTCATTTTCACCATAAGAAGTATAACAACCCAAACTCACTATATAATCTATAAATTAAATCAATTAACCCATTTACAATAGACATTTCATTTCTTCTTTCCTTTTTTGGAACCATCTTTAACTTGTACTTCATTGGAATTTTTTGCAGGCTGCCAGTTAAGAGGTTTCCTTCTATATAAAGGCCATGGAGGAATGGTCAACTGAAAGCAATGGTTTGTGTTATAAACGTAGTAAACATTTAAAGGAATCGTCTATACACAAACACAAGAATACAATTTTTTTAAACATATCTAGTGACGAGATTCACATACACATCAGTTATAAATTCAATAAATTATTTTCAGAAGTGGACAGATAGAGTTAAATTACATTCAATGCTACTAGATCTATTGGATTGAGAGAACTTATCCAATTAACATTATGTTCATTAATTTTAAGTACTGAGCGAAATTTCAAAAACTCACCAGAGCAGCCAAAACAAATCCTGCACCTAAAATGTAGACCGTTTGGGAAAATTGTTGAATTATGTAGCCCCAGATTAAGCCTACCGCACCAAAGAGCGTTATGATTATTCGGGATAGTTTTTCTGCCCTAGCTTGCCCCTCAAAGTCCTGTAAAAACTTAACATAGCTTACAAAATCAATACTTTAAAAGTTTACTTGCCATATGGGTTGGAATTTTACTAATAAAATCCATTTTCCAAAATAAGATGAAAAGACGGGTAATTAGGCGATCTTGTGGTTATACTATTAATATTAAAAACTTTTTAGTATACGTGTACCAGAAACCAGCAATATTATAAACAATTTACAGCCGTCAAGGTCAAACCATAGATTGACATTTGACACTGTCTTATTGACAGATGACATGCACAGAACACAAGTCATATATGTAATATTACGTTAAGGCTGATTCAGATGCATGCGTGCCCATCCAAGGTTTTTGAAACTCGTGCGGTTTGAACGTCTTTTACTTACGTGTTTTGGTTGGTTACCGGGTTTTGCCGTGGTCTTCTCTGGTTTAAATTCGGTTAAATTTCGACTGCAACTGCGGCAGTCATCTTCAGTGGCGTGGTCGAAGTACTCTTCTAGACGTATCAACTGAAACTGTCTTTTACTTACGTTTCTATGACAAGACTAGAACATAATTTATTTGGTTCTGAAATAATTTTGTCAATGCTGAAAGAAAGAAAGAATGCTATTTGGGATTTTCAAATAATCCCGCCGATGTATTTTTCACTGAATCTTTTATCTCAAGCAGGTACACCCAACCACGGGTGGGCACTCACGTATCTGAATTATTATTATTATTATTTGAATAATGCACCATTTTAGTGCTGACGTCAGAGCTATCAATTTTGTTGAGTGCTTTTAATATGCATTATCCAAACAAACTTATTTTGTGCTTGATTCCTATATAAGCTGTTGTACTTTTGTGGATATTCGATTTATTAAAAGGTTTCAAAGCGGATACCGTAATTATCTTATGTGTAAATAATACTGTAACAAAGTACCTATAGTAAAATTCAAACATAATATATTTTTATATAACTTCCATTTGTAGGTTGAAAATGGTAGAGAATGGAATGTTTTTGATCATTTCACTCATTTCTCTGCACAAATTTCGACAGAAACATAAAAAATATACAACATACACATTCTTTCAATGGTAAATACGGTTTGTTTGGATAATAATTCGTGACACTCATTCGGCGTGACGTCACACTAAACTGGTCTATTCAAATAGCATTACCCAGCATTGACAGCACAATAAAACTGATTTTTCTTTCTCTTTATGGGAGGTAACGATATGAATCCAATAATATATTAATATATAATATTTGTAATGTCAAATATAGGAAGGAGAGCAAAACTTCAGTAACATTTCGAGTATTACAAAAAAAAGTTACCTATACCTATTATAGTCAGCTATAAATACATCGAATTTTTCAAATTTTTCTTTTTACTTTTTATACTATAAATCCATCGAAGATTAAACATACTCAAATACTTCGGTCTCTCATCATGAAAAATGCAAGTTGGAAACTTGTACGAATTTCTTAACTCTTCTCGTCAGCACAGTAAAATACACGAAATAAGCGCTCCGTCACTCGTCATATTACTTACTCACTTATACTCATGGAGAAAAGTTTAAGGGCCAGTTGCACAGGAATACGATAGAATATGTTGAATGGTATGTCAAACATGAATACTTTCACATTCTAACTGATTCATAAATTTAAGCTTCGCTTAAAGCACTAAGCGACAGTGGTGCAATCGGCCCTAAGAGACGAGGAAGCAGCATGCAAACTGAAACGAAAAGGCATAGATCGCCTATCTAACCTGTACTGACTAATCTAACACCTAGACAAAATTGTAAATGATAATAATATTAATTCATGCTGGGAGCGCCTATTTCGCACATTTTACTGTTTAGAGTTCAATAATAATTGATAATATATTGAATTATTATTTGACAGGTTGTTTGTTGCTGGCCGTGCCGCAGTGTTGACACACCATCACACCAATAGTTCTCACAAAACACACTCACGTGTGTTCTGTGGTTTTTGGATTGTCCTTGTCCTATATTCATTTATTCTGTAATTTTACTATTTTTATTTTTGTCTGAAGTTGATATACTTAAATGATTTAGATGTTCTAGTTTTTAAGTTTGTATAAATAGTTGATAATGAGGAAATTCATTTTGCCGACTAGTATATCGATGTCAAACATGATATGTATTTTCAATCTTAATATCATCAGTAGGGTGAGTAATAAGTAAACATTAAATCGATTTATTTCATTAAATGTTTCAGGTCAGTGCAGATTATTGTGAATTTGGAACATGCAATGAAGATCAATACTGTTGTGGAGAGAACAAGTGTTGTCAAAAAACAGTTGAAGTTTGGTACTTTTGGTAATATTTTAGAAAATTTACTCAATCTTGTTCTCATCAATTTACACTTTTAGGGCAAAAGTATTTCTTTTGATAGTCATTGCTGCCTTCTTTGTATTATGCATATTTCTTCGAGCAAAAAAGTTGTGGAAGTACAACTCCTACAAAAAGCTTGCTGTTGAAGAAACGGTTATAACAGCTTCATAAAAGAAAGGTGTGTGTTGAATTGCCTGCACAATTGATATTTGAGCCAAGAGTGTATAATGAAGCAATTGGACAAGATAAACTGTGCTTTTATCTGTCAACAGTCATGTCAAATGTTTGTGTAAAGTTCAACAGTTCAGATATTTGTGGATTTATCAATGACTCCATTGTATTCCTTTACAATTCCAGGAGATTCTTGTCTTGGGCTTACTTTTGGTCATTCTGTCCATAGTACCATAGTTCCAGTATTTCCATTACCAGATCTGGGTGATGAGTGTTGATATTGAATTTGATGTTCATCTGATTGTTTCTTAACATTCGTTTATCAGTGTGTGAATATGTACCTATATATGACTAGTCATAGATTATGAAATATGAATATTTTTGTACAGTATATTTTCTTGACAAAGTTTGAAGAGTATAACACATTATCAACTACAGTGTTTCATTGATATTGATGACCGCCATTTTTTTTCCATGTTACCAAAGGAGGCTAAAATGAGTTTGAATTAGTTAATAAAAGATAATACACTATACTAACCCTATTACTTGGACACGTTTATTTCAGGCATTCCTGGATCTGCTCCTTTTTTGAAACCTGTGATTCATAGTGTTAGTATTCATTAAAGTTCAAATAATCCCAAGTTACTCACCTAGGTATAAAACTGTAGGGATGAATCCATAATGGAAAACTGTTTTTGCTGCTTCAATAACAATTGATAGTCTTTGTTTTGTGCCATCTGATAAGGCCATGCTATTTAAAATAATGGTTTCTATTAGAAACCGAACAAATGAATAATTTTGATAGCACACTACAATTATTGTAGGAGGTAGAAAGTTAGGTTATTTTCTCTCTCTACGTCCCACTCTCTACTTCTACTTTCGGTAGTATCGATTCCTGTCGGTGAATCCAGCCAGTGCTAATCCTGGGTTGGTATTCCATGTACTATAGAATTCTATAGTCGACAGCTTTGTCTCTTTCTCTCCCATGAATCCAACTATAATGTCATCTCACTTATTGTGTCGACTAAAGAATTCTATGGTACACGGAATACCACCCAGGGCTTTTACTTTGTAGATATGTTATCATGTTGCAGTCCTTTCAATTTATTAGAAATGCGTTCCCGCCAGGTGGCGCGAAACAGTTATAATGGTGATTTTCATAGTGATTCATTTTATTCTCATTCAGAATTAAATGAATTACTGAAGACTTTCAGACAATTTCATCTATAAAGACATTGCCAAGTCCTCCATAACTCTTTGTTTTTGATTAGATAATAGTTAGAAGAAACTTTATGTTGTACTATTGATAGAGTATTCAGAATTTGGGCACTGAGTAAATACTCTCAGTAATGGACCTCTTGATATCTTCCTCCATTTAAAGTCAATTCATTCTGAAACTATGGGCAGGTTTTTCATTGTTCAGAAGTCTCAGTTGGTTTGCTCACTGCCAATAATCCTCGGGCTCAATAGCATGGAAAAAGGATTATTACTGAAACCCAACTCTTGAGAGTGCGGCGTACATCTGTTGTCGAGTTGAATAACATTAAAAGGCTTAGGCATCTTAGGTAACATGCTAGCAATAATTTCGACATGGAGAAAAAAGGTAAAAGTGGTAGCTAAGTTAAAATAGGTAGCCTGTACTCCAACCTCAAAAATATAATAAAAATTGGTTTCACTTACTAGTTTTATCTCCTAAACACGAATCTGAAGAAAATTTGAAAGAGTCTCAAATACTTTTCTTGTTACTGTTGATCAGCAAATACGATAAAATAAGGAATAAGATGAGAAACAAATCACAAATACAGAATAATTGAATGAGTAAGAATCAACCAATATAATCAGCACATGCGCATTTGTGTTTTCATACTATTTAAGTTTAAATTTGGCTAACTCTTTATTTCCTAATTCATATATTATTCTAGTTGGTATATAAACGATCCCATAGTATTGTAGATGTTGGACATTTCCATCTTATTTGCTGTACAAATCCACCGTTATATCCTTTTGATTTTGTGTACATGCTATCCTCACAGAGGAATATTTTTTGGTTTGAGATTAAGTACTTCCATTCTATTTCAAGAGTACAGAGGGGATATTTGGTTTGTGCTGATATTTAATATAAACCTACTACTCACTTTAAATATTATTCATTATAATTACTCATAATGAATAAATCATTTCTAGAAGTACTTGGGTATTGTAATAGCTAGTTAAGTAACAAGGAATGTAAAGACGTGTCAAAATTCGAGGTGAGCGAGTACGAGCCGAGGCTTGTCGCTTGCCGAGGATGTTAACAGTCGATACATTCCGTGTTAGTTATTACGTTTTTCCCGCTGCTTGTTGACATTCCTCAAAATGTGCCTGGATTGAAGTTTGTTTTCTTACACTTCAAGATTATTCGTTCCACTACTAAATTTCAAGTTGCTTGTGCGCGTAACTAAGTTACCGAATAAACAGACAACAATAATATTCAAAAAGACTCATAACCTAAAAATTGATATGAAGCTGAAGGTATTACTACTATTACTTGTCAAAGTCAAGTTTTGTTGCTAAGCATGTATGGACTATTTACAGTGTCAGCAGCGGGAAAAATACCATTCGTTTACTAATTCATCTTGACAACGGAATGTAAATAGTGTCATTTACATGCCTAGGGTAATAATGACTGTGACTTTGACAATACCTTCAGCTTCATTTATATCAACTTTTTGAATATTATTGTTGTACGTTTATTCGGTAACTTAGTTACGCGCAAAATCAACTTAGAATGAAATAGCGGAGCGAATAATCATGAAGAAAGGGTAAGAAAACAAATTTCAATCCAGGCAAATTTTGAGAAATGCCAACAACGTTATAAGTAACACGGTATGTATCGACTGTTAACCCCCGCAAGCGACAAGCCTCGGCTCGTACTCGCTCACCTCGAATGTTAACACGTCTTTCATTCCTCATGTTACCTAAATAACTAATGTTCTGGGAGTCATGGCTGAAAAAAAGTTCCTAATTGAATATTAGTTCAATGTTCAGTCATCCTAACAAGTTTATTTCTCGATTATAATTAAATTTCAGAAATATGCAAACTTTTCTAATAGAAAAGAATCGAAAGATCATTTTGTGATACCAATACATTACAATAACTGAATCTCTCTCAGAATCCGAAATGATCACGTCAGACTTTTAAGGAACCGAATTTAAAAGACCTATAAGTGTAAAAACCGTTATTTGACCAAACCAGCAAATCAAAACAATATTTGAAAAAATGATAAAATCTTCATTATCTAAATTCAGTAGTTCAATAAAAAAGGGAGAGAGTAGAATTTTGAATAATTTTATAATAATACATCGAATTTTCTTTATATCAATCTACACAGCATTGTTTACATCCATACACACGATAAAAATGCAAAAATACAATTTAAAAAAAGACTAACTGCACAATTTTTGTCTTGAAAAAACTAGCAAAATATATGAAAACTAAATCACATCTTTTCATTTCTAAAACTCCTGGCAGTGCTCAAAACAAATGTTTTCCTAAGTACGCCTGACTAAGTACCTGGCTGCCAGTTTTTAGAAGACAACAAAAATTCATTAAATTACGTGATGTAACAGCAAATTTTTCAATTCAAAACAATTGATATGCATGTCAAATTAAGCCTCGAAAAATTGTCGAACAATCATTTTCAGGTAACTAATTTAATAAATTGATGTGTAATTGGGAATTATTGCTTCAATAACATTCAACATGCAAATCAACCTCTAAGTTTAAATAAATATAATAAAAATGCAAAACGGAATGCTAATTTGTACGGATATATGCGTGTTTTTCGAAAAATACTGAATCCATACTGAAAAGAACAATTAATGAAAACAAAATTACTTGTATCAAATATACAATTTTTCTAATTCTACAAGAGTACGATAAGGCAAAAAAGATCGTCTCTAAGCGTATTTACTAAAAAAGGATCAAAGACTGAAATTTCCACATAGATTTGAATATTGGTCAGAGGTTGGTAAAATGAATCTCAAAAATAAGCCTACCATAAAATTTATACATCATGCCGCTGCCCCAATTGTGCCCAAGACAAGACATTCATCTGAAGATGGATTAAATGAAACTTGCCCGGAGAACGAATCAGACTGGTAACAAATCATTAAATACTCGACAATTTTATTTGAAGATAAAAATACAAAAAAATCCAAAGTTAAATACCTAAAGCGAAGATTCTAGTACATTCATTCAATTTGTTCCGACAACACAGGCAGCTACTAGATTTAATATTGAATTAAACAAATCACTTGTGTTGACGGATGAAAGTTGACGTTCACACAACTCGCAATCTTTCAGGAGAGACAAAACAGTTACAGAATATATTGTTACAGCTAGTAATAATAATACATTATGTACCAGGGCTCAGGGACAAGTGATTGCTTGCCCCGACCCTTTCACAATGTCTGGGCAATGCCCTGCACTACACAGCACTCAACAGTTCAATATTGCCATTTGCAACATGTCGAAGTTATGATACGTCTTGATCTTCTACATCTTGAAGTTGTTCTTTCGGCTCCGCCTCACCTGTAATAAAAATTTTCAAATAATATTTACAAAGTTTGGATTCTTTGTGGCCAGGACAGACTTAGCATAAAGAAAACTGAAATTTCTAGTGGAATCAATTTGTTTAGGCCCAGTATAGAATTATTTGATCATGTTGTGTATAAATTAGATTCATCACTTGTCAAATACAATGAGTGAGTGGTGTTTCGATTTGCTTCACTAGATACCACAAGTTAGAAGCATCTCCGAGATATTAGAAAGTATTTTAACAATGCCTTACTGGCGCATCCAATTTTAGATACATTTTGCCTTACTGATTTCGTTTCCGTTGATACTACAGACTGAGAGGCTGATAATTTGTTGGTTTTACGTTTTTAGCGAGTTATTAGATATGATGGATTATGTATTGATGAAATTCTATTTTGTCACTTTTAAGTTTGACGGTTTTATCTTAAGAACAGATAAGGTAATCGAGATTTGCGATACAGATATGTTATCGCACTCAAATGCTTATGCGAACTCCGCTTTGTGTCGTTCTGGTAACGGAAGTCGTATGCGGGAAAGGTACTCTTTCCGTACTTGTTGGGACAATGACTATTTACCATTTCGGTCACTTTCCTTTCTTCAATTAAAAGTGGAATACAATATTTTCCCTATGGATTCAACTCGATTATTCAATGAGGTTTTATCCTAAAAGAGGATGCTTTGGACTGCAATTTATAGCAACAAAAAACCGGCAGTCAGATTATTGACGAGTTGATCATTATGCGTCAATTCATTATCTCAATATTAAAAAATATGGGAATCATAAATGCACTAAATGTCTAATTCTCATTATGACCATTTGGCAAACGTATCGAAGTCCTTTCTATATTATTTATACACATGTGAAAATAGTGATTTTGGGTCATTTTAAAACAATGATTGTCCGAACGAATTGGTGATCCAGGATTCTTCTACATTAGGAACAATAATATAAAACAAATAGAAGTAGGTACTATCCGATATGAACAGTTTCAACTAGGTTCACCAACTCACCGTCTCCTTGCATATCGCTCGTCCATAACGTGAGATTGTCCCTGAGCAGTTGCATGATCAGTGTGCTGTCCTTGTAGCTCTCTTCAGACAAGGTATCGAGCTCGGCGATGGCGTCATCGAAGGCGGCCTTGGCGAGTCTACACGCCCTATCGGGGCTGTTGAGGATCTCGTAATAGAACACCGAGAAGTTGAGCGCCAGACCGAGCCTGATGGGGTGGGTGGGTGGCAGCTCCGTCATCGCGATATCGCTGGCCGACTTGTAGGCCACCAGCGAGTGCTCGGCCGCGTCTTTTCTGTCGTTACCGGTCGCGAACTCGGCCAGGTATCGGTGGTAGTCTCCCTGGAACAAAATTGAAATCTATATGTTTCGGTGCCGCAGTTAAACAGATGAAAAATTAACATAACATAATTGGTGAAATTTCAATTGAATGCCGTTATTATATCTAAAATAAAATTCTTAACGCGTTTACGATAACGTAGTAGGTACCTACAACTCAACTTTCAACTCTAATATTTATATCAGAGTGGCCCATTCAAACCATAACAGGCGAATTATAGTCAGGATTGCATGGGAATCGGATATAGTGTATAAAATTTGCCGCAGCGTGAAAGCAGACATCGTTTAAATACCCTCAATTTTAATTATACCAGCCAGATACTGCAAGTTAAAATTGTTGTTATTTCCGTCAACCAGCTGCACACCCTTAAGAGTACAACCCTCAAAAGTCTTCGAAAGACTTGTCCGAGCTAGGAAAGACGCAGCCCTTACCTTTTAACGTGTGATGCCACGCACGAGACCGGTGACCATGCTGGGAATCGAACCCATGACCCTTAGGTTAAGAGACAAGCGCTCTACCATCATGACTATCACGGCCTGTAATGTAATCAAATAGCAGATCTCTAGCTTGACTTGGACCACCTATATATCGCGAGTATTCTCTATCAGGGTAGTACCACTCACATGAGCAGTCCGATTCCCAACCAATTCAATAACGAGCTCAGTCTCAAGGATCGGCATCTGGAACTGGTTTGATTGCAAAATAGATGGCTTACCCCTATAATACCAATCCGTTCAAGTCGCGGGAGAAGGACTTTATCTTGGAGGTTTCCTAGGGAGCAAGTGAGATTATGAACAATAGTATCACAATATCGCCTAACCCAAAGTGTGAGGTATCCTGCCAAGAAGTTCATGATACAAGGCAAAGCGGGCCATTACTAGGGCCGACTTTATTCCCACAGCTACTCATAAGAATCAATGAGTGATTGAAATAAGAACAGTGAACCAATAAGGGAGGTAATCTAACCCAACCAACCCCAGAATTGACTAGAGATCAGGGAAGAGGAACGTTAGTTTCAAAATGAAACGACTCGAAAGTGAAACGAAAAAGCAAGTGCTCAAAGAACTGATCAAGCCAAAAAACCAATCGGAAGACGGGAAATTCCAATCTGATACTTTACGAGTAGGCCAGAACAAATTCACCAAAGCATGGGGTAACAGAGTATGTCCAATCCGCCTTTAATATCCTTTATATCTGATAAGCTCATAAGCGAGCAACTGAAGGCTTGATTAGCGTTCAATCATAGAATCTATGAGCTTAATATCTGATGATGGTCCACAAGTGAGTTTGTAACAAATCACCTGTGTGAACAGCAACTAACTAAGGCATCAAAGCAACTCCAATCTTAGACACCAAAAATTTAATTCGTTCAAGGACAGGACCTTTCAGAACCCTTCTATAAGTGATACATCTCTGACAATGAAGTTGATGAAAGACTTATGGCATAGGCCACAATAAAAGTTGTGACGTCATAAAATTCAACACCTCGCAGCTGACTCTGGATCAGGTCGGACAAAAAGAAGTGACATTCAAGAGCTGTAATAAATCACCTGCGTGGAAAACAACAGTATGAACTGACTAATTAACGCATCAAAGCAACTCCAACCATGGGCAGCAAAAATTGACTTCAAACAAGGACAGGACCTTCCAGATCTCTGACAATGAAGTTGATGAACGACGAATTACATAGGGCACAATACTGAAAAAAAAAGTTTACCTTAACGTTCGGTAAAGTTACGACGATGTAATTCAACACCTCGTAGCTGACTAGGTCGGACAAAACGAACTTATTGATGGAACTGTGTGATTGTCAACAAATTAATTACTCCACTGGCGATGAGATGAGCAGTGAACTCCTCGATGAATTCATGCCACCTCTACAAAACGTCAGGAGGGTGACGTATATTTGGCATATTTTGTTTCTGTTACCAATCGGATTGGAGCTTATGACTCTTCAGATCCAGTATAGCATTGAACTATATTTCCTAACCCCACCAGAAAGCCGCGACGTTAAAAATCAATCATTATGCACATTTTGCAGAATACATGGTGGATGGAACATAGGACATGTAATAACGAGTATATTGGCTCTATGTGACTGGCATATGACTAATGATCAGGTATTGATCTGTAGTCTGTTGCAAGAACGAAATAACCCAAGGTAAACTTACTGAACCAGAGACAAGCGCGTCTGGCGATAACAGGAGCTATTCATACCACGAAATGACATCGAAGCCGTAATATACAGGGTATTTATTTGCCCACTTACCAAAATTAAAACTGTAATATATCCACTCTGTACCTTTTGGTGAATAAATATTACTATTATTATTATATTATTATATCCGAAAGGGAAGCGCAGTATAGACAATTCAGCTCATATATTCCAATCATACAATTCTTAATTACCTATATTAAATATAAAATTGGGAAGATAAGCATTTTTTAGTGATGGGGCGGAATGGAATGAAAATTGAAGCTCATCGAATATCTGCCCAATACAAATACTGGGAATTATAAAAATTTATTCATTCTGAAATATCAATGCACTTTATTGATCATATTTTAAAATTCCTATTTCCGGTACAATATTCGACTTTCCAAGAGGCGTGCATTTTAAAGTTCCTTTGATGAAAATTCAATTTTATGTGAAATCTTCGTTAAATGATTTTCCAAGTTTTACTAGACTAAGGCATGCATTTTACAACCTTTATATTTTATATCAAAATTTTGTTTATTTCCCGATGAAAACTGCTTTTGTTTGAGAGGAATTTCTATCCGAAACTTTGAGTTTTATCATATTGTATCGAGCCAATCTGCTGCTCGTATTCTTGCAAAATTGTTACACATCAAACCACTATCACACGATTAGGTCACCGTGTACCTACGTATATCTCCTTATCTATTCACCTACCCCAGAGACGCATCTGTGAAATATTCTCTGAATCAGGATTAACACCTTTTATCGACATCAGTTATGTCATCGATCGTAAAATTTGCCAATTTACTTAGCTGCCAGATGATAAACGATAAAGATATCAGTTGCAGAATATATTGTGATAAAATTAAAATTCCGAACGTTATACTATTACGTATTTCGAATCGAAAACATGAATGGGTTTGAAACAGAATGAAGGTTATTGTGATTCGATGAGAGAACGACGCGTATTTCTGTTGATTCAATCGATTATTCAAATAAAGTACCTACGCATAATAGAGTGCTAGAGTGACGAGTAACGCTCTGGCTGTTTTGATTTCGGTCAATGTGATCTTTATCTGGTTCGAATAAAAATAATGAAATTGTATGTGGACGATTATATTATTTATTCTCTCACACGGTTTATATGAAAAACAATATTAACCCTTTCATTCAGTCATATCGTCCCTCCTGCGGGACATGAACTTCAATTAAATGAAATGAAGATAACAGTTCGATTTATTCCTTCCAGATACTTTGTCCCGCACGTGGGACGTTTTCATGTCGGGTAGATACGGTAGTGACATCTCTTAGCCCTATTTACAATCTTTCACAACAACAAATTAGTTGACCTGTTAGCGCATAGTGATTAACACTCTTACTCACATTGTTCGAAGTGCTGTTTTTATAGAATTATCACTCTGTTAATTCTTGGAATGATGGACAGCAGGAGCGCAAAACAGGTTTTTTCGTTGACAAGAAATTTAATTTAATTCATGATATAATTTCATCATCCCAAATTTTGGTGTATAAATGCTTGTCCCTGGAGAAGGACAAGTTACTAGAGTATTCTGATTTTTCAAATTTGGCAGGAACATGACCAAAGATGAATCAGATGATATGAATAATAATAATATTGAAGATGTTGGTAGAGAGGTGATTAAATAGAATGATGTATTCATACGAGAAGAAAATGTTGATGAGTATCATGGTGATGATAAAACTGAATTGGTGAAGAACGAAGCTGCAAATGAAAATGGAGGGGATATAAATAAACAGTCAGAAGCGATAGATTTGACTGAAAGACAAATCTCAGACCTACTTTGTTTTCGCCAGAGTGTAAAGAAAAGCTTACTTTGAACAAAGCTGCAGCACGACTATAGTCTAGTTCCTAAATTGTAGATAGTGACTCATCGTACATTTTCTGGTTTTTACGGGACTTGAAAGTGCGGAGGGGATGTATGAAAGTGGCAAAGTAAAACTTGATTTGAAACCAAAGTACCTAGCTTATTTCTGTTAAATTTTTTTACCTGCTTTATATGAATTATGAACCGTACAACCGATGAGTCACTATCTACAATTTAGGAACTAGACTATAGATCGACCAGTGCAGATGCAGAAGATATTGGCTCAAAGAAAAACAATTCAAGGTGTAAAATGGAGAATTGAAACCTAAAAACGCATATTTTTTGTACTAAATGTAATGTATATTCGAGCATCGTGAAAAATGAATACTTACTGCTTTTTGATAATAATCAATTTTATAACTTTTTCATTCTTTCAACATGCAATTGATACATAGAGTAATTTTGTCCCTCCTGCGAGGCATTTTCAAACTCACGAACCAAAAACATATGAGTAATTTTTGTTTTACTAAAAAATTTAAAAAATCAAATAATAAAATTGCAAGATTTCAATTTTTTTCGAAGAAAAATTTGAGTTTGTTAAAGGGGCAAACAAAGTAGCGGGATTCTCTCCAAAATTTATTTCCGTAGTTAAAAAATATCACTCATAATTGAATTGAATCTTACATGATTTTGAACTTCTTTATCGCTAAATAATTTCAATGCTAACCAGTTATTCAGTTCACAAATTTCGCGAATTCTTTCATAAAATGAATTGTTTTCGAGATTTTTAGCAAGACAGCTTTTTTCCCCAAAATTCATCACTAATATTTCAAATTATAGAGTTGTGTCAAGTTCCAATGATATTCATTTTTGGTCCAATAATGTACATTGGTAACTCTCTCAAACGATATATCTGAAATTGACCCGTGATATATATATACAGGGTGCGAAAAACAGCTTGTCGAACATTGTAAATTAAAATGTGCAAAATCTTTTTTTTAATGGAACACCCTGTATAATATCGATCCATAAAGAGCGCCAACAAAGGCTCTACAAATTTCATATATGATAAAATCGATGGTTTTTCTAAAAACCTTTTTTTTCGAAAAATGGAAATTCTTCCTATATCTTCACCATAATCTTTTTTACGGCGAAATCCATATTGGACGACTGCGATCGAGAGATTACATTCCTTTTAATGGAACACCTTCTAATTCCTTCATTTGATGTACAGTTTTTGTCATTTACCCGTTAAGAAAATGAAAAAGTTATGAAGCGTTTCTGATGTAACTTGATTTTAAAATTTACTGCTCTCTATTTGAATTTGTTGTTAATTTTCAGATTACGTTGTTCTACAGTAACCCATAATTAATTTACATCGGGTCAAATGAATGAAATGTAGCAAATTCTCTTACTGTATATTCATCTTTCTCATAACTCAGCAATATCAATAAGTATTAGTACGCAAGCCATCGTACAGAATCTGAAGTGATAACCAGCAAGTTTTAACTTTGTATAATGTTTAAGTGTGCCAAATCTGACAAGAAGTCGCAGAGAAGAAACCTTGAAAGTGGTAAGTTTTCCTTTGTCGTCAAATCGACATCTATGGAGCGTCGGACTACTGAAGATCCTTACTAATTTTGTCGGACAATGGTGCCATTGAAAATCTCATAAAATTTTTGTATTTTCCTAAAAAAATCAGATTGCTGCCTGTCGCCAACCTAAGTAGTGATATCGACAAGTTTAAAGTGGGGGACAACCTAGAAGTACCGAACTTTTTTGACTGATTTTTCTAGGGGAATACAAAAATTTAATGAGATTTTCAATGGCACCATTGTACGACAAAAATAATAAGGATCTTCAGCAGTCCGACGCTCCAAAGATGTCGATTTGGCGACAAAGGAAAACTCACCACTTTCAAGGTTTTCTCTCTGCGACATCTTGTCAGACTCGTCACACTACGGCAGTCAGCACACTGAGCAACCATGATCGACCGTCCGCGATCGTCCAACTACAACAAAAATTTCCAACACGTGTATTCTTATCGGATAACTCACACTGAATGATCGTCCTCGACCGGTTTTCAAAGACCATGTTTGAAATTCCAATCTTCTGAAAATTTTGGACGATTAGTGTGAGTTTGAAAGATTTTATTTTCAATTTTTGGTCGTTGCTGGACGGTAGATCATGGTCGGTCAGTGTGTTGCCTAGCTTAAACAGTATACAAAGTTACAACTTGCTGGTTATCACTTCCGATTTTGTACGAGGGCTGGCGTACTATATGTCTCACTTGAGTAAGAGAGGATTTGCTTGCGTTTATTCACCTTACCATTTGTCTGAACTCTCGTATGTATGTACTCACCTTCATTTTGTAATAGAAGACTTTAGATTCTCCAGAAGAGGCGGCAGGTATGAGGTGTTTGTCCAGAACGCTTAATATGTCCGAGCAGATATCCCTTAATTCTTTTTCGACTTGTGAACGATATTGCCGTATCATTTCCAGTTTATCGTCGGTTCCTTTGGATTCTTCCTTTTGTTCGATCGACGATATGATACGCCACGACGCCCTTCTGGCCCCTATGACGTTTTTGTAGGCGACCGAAAGGAGATTCCTCTCCTCCACGGTCAGTTCCAGGTCGAGTTTCGCTACCTTCTTCATCGCCTCGACCATTTCTGCAAAAAAGAAACCAATATTGATAAGTTAAATTATTTCAATGCGGTAAAATTTTTTTTTCGGATATCGGAAATACAGGCTTCAAAAGGACCATTCATTACATTATTTTAAATGGTTGAAAACTGAATCTAGTATAGTCTTTACGGAGTCAGTTGAATATGTTCACTTACTTAATTTATTTTCCTTTCGTTTAATATCTTTCATTTGAAATAACATTTGTGAAATTTCAAGTAAATGAAATAATATACGCCTATGGTCGGTGCAAGAGAACAAATCAACCAATTCTATTATATTTGTTTCAGCAAAAATTTCAAATATTTTTTTTGAGTATTATTTTGAGCAAAAATAAAATTTTCAATAAAATGTAATTTTTCCAACACGCTGAAAGTCACTCATCATTCATCCAATTGAAATTCTTTTTTCACTAAAAGCTGCGTTGTTTCCCAAACAACCATTCATGTCAACTATGATTTATTCTAGATAATAAATTGGATGCAGCCATTTGAAGATGACAAACCATACGAACCGCGATGCCATATTTGAAAATGATGACAGAAGATTGATTGAAATGAAATGTCATATTTGAAAAAGGCGATAGAATATTGATTGAACTGAATGGAGTTCCTAATTTTGGTAGGGACATATTTGGACAATATTCATTACATATTTATAAGGTGTTACGGAAAGTACATATTTACAAGAAATGTGAATTTGATTTTGATTTCATTCGAATTATTTTCTGTATACAGTATCACCGTTAAAATACGCATCATAAGGGATGTTTTATATTATTCAGCTATTGCAAATTTAGAGTTCATGAACAGTTTGTGTTTTGAAAATAATGCAAAATAATCCATACGATTTTTCCCTGTCCATCGACTACACCAAAAACGTTACAAAATGTTAGGTTATTTCTCAAGATTTCGAAAAGTACAAATTTTTCAGTTTCCTTCACACCTACCGATTGATAGGAAAAAATTGTGAACGTCATTTTGCAATAACTTTGACGACGACACTATACAAAGTTAATCAGTTGCATGGACCCGCCTATTTTTCTCAGTTAATAAAAGAGTTATTAAAAAAAAGTTCGTATAAAACTTGAACGGTATTTCACTCTGCATCTTTTTGTGAATTCAGACATTTTTGTTGCGCTATTAGTGGAGGAGTGATTCCATGGGCAATTTTTTAAAAGAGTAAGTTGTTTCTTTCTAATTTCAGAAAACTCCACAATTTTCGAATCTACAGATTCGCTAAAACATGTAGTTCGCCCGTTCATTGGTCAAAATAACGATGCTAATGGGAACAAAACTTGTTCTGTTTTCGAGCGATAATGCTCTACAAACGCCACCGCTCCAATTTAATCATTTGCTCAGCTGAATATATGCTTTTTTTTCGAACATAAAAGCGACTCTAATGGACAATTTTCTCTTGTTTCAGAACCAACGAACACGACAAAAACAAAATGAACAGGGCAACTATAAACAACCTATTTCGAAAGTTTCATTCGCTTTATCGACCGACTGAGAACCCAAAGCACAACATTAATAATACGGACCAAACGGTAGTTTCACGTTGCAAAAAATCTATAGGAATTGGTCTTATAATCGCTCCCTCGCGTTTTTGTATAATTCCAAAAAACAGTGAAATTTTTACACTTTTGTTTTTCGCTTATAATTTTAAAAGTAACGAAGAAGTAATTTTCCTCATTTTTAAATTAGACTAAATTTACCGCGATTTGATTTAAATTCCAGCCCTACAGGTTCGATAGTTTTCGACAAACAGCACTTCAAATCGTGGTCAGTTTTTTCAACAATTGAAATTTAAGTTACGAGTCAAATATTTGGAAAAATACTGACCCTACGAGAAACATCCTTCAGAGTGAGTGTAGCAAATCTATTCATCTTTAATTCAAGTACAACGCCTGCAGAATCAATGGCAGACTCAGTAGTTTGAAATTAATAAATTCAATAATTTCGACAGCGATAGCAAGAGATTAGCCGGCCTTAGAAACGCGGATTTATACGCCACGGTCAAAACTGCTGTCAGCCACAAACGCACAAACCACACGGATAAATCTTAAACCCATGACCCATCACAGGCGTTACATACAAAACTGCGTATCAGTGGGTAAAACCTGCAGAATAATCCGCGGATTAAACTGAAGGTTTGGAATTTTGCTGTGGCGAAAGCTTTGTGGTGCAAACGCACGGGTTTCCATAAATGAGTTGTAAAAATGTTCTTGAATAAGAGAAAATTGTTGTGCAATAATTGGAATTCAGATGATAGTACAGTCTACTTAGTTTTGAGACAACCAAATTTGGCATGCTAGTAGTTGATACATGTCAAAAAAAAATGTTTACCAAAATTCCGGCGGTGGAACCCAAAAAAAAAGTTATTTGAAAAAAAAATTGCTTTTTTTCGGTTTTATCTTGGAAAAAATTAAGTTTAAAAAAATTCGGTTTGAATAGGGTTGAAGATCATTCAATTCTTTACAAAAATTATCCGTAATTCCCTATAAAATGAGCCCGTATTCTCAGAAAACGTGCTTGAACGCCGACATCAAATTTCAGGCTCGTGTTAGCCCGACGCTGCAAGTTCCGGCGGTGCCGAACGTTAAATGTGTCATAACTTTGCTAAAAATTATCAAAAAATTAATAATCGTGAAGACTTCTACTGTTTCATGCAAATATAACATGTGGTTTTTTACGAAGGATGCAGAAATCATAGATATTTCAGTTAATCCGGAATAATTGCACTGAAGCAGGAACCATTACCCTCTTTAGACACTAGGCAATGATTAAAGAGTAGTGAGACAGGTCTCACTTACAGACGCCAAAAAAACTGGGTTTTACACCCGCCCTATTTTCAACTACATCAAAATTCCGACATCTTAACCAGTAAATGTTGAAAATAATCGCTTATACACAACCTGCGTGAAAAATAAAGTATGCAATTTCAAGCACTTCACATTTCTGTTATTGAACTCACAAAAACAACTCCAAAATGTGTTATAATTTAAAAAAATTCAGAGGCTGTCCAAAAACTCATTCTTTTTAAACGATAGATAATTTTGTCGAGTCACGGGATTTTCAGAAACCCCTGACAATCCGAAATGAAAGAAGATGAATTTATCTGTTGATTCCATATCTACAACATAGTCCAGGATCATCGAGCCATAATATCTAAGCCAACAATGGCCACGCTTTTAGAGCTTTTAGAGATTTGTTTTTTTTGCAATACAGATAGATTTTGCCAGGATGGGTGATTTTTCACTTCAGCAGGGATGAAAACATTGATTTCTGTGAGCAGAGAAAGGGGGTTCTCATACAGAAATCTTGATGAACTGGCGGACGTCAAAGCCAATGAAAAATTTCGACAGATATATACATTCATGGCTTCAAGCTCTGAGAAGTTCAAGTATGGTAATGAAAAATTTCATAGCTCTGACCCTCGTATTGGTTCATATTCTCCAATGGAATCCAAATTCAGTGTCCAAAAATGTGTACAAAAATGAAATCGACCGCTCAGGACAGTTTCTAAAGCACCAAACGAAACTATTAAAAAAGTGGAAACTACTTGTTAGGATGAAATTTCGAAAGCAGTTATGAAGAGCCCATGTATATTTAGTAGCGGTTTTTGCAAAATATCACCGAGACTGGTCAATCTCCTAATTCTCATAATATTTATTCATGAATGAAAAATATTCTCACCTTTTGTCTACAATGGCGGCTATGCCTAATCGCAATTTTAGGATGATTAACACTGTTTCCAGAGTTCGAAAAGACGGATTTGCATCAAATATGAAGCATTAACCTCACTGAACCTAACCTAACTCAGCCTCCTAAAAGTACCACAAGACTACTTTGTACTTTCATTTATTCTATCGAAGCCGTTTTACGATAGCCTTTTTTTACTTTCCGAGAAAACTCCAATTTTTTTTTCAATTTTTATTGAAGTAAAAATTTTTTTGTGTTCCACCCCTAATTTTTTGGTAAACAATTTTTTTTTCAACTAATCATGATGTCAAGAAGTCACGTGCCAAGTTTCATAGTGTTACAATTCATCCTTCGGTTTTGGCACAAATTTGTCTGTGGATATTGAACTATGATGGGAGATGGGTTTGTGAAAAGGCGATATTCCAAATGGGCAAATCAATTTTTTCTGAAGAAAGTAACGGCTATTCATCAGAGTTATTGGTAAAAAATAACAAGTAATAACAAGTCGATGTGGTCCGTACAGATCATCTAAACCCATTTCACCGCGTCGAGAAGCTTTAACTCTCCTTAGTTTTTGCATCGGGATAACATTATTTAAAATACTCGATGATTGCGTCGCAACAACCTATTCTCTTTTACATTAGTTTCAAGTCAAATTGCTAAAGGAAACGTTTAGAAAGTTTAGAACTTGAACAACACAAATTTACCTGATATCAATACAAACATCGAGTGTAATTTGGCAGGAAAATTCAATGAATAAGAAATTTAGAAACATATCAATGCAAACTTTATTTATGAAACATTAAAAATAAACTAATTTTTCTTTGAATGAACAGTAGGTAACTAAAAACGCAGTTATTGAAATTCATACTAGCAACAGTGATGGTGCTGCGGGTGCCACAGCTAATCGTTTCTGTAGTAGATGTTAAAGTTTTTTCTTTTTCCAAACGAATTGATTGAATAATGCTCGAATGATACTCTTTGTCAACTTGTTCGTATGGTTTTTTTGATGACGAATTGCTGTGTCCTGTTATTTCTATTAGAGCTTGTTCTTCAATTCCGCTTTTACTTAATTCGCTAACCGCAGTCGCTCGATTTGAGTGATTTGTAATTTTGACACGTTTGACATCTATACCAATGCGTCGTGCTGAGCATTTAGTTATTTATACCAACCTTTGAAATTTTTCTTCTTCCAAAAGGGATTTGGTGAAAGAAATACCAAGTCCAACGTTATAAAAGTGTCTCGGTTTTCCATTAACTTTTTAAATAAAAGCATTGGGCAAATATCTTCCTCTAAAATATCAGGCGTAATCCATTTGCTGTCACATAATCTATTGTTACCGCATTGTCTCGTTTTCGAAAATAGAGGATTTTACTCAATGCATCCAGTTTCTTTTCCATTATTTTCAATTTCAGATATGAAATGAGTGGTTTCGCAGTAAGCTGCTTCTCCTCCGTGCCAAGCTAATTCAAACGCCAAAATGTGATATAATTTCTTTTGATGTCCTTCGGGTTCATTTTCGTCATATAATCTGGCCATTCCAAATTCTTCAAATGTATTAAGAGCTGATGCACTAGATTTTTAGCATTACGTGCAGCTCGTAATGACTTGAACTGAACGTAAGTGAAAGGGTTAAATACAATATTGAATTCGTTACAATATTCACCCTGTGGCATTTAAGCGGTGGTGTTCCAAATTGTTTCAACTACCGCTTCTTTGTAGTCTTCTGTTACTTTTTCGCATATTACATTCAATTTCTCGATGGAAGTATCTGTCTCAAATTTGTATCTTTTTGCATCGCAAAACGTAGAAAATTGTCGCCAAATTGATGACGGCGTCGCAACTGTTTAGTAACCACACAGGTATTAACAATTTGACTATTTCGGTGTTCGTAGACTCACCAAATGACATGGTTAGTGCTTAGAAATCCAATAAGTTGTTGACAAACATGTCAAACTATTAATTTTAGCAACCAACACCGCGATAATTGATAAACAAATGAATAAGTGAAAAAACCACTAGGACATTTTTAGCTGTAAAAGTTGCAGCTAACTTTTGCCGCTGTCAAAGTGACCATTTACTCTTGAGTAAAATTCATATTTTTTGACAAACCGCGTCAACGAAAAAAAATTGATATCTGATAAAGGTATTCGAGATTTTACCTAGAATATGTAAAACTTTTCATGAAGAATGACTTTTTATATCAAAATTAATAATAAAAAATTTTTCCATACGATTCCAACTGAGTGAGATATACCGTATAACGGTGTCAACTAACAAATATAATATGAGCCTGAACAAATATATTTTTTTGAAAATTAAATAATTATAAGTGAACAAATAGTTTTGACACGAACGGCGCCCCCAAAGAAATATAACCTTAGAGGAAATTACCATCTTTCCATTGCCTTAACCACCGGTAGGCAATGAAGGAAAAAATAATTCCGAAACGCCCACTGCCACTCGACCAATTTCCGTGCAGCGATTGAATTGCGATCCCGTACACCACAGGCTCGTGTCGCAATTAACCCACTTCGGAGAGTTACTAGGCGCGAATAATTCATCATTGTCGGGGTAGTTTCGTCAGGTGGGTGTCCCTTTCGCCCTCTTGCGAAGAAGGCCATTTCAGCACGAACGCCGTCGACCTGAACGCGGGACGAGGGCCGGATGCTCTCTTTCTAGCTTGCTATCACACATTCAACAATATCCTCGACATTATCGATCTTGTCTGGATCGCTATTTTAAAGCAGTCAACTGAAACAAATTGAATTCGAGAAAAAAATTTCAGGTAGACGAAAAAACTTACCCCTCGACTTGATTTAAATATTCATTCGAATGTCATTACTTGTGGATGTTACTGGATAGATTTATTTTATTACTTCGGACGAACACTAAAATTGTACCCTGCATTTTTAAACATATGTACCTACTGTAATTTTAAAACGGCCATCTCACCACCTTGACCAACGGATTGTTCGATACAAGTCGGAAAAACTTCGATTCAAATTGTCTCAGAAAATTGTATTCACTTCTGTTCAAACTCGGCATGCACTAAGTGACTGAAGGTATTGTAACAAAAATGCAATTCATTCTGACCGACTAATTTATTTCTACTGGTAAAGTATAACCAATTTATGTCCACGAACTAAATATGACTAATTTATCTCGCTATGTATGCAACTGTATATTGAACTTTATTGTGAATTGTCAACTCCGTTCTCTTCACTATGCGCGTCTTTCTATCCGTAGATTCTCGAGTTTACGAGCACGATGCGAAGCGGAGTGCCCTTAAACGTTGCGAGTGCACTTAAACAACATTCAAATAAGTCCTTCCATCTATACTCACAAAATCCAAACACCATACCAAAATTGAATATAAAATGTATACCCTTTTCAAAGAGAACAAAAGAAGTTTTCCCCTTCACCACACTATAATTTAATTCCTAGATGCGCATTTCGTTAACCAAGTTAACTTCATCAGTAGGATTACTAAAAAGGCTTTCTTCTCATGAAAACACCCCCGCAAGTCCTCGCAATGTCTTCGGATTCGTAATCAGAACAACCATTCTATTACCTACTATTTAACTTTGTTCCGTAACGTCCATAAGATGTTTCTATGAGAAGTGAGACCCATTGGAATTTTACAAAACCGATTTCTTTTTCAGAAACAAACTGAATTCACAATAAAATGGTTGTTTTGATTACGAATCCAAAAACGAAACGAAATAGGTCGTCACTGTCACTTGAACTTTTTCCACTTTTAAAATTTTTTGAAATTTTTGCGATTTGACGATTTTTTTCAAGAAATTCCGAGCCATAGTGAAAAAAATATCGGTAGACATGGTGTCCTAATTGAATATAAAATGAAAATGTATCAGATATCATCCCCATTGATCTATTTAGTAATAAATGGCTACATAATGTACAATTGTCCCACTTTTACATGGCTGTAAAATACTTGTAGAGCTAGAAGGTTGACTACAAACAAACTAGGATTTTGCGCAAAATTTTATGTCGTTTGGTCAAACCAAAACTCTCGAATGTCAAAAGTATTGAAAGAAACTTACTCAATTTTTTAATGGAACACCCTATATCATCGGATATTCGAAAGATTTTTTTATGATTACGAAAATATGCCACGCAAACCCTTTCTTTATATACGTTTATAAATAATTAATAAAAATATTTTTAATAGTTAAATTTTATATCAAGGTAGACCCAGTTGTTGCCCCCCTACGAACGACAGCCCTCAGAAGTCGAAACTTGTGCGAGCCACGGATTAACGAGGTCTTACCTTTTAACATACGATTCCTAGCACTTTCAGGCCATCAGAAAAATAAATTGAAATCGCTGTGCTTTGAACTCACGATAGGCAAGCCAGAATGATTGGAGAGCATTGATTAAACACTCGGCTACCTGACCTGTATACGCAAATGTATCGTTTCGGATACAGGGTGTTGAAGTTGAAATTTTATTTTCAAATATTTCGAATACATTTTTCAAAAGATGATTTTATTTATTTACAGAAATTGGTGAACGAGTTTTTTTGCTGGGGGCAACGTCCGCCCGGGAAAGTAGTTGTTTTCTGTCAGATATCTGCCTAAATTAAGGAGAGAATAAAGGGTTTTTACTGAAATTCTGTCTCTCTCCTGAAGCCATCAGACTTTGTCTGATATTTTCAAATAAACCACCCCGAGTTGCTTTGGAGTGCTTTCCGAGGTTTTCTAGAGGTGGCGCTGCGACTGTCTTCTTACGAGACGCCGCATCCACCTCAGAGAATCATTTCAAGTATCAGTGAATTGCGTGGCATGTGGCATGACCAACGACGTCGACGACTGATGTCGGATCTACAATGTCACTGAAGAGAGCCAATACACCTCGAAACTAGTATGTACCTTGATCATGTCGGGCAGGATTCTGCTACTTGATACAGGAAGCATTTGTGGCTGTCTCCCGGATTCTAGGGAGAACGCTGCACAGATATCTGTCAGATTTAATTCAACGTCCGTCCAGGGAAGTTGTTTTCTGTCAGATATCTGCCTAAATTAAGGAGAGAATAAGAGGTTTTTACAGAAAATAAGTTTTTGTCAACCTTCCAGCCCAAAAAGAATTTTTTTACAGCCTTGGAAACGTGGGATTAATTAAAATGAAAACACTGAGTACCTACTTGCTTGAAGTCGTTATTCTGAGTGTCTTCTTGTCACAATTTTCCAAACAAGTTTTCTGCCTTTTTCATGAAGAGCAATAATAACTGTGGTCATGTCTATAAATATTCATATTTGGCAATAATTACGTGATAAAAAAATAGATTAAAATAACACCATGTCATAAAACAGTAAATAAGAAACAAACATTTCTTAGCAAACTTTGTAGAAATTGCGATACATTCTAATGTTATACAGTGTCCGCCAAAATCTTGGAACCATACAGAAAACTTTCTCAGGAAATTTTATTTTTCATAAAAGTTGGTGCATTACCTGAATACCTGAATACTGATTACGCGCACAGCCTTTATTATCAGTGTCGTGCAGCTAAGCGGATATCGGCCGATATTCACTATGGAGCAATGTGACATTACCATGAAAAATATCGAAAAATTTCATTGAAAATAGTTGTTTGCAATTGAAAGATACTCCCAGTTATCCTGTTTAGTTTACCAATTACTGATTTCAATAACTCCTTAATGAGTTCGCCTCCATTTTCAATGGGAGCTAAAAATCATTAATGGAAAGATGATAAAATTAGTAATTGATAGACTAATTTGGATAACTGAGAATATCTTTTGTGCAAACAACTGTTTTCAACTACTTTCTCGATGTTTTGCATAGTAAGTAATGTCACTTCACTATATAGTGACAAACTGTCCTGAAAAGTTGCTAGACTTTTTTCGAAACCAACTAGTAGTTTAAAACATCCAATAACTTCTCAAAATGAAACAGTACCATGTTTTCCTTTTGAAATGATGTATTTGATGGGAAATTATACTGAAATGCATAGTTTGTCAAGCTGTCAGTGGGGTGGAAGTTGGATGGATTTTGAATATAACACTCAACAATTTCAAAAATGAAAGAAGTGTTCTAATTTTAGGAATATTCACCGTTTCAATTTATGAACGAGTCATTCAAGTGAATTTTCATATGAAATATGAAAAGTATTCTAGTACAAGCGAGAGTACAAGTTACTCTCTCACGATAAGAAGTTATTGAGTGTTTAATTCAAATTCAACCCTTTTCCACCCTTCTGACGGCCTGACAAACTATGAGTGGGGTGCCATTCAGAGTATTGTCTCATAAAATGAAACAGATTCTGAAAGTAGAACACACTACTCATTCAATTAGAGTTGTGTTGGTGTTGAATTGGAAATCAACCCCCTTCCACGCCTCTGAGTACCTTTAAAAGTACTTATTATTGAGGTGCAATATTAACATGGATATACCATTAAAACATTTCACCAACACACACGGAATACAGCGTACCTATTACTTACATTTGTATAAGAAAAATTAAAAGAAATGAACTAAGGCTTAATGACTGTTTTGATCACATGGTTCTACAAGTTTGCCAACCAGTGAACTTTTTAATAATCCTTCAAGGTCAGATTTAAGGCAAACATTCCATGCAAATCTACTTCCTGGCTAATATCGCAACAGCTATTGATTTTTCTGACAAATACTCGTGGTATGTTCCTCCAAGAGGACACCACTGCAATTGCAATAACCTGATAACAGAGATACAGGTGGTCACCTCATCTGTTAGACAAAAGCTCCATTGTTTGAGTCCACCTAGCACTTGCCCCAATGGGCAAGTTAAATATAATCCGTCTCGGGATTCGACGGGCAAGTAGGTACGTTTTTTCTGTATGATTCGTACCTTGTAATAATTTTTCATTTCCAACCATGTTTGTGTTAGGCAAAAGGACAATAAACATTTCTGAAAAAACTTCTAGTAACCCTCCTTAAGTGTATAGCACATATTGAAACAATTTCATTTCATTGAAATTGATATTTGGTTCAATAATAAAAATAATTTTTAATAAGTTACAAGATAGTCATTCTGGGATAAAAATTTGAATATTGATCTGGTTTGCTAAAATTTCAGAGTAAGTAGGCAATTCAACTGGGAGGCTAGCAAAATATTATACATATGTCAAGCACTTTTGTTGTAGGTATCCAGTTGATATCTCGTATTCAAGTTCTCCATTTCATTCCCTAACAAATTATGTAGTTTATTTGTCAATTAGACTTGTTTAGGGGCATTTCATGTCAAATATATTCTGAATAACATATCCATGACACCCATTAGATATAGAAAAGAAACATCTATATTCAACTCAATTTTCAATGACTTTGAATATCACAATGTCTAGACACTCCCCATTTTCATAATAAAATTTCCCACTCAGTCCTACTGCTGCATTTACATTCGATATCAGGTACCTACTTTGAGATTTTTTTTGATAATTTTCACACTTATTTGAATTGAAAACTGGACAATCAGAATTTGAGTGATACAAATGGTTCCTAATATCAGGGGGGTAGGTACTCGATAATCTCCTTTACCTATAAGTATGAAGAACAAATTTTGGGCTGTTTAAAACCTTGACTTATTTCAGAAGGAAAATCACGCATAACCCGTCATCGATATTCTGATAAAACCGTCGACCCACGTAGTTAAAAACGTCAATGATAGAAATATAAACAAATCGTGTAATCTGATGATGCATTGTTAAATGGTAACATTTGAATCTACTTCCGAGGCGTTAACCGAGTTTTCTATTATGAATTAACAAAGAACCAAAATGCCAGGAAGTTGCTTCAATGTGACGCAATAATTCATGTATGCTCTTATACTTATATGGGAATGTGAAAGAATGCAAAAATTACGCCTTCATACCGGCGGCGTAGGTTGACAATTCGACGAAAAACTGGTTTCTCAAAAATTCTAGCTGGTAGAACATTCCGCAAGTAAGAACTATAAATATCGGAACAAAATACGTTCAAAATATTTCAAATTCTTGAACTATGTGCACAGTGTCCAAAGTGACAAAGTAGATAATATAATCGCCAGCTCAATCGATCACTTATGATTCACCGAAGAACCGTTTTCAGTCCGTCGAGAGATAATAATATATTGAAGTTCAAGATTGAAAATAAAGACTACGAAGGACCTTACTGTCGGGCAGTGATTCATTGCAAAAGAATCTGCACAAATATCGAGTTACTTTTAACGACATTAGAAAAATCGATATCTACTCGACTGACATTTGCAAGACTGATTGTGGAATGTATTAAACAAAAAATGTATTCAGCAAGAGGGCTGTGAGAGATAGAATTAAACAAGATTTTTTTGGGTTTTTCATAGAACTGTCATAAATGTCAATAATGGAGCAGCGTCTTATGAAGAACAATTTAGCGGTTTATTATTAATGAGAACGAAAATTTATGATAGTACAAAAATTCGCTTACCATCGTATCGCTCAGCCTGTTCGGCTAATTTTGCCTTGTAGACGTTATCCTCCCTTTCAGACATTTTTGGATGACTTTAGATTAAATTTCACAGCACTTATCACACAAACTCTTTAAACTCTCTCCGTATTGCCAATATGGCCGCGCCCGCCACACTAATACCCGAATGTGATCGAAAAACTTTCGGCTCTTACCGTTTCTCAACGACACTAAAGAGCGCTAAAATTTGAATTCAATGATAAATATTTTGGCTTTTCATTTCTATTATGATGAATTTTATTATTTGACGATTATTTGAACTTTTGATGGATGATTGATGACAAATAATTTCATTTTTTTATAAACAGACAAGAATTGTTTCTCATGGCATTCTCTGAATTTGAATCAGCTGAGAAATATTCTAAAAGGCGTCAAAATCCATCATATGCCAATTTCTGTATTGATCTTACAATAATAATTATTACACAAGTTAGTAGTCACCTGTCGCAGTTTGGAAAATTTTACTTACATCACATAAGTGCCATATTATCTTTATTTTTAACCTATTTCTGATGAATTTGAAGTATAAAATTTTTCATTTCATCAAAAATTTAAGGTGAGTTCTCAATACAGCGTTTTTGCTTTTTGGGTCGCGCGTCACGCATTCTGATTGACGACGGGATTCACCATAATTAATTAAATTAAAATAATTCATTGCCTACCCTCACAAAATAATTGTTTGTTTTTATGCCCGAGTATAATTGTAATATGAAATTAGTCATTTTTAATTCTTCTGATATTTGTTCTGTGATATGTGACAATATTCTCATATTTCTATTTTTATCTCCTTATACATATTCTTTGAACGTACTTTTATTGTTAGATTATTTTTTATACCACATTACCTTATTGGACCTGTATTTATATTAGGATTTCCTATTTCAAATATAGAATTCCAATTTCAATTTACCTGGGTAGATACACCGGCTATCAGCAACGCAAGAAGGTTGAAATATTTCAACATATCATTCCAAATATTTTAATCTAGCGTCACAAAACAAGAGGCGTCATGTGCGATGCGAAAACAAAAAACGCTGTATTGGAAACTCACCTTTAGAAGGTTGTTAGCCGCTTTCCATTACTTTATGTTACTCCGTGTAACTCTTGAAGAAATTTGACAGAAATTTGAATATAAAGTCAGGTGCGGTTCATTTTCAGGTTCGGTTCAGGGGTAAGAAGCTCTTTTGGGTGCTAATCCTTGTGGTAATTGGAAAGCAATTCTTATACGCAACTTAGATTACTGTAGAAAAATTAGTAGAAATCAAACCCGAATTCGTTCGATACCTTAATGCCCATTCAGAGTTTTTGAAGCACGTGAGAAATACACGCATATGCATTTCTGATCCTTGTGTCAGAAAACTGCAAGAGCATTCACATACGCGCCTTCCACTTGCATTTCTATCGCAAGGTTTTATTTGGTTCTGTAATAATTTTTATGAATACTGGAGTTATGTCATTTTGAGTTTTTTGAATTAAGTTGTATTTTCATGTTGACGCGTCAAATGCGGTCACGTGATGAAATGTAAATTTTAGGTCAAAACTTTATAGATTCATCTCGTCATGTTTTTCATTGGATCTTTATTCAATCTAGAATAACATATCCTAATTATGGGCCGTGATGGTCATGATGGTAGAGCGCTTGGTTCTTAACCTAAGGGTCATGGGTTCGATTCCCAGCATGGTCATCGGTCTCGTGCATGGCATCACACGTTAAAAGGTAAGGGCTGCGTCTTCCCTAGCTCGGACAAGTCTTTCGAAGACTTTTGAGGGTTGTACTCTTAAGGATGTGCAGCTGGTTGACGGAAATAACAATAACAATTTTTTGACAATTACGTGCGTGCTAACCCCGCGTTTTTCACGCACGCTAAAAGGTACAGGTGTGAACGTCGACGGGTATGCATTTCTCATGCATGGTGGGCACACATGTATCAGAATCAGCCTGTGTGTTAGCGAAAAAAAAATACGTTGTTTTCGTCACGACCATAGTCGTCGTATGGAACGCACCACACGGATACAAATGTATCGAGATGACGTCAAATGAGGTACTACTGTAGCATTATAAAACGTATATAAGGATCGGACATCTGGCCATCCTCTACAAATGGTGTTCAATGACCTTGGTACTAGAAGGGATGGTGTTCATAGAGAGATAAAGATTGACACTTACCTGATTCAATATTCACAACATGATACAATCTGAGTTAATTTGATACCGGTAGTCTGCGTAGAATATGATATGAATATTCCTCAACCATAGACCACATTTAAATCGAATTTCAATGTTAAAACAGCGCTTTTGCTTTTAGTCCAGCATTCTGATTGGTGACGCTGAATTCAAATATCATTGGAGGTTATTCTCCAGTTTGTACCTACTCGTATGCGCGTTAGATTCGCTTCGTCAATAAACATGAAATGTATGCCTGTCTTTTTTTTCCTATAAGAATTGAAGCCATACCATTCGAAACTTGCTCTCATAACACCTACATTGGAAGATGACCAGAAACTGAGGATCATATTTCACGTAAATGCGAGGCACTCGGTAGAAAATTTGCCTATTCGTAGAGGAAAAACCTCGGACTCAATCCTACACAATCAGATGAAAATTGCTTTCCGCTTGAGAAATGCAAAAGTTAGTTGAAAATTCAACAAACAATATTGCGAAAAGGCTCCCATAGAATGTGATGTTTAAATATTGTAACGAGTTGGAGCCGGACCTGCCTGCATGTCACTAGTTCTAAAGAAATGCATACCGTCACCGCTTCTCGGCCTCAGAAGAGTCATTTAGGTGAGAGTCGCCGAATAACGAGCAATCAAGGCCGTTCCAAATAGAAACCCGAGATACATATTTACCGCGACTTAAATAGTTGTCAGAAGGATGAAATTATGAGAAATGCAAAATTCCATTTAAATAGCATTCACTCCAATCCTGTACCTAGTTCTATAGAAACATCCAGCATCCAGCATTTTCAGATGATCTAAAACAGTAGTACCCGAAGGCATACACCCGCTATTATTACAATTTGTTATTGCATTTCAGGGCGACTTACTAATTTTTGGTTTAATGTATCATCCCTATACAAGCCCCTGGAGCAACTTTGCAGAATAACTGGTGCATTCGCCATTTCAACTGAAGGAAAAACTCAGTGCCACCAAATGTAAGACTGATGGCATGAAATAGAACAAGTATTGAGTACAAACACATCCCATCACAACTTTTTCATCTTCATCATTTCAGCCTTATTGGTTCTTATTCTTATACCCATTATAAATTATTCAATTTTATTCCGAATTAGCAACTTCAAAACATTATATTGCTTGGTAATATGACCAGAAGAATTGATAATAGTGAATTTTGTTTTGTGTTTACATATCAAACAAATATTTCAAAGTATACTAATTGCATTAACTGTTAAGAATTTTGCAGACATATAAAAAATAAGTGATGTGACTGTTTAAGCAATATATTTATTTACATTATCACATATTGGGAAAAGCTGTCAAATTTTATGTTGATTGTTCACATAAAGTAATATATTTACAAAAAAAACAAATATAGTATTTACAGAAAATTATACAACATATTTCCGCAAATTAATAAATTCACCATATAGAGAAAACAAACCACTTTTTGATACACGGTAGCAACCTTTACCTATACCTGTACATTTTTGCCTACTACCCTTTAAGAAAACTTTTCTTTCCGAAATAAAATAGTAAAAATCAACTTTCAGATATTGGAACATTATAGGATATAAAACAGCACTAGAAAGATAATTTTAAAATATATCAGGGCAGTCCGACCAGCTTTGTTTTTCTTTTGCTTCCCAATACGATCCTTTATAAATATGGTGAATTACGTCAGAGTCATCTTCCTTTGTTTGTTCAAACCATACGGGCTTGTAAGGCTGATAAGGTCTTCCTATAACAAAGGAAACAACATGAAGACATTGTACTAAAATCGTATTTTAAATTTCATAGATTTTATTATTTTTAAATATTTTTTCACTAACAAATAAATACAATTGTATAGAAACGATAATAAGTAATATTTTACCTTCAGCTGCAGCTTTTTCTGCTTCAGCCTCTTTTTGTCTCCTCACAGCTCTCTGCTTTTCTTCTATTCTAATCTTTTCCTTGTTCGATTCCTCCCAGTTACCTTCTTCCATCAATCTTTGATCTGGTCTTAACCTGGAATCAGTGGGAGCTACCCCTTCCTCAGGTTCGTTCAGCTGAGCAGCCAGTAAAGTGAAATTGTAAAATCTGTGAAGAGAATAATTTATAATGAGATTCCATAATAATTACCGTAAATTATATCATCGTCAGAAAAATCAGCATAAAGCTAAGAAATCTTTTGGGAAGTCGGTTAAGTGAAGATAGTCTTTATTGACCCAGGTTTTACCCCTCCTGCATACAGTGTACTGTTGAAGGTGAAAAGGAACGGATAAAGACTCTGACTGTAATAACTATCGTTGATTATTTGATATTATATTATTCGTCACTTATCACACTGCATTACTAACCTTTCAGAGTCTTCCGGAGGAGGTCTACGTTTCCAGGCGACAACTGAAGGTCCGGTTTGGTAAATTGGATTACTCGTGGTACCAGTGTTACCAGTAACAGGAGCAATTTCTACCTGATCGTCCCACGTGCCATTTATAATCCATTTTACATTACCAGTGTTGTCCATAACTACACCCTTCACTCGCCGTTGGGAATCACGAGTGAAATAAGAGTAGGGGATGTATTTCAGATGGCATATTATTCCAGCTGCTGGACCCTTGCCAGTGATTTCCATATCACCTATGAACAAACAACTCTCATTAAACAATTGATAATGACTCGCGAGTAATTTCCCAGATATATTCCAACAACACTACAAGTTTTTTTTTTGGTCTGGTGTTTGAGTGGGTTTGTTCTGAAAGCACTTAGAGCTCCGCTATACTACTACATTATGTCAATGGAGAGGACAAGTCACAATTAATCCTGACAGGAGGCTTGAAGATAAAATTCGATAGAATTTTGTTTACACATATGAAGGATAGCTGTCAAGATTCAGAGGGAAGTCAAGCTTGGTGTATCTATATCAATGTCAGAACTGGATTGTCAGAACTCTATCATGCAGCATATTTGAATTTAATGTTCAAGCTCAGGACTTGATAATGCTAATTAGACTTTAGAAGAACTCGGTTGCGGTAGATGCCGTTAGACCCAAGCAGTACTGTTACATTTTTTATGATAGTGATATGTCATGATTAGGTCTGTTGACTCGAATATCTGTTTGCCAAAAGTCAAGCAGACGCATTGAAACATGCTGTCAGATTTGTATATACCCAGACCCAGTATGAAAGAATTGAGCAATAATTTCATTGTAAAATTATTCAAGCCTTGTTTGATTTAGGACTAGTACTTACTAGACTCAACAAAGTACAACGAAATTATTGCAAAATACTTTCACCATTTTTTCAATACGTAATTTTTTGGTAATACCTCCATAAAACTGTTGATCTCTTCAAAGTATTTCTTGATTAATGTTAATATAACGTTTGATTAAAATCGATCTAGTTGCCAAATACTTTCAAAATTATACTCACCATGTTGGTCAACCCACAACTTTCCTACTATGATGTTGTGTACTGTTGTAGTAACTTTTCTCCAGGAAAACCTATTCCCACTGCCCTTGAACTCCGCATGGGCTACACCCAAAGGTATAACCTGAAAATAAAAATTGTAAGACCAACAGAACGGATATTCCACTAAATCCTGGTAAGGCCCTAACAGACCTTTCCTTCATTAAAACTTGGGCTATCAAATTCAAACATCTATAGTTTTAACAGATTCAAACTTGGTATTCTGTAAACTAGGGACACGATCTTAACGTCAACCTCAGTATTCTGATTTTTGAAAAACGGAATTGTAGCCACGACTTGAAAGTTGATATTCCGAGTTAAGAGCCAGAATCCTGAATTTTATAGCCATAATCCCGAGTTTTATAGCCAGATTCCAAAGTTTTGAAGTCAGAATCCCGAGGATCAAGCCAGATTCCTAAATTCAAAGTTAGAGAGCCAGAGTCCCGAGTTCATAGCCAGAATCACGAGTTGGGAGTCAGAATTTCGAGTTTGGAGTCAGAATCGCGAGTTGGGGTCAGGATCCCAAGTTGGAAGTCAGAATCCCGAGTTTAAAGCCAGATTCCCGAGTTTAAGCCAGATTCCCGAGTTTGAAGCCAGAATCCCAAGTTTGAAGACTGATTCCCGAGTTGAAGGCCAGAACCCCGAGTGTAAAGTCAGGTTCCGGAATTTAAAGCCAGATTCTCGAATTTAAAGGCAAATTCCTGAGTTTAACTTCAGAATCCCGAGTTAAAAGCCAGAAACCTGAATTTAAAATTAGCATTCCGACTTCAAATCCAGAGTCCCGATTTTAAAGACAGATTAAAAGTCAAGATCCTAAGTTAAAAGCCTGAATCTCGAATTTTAAAGTCAGATCCGTGAGTTAAGAGTCAGAATCCCGAATTTAATGCCAGAATCCCGAATTTAATGCCAGAATCACGAATTTAGTGTCAGAATATTAAATTTACTGTCAGAATCCAGAGGTGAGCCGGGATTCAAAGCCAGAATCATCAGTTAAAAGTTATAATTCCGAGTTTCAAATTCAGATTCCCGAGATAAGTCAAAATTTCAACTTTGAAGTCCGATTCCCAAGTATGAAGACAGAATATCGAGCTTAAATATATAAATTCAAGTTAAAGGACAGAATTCCAAGTTGAAAGACAGAGTTCCAAGTTGAAAGACAGAGTTCCAAGTTGAAAAGACAGAGTTCCAAGTTGAAAAGGCAGAATTCCAAGTTAAAAGATAGAATTTCAAGTTAAAATACAGAATTCCAAGTTAATAGCCAGAATCCAGAGTTTTAAAGTCAGAATCCTGACCTTACAAGTCAGAATCTCGAGTTCCAAGTCAGAATTCCGAGTTTTAAATCAAAATCCCGAGTTATAAGTCGAGTTTGAGGTCGGAATTTCTAGTGGGGCGCCAGAATTCAGAGTTTAGAGGCAGTATCCTGAGTTTAAAGTCGAGACTGAGTTTGAAGTCGAGACCCCGAGTTTAAATGAAGTCAGGATTCCTGATTTCAAGTCGGGATTGTTAAGAAAAGAAAAAGCAAACTCTTTCAACGCATTTACATAATTTACTCACCTGTAGATATTTTCCTCTAAACTTAGAAGTCATAGTGAATTCTTGCCAACAGTTCCAGCCCCTACCTTCACAGTATTGAGCTGCCATAGGAGGGTGATGCGATACTTGTTCATTTATCGCTCTCCAACCTAAATCATCCATCCTATCACATTCATAGGTCTCGCCTAGGAGAGGATTGAATGGTTTGCCTGTCCGGGAGCTAGTTGTAGAGTAAGAGGAAATTGTGAAAGCAGCCAAGTAGGCCAGTTGCTCGCAAGGGTCAGTACATCTAAAAACAATAATAATCAATAAACATTCAAGTACGTACAGCCGAGATCATTAAAATACTCTCGTTCCTTTGATTACAGCAGATTAGAGCAGTTATATTTGTCTACGTTTTCCGGAGGTGGCAAAGAGTGAGAGATGGAATTAAACTTTCAATTGTCGCAATATTTTTTTTTCACTATTCTGAATTTCATTCAACTAATTGAGCTTTAGAAGGAATGGAAAAGCAAAGTTTCTTCTTGAGTGGAATTTTGATGATTGGAGGGTTATGGAGATTTACTGTTAACATTCTTACAAGGAGTAATGAAGCCAAATAAATGTAGAGGTAATGAATGACACTGCAATTAATGTGTGTGTCAAACGAATAAACAAAGAAAGCATGAGTGAAGTAGCAGGGTTATCAGACTTTGGAGTCAAGACTTTAATTTCTTTGTTGTTTCAATTATTACTTTTCTAAACCAAATCCAAATTTAAAATAAACTAGGACTTTTTGAAGTTATCAGCTTGTTAAATATCACTGTCTATTCTTATCATATTGCCTTTTATTGATGTAGAAAAAAAATTCCCATACTCATACAAATAATTAAATATGGATTTAGTTTCCAAATTTGATCTTATTGATCAAAAAGGTCTCATCAATCCTTTAAAAACATATCAAAAGTTCATGAGATTTGAGTTGTATTGACAGCTTGGTACAAAACAATTGATATAAATGACAAATAGTACTACATCGATCAGTTTAGTGTTATGAATTCAAAAAACTCAAAGAGGCTTGATTTTACCATTCAGCTCAGATTATCAGCAAAAAGGAATCCCTCTAAAGTGTATATATTTCTATGAGTGAAATGTTGATGCAGTGTAGGGCTTCACTAACAATTCCAAATGGATAAATTTAGAAAGGAATTAATTCACTCACTAGAGATCCATTTTATTCATCACTACACACAGGCTATGCCTTTGGGTACACTTTATGAGTGTTTATGAGGGAGTATTATATTCCAAAATGAAGTTGCTATGCAAGAAACAAAAATGTATGCCATAAAAACATTTTCTGTAATGCACCATGGTGTTATGAATATGTTTCAAAAGGTGAGTAGGTAATTCACAATGAACATTTTCACAGCAGAATTCAACAATCTACTCTTTGATATTTGAGTCCATTGAAACTTCATTTACCAATACATTTTTATATAATTTAACTAGATCAAGTTAGTTTCATAGTTTGTTGCAAGTCTTCTACCATTTTGTAAAGACCTTCCCATTGCAATATGTTCTAATGATCAACTGTATCTGACAAAACATTTCCTTTCTGATAATTTCCATTTTACAACTACTCACTTTGCAGCTTTATCTAGCAAATCAGCGTATTCGTAATCTTCAGTCAAACGCTGCAACATCGATAAGGGTTCATTAAAATTCACTGGCATTGGTATTTTTGAAAGATCTTTTCCTATACAATTCTTCATGATACTCCAAAGATTTAATGGGTAGTTCGGTTTATCAGGAATCCTTGTTCGTCTCTGACGTTTACTGATGGTTGAGGCAACTTCATGGTTTGCCGTACCGCTTTCTTGTTCTATTCGAGGAATATTTGGATGTTTTCCTGTTACCACTACTACCTAAAGATAACCAATTAATCACTATGTAAAATAAAAACATCAATCGACTTACTTGTTTTGTTTCCTGGGTTTCTTCCGTTTCACTTGAGCTATCTGAGCTATTCCTTCTATGCCCTGTCCCTGTTCTTATACTTAAGGTAAAACGTTCATCAGCTGACTGATTTGGAGTGCCACCACCTTCAGCTATTGCATCGTAAAACTCATTATCATCTTCCTCCTCATTCTCACTGACTGGAAAGATAAATTTAGATTAATTTTCCACATTCACCAAAGATTTAAAATAAACAGTTTTGAATAAAATTAGAAATGACTACAAATTTAGGTTATGTTATCTGTCGAAATGAAATATCAAATAGAATAGTTGAAATATACTTCAAAAGATGATACCTACATTTCGAACTGACAAATATTTTATTTCACAAAACAAATAAGATGCAGTATTTTGATATGGATTGATGGGTTTGTTTTTGAGGTTATGTGAACGGATCAATAAACATAAAGCATATTGAACTTACGTTTCATCCGATGTAAAACGTGATTGAGATGATTTTTCATAATATTATCAAAAAAGGATAATAAAACATACAGACAACAATCACAATAAAAATTAAACTACGAATTAAGACCACCAGATTAGTGGTGTTATACGATAACATACAAGGACTTAATACACGTTTACTACAAATTTACAAACGTGAATTTAATGGAATGAGTACTAGAGCACAAGTGCAATAATTATAATATCGAATTATGAATCAAAATTAGTAACAAATAAATATGAAGGAAGTATATCGAAAACGATTTATCATCGAGGTCAAATTGTTCATGAGAATCACCATCATATGTCATAGGCGTATCTAAAGGGGATATCTATCTTTAATTTACACATGTACATTTTTTGGAACGTCTATACAAAAGCTTAATAATAATAATAAGACAAAAAAAAATGGATCCACCTTTAGCTGGAAAAACATACCGAGCACAATATCAATCTAACATCAGAACATGTCAAAGAATATTCAGGTATGAAAATATAAACTTTGTCTGGGGTGTTCCCAAGTTAATGAAAAGCGTTGCTTTTACAAAAACTCCAAAATGCCCAAACTTTGTGTTCTCTAACTAGCTAATCGTAACTGTTAATGAGACCTATTTTTTCCAACTCTTCTACTACATTATTATAATATCATCTAAACATTTCTGATGTCTTTCATCGCTCTCAATGACGTTGGAGGTTTCGAAAAATGTTTTGTTGAATTAGAAAAAATTTAAGGAACTATAGTTTTTATCAACTTGTGTTTAGATAATTTTTTTTTATTGATTCTTCTGTTAGAGAAAATGTTTCATATCTAATGATATCAGTATCATGGAAAATTAATCTCACATACTGCAGACCTTTGAGAGGGGCGAGGCAACGCAGAAATACACTTCTTCCGCAATTCTTCGTCTTTTGGGAAAGATGGGCCTTTTATTCAAAGCCCTAGGTAGTCTTTGAGTCAAACTGAACTGGAATCTCATTCTCACGGAAAATATTTTTTGTAGAGTCAATATTATAAAAAGTGGATGTTTGCAGGTATTAAACACTAGCATCCTTTTGTTATTTCTCATCAGGTTGTTGAAATCATTTATAAACCAATTATATACTTTATGAAAAAGTAAACAAAAACTCAAGGTGAGTCATGAGCGGATCAGTGTCGATCATTATTGATAAAGCATGAATTCAATTATTCAATGAAAAGATGGAACAATTCTTACAACTGATGTGATGAATTGAAACAAAAAAACGAGTTCTTCACGAAATTTCCATTTCATTTCACTTCGCAAATCAACAAAATCTGATAATTGAGAAGTCAGGAATGTGAAATAACGAAATAATTAGCATACCATTTGACTAGTAGATGAATAAATTAGTTTAATTTCACAAAAAGATTTGATCGAGAACGTGACAATTCGCATAAAAAAATCCGGAAATGGAAATTAAATGTGGTAACCACGTATAACAATCCATGTCTATATACAGCTAGTTTGAATAGTTAGAATGTTTTAGTATTATGTCAAATTCCCCCAGTTATTTTTAACGTTTCATTTTAACTTCCGATGAGGTCACGTTCACCTTTATCATTTATGATCATTATTTGAAATTTCTGCCTTGAAAACTATCATTTATGATTCGACATATCAAAATCTTGTAGGTCACAATACCAATATGACTTTGAATTGCAGATTCATATCACACGTTTAATGATTAATTACAGTAGAGTTGATAATTGCGTTTAATAGCAATCACTTAGTGTAATTATGTTTGTAACAACTAAACAGACACATAAAATGATTATGAATGAAAATTATAAAAATATACGTCACTATTCGGGCGTAGCTTTCCATAACTGAGCACCGTTGTTATACTACATCTTGGCTTAAAATGAGAAAACCACAAATTATCTTCAGAGCCTGGTTTGATTCAATTCAGAATTCAGACAAGCGATATAGTGGTTCCAGCTATTAGTGAAACAATTATTTGAAAGAAAATATAGGAAATACTGTTCGATAGTAAACAGGTTGCTGTCGGTAGGTTGGAGAAATATCCGAACTAATGAACGAAACAACGATTATACTTGAAGCTGTAGTTGCAACAATAAAAAAATGTTGAGGGTATAAATGAAACTCGTTAAAGTATAAAAAAAATGGTTTTGTTTAAAAAAAAAATGGTTTTGTTTAAAAAAAAAACAGCATGGGATTGTTTATGAAGTTTATAAATGATGGATGTTATAGGTAACACGTACCTAAAAGAGTTGAATATTTAGTAAATCGTGTGAATATTGAACGAACAGAAAACATTCGACGATAAAAACAGTATTACGGCATCGACTAACCAGTAGCTTGAACCGCATTATAAGCTGCTTGTTATGACCACACGTGCTTGGGATAGCACGTTGACAGGTAAGGCCCTTATCTACCCTAGCTGTCTAGAAGACTTCTGAGGGTTGCTCGTGAGTGTGTTGGTTCAGTGTCTGTGACTAAGGTTTCAAAAGGTAAAACCACGAATCTGATAGGCGGTTCAGACATTAGAATAAAAAGAAATCACAGTATCCTTGTGTAAAAATCCAGGTTTTGATTCAATGCCAGCGTTTATATTGACTTGCCCAACTGTGTGGATTTCATTCGAAATTTTCTTTATCTTAATTGATACCTAAATACTCCTTCAAAAATAGGTGTCATCTGGGTGTTCGTCCTCAGTGAACTGAAGAAGGATGATTGCTAGCATGATGAACCACATAACTTCCAAACTAGAGATTCTCCTGTCTATTGAAAGTGGCACGCGACGATAGATTTGAAGCATTGAATCACAATACTCCCACAGCAAGAGGGCCCATTTTCAGGAAAACTAACAGTACTGAAACTAACACGAGGTTTGCAGTCAAGGAATTCTCATCGTTGAAAACAAAAATACAAGCTTCACTAGACTTGGAAAAAAAGATGTTTACCCTAGTGGCTATTTATAGAAATGTTCATAGCGCTGAGTGACAACTTAAATTCGCGCGATGCTGTATCATTTACGAGATAATCAACAACCTCTAACTTTACACCACCAATTCTTGGATAAACAGCCAGGGACTCCATAATTCTTGGCAGCGGCATCATGGAAAGATCTCCACGAACGAACAGCCATTGATGAGCGAAGCATATACCATTTTCGGCGTTCGAGAAGCTTTATGCCGTTGAATCACACGATACTAAGCACAGGGCAGGTTTACAGCGAGAGAAATTGTAGAGAACAGTGCAGTTTGAATAGCAACTAGATAATTAAAACATATAATTTGGAATTATTGTCATTTGATAAAAGATGTTAAGTTTTTTTGAAGGTTGTAGACGTTGCAGTAACTTGATTACTTAAACCGAACCGCTCCGCCGGGTTGAATTTGAGCCCCTCTTCAATGACAACAAATCCTTCAAGAAGGATTTGATTCACAAACTTGACAACTTGCCTTGCCTCGTATTTGGCCGGACTGTGGATAGTGCTGCCATTTAATAATAGCATTCACTATGTTCATCAGCTGTACTAGGGACTTTCTTGGGAGGTTGCCGAGTGGGTTCGCTCTAATCCTGTCTATACCAGGTGCCTTATTTCTAGGGTATTTATGATTTCCTGAACTTCTTCGAAGCCGGTTATCAACTTCGAGGTAGCTCTTTCGTCGATGTCTGTTTTTGGGTTAACTCCAAACCCCCTGGCTGAAATCGAGATGTGCTCGCGCGTTGAGTTCGGGCCTATCTGGAAAGCGCTCTGGAAGTATTCTCCAAATATCTCCGATTTTCCCCTGTCAGTTTACCCTTGCGTTTGGCTATTCCCTACGGTAGGTATGTCCTTGAATCTCTTTTGGAGATGTTTGGCCATACGCCATAGGGAATTGTCATTTACATTTTCAAGTTTCTTCTTCAACATTACCTACATCTCGATCTGATCATTAATTTCTCTACCGAGAGTCAACATACTGTCTTTGTGCTGGAGTGTCCTTATGGTTTGTCACTTCTTCATATCCCGGTTGCATATTTTTATGAGATCTGTGATGTAATCTAGGAGATATCCTTTCGCCGATTACTTCCTGGTGGGAATTGTTGGCGAAGGTGCCTTGACAAGTCGATGGGTAGCCGAGGACTAACAAACAGTCGGCGAAGAATGCTTCTCAAAGGATTACAAATAGAAAATGTATCGCCGAATATACGAGTCTTAGCCTTAGCAAGATTTGGTTTATTCTTCCAAAGTTCGCTATGTAAATACAATTTGAGATTTAGAATATTACCAGCTTTTAAAGGTTTTCTTGAACCGAATCAAAAGAGGTACAGAACATGTTACAAGTTTTTTAGAAATTGAACACGAACATCAGTTTTTGAATTCAAAGTGTATGGCATTCTAAAAGATACACCCAATGTTTGTATTCCGGAATTTTCTTCATTTAACATACCTACAACCTTGGTCAATCATAAAGTGCAATTTGACAGAACAAAACGGAAATATTTTGGAAAGCCTTGAGACAAATAATAAAAAATAAATAAAAGAAATTAACTGATACCTACTTAATGACCAGCTAGAATTTGACGATTCCCCTTCTACGTTGGATATGTACTCCCCAGCCTGATCTAAGATTTAAAGATATCAGACTGTTAGATTTTTATTAAATTATTTTAATAGATATATTTTTCCCACATTACCAGTATGTTCAGTGTATTCAAAAGTTCCTTCTCCATAACAGTTTCAACGAGTGATTCTGCAGATAGTATTCAGGGTGAAACAGGCTGATCAGTAAGTTTTTAATTATTTCTAACAACCACGATTTTAGAAAATCACATTAGCTTTATTATATGAAACAACTAAACATACCCAACTCATATGACTGCTAACCTCAATTTAATTATATTGTCTTGAATAACATATATCAGATCAAAATATGGCAAATGAAACTATGATTTAGTACAATAAATAAACATAGCTTTTGCTATTGCTACTACCGCACGTATAAATTATAATATACAGAAAATTTTTTGTTTGGTCAGCAAAAATAGCGTTCCTGGCGACAGCACTTGAGGACTCAACTGAAGGCTTCGTGAAACTTTGGTTCACTGGCAAACTTTCTAAACAAAGTTCTAAACTGATTATGAATGAGGCGAGCCCAATTCGTCACTCCATTTCAAGTAAAATCAGACAGTAGGGAGTTCGGTTATCAGTAAGTCGAGAAAGTTTAAGAATATTTGAGTTATAATTCAGTTGAATTTAAGTTGTGGAATTTCAATTTGGAGAACCCAGGACAACTTGTAACAATTGTAGTAAAACTACTCTCAACTATGTTCCACTAATTTATTTAGAATTGTAAAATATAACTTCTAATTTATTTGAACCGAATACAGTAATATATGTCACCACCGCTAAATCAACTCTGTATTGTCTATTTGGTAACTCTGTTGAAGTCAGACTATCACTGCCATCTCTGGCCGAAGGCTCTGTATTTATATCAGAAGTCGACTTTTTTTCACTTCAGATGTTAAACAATTAGTTAAACAATTAGAAAGATACGGCGACTCGCCTCGATGAATTCCAAGTGTCTAGAACCATTCTAGATCGATTATTCCTCGATTACCTGAATGCAGCGATGACAACATTCATTGTTTACAAGAAAGCACCAATCGGTCATGTCCGGCTCCAGGATGCTCCCAGAATATTTAAATAATATTAATTTTTCCTGACGCTTAAGGGAACGCAAAATTTTTGTTTCGCACTTTAGTTCACGAAATTTTTATATCCTACGAATTTGAAATCTCTTTTGCAAGACCTGGGTTATCTTCGGATCTTCGTTGTAAGTTGTGAACTTAGATACTTGAACCTCTACTCTTCCATCACTACACTTTATAGAAAAGCAGATGGAAACTTTAAAAAAAATGTCGGTAGGCTGCTGTGACCAGGAACCTGGAACCGTAGATGGCCCTGGCTGGGTATTCCCGCGATTACAGGGGATATTTTAAATTTTGTTAGTGAAAAACAAATTCACTTGAACGCGTGAAAGGACTAATGAGGAATCATCTGGGTACCCGATAGCAAAAATGCGGTGAATTCAAAGTAAATTGAAAGGTTCAATAGTTTCAGTCCATACGAAACCGCAGTACTTTTTTGACCTGGTTTGAGTACAGGTCAAAAACGATCAGTGAAACAGATCTGGAATATGCCGTGACAATTCCGGAGAAAGGCAAACGTACTCACTCAGACTGAAAGTATTTTAAATCGAAATCAACGCCATGCAACCATTTATCTGCGAACATATGGGACTACCCTAACGAGATGAGTTAAACTGTGTCACAAGGTGACATCTGGACCGCGATTGAGAAATCAATACCACAGCTTTTTTCCTACTTATGGATTTTTTCATAAATACATTAATATGGACATCCAATAATATTTTTTGTTGAACATTTCATAGAAAAAAGGTACATACTCGTGTCAGAGTAGTAAACTGATGGTAGTCGGTAGAGCAGCGATTCGGTGTCGGCGGTTCAAACTTCTATTAGCGCTGGGACAGTTTGGAAAAAAATTCCTTGAGTTTCCCAGAATCAATAGACAACCACATGCTTTGTTAAAATGTTGAAAATCAACTGTGATATCAGTTGCCTACATGCCAATCCTAACGTCTGGTGCTTGCTGGGCGTGTGTGGCCCCGGAGCGCCATGGTAAATCATAATAGCCGTCATCTACCCGCACAGGCTATGCTTTTGGATACACTCTACATGATAATGAAGGATAATTATTGTTATTATCAGTTCCTTCGCCATAATTTGGGTACCAGATTAGTTTAACCATTTACTTCCATCACTTCCCAAGTCATTTACAAAATCGCCGAGGTTCAACAAACATTTTTTACCCTTGAAACAACTAATTACAATTGTTATTAAAAATGTGAGCTTTTACATTTCTGTAGAAAACAAAAAATGTCAGAAGATAAATTGGTTCAGAAAGTTCACTAGATGTCCCGTTCAAATATTATTTTCTGGATGGTTTTCACAGAAACATTGAGAAGATGGTTATCAGATAAGTACGATTTTCTGATAAAGCCGGATGTCGATTTCCAATAATCTCCTGAGGAACAAAGAAATCACCGAGAAATATTACATATTTCAGATTAATATCAACAACCGCTTGACATCAGGAATTTTTTGAACAATGGACCCAAGGAAAAAGCCTCGTTATGTCGTTGATGCACTCCTCCCCATGTCAACCTCCTGGTTAGGGAGCTCTCAACCCAAGAATTTTCTCTCTGATAAATCGGCGCAGTAGGTCCTAGGACTGTGCCTACACGGTCTCCCGACCTAAATCCTCTGGATTTATTTTTGTAGGAACATTTAAATACATTTTCCCATAAAACATCTGCAGAAACCAGAGAAGAGTTACTGAATAATTAACCATGCATGGCTCCGCCTAAAAACTTCTATAGATCAATTGAGTAAATTATTATTGTTATTATATACATGTGCAATAGAAGAGGTTATTATATACATGTGCAATAGAAGAGTGTTCTGTTTTTAGCACTGTTGAAAGCAGCGTTCATATTAATTGAACGTATATCTTCAATGAATTAGCATTTTTACATATTTCATTTTATGATGTATCTTCGAAGAAAGTTATCAAGTCCTAAACAACACAATTTTTCAATTCGAACTGAGAAAGTTTAATCAAATTGGTCTATTAGATTCGGATTAACGTAACATTCCGTTTCGCCGAATGTAGTGAATTATTTTTTCAATGAGTTTGAAAAAGGTACTGAAGGAGGCTTTGGATGAGCTGCTAAAGGGTTCTCCAGGATTAGTTAGTATATCTATTTTTTTTTAAAAAAGAATTTCTTATTTTCTTCGGTATTTGCTTTCTTGCGCCTGGGGGTAGGAACAATAATACTAATAAACACCAAGCGGAACACGACACAACTATCTGACTGAAAACAACAACATCCTTGGCAAATACCACACGCCGCGGACCTTCAACTACATCTGACAGATATGTATGCAACGTGCGAGAGGAGGCAGCGACTAACTTATTGCTGCTTCGACTTGAGACAAATATATTGAGCACTAGTTCAAACATTCATTTGACTGGGACACAGGCGACTCTAACGTCTGACCAATCCTAGCATTGATAGCAACGACTTTGAACCTAGTCAGCAGGTGGCCACGTCGATCGGAACCAAGTCTGTTAATTGATTACAAAAAGCTGGTACAAGGATCGTTGCAATATTTAACCATGAGAAAGGAAGCATTGGGATTTAGTGTAAGCAGTCGCAAAATTTCATCAGAACCTATATGGTCGACGTCATCATTTCAATGGAGTCATCTATTTCGATTGTTGCTACAACCGCCAGCAATGATTTTTCTTGGGAAAACCACGTGAGATCAATTAACAAAAGTGTCTCTCGAAGTACCAGGTTTTTTGTTCCAGCGCCAGAGCTACTTTCCAATCCGACAGATCCGACCAGATCACATAATATGGAATCCAGCTCCTGAACATATCCGCAAAACAGTTGACAAAAACTATAAATTTTATAAATATTTGCATGACCAATGCTATTCTGAAATACCAATTACTCCCCCTAAGCAGACAGCTCAAGTGAACAGAGATCAGTTGCTAGGGATTAGCAAATTAAATTTCTAGTTCCATCGTGGTCAGCCTGTTGGATATTTTCAGGAATATTTTTTCAACGAACGGCAATGTTTTGGAACCATATATTTAGAAAGGTATAGCCCAAATCTTACAACCACCAAGAATCAAAATTAATACCAACTCTCACTTTTATTCCTTGGTTCACAGGTTGTTCTTTGAACATTAAGGATTTTTTTTTGGTGTAAATCCAAAGCTGGGTTGAATCGTACCCAGAATTTTTTTTGAAAGAGCTCGTTCTAAAACAGTGGCTTTGATTCAGGGAAGGCGGAGATGTTCGGGGAGTAACACCGGAGTGTCTTCCAGGCGGGGGTTGACGCCACCCGGAAGCATGCTGAAGTGACTAGGGGAGCCAAAGTGTTTAGGGACACGGCCACAACCCCAATAGACAGCGGAACCTTCTCTAAGATGATTATCAACTACGAGGAGATCCGAGAAGTCATTTCACTGCTCAGTGCGGTGGCCAAGGTGGTGGACAGGATCCTCCTGAACAGATTCAGTGCCCTCGAAGAAGAGCTCGAACTCATCCCAGCGGAACAGTTTGGCTTCAGGAGAGGCCATTTAACGGCCTCACGTGTAGCACGAATTGTCCATGGGATGAAGAAAGGCTTCAATAGGGGGCATAACACGGTCCTGTTGAACATCCAGAAGACATTCGACACAGTCTGGTTCGAGGGCCTCGTCATGAAGATGCTATGAGAAGGCATGCCTAGCCAAATGGTTGGATTAAACTCGTACCTGGTCAATATAACCTTCAGGGTTGAGTGAACTTAAACCTGCTCCTTCATCAGAAGGTCCCAAAGATTCGGAAAGGATGAAAGGGCCTATCGGGGCCTACTTGCCTGGCAGCGGCCTCCCCATGATTACTACTACTACTACTGGGGTACAACTGGACAAAGGATTGACTTTTGGTAGATAGGTTAGCTTGGCGTTGCAACGCGCCGGAGCGGCAATCAGAAGAACATATCCGCTAATAGCGAAAGACTCCAAGCTGGTAATGGATACCAAGGTGTTGTTCTATAAACATATCATCAGACCAGCGATGATATGTATGTCCAGTGTTCTGCAGCGAACCCAGATACAAAATGCGGCGTCTGAAAACGATGAAGAACAAGATACTCCGCCTCGCCACGAATAGTGACAGATACATTCGGTTAGATATACCGAGGGAGCTAGCCAATCCAATAATCGAGGAATTTATCAGACAAGAGTCTGATAAATTCTTAACACACCCTATCTTTGGAAGTGCGCTGACTAGGGATATGACGACAACAAGAGCCCGAGACAACAAACGTCTGACACACGCTCTCATCTACCAAGCTATGGATATTTTCCATGATACGCCATAAAATGAGTAATTGCATACAACACCATGTATGCCCAACCCCAGTTTTTTCGATATTTTTTCGGGAGTGTGAGGATAACCCGACAATGGATGGTCCCGATAGCCCGATGTCTCATCCATAATTTAACAACACTCCGCTTAACTTGGAGGAGGCAGGGTAGACATCCCCCATGGCGAAGACAAGCACTCACAGCACCAAAAGATCTGCATAAAAACGCAGGGCTTGTCTAGGCAAGCGAATGTTGGTTTTACCCGCCCACTCAGGGAAGAAAAACCCAATTCCCCACCAAACCCGATTAAATTCCCTCCCAACACCGGTGGATAGTGCTAGTTTTATTTATTTGAGTGACGTGATTGCATATTTTTATATTGTAAATTTAATCTCAATAAACCGTTAATGCTTTTTGCTTTTGCTCGTCAAAAGTTATACTTAGGGAGAGGACTTAAGAAGACACTGTATTCACACTGGTGATACGAAGATGTCGATAATAAACAATTTTCCAGAGTCAGATATATAGTTGATTCGTCACATCTATGCAACGTTTCCGTTTATCTAATAATCTCAGGTATTGCCCCAACTATTCACTCGAGAATATACCTCGACAAGGCCTGCCTGCGAAAATCGATACGTTTATATTGCACAAAAAATAATAAATGAAACTCACTTGCGGGCCGATGTGTATGGGCTGTGGCAGCTTGTTCCAATTTAGAGTGTTGCTGGGCGAGTGTTTCCACCATTTCTTGTAATCGGACTCTTTGTTCTTTTTCGTGTTCCAATGCTCTCACCAATTTGTGACCGTGATTTTGTGCTGTCTTCAGATATTCGGCACATGACTGGAAAAAACATAGCCGTGAAAAATACAACACCATAAAAGTATAACACCCCATAAAAATGTAACATAACCATAAATATACAACAGAACCCTAGAGAAAACACAAAATAGTGGAGGAGTAATAGGGCTAATATCGAAATTATATGAAGAAAATCAAACGCAGGATACCTAAAAAGAAATTATTTGTCACCCCTCCACCATTTCGGTATCCTCGTTATCTTTATCAGTAAGAGTTCATACAACATTTTATTTATTCTCGTTGTATTTAAAACTGAGAATTCTATCTCCGTATTATGAATTGAAGACGTATCATCGCCAGAAAGATTTGGAGATATACAAGATTGTGTGGAAATTCACATTGAATATAGAATGAAGATTACTAGTAATACTTGAAAATGGTTTAAAAACAGAAATCGCAGTGGAATTACTCCTAACACCATGTATATTATATCGTACTGTTCATCTCGGAACAAAAACTTACGTTAACCATGGCATTCGTCGCGATTCTGAACAAAGTAGCTCTTTCGCACACTTCTTTGTTTTTGCCTTGCAACACTTCGGTATCAGCGTTGGTTTCCATCTCGCTCAAAGGTTTCGACAAATTTTTCCAGTGTTTCCCCAACACATCGCCGCAAGTCTGCAGATCGTTCAGTTGCGATTCCAATTTTCTGACGATGCCCGACCAGTCTTCCAGTCCGCCAGAATCATCAGTTTCTTCGTCATCCTCTTCATTTTCAATAAATCTTCTGAAAAGAAATTGAGTATTATTAACACTGAAGAGGATTTGTCGCTTCAAAAACTCGTCATTGAGATATCCAGAAAGGTAGAAGATTATTGTAAGAAAATATTTATATTTCCTTCAGAAATTTTCCTTATAACTGTTGGCGCTTCAGAGAAAAGAGGAGTAGGGAAATTCAGTCTCAATTAGTTGTACTCAGTGTTTAGAAATTTGACATGGAAGATTATGATGGCCTGCACTACTCTAAAAAGATTTGAAAGTATCAATTAATTCATTCTGGTGTTGCATAATACTTGTACTAGAATTTGAATACTTCATTGAAAACCATAAGAGTTATTTATGTAATAAGGATCAATAATGACGATCATTATGGTAGTAGCCATGATGATAACACGGTCTGCATCTGCATCATAATGATCGTTTATGAACCAAATCACATACAATACTTATCTGCTGGCATCAATAACATAATTTTCAAATTATAAATTTAGTATTTTTGAAACTACAGATACATTTGAATTATTCAGTATGGAAAATAGTGAGCGAGATGTGCCTTATTACCATTTCGTTGACAATACAACAGCAGATACTTTATTCACTGTCAAACACACACTTCCAGAAACTTTACATTTGAATTTCGTTATACACACATCGCCAAAATTCTTGGATCCCCTTATGTTTATCGAAATGATACACTGTTATCAGTCATGAAGTTTATTACAAAGTACATATAATTTCGTGATGTAACCAATGCCAATTGGCTGAATTTGATTTTAACTGACCAAGAAAATATGGTGCATAATAAAATGAAATCTAGAAAAAAACCACTTCAGAGCGAAACCAAAAATGCATTGATCTTCGGTGTGTCCTTCCCTGTTCTGTAGTAAAGTGTTAACACGCCTGAGCTTGAAAAAGCAATAGCAAAATAACGGAAATGGCGAATAACGGTGACGTTATTTTCAACGGAAGTGATACAGCATAGGGCTGATTGTCATCCATGAAAATGAAAGTGGATCCAATATAATTACGGAGAGGATAAATTAATAATGGATTCAATACTGTTTCGAATATATATATCTCCTGTCATAGTGTCTGGAATGGGAATAAGCTGCATACGACGACCATGCATTATGCCTCCCCCCAAACATTACTGGAAATTAATCGACCAAACGTTCTTCTTGAATGAGTTCGGACAGCTGAGACTGTTATGGTTCGATTCCGACGTAGATATCCCCAGAATTGATTTTTCCAATCTTTTTTTTCGCCAAACCTATTGAATGACGCAGGTATGAAATACCCAATAACACACTATGTGTCATAAAACACATTCTCAAAATACTTATCTTATCAACGATCGAATGTAGCTTCAATTTCTACAAATTTTATTGAGATTGTTATTATTGTTTTTTTTTTAATAGAGGTTACTCCATAAATTTGGTAATTTACTAATGTAATTAGTTAATATAGAATAAATAGAATATTAGCCACTTCGATTTGCATTTTAATACTTTAGACTTTGTTTTGACTAAATGTCGAATTATTTCATATGCCTATTAACGATAATAACCGTATGGGAGAAAATCCATTGATTGAACTGTATTCAAATCAACGCGTGAAAGATATTGGGAAATCACACCAGAGAAACCCATAACACCTGGGGTGCTATTTTCAAATCGTTCGGTTTCAATTTGTATGTGAATACTGAATAAGGGAGACAAATGTACATAATTCGTGTGTACTGGTATGAAACAGTTTATCGAATTCCCTTACAAAACGATTTGAAAATTGCACCCCAGCAATCAGCATCAACAACGCATTCAATAACATTTAGTGGCGTTTACCGATTCTGAAAGAATGTTCGGGTTGTAAGTATACAAGTTTTACAGTACTCACCTATATTGAAATGTCAAGGTTAAAATCTTAATTAGTAAATTGTTCATTTGTCAAACGAAATATAAAACTCGTTCGCTGGTTTTACCGTTTTTTACTTTTAATCCCTTACACGCGGGATTGAAAGCAAACTTGCAACTTACAACCCGCAGTTACTTTTAATCCCCTGGGACTAAGAGGGCGATTTCAGTCGCCTCAACTTGAAAATGACATGCTGATTTTGATCGCGTGAGTGCAGGAAAAATCTCGGGAGAGTGATAACCACAAAAAACTCACCTCCCACAAAAACAAACATTGAGGGCGACAGAAAACAATTTTGAAAACTTTTCCATCGCGGCAGCGACGAGTTGAACATTTCATTGTAGTAATAAACGGTGTATGCTCGCTTATCTTACCTCGATCAATGAAGATAGGAAACATTTCAAATAAATTGTACATTTTCGGGATCGACTTGGCTTAACGGAAACAACCGAGCGTTGAATATCGTTTTCTTATAACGATTAACTACTATCGAAGGTTCATATCTATACTAATTCGTTCCGTGTTGTATTAGCGAGAAAAAAGGTTGTGTCGTTGAAGCTAATAAGATGTTGAATGTGGCGGCTGTGGTTTGTGCATCCGACTCATGTGCCGAGGGTCCATGGATTGATTTCTGGCCGAAGCAAGAATTTTTTTTTTTTTAATTTTGGTAGAAGGTATATAAAATTTGAGACTAGGAAGAGTCATACACCATTCACTGCTAGGTTAATAATAAACCTGCATTTTGTTAGTTCTATGGCGTCTCACTTCTTTCAACAGACAACACAACTTGTATATTGCCAAGACTCCACCAATACAATAAACAACAAAACCTGCATATTGTTAATTATATGGTGTCTCACTTCTCTCAACGGACAATACAACTTACATATTGTCCAGACTTCACCAATCCAACCAACAATAAAACCTGCATTTTGTTAATTCTATGGCGTCTCATTTCAGATAATAAGCACTTTAGTTCACTACTAAAATACGAGGATGTGTTGATATCTAGTTAACCTAGACCGCAGTTCCCTGCATAAACAAAATATTGCGTTACCATAGCAACGAAAAATAACTTATTAGAAGTGTCAGTGTAAAGTTTGACGTCAAAAAAGTAAACCAGAGTTACGCAATAAATTAAAAGAAAAAATATGTCCACCGAAATTGTGAAAATCGAAAAATTGGAGTATCGAGCCATCATCAAGTACCTGTATTTAAAAGGGTTCAGAGGTAAGCAGATTTACGAAGATATGCTTAATACCCTTGGTAATCAATGTCCTACGTATGCGACCGTGAAAAATTGGACTGCAAGCTTCAAAAGAGGTAAATATCGATGCAGTTCATGACATGATTTTAACAGACTGTCGAATTGGGCTAAAACGGATATCTGAAGCACTGAATATTTCATACGAATGCGTTCATCATATAGTTCACGTCAATTTGGACATGAGAAAAATTGCTGCAAAATGGATTCCCAAATGTTTGAATGTTGACCAAAAGCGTGCAAGGGTAGTAGCATCGCGTTCGATCTGTGCTCGATTTGAAAACGATGTAGACTTCTTAAACCGAATTGTTACTATGGATGAGACTTGGGTACATTTCTACGATCCAGAAACAAAGCAACAATCGATAGAATGGCTACACTCCAGTTCTCGAAGACCTAAGAAGTTTCGTGTCCAAACATCTGCTGGAAAAGTTCTTGCTTCAGTTTTTTTGGATTGCCATGGAGTAATCATGATTGATTTTTTGGATAAGGGTAGAACAATAACTGGAGATTACTATTCGACATTACTGACCCCTCTACGGGAAAACATTAAAGAGAAAAGACGCGGAAAGCTATCCAAAGGTGTTTTGTTTTTGCAGGACAACGCCCCTGCGCACAAATCTCATGTTGCCATGCAAAAAATTCGTGATTTAGGGTTTGAATTACTAGAACACCCCCCTTATTCACCAGATTTGGCTCCGTCCGACTATCATCTGTTTCCTCCACTGAAAAAAAGTTTAAAAGGTCGTAAATTTTTTCCAACGAGGAGGTAATAAAGCTGTGGAGGTCTGGTTTGCAGAGCAAGAAGAAACATTTTTTTTGAAAGGTCTAGAGACGTTGCAGGTTCGCAGTAATAAATGTATCCAATTAAGAGGAGAATATGTAGAGTAATAAAATATTTTGACATTGATATTTTGTTTGGTTCTATAGTAGGCTAAGAATTTTTTAATATATCCTCGTAATATTCACATGCTGTTTACCAGAAAATATCTGTTCTGGGTATGAATTCCTCAAAATTTTCTACTGCAATATCACCTTCATAAAGTGCCGAGTACCAGTGTTGGTAAGAATTACTATAGTCTAACGGCAGATGGATCCAGTAAGAAATTACGTGAAGAATACAAATACCCTTTTACCATATAGTAAATACTAAGAGGTGATAGGTACAGAGTTGAGGAGAAATGAGGTTCAGAACTACGTTTGAACCAAACTCGTTATAACCCATTACTTCCCACGGGGTCCTTAGCGACCCATGACCTTTCATGACAGCTGAAATATTAGAAGAAATTATGAGACTAGATGAAAAAAGTGTATATTCATTATTCGCTAACTGCGAATAGTTTCAACATCACTCACCCATCTGCTAGATTCATTTACTTCAGGACGAAAATACGGAAAATATTATACCTGCAACTTGTGATGTATGATATCCTTACCAGTTCCTCCAAAATGGTCGGAGGAAATTCGTTTGCCATTTTTTTTCATACAAACTGAATGACTCACAAAAACAAAACGAAAAACACTGTACTTGGCTTTCGCTTACGTCTCCGATCTGCACTATGGGCGTCTGCACAATACACTTGTAATTTGACAAAAAAATAAGACACAAAAAAAATGTTTGCACGATTTGGTTCTTGATCCCACTTCTGATGTTAGGTACGTTGGGTTAAATAGGCACTTTCAAATGAAGTTCAAATAATGCACTGCTGTCCCACAAACTGATTTATTTTAAGAACCACCCCCGACAATGTTACTCGTTTGAAATATTCTTACTAACTAACTTATCATTTTATCAGTTCCTATTGGATTAGTTCCGCTATTGCTCATCTATACCTCTTTCGTAACCACCCTTTACTCACACATTCCAGAGAGTATGAATAATGACCAATAAACAGGGTGAAAATATACTCTTAATACAACTCATAATCTAGGTATATAATGCACTAGGTATCATCAACACTTTCACAACACATTATTTCATAATCGACCATCGACCCAGCTAGTTTAGCCGAAAGTATGCTTGTAGGCTTTGTTACCAACTCCATGAGCCACTTCAAGAGCAACATTGTTAATTTTAATAAGCCACTTCAAGAGCAGCATTGTTAATTTTAACCTAACAGTAAAAAGACCTCTGTTGGATTTTTCAGAAACTCCGAAAAACGATGTCGCTGTTATTTAGAACAGTTCAGAACACTAGGTGACTCGTCTAGATGTTTCTGGGATGGCTCTTGCGTTTACTCTTCGATGTGATTAGAGCATTCTGTGCTTTGTTAACGAGCCAATCATAATGGTGTATTGTAAGGGTCTGGCTCCAGCACGTTACAAGTTATTTAAAATCGATTCTAGTACTATCATTATAAGAAAAATGTTTACCCCAGTCAGGAATCGATCACGGACTGGCCGATGCAGGGGTGGATCGAGAACGATACTAAGGGGGGGGCAATTAGCTGGAGTTGAGGTTTGAAGTGACTGAACAAGAGGTGGAGGTAGGACCCGTAGAAGGGAGACGTGTCAATATTGCTCTCAAAGGGGTGAGGCAAATGATCCCATTGCCCCCCTCTTGGATCCGCCAGTGGGCCCATGAGACGAATGCACTAACCTCGGCCCCATGCCGCCACATCATCATTTTCCATTATCATTATATACCTATACGTGTTTGAGAATAGCACCTGCGATTTTACGCTTGCATACATCGCATGAATTCATTTGTTTCATTATCAGAACGATAAAACCTGTAAGTATATTAATTCATTGTACATACGTGTCCACAGTCTTTGACGTTTCTCAGAAACCCGTAAAAAAATACTAGAAAATGTTGTTTCAGTGCGATATGTATTATGGATTAAACGATTATGTATTAAAGAATAACCATGGAAATAATTCAAATTGGTTAAGGTTGAAACAAAATTTGGCGTTTTCAACATCAAGTTTTACAATTTTGAATTTCCTTTCAACGCCAAACTGGCATTGGCATTATTTATTATTCTGTTCACGCCCCACAAACAATCTTATTTTTCAGTTCTGTTTTGCATCCTGTTTTATTTCTTAAACTCATACCTTCATTCACAATACTGTGGTAAAACTGCACTGAACTAATTTTTATAATTTATTTACACACTTCTTAAACACTAATTTATACCACAGTTAGTATTTTTATTTATCTATACTGTCACTCTCTATCCGCAAACTTTGGAACTATTTGTAACTCTCTGTGGATATCTCTCTGACTATCCCGCCATCTAATACCCAGTGGCTTATATACTCCTATTTACAATTCTCGACCATTCGAGCCTTTCGGGCGACTTCTTAGATGTCCCCAGAATCTTCGTTAGAAGGTTCGCGATTCTTCCACGTGATGTATGTGTTTGTCAGCGGAGAACAATGTTTACATTTCGAGTTAATTGGATGATCAGGGCCGGTCTCGAGGCCGGTCTCGAAATCGTTACAATACTTAAAAATCATATTACATAAAACTTTCACTGTGTCTAGTTTAGGACTCTACTTATTACAGTATACCTATTCTAAAGCAAAGTATGCTACTCCGCTTAACAGTCTTCATTCCTGAGAAAGAAGGGAGGCAGAAACGATTTTTTTGTTTTCAATTGATGGGGGGATGTATGAGTGTATGAAGATAAAAATAATAAAAAAATATTCAAGTATTAAATGAATAAACAGTATATTTCCACTAATTTTTGTTCATTTCCACTATCAAAACGAACGAATATTTTTGTGTGACTTTATTTCAGTATTGAAGTCTATATAGTTTGAAGCTTTAATTTTGGTGTAAATAATTTTGAAAGAGTGTGTCGTTTTCGGCGAAAACACATTCTTGTAAAATTAATTACACTAAAATTGAAGGTTCGAGAAAAAAGTAGGATATGTTTAACTAAGTAAATGATAGATTTCAATTCTGAGATAAAACCATACAAAAAATATTCTTTCGTTTTGATGTTGGAAATGAACAAAAATGACCAAAAAATGAGGAGAAATATACTGTTCATTCATTTAATACTTGAAGAATATTTTTTTATTATTTTTATCTTCATGGCCATTCGACACCTGTCGATAAATTCAATTACTACTACTATTATTATTCTCACTGAAAGGACATTGCGCAAAAACGAAAACTTTTTCCTCAGTGTCAAAAAGGAAATCGTCAGAATATGTAAAGATGTTGGAAATTATGTTAACGAAATACGTCACGAACAGAAATAACGCTCCAAGTTTTTTTGAGCCATATATTCCCACGATACCTATGTCTCGCATGAAAACCAGACGTTACGTCTGTAAAATATTACCAAACAGCTATTTTATGTATTCTGACTGGAAGATCTCTGCATAAACCTAGGCAAACCTAGGCATAAGATAGAACAAAATTGGAATGTATAAGCAGGGAAATACGCGGGCGGTTCCACCGGTTTCATCCGTAGTTTTGATTGGTCCTTTATGGAGATTCGATACAAATGTACTGTATTCTCCATGTACGTAAATCGCTGAAAGACAGCCCAGGAGGAAAGTTCCTTGCAACATGGCTTTGACAATCGTAAAACTGAATACTGAAAAGTGTTGTGATTTTTTGGATTTGGTAGGAAAACACTTAAATGAACTTTCAAAAGAAGGGAAGGATGCTTATTTTCGATCTCAAAATTATACAAGGTAAAACTTGGTATAAACTCAGTATTTTCCAAAAAATATATTTTTTTTCAATTTCACTTCGTCCGCTATAAATAAGAGTAGATTCATTTACAGCCAATTTTAGACTAATGATCTAAAATGGTACGTTACAAAAGACCCCACGTCATTGCATGGTAATTGTAACGGTCTAGCGAGAGATATATGGGCGTTTCTAGGCGTTCTAGAACCCACGGGAGTTCCCCGTGTTTCTAATAACCTATATAAGGAGAGGGATTTGAGCAGACGGAGAAGTACGAACCAACGAATCAATTTGTAGAAGTTACACAAGTTGAAAGTGAGAGTTATAAATTAGAATCCAGTGAAGTACGCAGACTACTTCAGTAGTTTCTACGAGTTGTAGAATTATCGGAATTCATTGTTGACTGTTAAGATGTGACCAAACTACCGCAAACTAGAAAAAAAAAATCAGAAAAAAAAAATTCTTCAGGAAATTAAGTATGGTCACATCGACACTAATTCATGAGAATTGAGAATGAAAATCCTCCAACGAATAAAATATTATTTGCACTCAAATTAGTTCGTCAAAAGTTTCAGTTCGTTTAGTACATGTGCGTTTCAGAAAAAATTAGCAAGCCAACATTTTTTGTCAGACTCAATATCTTGTCTCAAACAAGTTGGACTTCAAGACTCACCTTGAAAACCTGTTCACTTTGAAATAATGTATGTAATGGAGATACGGAGTTTGAAGGTGTAATTCAGAGTCACCTTCGCCATTTTTTTAATTTTTCCAACATTCAAAAATATTCAAGAAGGATGAAAAATAATAATATAATAATAACAAATTAGCATTTTGCGATTACGCCATACGGAAAATTATATCTTCACTCGATGCTTCCTCGGTACATACTTTCATTTAGGCACTTGGACCAATGAATTTTAGGGCAAGTATTGATGAGCCTGACTGATATCAAATACTCAATTCATTCATCTGAAGAAAATATGAAGGAAAATATAAACATACCACCATAACTACGCCACTGTTTTAAACCCCAAGGGTTGCTGAGGCGTTACAGCCAACGGGAGTAGCGACCCGTGGGCCATAGCTTACCGTACACCGACCTCAAAAACACACAAGTTCTCACGACACTTAACACATACCCACTCACCCATTACAGAGGTATGCGAAAACTTGAATCTGCCTTCAGTGGGAGCTGAGGAGGGGCCTTGGATTGAGTGCTGCGGGACTGGTAGCCCTACCAGGGTTTTCACGAGAAGGAAGATCGAAGGAACTCGCTGCGGGAAATGGAAAATTTGGTCTTCGGTTGGAACGGGTGCTGCGGGGCTGGTAGCCGGTGAATGAATCGCCCGAAGCCGCCGCACCACCTGATCGAGAACCAGCCCTATCAGGACTTTACCGAGGAGGCGGATGGACGGAACTCGTAGTGAGAACTGGAAAACTAATCGCCAATGTAAGCCGAGGAGGGGCCTCGGATCGGATACTGCGGGTCTGGTAGCCGGTGGCCGTGGCCGCCGGACCGCCCGATCGAGAACCAGCCCTAACAGGGTTTGAGGAGGCGGTATTAAAGAACTCACTCCCTTGTCAAGCACCTACACACTACATACCCAGACGTTGAGGATAGTAGGTGGAAACATATGCAGGCAGAACACCATGCATGAGGAGAGCAAGGGATGGCAAAAAAGGCCCATGGTGGCCAACTTGCTTTGCTGCAATAACAGCCTCCCCATACTACTACTACTACGACCGAGTAACATCAAATTATCACATTGGTAAACCTAAATTAGTGTACTAAGTTTAATTTTTTTTATCAGTTTGAAAAAAACAAAATTAATTATAATTTTTTTCGGACTTTCTCATAGGAGATGCATTTTAGGATAAACATTGATAAAAACCTCCCACCTCAAAATGGGGCAAAGAATCTGTGTAAGAAGTTTTCGGGTCTTACTCTGACTCACCCTGTTGGAGTGAGGTAAAATATTGGAATTGGGAATTGGAAGACACTCTTTCAGATGAAATCAGAAAAAAAGCATGGAACAAGCCAATTCTTGGTAACTGATCGAGAAACTACCTCATTTTGATACAGGTAGAAAATTCCAAGTTATTATAGAACCTACTAGCACACTTAGTACATGTTAATTAGTGGATTTTCATAATCTGTAGTTTTCAAATAATATATTACTGATAACTTTTCGATTTCTTACATAACTTTGAAATGAGTAATTATGTGTACTATATCTACAACTACTATCTGATCTGTTTCCGTTGACCGGAAAGGGTTTAGATATCACTAGTCATTCATAAACAATACGATTTTATAAATCGTACAGAATTGGTCCATAACGGAAGTGACTGGAAGGAACGTCGAGCTTCAGTCATTTCACTTCCAGTACATAGACTATAGGCGTCACGTTACGAAAAAAAATTCTTGAGTTAGAAGCAGTAGCATTCATTTTATTCGCCGTGATTTTACAATAATTTGAAATAGTTCAATAAGAATCAATACAATCCAAAACGACTGATTACTTTTCATAATAACAGATACAGAAAGCATTTGTGGCTGGCTCCCAGATTCTAGGGAGAACGCTGCACAGATATCTGTCAGATTAAATTCAACGTCCGTCGTGGTATTAGCCAGAGAATCAGTTGTTTTCTGTCAGATATCTGCCTAAATTAAGGAGAGCATAAGGGGTACTGAAGTACTGTCTCTCTCCTGAAGCCATCAGACTTTGTCTGATATTTTCAAACAGTTACCTATATTGTCACAAATAAATTACTTCACTCATACTCATAGTTTTTAACAAATCTCGTTAGTCTAGTTTCCATATACAGGTGTAAGTAGTAAACGCTGATTAATCGCTGCACTTTTAGTACAGTTCTCAAGTTTTTGAATGCATAACTGGCTGAATTCAACTAAGCAACAATCACTTGTTCGCAATTTTCTTGAAATATAAGGCTCTTATCTAAATGACGTAAAACCCTTGTGCATCATAATTGAAGCAATTCAGTATCTGAATAAGTATACAGAGTTAGTCAAACGTATGGACCCGCCAATTTTTCTCAGTTATTATGAGAGTTCTTGTAAAAGAGTTTCTAAAAAAGTTAAACGGAATTTTATATCTGCATCAAGTATCAAAAACTGAAATCAAACTATTGATGGTAGAAATATTTGATGTGGAGAGAAAAAACATGTTACATTCGTTTCTAAACAAAATTAGTGTATTAAATGCTCGAAATGCAGAACATTTGTGTCTTGATAATAAGCTAATCTATGAGTAATGTCATGAACACTATCAAACAATTCGTTCCATTCAAACGTGAACCTCGTATCTACATTTAAAACATGAAACACAAACTCGTAAGTAACAACAGGGTTTGTATGTTGGCAATGATGGACTTCAAGTGAGCAACATATACAGTGTTGGCTTTAACCCACTCTCTTAATGTTATTCTATTTGGAACATTTTGTATGTTGTTCGTTGAATGAAGAATTATTTTTTTCAACTATTCACTGTGAAATGTGTAGCTGTGGAATTGCTCTGGAGGAATTTCCGACCTCACTCGCCTAATGCGACATGAACCCTCAGAAAAAAGTCGAGTGGTGTGAAATCTAGACTTTCAATTCTACCACATCGTCCTATCTATCCGTTCTCAAATGTCTCACCTAGACAATTCCTTACTTGGACATCAAAATTGTTGGAACCATATGTTCCTGTGGAGATTACCGCTTTCGCCGGGACGAAGAGGTACTAATGATGGAATAACATCATTAACAACGGACCCCACTTAGTGTACCATAGATGAAAAATGGTATTCTATCAACTTACCAATAATACCTGCCCAAACATCTACCTTTTGGGGATTTTGTGTGCGTGCCGTTTGGGTCCAGTATGTATTTTTTGAATGACCAATACCTACTATTCTGCAGAACGCAGGCTCATCAGCAAAATTTTCCTAGTAAAATTTTCCAATAAAACGATAACTAGTATGATTCTTCAAAAAATAAGTATCTGCGAAAGTCATAAATACGTACGCAACTGTCTGGTTCAAACTGTCATATCGTCATATCGCTCAGCATACCTATATCTGATTGAGAAAAATTTCGAACAAATCAAGCAATAGGTAAACAAATCAAAGACGTACAGAATAAAATACGAAACACACTATATCTATTGAAAGAGTTAAAATTATGTTAGTACTACTAGAATGAGAAAAAACAAGCTTTCTAAAGATACCAAACGTGACATATGGTTCCATATGAAAAAATGACGTCGCTTGTCCACTAATAGCATATCAAAAAAATATTTGAATTCACAAAAAGATGCAGAGTGAAATACCGTTTAATTTTTACTAGCCGAAAAAAATAGGCGGGTCCATATATTTGGCTAACTCTGTATAATAAATGTCAAGTTACATCCGAAGTTTACAATTAAGGAATCGTAGTGGTTTTGTATAACCTGAATTGAAGTAAAGATAATTTTCATGGATAATGGACGATAATGCTTGACGGAGGACCATTGAATTACTAAAGAAAAAATTACATAATCCCATCTTCCGCAAACACCCTAGAAAAGGTATTCACGTCGGCAAATATCAGAAAACAGAAAACAACTACTGCATCCTACGACCATTCACTTATATCTGTTTGAAATCAATTGCTTCTGGCTTCATATCGAAGTGGACACTATAGTTGGACTGCTTCTTCTAGAACCCAGAGATGGTGGTGAATATATACTTCAGTATCTATTTTAGAGATTCTTAACAGAAGCTGAATGGATATTCCGATTTAGATGGATTAAACCAGCCTTGGCTGATGGTTGGCAAGAACCATGAAACCGTTAGTGCTTGTTTCCCTATTTGAATCGAAAAATCATTTCAACTATGATATTATTGAAGGGCATTGCAAACTGGTTCTTGTAGAAGGCTTTGCCAAGTATCAAACAGATAGAATGTTTTCTCTTGAATATTTGCCAACGAGAATATCTATTGTAAAGAGTTTTTGCGGGAGATCATATAAATTTTCAGTGGTAAAAAGAATTTTGATTGAACCACGAATAAACACCATTGATCAAATGAGAGCATTTCTGTTACAGACTATTTTTATTCTATCATAAATTTTTACGGTGGTGTCATTTGCAAAAACTACGAAGGGTCCTTATTTTGTTGTAAAATTATATTTTATTGACGAACAAAATGAACAATACTGAACCTATAACAGAGCCTTGCGACACACCAACACTCATACTCAGACTATTATATAGAACAAAACAGAATTCGTATTGAATGCTTATTTACTGTTCACCAATTTTTTGCGACACCTTCTATGCCATATTGCTTCAATTTTGTTAACAAATTATCATCATTCATACGAAGTGATGATGTCGAATGACCTGCTGCGGTCACAAAAGACCCCCAACAGGATATTCTCCCTCTTCCATATATTACACTAAAGTATTTAAAAAAGAGTTATTTTCTGTGAATATTGCATGACACACCTAAATAAAGAATGTTTGAATTTGTACTCACATAGCTTTAGCCTTCGCTAGTTCCAGAGCTGTGACCCATGATTGTCTCTCCACTTCGGAGGCGGCTTTGATGTGAAAGGTTTGCGTTCCTCCATTGGAGATAACGAAAGTACATGCGTCCACTGTATATATCAAAGCACCGTGTAGTGATATACTGCCCCGGCATGTATGAGCCATCTCGGCTTGATTTCTGTAAAATGAAAAAATCTATAACTAACCATCCATCGTTAGACAATAACTAAGGAAAAAAGTAGTACAGAACGTAATTCATAAACACAAAAACATTGCCAAATAATCCACAACATAAAAACGACCAAAAAAATGCTGCACCAGTTCTGTTGTCTTGAACTAATCATGGAATCGTTGTTCCCACTCTACTGTTTTTATTATTTATCATTATTGCCTACCTGGTACTAGAATAATAACTAATTTGATTCTTGGAAATCTTTGAAATTAATGATAATACCATTGCAATATTTCTTCTTTCTATTATTCATTAGTCAACCAAGTTACTAAATGCGGATAGAAACAAAAATTAACTTAAAGAAGACATAGTCAATAGCCATGATAGGAGGAATATTGACAGCTTTTCCGTTTATCATTCTGTATTCAGTATCATTTTTACGTATTGTAAAATCTGATGCTTGCGTCGTTGGTATATTTTGGGCATTCCTGATGGGTACCAGGTCCATCCTGTACCAATCAAGATGGCTTGAATATGATGAAAGAAATATCACGTCAGGTTTAAAGAAACGTTCTAAAAGTATTTTCATTCACGGCCTTACGCAACTAAAGATTTTATTTGAACTTTTTGTTGAACAAGTCAATATCTGTCAAAAGCACAATGGAAATGCATTAACATTGCAAAAAAAAGTAAAATTCTGAAATTTCGAAACATTTGAACACAATTTCTATCTATCCGCGGCCCTAAGCAAGAGTGGATTTTTTAAAAACTTTTTGTTGAGAACAAATAAACGTCTGTCAAGAAGACAAAAGTATAGCAGATAAGGTAGAAAGGCAATAACATTGCAAAACAATGTGAAAACCTGAAATTGCGCATCGTTCGAACATGATTTTCATTTACGGCCTTTTATTCATTTTGTGTAAATTCATGTTGAATTACTGGATAAATAAAGCTACAACTTTTGTCTAATGTCCAATAAGTCTTGGTTCATTCGTCACGTCCAGTTTCGGCTCTCACACCATATCAAGAAACTCATCAAAACAAGTTAAATATTACTTTCACTCATACGAAATACTTTTACTTTGAAGCATCTGCTTTAAAGTCTTCGAGTAGAATTCTTATTCCCATTACTACAAGAAACTGCTATCTATTCTGCCAGGGAGGTTGCTTGTTTCATTCACATGGCCCAGTATTTAGATTATCGATAATTTCAATTTCAATCTGTTTCATGAATCTGCGAAACAACTTAGAACATCTCGAGATAATGGATAATTTCCAGTTCAAATATTTTCTCTACAAGCGTGTTTAAATCACCCTATACCCGCACTGATACTATTTTATTCATAATTAGCAATGATATTCTGGAATTTTTTAATAACGGAAATAATGCATGTTAAATCACTAATCATGCCGATGACACCAATCTGTTGGTTTCAATCTACCCAAATTAATTGTAAAACATATCTACACTTTGATGAAGAGACCTCACTGATTTACAAAAAAAATTATCTAATCTTAAATGTAGACAAAACTAACACCAAAACATCACAACAAAGAATTGAAACTCCAAAAATAACTGAATTAGCTACCAAATGAAAAAATTGACGTATGAAACTCAACCAAACTTTTGGGTAATCATAATATAAATGCACATCTGCATTGGTATGTACATTTTGTATAGGGAAGAAATTGAACCAAATATGTTACACCATCAGAATTATAAGTAGCTCAACGGAATTCCAATGAAAATCATGTATTTTTCAAAATTTTAATCGTCAGCTTTGGAATAATTTTTTTGGGGAGGCATAGTAATATATCAGACATTTTTTGCATCCAAAATACAGTTATGAGAATAATATTCGAACTTAAGGAAAGTCAATCATGTTGAGATTTGTTCAAATCGAAAAGCATCATGCCAATATATGCAAATATGTTAATTTTTTTTTCAAAAATGTAAACCACTTGTATCCTACTCGTATCACAAACGTTATTTATCCAATATATAGACTGACACTTAATGAGAAACAGCTATTACATTCATTATCAGTTTTTTAATAATTTACCCGACATATGAAATTTTCAACAAATTTACAAAAACTTCCTCATTAGTTACGATCCCTATTATATTCATGAATATTTTAATGGGTGAATTATTTATCTTGTATTACGAATTCTTGACGTTGTTTCGTTTTATGTTTTGTCTAATTTTTCTGTAATTGGTGTAAAACATTATCTGTATATGATTGATAAATATTATTATAGGTAAGAATATTTTGCTCTCTGTTAGTGAGCTTAAAGGCGTTCATCCTCAACCAGTATTTAATAATCCTTTCATTCTATATAGGAATTCATCTAAATCAATTTTGTTCGATCGGAATATGCATATTCGATATTCGTGAAAATAATAATATATTTGTGGACCCTATTATTGAACCGAGTGCTGAAAATTACTCTGAGTTTGGCATCACTCGATAAGGTGATGATAATACTGTTGTTTCGTAATTCGGAAGGGGGAAAATTGGTGGTTGCTTATTACTAACACATGAAAAGGTTGATGTAGTTTGTATTTCCGGTTGATTGAGTTTGTTTCGTGCTCTGCATTCTGGGAATCGTATAGTAAAAACCATTTTTTTTGGATATTAGCCATTTCGAGTTCGTTATTATTCACGTAGTTTCCTGAGTACGGCCCTGTGGAGCGGCGCTACTGGTGTAAGACTATCGCTCGACCTTTCCGGTTGTCTCGGTAGTAGCGAAGGTTTTGTTTTGTTGTAAAAGAAAAACATACGATTTTTTACGGCTGTTGATTTTTGTACTTTGACACGAATCACTTCATTATCTTTTTATGTAATATCAAAGTCAGCTCAGACTGAATAGAAATTAATTTAACAGCTATTCACATGATACTCTCATTGGCATAATATTTGACAATACGATATTAATAGAATAAACATAAAAAGCTTCATCGAATTCAGCCCTCAGACCGTAGAATATGCACATCCTCAACACTTGGCTACATCATATCGATGACCAACGAACCCAAAACAGATATTCTATCTTCAGTTGCATATACGCATAATTTTCAAAAACAGAGGAAATATATTTTAGTTTTTTTTTCATATATCTACAGGGGTTGTGAATCACTATTTCGATTTCTCATATTTTTTGCCAAAAGGATTGTTTAAGACTATCTTCCAAAATTATTCTCATTCATACAAGGTGCATCATTGAAGCGTGGCTAACCAAAGTTAATCTTTTTATATTTTCATATATTTCGATCCGCTGAGCGATTTTTTAGAATTTAAATTTCGTTTCGGCGTTGTCGATATATCGAAAAAAAAATTTATAACTTCTTTCGTGGAGAGTAATTTCCAGAATGAATCGAGAGTGTGTATTGGTGAAAATGGCAAGCACGTTGAACATTCTTTCCCTTCTGACTTGAATGAATATGATGTTTTGTAATCATTGGGTTAATTAGATATTTTGTATATTTCAAATGTAATATTAAAGACGAACATTGTCAATATTTTCCGTGGAAAGATCCCCATCTTAAGGATGTAGAAGAATATCTTGAAAATAAAAAGTGTGGAGTAATAAAAAAGGAGTTGATATGGATGAAAATATAAGTACAGAGTGTTCCATTTGTAAAAAACAAAATATCGATGTTCGAAAATGGCCAAGTTTGTGTTGTACCGAACATCCTGTATAATTCATACAATATTCACCGTATTCGCAATGATCGTCATCATATCAACTAACGATTCCCGAATTATCTTCATTAAATATCTCGGAATGTGAAATGGGTTATTTTTCACGAAGTCTACAAAATTGATTCTTTTTAGATAACTCTGCAACGACGAAACGGAATTCCAAATCGAAAAAATTGTTGAGTAGCCAATGATGTATGAATAATATAATTTTGGAGGATAGTCTTAAATGGCCCGTTTGGTGAAAAATAAATTAGAAATCGAAACAGAGATTCAAAACGGAGCAATTGACCACGGGAATCTTGTTGATTCACCCTGTATATTTTTTATTATATTTCATGTTTGTGAAAATATGTAAGTATTAAAATGTAAAATAAACTTATTTGTATTCAGAGGGCTTTGTACTGTGTATGATATAATTTTTTTATTGCTCCATCGATTTATTTCTTCCCACTTTTTTTACTAATCTTGAACTCGAATGTTATGCAAGTAGCTATGGCCGCCATGTGTAACATTGATCCCATGTGCCATGTGACCACAAGGTGATTTGACTGAAACCACTAACGTGTTTGGCTCCTGCTGTTGACTCTTCTTGTTTGTTTTATGCTTGCAAACAAGTTTTGTAGATCCTTACACTTGCCCACACCGTACTGATGTCAAGCAACGAGCTCAAAACACATGTCTTCCTGAGATTACATATCTTCCTGAAGGATTAAGCTTATACATTTTTTTTTGGCTATTTCCATATAGTAGAAGGAAGGCATTTGTCAAAGTGCAACAGAGAATAATTTCATTGGCAAAAAAAAAACACAACAAACAGTAGACGTATAAAAGCCCCTTTTACGCTGCTTCTTCTCATAGCTTTACTTACACATTGAATAATAATAATAACATTTATTTCTCAAGAAACATACAATTATTAATTAATTTCGAACAGTATCAATGTACGAAAATTCCGAATGGAGTTGGAGGAGTTGTCGAAAGGGAGTCGATTTGTGCGTATTTCAGTAGTTCCAGAGCCCAGAAAAACATCCCTTCAACGCAACACCAGAAACAGAATGCTCATGCAGACATCAACATTTTTGTGATTACCAACGGTTGGAAGATTAATAACAATCACAATATATCGTTCTTTCCACAAAAAAAAATTACTGCTCAATATTTTTTGTTGGAAATGTCTGCAGGTCATCGCCCGTCTCGCTCGCACACTTTTAAGCACAAAAAACCAACACCCAACTGAAACACAAACCAAAACACAACCAATAATGTTGTGCAGGGCCTTATTAGTTCACTTACCCCTGTCGGAATCTCCTACGTCTTCGTATTGTCAAAGAAGGGACACCTCCATTGTTTTCGGCCCTGCACAACAATATAAAGATTTTTAAGGTGGATATGCGTTAATGACTCGGTCAATGATGATGATACTATCACAAAACTAGCTCTATATACTGATAATCGGGACGGTTGAAATGAACATGCTAAAAACATAAGGAACCCCTACAAGGGTTGTCTCGGCAACTCTACATGGCAATTATCGACGAGATTTATCGATCGATATCTATGTCAACAACTGGAATTTCGAGATGATCCTTGGTATTTTGAGTCATCGTGATAATCCGGATTCAAAGATTGTATGATTACTTTGTGAACAGTGTTCTATGTCTGAAAGCCCTCAACCACACATTAATTAACGATGATTTGTAAAAAAAAATTATAAAGAACAAATGTGACCACAAACCACTTAGAAAATACATAATCAATATATAACATCTTGAAACAACAATATTTCAGTTTTTTAAATGGAATGATAACTTTTTCTTGTTGACATCGAATACATCGCTGAAAAATAAGATTGAAATGAAACTTCCTTATGTGGTTAAAATTTCCAAAAATTTTGACTGCAACTGCGTCAGTCATCTTCAGTAGCGTGGACGAAGTACTCTTCTCGGCGTATCAGTAGAAACCCGAGAACCAACCAGAAAATTTCTTATTTCAACAACGGAAACCGTGGTACAGTATCCTGTGTGTAATAAAAAAAACTATTTTTCAAATCATGTTCAAATTAGCTTCCGCTGAACTCTGGACACTTCAAAATTCGCTTCACATTTCTGTTAGTTGAATTTCTGACCTGAGTTGAGTGGAAAACAACCCTCACCCTCTGTTGGCAGTCAGTCTTTGTAGTTAGTGGATCAGCATAATAAACATTTTTAATGATTCTCCAAATGGAATGGTTTCATGTCAGGAGAACCTTTTGGCCAACGGTATGGACTAGTATTGGCAATTTACTGATCACCAAATATTATTTCCAGAAAATCATTCACCAAATGAGATTTATGTGGGGTGCACCATCATGCTGATAGATACCAAATATTTGTATTTCTGTTGTCGGACTGAGGAACTTGGTCTAAATGCAGCACAATGAAAATTTCAAGTATTTCCACGTTTTTTTGTCCTGGGCAAACACCAAACATTAAATTAAAAGGAATATATTACCATTGATTTCTCAACAGTAACCACTGCATTGTTTCTATGACAAAGCAAACATAGAATTGCCAACATCTTGTAAATTCCTCTCACGAACTATTTGTGGATTTTCATCATTCCAATAGAAGAGTTGTGTCGGTTGAATTTTAAATTACTTGTTGTATGCATGAGGGCTATAAATCTGAAAGGGCTGTGTAGAATTCCCAAAAAAGGTACATTTTAGGCAAAGAGCATTATTCACAAAGTGATTTTATAACCTTGTGGGAATTTAACTTTCGTGGTAGGAAAGTTCATAGCAACTTTCGGTTTAACCGGAAATGATGAATCAAAAATATCATTATAAATCAAAATACTATATTTCATTAAGAGAAACCAGGAATTGACAGAGATATTGAAAAAGTGATTTCTTTAACACATTCATTACCCAAATTTGTGGCGATGATTTTGAGTTTTTCTTCATGGTGAATCTATACCACTCCACTTCGAGACACAATGGTCTTCTACCATAGGTTACATTCATTACTACCTACAAGTAACTGTGGGCACTGTAATGTATTAATATTGTACCCTGTATTATTTCGGTCCTAACTTAAAAAATTATGAAGATTCACATACTGCTTATGGAGTGTTTTGATGATTTCTAAATCGACTTGGGTAGGAATGTGAGTTAAGTACGAGACAGAAGTGAAACTTTGTAAGGGTAGTTCTTTTAATGAATTCTATGAACCTAACCTTAATTAGGGTTAGGGAACCGCAAATATTGAACAGGACCGGCTGTACATGTCATTTCGAATTGCTTCATTAATTTTTTTTTGTTAATTTTCAACGTATAAGTGTACTGGAAGGAGCCAAAAACAATTCTGCCGTCCTAAGCAAAAGTACCGTATCTACAAAAGATATTAATATTGTAATGTAAGTTTAAAAACCTATAAATTTTGCTTTTTACCAAACAAAGATGAAGTATACTTGGTTTAAAAAGCCAAAGTTAACGAATTATATTGCCGTTTATACGAAAGCTCAAGATTTTCGTTTGTAAGAAGGTCGGATCTACAGAATTCTAAGCAAAATAGCAGATAGCAAATACGGTACTTTTACTTATGACGGCAGAATTGTACCGGTAATTATTTTGTTGTTATCATGACAAACGAGAAAAAGCATGGGAGTAACCTTTTCCAGGGGATACCTAAAGGTGTTTATTGATTGGGAAGTTGACATTTTATTTTTGTTTGTTCGTGGAAGGATCGTTAGGAAAAGTTGAGGCACGGGTTTTGCCCATAACTTTTTGAAAAGGCGGGGTTATATAACAATCAATATTGTAATTTAAATATTATTTTTCAAGACGGTCCTGAACCATCGTGAGTGCCCATTGATTTCTGTTATACCCAAGTAGTTCTCAAGAATTGCCTGCGGAGGGACTTAAACTTGTTTTGTTTTGAGTGCGGAAAGGCTGTAAAGGTAAACCTACTTTCATTTAGTGTTTCAATCATTTTGGGTAATTGATGACTTGTTTGTTTTGTGGAAATTCATGATCACTTTGATGAAATGAATATAAAAAACACTTTCGTCTAATTTCCACTGGATATTTTATTTATACGACCGGTTTCGGGTTTTATCCCATTATCAAGTATATATAAAACTATAAAATATCCAGTGGAAATTAGACAAAAGTATTTTACATCCATTTCATCAAAGTGTTTTAATCATACTAAAGGACCTTAAACCAGGCGCCACGTTTATTACACAGGTGACTGTTATTATACTGATGACGACTGTTACACTGGTAATAGATCAACACGATAGCGATTTATTACATAACCTCAACGTATATGAAAGATTGTCGATATTTTTTCTAATTGAATAATTATCTATTCTTGATTACAAATCGTAGTCCGCGAATTTTATTAATTGAATTTAATAGAAATCAAGGTCAACGGTGGCGCGTTCTCGTTCTGGTTTCCAACGTGCCTGTACCTCAGTTTAGATCTTGCAAGAACACCTAACGTCCTACGTACCACTTCTATGCTACATGCGTGTGTCGGTGTTCCGCCTACGTGTAACTTCTCTTACTGATAAACGCACAAGGCAGAATCAGTCAGATTTGGACTTACGCTTGTGTAGTGGTCTGCAACCTGCTCAAAACTCAGTTATTGAATATGGACAAGATGCAGAAAAAAGTACACACACTCCAGATATAAACTTAATTATCTAAAAATTTTACAAATACGTTATCCCGAAAAGTCCTCTGACTAGAGATATTAGTAGCCTTAACATGAAACCTTGACAATTTCCTGGAACCCAAAGACTCACAACCATCAACCATCTCATAAAACACTCCTATTTCCAGGATATGCTTCACATTGAAACCTATCGCCAGAAAACAGCTCTCTTACTTATTCTAATAGACGGTTTCTGCTCTGCATAAAGCTTGGGCAGGAGATTAAATAGAAATATGAATATTTGAGGCATGATCTCAAGGATATAAGGGTCACCGATCAACATCAGCGGGGGCGGCCTTACAGGGTTTAGAACTAGATTTTGTAGGCATATTTTTGGTATGGATTGATCTGCACCCTATGGAAACACGTTTTCGACTTTCGACACGTGAAATGGGAGTATCTCTGCGAACGAATCGAAGCAGATCACTTCCACAGTTTTCTATAATCGAACCATCGACATTTCACAGCGTAAGTTATTGGAAAGTTGATATTTTTTCAGGATTTTCAGGTTTAATGCAAGACAACAGATGGCTGAAATTATGGCTGAAGTGTAAGAAAGCACGAAAGAGAGAAGATGAAGATCAGCTGAAGCTTAAAGATGAACAAGAATATGGAGATCAGGTGCTCAAGGAACAAGATGTAAAAAAACCGGCTCATTAGAATTTTAAATGAACAGAAAAACAAGGGGGAAAATAAATAGTATAAGAATTGAAGGTAAGTTATGAAAAGCAATACCAACAGGATCGCCTGCGGAAAATAAAAAAATCCCTTTGTGGGCAATAATTCAAATACACTGGAAAATGAGAGTAAGAAGCTCTAGAATTCAGGGGGACAAAGTATGTAAAGACATTGGCAGAGCATGGAATTAGATAAAACAGTGTTGAATATATATAAAATAGCAGAAGTTAATGAACGACGATTCAGAATTCAAAACCAGAAGCCACTTTATGAAGTTGACATTCGATGTATTTTCCAGCTGTCTTACCTTGGACGAATGAAAAAAAGTGACAGTACAGAACATTCGCAGTCAGTTATATTCTTCAAAAAAACAAGCTTTAATGAAAGACGGAGTTGCAGAATAGACAGGGCAATCGCAGAATACATCGAAAGTCTGGGATAACCAACCAGACCACGATTTTTCAAGATTCAGACAGGAAAACCCACAAGCCTGAAAATTAGTAAACACCGTGGAATGATTGCTAGCCAGTTGTAACCAAGGCCTCAAAATTCCGACCCAGAAGATAACCGAAGCCAAGAAAGTATGCTAGCTCAACGCCGTTTAGATTATCAAGAGTTTATCTTCAGCAGAGATACTGGAGCTACAAGATCAGTCATCAGCCCAAAGGTCTTACAAGACCCAGGTAATGGCAAAGATAGTGTAGTTAGCGATGGCAAATTATTGAGAAGTGATATTCATGCAAGTTTGGGAAGAAACTAGAGGATGCCAACGAAGCTGGATAAGAGAAAAAGTTGAACAATCGGAGCCAACGAATTAGGATCACAGCTTGAGGGAATTATATCTGATGGAATAATACTGTTGATTATAATACTGTTGATTATAATTAGGACTTCCAATCAGCTCGAAATGAATTATTATATCATACTGTCGACTCTGGCTACCAGTGAAGTTTTAAATCACTCTTATGAATGGATGACAACTTTGTAAAATGGAAGCCAGTATTTTATTTGCAAGAAATAAATAAAATGTATGTTTTCTTCTACTACCATTCATGCCTATACCATAATCTCGGATTGCAAGACCGATAGCTGATAAAATTGTTTGACAAGGAGAAAAATTGAAAATATCAATGATGGATCGTAAATACAATGTATTTCAGTCAATTACCTATGATTACGATATTCGATTTTCATGTAAAAATATCAATAATAGATTGTTAAAGCATTTTAATTGGTACGACATATACAAGTGATTTCTCTGACGTAGGGAAATTAACTTGGTGGTAAATTGGTTAATAATACCTACACAATAGATAAATGGCTGACATATTTCAATTATCTTACTAATAATGCAGATATTTGCCATATATATTCAAATTACTGAAATTGAATACAGGGTCGTTCGCACTTATGAACAAAATGGAATTATTTCAAGGCAACCTTCCAAGATTTTGCCAGAAACAGCGAACATATACCTAATGTGTTAATGCCGGGCTCTTGATCACAGAAGACACAACATATCTGAGGATGAACAAATTAACCCGAAATCGTACAAACTGGACAAATGATCAAATGACACTGTATCAACTAATACAGTAGCTGTAAAAATAATTGATAGGAAGAGCACACCAAGCTTTCTTGGCTGCAAAGCCTACAAATTCGAGATAATGTGCCTTGTAGGGATATAGGGAATATTCGCGAGCGTTCTTTTCTCAGCAGGGGTTCCGAAAAGCAATCGGATTCGCCGCGATTTGGTTTCTTTTCCTGATAGTCCTTCAATTTATTCAGACTAACCACTTTTATTTTGACTTCAGAACTGCGTCGATAATTAGTTAGGATAGTTTCCATGCTGATATCAAATTCGATTTTTGTGGGTGCCTTAAGTAAACTTCATTGTCCTTGAAGCAACATTACATAATTTTTGTGAAATATGGCGTTGCTTTTAAAAAATGCAATTTTTCACTCACGTTTTGGTTCTTGGTCCAGTAAAATCGATGACAAGCGCTGTCTAAATTCGTATTGACCGTCAAATGTGTAACGAATTTTCCGTTATGCCCTTCCTTCATAATTATAAACAACAAAAATTCTTTCCAAAAACCAGTGTCAACTACCTGTTATTCCCACGGGGCTCAAAGAAATTCGGTCGTACCCACATAGTTTCATTCAGGTCCAAAAATGGTGCTAACTAGTCGTCAAACGTAATTCTCCTAACAGATAGATATAATGCCTACATGATTCATCTCTCTAAGAATGTTTACCAGTCATCTGACAAGAAAATTCTTTTCTATTCTATTGTGGCAACTACATTTTCTTCCCACTCTTGAGTCCCACATTTGTACTTTCTTTGCCACCATCGGCTTCCTCAAATCCTCTGTGAAGATTCCTGATTTTTTGATCATTTTCAGTCTCTACATTATTAAAGTATAGGTGTTTCAATCGTCCCGTAGGTTCAGACACACACAAAAACAAGCAACTTCAAGACGTTTTCACGAAAAGACATTACTTTTTTTTTCTTCAAAGATATTTCCCATGCCAGTTCTCAGAAAACCTTTCCCCATGTCCGTGGATTAAGTGGTAACTAGGGTTACTGTGGTTTTCTAATGAAATCTGTGAAAATCTAATCGTATATCACTTAGTATCATAATACACTATGGACATCTATTAGTAACGGCCAAGTCAATCCAAAATTCCAAGGAGAACGGCCATCTGCATTGGTTCGGCTAATATTTCTGCCGTCTTATGGCAAAGCGGTTGAACTCAGAAACCTCAAAAGTCTCTCGAAGACTGAGGGTTGCTTGGAAAGACGGAAAGATCAAAACAAAAACTATTTTGACAGAATCTGTATCGAGTCCTCTTATACCACATTCAGTTGTACACCAGGGGCGCTATCCTCAACCCTCTACCCTACTAAGCGAGCAATCCCTCAAGGTAAATATTTGATGCAAATTCCCGATTCTCAACTAGTGCCAAAACTTTACACTCGCGTTTAAAATAAGCAAGGGTTGCGCTAGCTGAGAATCCAATTATGTAATGGCTATCTTGAGGGATCGCTAGCTTAGTAGGGTAGCGAGTTGAGGATACCTCCCCTGGACGTACGCACGGCGAGTCTATAAGCTTCTTTAAGCATTCTACTTTGAGCTCAAGAAATTTTCTGTTTCTGCGGGGAAGGAGCTTATGCAGAAGGCTCTCTCATTTGAGATTATCTAAAAGTGGCTCCCTAGGCTATTATAGTCTACTCGCCATCATTTTTCTCCTTGCATATCCAGGTAGTCAATTTTAACGTTCCATTTCATAAAATCTCCTACAAGTATGCGTGATTCACCCTATTCCCGCAAGCAATTTAGTTTGAGAGGTGTCATTTTCCCGCACACGAAAGTTTGTTCAAGAGCGCGCTATATAAGATGTTTTAATGCGCTTGTAGAAAAAATCTTGATCCTAACTCACACGGAAAGGTACTTCCTGCACTCGACCGAACTCATCTGTGCGTCGTTCAGGTAACGGCAGTCGCATACGGGAAAGGTACTCTTTCCGTACTTGTTATGACAATAAATATTTCTACACTTGGTTCCATAGCTTCCACGAGTACGGAGGAAGGATTAGTCGACTCCTGCAGTGCCTCCGGTGCAAGTGCAAGGCGTATCAATTCTACGTCATAGATTTGACCATTTTTTGACGATGGCAAATTTTGAAATAATGTCAAAAACAAATGTTATTATAGTTCAGTGTTTATTTACTGTAACATTCACTTTTTTTGGAGTTTATGATAAGAGATGCACAAAAACCTTTGCCGTTCAATACTGTAAGTTAACTTCATCTGGCAAAAGTTGCTCGTGGTGGGTTTATAAACACTAAAATTTCAAGATTATCAACGATATTTATTCGCGCGATGCAGACAACAGCTCAGCATCGTCAGCGAAAGTGATGAGATGAGACGTCGTTTGTTTGAAAAATTACAAGAATTCAACATAATGATTGTTAAAAGGGCGAATGAATGTAGGTGTTCCAATTAATATGTTTTTTGCACTTCCGGGACTAAAGTGCCAACTTTATGCATAAAAAATTATGCGCGAAAACAAATGCTAACTAAACACGCGTTATGTTATGTTTTCCTATGTTAGGAAATTGACTAAGAGAATGGTAGATGATAGGTAATTCAATTTTTTTGTGTTTGTGAAGGGACAGGACAATTATAATGTTGTCCGACCTACCCTGGCACTGATGAGAGGCAAAACCTCGAAACATGCATGTCTGCAGGTGGTTATTCCCAGCCAAATGAAGGATAATCTTCTGTTTAATTACAAGACAAGCACTTGCAATTGGGTCTTCTTGGAAGAACATTGCACAAATATCTGCCAGATGGTATTAACCAGAGAAGTGGTTGTTTTCTGACAGATGTTTGCCTTATTTTTCCACTTGGTGGAAACGTGGAATTGATTCATTAATGGTTCCACATATTCAGTCCAGCATTTAGTCAAAAGGTTAATTGCATTTTTTTGAAGACACTCTCAATTTATTTGGCATAAAAAAGTTTCTCGGAACAACACAGTGTGGAAGATTGTAATAGTTACTAGTTTATGAGAAATATATAATAGGCAGATATATGAACTAACACATGCATGCTTCATACCTATTATATGAATAAGCAAGTATATAATAGAAATGTCAAAAGGAAAATTAAATTGTATAGATCAAATATATCAGTAGTTGAAGAAATCCCCTTGAAACAAAATATTGGCGCATTCAGCTGTGTGCAGCCCCCCTCCCGAGATTCTATAATTTGAATTTGTTTATCAGGATATTCCTTATTCAATAAATTTTTTTTTTATAAACTTTCTCCTGAGTGCGCGTTGTCTAAAATCGTTGTGAAAATAGCGAAGGGACAATTTCTGATTGTGAAAATGTCTACTTCTTTCTCTGAATGCATAAGTACTTTTTGACGTTTTTTATTTGTGAATATAGTACCAGGTTAAGTAGTATGTGTTATCATAGAAAACACAACACCTAATTTAATAAATACGAGAATTTCAGACAAAGCACTTCAAAGATTGGATTTTTTTTATACACGCAAATTCGCACTTTTTTAGTTATTTATGCAACAAGTGCAAAAGTGTTGTCCCACTCGGCCTAACGGCCTCGTCGGACAATTTCACGTCGAGTGCAATAAACATTTTTTGCACGAGTTGCATACAACATTTTTTCTACGTTCATGCAAAAAGCAAAAAATGATTTATTTAGGTGCGGCACTAGGTGGAGGAAAATGAAATACGCAATTTAAATAAATAATTATTACCATCGATTTCATCACCATTATATAGTTTTCCATTAATATTACTCACTTTAAAACTTTCAGTTCTGTAAATATCAGAATTAAATTTTGACTGATGTTTATATAACCACAGTTGCATTATAAAAATCAAAATCATAGTAGCCATGAGCGCGTATGTTATCACGAGGTGTGGTGGTCATAGTAGATAGACAGTTTGCTCTATACAGGTAGACGGTTTAGAATATAGCGGATCGGTTTTGATTATGGAGTTATTCTCGGGAAGGCATTGTTTGGTCAACTCTGACTGCTAACACTGATACAAAATAATATAAAATATGTAGCTGTTTAATACATATGGCCAATCTCACAGAATATCTGCTAAATATGTTGTGCGTTTGAACGTTCATGTTTATTATGATGACAGCACGTTGAAGTAGAATGACAGATGAGTGCAATAAAAACTTTATTGCACTAGTGCAATAAAGAGCTTTTTTTTCCACTGACTATAGTTCAATAAAGTTTTGCTTTTTGCATGAATGAAGAAAAAGTTTATTTAAATTCCTTCAATACCTACTTTACTATTTAGTAAACCCAAAATCTGGACAAATGTAAAACTCATATATATATATATCGTTTTAGAGGTTATAGGATACCATCAAACAATTTAGATGGTCTTCATTCAAATCAATCACTTCGTCAAATTAAATAAAATTATTAATGATGAGGTACTAGGTATCAAACGTTAATGAAGGCAGATTATGCCATATAAAATGTATATCAATTTCATTTGTCAATACCCACTAACTAGGCATAGGAATGCTAACTAACTACAAGGTATTCGACTTCTACAGATTTACTCATTGATTCATGATAACATGAAAAACGGAAATAGTGAACAAGAATGTAAGCTGTGAACAAAATCAAAACCAATGATGATAAATTATTATTCAATAAACAAACCTGTAATAGGACAGATGACCATTTTGTAGAACAAACCACCTCCTTTGATATCCTTTCAAATAATTTGTCCATTTAAAGAGCCACCCTTTCATAGCAGGCTCGTTGTGAGAGGAATTTGATTTGGTATTCGCACTGTCACCCATGTTTAAACGATTATTAGACACTATTGTTGCAAATCGAACTGACGATAAAAATTACACGTCTTCCATATTGTAGGTATGACGTAATACACGACTTCAAATGTCAAATGTGTTTTTCTCTACTTCCACATCACTATTTTTGGTACTAGTAGCGACATCCACTTGGAGATAGCCGAACTGCTGCGAATGACGGTTGATGATGGAAAGATTCCGACTAGTGAATAGTGATTTGAATTATTGTAGAAACGTTTAAATTTTCATTAAATTTTGAGAACGTCCCAAAACTCAACGTCATCCTTTAGAGGGCTAATAGTCCAGCTCATGCCTGACCAGAATGTCTGATCATTGGTTTGATATTCCCAGTAAAATATTGATAGTTTTGGAGGTATTGGCACTTATATGAATTTCGTAAAAATCGAAACCGTTGATATCAGTGTATTTCGAGTGCCACAGGTACAAAACAACATATTTCAAATTCAAATTTTTGTTATGCAACCCTGAATATCCCTTCCATTGATTTCAATCCAGAAAAAAATTAGTGGTGCCATATCTTTGGAGAAAAAATAACACACTTGCCCAATTCACGAGTTAAATGTTCATTCAGCTTAGACTCTTCGTACTGTAAATACTGTACTGTTGCATATTCATCGTAGTTTTTGACATTTTTTATCTTCAACTTGAGGAAACAAGATATTTCTAGTTCTCTGCAAAAAGAGCATAAGTTTGATCTTCAAGGAACTGTCCAAAACTTACTCCAACCAGTTCCCACCTTCCAAAAAAAAACAAGGAATATTCGGAGACCAACACCGAAGTGAAATTCATGTCAAAAATGTGAAGAAAGCTTGTATGATTTTGATGCTGACAATTGATACCTTATCCATGTAGCTTACTTTGGAGCAACCAAGGATTTAAAATAAAATCTTCAAAGAAATGCAATTGATTGTATATAAATCACCTAATTCGAAACCAGTAGTGAAGCACTAATCAGAACGAACAAAATGATTGCATTTTACAATGTGTCAAACCCAAAGATTGGTGGTACAATCCAACACTGCAGTCAATACAACATGAAATGCAGACCATTGGAGAAATATTGATAGCTTGCGCCATAGAAATTGTAGAATCAAAACCAGAGCTCCAGCTCTACATTACAAGTTGGACTAAAGCCAGGAATAAAGAACAATTTCCTACGACGATATCGAGGGCAAGTGGCATAAGAGAACAAAAGGATGGGTCATTAGTGATGCAAGCCCCGAAATTCCGGTCCATAGCCGTCCACATGCACGAACAGGAGTGTGGTTCTATCAGAAGTGGTAGAGCTTCGAGGTCAGTTGTACAACCGGAGTTCTTGCAGACGCCTGAGAATGGTCAAGATGGTGCAAATGGCAATGACCATCAAGATCGGTGGAAAATGAAGGGATCTCGTATACATCACCATGGATTCAGTGAGAGTAGTCAATTGATTGTTCAAAATAACATGGAACGGTGTTGATGTGAAAGATATTATCACCCAATTAGATGAGGAAAATTTAGAAAGAAGCATACAAAGACATAGTTGGGTGCTCACTTGTACGTCATGAAAAAGTTTCGTGGTCGGTTTGAATTGGCCAACATCAGTTCTCAAGAGCATCAATGGTGTCGCGTAAAGCGTTGAACGCAGCTCCAAAGCTATGATGCGAGTGTTCGTCTGTATATTTTGAAGCCATACGATGTGAATTTTGAGTCCAAGTTATATGACCTGATCCAGGAGGGAGGGTAAAGGTAAGGGAGCGCTAAATACAAAAAATACATATTCCCATTGAGCATAGAGCAGTTAGTAGCTGGGCGCATTTGGTTCTCGAGCGGCCAAAGTCTCATTAAGGTATATAAGCTGTTGAGCTGAAGATGACAATCATCAATGAATGATCAGAGAGGTACTGTTAGTAAAATTGGGTCTGGTCGGCCAGACTCAGTGTGGCGGTAAGTAATGAAATAGATGGAATAATTGAATTATTATAATTGTCTGGTGATTCAAGTTGTTGACATATTGAATTTTATCACTTTAGAGGATCAATGGTAGATTTGAAATGAAATGAATAAACCAAGACGTATTTATACACAAGTTTTATTATCTATTGTAAAACTACATCACATAATAAATAACAGATCTCTTGAATAACATTATTTATTCATCATAGCAATCTGAAAGCGAAAAATCTATTATTTCATCACTTGTAAGAAATCTGACGTCACTCTGACTTTCTCCATTTGAGAAGTGCATTCTATGTCCAGACCTGCGGTATTTCCAGTAAACTACAAAAACAGCAATGGACACTACAACAATCGTTCCGATTACACTTATAACGATGAGGAAAACGTTGGTACTTGAACCGTCTGATTCCTTCTGGCTGAAGAGAAGTTTACCACTTTCACCTACGTTCGGTCTGAAAAATGGGGAGTCCACGCTGTTTTCATTCTCGTTGGACCAGGATTCTTTTGAATTTCCTCTATTATCCTCAGGTATTTGTGTTAATAGGAGTCCTTCGTCGTTATTTGTTGGCTGGGGCACATCGATCCCATCAGTATCAATTTCCTTGCGCGATACCGTAGGTTGAGGATGTTTGTAATTCATGACAGGAGTTGTTGGTTTCTTCGTGGTGATAACTTTTCTTATTACTTTCGTCGTAGGAGGTGGAGGTCGAACGTATATGATTGATCGCGTGCGTTTGGGTAACATCCGCTGTGTAGTTGTCTGAGTAACGTTTTTCGAAGTACTCCTTTGTGCTGACCTAGTGAAGGGTCGATTTGGTACCGGTGATGAAGTGAAAACTTTTAATCTGGAAGCTGTGGTTGTCAATCGGGTAGCTTCTGTTGTGTCTGCGGTGGAATCATGTGAATATGTTGACGTATCTTCAATCATATCTGTTGTATTCGTTATTTCAGTTACAGTTTCCTCATAACTGAACGTTGAATCTGAAAAATTCAAGAGAATGAATGAATCATTATTTTTAGTAGAGGATCCGAAAAACGACCTTCAACCATCTGTTTAATGGATGAAAAATATTTTAAATTAAATTTAGTATGTTCAAAAATATATCGCGAGTTAGTTGTCTGAAAAATTCCTGGCCAGACTATAATTATTTAATTCCAAACCAAGGTCGGCACTACAGGAATGCGGAGGCGCTATTGAGAAACTAGCTGGAACAAAGGATATTCAGCTAGTATATGGGTCCCGGGTCACAGGGGGTGTTTGGAAACGAAATGGCAGATGAGCTTACTAGAACCGGGTCCGCGACACCGTTTTGTGGACCGGATGAACGAACTTTTTGTATACCTATGGAACATTCGATTAACGAAAATGGGTACGTTGAAATAATGGCTCAGTAAACAGTGGATTGACTAAAGCGTTGTAAGTTGTCATTAAAACGTAGGTGTGTTTGCTTCGGAGTCTGTCGAAGAATTTTTTTTTTATAAGTTATCATGGAATGATGAAAAATTCTACAGGTGTTTTTCCGCATGATAGAGTAGTTCAGTATTTTATTTTCTGTAACTGGTCATAGTTCAGTCTATATATTCAGAAAAAGTTAGTGTAGGTTGCTTTGGTAAGTGAATTAGTGAAGTAGGTAAATAGAGTATTAGGTTTTGCTGCATACGGAGAAGCAATAGTAAAATGAGGTATATTATAAGTGTCCGACGATGAGACCAAGGTTGCTAACCGCGTTGACTACTTCATACCCAAAATTAGCTGGTATGTGGAAAGTGCGCTCGTCATTATGATGAATACATTTTTTCCCACTTCGAAGAAGAGGAACTTTCGTGAATGTTTTTTGATGGATAGAGCACATACACTTACGTCCTCGACTAACTTTGAAGGACAGTAACTAAGAAGATGTGTGTCTAGAAGTCTAAACTAGACTAGATAACTATGATAGTTAATCCAGGAAGAGTGTGAAATAATTTAATAGATTTTTTATAGTCAATTTTGGCATAATGAGAATAATTTTCAATGAAAACCAGTTGGGTGTTATGAAGATTAAGTTTTTCTTCAAGAAACATATCTTACCGGATCCCACAAAACAAAAATCGAAGTAATCTGGACAACATCTTCCTTTGTAAAAGCAATCATCGTCACAGTCACAAGTGATGTGGAAAGTGTCACTGCTTATACTCTCCTTCTGGTCACATCTATTTTCACAGGAATCGACTGTGGGAATGATGTCTGTATTAGGACTTTCACTGAAATAAGAAAAAAAAACTTGTACATATTTTCTGTTATTACCAACAGTCAAAATAAAGTATTTTTCATTGTGATATTTATAAATTAAATCGAAAAAAGTGAAGCAATACGTGAGTCGTTGAAACTGAGTGGAAACGATGATAAGTAGTGGGTGTATTTACATTATCAGAGAAATGACCTGGAGAAATGGGTCAAATTCTGAAAAAGGATCTGGAATACACTGCGGAAGTTCCTGAAAAAACCTGCAGCTACTCTCTCGGACTGAACAGTACAGAGTATCCCAGAACAGATTGCACGCAATATATCCATGACAATCCATTATGAGGAGAGTTTATCTCAATGAGCAGATTTACATTGTTTTCGATAGACAAGGGTCACTGAATGATTTCATGTGCCCAAAAGTGATGGCTATACTGGTATAAGAACTTCTGAAAACCCTGGTGAATCAAAATAGATTGGAATTGTTTCGGGTGCCAGTTTACAATAGCGAAATACCAAGGATTGAAATAGCAAAAGATCTTGCCAAAGAGGAATGGATCATTCACTACATTTCTGGGGTTTAAACTATTACCACCGCATCGAAATGTTCAGTAAGGAACTACTGGAACAACGCACCAGGTGTCATGAAACCGTGCAAACAACGAACTCTCAAGTTACCAACTATAAGCAGAAAGTTCTGTAGGATTATTAGAAATATTCTCAAAGCAATATTGGGCTGAAAGCTCAGCGATATTAATACAGTATCATTTGGATACATCGGTAGAATGTTCACAGTAGAAATGTTTCTTTGAAAACATTAGTGAAATATCTCCAAAGAATGATAAATAACTCGAAAATTACCCACAGGTTTGATCATGATTTATTTCAACATTTTTTTATTGAATATTCGGCCAATTTTCTAATTTTCATAGTGATAATAGGTTTTCATTGTATTGTAACGATATTATTATTTCCATACTGGCGTGGAGTTTTTGTATATCAATTATAATCAAACTATTTTTGAATATTGGTGAAATATTGGTAAACATAAAAAAATACACAAACTTAAATAAAACGTTCAAATTCGACAAAGTTCAAGCAATTATTTTGAAAGAAATTAACTTCTGACAGGAACTCTGAAGAAAAGAATCGTTGAACTAATCGAAGAATGCATTGGTTGTCTTCACACCAAAATGCTAATTGAATATGGTAATGAGTATTATCGGCGTCAGCTTTCAAAATAAAACGATGCTGCAATACTTGTGTTGAAACGTTTTGTGTACCTACGAATTCTTACCTCTGTGTTGTATAGTCGCTATCGTCAGGACAGTCTGTTGATATTTCAACATCATCTATAGCTATATCGCTCACATATCCTGAGCCTCTAACGCCTTCAAAGATTATCTGAAATTTCAACAGATTGTTATCTTTTGAATTATTCATGCTATCGAAACATTTTTCAATATTTGATTTCAATTTCTGAAATAGTAGATAGGTAAAATCCAGAAAACAATACAAACGTTAAGTATTACTACGGCAATAACAGTGACTACTCAAAATTCCCAAGAGGAAAATATGTGTGTAAGTATGAGATGTGAAATTCTATATACTCACTTGGAAAGCATCGTCTATAACTCCTAAATGTTGGTATCCTCTATACCACTTATCTCCCTGGTTGCCACTCTTGGAAAAAACTGCAAGATCCGGATCTAAGGTCCAATCATCCTTTGATTTCTTCAAGTATACCCTCAAAGATCCTATTGTACTGCCAAACATGTGGTAGTAGAATTCTAGACAAACTTCCTTATCCATTTTTTCATAGATGGGGGATATAAGTCTAGCAGTATCGTTTTCATTCCTGGCAGATGATTCTATGTACATATAGTGACCTGTGCAGTAAGAAGTTTTATGCAAATGACAGCATACACTGAAAATGATAGATTGAAAAGAAAACTAAGGTTAAGGTCTAATATTATATGACTGAGAATAATACACGTTTTTCTCATGGTAGCTTTTCCGGGTTTTCCTACTACTGAAAAGTGAATATATGCTATCAAAAACAGCAAGTCGCTCCAGACCACCAAGGCAGAATAATAATAAAAGCCGTCTTCTACCTACACAGGCTGTACCTTTAGGTAAACTGTACGAGTGTTTATGAATGACTATTTTTATTAACTAGGAAAATAATATTTCATAAATTATTAATATGCCAAGAATTGAAAGGATTGTTTGCAAACTGGCTGTAATACCATCAGGTGTTAACCGGGACGTATCAGACTTTTCTAGACAGTTCAACAATGTCTTGGTACGTTCCCTACGTCCCTGTCCCCCATTATAACTAAAGTAACCGACATCTCACATATCCTTTTGAACTGTTAACGAACGTTCGAGAACGGATATTTTCTGCCTTTTCAGATCGTACTAGAACCTTCGGGTGCCTTTATTCTAGTTCAGAACATTCTAGGAATTTTTCTCTGTAATTCTTGAAATTTACAGAAACTTCCACCTCCTCCTTTTTCTGGTAGCATGCTTAGTCAGTGCTTCATACGCGATCCAGGCTTTGCAGTATGTGTATAAAATTTGGTTGAAAGAAGAAGATATACCGGAAAAGCAGGTTCTGACTTTGCATACCCCACTTCCTGAATCCTTGATGACCTCATTATTTTGCTCATGTACTTGGTCGATTGGAATACTTACTTATACTTATACCCAGTTACCCGCTGCTCAAAAGCCTCAAGAATGGAAAGCGGACAATTCTCCAAATTTCAGATGTGTCGTCCATAAAAGTGATAGTTAAGAGCTGCGTAAATGCAGTGAACTCATTACATTTCATTAGAAGTGTTAGAGTTACATATAGGTACTTAGATACCAAGTGTGTGGTTCTACGTGATTTAGAAGCAGAGATATTGATAATAAGGGCCGCGGTGATCATGATGGTAGAGCGTTCGCTTCTCAACCAAATCGTTGGGTATGTGGGTTCAAACCCCAGGACGTTCACCGGTTCCGTGCATGCCATCACACGTTAAAATGCAAGTATGTCGAAGACTTCTGAGGCTTGCTCTTAAGGGTACAGCAAGCAGACGAAAATAACAATTGCAAAAAGAAAATTGAAAGCTAAGTATGTACCTAGATTAGATTGGTATGGGGCTTTCGTGCTACAATCCTCCACACCACGTCATTTTCAGATTTATTGTGTGTGTCCTCGAAATCGTTTAGAGTTCTCTATCTAGCCCCGACTTCGTTACGAAACTGCATAGGCTTGTTTTGAGAAATACCATGTATCTGGGAGCTCTTGGTTTTTCTTCTCCCAGCATTAGAAACTTTAGCCTTGACAAGCCCTCGCAGTGGCATAGTATGTGTACTGATGTTTCCTCTTCTCCTTGACAGAACCTGCTTAGCATTTCTCCTGCCAGACTGATTGTACTCATATGTTTGCTGAGCCTCAATACCCTGTGAGAAGTCCTACTAATATTCTAGTAGTGCTCCTCTTCTGTCTCAGTAGATATTCTGTGAATGTTGGATGCGGTTGTTTGATAAATTATTTGGCCTGTTTCATTCCTGGTCGAAGACACTGATTAACCTCAGCAAAAGTAGTCTAAAGACAATCACAGGATTTCTGACGGGGCACTACAGATTCAAAGAACACCTAAGGAAGCTAGGCTTAGAGGACAGCACCTGCAGATTCTGTGGGGAACATCCAGAAATACCACACCATATAATACTGATGGAGTGTTATGCTGTACATCACAAGAGATTGAATATACTGAGATCACACCAGCTAACTGTGGGAGAAATACCACGAATAGACCCCCTCAAAATCCTTGAATTGGGGCTTGAGGGGCTACTGTAAACGAGAACACCTTGAAATAGCAGAAGAAGATGGGGCACAATAGATCTAATTAGGTCGCAGCGCATCAGTCACCATCCATACCTACCAGTACCATTACCATTCATTCCTGGTGAATTGTTTCACCATTCTTGAGATTTCTGTTGGATCAATATGATTTGGTGTTTGTTTTTAGTACAGCTTTTGCCATATCTCAGAACGGTTCAGTGCCATCCAGGGCCTCACTCAGTGCCGGACTGGCCTACCTTTGCCAAGTGAGATTTTGAAAAATTGGGGCCCCCAATTACCAGGTCCATTCTATTTCATGAGTCGCATACGGAAATTTCAACAAATTATTGGTTTTCTTACTATTAATGATTAAGGTGCAAGATCAGCTCTACACTTGTCTTAGAGTAAAAAAGGAAATAAACAACAAACTTTGAGCGACCCGAAATATAGAGTTGTATTTACCTGGCCGCGTTTGCAACTACTTGGACACAGGCAGGCTTTACACTCTGCTATCTCAGTGTCTCGCATACGACTAATCAGTAATCCAGCGCGCCGCGCGCCAAAACCAAAACCGCCCACCGCCCACCGACCATACATACTCGCGCATCACTGTTGCCACGTTGCAAGAGGTCCTCAAGAAATCCTACCAAATCGAAAGTGAATATTTGCGTTTGTCATGTTTCTGGCAATAACCAATTTCGACATTTGACCTTTTTTCTTAATTAATTTTAAATTATTGTTTCCATGTCTGTTTTCCTAGGGGCCCCGAGACCCCAAATGGGAGATTTTTCTCACTATCTCACCTGGCCAGTCCGGCACTGGCCTCACTTGCCCCTTCACGAGCTAGTGAATCGGCCTCTTCATTGCCTCTATAACCTGTGTATGCTGGTACCCAGGATAGGGTCAGTCTGTTCTGACTGTCCAGCTCTTTTAGGGCTTCAATGCAGTCCCAAACAAGTTTGGAGGTAACTTGCATTGAATTTACTGCTCTTATCGCAGCTACCTAACCAGTAGTTACCTGAAAAAAAGGGGGTGTTTTTGTCCGAGGTGTCCATATTATTATTAACGCAAAATTCGACGCTAAGCGGCCTACTATAATTCACCAAACTATTTGTAACTTAACCAACGTGCTTTAGATCTATTAAGAAAAATCGCCTCCATGTATTTAAAATCCAGTGACTAGAATACCTAGACTTAGTTTCGAGAGAATCATCTCCAAGGAATATATACCATTCAGAACATTATTGTAACACAGTAACTGCCTACTTTCCTAAAACCGAGTACAAAGCTTATGATAATTCCTGTACTTTGACTTACCATCTCCTCCTACACCTTTAGTGTGATCAAACGTCGGCCCAGTACCGATAGATCCACTTGGAGTGCCGTAATTTTCTCTCCTCCAGTCAAAATCGTGGTTCAAATCATGCGTCCAACCACACAGGTCTTCTTCTTCGAAGTCACAAGAAAGTTTTGGTTTGGTATTGTTAGCTGAAATTTTTTCAAAATGTTCATCTGCGCAATTTTAAGAACAATTTTGGACTAGATGACGATTACCACAGCTGTCTGATGTCATAATAATCGTATCCCATTGAGTCACCTAATTTGAGTCAGATTATTCCTTATTCAAATGAGATGAATAAATAATAGTGTTGATCTTACAAAAGTAGCGGAAAGTTATAGTTAGCTTTGTAACAAATATCATATGAAAATAAAGAGTGATTCAGAGAAGACTCTGTATGTGAATTTCTCCTAAGAAATATTCAAAAACGCCATATGTGCAAATACATTTTTGTCATAGACATCACGTTTGAAATCTTATGTGAATACAATTCTGAAAAATAGGAAACTATATGTCAATTTCCATCGACGTGCATTTCAACAACAACAATCAGGACCTATTAAACTTTCTCCTGATAATGTTAACAGATCATTAATAACATTGGTGAAAAGCGAAATTTGAAGTATTTTTAGTGTTCTGCTGCTTTCCAATATTCATATATGCCATATGTCTAATTTATATTTGAACTTTTCACTTCTGGTATACATATATGAATTTATGAATAATGTTTTCATATACTAACCTAAACATGTCGGTGTGTTGTTGTTCCATTTAAAGCCATCACAATAGACCTCAGATGGCCCATTCAAAAAGTACCCCGGCATGCAGAAGAAATGCTTGACAGCCCCGTTATGTGTAGAGTGGATCAAAAATTTGTCATTACTCTGCACTAAAGTAATTGGTTTACAAGTAGGTCCTAAAAATCAATAAAATCATCAATCATCAATCATTTGATTACAATTTTAATCCACCAATGTTAGTGAACAACCATTCTGGTCTTGGTGACCAAACGACTGACCAGTATACAAAATTTATAAATTGAATGTCCTACTGGAATTAAATGAAAAATTCTAGGCCACAGCACCATGTCGCCACATACGAAATTGAAATTATTCAATAAGTGGACCTGACGAGGAGTGGATTCTTCCGAGGAACAATTTCAGACCTTCTAGCTATTCTTTTGACCTACAGAATCATGAATTCAGCGTGTTATCACGACTATGTGGGGTTATCAAGGCCAGAACATATCCTGAAGGGGACAAATTAATTGAAATTATTAATAAATGTAAGTACTGTGATAATAGTTTTTTATTTATATATGAATAGTAAGATGGGAATACAATTTCCAAGTAACACTTTCCTCCAGTAAGAAAACTTTTTCCTACGCGTGAAACCTCCATAAATTCAAAATTAACACCAGCTACAGTTACATTACGTTCACTTTTGTGTTAAACTATATTTAGCTAAAAAGGCATTTCATTCGTAGATTGCGCATGCAGAATATACATTACGCAGTCAATGAGTATTGCTAGTAGGCTAGTAACCGCTACAGTGTGAGGCTTACATGTTGCACATCTCATGGCCCGCAGTTTTACCTTTTCTTTCAAACATCAGAGTGTACCCAGGTCCATTTATTCCGCTTCAAACTGATAACGGTATTTTTTTCAATGACATCAACGTTGATGGAAATTTTTTTCACCACAATTTTGATGAAATTTTTGTTAATCTCGAAATAATTTGAAAAATATTTCTGACTTCGAAGAAGTTGTGCAAGCTTTAATCATTCTCAGTTATGTTAAAAGTGTTATTTATAGTTATTTATGTATCAAGGGAATTATAAGGGCCTTAATTATCGATGGCAAAGTTTGGGTCCCGAGGGCCTCTGGCCCGAGGGACAGCAATTACCTGAGGTTATTAAGGCTCATTAATTCGTGTGGTACATACATAATTTTATTTCTGACCGATTTCAATAAAATTTTGTTCATTTTCAAAACGGAATAAATGTACCAATTCATTACCTTCCCGCTAAATTTGAATCAGGTACCGTTGATTATAGGAGTTGCTAGGTTGTTGCTATGTAATTTGTTTATAAAATTAACTTTGTTATCAAGCAGTGTTTGCGTTAAAAACGTGTTTTCTACCCCAAATATAATGGGAGATATTTTGAAAAAAGCTGAAAAAGTAAAAGAATCATTAATTCCATCGAGAGGTGAAGCCCTATACCAAAAAGAATACATGATTCTGGATGGCTGACACGGAAAAATGTTATGCCAAATGATGCCCCTGAAACTGTATTATTTTCAAGAACTGGTAAGGTATTGTTTATATTTTTCGGTATATTTGGTAGTAATTGTGTTTATTCGTTGCAGTCAGAAACGTATAGTCCGAATTCTTTATGGACTAAATGGTCAATGCTAAAATCGATAGTCACTATACATGAGAAACAAGATATCACCAAGTTCAATGAACTTGAGGCTTTTTTGAAACGGAAGAGTAAGAGTAATGAGCCGAAAAGGTAATTTTTTTCTTATTTTCCTTTTAGATGTATTTATTTCCTTTTTTGTTATTGGTTGTTTTGATTATGGTTTATTTTGGAGGATGCAAAAGTCAGGAAGTTTTAAATATGAATAAGATATCGGATATAGAGGAACGGGAATCCGTAATGGTAGTGAACGTACCGAAAAGTTTCCTTTATTAAGACTTTATATCTCTTTGCGTTCTAAAGGTATTGAACGATTGTTTTTGAGCTTCCGACAAAATAAATGTACATCTCAGCCAATTGGAAATAACATGTTTTGAAAAATCCCCAGCAAAATCGCAATGTGTTAAGGATTGCCAAACCCATCTTTCTATAAGGGACATCTCCTTCGTCGCACTTCTGCTACTGCTCTAGCAATTATGACTAACTTAAAAAAACATGGAGGTTGGAACAGTTCCACGGTGACGGAGGGGTATTTGGAGGATAGCATCGAATTAAGAAATGAAACGGCGCGTATGTTGTCTACTTTACCAATAGAAGAGGCTGGTACCTCGACAGTAGTGAACAGAAGCTCCAGCCGTAGAAAAAAAGAAATTGTTTTCACTGGCGGAAGTTATTTTTAGGGCCCATTTCAAAATTGTATATTTATAATTTGTAATGACGTGAATAAATAAAATATGGTTCAATTTTCATTTCATAAATGGTATTAATTCAGAGTGCATTCATTTCAATTTCGAGAGACCTCCTAAAGCCGTGCTTATGACTAGGTAACTATGAAACAGCGCTGTCCACGGATGATGAGCTCTCTGAATTGAATCGAATAACCTTCTTTATTGGTAGCGTAACTATGACGATATGAGCTTGTAATATCCCGGTCAAAAATAAACATACTTACGAACACATTTGGGCGGTGACGGGTCCCATTTTCCTTGGATGCAAGTGCTATATCTCTCTCCTGCTAATAAATATGTGCGACTGCAACCGAATTTTACCATCCTCCCTCTACCGCGCCTTTTGACAGATCCATTTTTAATGGAGATTGAAGGACATGCAGCTCCTGAAAGCGGTTTCGGATTTAGTATGATATTTGATAGGAAATTAAAAATAAATGCCTCCTAAGAATTGAAAAAGTTCAAAAATACAAGTACCTTACACGTAAGCGAACATTTTGATTTGAAAATATCACAAAAAAATTACTAATCTTATAAAAAAGTTCAGAAAACAGTTATAATTCTGATTATCCATTTCCGTAGAGTGACAATATTATTCAAATGACAGTCATTTATACCTCCCCAACTTAGTATCCCGTCTGAAAATTGAGGCTGTACTGGGAGAAATAAATGGTTTTCAAATGGGCTATATCCAGAATCGACTTCTCTTCAGGTATTATGGTTTTCCGATCAACAATAAGATTTCCTAGATTTGATAAATTATTTGCCTTTGAGCTGAATGGGAGATATTTTGTTTTATCTATGTTAGTTCGTTGTATTTGAAATCTAATCCAACTTCGGTGTCATCAGCGAAACAGAACATATTACCTTCTGTTTCCAATGATAATAAGCTATTAATATGTGTGAATAGTAGTGGCTCAAGAACAGTTCCTTGTGGCATACCATAAGTGATATTTCTCATTTCGCTGATGGCACCATCTATAAGTACTTACTGCTGACGGTTTGAGAGATAACTCTTCAGTAAATTGTATGCATTTCCTCTAATCCCATATTTTTGTAGTTTTCTCAACAATTTTTTGTGTTTTACTGTATAAAAGCTTCAGAAAGGTCAAAAAATACACAGAGAGTTATGTTTTTGAATCAATTGCTTTATATATCTTTGACGTTAATGCACAAACTGCATCTTCAGTTGACCTTCCCTTTCTAAAGCCATATTGATTCTCTGAAATTACATCGTGTTCATCGAGGAATTTCACGAGTCTCATTTTTAGTATTGTCTTAATTGAAGGGGCAAGTGGAAGCAGGAGTTATGTTACAAATATGTGTTTGTGAGAAAAATAGGGTTTAGTAAAGTTAGCTTCCTTGATGTTTAATGTAACACAGCCCCTTCTACCACTGTGTATCTGCTCAGATATGAAGAATAGAAGCAAATCCTGACGGGACAAGTTACATATTCACATACTTAAAAACTACTAACTAAATCAACGAAATCTGACGATAATTTCCGAGTTGTTTATCGCCTGTTTTGAAAACTTAAAGGTTTCACAATGCCTATTTTCAATAGCTGGTGAAATAGTCCAGTTTTGAAACAGTTAAGAATTTGATATGACAAGCAATGGGGTTGAGGCTGAAATATATGGGGAGAGATCGATTCAGGACATTAGTAAAAAGCCTCGGTACTCAAGCTTCTATATTCCAAGTCGAAGTAATGAAGGTCCTATGATCATGTAGGTTTTCTTTCAACTTAGTTTAGGAAACACTCAAAAATCTCAACGAGGTAGGACACAGAACAGGGTAAAACTTGTATGGATATCAAATCACAAGTTCACCAAGGGAATGAAAGCGCAGATGTCCTAGCAAGAGCAGGGAGTGGGGGCAGCAACAACTCTCATCGGTTTGGGAACTCATTCAAGCAGGATACGAAGGAATTGGTTGAGAATCATCATTAATCTTTCCGAGAGAATGCCTTTTGCAATATCCAAATACCTTCTCGAACTGAACTGGAACTCTCTCAGGAAAGGGACAGGTCACCTGACAGGACACTGCATAATAATAAATCAATACTCTGTACTGTGCAAGTTTTGTGATGAGGACGAAACAACCTCTCACATACTTATGGATAAATGTGAAGCTCTGACTCGCATGGGGGCAGGGTGGATATCTTCAGGCACTGTAGTGATAGAAGATATTATCCTACAGGAAAACCTTTTGAGGAATATCTAGGAGTTCATCAGAAGTTCCAGAGTGCTCACGAAATAGACTTGATAGTAAGCTGCAGAAAAGCTATCCCCGCCGATCAATAGTAACCATAGTATAGGGCTCCTGACAGAAAACGATCACCTGAACAGACACATGGGTCTTATTGGGATGGTAGATGATCCCCTCTGGAATAGGACGAGACCTCGTCACACCTCCTCTCACTGGTGCATCAGAGAAAGGCTAAAGTGCTAACACGCTAACAGTATACTGAACCTAGGGGACGTTGAAAATATTCAGCTAAGGAAGGTGCAGGCTAGGCTAGGGAAGCTGGCATGCCTTGATGAACTAATGGGTGTACAATGGGCCCAAGCTGAAAGGCATACGGGCAGGAGCTTCAAAAGCCTGGAAATGGGTAAGATATAATTCATTGGTAGTAAGGGATAGTTTTTGTTCTTTGTTACGTATAGGCTTGGCGATAAAATTCCTATCCTGTCTTATAGAACCTTGCGGAAGGTCGTTTCGGTACATTTAATTATTCATTTGGGTTGACTATATGAGTAATTTTTCTAATCACAGCTTATTGTTTCCACAGAAACATCTGCAACATTAAAAAAACGTTCATATGTCGTTTCTTTGGCTTATCAGTGCGAGGGGCGCTCTCCTCCCGGTGCCCTCGGATTTAACTTTGAATTTGATAACTTTAATCAAAAATATTGGATTATTTTCAGAACCTATACAATTATTGTTACTCAAACATAGAATAAACTTACTAGCTGATACGGTCATCATTAAATCGCAATAAAAACTCACAAACAAAATTAAATGAATCGAAAAACACTTCATTTTCACTGTTAACTTCGACACTTTTGCTATGATGGCTTGTTCACCACTGAATTTGACTTTGGCGAAGACCAGCCAACAGCAGGAAGTAAGCATCAGATAGAACCGGAAAGACAAAAAAATATTATCTTTTGAAAATATGTATCTGACTGATATCTCGAACGCTTGCCAAATTCCACAGATGAATTCTAATAATTTGTATTGATAAGTTTCTTTCTAAAAGAGCTGTCAAAGTGAGATAAGGGCTGAAAAATTAATAATGCAAAAATCAACAGATGCATTCAGGAAACGATGAACAGCCTTCATGATATAAGTAGGTAGTATCATTGAATATTTCAGGATAAAAAAACAGTGCATTTTCCAAATCGGGTGTAAAGTGAAAACAGAAGACATGCATATTATTTGGAAAATTATTGAGAAAATCATGTTATGGTGAAAATCTCATATATTACATGGAAGATATGTTTAAAAAGTATCCGACTAAAATATTTTCAAGGCTGTGGCTGTGGCATTAAGTAAAGAAGTTATAAAAATGGCAAAGCAGTGGGATGAAAATACTCAGATGGGACTTCAAAAAAACTTTTTCGTATCGCCGCTTTTGAATTAGCCTGGAGAGGTGGTGAAAGTGCGCAGTGTGAAATTTATTATTTCAAAGCCGAAAAATACAATAATGGAACATTGACAGGCAGAGTGGAGTACAACACGGTCTTTTCTGAAACAGCTCAAGGTGGAGATAAAAGGTGCAGTGAAAGTAAGTGGTTGACTACAAATTAAAGAAAATTCGAACGTGTGTCCTGTAAGATTGTTGAAAATGCTTCTAGAAAAACGAAACAAACATATTTCTTCAGATAGATTGTTTCTAACACCAAATCCGTTTTGAAAAAATGAAAATGCCAAGGGATGGTACAAAAATGTGCCCATTGGTGTAAGCGAAATTTCAAAATGGACCAGAATTTCTGCAGAAAAAATTGGTCTAGGTCTGAAAAATAAAATTACCAATCACTCCCATATGGCTAGCACTATTTCTACTCTTGCCAAAGCAGGAGTCTCAGAACAATAAATGATCAAGCTGACCGGACATTCGAACGCCAATTCTCTGAAGCCATACCGTCAGTTAGACTCACAGCATCATTCCACTTCAGTGACAAATCTAAGAGAGGAAAATAATCAAATTCAGCAGTCTTCTTCGGGTAGGATTGTATACCAAAACTGTACTTTCACTAGTTGTACATTTAAAAAATATTTCCTGTTAAATGTACTTTTTGTTCAATGAATTATTGATTTAATTTAATAAATTATGTTCTATTCACTTTTGTTTCAAAATTCATTTATTTGATTCGTTAAATTATCTCACTAAATACCACTCAAGGTTTTGTTTTCATCGTATAAACTTTAATTTTGTTCCACTCAAACTTGATAGCTTGTAATATGACTCGACCAAATAACATTAGATAAAGTTTATCCGATGAAATAAAAACCTCTTGTGGTATTACCCTCGAGTAAACTCTCCGACTTTGGACATACTTCAAAACTGATCGAATTCTTCATGTCATATTTGACTAGAACAGAAAGCTGCATTTTCAGTACCATGGATTCAAGTCTACTGAAATATCCGCTTAATCTGGAGTTCCACAGGGATCAATTCTGAGGCCTCTTTCATTCACCATATTCATAAATGACATCTGCCTGACCCTACGGTCTGATCTGATCTGATCATATTATATTCTGACGATTTCAAACTATATCTAAGAATTGTGCATCACTTCAAGAGGACCTTGAAAGACTAAATATCTGGTGTAATTCTAACTTATTGCCACTTAACAAATGGAATATATGTCTTTCACGAGAAAGAATCATATAACTGAGTATAATAATTCACTCGAAATATGTTATAAGTACACGGACTTGGGTGTAATCTTCGATGCTAAGCTAACCTTTGTTGATCATATAACTGAAACGGTCGCTAAAGCCCAAAAACACTGGGATTCATATCACATCTATAAATTCTATGAAAAATTCTAAATATATTTCTTGTATACCCCAAGTCTAACCGTTTCAGTATAACAGAAAAAACCAATCTTGAAAAAAAAAATTTCATGTACTTTCATGTACCGGCAACCGATGCCGTCTCTGTTATCTTCATGCACTTTGCAATCTACGAGTGTTACTCTTAACAGCCAGTTACCATCAACTTACTATACTCTGGACCGGCTATTCTAACTCATTTGCAGAATGCAACAAATTGTGTTTTCAACATTTATATTAATAATCATTTGTGGATTTTCATTGAAAGTTTCAATGTGCTTCTTGAATCTTTAAGCGGTCGTAGAAAAAATTATCTTCCTAGTTCAAGCGTAAAGTGTTCTTCCCTCCCATGACTGCTTGCCTAAATTCTGCTTCGCATTGTTCGAGTCAACGGCAGTCGCGTGTGGGAAAGCATCGCAAAGTAATTCTTTTAGAAAACTTTGACACGTATTGAACAGATAATAGTTCAACGGTCGTTGGGGGCAGTAGTTGTTTTCTGTTGGATACTTGGCGACAGCAATAACTTTTTGTATAGGAATTTGTGGAAGATTCGATAACGTGTAATCCATTTTTAATAATGATTTGTCGGAACACCTTTCTCTCCACTAATCTTTACTACTAATTGCCTGGTTAATATCATGATGGACATATAAGAACACTACATATGACAAATATTTGCACTACGTTCCTCAACGATATACTATTACAAGTTAGGCTATTTTTAAACAAACAGAAGAGCTTTCGTTTGACTTGGACACGGGGTGACGATCTGCAGATAGGTTTCGAATTCTTAGAACGAACTCAGTTATATTTGATATTGCAACGATTTTGAGACCGGCCCTGATCGCCTCTTTAATTATGCACCCCAAGTAAATATTCCTCCGCTCGCAAACACATGAGTCACGCGTAGAAAAAACGCTTATTTGCTGATGAACAAAATGGAAGTTTCGAGAGACATCTAAGAAGTCACCGTATAGACTCGACAGATCGAGAACTGTAAATAGAATCTGCTTGTATATAGGTAAGGCGCTCGATAGCAGAGGGCAGATATATAGTCGCAGAGAGTTGCAGATATAGTTCCAGATTTCGCAGATAGAGAGTGACTGTGAAGATAAATTGAAATAGTGAAGTCAATGTTTAAGCTGAATAATTGTTTAAGTAGTGTTTAAAATAAATTAGCAAAATTAGTTTAGTGCATTTTTACTATATTCAATATTTTTGTATCGGTTTTATGCCGCGACTTACAAATTTATGCTGATGCCACGATTGGTATCGAATCTGCTACATACTTCCTCAAGAAGCTCCTCTGTTTGAATTGGCCATCGGCAGACCGGCTGTGATGGATTTTTACAACGTTTCGATTAATTGTAACTGCAACTGCAAATGTCATAATTGAACACTCTATATAATTTCGCATCCCTGTAGCCCGCATAATGAGCTTGGGGATCAGGAATCAATAGAAATTATTCACGCATGGTTTGTTTTTTTCAAGGGCCTCGATATGGGAGGTAAGAGGGGTAATTATCCCCCAAGAGTAATTCCGTCCCATTCCTAGTTATCGCACATTTTCTGCATCCACACATAACATAATCATATTCCTAAACTAGCTTTTACCCCTCCCAAGAAAAAAAATTTGCGACGCCTTTGGTTTACATCAGACAGAGGTGACAAAATCACGCACCACTGCACTGAACTGAACCTAAACTACCTAACTAAACCTAAACTAATCAGTATCATTATTCACTTATCAACCTGATGTCACGATGTGCAGGTGTAAACAATATCCTGAAAAACCTTCAGCAACAAACTCTTTCCGTCCGAAACAAGAATTATGAAGTTTCGTTTAGAGGATAGCCATTATTTTTGAAAATAGCGCCTGTAATATTAGTTCCGACAATTTATGTAAGATGGCATAAAATAAAGGTAGGGTTATAATCTATTTTTAACTTCTTTCAATTTTCTTATGTTATTATCTCGATCTTTGAGACATTCAGATGTCTTATTAAAAGTCTCTTTTTTAAGTTTTGAATCAAACTATCGTTTTTTGTGAAACTGTGTTCATTCTCTGATAAATCATTGTGTATAAAAAAATCATCATCATTTTGTTAATAATTTAGATTTTCCACAAAAGTGAAAATGCCCGTATTTCATACAAAAACAATTGAATCTATTTTGGATCCAGTTGCACAACAGGTAACGTGATTTTCTTTATTATCCACGCAAATTTTTTTTCAAATTATTTTTAGCTCTTTAGTCATTGTTTTCACTAATATTTTCAAAATGTCAAATCCTAAACTTAGCTCGGTTCGCAGATGACATAATTAGAAAAACCCAATCTTTCAAATGACATTTTTTTAATCGCTTCTCTTATCAATTTAATAAATTGTCACTTCCGTTCTTGGTAGAATTACCAATATTTTAAAATAGGTAGGCGTTGTCCTAGTCTGTAAAAAACTTAAGGATGCTTGCCCAATCAATTGTTTTTTGTTTTGACATTACAACATCGATTATTTTTAACTTGTAATTTTGTTCCATGCATCTGAGTAAAATTCAGTTTTGTGAAAAAGAAACATTTCTTTTTAAACGTCTATAAAACTGATTTATATATATTTTCGTCTTACCAAATAAGGTTATGACATACTAGTAGATTGTTTATGTTCAAAGGCTATTTAACAGAGTATTTATTGAATGCCCACTTTTATGATAATTCAGTGGAAATTATAGCAATACTTACACCTACACTGGTGTGTTACATCAGATACTTTCAAATTTGAACTCCTTTATATTTTCAGTTTAATGATTGATAAACAAGTAGTTCTATTTCTCATTTCTGGAACTGATTCAAAACTAGTTGTTCTCTAGTTGAAGAGAGTATAAAATATAAATTCTGTTATGAAATTTGTTAAAGCAACTCAAATACAGTTTATTTATCAATTATTTTAGAAAGAATGTCATAAAATGAAAATTTAATGACCAATAACCTGAATAAAAATTGTTTTTAACCTTGATAAGTATGTGCTGATGAATTACATTTTCTCTTTAAAAAATGGCGTTTTTATAATCAACGCATAGGTTTTACATTTTCTGAAAAATTTTTTTCCTTTTTGTTTCTCTCACACCTATTCTTCCATTACAAGAAAGTTTGTTTGAGACAAATTAAAATTCACTTCTGACTTGATTTATACATTTTCCACTAACCAAACACCCGAAAAATGTGTATAGTTCACAAGGGGATTTATTTAATGAAAAAAATTATTGAGAGAAACATTTTGAAATGAAGTGCTTCAAGAATCATTCAAAGTCATCCGACAATTATTAATTTTGAATAATGAGTAGGTATGACTTCCTATTTAAATAGGTGTTAACCTAATACACTTTGATATTGTTTTTTTTGAGATATTATTCTTCTCATCTTCTACTGGACCAACTAGCTGTTAACCTAATACACTTTGATATTGTTTTTTTTTGAGATATTATTCTTCTCATCTTCTACTGGACCAGCTAGCTGTTTAAGCTTATTCCATAATTCTTATGGGCTTAGGTCAGGGCTGTGTGATGGCCAGCTAAAAGTAATTCGAACTACCAATTTGGTATGAAGCCTGTAATTGTCATACATAAAAAGAAAATTATTTACCAAACACTTACGTAATAATAATAGGCAGACCCTGTAAAAAAATGTCCTAAAGAAGTATTGAGTGGTCAGCCAAGAGTGTGATTTTATTTTAGTAGACAGCACTGATAAGCCACAGCATATGATAATAATAGCCGTCCCTCACACAGACTATGCCTTTGAGTACATACTCTTATGTGTTTGTGGAAGAATTTTATTGTTTAGTACCCAAATATAATATTTTTACATAAAAACAAATTGTGAAGTGGATGTTTTTTGTCAATATCAATAGTACGAATATGTTCTTCATTTCTTACTACTTACATGAAAAATGTAAATTCATTTAATTTTTATTTTCATTTACTAGAAGAAACACATTGTCTGTTTTAAGTGAAGGGTTACAGTCGTAGAAAAATTATAGTATTCTACTCGTGTGTAATGGCTATTACTCATCCTCATGAGTAACAGCAATCATTACACACTCGTTGAATAATATGCTATTCTCTACGACCGTTATGGAATTTAACAGTACCAATGTCAAAATTGCGTGTAGGTATACCAAGGGTGAATCAAGCTCACTTGTAAAAAAAAGTTCTACTGTGTTTGTTCAGAGGAATAAGGCAAAAGGTGATGTTTTTCAAATATGGATTTTGGAAAATCATTATTTTTCATAGAAATTGTGTTAAATGAATGTTTACCTGAAATTTTGTTGGATCATTCTTGAATTAGAAAAAAAAAATATTTCTGATCTGCAAAAAAAACTTCAAGCAGCTTCTTCCTCTCAAAACCCATTTAACATCGTTGATATTTGCATGACCATGAAATATGAATTGTCAGTCTGAACAAGTTTTTAATTTTTAGGTTTCTAAACTAGTCATTCTACATGAGGAAGCTGAAGATGGCATACCTATGCCTGACCTCCAACAGCCAGTTCGATCAGTTAGTACTGCTGTCTCCAACTTGGTCAAAGTAAGTGTTGACAAAATTTAAATAATTGTATATTATTGGAAAAGTAAGTAAACTTTGGTTGTTAAACTGGTATCATATTGAAATAACACACTTTCAGTTAATTTCTGCAGTTATTTGAAAATGTAAGGAATATGTTTTGGTGTTTACTTTCTTGCAGGTTGGTAGAGACACAATCAACAGCTCTGATGACCTTATTTTACGTCAAGACATGCCGTCTGCCCTCGTTAGAGTGGAAAGATCCTCGAAACTACTGGAAGAAGCTAGTGATATGCTTAAGCAAGATCCCTTCTCTTCACCAGCCAGAAAAAGGTTGATTGAAGGTAGTGGGGGTATTTTACAGGTAAAAGCTTATTGTTTTGTTTTCCAAATGTCTTTAGATACCTTCACTGTTTCATTTTAGGCCACTTCTGCACTCTTGCTTTGCTTTGATGAATCTGAAGTGAGAAAAATCATCAGAGAATGCCACAGAGTTCTTGATTACCTTGCAGTGGCTGAAGTCATAGAAACTCTGGATGAACTAGTGCAATTTCTAAGGGATTTGAGTCCTTGTTTGAGCAAAGTATCAAGAGAAGTTAGCGCAAGAGAAAAGGAACTAACTCATCAGGTAAAATCTTCAGTAAACCACCTATTTTAAACTACCTACTACATGCTATTTTTTTTATTGTGATTGATTTAACTGTTAAAACTATACCTAATGTGCAAATATATTTTACTAAATGCAGTAATATCTTTGATACAAAAAATGAGAATTAAAGGAAGATTAAATAAATATATTTACTGAATATTGCTGTTTGATCTACTACTTTTGGAGATTTCAATAAATACCTTATTATGCTTATCAACTTTTTTTTAGGTTCATTCCGAAATTTTAGTGAGATGTTTAGACCAAGTCAAAACTCTGGCTCCAATTTTGATTTGTTCAATGAAAATCTACATCCACATCGTATCTCAAGGAGGAAAAGGAGCTGATGAAGCTGCCGAAAACAGGAACTATTTGGCTCAGAGGATGACAGATGAAATCAACGAGATCATTAGAGTTTTACAACTGACAAGTTATGATGAAGAGCAGTCTGAATTAGACAACTTGACTGTCCTAAAGAAATTACAGAATGCCATAGCAAATAAAACTAATGCTGCAAATGACTGGTTATTTGTAAGTTAAATTTGAATTTGCAATTTTCCGTCCCAAACTATCAATAAGTGCTGTAAAAGTTTCAATAATCCCATCTGGACCACCAAAATATACTTATTTTGGATAACCAGAAGGCTAATACCACTACAATGTTTTGTCTTTCATGGACATACAATTTAATTTTTTATATGATATAAATTTTCCAGTTTATATTTCTAAAACTTCTTTATTTAAGTCATTAACGTGATTTTGTTGATACTTCTCAGGATCCGAATGCTGTAAGGGGAGGTGTTGGAGAAAAATCCCTGAGGCAAATTATTGATGCTGCACAGAAAGTTGCTGAAAGGTAGGTTAATCAATTAATTACTGATTTTTTCAGCTTTTATCTGAATTATGGAAAAGAGGAAGTGTTATAATTCAACTTCTAGTACTGACTAAATCGAGTGTTCAACATGTTTCAAATTGGAAATATTCTGTTTTTGAATGTTGGCTATTTGTTCTTTTGACTAGTAATGACAGTACCTATCAAAAATAGTTATTTTCCGTCGACCGTTTATTTACGATGTATTTTAACGCACTCAAAATCGTTGAATAATGACCCCTGTTAATGAATGATTTTCTATTAATCAACGATTTACTTATATGCAACCCAACGTACATTGCTCCAATACATATTATATTTATCCAGTGACCTGTGGCGTATGCAACCAAACATATTTATACTCACCCGCTAAAACATTTATTTTGAAATCAAGTAGCTGTGTTAGTACTATCTGTCATTATTTATGTCATTGTTGTAATTTCTTAAAATTCTACGTTTATTTTGAAATCAAAAGATGGATGGTGACGAAGTTCTGTAAAAAAAATTCAGAAAACATCAAATATATCATTAAAGTTGTCAGTAGCATTAATAGCTAGATAGTCACGCAGCCGGCTGGTAAAATGCTGGTTTGAGTTGTAGGTCGAGGGTTCAATCCCCAAGTGGTACCAATTTTTTTTTTTAAATGACGGTCAACGGAAAAGTTTTGTAACGAACTCGTGAATTGAAATGGCGATTAACAATCTCGAACATTAACGCGCTTGCCCCTCTCACGCGTTCAAATATCTCAATTGTTAATCGCCCTTATTAATACACTTGTTCTTTAAATAACCATTAATCAATAGTGTATTAATGCGATTAATGATGATGATTTTAATATATGGGTAATTGATGACCTTTTTATTTTGTGGAAATTCATGATCGTTTTGAAGAAATGAATGTAAAAACACTTTTGTCTAATTTCCACTTGATATTTTATTTATACGACCGGTTTCGGTTTTTATGGACTAATTAATTAGTTTTATACTTGATAATGGGATAAAACCCGAAACCGGTCGTATAAATAAAATATCCAGTGGAAATTAGACAAAAATGTTTTTACATTCATTTCTTCAAAGGCATTTTAATATAAGAGTTGATTGCAATATTTTTCCGTCGACCTAACTCTTGTTGAAATAAGGGAATTATTGATTTGAAGATATTTATTCAACGAAAGATACCAACTCTATTGAACATAAAGATCATCTTTTGATTATTTGAATACATTTGCGATGATAAAATTAGAAAAACTGAAAAAGAGTACAGAACAAATCCATCTGTACACTCATATTTCACGGCTGCACTACAATATCGAATATTAATAGGTATCATTAATGGCCGATTTCGAAAAATCATGCATTAATGACAAATCGACCATTAATAGACGTCATTAATGGTCGATTTAGTTTGCATTGAATAACATTAATCAGACCTCTTGATACGAGGTCGACGGAAAAAATTATAATTGTAATATTTAGAAAATAAAATTTCGATATCAATATTGAACCACAAGTTGCAAAAGAGTCATCTAAGGTTTCTTTTAATAATCATAAGTAACAAATTTTCTCGTTACTGAAATTTTAATTATTCACACTACATATTAAAGGGGGTGTCTTATTCTGAAGCAATAGCAAATAATAATAATAGCCGCCCGTTACCCCCACAGGCTACGGCTTGGAGTACATTCATATGATCATATGAGTGTTTATGTAATTATTATCATCAATTCAATTTCAGATGTCTTCCTCAAGACTCACAAACAGTCAACAAACTTTGCTCTGACCTTACAACTATGACTGATGCATTGTGTGAACTTCGACAAGATGGTAAGGGTGCCACCCCTCAAGCTGAATCTTTAGCTAGGGGAATTCGAGAAAAACTGGGACATCTTCAGCAGTCTGTTATGAATGCTGTTGTAGCTGTGGATAAGGCTGGGTTACAACAGACTGCTCATACTGCACAAGGAAGGTAATCAAATTTTTCAAAGACACAAATCAAAACGGTTGAAAAGTGTAACAGATTCAGCTAATGTCAATTTTTGTGTGTAAATGTTGGTATTGATTTAAGGTTAGAACAAGCAAGAAAATGGCTTTCAAATCCAGGGCATGATGACAGGGGTCTTGGTCGCAGAGCTATTACAGCTGTTGTTGGGGAAGGCAGAAAAGTAATGAAATCCTTTTCACGATTCATAATAACATTCATCCATTTTATTTATTTCTAGGTTGCAGAGGGACTGCCAGGTATACAAAAAGCGGAAATTCTCCAATTATGTGATGGAGTTGATAATCTGTCTCGCCAATTGTCTGACTTATGTGCCCAAGGAAAGGGTAATTCTCCTCAAGCGCAGGAAATAGCAAGAGCATTGTCTCAGAAATTACACGAACTCAAAGAAAAAATCAATCAAGCCGTTGTGAACAGAGTTGTCGAAGATTTTATTGATATTGTTACTCCTCTGAAGCAATTTACTGAGGCAGTTTTGGTTCCTGAAGGTACCGCCAATCGGGATCAGAACTTTTCTGACAAAGCTGCAAACTTACAGCAATTTTCGAATAGAGCAGTAAAAACTGCCAAAATGGTGGCTGCTGGTAAGTCAGAAAATCAGAAAACAATCATAGATATACATTTACTGTGTTTGAGTAACGTTTTTGATTTCTGGAAGTAAGTTTTGGTTGGAAGAGGGATTCTGTGGAAGCATACGATCATAATATAAGTTGTTTTAAAAATTGTCTCAGTGAAATAAATTTTAATTTTCTGGAGAGCTACTGAATATAAAACAGATTTGATTACTGTTCGAGTGTTTGGGATTCTAAATTACATTGAAACAATAGATCCACCCCCTTTAAAACTTTGTTTCCAACTTTTTCAGGGAGTAGCTCTGGTAATAAAAAAATGGCTGAAGCTCTCCAGAGTGCTGCCAATCAAGTAGAAAGTTTAACGCCCCAACTGATATCCGCCGGTAGCATTCGAATGAACTACCCATCCTCTAAAGCTGCAGATGAACATTTTGAAAATCTGCGTCAACAATATGCCGATACATTGACCAAAGTTCGAAACTTATGCGATGAAGCCACTGATGCTGCTGATTTCATCAAGTCATCTGGTAATTTTTCACCAAATATTTATTTGAAAATTATTCATTAGTCTTTTGCAGAGGAACAAATGAAGAAACACACATTTTTGTGCGAGGAGGCCATAAAAAACAAACAACCTCAGAAGATGGTAGATAATACATCTGCGATTGCCAGGCTTGCTAACAGAGTTCTTCTAGTAGCTAAACAGGAGAGTGACAATTCAGAAGATCCTAATTTTATTGAGAATGTTGGCAGAACTTCGGAATTACTACAAAACAGTAAATTGAAGTTCCTGCTTGGAGGACCAATAGTAATGTTTTTCCTTTCCAGGTGTTCCTCCAATGGTCCAAGATGCAAAGTCTGTGGCAGTTAATCCTTCAGATTCGAATGCTGTATCTAAGTGGAGGGATTCAAATAAAGGGGTGAGAGACTATTTAACATTTCGTTAAATTTTTGAGGGTGAAGAACCTAAAAAAAAATCCACAAGATAAGGATATGCTTTCTTAAATAGTGACTAAACAATATTTACTCTTTCAGCTGTTGAATGCAGTTGGACAAGTTCGACATGCAGTTCAGGTGAATCCAGAAGTGCCTCATTTACCAGATATAAATTCACTTAACTTGGGTGAGTCATGAAAACATTAATTTTATGCTATTTTTGCAAGTTCAATTATTCTGTGAGATTGCAGAAAACACAACTTTCAAAGTATTTGAGAGTTGTGATGTTTCTGAAATAGTATTATTAATTTAGGTATTGGTGTTGGCTAGTGAATGGTACATGTTCTAACCAATGCTTGTTCTATTCCATATCTCTAAAATCGTTCGACATCTTACACATATTAGTTAGTATCACTTCACTTGTCATCATTTTATTTAATGAAAACTAAACAAACTATCAATATCTAAATAACGCTATCATAATTTAACTACCTACTTATTTTTTTTCAGAGTCTACGCCAAGCAATTACTTTATCGATAAAGGTATACTTTTAGGGCTCCTAAAATATATTTTTCAAAGAGGCATTGTATTTTTGTGAACATATTTTGATGTAGTTTCTTTGTTTCCTTTTGAAAAGTGTGTATACTTGGATGTTACTTGATCACATTAAATTTAAAAATGAAGTAATTTCACTAAATATTTGAAATTGAAAAGTTTGAGAACTTTGTAACAAAAAGAGATATGGCCTTGTTTTAAAAATTGCTATGCAGAACACTACGAATAAATAAAAATTGTAATGAAGTGCATATTGTTAACTCATCATTTGTAGAACTCATAATTTTTTCAAATCTTTCTCTCCTATAAGTTACCTCTAAACTCTATTGTAAAAATTTGAACTTGTACATAGCTTTCATCACTTTGCAAGAAATTAATTTTCATACGATGCCTTTACTGAAAATACACTTGTACATAATTTGTGCTATGTAGTTTGCCTTGGTAATGCTATAATTGTAGTTGGCGAACCGCTGAGAAATACACCAACACCTGGCAGGGAATTTGGGACGCTTAGTCCCTCTCATCACCAACAGGGGCGGGTTAGCCCTTTGCCTAAGTGGGCGAGAGGTACTAATGATATTCCCTTTATTTTTCAGTTTCATTAATTCCTATCACTTCTGTCTATTGAGAGTTGTCTTTTAAAAGTCTGCTTTCAGTTTTTACATTATTGTTGCTGCATTTTTTAAAGAAATTATCAAACTTGATATTTTGTTCACTTACGTTCACCTATGTATGCCGTCTGACAGTGGTGTTTTTTGTCCTCGTATACATTGTGGTTGTTTCTATCCGGATTAAACACTCTTTTACTTATTTAAACCATTCTGCTATTTCACTTTGATGTACCAGAATCCCATGCTAGCATTCTGTCTGCAGTAACCTTTTCTGTACTTTGACTTTACTCTAAAACAGAATTCAGTGGGCACCCAGTTTCAAATAAAAAGTGGTTCTATCTTGAAAATATATGCTTGTATGTGGTCAATATGTAATTTAATATTCGGCGGAACAGTATAACTTGGAAAGTAATTCATCCATCAACCAACAACCTATATTACTCAGTCATACAGTGCTTTCTTCTGTTCTGGTTTCAGACTCTTTTCTAACCAGTTAAACCAAAATTTAGCTCTCTTCATTCATTAAATTGATAGTCTTATTTCATATTATGAATGATCTGCCAAATTCAACAAAAATGTTTGCTCCAATATTGATACAAACCTAAAATTTAAAAAGACCGTCCAGTATTCTTGGCGGTTAATAAAATTTAGTTATGAGTTGTCATTTTGTGAATAGTCGGTGTTAGTATTAAAAGATGATCAGCTCTTATAAGTGTTATTCCAATAAGTTTAAAATCCGTATATTATGCAATTTTTGCGCAAGTTTGAAAATTAATTCCATATCTGTGCAATTCAGATAATATTCATAGGCATGTACAGGTTGTAGTAAGTTGCATTTCATAAATACAATTAGATCAAATTCTATTTAGAGGATTTTCATGCAATTTTGGTTCTTTTTGTCAAGAAATTTATGTTACCAACGGTGACATATGATCTGTAAATTAATCCCTAATATAATATGTTTCAAGTGTTTGTATTTTGTCACAAAAACCGATATTTTCGATGTCTATAAAAATTATTAAGTTGAAAACAAGGCGAGTAATAAAAATGTTCGTTAATGAATAAGATTATGATAATAATAATAATAATAGATTTTATTGTTCAAGAGTGGTATATCATACATAAGTAAGTACAGTTTTAAATATAGTTCAAGAACAAAAGGCAGAGTTCGGTCTCATCAGTAAGTTTAATTACCAAGGAGATGCGCTCTTCCACTCAACTTTCAAAGTTCGCAATATTCTTCATTCCAATAGTATTGCAACAACTTGCATCAATGTAGGAGACTGATCCAAGGCAAGAGACATGCAATTATTTCTCTTGCACTAAACTTGTCTAGCGTGAAACTTGCGAATGTAAAATGACTTGACCACTTATTTAAGAACACTACATTCTCTTTCAACAAATTTTTAAAACTTTCTGAAAAATTGTATATCACTAACATGTTTTTCTTATTTCGTATATGATGAAAAAAAACCGAAAGGATTTAACTGTTTCAAACCATTTTTCGGATTTTTTCCAAAACCAAGTTAGTGGCCCTGCTTACCCTACTAAAGAACTTGGCTCATTTTCAAACTCCAAACTCAGCGATTTTTAAAAGTATGGACATTGGGCGATACTCAAAAGAATTTCTATGAAACCTTCAACTTTTTCACCCCTTCTTCATTATTATTAATGAAACATGACATTAAAATTAAATGTAGTAGTTTTCTTGTCGTATAACTTTTTACTATACTTATATTGAGCACAGCAAATAAATGTAAGAATTGAAAGCAGATAACTATTCTTTTTGCTTGGGTACTGATTTTTAAATTGCCGTCTTTTAGGCGACAATTCTGACATGCTATGCCAAGAACTTGCACCTAACTATCACGAATCAGGTAATTTCAAATGGAATACTGTTTATATTATGCTTTCATAGAGTGACTTGGTCTGTTTGTTTCAATGGAGGTTATGGCAATGGTGGATGTTTTCAGTAATGCATTAATTTCCAGTAGAGCATGGAAAATATTATGCTGTCTGAATCGGGTTTAATATGAAATATTATTAGCTACGAATCAATTGTGTGTGTTTCATTTTGAACATAAATATTTCAAACTTGGAGGTTTTGCTTGTGTTACAATTATTTATTACCCTTACTATAATAATCAGCCCTATGCTGTATCACTTCCGTTAAAAATAACGTCAACCATTATTTTGCTATGATTGGTAATAGGTAATAGGGATAGGGCTGAATATATGAAGTATGAAATAATTAATTTGTCCTAGAAAATAAGTGATAAACCTCCATCTTTGAAAAGCATTTGCTTGAAAAGATTATCTAATGATAGAAATATTAGAAGTGACAATTAGTCAAGAAAGGTCTTGGGCTGAATGTGAGATTTTCTAGCACCACGATAAAAACTTCTAGATGAAACCATTTTAGGATTTTAGGACAAACCTGCAGTCTTTTAGTCCATGACCGGATCTCAATGATTCAGCCTTGTTACAGAACTAGCCCAAAGATTGATCTTCATAAAATGTCTTTTACCTTTTATCTTGATAAAAAATAAGTTTCGATTAAAAAGTATATGTATATATTTTATGGATTGAATTATATCGATAAGAATGCACCGCTGCTATCGAAAGCTGTTGCTAGAAATGCTTCATTAGTTTAGAAGTGTGATCTTGCATGATTCCAGTATCTACCTATCCCTATTTCTGATGAGATATACCTTAATCATCTGGTAACTTGGCTGTAAATGAAAGGTTAAAAGAAAACTTTAATACATTCCTATTCAACCAAAACTCCCTCTAACAATGTTTCTATTGCATGCTTGATTTTGGGCTTGTGTTTAACTATGAGTTGACTTTTTTGTTACATGCATACAGGACGTACAAGTTTCATTCCCGAATATATCATTGAAGATGGTAATAGTAATGTGCATTTTGTGAATGTTAGCAAGCTTTCATCATGATATGGTATAATTTTTTTCGGACGATTCGTTTTAAAAATATTGTTTTGTTGAAATTTAGAACAAGCTCCTCCAAGGCCCCCTCTGCCGCATGATAGTGCTCCCATGAGGCCACCTCCACCACCAGAAACAGATGATGAAGATGATGTATTCAAAACGGCCCCCTTACCTAGTCAACCAATTATGGTAGGTTGTTCAATGTTGGTTTCCGTGATTCAGAACAACGATTTTCATTGCTAGATTTTTTGTATATATTTTGAGATTTTGTTTATACAAAATCATATGGGGTGCAATATTCAGTAATATTTAGGTTTTATATTCTATTAATTTGACTCGCTCTGTATAATGGAACCATGTCACTCAAAAGGAATGGCGCTTCACAATATTTTAAACAAGCTGAGAAAATTATTCTTTATACTGATTCAAAACACATGATTCATGAAGAAAACATACAAGTCGCAGGAATTGTGTCATTTAGACCTGATAAGTAGGTCATCACAGTATCTTCAAGATACTTTTCGGTCTATTTGACTTCTTTGTAATGAATGAACTGATGAAGCAACAGATTGGCAGGTTGTTACCTCATCTGAATAAATCAAAGTACTGCTCTGAACAAAAAAAGTATCTAAGATAATAGTGTCCTGCTTGAGGATCATAGCACAAGTATCTGATAAATATAACTCAATGTCTGCCTTATTATTAGCCAGGGAAAAAATTGTTTTCTGGCATATCTGCCTCTTATTGTGGGATTATTGGGAGAGAAGAGTATTTTGACATAGTCAACATTATTCTATTGTCACGTGTATTATTTCCTTCAGGTTGCAGCCCATAACTTGCATAGAGAAGTCAAACAGTGGTCGGCTAAGGACAACGAACTCATTGCTGCCGCACAACGAATGGCCAAATTAATGGCTAGTTTGTCAGAACTTGTTCGTAATGATGATAAAGGTTGTATCAGAAAGTAGTGAATATCTGGGTCATATAGGAAGTCACTTTGTTTTGCAGGTTCAAAGAGAGGACTTATAGCCACAGCTAAAGCTATTGCAGATGCTAGCGCTGATGTTACTAGAATAGCAAAACAATTGGCACGGGAGTGCACTGATAAGAGAATCAGGACGAATTTGCTTCAAGTTTGTGAGAGAATTCCAACTATCGCTACCCAGCTGAAGATTCTTAGTACTGTAAAAGCTACCATGCTCGGTTCCCAAGGTAAGACTTCAAATGTTGGTGCAATGCTATTCATCTCATTTATGTATGTATTATATGATGGAATACTCAATAATGATAGGTATTTATTCTGTAGTAGAACCTGCTGTCTAGGAAGTTTTTTCCACACACCAAAAATTGCAAGCTCCTTCTTAAAGAAACCTATATTGTTTATTAGCATACATTATACATATATTCTATTGAATAATGTCGTTAACTTCAAAAAACTGAAACCCTGATCAAAAAACTTCCTAAGATACTGTATTAGCTTTGCTTATACATTATAATTCATGCTGTATATTTGCTTTCTGCAATTTCTCAGTTGAAGGGAAACAAATCAAAGGTAATCATTTTTTTTATCAATTATTTTTTAGCAAAAAATAATGTGCGACGTTTATCACAGTTTTTTTTTGTGATGAAACCAAACCTTTCCCTATTTTTTATCACAGATTTTAGATCTAATCCTGTCCAGACTAATTTTTCCTGTACATATACGAATATTAAATTTAGTGTCTTTGGTCTGGATACATTATGAAACGTACAAAACTATCCAAACATCAAAACTACGTCAAATTAATTCGAGGAGCATTTCGCTGAAAGCTCCTGGTGACGCTTACCTCGTTACCGAAAAGCCCATCGCGTAAAATGGGCGAAATTTTGGTGTTTGAAGAGTTTTACACGTTTCTGATTTGACATTAGGACTTGGAAAGCTGTTTCAACAGTCTAAAGGTATTTATAGCAGGGTGAAAACTGGGGGTGTACTAGTCTGTCTTGTAAGAAAGCACCTGGCCAATTTAGGAGTTATTCATAATGATATTGTGTACTGCAACCTCCAAAGATGCGCCACTGCATCATTGGAGTTGTGTGAACACAACTATGCCAGGGTTCCCACATTGGAAGCGAGAAAATTTTCCCTGACTTTTCCAGGTTTTCCCTGACCATGCACAAACTTTTTTCAGGACCAGAAGTTAACTTTCATAGAGTGATTAATACAAATAAGTAAATGAAAAACTCGTGTTCATCAAAATTTAATTCATATTATATAAAAAAATAAAAACCATCGAAGAGGTATTTCAATGCTGCAACAACCACCAATATTCCATTCTGTGAAGAATTCGAAATTAACGATTTGCTTGCATCAATGGCAACCGAAAATTCACAAAAAAATTAAATAAACATTACCCCACTCTGACGTTACTATTTCCTCGAACCTCGAATCATACATGAAAAAGGAAGCTTTTCGACAAAGGGAAACCGAAAACTTACGAGGTAGAAGTAAACATCGTAGGCGTGTTCAAATTTCTGCCAATCATGTGCGAGTAAAGAGTAGTGGCCGATGAAAGACCGCGAAATTTAAAATTCATGAAGAAGACAACAGGGACAGCTTAATTTTTTTATCTGAAATCAGCTGATACGGAATTATGTATATCGATTCTCCCTGACTTTTCCCTGATTTTGTCAACACTTTGATTTCCTTGACTTTTCCCTGTTTTCCAGGTTTTCCAGGTCTGTGGGAACCCTGTATATGCTCTTATGAAAGGTAGCTCTATGCACAATCGAATGATGCTCAAAGATTGTTCAATTTTCCGAGATTTTCTTGGTTTGTCACACATTGTGTATGCAAATAAAATGATTCTACCTTATAACCCCGGCTCCTCCAGATAATTATAATTCAGTTCCGAATCCCAATAGCCCTAGGAACAGAAAGTTGATATATACTCACTGGCAACTTCACACTCCCATATTTCACTCTTATCATTTGTCACGCACATTGTCAGTTTTTTTTACCAGTAAGGTATAGAGTTATTTGTTATTTCGACTTATCTTCCCTCTTAGGTTCTGAAGAAGACAGAGAAGCGACTGAAATGCTTGAAGGAAATGCCCAGAACCTTATGCAAAGTGTCACTGAAACAGTTCGAGCTGCAGAAAGTGCTAGTGTGAAAATCCACGCCCAAACACACGGAAAGTTGAGATGGGTGCGAAAACAGCCTTGGTACGCTTATGCCTAAGCGATTTGAAGAAAAAAATCATTTTGTGTTCATTGAATTAAATGGTTCATTCAGGAGGAACTGTTGAAGCTGAGTGAAGCCTCATCTCAAAACTTCAACTTTACCCTCCCAAATGACCATCAGTGTACTTTTTAGTCAGATTTGGAAGCGTCACTAACTCAATTTATTTATTGTTTACTTTATTGATATCATAACTTGGCTGGTGTAAGTAATGATATTAAAATATTCAACTATTTATTTTGTAACATTCTCCTAACTTTATACCATTTGAGTAATCAACATTTTGCATTTTAGATATTGTCACTGCTTCTAAGTTTAACAAAAACAATGAAATAGGCTTCCAATATTTAGTGCCAAAATAAAAAAAACTATTGTTTTATAAAATATAAATATCCAGACAATCTTTATAATTAAGATTTGAGGTCCTTAGTTTAAAAAAATATCATTCACTGATTAGAGTAGGATCGAAAAAGTACACCAAGTGATGTAGAAATGCCTTGCCCAGAAATAGTTATTTTTATAAGCTTGATACATAGATTAAAATATAGATTTTATGTGCAATAGTGCCAAATTGTTTAATAATTGTGTGTATTTTGTTAGCAATAATTATATTTGCTGAGCAATACGTATCGAGGGCTATAGATATTTATATATTTTTCTTATATTAATGTATACAGCTTTTAATGTTAACTGATTGATGAATTGAGTGAAATTTTATGTAACAATTGAATAATAAAATGTTTATTATAATTATTTTGAGGATCATTACCAGCACCTGCATCTATCCTGTATCTGGCAGGTACCGCACAAATTGAGCCAATTATATGTTACTTTAATCTTCAATTATCCTCCAGAAGATGGTAAGTTGATGACTGAAACACACGTCGGATGTTTGAAAATAGTGGTTGGTGTTGGGATAAAACACCGAAGCAACGAAAGGTTCCCAACAAAGTAGTGCGAGTCTATGATATTTTTATCGTATTGACATTGTTTTCATATACTGCTAATTCTCTATGCAGCCTGTTTTAGAGGTTTTTGCCTTCCATCAGTGCCATGGTATGATAAGCAACATTAGAGATGCAAGTGTCCCAGTCAAATGAACCATAAACTAGAAAATGTTATACCTTATAGCCGAAGCCTCGTGTGCAAAGCAGCAATCTTCAGAATCTACAACTCCAGGACAAGTAATGTGTAAACTTCTCAGACACTGTCCGAATCTTTCACAAGTTGAAGACAAAGGCAAAACACTAAGGACCAAGGTTTCAGTACCAATATGTCAACAATAGAAGCACATTAAATTGATCAAAGATGACAAATTAGGCAAATATTTGAAAGAAAAAAACTACTACGGACATTGACTTATATCTGTCATCCATTTGTGCAATGTTCCTCTATTGCAAGTGCTAATTGTATTAAACAATTGAATATTTTCCTTCAATTAGTTGGAAATGATATTTTCTCATGATGTTTGATGGTATAAAACTTTGTCGGAATTATTGGTTTCATTTAATAGAACACAGTACATTCATTCTATATACCATTTCATTCCACGTACCATGATCAAAACTTTCCTCTTGAACTTCGAAGACAATAAGTGATGATAAAAATATATATTTTTTTGGTGCTTCAATAAAGACATTCAAAACCTCTGTGAAAATGATGTTACAGTAAGACTTTTATGCTACTTGTGGTTATTTATAACTTTTATTCTGTCGTTCTATGAAGTTTTTTTCCTTTAGAATTTAATTTCTTCTAATTGAACTTTCAATTTAGGTATATATGTGTCATTGCATTTCTACAGTGTAAGGGTAAACCTATGCAATAGGTATTTTCGTCAGTAAGTCTCCAACAGAAAATAACTACTGCCCATTACGACCGTAGAATTATATCTGTTAGACATCCCCCTGCTTTTTTCTCAACATGTTAAGCCTGTCCTGATAAAATATTTGATAGAAGCATACCTTGCATAAAAATACAATAAGAAAAGAAACTACCAATAGTTGAAGCAATGGTCAGAACCAGTTATTTAAAAAAAAAAAATCTTACTTACCTTAGATCTTACCTTAAACTACCTACTTTCAAGCATTAAGTTAAAATTAATACCATTGTCTTAATGCATTCAAAATGAAAATGAAGTTATATATAATTGAGGAAGAATCAAAGTTTATTACAAGCATTATAATCAAGGTTTCCCTCAGTATATTAAAATAAAGAAAGTATTATGAATCAACACTTTAATTATTCTTTTGCACAATTTTTCACAACTATTTTAGAAATTATATTCAGGACAAAATTATAAGTAATCATTAGTACCTACTACAAAGTTAATATTTCACTTGCTTTTTCTTCTAACAGGTTCTCCATGGTACCCACATGTTTACACCATTCGTTAAGCCTTTCAACCATACTAGAGATCTGAGTGCGGTCCAAAACGCGAGGTTGAACCCATGTCATGTTTACAGTATTTGCAACCTGAAAATATTGAGCATTTATAGAATTTTATTTAGAATCTGCTTTCAACAATTCGAGTTTGACATTTGAACAGAACAAGGTAGTTAGTATTTTCTGAAGGAAATCTGTAAATGAAAATTTTTGGCTCAATGATCAATCATTTCTACAAAAAGTGGAGTTCACATATGAAACTCATAAGGTGGCAATATATTTGTAAAGATAACACTATTGTAATCAACCAATTATACTCTAGATTGCAACAAGTTTTATAAATGAGCAAAAGCATTTTTTAATGTATTACTTTTCCATATGAAAAAAAAAACTGTAGAAACCGGCTATAGAGCATTGTTTACCAACCATGATGGATCATCAGTTATTACAACTAAATGGCAATTTCCCGGCTGGTATGAATATTGCTTATAATGACTATTGGATATTGTTATATCGTGTTTTAACTATATATAATTCCAAATATTTTTAAAATGAGCTATAGATTATTTGACAAAGAAAACATATATTTTCCACTAACAACTTTACTTGGTTAAAACTGGAATTTTGTAAGGCCCCCCCATTCTCATCTTTCCATTTTGAAAAACTCTATGCAAAAAAGTCATGATTTTGAGTGAAAATTCCAACTTATGAAACATACCTGATCAATAGCACCTTTCACAAGTCCTTGAGAAAGCGCTTTCATAATCAAGAGCTCGATTTCATTGATGGGTAGTTTGGTTTCTCTTGAAATTTCAGCAAAAGTTAATTGCCTGTTATGGGACGGTCTTTTGAAAGTCATCTGAAATCAATATTGTTTGAAAATTGTCATAAATTAAACTCACCCCCAGTAATTTTTCATTACCTCCATAAGACACAATAGTGATATTTTTTGCCTTAAGAATAGTTCTTGTGCAGCAAGATCAGCTATTGCCCCCCACTGAGTCTTCATGGATTCAAATTTATTGATACTGCCAGAATTGAATGCATATAAAAGTTCAATCAACCAGGCATTTTCTGTCAATTTCAGAGAATTCAAAACAGGATGAGCTAAAAGTTCACCGAGATTGTATACTCCTTCTCCTAGTAGAGCAGCCAAGCCCAAGAAAAATGCATGTTGTACTTTTACTTCTTCTGTTAGAGTTTCTAAATCTATACATCCAAGATAACGCAAAGCTGTTCTATAGTACTGAGCATGGTCCCCTTGAATTCTGCAATATCAAATAGTTAATTTGGTAGTTAGATTTTAGAATTGGTACTATTACTATATTACTTTCCAAAACTATAACTCTGAAAAACATACCTGTGTAATGTTACTCTTCTTCGGGTTTGTTGGCCGTCGTGATATGGAATTGCTTCCTAACGTTTCGCCCGCACGAGTGGCTGGCTTCTTCTGAGGTTCCATCTTGAAAGATTTCCGATGACTGGTTGGTTCGGGATCTAAGCGCATATTTATATGTCCGGCTGGTACCTGTAATTATTACGTTCTTATCGTCCGTTCCTGGAATTAAATTATCTCTCAGTATTGGGGTTGCAGGTATATTCCTTTCGGCTGTTCTTTTCCTAGCTTGACTAAGTAATGGATTCCAAATTCGGTTGAGGGTCAGTGTCTCTTCTTTTCTGTTGAAATTATCCGTATGTTTATGGATTTCAATTGCTTCTCGTATAAGCCGATTGTGATATCCCTGGTCAGGAGCAAGAAGTTTAACGTCTTCAAACAGTATCTTGTGGTCCCCTTCACTCAGCGCGTGTTCTGCAACAGCTGACTTGTCCGTCTGACCTAATCTACAGTTTCTCCTGTGTTCATGTAGTCTTGTTCCCATGGATCTTTTCGTGGTTCCGATATAGACTTTCCCGCAAGTGCACGGTATACGATATACCCCAGCAGCTGACAGCGGGTCCCTCTTATCTTTTCCTGATCTAAGGCTTTGTTGTATTTTTCTGGTGGGCCTAAATACTGTTTTAATATTGTGCTTTCCAAGGAGTTTTCCTATTCTGTCCGTGACCTTAGGGATGTACGGTAGATAAGCGCGCGCGACTGTTTGGGCTTCCTCTCTATTTTGGGACGTTGACTTCTTTGGTTTCATGGCTCTGTTGATCTCGGTATCACTATATCCATTCGATCTGAAGGCCACTTGAAGGTGTTTTAATTCTTCTTGTAGATGTTCTGGCTCACATATTCTTCGAGCACGTTCTGTCAGTGTGGAGATGACGCCTCGCTTTTGACTCGGGTGGTGGTTTGATAGTGCATGAAGATATCTATCCGTATGTGTCGGTTTTCGGTATACTTTGTGGGTTAGATTTGTGCCACATCTTTTTATGAGTACGTCTAAGAAGGCTATCTGTTGTTCTTGTTCGGTTTCCATGGTAAATTTGATGCTAGGATATTGAGAATTGAGGTGATCCAGGAAAAGATTCAGTCTCGCTCTCCCATGTCTCCAAATGACAAAGGTGTCATCTACGTATCGTAACCACATGGCCGGTTTAAACTCGAAAGATTCGATTGCCTTCTTTTCAAATTGTTCCATGAAAAAATTGGCTATTACTGGGCTAAGTGGGCTTCCCATCGCCACACCATCTAATTGCTCATAGAAGTCTCCCTTCCATTGAAAGTAACTTCCGGTGAGACACGCCTTGAAAAGTCCGACAATGTCATTTGGGAACATATTGGCTATTTCCCTCAGGGAATCTTCTAGTGGGACGTTGGTGAACAAGGATACAACGTCGAAACTGACAAGAATGTCACTTGCCTCCAAGGTTACGTTCTTGATTTTCCTCACGAAGTCTGTCGAGTCTTTGACGAAAGAGGGAGTTTTTCCCACATGGGGCTGGAGCAGCGAGGCTAAATGTTTTGCCAGATGATACGTTGGCGAACCTGGGGCACTAACTATCGGTCTTAGTGGGACATCTGGTTTGTGAATTTTTGGAAGACCGTAAAGCCTTGGTGGAACGGCTTCCGTTCTGAGAGTTACCTTCTTAACGGTTTCGGGTAGTGACGATGATTTAATTAGACCGTTTGTGGTTCGCAACCTTGATTGCGTCGGGTCTCTTTTTAGCTTGCGATAGCTGGACGGATCGAGGAGTTCATCAATCTTGCTGATATATTCTTCCGTTTTTAGGAGAACCGTAGCATTCCCTTTGTCAGCTGGTAGAATCGTAATCCCCTCATCTGAGTTCAGGGTCCTCAAAGCTGCAATTTCTCTCCTTGGAATATTGCATTTTGGAGGTCGTGCCTTACGTAGAATATTTGCTGCTTCAATCCGGATTTCTTCCGCTTCATCAGCCGGTAGACTTCTAATTGCCGCTTCCGTGTTTGCTATGATTTCCTCATTTGGTACCCACCGCGGCATGATCGCAAAGTTACCCCCTCTTGCTAGTACTGCTTTCTCGTCTTCCGTGAGGACACGGTCTGTTCTGTTTACGGTCTTCCAAAAATTCACAAACCAGATGTCCCACTAAGACCGATAGTTAGTGCCCCAGGTTCGCCAACGTATCATCTGGCAAAACATTTAGCCTCGCTGCTCCAGCCCCATGTGGGAAAAACTCCCTCTTTCGTCAAAGACTCGACAGACTTCGTGAGGAAAATCAAGAACGTAACCTTGGAGGCAAGTGACATTCTTGTCAGTTTCGACGTTGTATCCTTGTTCACCAACGTCCCACTAGAAGATTCCCTGAGGGAAATAGCCAATATGTTCCCAAATGACATTGTCGGACTTTTCAAGGCGTGTCTCACCGGAAGTTACTTTCAATGGAAGGGAGACTTCTATGAGCAATTAGATGGTGTGGCGATGGGAAGCCCACTTAGCCCAGTAATAGCCAATTTTTTCATGGAACAATTTGAAAAGAAGGCAATCGAATCTTTCGAGTTTAAACCGGCCATGTGGTTACGATACGTAGATGACACCTTTGTCATTTGGAGACATGGGAGAGCGAGACTGAATCTTTTCCTGGATCACCTCAATTCTCAATATCCTAGCATCAAATTTACCATGGAAACCGAACAAGAACAACAGATAGCCTTCTTAGACGTACTCATAAAAAGATGTGGCACAAATCTAACCCACAAAGTATACCGAAAACCGACACATACGGATAGATATCTTCATGCACTATCAAACCACCACCCGAGTCAAAAGCGAGGCGTCATCTCCACACTGACAGAACGTGCTCGAAGAATATGTGAGCCAGAACATCTACAAGAAGAATTAAAACACCTTCAAGTGGCCTTCAGATCGAATGGATATAGTGATACCGAGATCAACAGAGCCATGAAACCAAAGAAGTCAACGTCCCAAAATAGAGAGGAAGCTCAAACAGTCGCGCGCGCTTATCTACCGTACATCCCTAAGGTCACGGACAGAATAGGAAAACTCCTTGGAAAGCACAATATTAAAACAGTATTTAGGCCCACCAGAAAAATACAACAAAGCCTTAGATCAGGAAAAGATAAGAGGGACCCGCTGTCAGCTGCTGGGGTATATCGTATACCGTGCACTTGCGGGAAAGTCTATATCGGAACCACGAAAAGATCCATGGGAACAAGACTACATGAACACAGGAGAAACTGTAGATTAGGTCAGACGGACAAGTCAGCTGTTGCAGAACACGCGCTGAGTGAAGGGGACCACAAGATACTGTTTGAAGACGTTAAACTTCTTGCTCCTGACCAGGGATATCACAATCGGCTTATACGAGAAGCAATTGAAATCCATAAACATACGGATAATTTCAACAGAAAAGAAGAGACACTGACCCTCAACCGAATTTGGAATCCATTACTTAGTCAAGCTAGGAAAAGAACAGCCGAAAGGAATATACCTGCAACCCCAATACTGAGAGATAATTTAATTCCAGGAACGGACGATAAGAACGTAATAATTACAGGTACCAGCCGGACATATAAATATGCGCTTAGATCCCGAACCAACCAGTCATCGGAAATCTTTCAAGATGGAACCTCAGAAGAAGCCAGCCACTCGTGCGGGCGAAACGTTAGGAAGCAATTCCATATCACGACGGCCAACAAACCCGAAGAAGAGTAACATTATCAAGAATCCCGGCCGCGAAAGCCTCAATCAATATATCATACCTGTGTAAATTGACTATCTCACCTGTAATACTGTGAAGCCAGTAAATAGAATCTTCCGTGCACAGCTGTAATTCCATCTGCATTGTCGATAGTCACTTCAACTTCTTCTATAATCTTTTTTGTAGCATCTAAATCATTAAGTTTCTCCAAGTGAAATTGGCCTGCTAAAACTTTACATAAATTTTGTGCATCAGGGTTAATTTTAACCTTTGGTTCAGTCTTTTCCAAAAACGTTATTGCATCTTTTGGATCTTTGAATTGTTCCACTACGAGGGCTACTATTTCTACCAAAGATAAGGGGTTAATTCTGAAATAAGGAACAAAGATTAAATTCAATATATTTTGAGGTTAGGGAGAAAACAATGACTTACTTATTTTCAAACGACTGTATGAAATTATGATACAGTTGAATTAAGTTATCTCCTTTCTGTAGCTCTGGTTTTTTTATGAATGTAAGGAGTTTTAGCGTCAATTGATGCCATAATCTGCGAAAGTGAGGTACATGAGAAAGATTCCAAAGTGATTGATTATATGTTTATATTTCAACTTACTTTTTATTATGCAGTTCTTCGAGCTCTGCCCATTCGGATCCCAGTTCTTTAGAGCTTTCCTGCTGTTTTTTAGATAAATAAACACTGACATTTGACTGTTGCACCGCAGCTGCAGCCATTTTTGAAATGACAAGACGAAAAATGAAAATCAAACCCCAATCTGTCAAAAGTTTCTACACAAAAAGCCAACATAAAAAAAAATATCTCCTCGATTTCAGGGTCACCAACATATACTCACCAAATTACTCGCTCGATAAGTGAGGACTTCGGGATAAATATTTCAGTGATGCTACCACACAACTTTTGTTTGGCTTCCATATTTCTGATTACGACACGCGTTGACATATTATTTTTTCATCATATTGACCTTCCATAGCAGGTTCGGGAACGCATACTCGGATTAACAGAAGATTGTCTCGCGGCAGGAATGAAATTTGGTGCAATGACGTCATACGTCACCAGCGACTTGGATTGCTAGGTTAGTTAGGTTAGGTTAGATTGTGTCCCTTCCTTTTACTTCAAGAAATTGGGTCTATTAAACAATTGAATATATAGAATAGACAGTCCGTTCAATAGAGATTTCTAATGGATTTGGAAACCCAAATAAAAAGAGACGAAAGTTCTTAATTTTTCCGTCCTTATTGCCAGGGAATGTACTCTGTGATTGGTTACTATAAGGTCAGGGAGTATAAATGTCATTTTCAACTGTAGCTGTCATGTCATACAAACTCCCCGCCATTATGGTAACCAATCACAGAGCGCGCCTCTGGCAACAAGGATGGAAAAATTAGGAACTTATTTCGTCTATTTTTATTTGGGTGTCCAAAGCCATTAGAAATCTTTATATAATGTAATGAAAATGTAGTTATAATGAACGTTGCATGAATCCGCCTTTATATGTCACATAAAAGTATTTATTGCTATTCAGCTGCATGAAAATTCACCATTAGGATCAATTTTTTGCCTATCTGATATCCGCCCAAGCATGCGCAAGTATAGGTATCTGTGCAGTTATGTTTTCATGAGTTTTCTAAAAAATTGTTTTGTCGCTTCAAGTTCATCAAATGAATCTACAAGTTTGTGTCTACCATTTGAAAACTATATTTTAAACCGACAGATGTCATACACTAACGATTTTCAATGTCATGTATTCTGGCAAGCTTAACGTAGATGGCGTAATTGTTAGTGGAGGTCAGATTGAAGTAGTTGATATATAAGTGCACAACGGACTTGAAAAGTTTATTCCCATCATAATCGAGTAATCTGAAAGAATAAGATTTATAGCCAGTAAATAAATTTCACCAAATATAGACAAGTTAACCTACAAACTGACGTTTATGCACCGATTCCATCTACTAATTTTCGTATCAACTGTTCTTTGCGGCTGGAAGTTTTTGCTTTTCCTTGTTCAATTCATAAATGAGGCTTTTTACACTTATAGGGCCGTATTTCTCCATAACAGCAACTAATTGAAGTGTTATTGTATATTATTACTTGTTATTACTGTCACTCATGACCTCCACTCACACTAGCGCTCTCTGGCGGGAGCGATATCGTCCATGCCTGCCATTCGATTAGTCGAACGCACCCAAAGATAGTTGAAGTGGAACATGACGTCAACGGTCAATACCATTATGACCTCACCTCACACGGTTGTTAAACACGTGTGAATATATTTAAATGATGTCATCGTCCTATTTGTTCGATATTCGTCATCTGCAGTGTTGCCATCATTCTCAAGTAAATTTATTTGGTATTTGAACCCATAATTTTTTGTTAACAATAAGAATTGTTCAAAATTTCAGATGAAGTAGGTAAAGAAAAGTATACAAATTTGAACTAATTAAAATTCTGATTTATTTCTTGCATCAAATGACAACGTGTAACCATGAGCCGCCAATACGTTGGCGATGATGTCATGCTATTCTTATAAATTATTCATATATCAGGATATTCTATTTTTGTTGTGTATTACCTCAGAATAAACCATTTCTTCTGTAGTATATTACATCACTTCCAATAATAAACTGATTCAGTAATAGATAACTGATGTAGAAGTCACCCAGATAGAAAGTAGTTCTGAATTCTGTTCATAAAAACCAGGGAGAATAGGTGGCTGTTGGTAGAAAAACTTTGATCGCTGCACTACGCTCCGGGCTATATTGTTATAAAATTGATGGTTCCAGTAATGATTTTTAAAACCGGATTAATAATTCAGTGTTCATTCAGTTGAAATTGAACTGTATTTCGCAATTTTATATTTGTCATTGGGCTTTCATGATTGAATGAATATAAAGGGATTCACTTCAGCTCAATATTTTTCATAGATTTAAAACAATGTATGCTCTCTAGTTATTTTTAATAAAACTTTTATTGGTGAAAATATACTTTATTTGTAATATTTGTGAAAAACATCAAATTTGCATGAAATACGACACAAACTAAATCTAAGAATTTTTTGAACTATTTCTAAATTCTAGACATACAAATAAAAATATTGTGACCCATGTCACAATAAAAACTGAAGATATTTAAATTCCTTTTATTGAACACAAATTACAAACGAAGCATATAATTATACTTAATCCTATACCAGAAAGTTAAAAAAAATGCAGGATGGTAAAGACGTAAAAGACAAAAATGAAATAGGTGGCATTTTTTGTTGAGTCGATAAAAAATCTACCAACACAACCAACACTGTTATGAATAAGTAAAGGTTTCATCAACCCATTAGGATAGCTGAATACTTATATAAAATAAAAATATATAAAAGTCTTCATAAACACTTCTGCAAAAAATATCTTTTATTTTATCCCTCGATGGAGATTTAAACAAATATACTCCTTTTTTAGTACAAAAAATAAAATATTGACAAAAACCTGATTTATCAAACAAAATGTATTTATCAAGTTTTGAGATCTACTTAGGTACCCTCATGAACGACAAAAGAACAAAACATGATTTTATAAAACTGACAAGATTTTGAATCTGTAAACGAGGTATAGTCAAAAACATTTCATATGGTTATTCAAATTACCCGAGTTCCTAGGAAACTACTTAAAATCAGTACGAAAAAACAGTTCTGAATACATTTCAAGCAAATGATGATTTTATCAATTACTTGAAACAAACAGTTCAATGACATAAGTATTATAAAATGAAATTAGGGTAGCCAGATATCATTTTATAATAGGTATGGAGAAAATTGCACAAAAATACTGAAATGTCAATCGTTCGAATCTAAATTAGTTTTTTGTCAATGGAGAAAAAAGTCGCGTTGTTTCGGCCGAAGGAAGCTACATTTTTGAGGAATCGACTTGACTTGCTACAGTGAAAGAGGCCGAATCAACTCGACTTACTTCTGCAAGTTTCAACCTTACAATTAAGTTTTTATTAGAGTGCTGAACCTCACATTATTCGACACTTTTCATCTCCCTGAGGATCACCTTGTTGATGGTGGAGTTCTTCAGAATGAAAACCCCCAGCCATTTCTCTGTGTCTCAATAAGGAGCTGGATAACTGTCTCTTCACCCTAAAATTTGACTTAAGTGTCACTACAATGTAATTTCACTTCAAAAACAACACCCTCACCTTTCAGATACTGCTACCTCTTCCCCATTGTTGTTCAATACTGCTGTGGTCATGTTATCTCCCACAATCCATTTCTGCCCTTTCATGACCAAGTTGTTTGGGGGCTCATGGTCTTTGTTGAGGTCCGAACTCCAAATGGTCACGAAACCGTTTCCCTCCAACTTCAGGGACCTAAAAAACAAATAATTGGTTTATTAATTACCTGACATAAAAACAGATAGACAGGTTATAGGACACCTCGAACTAAAATTACCTGTGGAATTTAAATTGCGTCTCATTTTCGCCTACACGCCTGACTACGTGCCATCCTCCAAGAGCCACTTCCTGGTTACTTTTGTTATGCAGTTTCACAAACTGACCTTCAGGATCTACCTCAGATACTTCAATATCTCCCTTCGAGGAACTGTTGACACTGTAGTCAGACAAACTGGATTCTTGGCTCTCTTCGAGAAGTGTACGCTTACGCTTGGCACCTACTCGTACGGGAGTACGACGCTGAGAGGAGCTGCGTGTGCTGTGGTGAGATATTTCTCGTTCGGAACCTGAAAAGAATTTATGTCATTTACTCGAGCACATTTGCAAAATATTTTGATGTCTCACCATGTGGAGTAATATTCAGTCTAGCTTCTTCCGACTCCAGTAGTTTACGATAAGCAGCGATTTCCAAGTCCAATGACACTTTGATGTCCATAAGGTCTTGGTATTCCTGCAGCTGCTGGGCCATTTCATCACGATATCTTTGCAATTCCCTTTCGATAAGGGCGAGGTCTTCAGCATGACGAATGCGTTCATTCTTCGAAAAGAGAAAATTGTATGAGGCTAAATAATACCGATTTTAAATAATTGTTAAAGATTAATTCAACTTTATTCGTTCATGAAATTGCAGCTACTGTATCTGCCACAGGATAACAAAGCAATTACTATATTTCATAACAATCTTTCAACTTGTTCAACATGATCTGAATACACAAGGGGCAGCAATTTTTCAATGGTGATTCTTGGCAAGACACTTAGAATTAGCTAATCAGATTACCTATTCAAATGAAATTATTTGCAAAATCAATTAAACAAAATCTGAAACCACGATGGAGTCCGTGATCAAATAGAATGAGCTGTTATTAAACAAAGTAGCAGTAATTTGGGGAGGTCACTGCCGCAACCAGGCAAGTCGGCCCACATGGACCGTTTTTGCCATCCCATGTTTTTCACATATCCACATGTCCACAATTCCTCCTACTAGTCTTTATTTTCAATCCTTAGTGACCTCATGAAGGTCAGTATCTCCGTCCATTCCAGGATGGTTAGTTCCTACTGTTGGAACTTTTCAACTTCAAAGATTTCAAATATTGGCCTCCCGTATGCCTCGCACTCGCCAAGGAAGTGAAATAAAGGGTCTTCGTCTTCTTCGCATTTAAGTGTGGTTGTCTTCTATTCCTATTAGTTAAGTTATAGGTGTAGTGTTATTATTCCTACAAGGAGGCGTAACGCTTGGCGGTTTCTGCCTAAGAGCCATGCCAGACCACAAAGTCTTTCGACTGCCAGCAGCCGGTATTATCTCCGCATTCCTGTACGTGGTTTGAGATGACATATAGCTCTGAGCGCTGCCCGACTGTCCGAACAGATGTAAATTATCTGCTCTGGCCCGTCTTTCACCTCTTGTCTCCTATGTACGGTTAGGATGGCGAACACTTCATGGAAAACTGTTGTGTGTCCATCCAACGCGTAGCATTCTCGTCCGTCTCTTCCTTCCAGGTAGATGTCTGCACCAGAAGCTTGTTTGTCAGTCAGACGCTATACCGTCCTTATAACATATTAGGCTTCAAGTGCGAAATTCTACTTTATTTCCTTCCCATTGTTCTCTGCTTGAAATCGTGAGAGCAAACTCTCTGTTCCATCGCAGTCTATATTGTGTGCTTATCACTCTAGAGGGCGGTAATAGGAATCTCCTGCTCCGTTCACTTCGCGATTTCCGTATGGCCTATCGTCGCTTCTTTGCTTACCCAGACTCCCGAGACCCGAATCCTCAAGTGAGCTGCCACTGTCTCCTTGATCCGAGCCTCAGCAGTACCTCAAAACACTGCGGTTGGAATCGTTCTCATTGCACCCGTTATTACCAAACAGGACCTCTGGACCTTGCCAAGTCTTCGGCTCATTGTGCTATACTATGCGCCTGGCCACCATATGGATATTGGATCTTTGGTCTTACGACAGCCGTGAACAGCCAGCGCATAATATCTGGGTTATTGCCCCAATTACTTCCTACAATTATCTTCAGTTGCCATAGGATTACTACCGACTTTCGTATAATCCTATCAATATGCGACGTCTATGAAAGTTTGGAGTCCAGGTCGAATACCTAGACCTGCTGGACTAACTCCAGCTCTTTAAACATGGTAGGAAACACAATTTGAATTAATAATTAGATTATCCATTTTACGTCCGAAATGAGAATATCTGTCAAGTCATCTAAACATAATCTGAACCTGAGATGGAGTCCGTTATCAATTTGGAGAATTTATCCCGGAGGACGGCGATAAATTTGGAGACTTCACATATATCGAACCATGCTTCACAGTTGAGATTTACGAATGCCCTAAGCTGCAACGACAAGGCGAGGAATTATTATTTTGAAAATGGTCTGCAGTTGATATTTCAGCCACTATGGAATCAACTGCATTAGACGAATATCAAGAACTACTGAATTGAAAAGAGTTGTAACCAAACAAAACTTCTTATGCTAAGCTACATTTTTTTTGTACAACCAATTATTGAAGAAAGCCCGTAAGTCTTTCAGAAATGACGAACTGTTGATATTAATAGATTTCTTGGAATACAGTATCTCCTGATTTCGACCACCATGGGTCGGATGTGAATTTTATTGAATTTAACCCATGTTATAACTACTTCACTCACCTCCAACAACTTCTCGAGATCCCTAGCTCTGCTAGCCAAGCCAGCGTTCTGATTCTCCAACTCAGATATTCTCGATGTCAACGTATCGATCCTGGTCCTGACCTGTCTCAGCTCGTCGAGAGCTCCCACAGCCGACGATTGGTGTCGGTCTTGGGCCGCCTGCAGGTTCTTGATCTTCTGCTCATAGAGCAGCTCGATTTCGTGACGATTGTTTGCCATTTGAGATTCGTATTGATCCCTAAGGTCCTGTAGCGTTTCCTGAAGCTTGGCTTCATACTTTTCAGCGAGACGACCATCGATCTCGCTGATTTCCACCTGACGACGAGTGCGTGTCTCGGTGAGCTGCTGTTGGTACACCTGAAAATTGAAAAAACATTCATTAGATTATATACGCACAGAATAAAGACAACCTCTTCAAAAAAAACTGTTTTAAATCACATTTGAAGAAGTATGTATTGCAATGATGCTTTTCAGACCTTTACTCTTTTTTGCAATCATTTATTTAAATTTTGTTATATATTATATTAATTAGAGAATTAAAACCCTACTATAAACATTTATAGAACAACATGTCATGTTTAGTATCGTCCAAGTCTTAGTTTTTTCTCATTTCAGATTTTTGTTGGCATTGCTATTCCCTTCAACAGGCAGCATCCTTACGAGAAACCAATAGAATTCTTCGAGTTAGGGAAAATGTAACCATTACCTTTTAACGTGTAATGCCATGCACGGGACCGGTGAAAGCTTTGGGATTCGAACCCTCGCACCCACCAAACATTGGGGTAAGAAACGAAAGCTTTACACCCACGCCAATACGCCCGTAAAATATTATTTCAACTAATATGGCGGGGCATGACGCAGTGGTAAAGCGTCCGTCTCCGGGATTTTTTCAATTAAATTTCACCGATTAAGTTGTTGAAATCTGGTGGCTTGACTGGGGTAAGTCCTGCATGATTCGCTGTTGCGTTCAAATTAATAGTGCTGCTCCTAAGGTGGCGTTTGGAGTTAGTAAAAAGTCTACCCAGATCATCATGATCATAGCAATCGATGCCACTATAAACAGCCAAGATAAAAAAATAAGTATAATTTGACTCACTGAATAACAGTAGTTAAGAGCACTCGAGTGCTATCAATTAGCGCTTTTGACTTTTGGGTAGAATATAACACGGCGAATTATCATAAATATTACGTAACATTTATTAGGAAATGGACAAGGCTAAATAACAAATGAGGAGAGTGTAAAGTGGGTCAAAGAAGTTCTCTCAAAGATAAATCAGCAGGTGCAACAAAGGTTCAGTGATATTTATATATATATCGCTATGATAAATATAAAACATTAATAATATCCCAAGTGTGCGTATACAATAGAAAAGACAATTTGAAAACGTTTGAAATAATGAGTTTTTAATAATTTGAATTTCTGCTGATAATCGATCCAGTCGAATTTGTAACGTAAGATGAAAATTTATTACAACAAAAGACCAATTCACAACAGATCTAAAGATTATGCAAATGGAGGTACATTATTATTATAAATTCAGCAATAAACAGAAGCTTTGAATGCTTCTAGTTTACGCAAATAACTCAAAGTGGGAAACAATGTCCAAAGAACAAGCAAGAAAATAAAACGTGTATCTCATAAATTTCTCTAAATTATATAGATATTCGGGTGTAAGAACTATAAATGCACGCATAAGAATCACCCGGAAGTGGACTGAATGGGTTTTTAAATGGGGTAAACATGCATGACACGGAAGCTGAAAAAGCAATCGAATAACGCAGGCACACCCAGTATCACCAGAAGACACCTTGACTTCCTGTCCCAATCTGACAAATATTGTATTAGAAAAGATAGGATGAGATTAACAAAAGCTCAATATTGGGCTCTGAACGAAGTACCTTCATTCAGTGTTCATTCTGAACTTATAGCTGTAGTGCCTCTGGAATTATGATCTTGAATATACAAATTACGTCATCATATGATCCACGAACATTATCCAGATTTGACAAGAAGTTGCAGATATTAATAAATGTATTGAAGAAGGTGTCCTTCCAAATTACCTCAAAAGAACCATTTTGAAACCAATTCATAAGAAAAGATTAATCTTTCCAACTATCGCCCTATAGTTCTTCTGAATGTTTTTTCCAAAATGTTTAAGAAAGTATTGAAAGAACAACTGATATATTTTATTACTCACTGATACTTCTGAATTTGAAAAACAATACGACTTTTATGCCAAATTGAGATACCCAATCAGCAGTAACTGATTCCATGAATGATATTTTTGAAACTTTGGATGAAAGTAAATATGGTGTTGTAATTATTTTAGATATAAATAATACGATATTACTAGAAATTTTTTTAAGGAGTGAAACTTTATGAGAATTATTTTGAAAATCGTATTCCATAAGTTGTCGTTGATGAAAATAAAGGTATTGAAAAATAATCCACCATTGGAGTTCCCCAAGATTCAGTAAGTAATGGCTATTAATTCAGAAAAAACTGTTTTCAAACAAAAACATAAAGACCAAATAGAATTAAAATTAAAAATGAAGATAAAATGTTAAATGAAGTTGAAGAACACTTATATTTAGGTCTGATGGTTGATAAGAATTTAAATTTTGAATGCCATGTGAATAAAATTGAGGAGTTTATTATTCCTTTAATCGGAGCAATAATGAGAATAGACTTTCTGAATATTTACTTTCAAAACCTCATTTATAGTTCCTATATTGTCTGGCATATTAAATAAATGAATAAAACATAATGGCCATCTTTCAGCAAAAATAAAAAAGGTATAATTTATCGTTTGATGGATAAAGCGACAAGATTAATAAAAAAAACATGGGAAACGCCTTCTTTATAAAAATACAAATAAACTAAACATTTTACATTAGTTGAACTAATATAATTTGACAGAGCAAAAGTTGCATACAAACTGACAAATTTACAAAAAAGTAATAGTGATTTCAAAAAAGATACAAAATCTATAGGTACCCCGTACATATGTAAAGCTATTAAATTTGATTTTTTATGCATTATCTTCCTTATACCAAAACTTGTTCTGTTTGGAAGGTGTATTTTCAATAAATATACCAAATTATTTAAGCAGCGAACACATTTTTTTGTATGCAGATGATACGACAATCTCCACTGATAGTCTAGTCTACAAGTGCCATTTAGACCAACTTTTTTCAGCAGTCTCCGAAAATTATGATTGAGGTGTCATTCGATTCGGAATGACATCCAGATGATTTTTGAAAAAAATGAAGTTCCGCATGAAAAAATTGTAAAAGTTATTAACAATTAACTAAAAAAAAAAAGATGGCTTTAGTATTTTGTAAATATCTCAAAAACTAATTAAAATTTTTTAAATCTAAAAAAAGATTCAAAAAGAGGAGGAAATTTCCTAAAAAAAAGCTCAATTCCCGGAATTGTAGCATCAATATTTATAATTTTCCCAGAGGGATGAAAATACGGCCGAAAACGGGTACTCGGGCAAGCCACATCCACTTTGGACACTTTAACAATAAAAATTATTTTAAAATACTAAATATGAAAATAAAAAATTGGAAAAATTCAGGCACTAACTGAATAGATTAATGAACAATAATCCGCTTGAAAAAAATTTTTATCACAATTTTTCAATTAGTTAATCAATAGTTAATTAATAATTTTTTTCTGCTTGAACATGAACATTGCAAGTGTGATAATTGTTAAACTATAAATTTAAGATTTTTTCCTCTTTTGGAGCAATTCTTGAAAGGCTTCAGAATAGAACCCCGTTGGAAAAATTAAAAAGTTTTTATTTTTCAGTTTTTTATTAACAATTTTCGTTGTTGCAAAATTAAATACTTAAATTAATCATTGAAAAAAATTTTTTTTTTTAAATATTATCAATCCGTTTTTATGTTATCAGGAACTACATAGAAATAATTTTTTTAAATTTTTATCTCTAATTGTTTAAAAAATTGTTATAAACAAATGCGTTGTTTATAAGATAATTGAAATTTTTTTTATGGAATTTCAATCTTTGATACAAATAATGATTTTTAAAAGAAAAATTGTTCCTTAAAAAAATTTTTTTATTGCTTGAAAACGCATTTGTTAATTAACAATTATTTTCTCCCGCTTCTAATTAATATTAAGGAACCATTTTTTTTTTTAAATCATTATTTGTCTTTCTTTCTGATATAAAAAAAAAAATTCCATTTTATTTAATTTTTCATTGTTTATGCAATAAACAATTTGTTATAAACAAATAAATTTTTACCTTATATTTTTTTTTCTATTCTAATTTCTGTCACAAAAACAGACATGACATTTAGAGAGTTAGAGAGAACTTATATTTAAAAATTAAATAAAAAATAATAAAAAAAATTTTAAAAAAGAAAAAAAATCATGTCTGTTTTTGTGATAGAAATTAGAATAGAAAAAAAAATATAACGTAAAAATTTATTTGTTTATAACAAATTGTTTATTGCATAAACAATGAAAAATTAAATAAAATGGAATTTTTTTTTTATATCAGAAAGAAAGACAAATAATGATTTAAAAAAAAAATGGTTCCTTAATATTAATTAGAAGCGGGAGAAAATAATTGTTAATTAACAAATGCGTTTTCAAGCAATTAAAAAAATTTTTTTAAGGAACAATTTTTCTTTTAAAAATCATTATTTGTATCAAAGATTGAAATTCCATAAAAAAAAATTCAATTATCTTATAAACAACGCATTTGTTTATAACAATTTTTTAAACAATTAGAGATAAAAATTTAAAAAAATTATTTCTATGTAGTTCCTGATAACATAAAAACGGATTATTGATAATATTTAAAAAAAAAAAATTTTTTTTCAATGATTAATTTAAGTATTTAATTTTGCAACAACGAAAATTGTTAATAAAAAACTGAAAAATAAAAACTTTTTAATTTTTCCAACGGGGTTCTATTCTGAAGCCTTTCAAGAATTGCTCCAAAAGAGGAAAAAAATCTTAAATTTATAGTTTAACAATTATGACACTTGCAATGTTCATGTTCAAGCAGAAAAAAATTATTAATCAACTATTGATTAACTAATTGAAAAATTGTGATAAAAATTTTTTTCAAATGGATTATTGTTCATTAATCTATTCAGTTAGTGCCTGAATTTTTCCAATTTTTTATTTTCATATTTAGTATTTTAAAATAATTTTTATTGTTAAAGTGTCCAAAGTGGATGTGGCTTGCCCGAGCCAGAGTACCCGTTTTCGGCCGTATTTTCATCCCTCTGGGAAAATTATAAATATTGATGCTACAATTCCGGGAATTGAGCTATTTTTTAGGAAATTTCCTCCTCTTTTTGAATCTTTTTTTAGATTTAAAAAATTTTAATTAGTATTTGAGATATTTACAAAATACTAAAGCCATCTTTTTTTTTTAGTTAATTGTTAATAACTTTTACAATTTTTTCATGCGGAACTTCATTTTTTTCAAAAATCATCTGGATGTCATTCCGAATCGAATGACACCTCAATCATAATTTTCGGAGACTGCTGAAAAAAGTTGGTCTAAATGGCACTTGTAGACTAGACTATGATGCTAAAACCCCAGAAGAACTTGTGCAAAGAATGAATATTTTGTCGACAGAATTTACTGATTGGTGAAGTAAAAATTCCTAATTGTCAATCCTGACAAAACGGTATGTTTACAGTTTCACTCCCGTACAAAAATTTCAAATGAGTATTTTGTTCACGCCAACAACAAAAAAATATTTTTTTCAGATTCGATAAAATTTCTGGGCACATATTTGGAAGCAAATATGAGCTGGAATACACATGTTGATCAGGTTTGTAGGAGGCTCAATAGTAGCTATTATGCAATTTTGCAACTAAAAAATATATTCACACTAGAGCAATTAATAAATGTGTACTATGCTTTATCATATTCACATATTTCATACAATATTGATTTTTAGGGGAGTACGGTCAATGCTCGTAGAGTTTTTATTAGACAAAAAATTAAATTCGCCTAACCTTTGACTTAGATTACCAAATGACTGAAGTTACTGATTGTACCAGGAATTTACATTTATAAAATTCTAACATATGTTAAACTCAACATCAGCATCTTTTCTAAAAATTGTGACTCTCATGATTATCCTACGAGGCATGGTGATTTATTTAGAGTTGCAAAGCACCGTACTTCACTTTATGAAAGCAGTCCTAATTATAATGGAATACGATTTTTCAATCATCTCCCCAGTGATATAAAAAATAATAGGAATATTAATAAATTTAAGAAAAAATTGAAAAAATATTTAGTGAAATCCTGCTTTCATGACAAACGAATATTTTATAAAATCTTAATTTGTCAATTTCTTTGTTTGCTCGTTTGTGCGGATGATATGTTTTAAGTTATTTGTGTACTGTGTACTATATCTGTATATATGTGTTGTGTATATATATTTACATACATTTTGACTTGTCCTATATCCTATGATGATCTTAAAGGATAAATAAAGATCATTATTATTATTACTATTATTATTATAAATAAATAAATCATGAATAAATCATGAATAAATCATGAATAAATCATGAATAATTCATTTACTGACTTTTGGACTCGAATGGTTCACAAAATCCGCAAACAGCAGAAATTATTTCGGACAAGCTAATGGGGCCATAATTATTCATATACCTACAACACTGAATGGATACCACAATTTGAATCTTCTGAGAAATGATGTCATTCAATAATTAGCACGTATTTCTTGTTTATAGCGGCTAATGAATAATTGAATTTTTCTTTGAAACATTAATTTTTTTTTCTTCACATATTTAGGAATTCATCTAAGATTTTTCATCAGAGAAACTATAATAATTGCTTCTATTGACAGACAAAAAATACAAAAGTGTATCGAAAGGCAAAGTTGGCGGTAATGTATTAGCGAGGACCACCCAGTCAAAAAGAACAGAGAAGGAAGAAGAAAAATATGAAGTTCAATTAAATCAAGTACACACAGAGAAATTAACATGAAATAATTAAACCATGTATGGTATATGTTATACAATTAATAGGTGGATATCTTGAAAATATCAGAAGTATTACTCAGCGCCATTTTTGTCATTTGTTCGTTCTGTTCTATCTGTCAACCCTTACAAGCAGCCCTCAGAAGTTTTCGAAAGACTTATGCGAGCTGGGGAAGACGAGGCCCTTACCTTTCATGAGGGGATGCCGTGCCATTTGACGTGTGAAAGAAGAAGTACTCATCGTTTTCAACCTTTTATAAACCTGATATAAACGCCGATTTTTTACGTGTCTCCCGTCAACTGATTTGGCGAAAAATAGAACGAACATTTTAAACTTATCTTTTATTAACAAACTAAAACAATCCCTTGGAAAAAATTCTCCTATTATTGTAAAAGCATAACTCAGCTGAAAAAAATAAACAATTAAGAACACGTGTAATTTTTGATTAAAACTCGATATATGATTCGTACTCAAACTCTACGAAAATAATGTGATATAATCTTTATACTTGCAATATAAATAAATTATCACGGAATCGTGCGTCCCCAGGTTCTGCTAACCGAAACGTAGAACATCGTGCGCTTTCGGTTCTAAAATGATCTTTATGCTGTTTGAAAATACGCGTCTCCCGCAAATATTTCAGAGAGTTGTGTGTTTATACGGCTCCCGCAACGAAAAGGCCAAGTTATCAGATATCCATTTGTACTAACTATTGAGATTATGAATGTCGGTTCAGATTGTCAATACTCAGCTAGCCAAGTTCTTTGAGAAATTCTGGAAAAATGGTTTTCCACGATAGAAAAAAATCCATTTATGACTCTACATTTAAATCTTATAATTTTTTTGTTACGTATATAATAGAAATTCTGTAAGAACGTCAGTAGATAGAAGTTTCTACAATTGACTTAGATTACAAGGAGAGGAGTAGATTACAAACAGATGAGTTGGAATAACTCCACAGAAAATAGTAGGTACACCTTGCATTTCATAACATCGACAAGATCAATTGAATACAAAAAATGCAGTTGGTTCTAATTTCGAGATAAAAGAAAGTAGGCGCTTTCTCCAACGGTTCAATCTTCTTCACTTTAACGCATTTTCTTTTTTTACGGTTCTTTTATTAAAAATTATACACCACGGTACAAGTGTGTTACTGTCAAAACAAATACTAATTCTTTATTCGGTAGGTTACAATCGCGGTACTGTATTTAGGCCACAAAAGTAGATCACGTTAGATCAACCTTAGGTGAATTGGAAAGTCCCAATTCTAAAAGGCTGACTTAGACACTAAGCATCGCCACCCAAAGATAGAATAGTATTTTGAATAGGTCTCACTTATGGAACGACACCAAAAATTTGTAATTATGGTTGGTGTATTTCACTCGTTCACTTCGATCTCGATTAGGTTCTGTTTGGATTAGCGAAAAATATCGGAAAGGTTAAATCATTCAAAGCAAATTCAATCTAAGAAAGAGTCGTGATCTAAAACTTTTGGTCAAAAAATATAAAGCCACAAAATAATATCGTTTGATTAGCCACATATTTTCGACAAGAGCTGTATTTAAACCTAATCCTTAGTATTTTAAAAACTAAGCACAATTCAGATCATTATATCATGCACTGCGATTTAACCCAGAATTAAATTATTTTGAATTTTTTAAGAATTTATGTCAAGCAGTTGTTGGTAGACAAATTTTTTTTATCGGCGAATGAAACCACAGCATTGATTCTTCTGCTTCCATTGATCTAACGAATAAATATTGTCGCGGAGTCGCGTGGGGAGTATTTCAAACGACCCCCCAACCCGTGCATAAACGCCAACTCATTGTTCTGCTCCGTATATTTTTGTTAAAACCGTTTTAAAATATTACCTGAAATCTCCACGCTTCGCACCACGTCCAATTCTTAATCGAATACCTACACGCTTTCTATCTAGCCTATAGAGGACCGGAGGGGGGCGGAAAGGGGTTCAGTTTTATGAAATGATTGTATTGTCATGCGAGCAAAATTTCATCGGATGTCAGCAAGTGCTAGAAAAATGGATTACAAATTCTGAACAGGAAAAACAGATGAAGTGGAATAAAAGGTGGTAAAGACATCGCCTCACAATTTTCGATGTCTACGAAGGAAAATGGAGCTGGAGGAAACCCCCCCTCCGCCGGGGTGTTTGCTAGACTCAAGTCATCGAGTCGCGAGCTGCCACTGTTCTTTGTAATCTTTAAGAATATTTTTTAGTATGCTTATTATGTTATATAAAGTAAGAAGAGCTGATTATGATAGTTATTTGAGTCGGGTTAGGTGTCAGTCAGTCGGGCGGTTAGTACTCAATCGGGATAGGTGGAATGTCTGAAATGTGATTGACTTGAAAAAAATTGTTGAGTTTGAATACTATCATTATTCTGAAATATGAAACAAATGGGTGAAGGTTGTGGCAAATTTCGTACTTTCAAATTCTATTTAGATTTATATCAAATTACCATCAAGGTTACATTGTCAATCGAGTCCTCCGAATACAATTTGTTTGACAGAGATGGAATGCCAATGCTTAACGCTATATACCAAAGGAAAATACAGTCCGAATTATATACACAAATCGTACCTCATCCGTCGAATGCCGACATCTAAAACAAACCAAAAACAAAAGCTATATATAACAATTCTACGGCAAGACATGTTGATCAATGCCGCATATTTTTTCATTATGTCAGAATTATATGCGTGTGGAACGCACCAAGATTCCCAAATAGGTCACTGGGTCAATCGCGTGTTGAAAGCGTTTCGAATTTTTTCGTCTTTGCTATCACGATACACAGGACCGGGTTCGCCGCCATAGAATACTAAGACACAAATTAATTCGAATCAATAAAAGAGATTTTTTAAAATCCCCCGTTTATTTTCAACAGATCACAATTTTTTTTGTGATTAGGAAATCTATACGTGTGGCTAATAAGTAAAAATTATTCCTACGAGTTGTTTATCCCTCTAAGGTCTTGATCATTCTTGATATTTCAATGCGAGAAAATCAACAGAAAACTGTTTTTACCATCTCTGAACCATTGAATATTTATTCGAAATAACCATTCTCTACGGAAGGATATCGTAACAACACTCGAGCCGGACCTTACTGCAGCAGATCCAGCGGCGTCAAGATTTTGATGTGCTGCAACCATCTTCCTCGACTCAACTTGAAGACTGTGGAGTGTTACTTCCATCAAACTTCGAATGCAGATATGGAGAATCTTGCAGGTATCGACACACTCCCAGACCGACATTTCGGGACGATACGTCTTCAAGAAGGGGGCAATGTAACAATACTCGAGACGTATCTGAGTGCGTCTATCTAAATAATTACGCGCAACCCGCCCGGATGACTTATCACGTCCAAGAAGGAACGAGAACTAGCTAAAGAATGAGAATGTACGAGAGCCATCTAAACGAGTCACCGTAGAGTCTCGGAGGTTCGAGAATATGGAAAGGAATCTGCTTACCGATATATAAGACACTCAAAATCGGATGGCAGGCAGAGTTGCAGTTGCGGAAAAACTGTTCGAGAGTTCGCAAATAGACAGAGTAGCGATAGATGTTTTAAATGAATTAAGCCATTGTTTAGCTTGTGTAAATAAATTAGCAGATTATAGTTAAGTGTATGTTTATCACAATATTTATTTGAAAGTATTCAAAACAAGTTTCTCCGCGATGTTCCCAATTGTCTTGAGACATTTGTAACGTGGGCAAATTTCACCTACGACATTTTTGTAACTTTGAACTAGTTCCAATCAACGGATTCTGCTATTGGACTTTTGCTGGTCAACTTACTACTGCAGCCGAATCTGCTAGGAGGTGGGACTTTCGTTCATCAAATATCTATTCATTTCAACAACAGACCCTACAAAGCACAATCTTCTGAAATGAGCGGGGGTTGAAGCACGAGATACGTCGAATTTGGCGCGGTAATCATCAATCGAACGGTACAAAATTTCGATGACCGTCTTTTTGAGAACAACAGATGGGCAAGGTGCGGTCGAGAACGTGGGACACATAGGCTTTGTATCATCAGACTCCGCGACAATATTTTGCAAGATTATATTCATTATGGTCGTTCCCAGATTGAAATTTTGCAATGGTCGTCACATGTTTTACAGACACTCTGATAATATGGTACAATACAAAAAATGTATCACAAAATTTAAGATCTGGGTGGTGGGGTGTAATTATCCATTCTTGTACCACCTATGGTTCCACTAGCGATTTCATCAGTCGATTCATCCAATATCCTCGTTTAATGAAAATACCGTGGCAAAATTCGAAATGTATCAGTGATAAAACTGAAACTTGATACGTTTGTTTGATGAAAATAATCGCATCCTTCCTTACTTGATACCACAAACCTGTGTGGTATTGTTTTTTCACGCAGAGGAAAATCGACCAAACTGATGATGAGATGATGAGAACACGATTCAATATCCGAAATACGACCCTGGATGATCGTTATATAGCGTTTTACTAGTCTCAGGTTATAATGGTCGTATCGATCTCGTCCGTACAGTGACTCCGCCTTCACATACACATAACGGTAACTTTTTGAAAGGATAATTTGCCGGTTCCTTTTACTGAAAACGAAACTAACTAGCTGAATGGAACCAAACTATATATAGTCTACTGCAACGCTCAATATAAAGTCAAATTCCCATGAGTAAAATAAAATTAAAGTGTTCTCGTTTCATCTGAAAGACATGTAACATATCTCAAAAAAAAAACACATACTAAATGATCGTAATTTCACAAATAATTCTCAACCGAACCATCAACAGTGAACATCTGTTTCGAACTTCTTGGTTCTCATCAGCACTGTGCATACAATAATTCATAAAAAATTTACTCAGAAGGGTAATGTAGCGACGGATATTCTGGCGATATGACAATTTGAGTTGTTTCATTAACAAATTTCACTTATTCGACTTTTATTGTTCCATATGTCTATGATTCAATGCCAAAATGTTCACGACTTATGAAATGACAACTGGAAATACGTATTTTCAGAATTTCCCTTAAGGGCTCATCCATTCAAGACGTTACATAATTATCTCAAATCGCGAGTTCAAAAATAAAATAGTTTTTAGGACTAATAGATAAATGAGATCACCGTTCTATATACGTCGTCCGGTAAATTTTTATTTTCTTTCTTCGTTAAAATAATTACGATTTTCTGAACTATTAAAATACGAATCAACAGATACACTGTATCTATAGAGTTGAAATAATATTAGTAATACTGAGAGAAGAAAAAAACAAACTTTCTAACGATACTAAATATGACATATAGTTTCATTTAAAAAAATTGCCAATGACGTGACTCCACGACCAATAGCACAACAAAAAATATTTTAATTCGCAAAAAAATGCAGAGTGATATCGTTCAACTCAACTTAAAATAGGCGGGTCCATGCATTTGACTAACTCTGTATATAGTGAGTAGAGTGTTTTCGATTCAATTCCGAGAGATCATCATCCGTCGACAGCTGTTTTGTAGTTTCCCACTCTTCAGGACGGCTTTATGAGTTCTCTCGAAATAAAATCGAATGCACTCCGAATTGGTACCCTATGGCAAAAACAGTATAAATGAAGTTGTGACATCAACAGTCACTAGTTGAAACTAATTTGAAACGAGCCATGCAATCCAAAGTTAGATGATCATCTATTTATTGATAGGCAGACAAAAATTTGGTTATTCTAACCAATCTAAGACTCAATGAAGTTTATATTGCGTTAAGAAGAACGCAAAGAGAATCTAAAGTGAATAGAGTGTTTCGATTTAATTCCGAGAGGTCATCATCCGCCGACAGCTGTTTCGTAGTTTCCCACTCATTAGGATGGATTTATGACTTTTATGAGGTCCCTCGAAATAAATAAAAACGAATGCACTTTGAATTGGTACCCTATGCCAAAGACAGTGTAAATGGAAAGTAACTTGTGACATCTACAGTGACTGGTTGAAACTTAATTTGAAACGAGCCATGAAATCACCGGTCGTCATGACCCCCTCCCTGGATTCTCGCTTGGGCTACTAATAATTTACTTTTCACCATCACAAGTTTTGAAATGTTCAGAAAAGTTTGTAGGATATGGGGTTACAATAATCTGCATAGGGTGATAAATCTGAATGGGGCGGGGGCAAATTATTTAACTTTTTTTAGTACTTACGTTTAAAAACGTAGTTAATTACAAAAGAGTTTTTATTAAAATATTTATTTTTTAGTCTTATATTGTTATATTAGTTAGATATGTGGGAGGTTACTTTAAAATCGATTTGAAAATGTGTACCTCACACAAACATTATTATCAACATTAATATATTATTAACATATTATCAAATAATGTTGCATTGTGATCCAGTTTTGAGCGATTTGAAGTTTGTTTAAAATCGATTGCAAAATGTTTACAGAAAATACAAAAGGATACATACAGGATGGAAAGAAAGCGAGTTAATATAAACGTAGTAAAAACAATTACCGTTTTTGATTGATATGGATTTGTGATTCACTAGGATTTATTCAATATTATCTTGTTTCGAATTTTATTTCATTATAAGTTCTTATACTCAAGTTGTTTACTCTTGTTAACTGAACCATTATTTCATTACAAATTACCGCCCAAATCACCTATTTTAATAATTATAACGATAATATTCCCTCATAAACGCCCAGAGTATACTCAAAGGCATAGCCTGTGCGGGTAGAGGATGGCTATTATTATTATTTACTGTGGCGCTCCGGGGCGACTTACTGACGTTTTCAGTGGTATTTTCACTTTTCAGCTGTAGGAAAACCCGGAGAACCTACAGCACCACCTTATAATTTATAACTTGCTTTAATTTTTAAATGTCTGCGATGTTACAATTCAACTATCCAATGTGGTGGTGGAATACACTTGACAAATTCTTGATAACAACACTGATTTTGAGGTTAGGTAGGAGTTTTAACTTTATTCTATTAATTATCATGTATTGAATTTCATCTTTCTCACACATAATATGTTGTTTTAAGTTATTAATTATACAAGTATTTTACAATTATGCAATAATTCATAATAATTTTCTGACGAGCCACTGCATAGCGGATCAAGAAACCACTTACGTAGGCATTAATTCATAGGAATAATTACGTTAAGGAAATGATTATTTTATCAAGAAAGGATATGTTATTGAGACTGATACTAACCAAAATTATCTAAGAAAAATATACTTAAGGAATGAACTTTTGATTTTATTCTTATTAAAACCCTCATGAAACCATCATATCTTTTTTGAAACCATCATATCTTTTTTAGAATACGCCTTTTGTCAACTAAAACTGAATTCACACTTCATTCGAAAAGTAGATTTTAACGGTACCAATTCCTACCTTCATTTCCTTGGTTCTCGCACGATGTTCGCTAAACATATTTTTCATTTACCTAGGCGGAATGATAAATAGCATTCAAAATGTTTTTGGTTTATGTCACTAATAGGTATCTGAACATTCCAGATTTTTTTTTTTTTTAATTAAACGAATAATGAGTTTTTTGGGAGAGTTATACGTCAGTTCCCCGCTTGCAAAGGCCATGTATTCGAGTTCACTAACGTGTTTATGAGGGAGAGAATAATTACCATTTCACAAAAAAAATTACGGTAATTGTAAACCTACATAATTTTGATGGCTTCATTACAAAAAAGTCAATAAATAATTTTGTGGATATTTAAATAGCTATTGGCCTGCCAACTACCTAAATACTTAACGGTTCTTTAACACCTACTCAATATATTCAAATATGCAGCAACTGTCTTGGTCACTGAAGGCAGATTGAATTAATTTGAAGCCACTGAAGAATAATGCAAACCCCTCAGGCAAAATTAATATTCGTTTTTAGAATGTACATAGACAATGACGTCATAATGGAACATTCGAGTGGAGTCATTATAATATTGATGAAGTATGCGGATCCCTCGGCTAATTTTAGAACAGCATGCCCCCATCATTGGTCATAAGGTGATTCCAAGTCGAGTACAAGGCCTTAAAACTTAGACAAAATGCAACAGCTGTACCTACTGAGAATACCATTTTTTTAAATTAAGTACTTGGTTTCTTAAAATATTTTTAAACAAATAACCCTTTTTTGAAACACAGGAATAATGGTTCAAACCAATCAGTTATTTTTGTTGGATTCTCCGAAATAGGTACAAATCGTTTGAGGGCGAGTACCAACCGTGAAATTAATTTTAAATGATGAATATACACAATTGAATCTAATAAAAAATTCTAGAAATAGAACAAAATGGAATATTGAAAATAATGTGACAGATATTTGTTTACTGACATTATCTTATGATACTCTCTCAAACACTCCTGGAGTATTAATGAGAATAATTACAAAAACGTGCTTAATGGCTGGAGGAAGCTACTTTATCAATTATTGTAGCATCATTTTAATGTAATTGACTTATATCTTGGAAATTTTCCACACTTGAAGAAAGACAGGAAGAACAAGATCAACGGAGGAAAATTTGATATCCTGTTTGAAATTTGAATATACTAGCTAGAACAGGCGAAAATCCATAGGTATGAGTGATAGAAATTGCAATTCATCCAAAATGGAAATGACAGTCAGAAGTCACAAGCGAGCAAGAAATATAGTATTTAGTAGATTTGAAAAACAAAGGGTGTTTTTCCTTGGTATTTGAAAAAAAAAATTGTATTTTCCGTTGCAATCCAATAAAGAACCTCGACAGTATCCTCAACTGTTCAATTTCTAACATTTTATTTCTGTATCATTTTGCTTCTAAATAGCTAAAAGTGATTCTAGTGGATTTTCAACACCAATATTGTAAGTGTGGTTGAGTATGCATATAAAATTTAAACACCCACTTAGTTATTCTAGAAGAACCTCTTATTTTCCCTAAGGATGCTAAATTCAAATTAAACTATTTCAGAACATGCAGATTTTTTTTTGTACTTACAAAACTTTAATATTGATATGAAAGGAGAGAACAGGGGGTTCAAATATTTTGAAAATAATATGCCTTCTTAAAATATTAACACACTGAAATAGGCAACAATGTAAAATAATAATGATGTCATCAGCATATGAGTTTGTTTCCTTGAAAAAGCAGATAAATTAGTAAACCAAAACATTATATATATATTATTATGTGGGTCAGTCATTCTAATAAATCATCCATTCATAATGGCTATTTATAGAATTACCTACAATTTTTGTATAAGGAAAGGGCATGACAACAAGATAAATGTAGTTTTGTTTACTAACAACCTGTGGTCCTCTTTGAAAGTCAGTTAAGAAATCTGTAATTTAAATTCAAGGCAAACCATTTCCAAATACCAACCAACGGTTTTGTTTTGATATTTATAGACGATGACATAACTAATAAAAAATTCCGATTTGATATTTTTCACATTCATATTAGAGAATTTGCCGTCAGCAGACCAAAACTCAAATTTAATGAAAAGTTTTATTTGGTTCTAGGACTGGAAGTGAGATATTTATTCTTAAATGGCAATAAGAATAAATATTTTTTGGAAAAAATTATGTGTTCAACTAGGCAATAAAATAGATTTTATGCCTTGGCTGGTTTAACAGCCTAGGCTGCGGCTCAGCTGTTAAACCTCATACTTTACTGCTTATTCAAATAAATAACTGCCAATAACTGATAATACAGTTTTGAGAAAGCCTTTTATTTATTTATGTAGGTAATTGGTATTGTGAAATTTCATCAAAAATAATCTAAAGCATAAATTGACAAATATGAATATTGTCTGATAAAAAATATTTTACTCAACATACAGATATTATAAAAGCAGTGCTGCCAGCTGAAAATCATATTCCCATAGAATGTTGTATAAATAAAATTCACATTGTTGAGACAAAAGGAAGAATATGGTTTGATGCCCTAGAAACTTTAAACTTTTTTTATAGCTGGCTCATAATAATAAGTTGCCTTTATTATTTTCAGCTATGAAAACGCTTGGTTTATGCAACGTTCCCAATAATAATAATACTTCCTCATAAACACCCATAGCATATCCTGTGCAGGTAGAAGATGGCTATTATTATTATTTGTCATAGGAACTAACAATTTAACACCATCAAATAAATGAGTGTGTTTACACAACCCTTACTAGAACTGTGAAGAAAAAGTTGGTGAACTTTTAACTAAGAAGTAAGTTCCTAGTTGATAAAGGTAGTATCCATGCACCAGATGAAAATACTTCGCTTACGCGAATTTCTATAAGTCGGTGGAATTTCTTCCAAAAGAACCAACATGAAATTGTATTAACACCACAGCTTTCTTGGGTATGGTGCTTAGTCATTAGTCTTATTTCATGGGAAACGTTGCATAAACCAAGAATCGCATCAAAAAAGACATGTTGCTAAAATTATGAGACAAAGGCAGCTCATGTGGCACAAGCGCTACTGAGTTGCTCTTCCACTTAACCAATTTTGTTCTTCATGAATACTTTTCTATATCTTTCTTTAGTAATGCCAAGTTCAGCATATTAAGTAACTCTACTGGTAACGCAACTAAAATAATATTATTAGTATTTCCAATCAATAAACATATCGATATTATAAAGATTCTTTTAGACAAATGTATGAAACTCAAATGTCGATTTTTCATATTGTTTTTACCACTATATCCAGTGGCTGTACACCCCTCTTGGGTTTAAGCTGCAAAACATATCTAGATCTAGTTTTTTGGGTAGATCACACATACATACGAAATCAATGATCAGGTTTACATCAGTTTTCCATTCATATAAATAAATTTTAATCAATACATAATGCACCTACTTGGTCTTTGAAGGACAGCTCTTCTCTGAGACTCTGGTTGGAGTTTTCGACTTCAACTCGAGCAAGAGATTCTTCCTCTAGCTGCTTACGATGTTCATCAAGCAGCTTTCTCAACTTATCCCTTTCCTTTTCAAGATCTCTGGCATCAGCAGCAGCCTTTTTAGCATCTGCTGCTGCCTGATTAGCTTTGAGCTGTAATTCATTGCACCTAGTTTCATATATCCGAGCAGAGTTTTCTGCTAGAACCAAATCTTTGCTTCTTTTGGCTAAATCAGTTTTGAGCTCTTCATTTTCATCCAACAAACGTTTTACATCAATTTCCAAACGCGCCTTCTCTCGGTGGGTCTCATCTAATAACTTCCTAGCATCTGATAGTTCATGATCATACATAGACTTGATATTAGATACTTCTCTAGTAACGGTTTCCTGTGTTGACTGTATTTCTCTGGTTAACCTGCCGTTTTCGGCTTCTAAGTAGCGAACTCTGTCGATGTAACATGCCAGGCGGTCATTTAGATTTTGTAAATCCTGCTTTTCTTGCAATCTTGAATGTCTTGTAGGACTCAATGGGCTTGCCGGCCGCTGATGTGTAGACGAAGGTGTTGAACTTTTTTTAGATTTCGATGCCATTTTCACAGTAGCTTCTAGCACCAAGATGACACAATCACCGCAACAAAAGTGCTTACGACCGATCCACTATCAACTCAAGAAACGAAGCCAACAGTCAACGCGGTAAAATCCTGAAATTCGGTCGAGGTCTTTACGAGGTAACCAAACTATTTTTGGATATGATAGAATTAAGGGAGCGACGCGCGACGTTTAACGGTTTTTGCGTGCGCTTACGTTGACCAAATGTAAATAGGTGGGGCAACTGATTCCCGGGCGCTTGCGCTTTTCTCAGAATTGTTTTCACTAGCCTTCACACCCACAGTAACCACACAACTAATGACAAATGACTTTTAGGTGATAAGGTCTTTCGTCTGCTAAGGGTGAGTTCCCAATGCAACGTTTTTGCTTTTCACGTCTTGCATTCTGATTGGCGATTTGGCGAATAGCTTCGAGAATTTGGCAGTCAGAATGAGTGACGCGTGACCCGAAAAGCAAAAACGATGCTGGAAACCCACCCTGAGAAGAGGTTTATGTGGAGTAGTTGTAGAGTAATTAGTCGATTTATATTTAGAGTTTCAGGCACCGGGGTTTCTTATTCTAGCTCAATCATTGGCTAGAAAATGACATCTGTCAAAATCCACCAAAAGCAAGTATGGAATAATAAGCCACGGTGTTTGAAACTCTCAAATAGAAAGCGTCTATTTACACCACATTTTAAATTTAGTGAAGCTGAGTGCGGTTACACAAAGGAATTTTCAATCCAATCAGCAAACGAATACGCAGATCAAGTGAAAATTACACCGAAAAGTGGTACGCTTCTATATAAACGACTGAACTTATGGTCACTTTTCGATTATCACGGAGAGTAACACCCAGAAGAGTTGGTTACCTCTGGGGTGGCATTCCATGTAACACAGAATTCCGCTTTTCATCGAATACGTGAAATGGCTTATTACGGTCGAAGTCATAGAAGAGACAGAGAAAGAACTGTCGACTGTATAATTCTGTGATACACGGATTCCTACTCCTGAACTAAATTTCACCTGACTTTATAAACGGGTTAATTGAAATGCATATAATTTTTCTTGGTCTGTCGGGTCACTCCAGAAGCTGACCGGTGTAACTCAGCGCTAATAACCGCTTTCCAATTGCAAGAGAGAGTAGATCCGAGTAGCTCAAGGTAGCTCTTGAAGTGATTGACAGCTCACGCTAAATCATGTTCTAATAATTAAACCCCATTTAAAAAGTCAGGTGCGGTTCACTTCAGGTTCAGTTCTGGGGTAACAAGCTCTTTTTGGGGCTACTACCAAAGAGTAGAGGTTCTATACAGAACCTCTACTCTTTGCTACTACCCCTGGTAATTGGAAAGTGGCTAATACCAGCGGCAGTAATCGATGAAACTGAAGGTTGTGGCATGCTCAGGCGAAAAATCATCTATAACTCTTCTGAAATGTACAGGATAAGTTTATTATAATATACACTTGGTGACGACAGGACAACACACTAGCACTATACTGGGGTGGGATTCCGTGTACAAAAGAATCATATTTTTCTTCGAATAAGTAACCTGCTAACGCCCGTCTAATCTGGATTAGTTAAACTTTATATGTTTATTTTTCTTGATCATAGTTTATTTTGGAACAATCGGAACGCGATATATTACCTGACGTTTCTCTTCTATGAAATTGTCAAATCATATCTGTCAATTTTCTACTAGTCAAAACTGTCAAAACATACCAACGTCAAAGTTAAAGTCGAAAGACTGGAAAGTCTAGTGGGAAATAGAGAATAATATAATCCTACGGAAAAATGCCCCCATCTATAGAACATATTTCTGATAAAAATATTACCGCAAACGAAGAAGATAAAAAAAATTTGTGGTCGCAGATACTTAATGAAGTCCAAAAACACGGAAATCCTAAACTGTCGCCCCATAAACAAATTCTTGTTTTGGGCGATAATGAATCCGGAAAAACTACCATGGTAGCAAAGTTACAAGGTATGGAACTTGGTTAACTATCAACAAAAGTAAACTGCTTATTTACTAAACGCTAATTTAAAACATTCAGGTATTGAGAACTCTAGCAAAGGATCTGGCCTAGAATATGCATACATTGATGTACGTGATGACTACAGAGATGATCATACCCATTTGAGCGTATGGGTATTGGATGGAGATCCAGCACATTCAGACCTTTTGAAATTTGCCCTAAATGAGGAAACATTCCAGGTTAGTACAGGTAGATGGAGAAGTAGGTTATAAATCATTGGTGGGATGAAATGTATATATTTATTTCATTTCAACTCAGCTGCTGTATGCATGATTTGATTTGGTAATTAAAACTAGTGACAACTGTTGTGCCAGCCCAAATCACCCAAAGAGGGTTATTGTCCTAGGCTCAAGCATACCCTGTACTTTCTGTCTGATTTATTTCAGGAAACCTTAGTAATCCTTACAGCGGCTATGACAACTCCTTGGGGTATTTTAGAGCAACTACAACATTGGGCATCTGTATTAGCTGATCACCTCGACAAACTTAAATTGGACGTTGATTTGAGACAAAGCCGAAGGCACCGTATTGTCAAAATGTGGTTGGATTATGTGGAACCTGGAGATGAGTTGGAACCAGCTTCCCCAATGAAAAGAAGCTCTAGAAATTTAGGAGAAGAAGATGAAGAATTTTACAGTTCTCCATTGCCAGAAGGTATAATAGATATGATCTTAAACAATGAAAACAAAATTAATCAACTATTAATAGTGAAACTCATTGGCAAAATCAAGTGCATCAAGTTTTTTTATACAGATTTCAAACTATTTTATTCCAACTCCATATAGGTTTCAAAATATTTAAACAGAATTTATGAGTTGTATTTTTTCATTTTATAGGTACATTAACAAATAATTTGGGACTGGACATTGTAATTGTTATAACAAAAACAGACTATATTCAGAATTTGGAAAAAGATCATGATTATCGTGACGAACATCTTGATTTCATTCAACAATGGATAAGGCGTTTCTGTCTGCAATATGGCACAGCTCTCTTCTACACAAGCGCCAAAGAAGATAAGAATTGTGATTTACTTTACAAATACCTTACTCATCGAATTTATAGTTTCCCGTTTCACACACCAGCCTTGGTGGTTGAAAAAGATGCAGTGTTTATTCCAGCAGGTTGGGACAATATGAAGAAAATAACTATTCTTCATGAAAACATGCATTCATGCAAGCCTGACGACTACTACCGTGATGTGATTGTCCAACCAACAACCAGAAAAACAATAAATCGGGAGACAGAAATTCTAGCAGAAGACGAACAGGCTTTCTTGACCAGACAGCAGCAAATTTCGTTTGGCAGTAGCTCACCAAACATTCGACTGGGAGAGTCTCCTATCAGACCACCAATTGGAGGTGAGAACATAATATAATGTGCCCAACTTTCACAAACTGTAACTTTTCTTTTAATAGGAATCCAAAATACTTCTCGTAAACTAGATGGATCAAAAGTGGTTAGCTCACCTGGAGGTGAAGGAGTTTTGGCAAACTTTTTCAATTCTTTGCTCTTGAAAAAAACAGGAAGTCCGGGTACCATGATTGGGGCCAAACCTTCCGGAAATGAGAGTTTACCTGATAAAGCGGCAATGAGAACCGATGCCGCGGCTGAATTAGATCGAATTGCTAGAGGTTCCAAGAAACCAGGTTCTGGTAATGGTGGACCAGGGGGTATAGATTTCAATGCTTCAGATTGTTGAATTCTCTCACCAAAAAAGTATATCAACTATTTATTTGTATCGCTTTATGTAACATTTAAGATTTTTTATTATTTCATTTCAAAAAGCTTGTACTAAATTATATAACATACATCTCTGTGATAAGCTCAGTAGTTTGTTGATTAGTTCTTTTTTAGCAATGGTATATTCTAGTTTTTTTTTCAAGTAAAGTGTAACCAGATATACTTTTTCATTTTCTCCTTGGTTGGGATTGAGAGGTCAAGAATAATGGAATGATCTACATCTACTGTTGAATTACCGAGGTGGCTAGTAGCTCAGCAGTTTGGGTCTCCGGCCGTTGGAACCTGGTTGCATTGGACCGAGATTCGAGGCCACAGTGCGCAAATTTTTTTCTCAAATGCAAACAAGTGTGATGAGAGTTGCCCAAATGCCAATTCTTGGTGCTTACTTGGAGTGCGCACGGACCACCTGCCAGAAATCATCGCCCCAAAAAATAATAATGATCCACCCACTACCTGCAAACGCTATGCCTTTGGGTACACTCTAAGATTATTTATGACGGATTATTATCATTATTACATGAAACTCATTGATAAACATGAATATTCATCTAAAAGTGAAGTTGATTCACTTTTCAAGACACAGCTCATTGTGATTGAAAATCGTGGCTACTTGTAGATTAAATATAGAAAAACGATGGGTATTAATCAGTGAAAGTTTATTCAAAACTTGTCTGCATATTAGTAAATCAAGTTTCTATGTTAAAAATGAAACCATAATCAATTTTCAGCTGCTATGTGAATCAAGTTCCTGCATTACAAATAAAATCACAATTTATTTTCATCATCTCTTATTGGTCAAAATGTTGACACAAAAATATCTAATACGTAGCACTAAATACAGGATATTTCAGTCCTCAATATCGTTATTTATGAGGTAGAGTAGGGCATCATTCTCATAGGTGGAAAAATAAAATCTGAAAAATAAAAAGTACTTATAGGAGCTTCAAAAATAAAGTAGTTTTTGAATATATTTGCTCATCTCTGGAAACCCCATACTACATATATTGGTAACACCAATTAAAAAAACAATAAAATCATTTACAACTTCAAAGATGAAATATACATCTCTAGCATTTTCTCATCTTGTTCCAGCAAAAAGGAGAATCCTGTTACCGTTTTATTCATTAATAGAACAAGACCTAGGAAATACAATATAGTTTATAAAGTGATGAATTGTCAACATTTCTGTAGGTTTCAAAGAAGTATGGTTTTAACTGAAGCGAATTAATAAGGCTAATCACTCTTTTATAATTGAAGGGTCCACCGCAATAATGATGATTGTCCACAATTATTTTGTTTCTAAGTAAGTATGTCATTCGAGCACTTGATATATGCAGTTAGTAATATCGTTTACAAACTCAGCAGTATTGCTTACAGTCCCGAGATAAATACGTTTTCAACAATTGGATACACAGCTATACCGCTCAGCGTCACAGGTATTTACGGCAATACACGGGTCAACATGAAATTTTACTTTGATTGCAAAGCATTAAATTTCGGTAGTTTAGGTCGTAATAAGACGGAAAAAAAATATATGGCATGAAAAACTTTGCTTTTGTGCTTAGAAGACTGATTGAACGAAATTTTTAAAAATCTTGGATTTTAATTTTTGATTGAAAATAAAACTATTGAAATAAAAATGTTTATTATTTTTATTAAGTTTTACTATCAAATTAGCTTACAGAAAAGTGGAAAATAACTTAAAAGTGCACACTTTTACTTTTTCTTTTATGTTCATAGCTACTTTCTCTCAATAAACCCCAAATATAGTCGCCCATCATGTTTTCATTGTATTGGCCTTGATAGCGTTGTTCAAAATTCATGATGTCCTGATGGAAACGTTCTCCTTGCTCTTCGGAATAGGCTCCCATATTGTTTTTAAATTTATCCAAATGAGCATGCAGCATATGTACTTTTAATGACATCCTGCAGCCCATGGCCTTAAAATTTGTAAGCATATCCTCAACCAACTTTTCGTAGTTTTCAGCTTTATTATTTCCTAAAAATCCAGAAACTACTGCTTTAAAACTGTTCCAACTTGCTTTTTGAGTACGATTCAGCAACGTTGGAAATTTTTCATCGGCGAAAATCTGTCTTATTTGCGGACCAACAAAAACCCCAGCTTTAACCTTTGCTTCCGATAACTTCGGAAAATTTTTTTTTAAGTATCCAAAAGCTTCTGAAGTTTCATCCAGTTTTTTAACAAATTGTTTCATCAACCCTAACTTAATGTGCAAAGACGGCATTAACACTTTTTCCGCTTCAACAATCGGCTCAAATTTGACGTTCTGTTTTCCGACACACAATTCTGTTCTTACAGGCCATGACCGTTGAATATAGTGTTTAGAATCCGCTCTGCTATCCCACAAGCACAAATAACACGGATACTTTGTATATCCACCCTGTAGCCCCATTAAAAATCCCACCATTTTAAAATCTCCAATCAGCTCCCAGTTATACTCACGATACTTTACAGATTCAAGCAAAATTTTGACACTTTCATAATTTTCTTTAAGATGTACTGAGTGAGCAATTGGAAGAGACGGAAATTTATTTCCGTTGTGCAATAGAACTGCTTTTAAACTTTTTGTAGAGCTGTCAATGAATAAACGCCATTCGCTAGGGACACAGGGTATGCCAATTGCTTCAAACATACCTTTAATGTCATTACAAAAACAAAGTCCATCTTCCTTCGTGAAAAACGTTGCAAACATTTCATGCCTAGTCCGCTGATCCGTGATCTTAACATCATCAAGCAAATTCTACTGTTTTAACCGAGAGCCTAGAAGCTCTGCTTTATTTTTTGGCAAATTTAAATCTCTAATTAGATCGTTAAAATCTTCTGAAGTAATGAGATAGTGTTTTGGTTGTTCAGGTGTAGGCAAAAACTCCTTTTCGGAATTACTTTTATAAGAACTAAAAGATGAGCTACTTTTCTGCGATAATTTTTTTGGTGGCTCAGGTACTGGTCGTGTCAGGTCGTGAGCAATTGGAGCAGAAGAAGATTCGAGGTCAGGATATTCAATAGGTTTTGCATTTTTACCTCTACGTCTTTTACTCGGATTCACCATACAAAAGTAGCAGTCAGTAATATGGTCATTTGGTTCTCGCCAAATCCTTGGTATTGCAAATTTCATAGACCTTTTGTCACCTCGATACCAACCTAAAAATATAAAAATAAAAATTAATATGTCTATTATTTTGGATTCATCGCTTAATTAAATAAAAATTGCTTACCTTCCAAACACCTTTTACAATAACTACAAGCAACATGTGGAGCCCATGGCTTATCTTGATTCCGTACAGGACAGTCAAAATATGCTTTATAGGCTTCACAGAGAACGTGAGATGTCTTTAGTTCATATTTCACGTCTCGAACTTTAATAAATTGACCACATATAAAACAAAATACATCAGCATCGTATTTGCACTGTCGTGACGACATTTTAAGTTATTCTGGGCTTGTAAATACCACTGATGGTTGTTTATCACTCGGGTGCCATCTAGCGGCACAGTGTAAATGTTAATACCCCACTCTCACAGCGCGGTCTTTTTAAAAATATTAAAATCAATTAAAATTTATGAAAAAATTGAAAAATGAGTATTATTATTATAACAATCACAAAAGTAAACTTTATACCGAAAAAAGGTATTTTCTTTTCGTTTTTGTGCATAACTAACTGGAAAATAATAGTATAAACTTTAGGACAAAGAACGAAAAATTTTTTGTAGAGTCGTGTAATGAAAAATGTCCATCACCGTTTATGAAATTGAAACCCAATTTTCTCAAAACAACGAAAAAAGGACATTCATCATTATTGCAGTGGACCCTTCAATTAGAAATACCATTGTCCCAACCCTTAGGAAGATTTCAGTGAATATTTGGTTCAAAGTATATATAGATGTCCAGACCTATTATTGAACATCTTGTTCTTACAAGACTATACTGTAGGTTTCAAATTAGCCCATGCTTCTGCTGAAGTCTCAAAATTCTATATCAAATCAAAATCTCACAAATTAATGACATTTCAAGTTTAATTCCAAAAGTCTCAACATACCAAGAAGAAATATTTTTTTCTTACTCATACTTACTCAGGTTGATCAAATACTTTCAACTCCGGTATTTTGTAATGATTTTCCTCCATTTGGTGATTTTTCAGTTGACTAGAAGATTCAAATGATGTATCACAAAATATGCATTTCCGATCATGAACTTGTTTACGGATGTAATTTATCAGTTTTATTTTTTGATAGAAATCTAAATGTTCTGTTTGCATAACAAAATCAAAGTCATGGTCGCCATCCATATGCAAACATAGAGTATTGATATGTGTCTCAGTCTTTTCACAGAAAAGACATGTTATCTGATCCTCTTTCTCATTCCAATCTGAATATTCTTCATCTGCATTTGACTCGGCATCTGCAATTACAACTAATGAATTATTTTCAAAATCAAGTCTGAATGAGTAAATTGTCTTTAGTAGATAAATAGTCTTCGAACTATAACTATACCTTTTTGTAAAAAAAACTCGGCAATCTATAGCGCTAGTTGACTACTTACCCCTGGATAAAGCATATGTGTCTGCTTCATTTTGTAATTTATGCCAATTTTTATCTTCCTCCAAATAATTTACAATGTAGAACCTGTCATATTCTGTATTTTGGGGGTTTATCCTTTTGTGCAGTTTTTTTCTCATATGCTCTTTCAAGATATTCCTTTCAGGGAATGTTTTTTCACAGAAAATACACTGCAAGTTAGTAATTGTAGTCTCGATTTTGTTCACCAGTTCTTCAATGTATACTAAATTTTGTGAATTACCAAGCTGTAAGTTGTGTTCATTTGAGAGATGTTCCAAATATTTCTGTCTCGAGCCTACAAATTAAACATTCTCAATGCCATTTATAAACATTATTTCGGGTATTACCTTCAAACAATAATTTACAAAACAAACATGGTTTGACATAACTGGTATCATTTCTTTCAAACTCCTGAACTTTCAGTGCATATTCCAAACTGAGTTTATGCCTCAATGCTTTATCTTCTTTTAACAGATTTGACATCAGGAAATATCTTTGGTCTTTCTGCTTGAGATTAATAGAGGGTATAATCTGTTCAAGAGGCGAACGTTTAAATTTATCTCTCCAGTACAAAATATACCTGAAACACTTTCATTAGTACAGAAAATCTTGATTTTTGTAGACAAAATTATTAGTATTCTGAATATGAAATTCATCAAGAATATAATTTTTTTTTGTTATTGTCAACTATAATCAACTCACTCATGCAGTTTTTTTATGTTTTCTACACCTTCAATGATTACATTATGAACATCAAAAATATGAACCAAGAATACAGGAAGAGATAATTGTAAGTTGAAAGTATCTTCACATAGTAAGCATTTTGTTTCTGTATGGTCTTCAAGTTTTCCACAAACAAATTCTTCAAAAACCAATGGACCGAACATTCTAGTTGATGTACCTGAAATATTTTTAAGGTCTATAAAAGAACAGAAACTGTTGAAATTTCTGAGACAGAATATTCAAATTTTTTGATGAACTGGGCTGTTGGAACAGAGCATCAAACATGCCTGCATAATAGTACAAAAACCGATAGTACTTTCAAGCAAAAAAGATTTATAGGTAGATGTCTCATTAAATTTCCAATGCTACATATATATTGTATGGTATCACCAAAAGTAATTATTTTATTTCATACTCAATTACAGAAGTAGCGCAAATTAAAAAAGCTAACAAGTCCACCAATGAATTTTTTAAATTTTTTTGTAGAAAATTAATATGTGTATTCAGCTCACCCGCGAAATCCATAATATTGCTCTTATTTTGTACAGTTCTAACTTTTTTCATAAATTCGATTCTCTACCTATGGAAAATGTGTCACCAAAGAGCAAAGAAAAGGCTGAAGGGTACAATGTGAATACAGTTTTTATACTGTGGTGGTATGTGTTGATTGTAGGGTTGCCCCAGTATACGTCGTATACTAGACTAGATTATTACTGAAAGCTGTGGCAGGGCATGATCTTTAAAAATTACTGAAATGAAACCTCAGAAACCTGAAACTTTCAATGAAAATGTAAACTCAGAATCAATCGGTCAGAATGTTAGAAATCAGAAACTGCTGTTTGACATTTGACAATTGACGATCAGTGTCGACAAAAGATTGTCAGAAATTATAAACATGTATACCACCCTTTCACCCTGAAGGTCTAAGGGTAGGTTCCCAATGCATCGTTTTTGCTTTTTGCGTCGCGCATTCTGAGTTCTGACTGGCGAATAGTGTCGAGCGTCGGATAATTCGTCAATCAGATTCCGTGACGCAAAAAGCAAAAACGATGCAATGGGAAATCATCCTAAAAGCCATATTTAATTATATAATTTGTGTGCTAAAATAATAATTATAATAATTCTCCGTCATAAACACTCACACAGGGTATCCAAAGGCATGGCCTCTGAAGGTAGAGGACGGCTAAAGTTTCGACGTTTTCATGCTATAAATGAAAATTAAAAGATTCTATTTCGAGGGCGATTTTGGTTCTTTTTTCAAGGGATATTTGTGTAATCAACTGTTATATTACATGAAAATTTAACGAACAAGCCGATGTGGGATTCTTTTGGTACCATATAGAATTATGGCTCTGTATAGAACATACTCTTTGTTATTATCACAGTTTATTGTGGTCATAATGCTGTATTCTAAAAACGTTTGAGTAATATTGACCGGTACTTATGGTACCGAATAAAATAATGAAGGACGGTCGTACCGGTAGGGTGTTTGAAGCACGTACGATTTACACGGTCATGCATTTTTGACCCTGGTGCCTGACAACTGCGTGACCATATATGTGCCTTTCATTTGCGTTTTTATGACAGTCATGTTTTATTTGGTTCTGTTGACTTTTTCAAATAATCCCGTATTTGTCACTGTATCTTTCATTATTTAAATCAGAACATGTTGTAGTTCCATGCTTGCTCACCCTGCGTTTTTCATGCACGCCGACAGGCTCAGGCGTGAACGTCGATGGATACGCATTTCTCATGAGGGTTAAAAATGTAGGGTGGGCACGCATGTATCTGAATCGGCCTTTGTAACTTTCTTGTTGAATACACAAAAAACCTCAATAAACGGATATTTGACAATATTTGTAATATCCTTGTTGCTTGATCTTGATGCCTCTTCACTTACTTCATTCTTGCCTCATTCACGTATTGAGTTTGGGTCGTTTCGTTTGGGATCTATGAGATGAAATAGTTTTACCGATATCACTGTAAGAATTAAAATAATGGCCTAGTTCTTTCCGTGCGGTTAGAATACGTACTAGTGACACTAGTGACAGTGACTAGTCTACAAATCAAAGTCGCTTCTAAGCCGAAAACTAATCTAAGATCTAACCTATCATTTCCACATATCACAACACAACAGAAATAAATGGCTTGGACTAAAAATAAGTCTTCCCAGACTAGATTAACAAAATCAGGCATGGCTTTCTCATACAAAAAATATTTAAATAAAAATTTTTTGAAAATCCTGATATTTGATCCCCATTATATATCGCCAGTTTGTTGGTTTTTATTCCTTTTCGAAATTATCTTAAACATCTTCATCATTGAAAAAGTGAAGTATACAGAAATTGATTGGAATGCTTATATGCAAGAAGTGGAAGGATTTCTTAACGGAACTTTGGACTATAAGGAATTGAAAGGTAAATTTGAAAAATAATCATTTTTTTTATCAACATTTTTGTTGATTTCAGGAGATACTGGGCCATTAGTGTATCCAGCTGGATTTGTTTATATTTATTCAATTTTTTATTATATAACATCCAAGGGAAAGAACATATATTTGGCCCAATATATATTTTTAGCATGCTACTTGCTCCAGACGTTTCTCACTCACAGAATATTCAAGAAAACTTTGAAACTTCCACCCTATGCATTAGTAATAGCAACATTAACATCCTACAGAATTCATTCAATTTTTGTTTTACGGCTTTTTAATGATCCCATTGCGGTACTGCTGTTCTACATTAGTCTTAATTTGTTTATATCCAACAAATGGCTGTTAGGTAGTCTTATTTATTCTTTGGCAGTTTCTGTGAAAATGAATATTCTGCTTTATTCTCCTTGTTTGCTAATAGCATATTTAACAAATTTATCATTATCCGAAACATTTTTAAATTTATTTATTTGTGCAATTACTCAGTTAGTCTTAGGGATTCCGTTTTTATATGGTAACATGATTTCATATATCAAAGGTAGTTTTGACTTTGGAAGAGTTTTTGAACACAAGTGGACAGTTAATTTCAGATTTCTGCCACGAAATATTTTTGAAGATAAGATTTTTCATTTGTGTTTATTAGCACTTCATGTATCTTTGTTGCTTTTATTTTCACCCCATTTCAAAAGATATTTAAGCAGTTATGCTAAGTTAAATGTGGTGACAGAAGACCTAAAATTTCAAATAAAGAAAGAAAAGAAAAAACAGAAGATTGAAAATGAGAAAATAACCAAAACTGAAAAACGGTTATTGGACTCACTCGAAAAACAGTTAAAGGGAAGAAGTACAATAGAGTCTGAAAATATGTTTAAAGAAAAGTTCAAAATAGAAGATAAAATGTCTAAAATTGTTCAACTTTTTGTCCTACCATTTTTCATTACTAACTTTATTGGCGTTGCTTGTGCAAGATCTCTCCATTATCAATTTTACAGTTGGTACTTCCATAGTTTACTTTATTTAGTATTTTGTACAGGGTACAGTAAACCGTTATCATTTTTGTTGTTAGGTCTTATAGAATATTGTTGGAATGTATATCCTAGTACAAACTTTTCTAGCATTTTGTTACACACGTGTCATCTTACATTATTATTTGGACTGTACAGAAATATAAGAAAATAATATTTCTGAAGCATTTTATTTCATCCATTATTTTCGGTTCTATGAAACTCTTTATATAAAACACCCGGCGTTGATCACAGTTATCGTTCGTATTTTTTTTGAAAGTTCTTATTGAAATGTTTTTGAGTGAAAAGTAACATGAGCGTACAGCTCCGTGACACCCACAATTTTGGAAGTAGAGCTGAACCTATTTGCTGTACTTATTCATTAAATTTGCAAGGTTCACACTTCTACATCAAAAGTTACAGAAGTTGCGGGAGTGTTTTCCATGCGAAGTGAGACAAATTTGGAATTTTAGAAAATAGTTTCAGAAATACTATGGATTAGTAGCAAAACGATTCTGATTACGAATCCGAAGATATTTTCGACCTATTTTCTCTCTTCAAGGTAATTTTGTACATTTTCGGAGTATCTATCGATTCTAAAAAATTCAGAATTTTAGAGTGAAAATTATGGAAGGTACGGAGGTCTTTCCGTGAGACGCACTGTATATACAGTGTGGTCCACTAAGTGTGCAACAAATGGGAAACTTGTTTATTATCGATTTCTCAGAAAATTTTATTCTTGACAAAAGTTAGTGCATGTTCCAAAACTATACCAAGTGTACCTGAAATGGCTTTATGACAAACACCATACAGGATAGGCCAAAAATATAATTCGTTCAAGAGTAAAGTACCCTTATTTCAAAAAATATAGAAATATGTTGAAGAGAGAAGTTGCTTAGAATTAAAAGTTATGTTCAGATACGAAGTCATGGCCTGCTATTCAATTTTTTTTTTTCATTTGGAAATTATTGAATTACCCCCGTATCAATTTTAATATTAATCCAAATCCAAAAAGCTTTGTCTATAAGTTTTTATAACTTCCGACAATGAAGTATATTTTGACTTTGATACATATTTTTACTATTGATTTGATATGTATGTGAAGTAGCCATAATCAAATCAGTTTGGAGTACTTTTTATCAAATTAAAGTGTATTTGTAAACCTCCTATAATTACAAAAGTAAAAAAATACTTAAAAATCTAAATCTAATAACATTCAACAAAGATCTAATGAGAAAATATGTAACTGATTCAAGATCTTTTGAATGCCTCAAAGAGAAAAACTTGCACCACAATTGACCAAACAATCCATATTGGATTATTTTATTTTTCAACTCATCAAACAATTTTATTTATTTATTTGTTTGAAAATGACAAATACATTGTTTCATATAAAATAAAAAGTAATACATTTCTAATGGAAACATGATCAAATAGAATGTGAAATTTATTTGGAGAATTAATTATATATCATAATATAAAATTATAATAATCATAATATATACATACAAAGAAAAATAGTAAAAATTAATATTATTGGACCATGTAAATTTGCACTGCTGATAATATCATAAAGAATGAGTTGAGAACTTAAAGGAAAAATTGGCTTTTAAATAAATATTTCAGAAATGAAAGAAGCGGTAACAATATTTACTCCTTTATTAGTTTACCATACAAAAATTAAAACAAAAAATTAATCAATGTTTCAAGGTATTAAACTAACCAAGGCGGATTATCAGATGGGGGACTTCACTGTTAATCCAAAACATGTCAAGTGATACATCTTCAGTTATTTTTCGAAAATATATCTGCTTCTACAGAATTGGTAAACTATCATTAATAAAATAATCAACAATGCCATTATCTTGATTCAATAAAATATATGAATATTTTACATAAATCTATGCATTACTGCAAAGTTATATAATCTTTTAGTTGCGAGAGTGTATCTACATCCACACACTGCAATAGTTGTTGAAACTGTTGCAGACCAACTTGATTCCTCAACTCACACAACTGTGATTGAAGATAGTCCTTCAAAATAATTGTGTGAACAGGATCAGATAAAATTAATTGCTTTTTCCGCTGATCATGATCAGTTTCATAATATCCGTCTCCATCTTTGTCAAAATGACTAGGACTCTGACCTTCCACTATAACAAGAGAATCAATCATCGCTCCATTGTCTTCAGATTTAGTGATATCATTAAGAGCCTCTAAAACGTTCAACATTATCAGGCTGAACCTTTCCAAAACAGGCACACTTCGAGTGGTTAGCAGGTTAGTTAGGGCTAAACCCAACAGTTTTCGATGATCCGGTTGAGCAACATTTCTCATTTTATCGAGCCAAACATCTAAAATTCTACTTAAAGTCGCTACTTCTGTCTCATTATGTGCATGAGCCAAGCTAATTAGAACTCGCGTGAATACTTCATGCGAAGACAACAAAACCCTTGATAGAGTACAAAGAAACATTGACATAAGCAAGGAATAGTCTTCAGAGCAGTATATTCTCTCGAATATTTTTGGAAGAATTGGAAGTACTGTTTCGGCTCCCAAAACGGGCGATGCTCTAATGAAAGTTTCAACAAGTCGCATCAACATCACCACCCCTTCATTTTTCAAGTCAGATATCAGACCTGCACATACCTGCATGACTCTAAGACCACTGGTACGCATAACGAGTTCTGGAGCTAATAAAAGATGGACCAAACATATTATTAAACACTGTCGTAACGTTTCAGTTGAGTACTCTAATAAGGAAGGCATATTATTGAATATTTGCATCAGTTCGTCAGTCATTGCAGGAGAATATTCCAACACTGTCATCCACAAATCGAGAGAATCTTCCAGTAGGTAAACTATAGCGTTCTGTGATGTGTCCGTACCAAGTTGGATAATGGGTAGCAAAAAGGGATTCAGTTCAGACTTGACACCTCCCAAGGCTTTGACAAGTTGGACCAAGGTCGAAACAATGGCGCATCTAAGCATGTTATGTTCTTCGGATTCCTGCCACAGATGGGGCAGATACTGTACAAGGGAATCCAGTTGAAGCTGTGTTGTGCTACCCATTCTCTCTAGCAGAAGAGTCATGACATTCAGCACCTGCATCTTCGTATCACACTCCTTTGATTCTTTGAGCAGGGTGAAGAGGAGGTTGAAAGCACTAAACATGTAATCTTTGAACTGTTCGCAGTTGAATTCAAAGTCGTCAATGGCATAACGTAAAGTGGATGCAGCAGTGAGTCTCACCGCCATATCTTCATTAGAGGCTAATAAATTATTGATACAGTCGTACAGAGCAGGCCTGAGTTCACTTGACAATTTAATTCCAGTCCAACGGCCGATTAGCGAAATCGCTCGTCTTCGAATAACTCTGTAATTGTCATGTTTAATCTTCAACTCTTGGAGAAGGGTGTTCATGAACCACCCATCAAAGTCAATCTCATCATAAAGATCAAAAGCACATAAACCGACTGCATTATACACTGCATCTTTTTTCAAAATAGCTTGCATGTCTTCAGGCGGCACTAATACATTGGTGTCTGCCACCAATTCTAAGATAACAGGAATCAAACACTCCTTGTACTCGTGAAAAATAGTAACAAAAACCGTATCTATGCTGGGCCTCAAACTGTACTTCCAGCTATCTCCACTTTCGTCATTGGAAAACTCTTCAGGTTCAGCATCCCATAATTCCAGTTCGTCTTGTGTTAAAATGAAGTAGTGACCCACCAACTTTCGACACATATCTGATACTGTTTCTGGCTGGAAAAACATTTGTTTCATTTGATGAGCCCGTAATGTTTCAGGATGTTTGTTCCTCTCAGGTATTTTAGCAGCCTTAAATTCAACACACAGTAAAATGTTTTTAATAATGTTCAAGCACTGTATCACAAATCTCTCGAATATTAAACTGATGCCTTCATCTGTGAAGAGGTAGTAAAATGTGAACTCCAAACTGGGCTGGATAAAATCGATGAATGAGAATGGGTGCATATCCAAAACAGATAGCAGTACCTTGGTGAGATGTATTATGAACTTTTCACAAAGTTCCAAAATATAAACACCTTTTCCCTTCAATTGTTTGCGACACTGTAAGGCAGTTTTGGCCTTTTCAAAACTGATTTTCATGAAAGAAACACAGTCTTGGTTTTCGTGTGGTTTATAAAAACCAAACACCGTCAATTTTCTCAAAATCCGAAGAGTGAGCAATGACTTTTCTAAATTCAATGTTATGTCTTGTGCACTAGCATTCTGCAGGATATCTCTAACAAACGCTTCTGTGTAGTTATTCCACAAGTTCAAAACATAAGTATATATGCTGAGGGTGAATTCATGGAACAATCTTCTATCGGCTGCAAGTCGCTTAGATGCAATGGCCTTGACAACATGGTGTAACGTTAACAACGATCTGTGCTGTATGAGGCCATCAGGATTTCCAACTGCCGTCAAGAGGGTAGGAAACAGCTCCGACCACTCCTTGGGGTAATCAAGTCTAGCAACTTTCGAAATCAAAACTGCTCTTTGCACTGCTATTTGATTGACTGGCTCAGTGAAATTGCTAAGTAATCCTTGTCTAATATTATGTTTCTCCTCTTCAGATATTGCATTCGGGGCATTTCTTCTCCAATACTTGTCAACTCCATTTTTCATGTACAGCACAGCTATCCACCTTACATTAACATCTATCGTATGATTAGATATTATGTTTAATAAAACAGCATAGAATCCTGGCTGCGTTTCCCATTCTTTTAACTTTGCCTCAGCTGGTTTGAGAATTTCAGGGTTTTGACTAGAAGCCCCTTGCAGAACCTCTAAAACTAGAACGTGAGTCGACTCAATGTTCATCTTGAATTTTTCATTTGATTTACTATCGCTATAATGTTTTGATGCACTATTGTTTATAGCATTGATATTTAATTTATTAGTCTTTAATTTTCTGAGATTATTGGACACAAATCCTTCTGTAACACCACTAGTCTAATGGTTCCTGCTTGACTCTTGTTTCACGATCAACATATGGCTCGTGTTTAACTCTTTTTAGTAGGGGTTTCATGTCTTCATCATCATCATCATCCTCATCAACTGAAACAAAAAATTGTTGAGTGAAATTGAGAAAATAATATCAGCCATAGTTCGAATTACATTAATTGGTTCATAAGATGGAGATATTTACCAAAAAAACAATTATTAATATTTGAACTAACGTTTTGAATGTTTCAAGAGCAAACCCTAACTTCACTTGCGAGTTTTTTATTATTCATTATCAAGTTCAATATAAATAAGTGAAAATTTTAATACAGCACTCAAATATTACTGTTAAGTAGTCTACAAATTCCTTGGTAACCTTGAAATTACCTCCAAATGCTGAATAGCCTAGATCCAATTGTAATCAATTCGTAATCGTAATGCTTGCTTGAAAAGCGTACCGATCACCTGTGGTGGTTTTCCTACAGTTGAGAAATTAATGCGTCACCAAAAATTAGTGCCCCAGTGTTGATGAAGAAGTATTATTATTATCATCACTGGCGGAAGTTTCAGTCAAAATATTGTTTGAAAATCAAGTTTCTTGTTGACAAAGTATAGAAACATAAAAAATACAGTTTAAAGAGAGACAGCAAAGTCAGCAATGATAAAAATAAACATAAACAAAACACAATGCGGAATAATAAACTTTCCGCTGATAAGCATTGGAAAATAAATTGATCCTATTTAAAAACAACAAGGCACAATGTGTGTGGTAGGCCAATAAAATGTAAAATAATAAGATTAATAAAAGCGAAGTTTATGAACAATAAATACAAACAAAGATAAAAGATAGTTCGGTGGTATTTTCACTTCTTTTCTGAATTTTAATACCCTTTGTATTTGTGTTATCTTGAACAATAATGTAATTGCTCCTGAAGGATCGCAATTATCTCAACCAATTATCTCAACTCAATTATTCACCAGATAAATCTAACCATTTGAAATTAATTGACATAGGATTATCAGAGGAGTTAAGGAACCATTCCAAAACAAAAATGAATCCTACCCAATCGTACCTCCGTGTTTTGTGACCTTTAAATAGCCATGGTGAATGTTTCCTAAGATTGACACTGCAACCACAAATATTGAGACCGTCTTCAGAAATTTGAGTACACGATTCATCCTGAATGAAAGATAAAAAAGGCGAAGAAATTCGAAAAAATTTCAAAATCATTTTGTTACATTATTCAATTTTATATGAAATAAAAACTTGTCGCGAGAATATATCTTGACACAGGTAATTTTAAATTCAATTTATAAAAAATATAATAATAATAACGTTTATTATTCCCAAGAAACAATATGTTTATAATAGGGAACCTTAAGAACCATTTAAAACATATCAAATTTTATAATGTAATACAATGGGGTTTGATTTTCTTCTTTGTAGCGCATCTAAATGGAATCTTTTTCAGAAAAAGTCAGAAAAATAAATTGGAAATATATATCGTAATATTGATATTCATAGAATATTAAAAAGAGAAAAATAAATTACAAAGTTCAATTAATGAAATTTAACAATATTGTAAAAATATTATATTCATGGAATATTAGGAAATAAAAATAACGTAAATATATATCAAATAGGTGATTTAATTTATGACACATTGCAAATAAGGGAGATTTGAGTAGTATATTGGTTCTTGGTGTTGGAATGTAAAAACATTGTTTATTTCTACTATTGATTCTTGGCACATGAAAATCAAGTTGAGATAGTAGTTCGGGTGAGTTAACAAGATTGTATATGAATACACAAGATAATAAGTTCTTCTGTCTTCAAGAGATAGAAAATGAAAACGCTGTAATAATATATTATATATTATTCCCTGACTGGGGTAGACATTATCTATTTTGTAGCTGACATATTTCATAAACCGTCGTTGGACCGATTCAAGCGACTGAATGTGTGTAGTGTATATGGGTGACCAGATAAGACATCCATATTCAAGACGGGATCATATAAGAAACAAATGGTCAACAAAATTGGGACAACTGCAAGATTTTGGGCCTGGATGAGAATAATTTTTTACACTGAGGAATTGTTGATAATGTTTAATTTTGCAACTACAAAATAATTCCAAATATATTTTTTAGAGAACATTAAATTGAGAAATCCACCAAAACAGCATGTAAAAAAATTATTATCATTTGTAGATGATACAAATTTCCCCAATTTGCTTTTATTGAGATTACTGTCCCAATCAGAATGAAACCTGTTATCAAGATAACTATATTCTTTTGCAGGACTATAACCGATCACAGTAGTACCATGATCTAGATACATTAACCATCTTGTAGAACAGAAATTCTCATTAGTATATAGGTACTAAGAAAAAAAATCTTTTGTTTCTTTTACAGGTCTCCATCTTGAAGTTATTCCTCACAAACATATCTGCTATCCCAAAAATATGTATTGCCTAGCATTAAATATTTGAAAGGAGATTGTCTAAAACCTGATCAAATCTGGAACCAATTATAATAAAGTTCCGGAAAATCTTTCGTTATATAATACATCATAACTACAAGCCATTAAACTACTGAATAAAATTAATTAACAATGAATGGATGGGGAAACTAAATACAAATACTGGAACATTTTCTTTCAGTTATGTCAGATATTTGTCTCTCCTAGTTGTAGGATTTCTTGAAAGCATGGCATACCAACATCGCTTTGTAAAGGAAAGAGTCGCCTATAAATGTTTCAAGTATGAGATAATTCAGTAGTAGTCCAACTGCTCTCTTACTCAATCAGGAGATTCATAACCTCTATATTTTTTTATCAAAATTGAGAAAATGAAACCAAAAAAGATCATTGCATTAATGGTATTAGATATAAAAGTTTCTCAACTGAGTATTTATCTTATTAGTGGTCATATAGATTATCATACATTTTTAGGAGACTGACAACTTTCATTCAAGGTTATCAAAACTTGCTACTACCAAATAAATCTTCAACTCACCTGCAGGAATAACTAATTCTCTCTGTTTTTTGGTCAGGAAATAATTCAGTGAAAGACAGTTGTCACAACAACGTTCTTTTCTGGTGTGATTTTTCTCATACAGTAATAAACACTGAGCATGCTTCCAGTATTCTGTTTTAGCTTGTGAAGAAGTTTTATTTGTTCTGTGAAAATTTCTATTCCCTAAACAGGTTCCAAACCTACGAAATAAATTATAAAAAGATGACTTTTGACTAAGCAATATCTCCTCTTACCTTCCAAGAGTTGCTAAATATCTTTCTAAGTCAGCTACACTGTTTATAACACTTGTATTTAGAACTTTATCACTTAATTTATTGGTACCAACATATACCTCGAGCTGTAAATAATTACTCAAAATCAATTGTTTTTGTAAGCTAGCGGGGCCACTGTGGGATAACTTTATTTCTATGAAAGCTATTCTGTCGTGTGATACTACAATGCACCAATTGTCTGGTTTTATTTCCTTCGAAAACTTACAAACTTCTTTGAAAGACCAACCAATTTTATTTAAATCTTGAGAATCATTTTTTTCTATTGACATTTTCTTTTTGATGACATTTTTTCGTGACTTTTTGGGGTTATGATGCAACACTTCTTCTTTTCTTTATCAAATATCAGTTGTCCAATTCCAATTTTTGACTTTTGTTGTCAATGTGAAGTTGGCTGCCAAACCTATCTGTCAAATACTTACCAGAACAACTCCAGAAATTTCGCTTCCTTGAATTTGAATAACACGTTTTTCTTTAAAAATTTGTTTTAAAAAATTATTATATCACACTTAGAGCCACTCCTATCTCAAATGTGATGAAATGGTGGAATATAGTCCCTTTTATAGAGTGAACTGATCAATAGGTAATCGAAATAATTCAGGTATACGATTCGGAAAATATAATTAATGTTTAGAACATCATAGTTCATCTGAGAATTGAAAACGCATCAACAATTCAAATTTGAAATTCTGTGAAAAGTAAAAGTGAAATAGCTTGGTCATACTCAAGGACATTGAACACTATTTATTGTTTAATGTCCTTGGGTCATACTTCCTTGAAATGACGTCATTTCAAGTGGTTTGTTTAAAGTTATGTAAAAAAACAATATAAATTACGTCTCTCTCTCTTTCTTGGTCTTTGCTTCCTTTAAGTCTAGTTCATACCCTCGCGAACTTCGCAATTTTTCTGCGAATAAAATGGCTCCCGACATGGTTCTGCAATTCTGCATCAACGATTGGTCCGGCATGACTGGAAGCCATTTTATTCGCAGAAAAATTGCAAAATTCGCGAGGGTATGAACTAAAGACTTCATTCGGCGCATTTGATCATAGTCGCGTTCGGTATTTACATCGGACCACTCAGATCTATACCACAGTCTATACCGTTATACGGTTATACCGTATCGTTCGTTTATTGCAATGGGATGCGTCTGAGCTATATCCCGATCGTTCGGACAGCGACATCAGATCGATCGGAGGAAGATCTATTCACTTGAAGTAATTTTACCGAGGCCTGCGATCAATTTGAATTTGTGAGGTTTTGTTAGACCAAGATGGTTGGATATTGTTTATTTGTTCAGATTGGATAATTTTTCGGCTTTTTGACTTAGGGCCAGTTTTATAGGTTCCAGTTACCTTCGGGTGGACTAAATAATAGTTTAGAATGTGAATGATATCCGTTAGTTCCCATCCTAAACCATTATATCTGGAGTTAACTGGAACCTATAAAACTGGCCCTTAATGAAAATAATACAGGAGCTGGAACTGTTTGATTCTGATCAGCAAAAACAACAACAAAATATTTTTGACACGTGTCTCTTAGATTTGACAGGACAGCGATGAGTGTTCAGCGTTCGTTTATTCATATAATTCGTCCAGTCCGAGGTCACGTGAAGAAAAAATTCGTCGTATCACGGATGGAATTGCCGAACTCTCCTCATATAAATTACGTCACTTTGAAGCAGTTTCAAACTATTTGACCGTGAGCAACGGATTTTTTTTTCTGCGTTGGCAACATTTATACTGCTTGTTTTTGGGGATATGTTGCACTAATGCTCCTCATTCTAGCTCAATCATTGGATAGAAAGTGACATCTGTCAAAATCCACCAATAGCAAGTATGGAATAAGAAGCCCCGGTGCAACAAATCTTAAAAGAAAGCAGTAATAGTCCACCCACCCTCGTCCCACTTTCCAGTATTGCCACTATTCACTATTCCCGCATTATGGAGTGGTAAGGAATTTGCAATCCATTAATTCTATATTTCCGTAATATATAAGAAGAGAAGAGGTTGTGGTTGTTGAGAAGTATAAATATATAATTTTACAAATTTGTAAGTAAAAATTATCATTCAGCTAAGTTCTTACATTTTAGAGTAACTTGAAATTACCTTTAACAAAATGCAGTTTTTGAGAAGTCAAGTTGAAATTGCACGTATGGATTGTTAAAATTTGAGGTTAAACATATTCTGATAAATATAATTTTGTTCAGATAAATTGTGTACGTTTTATGTTGAAATATTTCAGGATAATCGGCTAACACACTAACAAAATGAGTAGATTTTTTGCTGGATCCGACTCTGAATCGGATAGTTCTTCAGAAGAGGAGCAAATTCAGCGCCCCCAAGCTCCAGTCTATACTGTGAGTAACTTGTTTATCTGAGTCAACTAAATGTATTAGCAAATTTTAATTTTCGTTATTTTTAGTTTAGTGACGATGAGGAAGAAGAAAAAAGAGTTGTGCGGTCTGCTAAAGAAAAGCGCTATGAAGAACTCACAAACATAATCAAACAAATTCGTAATTTCAAGAAAATCAAGGATATGTCTAGCATGCTTAACAGTGAGTTTAAATTAAATAAACCTATCAAATATCATGTTCAATGATTTCTCTGTAGGCTTTGAACTTTTACAAAAGGCATATGTGAAGGCCACTCCAGTAATAATGAAAGAAGAAAATGGACAAACTCCAAGATTTTTCATTAGATGTTTGACAGAAATGGAAGACTTCATTACCGAAATGTGGGAGGACAGAGAGGGGCGCAAAAATATGAACAAGAATAACAGTAAGTCTCTAGGTTCCATGAGGCAGAAGCTACGAAAGTATTTGAAAGACTTTGAAGATGATATGTCGAAGTTCAAAGAGAACCCCAAACAAACTGATGATGAAGAGGAAGAAGAGAAACGTAAGTTAATCTGGTAACTTTAAATGTACTTTACATGTACATTTCATAAATCTCATTTAAAAATTAGTTTGATCCAATTATAATCAATCTTTCAATTATTGTAGAAGATGCTGCTCAAGATTCTGATAATGAAGCTCCACCTAAAAATCAATTCCTGAAAGCTCCTGCAAAACAACAAATTGTAGATGATAAAGACGATTCTTCTGATTCTGATGATTGGCCATCAGACTCGGATTCTAGTTCTGATTCATCCGATGATGATGAAAGCAAATATACTAGTATGAGGGAACGTTTCTTGAAAAAGACCGGACCTTCTCATGAGGACGATGAAGACAGAGAACGTAGGAAAGAAGAAAAAAGGAAGGACCGAAAGGATAAAGATAGAAGGAAAATGAAAAGAGAGGAAGAGGAAGATGGGGAAGGAGAATGGGAAACTGTTCAGCGTGGAGTTGCTATCCCAAGTGTAAGTTGCTAACTTATGAATTGTCTGCACAGTGTTGATATTAATATTATTGCAGGAGAAGCCTAAAATGTTTGCCAAGGATGCTGAAATAGATTTGAATCTTGTCATCAAAAAGTTGAGTGAAATTATGGCAGCAAGAGGTAAAAAAAGGACAGATCGGCGTGAACAAATTGAATTATTACATGAACTCCAGAACGTTTCTGATCAACATCAACTGGGACCTGCTATTTTTGTGAAAATCAAACTTGCAATCATCTCGGCTATCTTTGATTACAATCCCAAAGTATCTGATGCAATGAAACCTGAGTATTGGCTCAAACTGCTGGAAAGAATGCCAGAAATGTTGGTTCTTTTGTTGGCCAATCCAAATCTGGTTGTTTCTGAATCTATCACAGAGGAAATGGAAAACTTGGAAACACCTCCTTATCATATTCGGGGTTGTATCCTGACTTCTGTAGAAAGACTAGATGATGAATTCACTAAGCTTTTGAAGGAATGTGATCCTCACAGCAATGAGTATGTGGAAAGGCTCAAGGATGAAGCTAAAGTATCCAGTATTATTGACAAAACTATGAAATATCTGGAGAGATCCAATGTTCCGACAGAACTTTGCAGAATTTACTTGCGGAAAATTGATCATTTATACTACAAATTTGATCCGAAGGTTTTGAAGCAGAAAGCAGGCGATCCATCAGTACCCAAAGATGAACCGAATTCAGTGCAAGAAATGGAGAAACTCTGCAAATTTGTTTATGCGAAAGATGGTACTGATCGACTACGAACAAGAGCTATCCTATCGCACATTTATCACCATGCTTTGCATGATAATTGGTTCCAAGCAAGAGATCTGGTTCTTATGTCTCACTTGCAAGAGACCATTCAACATTCTGATCCTAGTACTCAAATTTTATATAATCGTACAATGGCTCACCTGGGACTTTGTGCATTTCGTCATGCCAATATTAAGGATGCTCACAATTGTTTAGTGGATTTGATGATGACTGGAAAACCTAAAGAACTTCTGGCACAAGGTGAGTGAAAATGAAAAAAAAAGATCATGTACAAATATCAGTATTACAAAAATTGATAAATATCCTAGTATCTACTGAAGTTAAGTAATATTGTTTCAAGATTCTGCCCCTACCTTATATATGACTTTATTGCAACTTGAGTATAATCAGGAAAACACGATGTATGCTATTCACAATAGTCGTGGAATTCTGACATACATCTTAGATACAAGCCAATGTAACAGTGAGGGTCCTAGCAAAAATATATTTTTTTTCTGGTGTAAGAAATTCAAATATCCCACCACTTCCAAGGTATTCAGAAGGAAAACATTTGATTAAAGTCCTAAAATTCCATCCAGCTTTGTAACACTATTGTGTGGGTGACTATATCAGGAAAAAGTTTACTGATCTGAGATAATGCCTTGGTGCAAAAAAACAGCCTTTGCAAAATTTCAATGGACCAAGAAATATTTTTTCGGCTTGCTCTTCACAAATCAACTGCTCATCAATGGTGTTCTAGGAATTTTAATTTACTGGAGTACTTTTGAGTGTCTTACCTTTTATCACTTAGTTCAAAATCTTGGATGTATTCTTTCTCATGCACATAGCTTGTTGTCAATTATTCAAGATTTAATATTTGAGATCATGTCACACAATTAGAGTATTCTATTTTTGTATCATCAGCATATAACTTCACTTCAAAGGTTCAAATGAACCAAAGAGTTCAAAGGTTAGGCCCCATGATGGAATCCTTAAATGTAAATGGTTGTGGGTTAACATTTTCTACCAACTTAGTTATATTATTATATATTACAGGACTTTTACCTCAAAGACAACATGAACGTAGCAAGGAACAAGAAAAAATCGAAAAGCAACGTCAAATGCCATTCCACATGCACATTAATCTTGAGTTATTGGAATGTGTTTACCTTGTATCTGCCATGCTTATAGAAATACCGTACATGGCTGCTCATGAATTCGATGCCAGGCGCAGAATGATTTCTAAGACATTCTATCAACAGTTGCGTAGTTCAGAGCGCCAGAGTCTCGTGGGGCCTCCAGAGAGCATGAGGGAACATGTTGTTGCTGCTGCAAAAGCTATGAGAAATGGAAATTGGACAGCATGTAATACTTATATTATCAATGAGAAGATGAGCGCTAAGGTTTGGGACCTTTTCTACCAGGCAGACCAAGTGAGAGCAATGCTGACAAAGTTGATCAAAGAAGAATCTTTGAGAACATATTTGTTCACTTATTCACATGTATATGATTCCATATCGATGGCGACACTGGCTGAAATGTTCGAGTTGGAAAAACCCATTGTACATTCTATCATTTCCAAAATGATAATAAATGAAGAACTCATGGTATGTTTCTTAAAATAAGTGAAAGTTTTCATATTCAATAATCGAAAGTATATACAGATTCTGATAAAACAATGTCTTGATATTTTTTAGGCTTCACTAGATGACCCAACCCAAACAGTAGTTATGCACCGTAGTGAACCATCTCGTTTACAGTCATTGGCTTTGCAGTTAGCTGACAAAGTCAATAACTTTGTTGATTCAAATGAAAGGATTTTGGAAACGAAACAAGGAAACTTCTTCTTGAGAGGAGCTAACCAGGTCAGTTTTTCTTTTCATCATGGAAAATTTCTAAGAGTTATAATTACAAAGATGGAAGAGTAGTTGCAATAATTGGTGTATGCTGATTTATTTTATCAACATTTGCATTGTAAATAGGTATTTATTGTTGTTTACTGGACGTGAAGCTGTTTTACACGAACTAGGCAAATATTGGACAGGTTTGAAACTGATAAATGGTGCAATTGTACAAAGCATGACATCCGCACATCGACATTGTCCCTATAAAATAAATATCTCATTTAACTTTGTAAATAAGATATGAAGATACTATTTTGACTACATAATCTTTCATTTTTAGGGCAATTTCAGAGGCGAGAGACAAAATTACAGAGGAGGAAACAATCAGAATTGGGACAGGCAGAGACGTGACAGAGATAGAAACCGTGATTAAATTAGCTGGTCTATTGATATTTTTTAACTAAAATATTACGGTATATAATTAATATGAATTCAATAATAAATGTTTTCTTTAATCTTTTTTTTTTTTCATCAAACCTACTTTATTCGCACATTTCACTCAACACATTAGTTAACCTTCCACCTTCCACAAAAATATTCATATATTTTATGAAGATATTTGCTATGAACAGAGGAATCAACCATTACAAGAATTAAACTATCTGGTACTTATACCTTGGCAAATCTACACTGCTCATCCATTTCCAGAATATCAAATCTTTATTTTGTCAGCGACAACTTCACTAGTTTTTCCGTTATCTGTTGAAATCTTGGTAAAATTTTCTACAAGAACTATTGCAAGGTATTCATAAGACAACTACCCGAAGTATATATCCAGCGCCATCTCTAGGTTTCAGAGAGCACTCTGACTGTCAACTACTTCTTTCAAGCCAAATTTTCACGAGAAAAAATTGATACTTCTTGCCGGAAGAAGTAATAATGAAAAATGTATTGAATCTTCAGCTTCTATACAAGAGATATATTCATCTGAAAGTCTCCTACAGAAAACAACTACTGCCCCCTACAACCATTCAATTATATCTGTTAGATTCTTGTCAGTTTTCTACAGATACTACTTTTCAATGATCTTTAAATCTCATAGATAAAACTATGATTTGATTTAAATGGGGGAACACCTATGTACCAGTGTTATGGCTCTTGCCACTCATCAACAAATGATAGTTCACCCGATTAAACTGGAAGATCATTTCAGTTTTTGTTGGGAATTCTCAAAATAAACACCGAAGAATGTATCCAGCGCCATCTCTAGGTTCCAGAGAGCACCCCATGCAACTATAGCTTTATGGCTTTACTTTGAACAAAAATTATACTACTCGGCCGAAGACCATTGAACTTTTGTTAAAATTGATATTTCCGTCAAACAGCTGTACACCCTAAGAGTAGAACCCTCAAAAGTCTTGGAAAGATTTATCCGAGCTAGGGAAGACGCAGCCCTTACCTTTCAACTTGTGATGCCATAATGAACAATGGATAACATAATCCAGACTTTTGCTTAAACCTATAGGATAGGTAGATTTGTCGACAAGTTCCCAACGGAAAGCAACTACTGCCCCCTACGACCTTTCAATTGCATCTGCTGGATTCTTGGCAAAGTCTTCTACAAGAACTACTCTGCAATGTTCTTTAGATAGCTTACTGTAATTGTTATACTGTAGTGAATTGTGGTTTTATTACAGCAATCTTCAAATACCAGGAAAAAGCCATTAGCATAGGAAATGAATTTTACACCTATTTTCCATTGCAAATATATAAAATATCTGCTTCAAATGCATTGAGGAGTGTGGGAATTAGGTTTATTACTAGACGAGTTTAAAAATAAAATCAGTATAAATATTAAACAAGAATTTAATATGAAACTATTTTGTAGGGTAACATGAGATAGTAAATAACAAATAATTCCCCTAAAAATAACACTCAAAATGAATGACAAATCCATATTTATATTTAAGAATTAAAATAAGATATTCAAGATAAACATATCTTTTTTCACAAACTCAGCAAATTGTCCAAACTTCAGTAGATTAAATGCATTCACGATTTTGTAATGGACTATTTGATAAATGATTTGGATTTATTCTTCCAACAAAATCTGCGTCTGACTAGTATTCGGAGAATCCAATACCAAAGTTTCGGAAAGCCTATGTATTTGATTCACTCACTCTTTCTCTATTCAATGGAAATTTATTATTTATCAATAAGGTATAAGCATTTACAAGACACATTTTTTTCAGAAACGGCGTAATAATATTAATTTTGGTGTTCAGAAACATAAAACTTTAAAAGGAAGTCTAGTTTCCCACCAGTAATTTCTTTATAATTTCCCACTATTGCAAAACTAAACCAATATTACAAGGCAGCATATTGGGACACTTCCAATTATACAAATAGTACTGTAATTTACCGTCACCAATGCCAAATTTAAGTTGTAACAAAAACTCAGAGTTATCCATCAAATCCAGGGCATTGAAAACGTCAAAGTTCAGCTGTCTAGCTGAAATCAAAGCATCTGTCATCAAGGGTACCCAGGGCGTTGCTTTCGACACATTATAGAAGGAATATGCTGCTTTGAGGTTTTTGTGTACTGGATGGTGCATGACTGTTGATGGGAGGGTGTAATAACTGATAAAATCAGTAATTTCACCGTTTGCCTCTACAACAAAACTATCGACTATATTAGGCCTCGGCATGAACCAATGTATGAAATCCTCTTCATTGAAAAGTGGAGCTAAATCAAAACGAGCTAGGTACTGAAATAAAACACAGTCAATTAGATAAAATCATATTCAACAAGTAGATATAGAAACTGTATTGAAATCAAAAAACTTGATGGACTTAATCTGCAGGAACTATTTCATCCATAAGAAAAATATTCACAAAAATAATATCAGAAACATAGTAAGACCACCTGGACAAGAAGAAAAAATAAAAAATATACTCTTGTGATTTTCAAATAGAATTTCAATATACAAAAAATTGAAATAGAAGAGTGGGCATAGATTGGTGAATTTTATTAATTAATTCCAAGAAACATTTTTTCAGGGCTTGAAAAAATTAAATAAGGAATAATAATTTACTAGTGGTTCTGAAGAAATGAAGCAATCAATAGCTGGTGAAGTATGACCAATTACGGAAATTAAAATGTTGCAGTAGTCTGTCGCGTGGGAAAACGCCAGTACAATTTTAGAGCAATCCTTGATGATTTATATAAATTTTTTGATTGCCAACCTATGAAGATGAGACATTGATACCGAAGCAAACACTCTGCCTACGATCTCCGATTTCCTATGACTGTGGTTTCGTTCACATTAATAATAACAATGCACTCAGCTTTGTCATTTTTGAGGTTGTCCGGTGTTTCCTAGAGCGTTCTTTCGACGTATTGACCAGACGCATTTATAACTATGGCTGGAATGTTATTTGTGTTCAAAAGGACATTGTGGTCGCGCACACCAAAGTTTTACTTCAACTTTCACGTGGTGGTATTGTGCTCTGCAAAATTCATTTATTTTTATAATTTTCTATTGGGAGGTTAGATGAAGAAGGAAGGTCAGGGAATCTGGCTATCCTACACATCTTTTCACTTCTTTGGAGGGAGAGCACACTGTATAATTTTCTGTAATTGCTCATAGTTCACCCTGTATATTCCTTGAGTCTTTTTTGAATTATATGATATGAATGAAATGATTATCAATTTCTGAATGATAATAGAAATCGAATGGATGAAGTAGTCAGAAAACAGGGTTTTAATGTACAGTCATGTAATTGACTTGTCCTGATATAATAGAATGTGTCAAAAAAATACCTCGACAAGCAGCTTGTGGGCTCTTGGTACATCTGTTGCAGTCATTTTCCTGAATCCAGGAGTTTTAGGTTTATCTGGTAATTTGTATAATTTTAATGTCCTCTGCATGGTCATATTACGTGAGAGATGGGAAAACTTCACCTCTATCAATTTTTTAGGATTCAGTGATCGATGCCAGTATGTACAGGTGCTGACTGGCTTGGGCAATACAATACCTGCAGTATAAACAGCTTGGAACAAACCATTAAGGTGTACACGACGTGTTATTTCTCTAATCAAAACTGGAGCCACTCTTTTGGATCGAAGTTTTTTGTGAACACACAAAAAATTGATTTCGACCATCTGTTGGGTCCTAGAAGTTTACAGGTTACAAATAAAAAGGAAATAATTGACCCACTTACTTTTGATATATATTGAGAGTTGCTGGAATTGCAGATATAAATCCCACCAACCGCCCACTTTTAACTACTCTTACACCACAATGCCACTCCTTTCTCCATCCCGGGGGTTGCAGAGCCCTGTAAATAGTTGTTAATGTGAGCTCAAAGAAAGTTTGTTCTAACTTAGAAGAGGTATGAGGCATATGATAAAAGAGATAATTTCAGATTTTACTCAACCTTGAAGCAATTTCTGTGTCATTGGAAAAAATCATCTTGGTTTCATTTCAAATTCAATACCCAGGAAATTTTAATAAATGATATATTTCACTGAAGATGAACATAGATATGGAATGATTCAATGAAGGAATACATTTCTCTATATACAAAATCATAACAGCTAGTTTGCTAATGGATGGCTTTTCAAATGGTAGTATGGAATTTGATACATCTATATTCAGAATGCTTCCATTAATAAGATAATAGGATGAAACTTCAAAATCTTAATTGTTATGTTCTTGACAAATGGAATTACCTATCATTCAATTATATTATTATAATATTAGGTATACAGAGGTACTTATAAAGCAGGCCTTATTGAGCTTTTTCTCAAAAATTATAAAAAAAAACATATACTAAATTTTGTCACTGAAAAATATAGTTTTGATGATGACCACTTTATATTTCAAGAAAACAGTTGTACCAAAAAATTCACAATTAATCATACATTAAAAAAGTACCAAGCTATCAGAAAGGAATAAACTGAATTAATAGTCATTTTCAGTATGTGATAAATCCAAACCCTGCTCTATTTTGAGATTACTAATGAATGTTCTTATTTTTGTATGTTATTAACCTGTTTGTCTACTTTTGATATTTTACATTCTTGAACATAAACTAAGATTTATAAAATCTAAATTGTACAAATTTATGTTCTTTTACTTCTTTGATTGACGACTTGTTTATTTTGTGGAAATACATGTTCACTAAGGATACACTAAGGACAATTTTGTCTATTTTCCACGATAATTTTATATTTGTTGACTAGTTTCGGTTATTACACCATTTTATTTTAAACCTACATTCAGCCCTATGCTGTATCACTTCCGATAAAAAATAACGTAACTGTTATTCGCCATTTTCGTTATTTTGCTATTGTTTGGTAATAACTTTGGTTATACTTTAATTAGTAGTGGTATATCGATTCTCAGAATCAATATAATAAATGAACAAAAACAATTAATTTGATAATGCAGGTATTGGGAATTAGGGTTATAGGTTCAGGAGAGGATTATTGTTTAAATTGAGTTATAATAGGATAATATAATTGGAGTTTTTTTTTAACTTGTTTATTTCCATAGATTCCAACTTTCATGGTTCAACAGGGCAAATAACCCATTACTTGAAATTCCTCAATAGTCTATATGATAAAATCAAATTCACCGTAGAGATAGAAGAGAATAATAAGATACATCTTTTAGAACTGACAATATCCAAAAATAATGATAAATTCGACTTTAACATCTTCCGGAAAAACACATTCACAGATTGCACAATACCTTTTGACTCTTTCAAACTGATTTTGCAGAAATTGTCTGCATTTAGGTCAATGATACATAGAGCTTTCGCAATACCTCTTATACTGATCAAAACCTTCTGGGTGAAATTGCAATCATTAAACAAATAGCAGTTAATAACAAAATACCTATAACTCTAATCAACAACATTATAATGAAATATCAACAAAAATCAGTGATGAAAGAACTATATTCAATTTCCACAAAACCAGAACACAAATATGCAGGTAGAGTCTCCGAGAATATTAAAAATTATCTTTCACAATTCAATCTACAAACATCCTACAAAACCAACGGGAATTTAGGAAACAGAATATTTAATGCCAAACCTAAATTAGACAAAATGAAGAGATCTGGTATATATCGACTAGAATGCCATTTATACAGGTCAAACTGGTAGAAAATTTGATATAAGGTACCATGAGCATGTCATTTTGGATAAAAAATCATTGATGTATGATCATCTTCAAAATTCGAAACATAAAATAGATAAGGACAATATAAAAATTCTCCACACATGCGAAAAAAGGAAAATTATGAATTTGTTGGAATCTATGGAAATAAACAAGTCAAAGAAAAATCCCTAATTCTATTATCCTCAAGGAACAACCCGATTTAAACAATAGCCCTCAACTGAACCTATAACCCTAATTCCCAATACCTGCATTATCAAATTAATTGTTTTTGTTCATTTATTATATTGATTCTGAGAATTGCTATACCACTACTAATTAAGGTATAACCTAGGTTAGGCAATGTAGGTATAAATACCCAGATTTGGATGTAATCTAGTTAGTTTTGGAAATGGTGTAATAAGCGAAACTAGTCAACAAATATAAAATTATCCTGGAAAATAGACAAAATTGTTTCCAGTGTATCCTTAGTGGACATATTTAGGCTTGATACCAGTTTTAAATAACTGTCCAACCGTTTTAGAAAAGTTATATTTTACCATTGAATTATGTTTTATATCCCTTGTAATATAAATATTGATAAAAGTATTAATGAATAATAATCACCAATAATTAAACCAACACATATTAATTGTGAAATGTCAGACATGATGATTACTTAGTTGTTCAACTTTCAGTTGCTGATGCAGGCAAAAAACTTTAATAAATAAGATGGTTTTCAGAACTAGACAGTTCACAAAAAATTATTATTAATAGCAATGAGTCAAATTTTGGATTGTGTCTCCTGGAGTCTACTATTCTTACTAAAATATTACTCACCATTTCAAAAATTCAGGTTGGTAATCAAATCTGAACATACAATCATCATCCTCAACATAATTTTCATTCAGTAATGTGTACAACTCCTTGAGTACAAGAGGTTCATCTAAATTGAGAGTATCCCACATGAATCCATCAGGTAAAGTATAAGGGTCTGACCTTATTTCTGATAATTCTTTGTCAGGTTCTATGGCTTCATTGACAGTAATTTTTTCATCTACAATTGTATCAAATATTATTACCAATGTGTATTGACATTTTAACATTTACCCATTTTAGGCACAGGTTGTGTATTCCAAAATTGATAGGATTTTTTCAAAGCTTCTTCAGAAGTCTTAGCTGGCTTCTGCGACAATGAGAATACTTCCATTGCAGCTTTCAGCTCTTTGATTGATATAGTGTTCAAAGGGGTTGATAAATTCGACAACATTCCATTTTCCACTTGAACAACTTCACCATTGTTATCCTTATTCTCTTCTTGAACTTCATTTTGCTTTTTTTTGTGTTTATTGCGTTTCTTGGAACTAAGAATTATGGTTATGTTTGGAGTTATAAAATGCTAAATTAGATCATTTGGTTTTATACATACTAAACTAACAATTAAAATAATTTGATAGAAATGATGATGCATTATTGATTTTGGTTACAAGAATTGTTCTATGCATTTTTTAAATAAAAAATATTTGGTTTTAAATCTGACTTCAGAAAAAACGCATACCCCTTCGTTGAAATTATTCCATCGATATTCCCATCTATTCCATTGCAATTTTCTAATATATTTTTATCATTTTCCGACATTTTGAGTTTGACCGAAGTTTCTGGTAAACCAAAAGCCGGTATTGTTGATATCTATTTTACCGATTAGTCGATTGTCTTTTCCGTGGTTTTGGCTATTGCTTTGCTTCCGGCGTCCAGCCAGCTTATTAGTGGGGATCCGATTATGTCTGATTTTACGTCATGTTATTTTTTTGTTCAATTTCACATAATTTGTTTGTTTAAGCTCTTCTTTGGCTTGATGTGTTTATAGTGGCATCGATTGCTGTGATTAATAGCCGCTGCGTGTTCTGCGTAGGCTATGACTGCTATTCTCCGTTCGCAATTGTAATGTGTACGTGTAGCGTCACAGTCTGATTTTCTCTTCATGTCGTTCCAACGCTATCAGTAACTCAGAATGAAACGATGCGATCAATCGTTCTTATTGCGAATGGTCAAGAATAGGCTCCTATATAGATGTCATTCCCCGCACCTTCGAAGTAGCATCAGTATCGCGTAGGTATGTGAGATGTGAGTCACAACGACTGTCACACATAAGAAGCATCGTTAATTTGACCCCAACAGATAATCGTGCAGCAAGACTCATATGTACCCAGTCGAGTAACGGGAAGATTGATCTGTATTTAAAAAAAAAATTAACGTTGGCCACACACTAACCAATTAAACTAAATGAACCAACTAGAACTAAAGAAAAATACCTACGCCATCGTTTGCCACCAATGGTCAGGTTTCCACTCATCTCATAAAACATTAAATTAAAACAATCATGAATTCATGATTATAGCCGTTTTCGATTGGTGTTTGGTTCTGATAGCGGTTGACATGAAAATGAAAGCGTTTTTGACAGCGGTTTACTTTCTGGTACTGTTGATGATGTCATGGTGAATAACGAAACGAATGTGTTGGTTATCGGTTGCCAAAATCAAATACCTTTCTCAAAAGAAACAACTACAAATCAGATGAAGAGAGAGTATTCCGCTATAAATGTTGAATTTATTTGTAGAGAAGAGCTGGTTCTGTTCCAGTGTTCTCGTGAGTGATGAATCGAAAACGGTTGGTTAGTCTGCGGTTAACCAAAATGTGATACCAGAGCGGATCAAAAACGGCTAATGACATCATGATTCCCGTAATTTATGTCAAGTCAAATGTCAGACTGATGCGTGATGCACTATTTTTTTATAAAAAAGTCTACGACACGATCGCCATCTTGAAAGTTTGCACATGTCTATATAATATAAAATTGAGTTTTGTATAGTGGTGTTATTATAAGACAGAATAAAATGGCTCAAAGTAAACTGAATGATTTGGCTGGTAAATTCAGCAAAGGGGGCGGACCACCTGGTCTTGGGATTGGACTGAAATTACTTGCTGTTGGAGGTGCTGCGGCTTATGGAATTTCGCAATCTATGTACACAGGTAGGTATGAGAAACTGATTCTTTGATTAAAACTGCTGACTGAAAGAAGTGATTTATGGACGTTTTCTGAATTTCAGTGGACGGTGGACACAGGGCTATAATGTTCAACAGGATAGGTGGGGTACAAAAAGAAATGTATACAGAAGGTTTACATTTTCGTGTACCATGGTTTCAATATCCTATTATCTACGATATTCGGTAATTTATTATGAAATAACAGTCAATCCAAGACTTATAATTTTTTTATTCAAGATCACGACCTAGAAAAATCTCGTCTCCCACTGGTTCCAAAGACTTGCAAATGGTAAATATTTCACTTCGTGTTTTATCAAGGCCCAATGCTGCCCAGTTGCCCAATGTATATCGCCAGCTAGGATTAGATTATGATGAAAAAGTTCTTCCTTCAATTTGCAATGAAGTTTTGAAGTCGGTTGTAGCAAAATTTAATGCTGCTCAGCTCATAACTCAAAGACAACAGGTATAAAGTGGTTTGGCAAGTTCAAGCAAGATCAAAACAAATACTTCTTCCAGGTGTCTCTTTTGGTTAGAAGAGAGTTGGTGGAGAGGGCACAAGACTTCAATATAATTCTTGATGATGTTTCAATCACTGATTTATCTTTTGGCAAGGATTACACTGCTGCTGTGGAGTCTAAACAGGTAGCACAACAAGAAGCACAAAGAGCTGCATTTGTAGTTGAGAAAGCCAAACAAGAAAGACAACAAAAAATTGTTCAGGCTGAAGGAGAAGCAGAAGCTGCAAAAATGATATCCTTTTTATATCAATGAACTTATTATTTTTTCATTTTGTTTTATTGTGTTCCTTAACTAATGCTTACTTAGGTGAGGCCATTGGAAGAAACCCTGGATACCTTAAGCTGAGGAAAATTAGAGCTGCTCAGAACATTTCAAGGACAGTAAGTTTTGTAAATGATATCTTAATTTTGGATCACATGTAAGGTGTTTTTATCAATTCTTGAAATTATTTTGATTTGTTTACCAGAACCAAAATAATGCTAATAAATAACTGAATCTAATTTTATTTTTGCAGATTGCGAATTCCCAGAATAAAGTATATCTCAGTGGAAACAGCCTAATGCTGAATATTTCTGATAAAGAGTTTGATGACCAGTCAAATAAATTGAAAAGTAAGAGTTAATCTTGAATGGAATCTTAGTGGCAGAATGATTGTTCCTTAGTATGATATTTTGTATTTCTAGTTTTTACTGATATTAGGTCTGCATTTTTTTGAATTAAAAATACAGTTGTTATTATTTGTAAAATTTCATCTATTCAATAAATACTCAAAATCGTGCAAAATTTTCATTTTATGTGTGGTTTTCCTCTTTTGTTTTGGATGGATTTTATTTCAAATTGGAATTATTTTTTGTGATAATTTGCTAGAACTTTTCATTCAAAATACTTTTGTTCTAAGTGTACTTGTCACATGAAAAATAATATATTTTTCATTATAACTCTATTATTTTTTAGGTCAAAATGACTACGAAACCATACCAAGCAAAAGTGGAAACACAATACTATCATTATCGCAATTTGCTGCTGATAGAATATCTTCCAAAAACTTTTATTTATAGATTTTAATCATTTTAAAAAATAACTATAAGCCCAAATTGCAAAATATATTTTTATTGATTCAGAAATGTATTTTTATTTAGATTAAAGGATAGTCAAGTATATTCAAACTTACTTAAAATTGTTTATTTTATATACACTAGGATTAGAAACATAAATAAGATTTTTTTTTATTTAATGATGTTTGGACGAAGAATGTTGATATTCATCCAAGTCTATTTTTCAGTTGTTTTTTAGCCTTGGAATTTTTTTTGTCAATTTTCATAACGTAAAACTCCTTGTCAGTATTGATGAAACGGGCCATCCTCTTATTTTCAAAGGGTTCATCAGAGCCAGGAGGGTACATACGCATCTAGAAATCAGAAAAAGATCCAGGATCATATTGAAAATTTCTGTACATTTATTGAGTATGTCGAACATTACTAGTCCTATGATTCTGATTAACTTGATCTTAAATGGTGTCTAGAATATAATAAATTTCAGTTTTTTTATATCAGAAAATAAAATTTAAAAAAGGTCATGGATTTATCGGGTCATTTGAGGAATAGAGTCTCCACCAAAACACTTTTTTTACGAATACAGTGCGGCTTTGAATAGTCCACCCCCCCCCTGTTTACTTACCAACATAAAAAACTCGTTTGAAGGGTTTCACCGATATTACTTTTTGAAATTGAACACATTGTGATTGCTCGATAGATGGCGCGGGGGGCACATCAACTAAAAATTTTTAATTGGCATGGGGGTCATATGTCACCTCGTTGAAAAGATAATTCAATTCTCTTTTCAACCATCTACATTTTTTCGTTTTTACGTTTTTTCACAATATGCATTTGAAATGTCAGAATAAGTGCGTATCTGGCAGATCTCACCTGACCACGATAACTTTTGAATGGTTTGATGTGAAATAACGGGACAGAAATCTTTTTTATGGAAAGTTATTCTAAAAATTTTCAGATGGTTGAAAAGAGAATTGAATTATCTTTTCAACAATGTGACACATGAACTCCAATGCTACTTAAAAAATTTTAGTTGATGTGCTCCCCGCGCCATCTATCGAGCAATCACAATGTGTTTTATTGCATACAGTAGTATCGGTGAAACTTTCCCAACGTTTTTTTTATGTTTGTACGTCAAATCGTTCAAAAGTTTACAGGGAGGGGGACTATTGAAAGCTGCACTGTATATGTGTATAATAATGGTGAATCTGTGAAGTAACTCAATTTCTGAAAATGTTCAAAGCATCCGATAGTTTCAAAATTCCTATCTTAACAGGTATCAAAATGAGAAATGAATTTTCATTTATACGTGTGATATACCTACCATAAAAAATACAATTTCAAATCTTGTTTCAATATTCAAAATAAATGTGGTTGTGATAATGATGATAATTGATACATTCTTTACAACACATGTTTATATTCATTTTTCGATATTTCAACTTACCAAACAAAATAGGTCCGCATTTTCTATTCCTTTTTGACAGCTGTCTTGTTAGAATATAATTTTAGAATTTAATACAAACTAACAGATATGCAAACCATGCAAATCTTCTAGATATTCAGAGAAAAGAGACTACTTTGATTAACGAAAATTGAGATCCAGAAAATATGATTGAAAAACTTATAATTTTTATATCAATACAAAAACTATATTAATCAAAAATACTATATAAACCATATACCAATTAAACTAGACCCATGTAAATAAGTGTGCTCTATTACCAAAATTTCATTAATTTTCTGTTAGTAAGTAATATTACATAATATTGGAGTTAAAAACCAGTTCAATGATACCATTCCTATACCAGGTTTCGTAATATTCCAAGCAAACATAATTTTTCAACAATTCTTGCTTTGCGAATAAATAATACCTATTCACATTTACAATCTAAGCAGGCAAAGAAAAGTTGAAAATATTTCCCAATCTAGACTAAAAATAATCAGGCAGTGATGTAAGCTGTGTTAATTCTAATTCAACGTTATGTCTGTTCTGTTCCAATTAGTCATCAGCAGAAGCCTTTTTGAGTCTTTTCTGTAAAAAAATTACCAAATCTGTAGGTAGTAATCATTCTGTTCATTTTATATGTTGTGCAACCAAATATATGCTCAGATTAAACATTTGAGCTTATACCTATATAGATATCATAAAATTTCAAAGTATTACAATTATTTACAAAGTTTTTCTGTACATTTGATTGCACATATTGATTTGATATTTTATTAATGAATTAATGAGTTTAGGACAAAAACCAATCATACCATTATTCTGTACTTTTCTTTGCAAGCATAATCAGATTCATCAACGTCTTGGTAACAATCACTTTTGTAGTCTTCAGGTAAAGGATTCCCTTCGAATTCACAAAGTTTTTTCAAAGGTTTAGCCCTGCAAATTAGGATAATTGGAATGGTAAATACAGAAGTCATTCAATCATGTGTAACATACTTGACAATAAGTTTGTCGAAACCAGTGGGTTTATGAATTGGACAATAAAAAACATCTGGTGTGTTCTTATCAAATACTATGCTCTTTCTCATCATGTCTTTCGCAGAAGAAACAAAACATATGAAGGAGAAAATAAAAAATATGGTGGTCTTCATCCTGAAACTGAAAAAAAAATGTACAAGCCCACACACAAATACGTTTAGCAGATGATTCATTCAAACATCAGGTAAGTACATAATGAGGCCTTGAAATTATTTTCTATAGAAATGATACATACGTGCTAAAAGTCAATATTGAAAACTGTTACCCATTGTGAAGCATATTAAAAGTTATTTTGGACATTCACTTTTGTTTTAAGATGCAGTTATAGGTGTTTTGTCAGCAGCAGTTTCATGTAATTTACAACTCGCACCAAGAACTTTCACTTTTTATATTAGAAGATATTCCTTACCTGTTGCTGGTAACTCCGGGTGTGAACTATTCTTAAATATTCAGTTTACCATTTACAAAAGTGGACGACTGCCCACACTGTCCTTTTTTAGCCAAGAGCGAATGCAAATCTCATGATAGGAGGAAATTCATAGGTGTACAGTTAACATAAAAAAACGGAAATGAAAAGAAGAATGCCGAATAACTAAACTCACAAACTCACCGTTCACCGTTGTTTTGTTGATTCACATTAATGGGTTACTGACATTAGACAACTAAATATTTGACTTGATGTATATTTAGTTGCCTATACATGAAACAATTTTTTATTTATTCAATCGACAATAATTCCGAGTTTTATTTCGAAATTTCCACTTTTAATGTCTGAAATTTTGACTTTTGATATTTTATCAAAAAACTGGAATAAAATAGAAAACAATTTTCAGAAACAAGTTAAGTTTTCTCATGAATGATATTAAATATGAAATGAAATGATGAATAAGTATCAATTTTTTTACTCTTCGACGTTTTTATTTGTTATCGATTTTAATCAACATATTTTCTTTAAATAGATCTCTGTTTAGAAAAATGCAGTTTTTAGAAGTATTTCATTATCTGAATTCAATGGAAGCACACGTAGGTATGTCGATTTCATTAGAGATTTTGACTAATCATTAAAATGTGAAACATTTTTTTTTTTCAATTCACGCTCCTGCTCAAAATTCTCGTCAGAAATCCGAGTTGAACTCAATGACACCGCCATATGATAGAATTAATAAGATTTAAAAGCTTTGATCAAAACTGTAGGTTATTATTAAAACAGGGCCGCATTCAAAATAATTGAGTTAATGATTGTTGATCATGATAAAATGTCTCACTTTGATCCTGCTCTAACGATATCCAGAAAAAAAATTAGTTATCGAAAAATTCCCGAAATAACTTCAAAATCAAAATATGTTGGAAAATTTTATTCATTAACTTTGTTTATGAAATTCATTATTGTTCCATTATAGAAAATCAAACTTGTTAAACTTTATGATGCTAAAACTATTTTAATGTGCATTCTAATTCGAAGATCAATTCGGCCGTCCTTAGCAAAAATGCCGTATCTGCATCCGCTATCTTGCTTACAATTCTGTAAATCCAACCTTCATACGAAGGAAATTCTCAATCTTTTGTACATTACGGCAAAATGATTTATTAACTTTGGCTATAAACTGGGAGTATACATCATTTTTGCTTGGTAAAATGCAAAATTAATAGGTTTTCAAACCTAAAGAATCCAATATCTTAATATTTATATTTGTTGTAGATACGACATTTCAGCTAGGCACGGCAGAATTGTTATCACACACTTAGACCATTGCGAGTAAGATTCGGCATCACACTGTGTGATACGTTATATTGTCAGTCAAGATGAGGGCCCGAAGAAGTTAATGTGATTGTAATGTGAGCAACAATTCACTTCACATTGCAATGCTAAAACACATTAATGTGCGTCATAATTCGAAAACTAAATGGTATGTCACATTTATACCATTGTGAGCAACATTTGGCATCCCATTGTGATATGTTTGTCTGTCAAGAGGGCCCAAATTAAAGTTATTGAGATTATAATGTAAGTAACAATTCACCTCACTTATGCGATTTGAAACTTGAATGTGAAGCACTGTTTTTGAGCTCATTTTGCATCAACAGAGGCTGAACAAGACGAAGAGTAAAATACACTTCGTAGATATCGCACAAAATATTTTTGAATTCGATTTTGAAGTACAAGCCATATCATCGGATTTGTCAACGAACGAAAGCTGCAATTATTGTTGAAGCAACATATTTTTACATTACCCCGTACTCCTCCATGAAATTTCAAAAATAAACCGGAAGTACAGGTATTTTGAAAATATTATGTTTGAATGAGGGCTAATCGACATTAAATTGTTTGTTGAGTATTAAAAATGGTTGGGTCACGCAACGTCCATGTGGTTCGTGGATCGGAGCGCAGGTCGTCCTGTTTCGTTGGGGTCAACTGGTCAGTTTGATGTGAAAGTTTCCACAATTTCCACGTTAGCGTTTCGGTTGTTGTCGAGGAAAAGTGTCTGACTATTGGTATTGGCGGAGTGACTTTTTGTTTTAGGGTGAGTTTTCAATGTATAATTTGCAATGCGCTTTTTTACTATTCATTGTATGAGGATATATTTTCTAATGAAAATGTGTGACACTGATATACAAATCGTCAAATTTCTAAACAGCGAGAGCAGTTTTTGCGAATTTGACTATGAAATAACGATAATAATACTTGAAAACTTTTTAACATTGTCTGCAGGGCAAATTATGGAAAAGGTAGGCATTTAACGGGAAGTTTCAGCTGATCGTTTGAATCTATAGCTTGAATAGTCAAACGCTGAAGCTTCATCAAAATATCAAGAATTTTACAAATGAACATCTTGATGAAGGTATCAAGCTAGTGATTTTTCTGTTGATAATTCTATTTGAGTGTATTGCTTATTTTGTCTTACAAATTCAAGTTACGCGTTGGTATCAATGGAATTGAAAAATTACATCTGGAAAATAAATATGAAAATTATTGGATTTCTCATGAAACAAAAGCATGTCGAAAAAGGAGAAGCAGAAATAGAGAAAAGTCCAGAATAAGCAAAATAAATTCACGTCAGCATAGAAATTTATAAAGCTCAGCAAAAACGGTTGCAGACAGATTCGAAATAAGATTGATGTACGGGCATGAGATAGGATAAACAAGTAAAACTGAAAATAATTACTTCCGATATACCTAAACATGATTTGCCAAGAGATTATATGAATTTGGAAAACTACGCACGAAACTATACCGGGTGGCTACGGAAGTATTGCCTACGGAATATCTCAGTTATTGTATGAAGTAGGTTTGTGAAATTTGGAGCGTCGATATGATGACATAAGAGCTAGAATTTGAGCATATTGACATGTCGAAGTTAACTTCCGGTCTGACCGGAAGTAACATCAACTTTCTTATTTTAAATGGAAACCCTATTTTTTTTTCTTTTCGCTTTATTCAGCATTCAATTCCCTTTCTAATGACATATCACAAGTTGGTATCTAACCAGAAACTAGATCAGAAAAAAATTATTATTGAAATTCACCGAGTAGGCCGTGGAAGCAAAATGAAAGCCAAAAATTGAAAAGTTGGCTATGGAAACCATACGTCACTTGATAACAGTTGCTCTTGCTCTATCATCGCCATACGCAAAAATAACATTAAAAATAATGTGGAATGATAAATTATATCCTGTAGGTTCTAGGTTAAATAGGAACATAAACGTACTTGGTCTGTGCCATCGTCCATAGATATTCTAATATCTACCTATGGACGATGTTTGTGCTATTCAGAATAATCATTCCATTGCAATAATCATTCGAACCAAAATATTAACAAGTACGCTGATTAAGATGTATTTTGGAATGAAACAAAAAAGAAACGAGAGCTCTGACGAATGCTGCTATCCATATTATTTTGACGTTCGAAGTAGTTTTTTTGATTCTGCCATTTTAAAAGGGTTTGGAAATCGAAATCAGTTAGTGGAATACTCAAAAAATGCCCCGTTATTCACGAACCGAACAAATTGACATGCTTCTCATTTATGGTGAATGTTTAAAAAATTCTTATGCCGCTGAACGATTGTATTTAGAGCGATATCCAGGGAGGCAGCAACCGTCAAGAAGGTATTTCCAGTGGCTTGAAGAAAAATTAAGAACTGAGCCTGATGTTCACGAAGACCAAGAAGCATTTGTTATTAATGAGGAAACTGAAATTAATGTATTAGCTTTAGTACAATATGATAGCACAATTTCCTCAAGGCAGATTGGCGCCGAATTAGCTATAAGTAAGGACTCTGCTAGGAAAATTTTGGAAAAACATCGATTTAAATCCTTCAAGTATCAGTTGCATCAACATTTGTATGAAAATGACGGTGAAAGGCGCCTGGAATATTGTAATTGGTTTCTTCGACAAAATGCTGAGAATCACCTATTTAACTATTATATCTTGTTTACGGACGAGTCAAGATTTACCAACAATGGATTATTTAACAGGAATAATACAAGGTAGGTACTGTACTTTATTTGGATTATTGTCGATAGTCGAAGTGTAAAGTGCTAAAAGTGTGAACGGTCTTTTGATTCAGGTACTGGGCGATAGAAAACGAGCACCGGTTTCGACAAGGTGGCTTCCAGGAGAGATTTGGTGTGAATGTTTGGGCAGGAATAGTTGGAACTCATATTGTTGGCCCCATTCTTTTTCAAGGCCAACTAACCGGAGAGAGATACTTTAATTTTTTAACGAATGAAATTTCGGAATTCATATACAACCTACCTACTTCCGCATAATTCAAGAATAGCGAGAAATTATCTTCAAAATCGCTTTCAAGAGAGACTTATAACAACCCATGGTCCAGTCAGGTGGCCACCAAGGTCACCTGATCTTACTCCGTGCTACTTTTTTCTATGGGGGCATCTTAAAAATAGAGTGTATTCCTCACAGCCTACAACTCTACAGGAGCTAGAAGTAAAAATTCGTAGAGCTTTCCAAGATATCACGCCTCAAATGTTGAGAAACGTTTTACATGAAAATATCACCAGAGTCAATAAATGTATTGACGCTGAGGGAATGCATTTCGAACATTTGTTTTGAATTTATTTTATCTTTTATCAATTTGATTTTTTTTTTTCGATAAATCTGTTTTTTTGTTATTTGAATAATAATAATTGGATTTTTTGGTATTTCATTTCAAAAAATTACTTTCTATTATATCATAAGAAAGGAATGGTTATGCTGAATAGTACAGGCAAGAAAAAGTTGTATGTTCCTATTTAAGTTATGGACCTACAGAGTATTGTTTTTTTCCCAATTTTTCCAATATTTTTTTTGGCGGCTTTTTATACCGCCGACGAATGAAAATAAAATATCACAGTAGTAGCAACTGTTATCAAGTGACGTATGGTTTCCATAGCCAACTTTTCAATTTTTGGCTTTCATTTTGCTTCCACGGCCTTCTCGGTGAATTTCAATAATAATTTTTTTCTGATCTAGTTTCTGGTTAGATACCAACTTGTGATATGTCATTAGAAAGGGAATTGAATGCTGAATAAAGCGAAAAGAAAAAAAAATAGGGTTTCCATTTAAAATAAGAAAGTTGATGTTACTTCCGGTCAGACCGGAAGTTAACTTCGACATGTCAATATGCTCAAATTCTAGCTCTTATGTCATCATATCGACGCTCCAAATTTCACAAACCTACTTCATACAATAACTGAGATATTCCGTAGGCAATAGTTCCGTAGCCACCCGGTATATATACGGAATAACATTGTTCGAAATCTTGCAAAAAGACCTGTTGAGATGAGTTGCTAGTTAAACCTGTTCATATAAAGGCATCTAAAATAATATACAGTGAGCATGTAAAGGGAACAAATTTGCTAATAGCTTTTGTTATGGCCGCTGGGAGAAAAAAGCTAAAACACGTCGATTTTCTTTTTCAGTCGCGCATTTTTTGGTATACTCATATTTTTTATGACGTCATCACTGTTCGAGTTATGACGTCATTATCTTTTTTTAAATGACAATACCTCATTTTGATAATACCTTCAAAAAGATCGCATGTGTCTCTGAATGGATGTCTTATTTTTTTTATGTTACATAAGAACATTTCCAGATATTAACTCAGGGTACTAAAATACCTTGTTTCTAATTTTCGTTCCGACGGCAACGCTGACTGTAACTAAGTTTTAAAAATCATTTTCTTCGGCTATGTACTAATATCATCAAAATCTTCAGCTTCCTACCAGACAAAATTTACTATGGTACCAGCAAAATGAAGCGCCACCGCATGACGCACATTTACGTGAATACCTCGATATGCTTCCCAATAGATGGATTGGTAGACGAGAATTTTAACTGTATTCCAAGAGTTTCAACATCGCCTTTAATAGTGTGTAGGTTTATTTAGACCTGTTATCATGTTTGAAATTACATTATTATGAAAGAAATAACTTTCATTTCTCGGACATACGGTTACGTAAAATAAGAAAAAATATTACATCCATAAACAAAAAAGTGCGTTCTTTTTGAAGGTATTATCAAAATGGGGCCATTAAAAAAAAACTGAGTCTGAGCTTTTTTTCACCAATGGTCATATAATCAAGCTTTTAACGAATTGTTCCAACCTCATTTGCTAACGTGCTCACTGTATAAAACTCTCCAAACCAAATAAAATATATTTACGAAGTGTGGACAGTTTCACGACCAGTGTTTGAAATAGAATAATTACTTTCTGGGTTTTAAGAACGTTGTAAATTGGAATTTAATTATAATGTTTCGCTATATTATGGCTATTTTCTGCTCATCTTTGGTGTTGGAAGCAGACTGACTTAGTGCCGCGCCCACGAACCGTCAGAAATAAAATACAATCCACGACGGCTTCAAATCCCGGAAAATCGTTGTTTATTTCAAACGTATTTACCAGCAGGAAACCTTTATACATATAGTAGCTTTTATTCGGCTCATTCATGAATTTATTATAATATGTATGAAATTACCAACATTCGAATCGTTTTGAGATTACATCAATATAGTTTCGTATACATGTATCTGTGTTTTTAAACATGATAGGATATTCAACACAATGGAAGCATAAAACAAAAACAATAATTGAATGAATGAACATCTTATGGAAGTTCATATAAAGTCCAGACAGATTACGGCCCCGGAAAAAGATTATTTTCATAAATTACAATTGGTATACGTTGAAGAGAGAAAAAAACATCGATATTCAAAATTCAGCTCAACATACACATTCATTTATATTTGCTTGAACTTCACCGCAATCTGTAGAATATTTTCTGAAGAAACCGATTACTTATTTTCAAAAAGATCTAATTTTTGTTCGATAAAGAGAGAAAAGAAAACATCGATATTGAAAATTCAGCTTGATATTTATATTCGTTTAGACTTGCCTCGGATATTTTATGTTTATCTGTAGAATATTTTCTGGAAGATATCCATATCGAATCCATCGACGATCGATAAATATCTTATGGATGTCCATCTCAAGTCCAAGAAAAAACAATGATACGAGCGAGTATTTAATGGAAGAAGAAATTTTAATACGAAATTGAAAGGTAAAAAAATATAGGTTGAACACTGATTTTTTTATATACATATGAATTTATGATTGCTTTGGATATCTTATATATGGATAGCCATAAAATATTTCCTGAAATATATCCATTACACATCCTTGATGGATATCTTAAGGACGTCACAGTTCTGATCCGTTCTGAAATACTGATCCTGAATATAAAGTCCTGCACCTGGATTGTCGGCGATATGCAAATTCCCGATTCTCATAACTAGTGCAAATCTCGCTTATTTTAAACGTGAGTGACAACTGATCCTTGAGGGATCGCTCGCTTAGTAGGGTAGCGGGTTGAGGATACCGTCCTTGAACAAACAATGAAAGATTACACATTTTAATGAGACAAGACAATTCGTTCGCCCCACTCGTGATATACTTCGCTCATAAACTCGCTTACGTCATTGAAATACCGAAGAATGTTCCGAACATACATTCTGCAAAAAGCGCCTTGTCTCTTCGTTATTTCCTCGTTCACTAACTCGCTTATTATTTCTCTGGAAGTTGGCGAATTGACACTATTTTATAGATATTTGTAGGACCGATGCTCTTCTGAAATGTAAACAATCGTTTCATTCCTTTGAGATATACCTCTCAAAATCTCAAAAACAACACCTATTTCTATCTCCCCCTCTTAGTAGTTTTCAATATGTTCATGCAACGCATGATTTTCCTGAAAATGGCAAACAATCTGATAGTGATATTTTCCCAGTAAACTTTTTGTTGTGACTCGAATCCTTTATCGTTTCCCCTAGAGACGCCTTCAAGTTCACAAGGCTCAACGGCGAAGGAAATCGATAATTCAAAGTAATAAGTGAAATATGGTTGACCCGATAACCTTGGTCTAATTTTCCTGCAATTTCGTTGCTGCAAATCACTTGAAATAGAGTGGACGATAGTCGGGAAATTTTGCATGAACATATACACGGATTGAGAATATATAGTATTATTATTATCTTATTATCAATGTATGCAGTTAAAAAAAGACGACATTTTATTTATAAATATTGGTGAAAAGTTTTTTTATGTTGATAGTTGCAATGTTGCACATCTTTGATTTATATAACCCTTCACAAATCTGCAATCAATAAATTATGATTCCATTCTATAGAGAAAAAATATCTGCACTTACGAGAATTGAGACAATAGCAATACCAAAAAATTATCAAGGGATCTATCAAAAATGTTTGATACATTATTTGTAATTTTAGAAATATTAAAAACGGAGAATATAGTCTTTCTCTGAAACATTTACTACTACAATTAATATGACATATGAAGAAATTGTCTATATTTTCATCAGAAAGAATTCATATTTGTAAGAGATTTCTGAAAAAAATATCAATATTTTGTTTTTAATTTTCTTTTATGCGAAGAGCTTCCTTCTTGAACTGGTTAATAAATTCCTCCACGGTTCCAAAAACTTCCAATCTAAATGAGGTTTATAATCCAAGCCGATTAATACACTTCCACCAAGCGAAAAGGTTATTGAAACAACAGTCTATGGCCAGATCCAGAAATACTTTGATACACATACGTAATTTATGATTTCCAAAGCTTATGCGCTCGTTGAAAGACTAGTCCTGAAAAATAAATTTTGACATACAGGACTCCAGAGGATGAAACTACTGAGTACTGAGCTAGTATACAGATCTCAATGAAACTGCTAATAGCTGCGATATTACAGAAGAACATAGAGTACTATAGCGTTTATGAGTAAAGTTTCAGCTGAAACGCCTTTGACCATCACACAGCCAGATCTAACAAAAAGCTCATGATAAATTATCTTATATTATCTAAAGACTGTACAATCTCTATATTTAATTTAATTGGGAACCAAATTTTTTTTGTTGTAAAAAAAATAATAAAAATATAACTATAAAATTCTTACAAATCAGTTAATAACTATCATAATTACTATTGTCATTTTCATCACGTCATCAAAGACATTTCATAGATACAAGAAAATCAGTAGTGTCATTTTTAGTTATGATTAAATGATTGATTTGGATTTGGGCCAGATAATGCATCATAATTTGTTTTCTTACATATAGGTTAACGATAAGCCCTAAAAATGTAAATATACGAAGTAGGTCAAGTTCACGCGTGTATACATGCAATATTGCAAATTTAGAACTGATGACATCTGAGTAAGAAAACTTGCAAGAGAAAAGCTGAAATAACTTTTATTGCAATGATTCACAATTATGCCCAGCAGAAACGATTCATTTGATTAAGTAATGTTAATAAAACAATAGTCCTTGGGTTCCCATAAACAATGTTTACCCCTGATAATTTTCATTTAATTTAATTATGAGATACTAATTCTGAAAATATCAGTCATTACCAAGGAACACGTACTTTGACAAAATAGATAACACAAGTATTTTCCTCCAAGTTTGTTGAGAAGTGTTATGGATGAATGCCCATACCTATACATATATCAAAACTGATTAAACTTATTTTACATTCTTAAAAAAAATTAAAATTTGCGCGCTGATCGAGAATGATCCAATTCGTTTTATTTTATAAGATGAAAATGGAGAAACGTATTTTGAAGTATCTACAGCTGTGAGGCTGTTTCTTGGCCATACTTCCTACTAGGCTGGTCTTATGCACGACGTTTTGTGTCGTGCGACAGACGCGTCGCGTCGTTTCCACATAAATTCTGTTCAGGAACGTGGTAGTAAAAATTGACCGACACACATTTTGAGCGAAAGCGCGACAGCCAACGAATGGAAAACTCACGTCACTGTAATGTCTGTTTTCATACGAGAAATCTCCCAGTTTCTCATCCTTGTAGAACTCAGAGCGTTAAACTGTGGAGAGGTAAGTCTGGAAACAATACCCTTCCAGTAACAAGCTCGGGTTGAAAAATGTTTGCTGAAGATTTTCCCCAATGGATATCCCCTCACCAAATCCAAAATCATTGAAACAGCAATATTTCCCACTGGGAAAAAATCTAAAAGGCTAATAGCACCGATGGTCAAGCAGCTAGGCTCGTCGTAGAATGTGTTATTTGCAAAACTTCAACTTACAGTTGGAGAAAGCACAATAGCTGTAATTACGAATATTACTTTGAACGTTTCCGAAATACTTCGACGAGTAAACAGATTTTGACTATGTTTCAAATCGCAGTCAAAAGTTAAACTATCTGTCTGAAATCATCCTATATTCATATGAAAACCACATAACCCCCTTCCACTCGATTGTATCAGATTACATGCATCCAGTTGCAATCGTGGAGGCGTGGCCTAGTAGAATTTCTCGCGATGATATACCCACTCTTGCGGCGAGAATTTCTCGTCCTGTGTGGATTTGTTCATGGAGACTGGGCTGTTTTGGTTTTCGGAGATTGATGGAGATAAATCTTCATATATTTTTTTTTAAATTGCCAATTAATTAAGTACACAAAAATAACACAAGAAATACCACTTCTTCCTCGGAAGTCGCAAAGAAGTTTTATGAATATATAGGATACACAAAGTATTTCAATAGTGTTTTTATAGAATCTTTGCACTAGGGTATAACAGATATAATTCAATGGTAGTGAGAGACGGTAATCGATTTCTGTTGATTGCTTACGGATGTAATTTATAGATAGATAGATAAGCTTTATTGTCTAAATGAAACATTTGTCGACAAAGTCATAATTATCACATTTTGTATAGAATAAAAACAAAAACATAAATGTAAATGTAAATATATACGTTGGGGGAACAGAAATTCTCATAAAGATGAAAACACTAATTCTAATTTTGAAGAAGACATAACAAAAAAATATGTAAAATTTTATATTTTCAATGTATATATACCTATATCACAGTATCACAAAACATAGAATATAGAACGACTAGAAAATGTAGACAAAATATTCCTCCAAATTGTAGAAGCATTTCCCCATCAGGAGTGTTTTAACTGACTTTCGGAAACTTTTCATATCGCCAATGTCTCTGATTTGTTTTGGTAAGTGATTGTAAATCTGCTTGCTTCTATAAATTAACGACTGATTTGTAAGGGTTGAAGTGGGAAGTGTTAAAGTGAGTTTATTTTTTTCCTGGCGTGTATATCTGATTATGTTGTTTGTGAATTTTTCGCTGTATTTATGCATCAAGGAAGCCGTCTCTAAAATGTAAATTTCATATAATGTTAGTATTTTGTTATTGGTGAAGACCGGCTTGCATGATTCACGTATCTTGACATTGAAAATTAATTTCAAAGCTCGTTTCTGGAGGACGAATATGCTCTGGAATAGAACCTGACTACAAGAACCCCAGAATGGAATGCCATACCGTAGACGAGATTCAATGAATGTGTAGTATGCCATTAAAGAAGCCGTCATTCCAAGTTCGCGGGACATTTATATTGACAACGTAGCAGCCAGAGGACAACTTTTTTTGTAGAGCAGTAACATGAGTCTCGAATTTCAGATTGTTGTCAATGTGTACGCCCAGAAATTTTGTTCCAGGTTTGCTTTTAATTTGTTGAGGACCTAAGGGTACTTGTTCTGAGTCCAATTTGAACGTGACTAAATTCGTTTTTGTAATATTCAGTGTTAGCATATTTGATTCACACCACACTTTGATTTTCTCCACGTCCACAGGAATGGTTTGAACCAAGGCATCACGATCTTCATTATGCCAAAGGATTGTTGTATCGTCAGCAAACAATGTGAGGTGCCCTGAGATATCTAGCTTGGTGATATCGATAATATAAAGAAGGAAAAGAATGTATTGTTTAGGATGTTGCTAAAAGTTGGATTTAGAATGTATAATCAATTATTTACTAAATATTAGTTGTATTACCAAAACTGAACACAAAACTATATAAACATGCCGTGTTGCTTTTTCTGTTTCATCACTTTGTTCATCGACTAATGTCCTATAATAGCACACGATCGCTATTGAAATAATAGGTTCATCGACTAATGTCCTATAATAGCACACGATCGCTATTGAAATAATAGGTTGTTGTGTTTGAATGAGTAACTTCACATCTGTCCTTATAATAAAAGTAGTAATAAATATACTCCTTTGGAGTGACGAAGTGGAGTCAAGAGGAGCTGCGACAACTCGACGTAAACATTCGCAAGATGATGCATATTCATAGGAGCTTGAATCCTTCAGAGTTTGCGGAGTGTCTACACAAGAGTTCAGATCCCCTTCTTTGCATGGTCTGCCATGATGAAAAAGCAGGTATTGGAGCATTTCTTTTCGAAGCAGCAACTCATGCGGCTGATGAATTCAATCTCGAATTTGACACTGAGAGGAAGAACTCAAACTCTGTCAACGAGTTGGAACCCGAAATTGTCTCCGAAGGATAAGCCAATGCATGGGGTCTTCTTCAAGAATATTGCTTATTCAGAAACCTGAACTTCGTATCCCTCAGTTAAAATGGGCTGAACATGCCACCCATAAAGCTTTAGTACTGTTGTAACGTGAGCTTACGTAAACTTCTCGTAAATCTGTGGCTCAAGGCCCTGGTGAGGCACCTGGTCCAACAGGGACCGTTTCCGCGTTTTCTCAGGACCCATACTTGTATTAACTAGAATACGTCGCACGGAAGGGATACGTGTATCCACTTCAGCACTTTGCTCAAGACAGAATACCTTTATCCACTAGAGCACGTTGATCAGACGGGACACGTGTATCCCCTTGAGCACGTTGCTCAAGTGGGATACGTTCATCCACTAGAGCACGTTGCTCGGGGGGATACGTGTAACCGCTTGAGCACATTGCTCAAGAGGGATATGTTGATTCACTAGGGCACGTTGCTCCCTGCGAGCATTCTGCTCAGTAAGGACAATTTGTCCAACTGGACCACATTACTCCTCTTGAGCACTTTTGACTTCGTCAACGCTTTGTTGTGGCTCATTAACATATTCCATGCTATCTCTCGTGGAGGACGGCATCATCGTATCTACGCAGATATGTCGCTGTACATTTCTGGGATATATCAACTCCTATGTAAGGTCCGTTCTACGTGGGTAGACATTTTATACTCTTTTCTTCGTTAGAGGTAACTTTTTGTCTCATGAGTAATTGTTGATCCACATAATATTTTTTTTATTTATTTTCTTCGCTTAACATCGCACATTCATTGTGGATTTAAGATTATTTTAATGTTTTCATCCGCAGCCTTTCTTCTCTCATGAATCGCATCGTTCGCTTTAGCGACTTGGACATCGTTGGTCACGAAAGAATCGGTTGCACCTCTGGGATGATATCCAAACATAGCTTCGTGTGGTTTCTTTCTTATTGCCTCTGAATCGACGAGTTTATTCCAAATTTGATACTACCATGACCTGGTCCCATTTCTGCGTTCATCGTTGCTCATGGTTGCTGGTGTGGAAAGTATGGTCTCGTTTTGTCTTTCCACTTGTCCATTAGCCCTCATCAGCGTTGCTGGTGTATTATGAATCACTTTGATAATCCGCCTAGGAGATCCGAACGTTTCGAGAACTTCCGTGGGGAATTTAATGACTGAATCTTCTTTAGTACTCTTAACTACCTTCATTCGTGGTGAATGCAATGCATCCACGCCCACAATGAAATAGTGTTTCAAGTTCTGCTCTTCACGAAAGGTTTATGTGGATCGTATCCATGGGTAAAGCCATATTTTCTATGGGATGAAGTGTGCCGTACCTTTTACCAGTTTGCTTTTTGTTGTAATTGCAGTTGAAATAGCATCGTATGTGCTGGGACAAGTATTTTTCCATTCTCAGGAACAAAAAGGTTATATGTCCGTCAGAGTCGTGACAGTACACTGTGTTACAGCGTATCGTCCAGACTTCGGGACTACCCATTTGGGTCCAGTATCCGTAACATTATACAATCTATCAGTCTTCAGAGCATACTCCTCATGGTTGTCGATTGCCTCCTTATCATTACGTTTCTTGGACAAGACCTCGTGCAGGTATAGGCAACGTTCATCGTTCAACTGAGCTGCCAGTACCCAGTCGTCTTCTGCTGAGCACTTCTACGTGAGCCATCTTCGATCATGGTCGGTAGTCAATGTGGAAATCAAATTCTTCATTCGTCATCCATCATCGCCCGATCCGTGATAAAAAAGGTCTTTTAGACAATGTGGTTCTCAATGCATTGCAGTCGGTGACCACCTTGAACTATCCCCAATAAATAAACTCTGAATCTGTTCATGGAGCTAACTACGGCTAATATCTTCGTACGAAGTGTATCGTTGTTTCTCCTCACCCGTTTGAACTAGAGAACAGGTTTGAGTTTGCCTTCCATTTGCTTCTGGAGTAGAACTCCATTATGCTTTCCTATGGAGTTCTGTTTCTGCTTTCGGATCATACAAAGCTAGTACAGGCCTCGTACTCAAAATTTCTCGAAGCCACTCGAAAAAGGACAATTGATCTTTTCCGAACTCAAAGATTGCGTCCTTTTTTGTCAGAATAGGCGTACTTAGTTCTTCACAAAGTTTCGAAAATAGCTAGCCAGTTCTAAAAACTGCATTACTTCATGAGCATTCTTTGGAACTGGGAATTTTTTGACTGCTTCTTTTCTACCTGGTGCCAGCCGTATCCCCTCTTCACCAATTACAAGGCCCATATATTCTATGGTGGTTTGAGTGAAACGACTTTTGGATAATCGAAGTGTCAAACCGGGAGTTCAAGAATTTTGAAAACATCTTTCAGGCATTTCAACCCACTTCGTAACAAAATATCACCATATAAGCTAAGACTCAGGTGAACCGCATTGTGCCCAAGACTTGATTCAAAAATACGGCAGGGGCATTTACCAGTCCGAATGGCATTCGACGGTACTGATCTCACAGTTTTCCGCTCGCTCATAGACAAACGATACGGCCTATACGTAACGCATTAGGATGGATTTTCATCTCAGTCGTTAGAGGAAGTAATTACGATATGTGTTCAGTAGAGTTAGAAGTTCGTTCTCCACACTCTCGCTCATATCATAATTTCAGTTTGAATCCTTTTATGAATAAAAAATAATTTAAAATACTTTTACCCCTTCTGTTTTGGAGACGTCCTTCGATCAGGGTACTTCTCCAGTAATTAATTCAGCCATCCCAAAACGTAAGACAGCCGTAGGCGAATTCAGAACTGGCAGTAACTTACCAGTCGTCGAAATGATGCCAACCTTGGTAGAAGTTGTTCTTGAGATGGTTTTTGGTTTTTTGATATACAACAAAAATGTCTTCGTCATATTCGCCTGATGCCTTGAACGGCAAGTAACATATGATTTGGAGGAATTTCGATATCGCTAGATATACAACCGTGTTCACTAAAACTCCAGCCAACTGGACAAATATTTTCACCCAACTAGTAAATTTAATGAATAATAAGGTCTATCTTCTCGTACTCGCAATAACTCATTATGTGTTCCCTCTACTCTTTTCGTTCGATTCATCAATGGTTTGTTCTTTACCTAGGGGTGGCTTAGATATCCCTGGTTGCTTATTCAGCTCCGCAACGATGTACCGGGTGTTTCGGGATGCTGAGTTGAGTGTTTAACAGTATATACATAAAAAGTTTAAAATAATTGAATAGTACTTGTCATCTGTAAAAAAACGGAGAGAAACCCATGTAGGAGCCAAATTGTAATGTTCTTTTTTTATTGACAATAAAGACGTTTATTATATTTTTTTTTTTCGTTAGGAATTTCCTAGACAGGCCCTGTCTCTGGAGCCCCGATACTTCCGGAGGGCGTGCTGGATCATTTATCCCAATATCCACTGCCCACGCCGTGGGGTAAGTGACTATTGGGTCCGAGAATCATGTGCCCTGAGCAAGCGGAGTGAACCAAGAATTACGGCCTTCTGCATTCGTCCGGCTAGGATTTCTGCCATATCACGGCAAGCCGGTATGATTTTTAAGTTTGAGAGCAGTGTGTCCATCATTCTACCAAGGACCCCTATTATCAGAACCACCATTTTGACAGAATGGTTTGGATAAAGCCTGCGGAGTTCAAAGAGTAGATCTCGATATTCAGTCCGTTTTTCCTCCCCTTTTCGGACGATGTTCGTTTCGCCAGGAGCTGAAAACTCAAATACGAAAATCGTCCTACTTTGATGGTCGAGGGGAACTACATCAGGCTTAATGACTGCCTGAGGGTGGGGAATGAGTAGTTCCAATAGACTCTGCACTTTTTATTCTCCACAACGGACTCAATATCCCCCGGAGCATATGCCTGTGGATATAGGCTGAGACCGCATAAGCTGGACAAGCTGACAGCAAATGCATTATGGTCTCAGCTGCCCCACGACACGCTCTGCATCTAGTGTCACGCGACTACGGTAGACGAGTGTGTTGAAGACACCATCCTGGCAGGCCATTATGAATCCCTCGGTTTCCGACTTCAGCCCACATGACATGAGAAAACCGAAGGTCAGGTTTCTGGATAAGCCAAGGTCTTCAATGTTCTTGAAGAAGACCCCATGCATTGGTTTATCCTTATGTAGCTGTAGGAGCCTGTCACACTATGCAGCTTTCACGTGGACTTTTTGCTGAACTGGTTCCAACTCGGTGACAGAGTTTGGGTTCGTCCGTTCATTGTCGAATAGGAGACCGAGTTCATCGGCTGCACGGGTTGCTCCAGTACCATTCTCTTATGCAGACACTCCAAACTCAAAAAGTCCACGGCCTCCCTGTTGTCTGGGGAAGTATAACCGTGGAAGTATTGTTATTATTATTATCTAGGCGAAATGAGCTAGTTTGTGGAAAGTGTGCTTGTCGTTATGCATTCGGAGGGGGTTAGAACAATGAATTGACCTTATCGATTCTATCTGATGTTCAGTCCAATGTGATAGTAAAAAATATAAACTACACTTCAGAGTCATGCTCCGTTAGCCTGATGACTATATATTTTAAGATGACTGATAGGGTTGTTTTAGGTTCTAGCACGTAACATATTACAAATTATGGAAATGCAATGAACATTTTTCATTTGAATTCTCATGTTATCGTGGAAAAACCTTTGAGAAACATTGCATCAAATTTGAAAAGGTTATGAGCTTGCCTACAAATTATACATCGATTTTTAGTTGAACTCCAATAGAATAATTTTAGAAATGCTTCTACCTACAGCTTTATTGACAATAAACAACCAATGCGTGCCTGGCTTCACGCCCAAACATCTACATGCAATATTTTTGTTTTAACTCATTAATCGATTTCTAGAAAAAGGTTAGTTACGATCTCGATGATTGCCTTCAAATGAGCATTCTACACAATTGACGATAAAACACTGAATTTCTCTTCCGAAGTTTGACAATCAACAGTTAAAATTCAGAAATACATCTATTCTATTTCGGACATTATATAATTATCAAACGCAATCTGCAATTGTTCCTCATGGAGACTGAGAAATGTTGAGGCCAAAAATATCAAATAATACAAGTTCATTGATTTATACCAACAATTCTTGGTTAGTTCCATGGGCCAGCATCTTTGGAACTCTCTCGTTTCCAATTCATCACAAGGCATCCGGTCTCCATTGTAACGCAAATTCACCCATCTTCATTCCGCTAATTTATTTCAACAAGTATTCAATTTATATTCACACTATGACTATTTATATGCAACCAGGATAGCTTCTGTATTTAACGTAAACTCTGTAACTAACTCAGTATATTTGCAAACTGTGGAACTAACTATATCTGCCACTAACCAACTAACCCGCTCGAGATTCCTTTATTTATATCGGAAATGCTTCTGTTGGAACATTCCAGAGTCGTCTAGAGATGTTACCGTCACTAGGCGACGCCAACTAGTCTAGATCTTTCTAACTTGGTTCTCGTTTCTTCTTAGATGTGATGAGTCATGCATGTATCGTTGACGAGCAAGAGATGGTGTCATGCGCGCGAGCTAAGCGTGATTACCCATACAGACGCGGTCAGGTCCGGCTCCAGGGTGGTTACACTATTATAATAGTAAAAATGATGTTGTTAATAGCTAACAGAGAAACTGAACACATATTCTCCAAACAGATTTTATTTGAGTCATCTGAAGTATACTGAAAACTTGTAAAAAATCGTAGTTTTCAGTTGTTTTTTTTACTGCTCAGAATTATCTTTTCATGAGCCTTCGTGAATTTCTTATTATTGTTTGCTTTCAGCTCCGTTGTTAAATGCATACTGAGCTCAGATAGTTTGGAATTCTAGGCCCTGTAACTTTCTTATTTGAATAAAAAGAACGTACCTCACACAGTTTTTGAATGATTCATTGAAGGTAACCCGATTACTCTGATTCTAATTATCCACATTTTGTTACCTGTCCAAGACTCACATGCTAACTTGTCTTTTCAAATGAGTTTTCATATTTTATGAAATTGAATGAATTATGAGGTATATCTATTTTACTTTTTTGTGTACAACAACGGAATCTGCTATCGTCTATGTTTGATATAAACCACCTAGGTAGAACAACATTGTTCAACTCTGCTTAGATCTTCGTTGATGGATTCTCCAGGCAGATTCACGAGTTGTTTTTGGACCATGAGGACTATGTCACGCGCTTGTGCGTATATATCTGACTTATTTAATTCCGGTAGAAGTCCTTTCACTACCAGGCAACAGGCATGGTAGCCACGGAACTTACTTTGCTCGCCTCCCACTTGCTACGCTGCATGGCACCTATCCAGCAGCTAGGATTGGATTGACTCTTTACCTCGCCATAAATTACTTCTTTGGTGGAATAGGTTTCTGCCGTATGTACTCAGCCCTATCGATAGTCCAACAAACCTTCCTTCTAGTTTATCCCGGAAAAGGTCCCATTTGGTGGCTCGTTCTTTTCTGCTGGGTTTGTGTTGTCCAGCTTGCACAAGACGATGATTTGCTAGGCATTCATTTTGTGACATCCTTCATTAGAGAATCTCAGTCAGCAATTCGAGAATTCATAGTGTGAGATCTTAAGTGTGTGGGTAACGAGTCCTCATTCAGCATTTCAAGACTGCTGGTGCCAAGGAACTCAAGAGGGGCTCTGCCCCTAGGACTCAGATGGCCAACTCCTGAAATCTGTCTTCAGTTGACATTTCCGTCCCCATATGAGAATTCTGGTATGGTGAAGATTTCTATGTCTTTTGTGTATATTACATGCACGAAGTGGTTCTGCGGCGACACCGTTATAATCTTTCTCCACCCATTTTTTTACCTGGAATTTCTAATTTCACTCGAGGATCCCCCGACTTAAAAGGGCTGGCCAAGTATCTAACAGATATAATTCATCGGTCGTAGGGGGCTGTAATTGTTTTCAATCATATATTAATCGACGAAAAAACAACCAAATGTCCAATACACAGTTTCGCGAAAGATGAATATGAATAAGAGTGGAGTTATCCTGTAAGTCAAATACATTTGTATATAATTTTTTTACAGATGGTATAAATCAGCACCTTTATTTTGTTATGGCAGAAAACGTCAAAGTCATAGTAAGATGCCGTCCTATGAACAAAAAAGAAATCGAACTCAATTGCAAAGTAAGTATAATTATTTATTCTACAAAATTTTCACTACCGGTTTGCCATTCAAAATAAAAATAAATCAATTCTCAGATTAAACTAAGAGTTTCAATAAGAACAATACTTAGTGATTTTCATCCCCTTTAATACATAGGTATACTTATTACCACAGATATGGTAAAATACTATAGGCATATAGCGTTTCCAATACGTTTGGTTGATATTATTGGTGTAGCCAGTCGACCAATACAAAATATAACAAATATACGCTTGCCTCGACAGTGTCAATATATCAATCGCAGTTGCGGCAGTATTAAAAATGATATATGCCGATAATATTTTACCACATCTGTATATCGTCCTGCTGATGAAGATAACTTGGATATCGAAATTTGCATCTAGGAATGAGTACAATAAGGGTATAGTAAGGGAGAAACAACATATAATTTTTCTCATTTGTGACACTACGGGTGTTCACCATCACATTTTTCACGGAGTTTGGAGAAAAAAGTTTTTGCGTGATTCAAAGGTGAGAATTATACTAACCTTGATAATTATGAATTAAGTTGGCTCTGAAAGTATAGGATAGGAACATAGAAGATCGTTCCATTCCATTCACTGCAAACTCCTTGAAGAATTCAATGAGTGCGAGAGAATTTTTCTGAAGTTTATCGGAATCGATGGGCGACCACATGCCTTGTTGAAAAAGCAAGTGTGATATGAGTTGCCTGGATGACAATCCCGAGGTCTGGTGATTGCTTGGAGTGTGCAGGGGGGTAGTGCTGTAGGATTTATGGGTTTTCCTACAGCTGAAAAGTGAATACGCTACTAAGAATCAGTAAGTCGCACCGGGGGCCAAGACAAAAAAAAAATATTAGTAGTAGCCGTACGAGTGTTTATGAAGGATAATTATTAATTCGTCCATAAAAGTTGTTAAAATCAATTTTTTATTTTCAGTGTGTTGTGAAAATACGAAACTGCGTGGTGGAAACGTGGGATCCAAACGAAGGTCCGTCTTTTCCCAAGCAATTCACATTCGACTCTACCTACGATCAAGATTCAAACACAGAAGTTATTTATAACGATATTTGTTATCCTCTTGCTGAGGTGAGTAAATATCAATAACTTATTAAAGTTATCATTAAAGTGCAAGGCACTTTTCAAAAACGGTTGTTTTTATGAAGGGATTGAATTATGCTTTTTCTAAACATTTGATATAACGAGATATGTCTTAGACACAAAAATTGCCATGTTTCGTACCTATAACAACAATGATTTAAATAAATATTTCTCAATCATCTTTAGCATAACACGATTTCAACTTTTTATCGGACTGTTACACGACCTGTAGCGAATGACCTGAGTTCAGTGAATGTCATTTTCTTAATTGTTTTATCTTCATCTGTTTTACTGATTACTTCATTTTAGCGGACAACCGACGTAAATAATTGATTATTACAAGCCTGTTTTGATATGTAGGGAAAGTTGAAATTATAGTCTGGACAGAAAATTCAAGTTAAAATTCAAAATTCAAATATATTACTTTCAGGTACTCTAATTCTGAAGTAGTCGATGACGAGTTGCTGTGGACTCACACTGTTGTTAAAATACACAGAATACTGAAAAAAAAATTAAAAAACCTTTAAAAACTAATTTTTGGAATAGGTAGAGCTGCCTTAAATTTTCGATATCTTCATTCGATTATAACTTTCTCATTGTGACAACATTTTCTTGTATTAATGATAGTTTACTCTGTTTCCTTATGTTCTACTTTCGCTTATATATATGCAGGAGATAGTACAAGTTTGGACAGTTATTTTTGAGTTTGAAGAGGGCAGAGGGTTTGATGAATGAATATTTACAGAAAAATTTTAAATACAACTTTTTCCATCTGTATAAAAATTCTGCTACTTACTGTGTATTTCAAATGGCAACAGAATTGCTGGATCATTCAGAATTGGAAAAATCATGTGATTCGTGAAATAATCTCTCTAGTGGAATCTATTCGAAGAATAGCCATCTAGTGTTTCTGACCAATTGGAGTGGAGATGATATGAAAAATATTCGTTATTCTTGGCTGATAGATTCCATTCAATTTAACTGAGAAACTTTGGACCCCTTTATCGAAAACACTCTGTGCATGTTCATGACAATTTTGTGATCATCCTAACATTGATTCCGGATAAAAATTTCCGTGGAAAATGAAAACTATTTTCAACAATTGCACTTATTGAAGTATATCTAAGAAACAATTAGTCCTACTACCTACTAAACTTCCGTAAGATAGTTTCTGTATCGGTAAATAATCGATTTCGTGGCTTATTAAGATGTAGATCACTTTGGTTTTCCTCACAACCGCTTTATTATTTTCACAGCTTAGAAACACGTCACCTCTATATATAAATATTGTTTTCTATGTATTTATGCTAATCGATTGAAAACTCATCAATCAAAAAATAGACATGCTGTTATCTAGATGGTTATTTCTCAGTTGTCTCGCTTATACTGACCATTCTCTTTGAGTGGGTTACATAAGTCTAATTAGTAGGCTTATTATCGATTTTGACCTTTTTGGTTAAACTCAGTCCAACTCCAGACAGGATATTGTTCGCTTTGGCACTTCATGGATGCGATATCAAAAATTCTCAGCGTGATAAGTCGTCAAAACACTGAATCCCGTGTCCCATGGCCCTCACATCAGAGTTACTGTTTTACAAATTTAATGGCAATGAAACTTTCAAAAACAACAGAATGAAATGTTGATGTAGGGCACCGTTGGCTGCCTGATGAATTTTGCCAATAACTTAAGTCTACTAACGTATGCTTTACATTTTGAGTATTCACACAAAAACTAATCCCGAGGTGCCAAATCAATCTGGCGACGTGGCTATCCACTAAGTCAGACCTCTTCTCCCTACCCAACGATTTGGGAAAACCCAGAGGTCCTAGGCTACTAGAATTTTGCCACCTTTTTGAACTCTAAATGAGGGTATAAAGAGTTACAATAATGAACATTGATCATTTCCATGTATGTTTATTAAGTTTTAAGAATTTCCATATTTGATAAACGTGAGAAAGAGTAGGATAAAAATATTAATCACGAAGTGAATCTATTATGACATTTAAAAAAGGACTCACTAGTCATTTGAAGATACATTATCCACATTAACATTAATATTATAATATCAGATTTATCTAGTATTTTGTATTTTGTAATTAATATTGATATTTTTAATTCTTCTTCTTATTTGAATGCTTGGATTATTCCAAGAGTACATATTTTATTGCTATGTAGTTGGACTGTGACTTTGTCCATCCAATTTTGTAAATAGTTTTGTATATTAGGATGCCTATTTAAAATAAAGATTATTATTATTATTAAAGTATATGCACTATTTTTTCGGAGATTACATGGATTCGGCATGGTAAAACGTTGGCCTTATTTAATTTTCGATCGGTGGAAGTTTGACGCATTTAAACATTTACAATAAAAAATATGCCGCTCTCCGAAATCTGCCGCCATTACCTGTAACCTACTTAGCCTAGGGGGGAAACAACTTTGGGGAGCACCCCATCTAAAAAGCATGATTTTTCTTTCAATGGACTATCGAATTTCCTAAGGAAATTTTGAAATTTATAGCAAATTTGTTTTTTTTTCGAACACTTAAAAAGCCTTTTACGAAGGCGCAGAAGCATAAAAATTTTTTTTAACAAATTTTCGACTTGAAACTAGAAATTTAATAGAATAATCCGAGTTTAATGAAGTATATTTATTAAATTCCAAGTTGAAATTCGAAAATTAGTGAAATTTGATTTCTTTTCAAATATGTGACCTTTTACATATGTATGTGTGTCGATTATGTATATGGGAAATTACTAGAAGTATTTTTCTGAGAATTTGTATAGCTTGATTCAGTTAAAATATTTTTCGGTTATACCGGAAGTGGACCCCAACTTATTTTTTTTTAATAGAACACCCTTTTTTTACTGCATTTTTAGAATCTACGAAGATTTTCAATGTAACTTCATTCGAAATATCATATGTCTAAAAGATTCCAGTTCTAAGTTGTTAAAATTTTTTTGAACATTTTGACAAATGCATTCATTTCCAAAAAAATAAATTTTTTGGAATCAGGTCAGGTCAAAAACTGCCAGAATTTGCCTGAAAAAGACCTGAAACTTCCTAAATCTATGGAAACCTTTCAAAAAAACTATAAGGGGTGCTCAGAAATTAGCGCAGAATTCGAGTCTAATAAACAAACGTCAGATGAAAAAGTCTCATAGTTCTTGAACTTTGTTTTATTACAACGGATCGGGAAGAGTGTTCTACTTGACGAATGATTGGAGAAAAAAAATTAGGATAACCTGAGACATTATACTTTCATTTTCAAAGTGAAACAATCATTTAATCATGAATGCCGAAAATGTATCTGTTACCAAAATCAGAACTAATATTGGAGATAAATCAATTTAATGGTATACTACTCATGATTTCTCAACCACCATATTCTAATTTTCCCACTTTCAGAGCGTACTAGAAGGATATAATGCTACAATCTTCGTTTACGGCCAAACTGGCTGCGGCAAATCCTTCACGATGGAAGGAATTAAGTCGGATAATGGAGCACAGAAAGGAATCATTTCCAGAGCTTTCGAACACATTTTCGAGGCTATCTCTGTCACAAGTGGAGTAAAATATTTAGCTTTAGTGAGTTATCTGGAAATCTATAACGAACAAATAAGGTGAGAGATGTTTGGTGATGATTTGTAAATGTTTCTCATTATCGTCCTTGCTGAAAGCAAATACATGCATATTTGTAGCCTTTGATGAGATTGAAATTCATGAAAAAGAAACTACCCAAAACATCCAAACAACGTCAATTTCATTTTACGCGAGTTTCGTAAACTAAGTTGGCATCCCAAGAAGCTCAAAGCATACTCAGTACTCTGTGAAATTGACGTTGTTTTGGTGTTTTGGGTTGATTTTTTCAATATGAAGCAAATATCAAACCAGCGTCGTGACCTAAGGAGATTTTTGCTCGAGAAAGAATTACTGATATAAGAGAAATTAATAATTTGACATTTCAATAACATTGAGTTATATTCCAAAATCAAAACATGATTTAGTTTTCAATGGAAAACAAATCTATTGCAATATGCGTACAAAATCTTGGTCTGCTAGACATATAATCCAAATAATTTGAAAAATATGTCGGTAATGTTCTTAATGAAAATAAACAACTCTTATACAATTAAGATGCCAACCAAAATGGCTTTCCATCGCTTTCATTGGAGGAGATACTGTTAATCACCAGAGCCATGTTTACATTATGATAACTTTGTTTTCAGAGACTTACTGTTGCCAAATGATAAATTAACCAGCACACCTCTCACGCTGAAGGAGTCTCCAAATGAAGGGGTTACAGTTCCAGGTGGGTCGAAATCTTTAACTCATTACCTTAGCTTTTATCTCAGCAGATTGGAAAATAGTTAATAATAAAAAAGCCCTTTACTCCGTGTACATTTTCAATTTTTTAAAAATTGATTGTCATTTGCAAAACATAGAGTTTTTCCTCTTATATTCTATACATTTCCAGATAATTCCACTCGTAGGCCCCCATAGTAGTCGATCTTTCGAAAACTTCGTTTGAGTGTCTTCTCAGTTGTTTCAAACATTTCCAGAAAGCTCCAACCACACACCTTCATCCTGGTGACCAAACTTTCGAAAACTTCGCTTGACTGTCTTTTCAATACGTTCTAGAACCTTACGGAGCCTCTATCCAGATCATTCCATGATTTCTTGGTATATCCCATAGTTTTTAGGAATTTTCCAGCACCTCTGAGAAGACTCGAGAATACCCAAGAGGTTTTTATCATATATTTCAGAACTTTCCACATAGTTCCACCTTTCACGTCTCCTCGATGGTCGATCTTTCGAGAACTCCATCTGAGCGTCTTTTTAGTTGTATTCTGGATATTTCCAGAAAGTTCGACCTCTTACATCCCCTCCCTGGTTTCCTACCCTTCGACAACTTTGCTTCAGTATCTCTTCAGCATATTCTAGACCTTCCGGAACCTCTGTTGTGGTACATTCACGGTTTTATCAAACTTTTCGATACCTTCCTGACGGTTCAAGAACATTCTCAAGTTTTCTTTCTTATATTATGGAAATTTCCAGATAGTTCCATCCCCAAAGCCCCCTCCTTGGTGATCAAACATCCGAGAACTTCGCTTTAGGGTCCCTTCAGAATATTCTAGAACCTTCCTCGTTTTAGAAACACGATAATAGAAAAATCTTGTAAAAAAATTATTTTGACTTGTTCAAAAATAATTGAAGTTTACTTATAGGGTTGACATCACATCCGGTACACAATGCAGGAGAATGTGAACATTTTCTCAATATCGGATCCAAAAACAGGATGATTGGAGCTACTCTAATGAACCAAAATAGTTCAAGATCTCATAGCATTTTCACAATCAGCATAGAACAAATAAGTACAACGAACAATAATGAAAGTATACGAAAGGGTGAGTTAGTTGGAGCAATTCGCACTTATAATTTGATATAGTCGGTATGAATTTGAAAATCTTGGAATTGTTTTTGGTAGGAAAACTCAATTTAGTAGATTTGGCTGGTTCGGAGAGGCAGACGAGAACTGGTGCGACTGGAGAACGGCTAAAGGAAGCAACGAAAATTAATTTATCACTCAGTGCCCTTGGTAATGTGATTTCAGCTCTAGTCGACGGAAAGGCAACTCACATTCCTTACAGGGACTCAAAACTCACAAGATTGTTACAGGTAAAACAACAGTAATTGAAGAGTAAAAACGGGTACTTGCCACAAATGAACTTCTCCATAGAATTTATTTTCAATTTACTTATATTAATTAATTTAATTTAATTTTTCTGCCTTTAATTTTTTGGAAGAAGTTACCGACCGTGAAGCTTGCCTTTTTTTCGTAAAATCTAACTGGAAAATTTCCAAGAGTACAACCGGTCCCAAAAAAAGAAAAAGACGCTACCACGCAACTACAGACCTATCGCACAGCTACGTTATATCGATGGCCATGGAAAATTCATCAACCACGAGCTCAGGAAATATTCGTGACTCATCGACAATATGGTTTCTGCCATCAGAGGACTGTTTTCTATGCCTATTAGTGAAAGGTGTCTGCCTAATTTGTTATACCCTGTCAGTATTTCTATAAGGATACGTAGTTCATGGAGATTTCTGCCTAGGAGCCTATTAAGTTCACAGTTCCTGTCCTATTTTTTCACTTGCACTATATGACAGTATTATATTGTGAAATGTATTGGATACGAGCATTCTTCAATTGTTAGTAACGACAACAAAAAATAAAAACTAAAAAACCAGAAGCAAATTGTAATCTTATTCATTATATACATAAAAAACAATTGAAGAATGCTGGTATCTAATACATTTCACAATACAGTACTGTCATATAGTGCAGGTGAAAAAATAGGACAGAAACTATGAACTTAACAGAGCCATGCCGCCCTTGACTTGCTGAAGCCGGCTCCAAACCTTTTGATTGTCTGCCACCTCGTTTCTGTGTACCCCTCTTTGACTCAGGACACATATGAGCTGAACTTCCTTCGATCCAGCTAATTTCTCAACAGTATATCCGCATTCCTATACAAGTGCTGAGCGCTGCCTGACTATCTGAACAGATATAAATTCTCTGCATTTCCCCCTCTTGCCTCGAGCTAGTTAGGATCATGAACATTTCAGCTTGGAAACCTGCTGTAGCATTCTCGTACACCTCCCCCTTTCCGGTAGATACCTGCAACCGAAGCCTGTTTGTCAATCAGACGCGAACCGTTCGTAAATTAACATATTACACTTTCTCGTTAAAGCTCCACAGTACTGTTCACTGCTCAGAATAGTGAAAGCAAACTCTCTATTCCATCGCAGTCTGTATTTTACGCTTGTCAATCTGAGGGCAAAAATAGGAGTCTCCTTTTCTGCTCACTTCGCGATTTCCGCATGACCTATCTTCGTTTACCCAGACTATCAAGTCCCGCATCCTGCTACCATGGCCTCTTTCTTGATTCAGACTGGAAGCAGCGGCAGCCTCAGCATTACCTCCAACACTGCGGTTGTAGTCGTTCTCATTGCGCCCGTTATTACCAAACAGGTCAACCACTGAACCTTACCGTAAAGGTTTCAGCCTATTGGACTGGTCTGTGCGACTGGTCAGCATACAGCTGACCCATATTGGATCTTTGCTCTTACGATTGCCGTTTACATCCAGCGCATAGTCTCAGGATTGATTCCCCTATAATTCTTCTCAGTTGCCATAGAATTGATACCGACTTCTGAATAATCATCTATCCTGTATACGGTTATTTTTTGGATATTTAACTATTGTCAACCTTCTGTCGATTGTATTTAGAGCTATTTTTGGACGACCCCCACCATTTGCCTTTTGTCACAGGCATATTTGCTAGGTCACAAGAGTATCATAAACAATAACACTATTGTTCTCAAGAAATATATCTCAGTATCAACAGTATTTATGGGGAGGGTGTTGCCCATGTTATTTGGCATCCCGTGCTCTCCTCATGCATGGTGTTTTATCTACCTATGGATTCCACCTGCTTGTCAAGGAAGCAAATTTCTTTAATCCTCCTTCCTGAAGCCCTGGTAGTGCTGGTCCTCAGTTTGGTTGTGCAACGACCACTGGTGATTATCACCGGCTATCAGACCTGCAGTATCCGACCCGAGGCCCCTCCTCAGCTCCCATTGAAGACTGGTTCTCCAGTCCTTGCTGCGAGTTCTTTTTATCTTCCTCATTGTGAAATTCCTGGAAAATTGCGAAAGTACACAGTAAAACCAATTCCTTTGAAAACCAAAAATACCCTACCTTGCAACTTCTAAACATACCCTGGAACTTTTATATTCTATAATGGAAGGAGCAATTTGTCTAGTTTGTGATGCTTCACTACAACCTACAGCAGTCTCATTGAATTCGATCCGTCACTTTTCAGATCTGCTTAAAATCATTGAAACTCTTTTTCAAAAATTAAAATAAACGTTTATTTCCCCTTTTCCCTTAGTTCTTACGATGCTCTATGAAAAGAATTTTCCATTTCGTGTGAACCAAAATTTAAAAAACACATCTTTTAAAATAACTAAAATATTCATGAAAAGTATTATATTTTTGACACTTTACAGGATTCATTAGGAGGAAACACTAGAACTCTGATGATAGCATGTATAAGTCCTTCACACAAGGATTACATGGAAACACTATCCACTTTGCGGTATGCCAACAGAGCAAAAAATATCCATAATAAACCCAGAGTAAATGAAGTAAGTAGGTTTGCACCAGTATTTTTCCAGACACTGTATATGAACATTTTATTCAAGGATCCGAAAGACACAATATTACGACAGTACCAAGAAGAAATAGAAAGACTGAAAATATTACTGAAAAGTAAGCATACAAACAGTTTGACGATAGAGGATCTAACAATTCCCGAGGAAGAAATAAATAGCAACGAAACTACTAATTACGACCTTGACGCTAAAAGAGACAAGCTGTTGAGAGAATATCAAGAAGAAATGAAAAAACTCAAACATCTCCATGAAAATGAGAAAAACGAGAAGGAACATGTCCTGAGGCAAATTCAGGCAATCAAAGAGGACTACGATAGAAACATTCAGAAACTAAATGATGAAAAGCGAAAAAAGGATTTATGCACAGAGGAGGAAATCCTGAACAGAATCGAAGCTCTCAAAGCTGCTATGATTGGGGGTGAGAAGGCTAATGATCAGGAATTATCAGAGAGACGAAAAAAGAAAAAAATCGCTGCGGAAAAACGAGCTAGGTAATTTCGTCATCAAAAATAAAATAATTGTCTAAAACATGAAAACTTCGTCAGCTTTACTTGAGTCACAAGGCTGAAACACAATGGAAGTTTCATGATTTTAGTTTCAATTTTCATAATTTTTGGATATTTTTTTAACGCGAAACTGTCATTGCCATTATTATTCTGATCACGCCTCATAAACAATCTCGTTGTTAAAATTCAAGCTTCATTTTTCAATACTACTTTTCATCTTGTTTCATTTTAAAAATTGATATCTAAAATCCCAAAACTTAAAACTTATCACATAAAACTTCCATTGTGTCTACGGCTTTACAGTACGCGTACATCTCCCATCTCCTGGTGATACTAATATTGTTGGTGAAACTAGTGTTGAATAAAACTGATATAGTTCTGCAGTTCTGGTATTTTTTGTACGTAAAAGAGTATGACGTTATTCGTTTATTTATATTTCAGCGTCATAGCTCGCTTATTGGCAAAAATCGATATGAACGAAGACAGGGAACTCCTTCATAATCAGTATAAAGATATAAGTCATGAACTCAATTTGAAAACGGAAGTTTTACGAAAATATAGGCATAAAGTTAAAACGCTAGAAAAAGAAATATCAGACATACAGAGCGAGTTCGAGACTGAGCGGCAAGATTACTTGGAATCGATCAGGAAACAAGATAGGAACATAAAATTATTGTCACAAATTTGTGAAAAAATTGCTAGAACCCTCAAAAACGAATGTAATTATAGGTTGGTATCTAAAACATTGTTATGATATTAAATTCATTTCATTTAAATGTTTTGCAGTGATTTAGACTCAATCAAAGAGCAAGCAATATGGTTAGACGAGTCTCAGAAATATAAGCTACCAGAACTGGTCATACCAAGAACGAAGTTACCCCCACCAGGTAAGAAATAAGTTGCGGAAAATATCGAATATATCTGAAGTGAATTGAATAAACTGTATTCTTAGTCAAACCAAGCGACAAGAATAGACATTTTGGTTATACCAACTTTTAACGCTATTTTCATTACTCTCAGTATCAAACCCAACAGTTTAACTGTAACTCAATATTACAATTAAAATATTCCAATTGCCTCGATTTAAACTGATTACTATACTCAATATGAAACTAAAATGAATTAACGCGAATAAAAATACAGACTTCACTCGACTATAGATTAGATTACTTTGGGGTTTTCGTGCTACAAGCCTCTACACCGTCACCTTTTCAGATCTATTGTGTGTACCCTTGAAATCGTTTAGAGTTCTCCAGCACTGTCTCCGTTTCGAGGCTCCACAGGCTTGTTTTTATAACTGCCATGTATCTGGGAGCGCTTGGTTTTTCTTCTCTCAGCGTAAGAAACCTTAACCTACTGACGTTTTGTACTCATATGTTTGTTGAGCCTACAATGCCCTGTGAGAAGTCCTACTAATATTCTAGTAGTGCTCCTCTTCTGGATTAGTATTTATTCTGTGAACGTTGGCTGCAGTTGTTTGATGAACTATTTGGCCTGTCTCATTCCTGGTGAATTGTTCCACCATTCTTGAGATTTCTGTCGGACGCATGATTTGGTGTTTGTTTTTAGTACAGCTTTTGCCATACCACAGAAAGGTTCTGGGCCATTCAGAGCCTTACTTCATGGGCTAGTGAATCGACCTCTTCATTGCCTCTATAACCTGAGTGTGCTGGTACCCAGGCTAAAGTCAGTTTGTTAATTGATTCAGCCGTTGCTTGATGACGATCCCTAGTAATTGTATAAACTTCACGGGAACGATTGAATCTTCGCAAACTTTATTTTAAACTTCACTAGTTTCTACAATTAATATACTAAGAGCCTTCACGTGTTGTGGAGTATCCGCCTGTTGTTGACTGGGTGGAAACTTTCTGGAAAAATATCTATGAATATCCTCAACCACTCTACGTTGAAACTCCAGCCCTAGCCCAGTTCGGAGCTTATTGCAGTAGGCCTCGGCAGCCTGAGCTCAATGACCTACAAAATCTGATAACTCCAAAGGCTTGAAGAACTTTGGTGCTCCATAACTATCTGGCAAGAGTAATCAACTCATGGCTAGATGGGGAGCAACAGATTCCGGATTGGTTTGTCGAGGGTGAACAGTGATAATTCCCAAAATGGAGATTTGTTCGATTCAGAGAACTACAGACCTACAACATACTTGAGTATGCGTTATAAAATGTTTACCCGCATCTTATACATGCAAATACTCTCCACAGTTGTTGATGTTGTGTATGAACGGATATATGAGCAAAGAGGGTCAATGACACAGGTGGCTGGCTGCAAGAAAAACTTGCTCATTAACAGATGTACCACGCAGGACTCCGTGCAGTATAAGCATAACCTTTCGTAAGCCTGAATCAATTACCGCAAGGCATTCGATGCAACATCGCATGAACTTATCATGCATTTGCTCAGTTGCTTTGTGGTACCCGATCAAAAAGTGAGATGCATTGGACAGCTCATGCTGCTCTGGTTTACTGGCTTCAGCATAAGATGACTAAACAGAGCAGGTTATCTCTACAAGAACGTATTTTGGGGAGACTACCTCAGCCCTCTTCTCTTCTGCTTCTTCATATTGCCATTGTCCGTTTTACTAAGTTAAGGTCATCAGGAGATCAGATTCAGAATATTGAGATGTTACCTCTTCATTCCTTGGGTCAAAGGGGCTGAAGATCGAGGACTTCATAATGACCTGCCAGGATGGTGTCTTCAACAATATAGTTGCGTGAAGGCTAAAGAGGTCCTGGATACTAGATGCAGAGAATGTGAGCGCTGAGCGCTGAGCGCTGAGCGCTGAGCGCTGGGCGCTGAGCGTAATCGATTTAACGCTTTGATTGTTGTACTACCATCTACATTCGGACGGTATAGACGAGACACCAATTTTGACTTATGCTTCTGGGCATAAGTATCGAATCTATTCCTCACATTGAAGCAAATACGTACATACCAATAAGCCTGATATAGTCCTCCCCGACCATCAAACTTAGACGATTTCCGTTATAGAGTATGAAAATAGGAGGAAAAAATAACTAAATATCAAGACTAACTCTTCGAACTCCATAGATTTTACCCAAATCATTCTGTTATAACGGCTTACCGTACTACGGCAGAAATATCAGCCAGACGAATGCAAAAATCCTTGGTGCACTTCACTCATAGCACAGGATTCCCGGACCCATTAATCACATTTACCCCACTTATATGGGGGTGGTTATTCGACTAATAATCCAGGGCGCCCTCCGGATGTGTCGGACTTTGGACACAGTGCCTGACTAGATATTTCCTACGGATAAAAATAATAATAGCATAATAAATATACTGTGGAAGCGTGTAACTTTTCAAGACCAGGCCTAAGAGCTTTTGTTTGCATGGAAGATCCCCTTTAATTTTTGACAAGGAAACCTCCCAAAACCTTCGCACTTATTTGGAAACATTCTGTTGGACTCCAGACTCCGTGCCGATTTATATTGAAACACATTATTTTGAATTTAGCAAAAGAGATCTAAATCGTATTGACTCCCATCATTTGAAATAACTTTTAATATGTCAGTATTCTTGTGATGGTAATGGAATGAATATAATTCAAACAGGACGGGGTTACGACATACAGACTGCACCAGCTCGTTTGCAATATGAAGGAGGCACGGTAGAAGATTTCAATAAAGATTCTTTGAAAAAGGTGACAGAAAATTGAATTATTTTCTTTCTAATTGGCTTATGTTTTTTTAATTTTGTAAATATTTTTGCTTGATCATTGTATATTCTAGAATAAACCTTTTAAATACCTATATCATGTGTTTAAATATTATTGACCAACTGCAGCCCGTTTTAAAATGAATTTAGTTTTAGGCCTTTTCATCCCTAGATATTTAACAAGTAATTTGTTGCATTGAATATGACATTTTTTCATAAAAGAAATTAAACTGAATTTGTTACTAAAATCTAGCTCGATGATCTTAACTGGATGGTGATTTGAATTAACGACTGAATAAGTAATATTCACAGTATATTTAGCTATGCGGCATGTATCGTCCATCATAAACTTCTAAATTTGATAATAATCTGAAACTATCTGATACCATCATTAAAGGATATTTCAACAATGCATAATAAAAATGGAGGAAAGTATGTCCCAGATATCGCATCCAGGTTTATCAATAACTGACCTAAATTTCATAACTCATTTATCTTCAAATTGTTCCGTTTCAAATAGCATAGTAGGCCACAATTTAGAAAAAATCACAAAACATGGAAAAAGCCCAAACAAGGGAATCAGTTTGACCCTTGTGACAAAGTATACCTACATTGAGGTTTGGTATCAAATTATTCAATGTTTTCATTGACATCATTATGTTCCTTGCTAGAGGTATTGCTATATCTTCAAGTCATTTTTGGGGCATCTTTTGAAGTGTGTCAAGTATTTATAGTCATTATTGTAAGCGTTTTGGATTCTTTTCTCATTCACAGATGACCACCAGAAGAAACTCAAGATATAAGAGTGGTTCATAAAAGCTATAGGTCCTGTTTATCTCTCAATATACACAAGATCAAAGAGCTTTTGAGTCGTTTCTACAGAAATCTAGGGAAACCGTAAAAATATATTTTCCAAAAAAAAGACATTCACATACGAAAGACATTACTATTTTCAATTCTTCTTCTTAGAGTTTGAGAGGAGACAGTTCGTTATCCTAAGCAAATACCGCAAAGATCTGTGAAATATCAATATAATCTAATAAACAACACACACATTCTGATACATTTACTTGGTCAAAATTAATAGCCGTCCTGTTTCAGAGTCTATGCCTTCCATTTCCTCTAATTCTGATCCAGCAATGTGCTGAATTCAAAAGATTACCGACCCTCAATAGTAGATAAAATCCACTGTTTGCGAATGTTGAAATTATAGAACGCTTCATCAATGCAATATGCTTTTCAAAAAGTACCAAATAACACTTTGATCTTTCAAAATTGATCAAATCACAACATTTTCCTAGGATTGCTAGAAAATATTTCATGTTTGGATATATTTGAAAAACACCCATTAGCTGTTTTAATACGAAGAACCTAGTCAATTTAATTGAAGCTGGTGTTATTTAGTTTGCTATTTCATATGTTTTCTTGCACGCTGCTGCACGATGAATGGCACAGGACAAAATCATATTCGGATATCATCCAGTGATTCGAATTCTAATAATATCTCTGGAGCCGAATTCAATACTCCATCTGACTTTTATAATGATGAGGTAAACTTCTTAAATATTTTCATTTATGCGCACTTGATTGAGATTGAAGACATAATTGTGAGGGAATGTATAGGTATACACGGTTTAATCCAACCTCTTGCACTCCCTAGAATGACAAATTACAATGAATTTAATTTGATTTTTTTAACTCGCCAAAATTTGGGAACCGTTATATGCTGAACCTCAGCTGTCTGGATCAGAAACCAGTCAGCTGAGGTATGACAGACAGTGGTTCCCAGAAGTCGCGAGTTTTAAAAACCAAAATTAATATTCCCAATTTTTACTACTCTAATTTGTTATGTACCTACTTACCTATATAATGGCATTATACACCCATTACTCGCGAAAGTGCAAGAGGTTAGATCACGTCCTGTATATCTTATAGAGATGTTTGCATGAAATTAATGTGTGTTTTCAATAGGATTTTAAAAAATGTCATTATTATTTTTTGATTATAAAGTTAAACAAATGTGGAAAATTATCAATAAAATGTCGATGCACCTTTACTTTTTCAGCAGAAATTCGATCAAAGCGAAAGGGAAAACATAATTGGAAGTTACTTTCAACCCACAATGAAGAGAGCTAATGAGTTACTGAGTCAGTCCTCAAGATTAGATACCAATAAAGTCATCAATACTTGGAGAGGTTTGATATATCTAATTTCGTTTTAGGCGTTTCTTTTATAAAATTGGCAGATATTCATATCTGTTGGATAAAGCCTGCTCTGATTGAGTTTCGATATGAACAGTTTTTTTGCATGAATAAATGTTTTTTTTTGCTTGATGTCAGTTTTTCCGATTATCACTATTGTCATGTTTTCTTACTCTGGCCAAGTGAAAAACTAAGTACCTTTTCAACTAGACGACATGAAAGTATTATGGAAATTTGTCTTGCAAATTCTTCATTATTATTTATTTGTCTTGAGTTTGCAGAACAAACAGCATATGATATTCGGAGTAAAAGTTTATCGTGTATCACAGTTCAGGAATTTTTCAGAGTTGCGACAGTTGGAGATTTCAACATAATATATGTATTAGCATTCCCAAATAAAAAGGTAGACCTCAATCTGCCTGGAACCAGAGGCGGCGAGTGGGTTAGAAAAGTGGGGGCACTCAAAGAGCGTATTCAGATGTATGTTCTTGTATTGAGAGTCAGAGTGTAACCAGATATTTTTATTTTGTTCATAAGTGGGGGGCCTGTGACCATCCGTCGCACAGCTCCTGCCTGGCACAACAATCGCTCAAACAATATATTATAATGCAGATTCCAAATCAAGCAGCCATATTCCAGTTCCGATCTAATTTCTATACAGTTTCTCTGGAAGACTGTTAAAACAGCTTTTCAAACCTGTTACAATTTTATATTTGAAACGGTTTGTCTGATATATAAACACAACAAAATCCACTTTTAGCGAATATTTTAACTTAACTAATACTAGACAGAATATTACTTAAAATTGTCAATCCGCAGAAATACATTGTTCAAAAATTCGATAACTTATAATGATTGTAAGAACGATATTTCAGTGAATATGTTATCATTTCTGCATCAACGATGCGCGACGATAGGTTTTCCTGTGGATGAACTGGCGAAGGCGCCACGTTAAGTCACTCCTGAGCCCATACTCATCTGGTCAATTCTATTTTTTTCCGAATTTGTCTCTCACCTCATCACGCTGCACTCTAACAAACAACCCTCAGAAGCTTTTACCGATGAAGCTTGTGTAAGCTAAAGTTTTTTAGAATGGAAGCAAGAGGTGAAGTACCTAGGGCTTACCCTAGACTCAAAACTACACTGGAACAGACACGAAGAAAAGATCGTTATCAAGGCAAAATCATCACTGATGGTGTGCAGGAACATTGCAGGAAAAACGTGGGGCTGTAACCCATCAATACTGCGATGGATTTACACCATGATAGTGAGACCTACGATCACCTACGGAGCAGTAGTGTGACACGGCAGAACCGAACTCTCCATAACAAAGAAAATCCTGGAGAAAGTGCAAAGACTAGCATGTCTTTGTATAACAGGGGTAATGAGGTCGACTCCAACAGCAGCAATAAAGGTAATTCTGGACCTCACTCCTCTCCATATCATGGTAAAGAGAACTGCTTGGGGAGCAAACCTCACGTTGGCTAAAGTCAGACTCAAAGGGACAGCACACAACGTAAGGGTCTCAACCCCCACCGAAAGTGCACACCTTGCTGATCTCCCAACTGACAAAATTACCAGTAAATTTAGTTTCGAGAAATTTTTTCAAACGGAATTAAATACCAAGACTGGATGGAGCATAGAATCCATTCGAACCCTGGGAAATAATACCTTAACATGGTACACGGACGGGTCCAAAACTCCCGACGGAACTGGAGCAGGAGTCTTTGGGCCTCGCACCAAACATTCCGAACCCATAGGCCAGTTCCCCAGTATTTTTCAAGCCATAGAAAGGTGATCCAATTCAACCTCGACAGGAAATATCGGAACAAGGAAATCGCAATCCTCTCCCATAGTCAAGCAGCCATCAAAGCGTTGAGCTCATATAACATCAACTCAAAGATGGTCTGGGAATGCCTAAACAAACTTAATGATCTTTGATCCTTTGGGTGCCGGGGCACGTCGGAGTGGAGGGCAATGAACAAGCAGATACCCTCTGGCACGAAAAGGGGCATCAACGCCACTGATCGGCCAGAACCATTCTGCGGACTTGGAAAATCTCACTTCCAAGAAGAACTCAATAAAACTGAAGAAGCAATGACAGCAACATACTAGCGAAAACTTCCAGGGCTAAGGCAGGCCAAAGATCTGCTCGGCAACTTCAACCGAGCAAGATCGAAGACACTGATTAACCTCAGCAAAACTAGTGTAAAGACAATCACGGGATTTCTGACGGGGCACTGCAGACTCAAAGAACACCTAAGGAAGCTAGGCTTAGAGGAGGACAGCACCTGCAGATTCTGTGGGGAACATCGAGAAACACCACACCATATATTGATGGAGTGTTATGCAGTATGCTGTACATCACAAGAGACTGAATATACTGGGATCACACCAGCTGACTGTGGGAGAAATACCACGAATAGTTCCCCTCAAAATCCTTAAATTCCCCAAGGAATTGGGGCTTGAGGTTGAAATAGCAGAAGAAGATATGGCACAATAGATCTAATTAGGTAGCAGCGCATCAGTCACCATCCATACTTACCATTACTATTACCAAGCTAACGTTTTCGTGGGCCTTACCTTTGAACTTGTGATATAATATATTTTATTAGTTAATGCGGTTTTGTCTGTCTACATAATGAGAAACTTTGTGACAGTACAGCAAATTTTAACTTAATAAAAATTATAATCCAACGATTTTTGACCCCATTCTTATTAAAGCTATTTCTTCGCGTCTACCAACGTGCTTACTCCTGAAATAATGCCCATCCTCTTTCATTCACCATTTTCACAGACATTGACCCAGTGGTTTATTTCCAATTCTTCAGATGTTCATCTGGAGAAACCCCACTTTCTTTCAATGAAGATCGAGGCTTCAAATCCCCTGCTGTGGCCTACGGAGGGTTTTCTCAAAGCTTAGAACCTCTTGAAATGTAAAGCAATAAATTATGATTTCCCTTCCACTTTTGGTTCTCAGAATGCTTTTTTTTTCAATTTCATTTTGCGTGTGAACCTTATCAACTAATTATTACATATATTATACGGTAATGTAAACACAATGAGATTTCCACAGATTGTATAGGAATCGCACGTTAAAAGGTAGGACCTCGTTAATCATTGGCTCGCAAAAGTTTAGACTTCTGAGGGCTGTTGTTCGTAGATGAATGACAGCTGGATAACGGAAAAAATAATTTTTTAGATAAGAAGGATATTATTTCTGAAAAAAATACAGCTTTCCTCGGATTTAACACACATATTATCTCTTATGATTATTGAGATACTGCCCGGCCATAGTGCGTATACCATTTTTTATTCTAGTTATTCCATAATTGAACTTCAACAGAAACATTTATTTCAAGAAACATAATATTAATAATAATAATAATAATAATAGATAGGAAGGGCCAACCACCATCCAAGGCCTTGGTGAGTTGCGACTCCACTTACCTGAGCAACCGGTGCAAAACCGGACCGGCAGCCAAGGCGCACTCTGGAGGGAATGCTTATTCCTTCTGATGTCGGCCGTGGGTATACTAGGCTAACCCCCCGGTATACCCTAATACTCGGTTCCAAATGAACGAGGAAGAGGCCCCCACAATCGACCCCTTCGGATGAGGGGTCATAGACAAGGTGGTGGGGCCCAAAACGATGGATTGCCACATGACGACGACCGCAATGACAATGGACGCTTTGAGTGGACGCATGAATTAAGGGACGGTCTTCTGCATTGCTATGAGAGCAGTGAGCCCGCCCGAAGAGGATACATGGCAAGAATGCATGCTCTGTGGTGTGAGATACATCCTGAGCATGCCGCTTTTTCCGCCCAAAATCTGAGAGATTATGTATCTCATCTTCGGGCACGAGGCTATGTCAGAGCTCCTCCTCAGCCGGTTGACGAAGTGGCAGAAGTGGCAGATATGCCACGTGTCGATCTGGCTGTAGAGGACGCACGCAACATTCTACCTACGGAAGGCATCAGAACCCGCAGGGCGCTTCATCACACAAAGCCCCTGAAGCCACAACAACTGGCACGGGTGGATGCGGAGATTCTTGATGTCCTTTCAGAAGCAAACAGAGCAGGTGATCTTTAGAAGGGGCGTGTTTCAGGGAGACTCCCTCAGTCTTCTCTTCTGCATCTCACTACTGCTATTGTCCGTTGCACTACGGAAAACCCGCGGATACAACTGCGGCACCCCCAGCAACCGGAGGCATAAGGTCACGCATCTGTTTTTCATAGATGTCCTTAAACTTTATGCTTCCGGAGAGAAGGACCTTCATCAGTCATTAAGGGTGGTGCAAGAGTACACGCATGCTATCGGAATGGAGTTTGGGATCGACAAATGTGCCATGGTTCATCTCAAAAGAGGACGATCCGAGGAATACGGAGAGGACGTACAGCTCGTAGACGGAAGCATCCTACATCATCTGGATGCCGGAGAGACGTCACACCCAAGAGGTAGCTACTGTCAAAAGCTCTCTCCGCGGCAAGTATCAGCATAAACTCCGACAGATCTGGTCTTCAGAACTGTCGGGGAAGAACAAAGTTGCTGCAACTAATATGCTTGCCGTTCCGATTCTACTTTACTCCTTTGGAGTAATGAAATGGACTCAGGAAGAGCTGCGACAACTCGACGTAAAAACTCGCAAAATGATGCATCTTCATAGAAGCTTGCATCCTAAATCATCTGTTCCACGGTTATACTTCCCCAGACAACGGGGAGGCCGTGGACTTTTGAGTTTGGAGTGTCTACATAACAGAATGGTACTGGATGGAGCCTGTAAAGTCATCAGGAGTTCAGATCCCCTTCTCTGCTTGGTATGTGATCATGAAAAATCAGGGAGTGGAGCATTTCTGTTCAAGGCAGCAACCCGTGCAGCCGATGAACTCGGTCTCATATTCGACGAACCCAAACTCTGTCACCGAGTTGGAACCCGTTCAGCAAAAAGCCCACGTGGAAGCTGCGGAGTGTGACAGGCTCTTACAGCTACATAGGGATAAGCCAATGCATGGGGTCTTCTTCAAGAACATTGAAGACCTTGGCTTATCCAGAAACCTGACCTTCGCTTTTCTCAGGTCAAGTGGGCTGAAGTCGGAAACCGAGGGATTCATAATGGCCTGCCAGAATGGTGTCTTCAACACCCTCGTCTACCGTAGTCGCGTGATGGGTATAGAGATCCCTGACACTAGATGCAGAGCGTGTCGTGGGGCAGCTGAGACCATTATGCATTTGCTATCAGCTTGTCCAGCTTATGCGGTCTCAGCCAATATCCACAGGCATAACGCGGCCCTACGAGTGTTGTACTACTATATACGACACTCGTACGGTGTAGACCTTATACTCCGGGGGATATTTAGTCCGTTGTGGAGAATGAGAAGTGCCGAATCTATTAGAACTACTAATTCCCCACCCTCAGGCAAATACAAGCCAATAAGCCTGATGTAGTCCTCCTCGATCATCAAAGTAGGACGATTTTCGTCATTGAGTTTTCAGCTCCTGGCGAAACGAACATCGTCCAAAAAGAGGAGGAAAAACGGACTAAATATCGAGATCTTCTCTTTGAACTCCGCAGGCTTTATCCAAACCATTCTGTCAAGATGGTGGTTCTTGGTGGAATGATGGACACGCTGAAAACCTAGCCGGAAGAATGCAGAAGGCCGTTATTCTTGGTTCACTCCGTTTACTCAGGGCACATGATCACTCACCCCACGGACGTGTGGAGTGTTGCTGGCGTTGATGATACACCAGCGCGCCCTCTGGTAGTATCGGAGCTCCGGAGACAGAGCCTGACTGGTACATTCCTTATGGAAAAACAAAATAAAAATAATAAGTCAGTATATACATATTACATTACATAATACAATTGAAGACAGAAAAAAAATGACAAAAGGAACCAACTTTATGGGAAAACGCCGAAGATCAGATGGTATCGTGTAACTCGCGTTACACTATACTCCTGTTATTATTCTTGAGCGTCACAAAATCTTATCAAGTATAAAATAGTGATAATATTTGTACAACCCAATTATTCGTAGGAACCAATATATAACTAAAATAGGCCAAACTGGCCTGAACGTTGTTTCAGATTTTGCAAAAAGGAATAGATCTTCGGAAAACTCTAGTCGAAATGGATCACCGCCCAGAGGAAATGTTCTAGGATTGAGTAGTAGCAGTCTCAGTAGCAGCAATTTGAGTAGCCCATGGTCAAATGGTAACGAACATACCAACTTCAAAACTTACCTAACATAGAAACAACTCATTAAAAACAATAACTTCCTTGTTAACTATTGCAGCAAATTCTAATTATATTGTCACTACTGGCATTTCCAAAACGGTAATATAAATGGAGAGTCTGTTGAGATTTGGGCGAAGTTGCATGATCACAGGTCTCGTAACACCCCATGAAAATAATCGAGAATTTGTTTTCAAACAGGAAAATTTTGTATTTTGGATTTTCATTTCAGAAATTTTTATCATTAGAAACCTAAAATGAAAAAAAATTTAATTGCTTTTCCGTTAGGGCAAAAGAGGGCAAAAGAGAGGAATTCGTATATTCTTATATATATCCAAAATTTCAAACGGTTTTGTCAATAAGTTACAAATCCTCCATTACAGCATAAATAATATAAATGAGTAGATATATGCACTTTTAGATATTTCAACAAACTCAATGATTTTTCAGGGTTACCTTCAATCAACAATGATTTGTTTAGGAAGAAACCACTTCGTCTTGAAGCTTTGCCAAATATCAAAAATAGTAGAGCGAGAATTAACACAATGGAGTTTTTCTGAAAATAATAGTGTAGGTTTATATATTTTGTGATAAAAAAATGAGATACCTGCATATTAAGAATAAACAATAAGAATAAAGCAGTTTGGCTTATAAAATTCAATATAGAGAAAATAAAATCGAGGCAATTTAGACTGAAAAATTAGATTTGAAATGTAGACCAGAAGCGGTCTGGGTCTTTTCAATTTACTGATCACATTTTTCGACAAAAAAGCGTACTTAAATTTGAAAATAATATTTCCAAAATGTACGACATCCTCCTTAAATTTAATAATTTTCCGTAAGGCTTCCTTTAACTAGTCAAAAGTTGTCTTAAGAATTTTTTCAAAAGTAGGTACTGTTTGTGAAACTGCAGGCACGTCTATAGATTTTTGATCATAAATGGGGGGTTGGCTAGTACTACAGCGTTCTTTACATGAGAAAATACAGTTGAGAGGGGGTACTGTCCCCTATAATACCCCCTTTATCGGCGCTAGTGTCCGAGAGAGACCCCCACTCTTATAATTTTTCGAATATTTTTGTGGTACAAGTTTAGATAAAAATGCGTATTTCCACCGAACACAACTCTCAATTTTTCTGAAATGTCCTGTACGATCTAAATTTACATCGAACATTTGTGTAATTTTTATTTCGATAGATATATATACATAATGCACTTTGGCAGATATTATTTTCATTTTTACAATCATTGAATCGGGTGAAGGAAGCTCTTTCGGAACAATTAAAAATTGCACAAGTAAAGGTATGTATTATTTTGGGAATAGTATTTTAGACAATACATAATAGGTAAGTACTTCTTAGGTAAAACAAATTTGTCGGCTTAAAAGCAATGTGTTGAATTTTAGCATATAGTGGGAGCAGATAAAATAGTTTATATACTTATTTACCACCTCTTTCACAAATAATGTTCCAGTCAGTAAAATGAATTGTCTTATTCATTGTATGTTGTGAAGCATTAATAAAAGGCCTCGATTTTTTATTATGGCAAGCAATTTAAACACAAACTACCCAAATATCAAAACTATGTCAATTTCACTCATTTAGTTTTGGTCTTTGGAAAAATTTTGAATTGTATTCATATCAAGTTTCCAATATTCATATGCGACCCTGTTAAACATCAATTGTAACAATATATGGAATTATTTTGAATGAAAACTCCTCCAAAAATTACCAGGATGAAACCTTATACAGGGTGTCCCATCGAAAACGTACCGCAAGGCATTACAGGGTAGGAAAGAATTTTTCGGCAAAATCCAAAAACATGTCAGGATTGTTTGTCGGGGAAACACATTTTGACGCCAAAATCATAGTAAAACCCTCAACCCCCTAAGTAGGGGTGTCATCCCAAACATTTTTTCATGGGAAGGGGGTCGAATTTTACCTCATTATGAGAGGCTTTTCATTCCCTATACAGTGCTGCATAGTTTTTGAAAATCGATCCACTCAATTAGAAAATATACAGAGCGTTGAAACTCCCATAATAACGTGAGAAGAAAAATGCTAAAATCGATTCAATTTTACTCTAAAACTTATTTATTAGTTAAGTGAATGCTCGAATTGCTGTCCACCAACCTGCATACGCAGTGGTACAAGTTATTAATGAACCGTTGTCACGTAGAGACATAAGTTAATAATTCTTTTTTGCAACTCTTCTGGTGGTGTTTTGTAAATAATGCTTGTCCCCAGGAAAAATAAACTGAAGGACTTAAGTCGGGTGTCCGAGGTGGCCATTCAGTTGGTCCCCGTCGTCCTATCCACCGTTCTGGAAATATGTCTTTTAAAATTGCGCACATTTTGAGAGTCATGCGGAGGAGCTCCGTCTTGTTGGAAAATCAGTTCCTGTTCATTGAATGCACGATCGTTCTCAATGATATTTGTTAGAGCTGGGTCGATGGCATTTTGTAATAAATCAAAGAACATATCGCCTGTTAAATTTCCAGGAAGGAAAATAGGTCCTACTATTATGGAATTTCCAAAAATACAAGCCCACACATTTAACTTCTAGGGGTGTTACGTGTGTGACTTGTGGAAAATTCTTGGATTGGTGTCAACCCAGTAAAGGCAATTTTGGCGATATACTAAACCATTTAGGAAGAAGGAACACTCGTCCGAAAAACACGGTAATTAGGAAATTACCATTGTTTAACGCTCCTTCACTCATAACTTCGCAAAATTGCAAGCGACGATCAAAGTCATCTTCATTTAGTTCGTGCACTAAGCAAATTTTATAAGGATGGAATTTGTATTTCTTTAATACATGTTGGACACTAACATATCCGTCGCAATGGCCAATTGTCTTGTACTTATAGCGTACTATCTCCTTAGGTTCATTTATTAGTACTTGTTTTTCAAGCTGTCTCTTTTTGTTACGAGCCAAACTTGTTTTGCGAATTTTTTTCACCAATTCGCGATTCGCGAACAATTTTTACAGAGATATGTTTGTCAGGATGCCGTTGGTTAAACAACTCCGCGACCCGATTTCCACATTCATCGTTTTTGAAAAAAAGCTTAATAATTTCCACTCTTCCTGCAATTCATTTGAAGAAATGTATTTCTATGATAAATTTTAAAGTATTCACAACTTTTCACACATTATTGTTGGGTTTACAACGTTCCATATTTACTGAAAGAGTTGATCATTTTTTAAAAACTTTGCAGCACTGTATAAGAAATGACAAGGCCCTTCTAATGAGGTATCAATTGACCTCCCTTCCCATTTGAAAAACTTATTGGGATGTTACACCTACTTAGGGGGTTTTACTATAATTTTGGCGTCAAAATATGTGTTCCCCCGACAAACAATCCTGATGTGTTTTCGGATTTTGCTGAAAAATTCTTTCCCACCCTGTAATGCCTTGCGGTACGTTTTCGATGAGTCACCCTGTATAGGTATACCACTTCTCATGGAAAACACCCCCGGAACAACCTTAATTTTCCATGTATAATTATAAATTTTGTAGAATCGATACATATACTGCATATACACCAAAAACGTACGGAATAATCTACAAGAGATCATTTATTTCGACTAATATACTCAGTGCACCGGCACAGATAAAACCACCATCATCATCATAATAGGTTGAATAGTTCGAAAATATTTTCGGTGTCGTAATTAGACATAACAAAAAATGCGAATTTGTCTCACTTCTCATGGAAACGCCCCAGTAACATTTCTGCCGTTACTTATATTGTAATAGTTATTATCCCAACAAGTACGAAAAGAGTGCATTTCCCGCATGCGACTGCCATTATCCAAACGACGCAAAGCGGAGTTAGGGTAATGGGAATAGGATTATCTTTCCGTATATGAGTTTGGATGAGATGAGATTTTTTCTATTAGCGCATTAAAACATCTTACGTAGCGCTCTTGAACAAAATTTCGCGTGCGAAAATAATTCTTCTCGCACTAGTGCAGCAAAAACTCACTTGAATAAGTGACTTCAGCATACGGGAAAATGACACCTCTCAAACTAAATTGCGTGCAGAATAGGGTGAAAATAGCGCACGCTTGTAGGAAATATTTGATTTTACGATTCACACAGGTTTTCGGGGAAAACTCCTCAAAAGCAGAGCTTGTGCGAGCAAGAGAGATCCGGGACCTATAGCTTACATACAAGTGGGTTCCGAACCACTTTAGGTCAGTGGCAGGCGATGGGAATCGAAGCCGAGCCGCCTGGGTGGAAAGTAAATAGTTATTATCCTAACAAGTACGGAAAGAGTACTATTCCCGCATGAGACTGCCGTTACCCGAACGACGCAAAGCGGAGTTCGGGTAAGCAGTCGAGTGCGGGATAGTACCTTTCCGTATGAGTAAGGATCAAGATTTTTTCTGCAAGAGCATTGAAACATCTTATGTGATGCTCTTGAACAAACTTTCACGTGCGGGAAAAATTATTACCGCACTAGTGCGGGAAAAACTCACTTGAAGTGACATTAGCGTGCGGGAAAATTTTTCCCGCACTAGTGCGGGAGTATGACACCTCTCAAACTAAATTGCGTGCGGGAATAGGGCGGAACACGCACGCTTGTAGAAAAACGTTCTTAACACCACGACCACTTCGCTATTAATTCTTATATAAAAATTACGTTGAAGATTAAGTTATATTGAGAATTATCATGACAATATGCGAGCCAAATTTGAATTTCAAACAACAAACAATTCATGGTTAAAAATTACGAAAGCGAGGGTGTTCCCATGAGAAGTTTGAGGCAATTTTGGATTCTGAAGAACTGAATTTGATTCAGGAACAGAATGAATTAGCAGTAAAATGTATGGTTGGGTTGATTATGAATCTAGAGACATTTTTGGTCTATTTTGCCTCCAATAATAATTTTTCGGAAATGGCGGTGGTTCCATTGTTCCTGGCGTGCAGTGTAATCACTTGAAATGACTTCTTCCAGGCAACTTTCTTCATTTTTGATATATTTACGTCACGGAGATGGAGAGGGTGTTTCCATAAAAAGTGAGACTAACTGGTAAAGTCAACAGAATTACCAATTCATTCAAAATTAATTATGGATACTCCACTGTTTTTTATATTTTCTCTTAAAAATGGTCTCTTTACTTTTTTCGTCCAGAGAAAAAATAAAAAGCATCCATTGGAGACTAGGAAAAAATTGCAAATGAAGGTAGATATTTTATTCTTTAAATCGGAAAACGTCCGTCGGACGAAAATATGTCAAGAGACAATGTTTATGAGTAGAGGACAATTATAAAAATAACATTTATTTGATAGAAAAACAGTAGTGTATCAATATTTTGATTACCAATGTTGCGGTGCATGTTGACATGAACGCTACTGATGAAAATTAAGAAAACCTTCATACTGGACAAAATGAATTTTTATGCGTACTTTGCAAAAAGAGATTTCTTTTTAATCATTCAGAGATGAATAACCCAGCATTATTCAATCATGAAACACCCTGTATATTTACTAAAAATATAATTTTCAACTATTAAGATTCCACCATTTTACTGGTTGGCACAATCTGTTTAAGTCTACAGCTGAATTTCGATATGTAACAAATGCCTTTTTGAAAACACAATAAATTTAATACTCAATAATTTTTCACTAGGATATATTTTTGAAATAACAAAGAGTGATAAAAATAATTCAAATCAAAAAATGTTTTTATAAATATTTTAATATGGATTTTTATGTAAATAAAATATATTAAACAAAAACGTCTTTTTATTCAACAATACTGTATTTACAAATATAAAACTTTAAAAACATTCAAAATTGAAGCCTGCACTTGTCTACTAGAATGAGTTAGGATGGGTTCAGTCCCTCTTGGAATGACAGAGTTTTATTGCTTTGTGCTTCCTTTTGCATTTCCAGGGCTCTATTTTTATATTTTTCTGACATTTCCTGATTCTTTTCAGTTCCTGCAATAAAATATACTCAAGCCACAGAACTGAAGATTGAAAATTATAAAGTACCTTCTCCTTTAGCATACATTTGGCTAAGATTGGCACAACTATACATATTTCCAAGGTTACACCCTTCCAAAGCAAATTCAAAAGCTTTCTGCATGTTCTTGGGTACCCTAAATTCTTCATGTTCAGCACCATCTGTGGTCTTGTTTACATCAGTTATATTTGGAGAGTTGTCATTTTTTACACCTACTATATACATTCCAGATAAGTAATAACAAGCATTTGCATTTTTTGCCAAACAAGCTTTTTCAAGAAGCTTCATTCCCTGAAATGAAAAATTACATGAAATCTAAAACTAATATACAATCATTAGACAATTTTCACTGCATCATTTCTTTCTATCCATAATGTAGCAGATATCTAAGAAATCAACTACTTCTATAGCTAATACCAAGACAGGTATTGAATTACAACTGAGAAATATCTCTGCAAAATTCTTCAGAGATCATGTTTCTGATTCAAATTGCATGGCCCTGTCGAACATAGGCAGAACATTACGACTGTCTGCAAACTTTTGGGGAACATTGAGCAGATGTAATACAACATCCACTGCATCATTAATTAAGAAAGTAGTTACTGTCTGTAAAATATCTGCTAAAATACTGAGACAAAAATGCATTTTCAGTTAGCTCTGTCTTTTAACAAACATTTTCAGAATCTGTCTTGTACAATAGGTAGGTATCACTCCTTGCCTTTATCACATCTTGTTTAATTTCTGGACGATCATTCCTCGTTATTAATAGCAGGGCCTGGTTCATACAAGAGTCAGGTTCCTCCAAATTACATCCTTTCTCGAAATAATCATATGCCTGTTTGAAATCGGACTGCTTTGAACCTCTCCCTAATAAACTGTAGGTACCATATTTCAAACAACTTTTTCCATATTTGTATTCATCACAGTTGTTTCTATAGACTTTTGATGCTTTTTCATAATCTTTTTTTATTGATTCCAAAAAGTCTGCAAGGAGGTGGCAAACTGGAAAAAAAATCAAAAATGACTTTGAGGTTATGTAATATTAAATAATCAAAAATATACACCTACCCTCAGGTTTTTTTTCACTATAACACCCGAATCGATACTCTACTCCCAAGTTATTGATATATTCTTTCACTTCACTTTCAGATTTGAAATTGTAAGCCATTTCTTGAAAGTTATTTCATAAAAAACTCAATACGAAAGATTTTGACAACTATTCCGTTGGATTGTTGGAGCTACTGCTGACAGTAGTGACAGTTCTGACATTTGAATTTTGGATGAACTACTCCGAAGGATAGCCGCTTTCCCACAGGGAGTACTCCTGGTAACTCCTGAAGTAATTTGTCAGACCATGCAAAATCATGTTTCCATTTAAAAAGTCAGTTGCTGTTCACTTCAGAGTTCAGGTTCAGTTCAGCTGTTCAGGGGTAGCAAGTAGCAAGCTCATTGTGTACTGTTCGCTCTGGCAATTGGAAATTCATGCTATTTCTCACAGTTTCCGCAAGACAAAAGATCTACTGCTATAGAGATAACAAAACACACTTTGTTCCTTTCTTTTAGTTGTTAAATAGAATTAGATGGTTTTGGTAAACTTAGTTCATTCTAAAGATTTTTTCTATAAGGAAATAAGTTTTTCATGCTTTTTCCGAAAGAAAAGCATATTGTTATTCTTCCTGACGTTCAATATATAAGCAAATACTATGATAAAACTGCCTTGAAATGACGGTTTGTTTCTAATTGAATGAAACAAACTAATAAAAATGATGTCACTTCAAGGCAGTAATCAAACTATTTGATCGTCAGCTACACCTCTAGTACACCAGAGTTCGTCTTGAAATATATGCTAGGATTGTTAGGTACAGGTAGTTCAAATGCTAGAGGCATTCATTAACCTCACTTCAACGCCATAGCTAAAATGCCGAAGCTCACGTTCTCAACAAATGAAGCTGTAAGTTTGGAAAAACAAATTGATTCAACTGTAAGACCCGTTGAAACTAGTCTTGAAGACTTGGACGATGTTTACGAAATATGCAGATGTGCAGAGTGGATAAAATCTAACAATTTCAAGAAGGTATGAATTTGAGCAACTAGCAAAAGACAACAAACAATATATCAGTGGATAGTTTTTGAGTTTTGGAATGATCTCTTGTTTGTGAATGCAAGCTAAGAATTGTAAATTCATTATATACTGGTAGCGAACTGTCAGAAGAAAATGAAAAAAGTATTTAGCAGGGATTCTTTTGTAATATCTTTTATATTTTTCGCAGGTGTGTCTTCAGTTTCCCGACCATTTACTACCAGATTCGAGTGAAGTAGTTTTAACATTGCAGAATAAATTAAATCAAACAGTTTACATTTTGGGAGATACAGCTTATGAAAGGTAATACTCAACTAGCGAATTTATATGAAGCCAGAAATATTGAGTGACATGATTGACTGATGCTGGATTTATGCTGAAGTTTTAAGTTAAAACTTCAGCATAAATTCAGCATGAATGTTATTCATACACAAGAAATAAATATAGCAAAATCAGTCTATGCATTTGTTAAGATCAAATTGTTTTTTCAGTTGTTGTATAGACTATATTGCTGCAGCTCACATTAGTGCTGATGCAATAATACATTATGGGCCTGTTTGTTTTTCCAAAACCTCTGCAAACATTCCATTCTTCTACATTTTTGAAAAAGATCATCTGGATGTTGATGAACTGAAAAACAACTGCCATGTCAAATTTCAGGAGGCCAATGATTTTATCCTTTTAGTTGATACACCATACCTCCATAGGATAGGTAAAGGTCTTCATTTTATTTTATTGTTGAATACGATAGTCTAATATTCCATTACAGATCACATTGCCTCATCTTTTCAAGAGTATGATAATGTCCAAATCCAAAGGATTGATGCACCCAATTTGATTTTCAAGGAGAATGCAGTTATATTCCTTGGTAAAAGTGAACAGAGGCTAACAAATATCCAGTTTAATTTCCATCGTAAGTACTTAATTTGTTACTATTCAGCCATTCTAAATTTAACTAATTTCAGCTAAAGTATTGTATTACTATGATGGTTGTTTAAAAGTATATGAAGCTGAATCTAGGATACTCAAGAAAAGGAACTTTTTGATAGAAAAAATTAAGGATAGTCAAACAATTGGAATTGTCATTGGAACCCTTGGAGTGAAAAATTACCTAAAGGTAATCGAAAGAGTGAAGAAATTGATTAGCCTAAGAGGTAAAAAATACTATCTCATCAGTGTGGGTAAACCAACTGTAGCCAAACTCGCAAATTTTCCAGAGGTAAGAATTAACAAAAAACATTGATATTGGTGAAGCAAAACATTGATATTATAGAAAATTTCTCATGTCTATTCAGTCAATTGTTATTAATCACATTCCTCAATACAGTTTATATTGTAGAAAAAACACAATACAAATAAAAAACCTCGTATTTTTATCATGAGAACCAAATTGCACGTATCACTTCAGTTATTTTTATTTGTTTTGGAATTATTTCAGCTGGATATTTACGTGGTGATAACTTGTTCCATGAGTGAGATTTATGAGAATCGAGACTTTTACAAACCAATAGCTACTCCATTTGATATTGAAATCGCTTTAAATGCTAATCAAGAAGAAAGTTTGGAATTCTCTTACGATTACAATCACTTCCTAGATGATAAGTTTGAGTCTTCCCTGAACTTCAGGAATGAAAAAGAAGGTGATGTCAGTTTGCTCACAAATAAGATAAGATCAACTCCTCATGAAACGACTTTCCTTAAAACTGAAGGAGGTAGTCAAATAGCTTTGAAAAGTGATGGTACTTTGGCTTTAAGTACTTGTTATGGTGCAGGATACTTAGCAGACAGATCTTGGAAGGGTTTAGAACAGAATTTGGGACAAAATGAACCAGAATTAGCTCAAGAAGGAAGATCAGGCATTGCACAAAAATATAAAAATGAACAAATCTAATATGTACAGGTTAATTGCCCATTTTACTGAAAATACCGAAAAATAATTTATCTGGATAAATATGTATGTAAATAAAGTAATTTATAATTTTTTGAGCAAAATGAATGACTGTTTATGAATGGAGCCCTTTGATGATTTCTGCTGTGTTGATCATTTCTATTTCTTTCAAGCTGTCTCAAAATGTGTTGTATTGTGTTTGTGTCATGAGTTTTATAGGGTGATATCTATGTATATATTACATCTGTTTTAACCAGTTTTTGTAAAAATTCCCAGAATGTTTAATGTCAAATACCTCTAAAATACAAAATATTGGTTTTGATTTATGTGAAAAAGTGTCAATTTGTACTTGCAACATAACTTCAGGTATTGAACATGTTTCAAAAAAATTATAATTTTAATTTTAAGCCATCTATTTGTATATGAGTGAAGAATGTAGGTGAAGTATAATAATAAAGTTGAAATTAACATTCGAGGCGTTAGGTTTAACTTGCCAGTAACATTTTCTCCTTTTTTTCGAGAGTTCTACAGAGCCATAATAATCACCTGTAAAGCTTGGAAATGCTGGCCCTTAATCATTGAGAATCATGGGCAGCTGAAGTTCACTTTAGAAGCATGAAAGTGCTTGGGTAACTATAATTGTTACTTTCAACTATTCTTTAGAGTATTTTGAGGTGTCAAAAAGAAAGCTTCAATCTTAGCTTCACGCTTCACACTTTGATCTCTAAGAGTGGAATAAGATTTTAATTGTTCCTAGAAGTGTCCATACAGGAAGAATTTGAGGTAGTGTTATAAATGCATTTATTCTTCTGTTCCATTTTGGATAATCATAATAAATTTTGTTGATAACAGAATTCGTTTTTATTCATTCACATATATCTACCTCTCACAAGGGTTGCTCGAAAGTGCAGCTGGTTGACGGAATACGGAAATAAACAATTATCTAATGTTTCGTCTTATTGGTCAGTGCTTCATAATTTGATATTTTATTCATTTAAATAAATTTTAATTAACCACTTAATCATTTCAAAAGGGCATGAAGGTTGCTTCGTTTGCATGAAACTAGCTTTCTTACACTCGGTGTAATTTACAATTTTTTTCATTCCTTTACCTTTTAGATTTACTGCATTCGATTCGATGTAAATTACGTCTACACCTCGTAGACTGTAGTAAAGAACTCAAGTTTGCATGCAGCGCCAGTCATTTAAACTTCCCGCCATTACGGCCATCTGTACCTTGTCCTTGTAGCAGAGGTAAGTTCCCAATCAAGCTTTTGTGCGTCTTGCATTTTTAGCAGGGGTAGTTGCCCCAGTGGAGCTTGATACCCCTGAACTGAACCTGAAGTGAACCGCACCTGACTTCATAAATAGGTTTTAATTGGAACATAATTTGTCGTAATCTGTCAAATCACTTCAGAGCTACTTTCTGTGGCAATTGGAAAGCCTCTGATCGGCGTATCTTCGACACTTTTCGCCAACCGGACTGCGTGACGCGAAAAGCAAAGAAGTATCATTGGGGATTCACTTTTATGCCCACTTAGGACTGTCCGTCGTTGCCGATGGAACGAACAATGCACATACAACCCATTCAAGAATATACTTATCGTTCTTGTAACCTAAGGCAGAGTTTCGGTTGTTATTACAATAGTAATAGATCTGTTACATTTTACTACTCGTCATTACGTCGTTACTACAATTTAAAATCCATATCAAATCTATTACAATTTGATTTTTTTCTGTTAGCTTACTAAAAAGAAGAATTATTAAAAGAGGCGTTCGAGATGAACGATAACGCACGATGGAACGGATGTCAGATGTCAGATGGTCCCGGGCTTCATCTCTCTTTGGTTCTTTGTTCTTCGTTCTTCGTCTTCCCAAAAATTTAATATTTGTTTGTGTTTGACATCTTATAATTTTCTGTGCGAAATTTTCAAGAATAACAAATTTTGTTTTTGTTTCTGCTATGGAAAGGTAGGTGTGTAGGTTCTAACATAATTGAAATAATATTTTGATTCTAGGTTTCTCATGCATAAACCTCCAATTCAGGAAGAATCATCTGCATCCACTTCTGGAGGAGAAAGACAAGTTATATCACAAGATATTGAAAGTGAAAAAGGTGATACTGGTCAATCTGAAAGCGACAGCTGTGAGAGCAGAGAGATAAAAAGAAGGAAAAAGAAAAAAGCTTATGTTCAAAAATTCAAGAAACAGTGGAAAAACGAAGAAAATATGGAATGGTTAGAAGAGAAAAAGAATAGTGCAATGTGCAAAATTTGTGATGTATTTATTAAAGGAGGGATTACACATGTGAAAAGACACAAACTCAGTGAGCGACACAGAAAAAAGATGAAAATTTTACATACTACACCACAAATTGAGCAGCTATTTAAAGTTGATAAAATAGAAGAGCTGATTGAGACTGGAGTTAGAAAAGGGGAAATCAAAATGATAATGTTTGTAGCTGAACACAACCTTCCTTTTTCAATTTTAGATCACCTACCGCAGCTGATAAAGTCTATTTGTACAGACTCTGAAATTGCTAAATCAGTTAGGTGTGGTAGAGATAAAGGCACCTCAATTTGTAAAAATGTAATTGCTCCTGAAAATTTGAAAAGGATTTCAGAGAGTATGAGGAACAATTGGTATTCGCTTATTATTGACGAAACAACAGATATTAGCACTGTGAAGTGTTTAGCAATTGTTGCTCGTTATTATAGTGGTGGGAAAATAAGAGATAATTTTCTAGGTCTTATTGAAATCCAAGAATTGACTGCACAAGCTCTATTTGACTCAGTTTGTAATTTCCTCAACAAAAATAATATCTCTATTCAGAAAATGATTGGCTTCGCTGCAGACAATGCCTCGGTTATGAATGGCAATAAAGCTGGAGTTGCAAAAAAGTTTGGTGACATATTGCCTGATATATTCGTTCTTGGGTGTGTATGCCATTCCTTGGCTCTTTGCTCATCAGCTGCCTGTTCTAAACTACCATCAAGTGTAGAGTCACTGGCCAGAGATATTTCATATTTTAATCGCAGTTCTAAAAGAACAGTGGAACTCAAAGAACACCAAGTATTTTGTGACATAAAACCTCATAAACTACTTAAATTGAGTCAAACAAGATGGCTGTCTTTACAAGCTGTTGTCAATCGTATTTTAGAACAATGGCAGCCTCTTGTTCTTTTTTTTACTGCAGAAACTTTTTCAAAGGCAAATGAAAAAGATTCAATCCACCCTGATAACTTACTTAAAGCTATGAAAAATTATGTCTTCAAACTTTATTTTACTTTTTTATCATACATTCTGGAAATAATAAATAAAATGAATGTTCTTTTTCAGAGTGAGTCACCTCAAATCCATAAGTTGCATGATGAAATAACTTCACTTTTCAAAACAATTTTGAAAAATTTTATGAAAGAATCATATTTAAAGAAAAATCAAAATAGTCTTCATCAGATCTCATTCTCACCATCGAATTATAAACAAATCGAAGAATTGTATGTTGGTGCCAATTGTGAAGCAATCATTTTGAGTAATCCGGAAATTTCAAGAACTGAAATCAATGATTTCAGATTAAAATGTCTGGATTTTTATATTGAACTCTCTCAACAAATCAAAAAGCGATTTGATTTCAATGACCCTGTCTTGATATTTTTAAGAAATTTTGATCCAAAAGCTGCTGTTTCTGGAGAATGCCAATCTTTGGTACCAATGGCGTTACGCTTTCCTAGACTACATGAAGATGTTGAGAAATTAAACTCGGAATGGAGATTAATATCTGATGTTGAATCATTAAAAGATAAAGCAGATGATCTTGATTTCCATGAATTTTGGAGGGTGGTGTTTGAAATCAAAAACTCTTTGGGCCAATTAATGTTTCCACATTTAACTTGTTTTTTGAAAGGAATCTTTTGTTTGCCACATTCTTCAGCAAATGCTGAACGAGTATTCTCACAATTAAACCTAATCAAAACAAAAAACAGGAACAAACTCAAAACTGAAACATGTAACTCTCTCCTGCATACGAAGTCTTTCTTGAGTAGTCAAAAATGTTATGAGTTTGATCCTCCAAATTGTTTGGTAAGAAAAAATGTATCTGATGGTGATATCATCCATGAAGATGTAACATTTTGAATAATAATAGGTAATGTGTATGTAACATACTGAAGTGATTTTTTATAGTAAGACATCTCGTTTTTTATCATTTTTATTTTATATATATATATATTCTTCATTATTATTACATTCTTATTATTTTTTATTAAATAAAAATGTATATTCAGTTTCGAAAAGTAACGTTTTATTTTTCCATTTACCTAATATGTCATAACATTAAAATATTTACTATGGCAACATTGCGCCATTTCGCAATCTTGTAACTGGCCCAAAGCACGCGTTCTGTGCTCTGACAGCTTAATCCGCTTGCGTCAGAAATGGAAAATAATGTAGATGTGTTGGTCGATGCGCATGCGCATGTCGTTATTCTTGAAATCATCTCATTTTTGAATCTATTACTATTTACTGCTATCTATTACAATTTGACTTTACATTCCAGTACAATTTATTAGCTTCCTAATCGCAACCCTGAGTCCTAAGGACACTTGTAAAACAACATACCCCATAATTCCTTATGAGTTCTGTGTGATTTAATAGAAGATACCAAATCCGAGCAATAAAATCCCTCTTCTTTTAATACTGGAAATGCTGCTCGCGGCACTGCCTCTGTCAGGACCGCAGCCAAAACCTTTCATAAGCTGATTTTCAAGTAGCTGTAGTGGCTACTGATGTAATTTCACGGACCACGAATAAACATATTCCAATTAAATCTCATTTATAAAGTCAGGTGAAGTTCAGTTTGGGGGCACTTGTTTGTACGGTCCTAAAGAATGGACACAGTATAAAAACAAATATAGTATTCTGTGGTATGGGCCGCTATTTACCGTGATTCGATTTCAGCTTATGGCCTAGTTTTTCCTGCTTTTAATTTTTAATCTTGTATTTATTTATCCATACGCCCGCTCATAACATAACTCTCATACATGAGCATAAGTTCCATAGATTATTTTTAGCACCTAGACAATAAAGAATGTTGTAATACAAATTGTTAAATTTAAACGATTATCAAATTTTGGAAAGGGCGCGAGTTCTGCGCCATCTTGAAATAACGTCATTTCTATTAATGGATTTCATGGATAGTTTGTAAATGTGTTATGTGTTTGGTTTGTACATGATTTGAAACTTTTAAAATATTTACGGATAAATACAATACTTTTTGCTCCAATATTGGGTAAGCCCAGATTCAACAAAATGTAAGGCAGCTATGTTGTTAAATCATTATTATTTATAGTTCGTATTTTTAGCCCAAGGTCATCGTTTGCGGCACCTAGTAGATAGATATTTCGTCCTCAAATGTGATTTGAAAAAATACTTTTACCATATCCATTATCCATTGAAGAGTTGAATTGCTAACGATAAATATACAAGGTAAGATACAGTCAATCACATTCTTAAATAACAAGTTTGCATCCTTCATGCTTTCAATGAGGCTTGCATTGCACAATTTATGATGTGGGACAGAAAAGAGTTCTAATTAAAAATTCACGTTATTTGGTGACTGGAAGGGTCATTGAACTTACAGATTTCATTTGACTCCAACAACTGAATTTAGCGCACACTGAAAGACTTTTTGACTGGAAGTATTTAAACATTAGCTTTTTTACAGATGGATGTTGATAATCTTTCCGACGCAGAATTGCGTACTAAACTCTTAGAGTTTGGATTCCCAGTAATGCCTATAACTGGGACGACAAGGAAAGTAATGGCTAAGAAGTTGAAAATGCTTCTGGAAAATAAGAATAAAATTGGATCTGAAGGAGGAAGAAGGTTTGCATGATCTTATTAGAAATTTGCAAGTGTAAAGTGTATTGAAACATATAATTTTCAGATCTATGGGTCGCTACTCTAGTGAAGAAGATAGTGACACTGATTTAAAATTAACAAAGAAAAAGGATAACAGAAGGGTCACAATGGCAGCTCCATTAATGCAGCCACCTTCAGTTGGTATTAAAGTTAGAAAAAGTACCCGCCTCAATGAATCTCCGGAACCTGACAGCAATGTTGGAATAGAGGTTGGAGGTTATTAAGAAAATTGCACCATCAATTAATAATTTCAACTATTTTCAGTTTTCTAGAAGTCCTGTCAAAAGGGAATCAAGAACAACAACTACAACAACCAAAACCCACAAAATCATCAAATCAGCCCAAGATGAATTTGACACAGGATCGGAGTCTGAATCTGATATTGTTAATAACTACAACTCGATAAAGAGCACGACTTCTGACTTCAGTAGAAATTCACCAGCTACAAATTTCAATACATCATCAGTTAGGTACTCGCCTCCTAAATCATCAGAAACATCTTACAGTTCTACGAGAAATCTTTCATTCAATACCAATACATCCCCTAGTCGACTTCCAACATATAATTCACCATCATTGGCGTCAGAGTATGCATCTGATAAATTGAATCAAATCAGATCTAGACTGAGCCTGAATAGTCCAAGTAAGTCGTTGAGTTTGTGGTCTGGAATATTTTCTTACAGATTTATTTTTCAGCATATGATAGCACTGTGTATTCACCAAGCTTGCCAGCTAAAGAAGAGACTCCATTCCTCAGCAATTTCACTAAGAGATTATCTGCATTGTCAAACCAGAAAAATGACCAGGATTATAAGAAAGAAATCAAGGAACATGACACCAATGGGTCATCTGCCTTTGTTAGGAATCAACTGAGCAGGTGAGATATGAGCGTAATTAATCTCAACTCAAATGTATTTACAGAATATGATAATGAAATTTTTAGTAGTACGACTTTTAGAATAATATTTGTGACTACTGTTTTGCATTCATTCGAAGAAAGGTCTTTAAACCAATTTGGTAGGTGATTAAAATTAGCCTAATTTCGAGTTAGGTACCGCTTGAAATTATCCAAATTTGATGTTACAACTCAAAATTTGAGCTAATTTCGTGTTACAACTTGAAATTAGTATTGCTTTTGTGTTAAAACTTGAAATTAGTGCTGATTTCATGTTACAACTTGAAATAAGCTTTTATTTTTGTATTACAACTTGAAATTAGTGTTGATTTTTTTGTTACAACTTGAGATTAGTGTCGATTTTGTTTTACAACTTGAAATTAGTGTTGATTGCGTGTTATAACTTGAAATTGGTGTTAAAACTCGAATTAGTGCTAATTTCGTGGCACAACTTGAAGTTAACATTGAACAGATGAGATGGTTTTATTCCAAATTTCGAGTTATAACTACACCTTTGTACATTACGCTCAACATATATTCTTTTTTGAATTATTTTTGAAGTATTGAGAGTGTAAAGAGAACAATCAGTTTTGGTATTGAATTTTCTTGGGGTTGCACATTGAACGGTAAGGCTCCCATCAGTATTAACTCGCCCAAGTCTCCTGAAGACTTCTAAGGGTTGCTTGTAAGGTTGCAGTCATATGACAGAAAGAGGACATTTTCAACAAAATGATAATGTCATTTGCAGGATTTTAGAAAAGGTTTTGAGGCTATTTATTGTTTTCATTCTTTGCAAGCTGAATGTTTCTGTTAGTTAGGTGCATACTCTACTACTCTACTAGAGTTCTGCAAAACATCTTGTATATTTGTGGTATAGTTTTTATGCTGATTGCATAAGTGTTTCATTTTGGTTGTGCATTTCTACTTGATGACTTGTGTGATTGTTGAAATCAAGTTTGGGTTTATTGCATTAGCTTTCGAGCATATGCTTACTGAGTTTCTTCATTTCCATTTTCATATCTTCATATTTCTCATTCAGTTTCAGGGCAGCTAGAGGTAGAGACACAACTTATGATTACAAAGTCAACCAGAATAATATATTGAAGAACAACTTTGTATCATTTGCTGTATTAGCTGGCGCAGCTCTGTTTTTTGTAGTGCTGGCTATATTGTACATGGGAATGAGATCTGATACTTCAGTTATTCCTGCGGGTAAGGGACGCTATACAAAATCTTGAACATTTCTTTCTTGATTAATACGATAAGAAGGTCTGTTGATCTGTTAATTGTTTTAATGGTCAATTTTATGCACTGTTATCTTGAATCCAATGAATGAGTTGTTAATTTAATTTTTTAATTGCATTTTCGTAATTATGGGAAAATTTGAAGAAATATTTTAATGATACAAGTGGTTTGTGAATTCTCTTATGGTGTTTTTAAGCATTTTATTTTGTACAATTTTTAATAAACAATAAATATTTTGCAGTCTCAACATTGTTTTCTTTTTTGTTTCGAATCCTCCCCACCTTTTGTTTTAATTTTTTTTCATCAAGAGCCAAAATATTTATTGGGTATTAAATATTGATGGCAGGATGAATGCAAAGACTGCCAGTGTCAAACAAATAACATTTTTTTTTGAACTTGAACATAGTAGCAAAGCAGGTGAAGTATGAAAAATTATTGGGTAATATAATATCATAAAGATGAGTAAATTAAATGTATCTGGACAAATCACGTCTTTGTTTCCTATAGACAAACAATGTATTTGAATCTAACTCCTGAATCTAGAGGTAAAAGTCATAAGTTTTTCTATTAACAAATATTCAATTCAGCAGTTGAAACAATATTACATGATTCCACGAGTTGGAATGAGTTCAATTTTGGATTTTTCTGAAATAGGTGATGTTGATTCAAAGTAATGTGCAAAAACTATTATTTAATATACAATAGCATGAGTGGTCACGTTTGATATTACTACTATTCAGGATGAGTCAACAAGTTTTCCTTGGCCATTGTTCTGATGTAATTCAAAATTTTCATTTAATATATTTTTTGATTTGAAAATTAATTTTTATCTTGTCTAGCTTGACAAAAGATGAATTAGTTCACCGCATGAATTACATATTCATATATCATTTCAATGTTAATTAAAAAAAAAAGTTCCATAAAAAAAATTAATTGGCCTAGAATAGTGGAGGAGGAAATGTTGAACTCATCCTGTATATTAGTTATAATTCAGTCTTGGATTATAATTAGTACACAACACATCTATGAAGTACAAAAGTAGTTAAAAGTGTTAACTGTAAGATATAAAAATTGGTTTTTATAATATTACTTTTATCATTCATTTTCAGACTACATAATTCCTTATTGTAATATGGACGATGCCAATTTCAAAAAGGGAGTCAACTGCATTTTTGAGAGTGATGTTAGCACAGCTCTTGAGTTACTGACGGCAGTGAAACCAGAATTACAGAAAAGAGCTGTTGCGAATAAATGTTTTGACAAAACTCTTAAACCTCATATGACTTCGTCTGAAATAGTTAATTTTTGTGTGTCAAATTATGCAATACAAGTAAGCAGCAGATATTTTTGGAAAATGTCTTCTTTAATAAGTTACGTTTTTCTTTAGAATCCTATGCAAATAAGAGACGATCTGCGTAATTTGGAGATTTTAATATTTAACAATCCTGATTGGGGTATAAGTGTTGCACAGACTGATAATAACAATGGACTAGTTAGTGAATCTGATGTAGCTAAAGATATGGTAAGTTGTTGGAAAAAAGGTTCATTGATTTTTTTATAATATTCATAATTTTGCAATTGCATCTATATACATTTTTCAAAATGCTGAAAATAGCAAAAATTGAAAATCATCCAATCAATATATTAAAAATCTCATAGTTGAGTATAACCAAAATGGTGGTCATGTTCCATTGGACATTTAGTTATACTCGAAGTATAAGTGTTAGTTATTTTGGTATTCATTATATTTTAATTTTTGGTGTCTGCAAATTCATTTAAATAAATATTTCATATAATATATTCAAACATTTTACAAAATGAGTAAGGTTTGAATTACATCTCATAATTTTTTGTTTGCAGGAACAAGTAATTTTTCACGAAAACCATAAAATTACAAGTCTAGTGATTCTCAAACCAGATTTACCATGGAAATGCACTTTCTACAAAACTTTCTATTTGGTATTCAATAGTATACTGCTTGTTTCATTCATTTTTGCTGCTTTGTATCTGCTCAATTATGGATATAAATATTATAAGCACTACGAACAGAAACAAAGGGATGAAATTGGTTTTATGGTGGAGAAAATAATTGACGTTTTACAATCCAGTTGTGGAGAAGAAGGAGGCGAGCCTTTTCTCGTTATTAATCATGTTCGTGATATGATATTGCCAGTAGTCGATAGGCACAGTAAGTAACCATTAAACACATTTCAACATAAAGCAGGATAATAAAGGATGAGTTACTTGATTAGAGTAGTTTATTTGACTATATACCAGGTATATTCAGGGTAAGACACATTGAATGAAAACAACGGTAATAGTCTTGTAGAACTTTCCACAGGTTTCTGACAGACATCATCCAAAAGTTGTAGAGGATACTGCTCGTTTTTGTTTGATGCTCGAAAATGTTATATTCATTGTGTATGATTTTTTAGAAGCCATAAATTTTTGAATTCATTGATCTCCAAGATTGAGTTTTAAAAAGGGGCATCCTCTTCACTATGAATATTTTTTTCAACGTGAATACCACGCAGAATACAATAAAGACGCTCTATTATAATTTTTTCGTTATTTCTTGGTGTAAAATTTCTTGGGTTACTTGACATAGGTATAATAACGGAAGTTATCCAAAATATGACGCAATATCATTTTGAATAGCTTATGGCTGATGAACTATTGAAAGACTTTTAATATATACCGAACATTATTTTGGTTATTAGAATTAATTGATGTTTGCTGTAAAAAACGTCTCTGTCTGAAGTTGCCAATTCTTCTTTTCAGAAAATGGAAAAACATGGGCAAAAGCAGTTCAGTTTATAAATGAAAATGAATCACGAGTGAGAACTGAAATACAAGAAGTGAAAGGGGAACCATTTGAAGTTTGGAGATGGATAGGAAGTGCAAACATTAGTATGGGAGGGTAAGTGTTTGAAACAAGTATAAAAATAAAAAAATAAATTGATCATTTGAACTCTCTATTTATAACTCCTAAAATAATGATTACGTTTATGTCTAGTTGTTTATCACAAAGCAATAAATTGTTTTCAAATACCGCCCAATATCCCTATAGATAATTTTGAAAATTAACAACCTTACTGAGCTCCAATAATCAATTAGAAGCGTTCAGCAACAATGCATAATTTAGCCTAAGAAAAGGTTGGTAATTTTTGATTTTATCTATTTTTCAGGGAGCGTTCGGATTATCGCTATCGTCATGGAAGGAGAATTGTTGATGCCCAATATTTGATAAATGAAGTTTTGAAATTCCCTCACAAAAGCTTTCGATTTTGTACCAACTCTGATGTGACCATCAAAAATGAAGTTCGGGTAGGAGTTCTATCTGTTTTGGTACTTCAGTGCCAGACATGTAAAAGAGAACACTCTGTATGCAGTGAAGACCCCGATTCGGAATTGATGAATGTGAATTTATCACTCGTTGCTGGAATAGTCAGCTTGGGATTGAGTTTGTATCAGTTGAATGAACTGTGCAGCTCTTTACATATCCCAGCCATCTCTGGAGATGAATACAGTCAATATCTGGATGAAATATATGAAATTTACAATGATTCTATCGCAGACAGCACAAAAAACAACGCGTCAACGTTCGAAAAACAAGTTCTTCGTTCATCAACTCCAAAAAGCAACGCGTCAACGTTCGAAAAACAAGTTCTTCGTTCATCAACTCCAAAAAGACAAGCAGTTGAAAATGACTATGAAGAAAAGAAAAGCGCCTTTTTGAAAGATCTGAAAAAATCTCCGGAAGAAATTGAAAAACTCTCAAATATGACCATAAACCAAAGGCAAAGTCCTTTGTGGTACGAGGAGAGAAAGAAAAGGTTGACAGCATCAAATTTTGGAAGGATATGTAAATTGTTAGATTCAACGGACAGAAAAAAAGTCGTTCAAGAACTATTGCATTCAACTTTTATGGGAAACATTTACACCAAATATGGAAATGACAATGAAATCAAGGCAATTCGAGATTTTGAACGGATATTTGGGAAAAAGGTTGACAGCTGCGGAATGTTCATCCACAAGGAGTATCCATTTTTAGCTGCTTCACCTGATGGACTTTTGGGCGAGAATGCAATTGTAGAAATCAAATGCCCTTATAAAGCAAGAGGTGTAACTCCTGAGGATGGAATCAGACAAAAACTTATCCAGTTTGCCAGCTTTGAAAACGGGATTTTTAGTTTGAAAAAGACTGACAAATATTACTATCAGGTGCAGGGTCAACTTTTCGTGACAGGTAGAGAATTTTGCTATTTCATTGTTTGGACCCCACATGGTATGGTCTATGAGAAGATTGCACGGGACGGGGATCTGTGGAATAAAATGCTCCCTAAAATGGAAGATTTTTATTTTACACATCTGATGCCAGCTATTTTGGAAGAACGATAAAAATACGGCTAGGCAGTGAGATTGTTAATAATTGTTCCTTAATTCAGTGCTGTGTATATTTCCAAAAAATATTAGTTTATAAGGTGGACGGTATGAAGGCAGCATAATGATAAAATAATTATATATCTGTATCATAAGGGTCAGTTTACCAGCACACAGTTATGAGCTGTCTGAGCTAAACCTATCAAACATTAGTTACACAATTGCCCCAGAAAAACTAAGTAAAAGTGATAGTGTATTTTCTGTGATACTTCACAGTTTATGTATACATTATTAATTTGACCATCATTGAGTTGTGTAATACTACAATGGTGAATTATTATGACTGATCACCCATCCTTTCCTCGTTGGAAACTATTATTTATAAATACCAATATTGAAAGATTAGACACTTTCAAGTTCTTGATTGTTTTGGTACACTAATGAATTTGTTTCAAGCAATTTTGTTGACAATTGAGTCTTGAGATTGGCTAAAATGAAAGCAATATGGAATGTCAAAAACGAGGGATTGTAGAAATAATGCTGTCTTATGATGTGAAAAAACTTTTTAAATAAGATGATAATTACAGCTGTCGGATGAAATTTGATATGGCACTTGAATCACATGTGCCTGCTTGGCCTACAACCTCTAAGACTAAACCATTCTAAGCATGACTTTATATGTAATATAATACCAATACAAATTATCTAAAGGATCCATGTTAATTTTCTTCGTTTCATTATTATTGAAAAACGGTCATTGAATAATTTTTTGCGTTTTCAATTGATGTTATATTAGTGTAAGAGCGGCGAGAAGCCATAATATAACATGTTTTTTATGATTTTTTCTAATGCAATCATTATTTGGTACAAAAAATTTTTAGTTTTTATTTGTGAACGTTTCAATTTTATGTTGGCTCTTAGTTCGTTGTTTTTTTATTTAGATCTCAGAAAAGTTTCTAGTTTCATTTGAGTTTTTGAATAGAAATTATTATGTTGAAGTGCTATGCAGATTTATTTTTTATAATTATAATAGTTCGTAATGTTTATACAATTTATATAAAGATATTAATAAATATATTTAGTTCTTATTGCTTTTTTATAATTGGCAGCCATGAGAATGAAAATAGATCATCCTGCATAATTCTGTTTGTTCAATCACATGTGGCTGAATTGAATGTTCTTATAGTGAGACAGTTTTTTAGTTTCAGTTTATTGTACAATACATAACCTTTCATCTTTTTGTTATTGTGCAACTAAATACAGTGAGTCCAAGATAAGGTTGTCCAACACGTAGATATCTGAAACGGTAATTGATACATTTTTGGTTAACTGAAAAAAAAGTTGTGTATATGGAAGTATGAAGTTTACAAAAATATTTTTTATTTTAAAATTATTTTGGTAAATAGAAATTTTCGATTTCTCATTTTATTTTTTCTGGTGTTATCTTCAGAGGTGGAACAAGATAAAAAAATCCTTCACAGGTGTTTTTTAGCTTTCTTCATCAACTTCATTTTGTTAAAACATTTAATGTTTCTTGGGTGAATAAATATATAATAATATAAATACGGCCCTAATTAAAAGAAATACAGTTTTTTGAAGTATTTTGTTTATGAATTCAATGTTGTATCCTTTATGCTGGTCAACAAATTATATCACACAAAACTCTTGATTTTCTTCAGATCTAGGATATCTAATTCCTCAATTGCTTTTCTAATTCAGCCAGCCTATAATCGAAAATGTATTCAAAATTTCGAGATGGTCTAACACATAATGAAACTGTCATAATTGAATTTAGAATATAGAAAATGGGGTATTGGACGCCTGTGGTGTCACTCAATGAGAACAAAATAATTTTTCCCCTTCCCCACACTAGTAATTTTTATTCCTACTGATGAAGTTAATTTGGTTAATGAAATGGTGAAGGAGAAAACTTCTTTTGTTCCCATTGAATTTAGAATGAAAAATAAACGAAAATCGAAAATATTTTTTAAAATTTGGTACTTTATTATAAATGAATCTTTTTTTCTAGCGCAAAAATCTCCAGTTTCTTCAACATGAAATTGTGAATTGTGACCAGTAAATAAAAAATCTTATCAAATTTTGGTGAAGTATTGAATATATTTTGATGTATTTGGGAAAGGGATGATAAAAATATGACAATATATAAAACGTAATAATATAAGACATTGAATCAATTTATTAAAATTATAAAAATAATAAAATAACTAAGTTTGCCTTCAAGTTAGCCAAGAATATTCAAAAGAGTAATATGTTAATTCAGAAAAATTTAAAATTGAATTAGTCATAATACTTGGATTTTGAACAAACTTTCAATTGAATAGAATTAATTCGAACAATGGAAAAGTGCTAGAAGTTTTCAGCTCCATAGGAACATTCAATGGATTACCAGAACAAATAAAAAATTGTAAAACTAAATTTATTTTCCAATTGAAATGATGTTTACGGAGGCGTTTAGAAGGGCCACTGTTATCCAAATTTTTATTTTCGTTAATTCCGAGATAATAAGTCAGAATTCCGACTTAGTATCTCAGAATCAGCTAATTTCGAGATGATAAGTCAGAATTCCGACTTAGTATCTCCGAATTAGCTTCTAGTTATTTGTGTTATACATTTTTCGGCCAGATTCCAAGCAGATTTTATAGGATTGATTTTGTTTAATAGTTTGCCACATAATCTTGCGGAAAGTGAGGATTTGCATAATTTTAAAAAGAACTGCACTTACTACATCCTTCACGATTTTATGCTACGGTCTCTGACTTTGTACTGTACTCAACACTATTCATACATCGTAAATATGAAATTTAAATTTTATTGTGAGAGCATATTTTTTGCTAATTATTGATTTAGGCTAGTATCTGAACTTACAAGTGGTTCAGTAGATGCCGTCTATTGAATACATTTGGGGTTTCTGGTCATCACTAAATATTTTAAACAAATTTAAATATTATTTCAGGTCTCCAAAAAATAAAAGCTGGCAGGGCCAAGCATTCGAAACCCAAGTAGGATCTGTCAATAGCCTGCCTTGTTCACCCACCCCTTGCCTCAAGATTCGTGGAATGGTAGAAGATGGAGACCGAAACATGCACATGATTAGGGAAGCAGTCCTTAGCAAATGCGCACACCAATGCCGAATTTTACATTGCGCTGTCGATACAAATACAAACTGCGTCTATCTCAAATGCGGTGATTCTAACGATGCTGCCATCGCCTATAGGAATCTTCATGGTTGGTGGTGAGTATTCACATTTCCTGTGCATTCTAGCTATAGTTAATTATCATTCTGACTCTTTCTTTAGGTATGCTGGTCATTTGGTAACTGTCAAGTATTTGCGTCTAGAACGTTATATGCAGAGATTTGCAGACTCGCCAGTATCTGGGCCACCTTTTTTGAAAGCTATAACGCCTGCCACTGATTGGTCTAATTGAATTATGAATCCTACAAATATTGTTTTCCGTTATTTAAATTTTTGTCACAACATTGGTATAAATATTATGTTGGACCCAAGTACCTGTGTTAACAGGCAAGTCATGTCATTATTAATGTAAACGTTACACCTGTGAAGTTTTTTGAAGTCTGTTTACTTGCCTTCGAAAATAAAGACGAAACTCTTTGATATTAGACTACTGTATAAGGCTGACTGAGGTTTTTATATGAGAGAAAAGAAATGTATTATATTTGTTTTGATAAGTTTTATTTAACAAATCATCTCTAGTTAAATTCGAAATGTTAACTTTGTTCTGTAAGAATGTTGGTTAAGTTTTATAATCATAACATTTTTTGTAATATATTATAGGAAATTTTTAATAACTTGTAAACTTAGAATATTGATTTGTATTAAAACACATTGACGAATAAAAATTGTTTATTTGAACATTCAAATACAACGAGAAAACTCATAGTAACAAAAAACAACAACTATATCAGTTTCAAATTAAGACTTTTTTTACAAAAAAATTAAATAAATTTATTCATTTATAACGCAATAAAATAGTAGTTGAAACCAGTGATAGATAAAATAACTAGCCTCTTTCAACAAGAAAGGTATTATTAGCCCTTGGTTGATTCGAGCCAACTTGGGAAGAAAAAAAAAAAAAGAAAATATAGAGGTACACAAAAATTTGTGAGGGTTGTATAAATAATGCTTGAGGAATATAAGACATACGTTTTTAACTCGCATCACTGGTTTAAACTAGCTTTCACTTACAGTAAGTCCTGAATATAAAAAATATTTTTGTCATTATAAAAATACTCTTAACATTGCTACGAAAAATGGTTGAAAATTTTTAACATAATAAACAATATTGCACACTAATACTTTGTTCAGCTCCATATAAAAACAAATGATATGGCAGTTGGTTTTTACAATGATATATTATTACAAACGAGGTCGCAGTTAAAAATTAAACAGTATTTTATACTGAAAACAAAAAAATGTGCAGCTTGTATAGATGCCTACGTAACTATACTAACGATGAGCAAAGTTACCAACGTTATAAGCAACAATTGTAACGTGATCTAATTTACCAGGCAGATTTTGAACCCTCTCTAATGCTTTTTTCCGTCTGCCCTTTTTTTCTTGGCCCGAAACTTCGACTAAAACCCCATTTTTGTTGTCAAAATAGAGATCTTGATCTTCCAGTGTGTGGCGTTTAGCAGAAGTGATACTTATTGTATAACTGATTAGACTTTCACACAACGCTTTTGCCATCGTACATGGTGACTCTTTACCTGCAAAAATAGTAACGATATTACTTCAATGTTACAATTAGTTATTCTCAATCAGAATGTATATTTTTTTATTTCTGACCTGATATGCCATTTTTCAAAATATCTTCAATCAATAATAGCTGCAGCTCATATCTTTGAATAGGAGTTATGTAAGGAACTCCATCTTCATTTCGAAGTATTTGTTTTGAAGTTGATGCTCTAATATCTATGGTTGTTTTTGAACGTGAGAATTTATTTCCTCCAAATTTTCTCGAACTATTTTTGTCCTCGTCTGTGTGGAGTGTTTTACTCAATGAAGATGTTAATTGTACACCAGATTTTTGACTAGTTTGAATGTTTTCTTGTCGCAACTGACTAGATGCCTGGCGCCTTAGACTACTAGCTTTGTTTTCCACCACTGCAGGTTTTTTATTAGCTGCAATATTAAATATGAATTAGAATATGCTTCACTGTCATGAGGAAAACTGAAGAGCTGATGAGCAGTAAAGTTGCAAGATTTTCCAATAGAAGAAGTCAATTCCGAGCATTCTAACATATTACTATTGGTATGGTAGGCACTGTGAAACCAGTTTTTCTAGAGAAAAGACATGCTTGGATTTTGGTTGTATTGCAATTCAACAAGTTATTGAATTACTATGTTAGAATTTTCATCAGATTCATGTTTGTAACGATATAAGGAGTACTGCCATATGTAAAACTGAGTACTTACATGAAGTTGCAGCCCACCAAATATATAAAAAAGTTAAATTAACAATTAAAAAATGAGATTTTTTCTGATTTCATTACTTACTGTATTCATATAATCTGATAACTTTTATGTATTTTTCAATATATTGATTTTTCTTGGTGAACGCTGTTTGTTGTTCTAGAAACATGTGTTTTTCAAATGTATCAATAATTAATCATTTCCAAATAAGTAATTGAAAGACCAATTTCAGATATTGCATATTCATCAAAAATTAAATTAATTCAAATAACTTACTTTTATTTAGTTTAGTTGCCTCTTCAACCGAGTTTTCTCTCATAAAAGCTGCTATAAGTGGATTTTCATAATCCTCATTTGGTTTATTGAAACTACTTGTAGGATCAATATAGTCACTCTCCACTTGTTCTTGGGACTTTTTTCCAGCATCTATTGCATCCTCTGATATTTTTTTGTCTACAGAACTACTGATTTCAGAATGTTGAATTGGAGATGGAGGCTTGTTAATTCTACTTTGTACAGACATATTTTCAACAGACGGAGAAGAAGATTTCTCTGAAAAAGTGCCACTTTTGATGCTGCCCCTTTCCGCTGAACTCCTGCTAGAATCATCTCTATTCTTAGACCTTCTAGGAGGTTTTATCGGCGGTTTTGGAATAGTATCTATGAGTTTAGCTGGTTGCACAACAGACGGTTTAATTTCTACAGGTATATGTTGTTGTGTTCCTCTAGAAGGTTTGTTAGTACTTGTTCTCCGTGACTGTGTAGGTTCAGTATTCACAACAGTGAACTTACAGACGTTTGGATCAAAGTTGTCAGTGAGTCCGTCACTAGCCACCATCACAATATCACCTTTTTGTAGTGTCGTGATAGAAAGAGTGAGGTTACTTAGTTCTGGGTTGATTCCATCAACCGGACCCAATGCTCCAAGAGCATCCCTCATGTCTCTATTGCAATATATGTCATGGGAACCTGGAAAAATACTGTAGAATAAACTTCGAGTATAGATAATCATGACAAGAACTTTTGTGACTTCGTAAATATCATGAAGAAAGATCTGTGAATGTCGAACTAAATATTTGTTTGATATTAAGACAGCTTAATAATTTTATAAATACAAGAAGGCGGATGGAGCCACATCTATATTGAATTACTGTTATTATTAAATTTTAATGTTTGTGAAAAATCTCTATGTACATTTCAATTTGGTTTCACAGGACTAGAAAACCTTTTTAACATCTTATTTCAGCAGAAAATCTACTTCAAGGAAGATCTTGTTAATATAAACTAAAAAATGTTGAACTTTCGGTGGTTTTCGGATTTGTTAGTGACGGACGTAGCGTTTTTTCATATAGCAGTTACACTTTTACAGTAGTTACAAGTAACACACGATCTTCTTAGAAGAATGTGTGTTTGCTACTTCCAACCATTATTTAAAATTTACAATAAATGTTAGATAATGGTAATAAAGTAAAGCATGAAAGAATTGCCAATGAAATCTCAAAATTCAAAATCAATTTGTACAGGTCTTATAATTCTTTAAAAATTCCATAAAATCAAAACAAACCTTTTGTGAGTTCCCTTACTCCATATTTTTGTGAATAAACATATGCCAAAGTATCTCCTACATTACAGACACAACAAACAAACTGAGTTTCAGTCTCTCTTCTCTCTTCGCCACTTTGTACTTTGTATTTCCTCTCCAGTTTCTGCTTCAAGGGTAATATTACAGCTACTGTTAGAGTGGTAAGCATGCCATTGTTCTCAAGAATAAGATCGTGTGCGCAATTGAAGGCACGCAGCAAACAAATAAATACTTCTCGGGTGTTGCTAATCAAGTTGATACTTTCATCTATTAGACTACTTGATATGGAACATTCGTCAGTCTTCATCGTTAGGTTTTCAAATGGTTTTGTATCATTGAATATGGTTTTGTTCAGGTAATGAAGACTTCCATGTACTGCAGATTTTGCAGCTATACTTGCTTTTTCACCTATCAAAGAGTAAATCATTCTAAGAAGTTTCCAAAAATAATACATACATCTGTTGTTAAAGAAACATTTTTATTTGAAAAAAATACTTGCTTTCTGAACTAGATTAATTTTTGAAATAGTTCAATATGCCATAATTATAAATTTTTCAATCACTCACTCGATTTAATAAAATAAAAGGCAATTGTTGTTTTCTAATAAAGAAGTTTAAATAAGCACAGTCTTTTTGGGTTTTGTTGCTTCTAAACATGAATAGTGAACTACTTTGTTTTTTGGGTATCAACAGTTTCAAATATATGAATTAAAATGACTGTCAGAGATAACAATCATTGATTATTACAAGATTATTCACCCCAATTCACTCCATCCGCCACAGCTAAAATGGCTGAATCATTCCTAGCAATAAGTCCAAAGCAATCAGCAATTGGGTCACCATTTTTATTCCTGGTTACTTGGTTTCTGTCATAAAGTGAATCCGAAAGTCCGTAAAAGAATTCTGACTTCTCGTTCCACTCAATTGGAAGCATGGAATCATCAATATTTACAGTGGAAATGTTTGAACTTTCTGTAGCCTCTTCACCTATAAACAAAATAAATTCAAGAATAAGTAAAATGTACTCGAATATTACACAAAGTACAATGTATGAATGATGAAATAACATTTCTGTAATTGAAAACTAATTTAAACAAATTGCATCAATGATCTTAATAAATAAAAACAGAAAAATATTTTATTTTCATTTTTCCATTTTAAAATTATTAATTAACTTGAAGAATTATTAAAATCATGATTGTAAAAAGCCAATGGTTATTAGTTATTTTTACTACCTATTTGATGAAAACGAAGTGTTAGATGTTATCAAAATCAATTAAATTGCTTATTTTTGCTAGAATATTAGTTTATTTATAATAGAATAGTTTCTCAAGAATGTAATGCCTAAATTTGGTAATACGAAATAATTTATGAAGCAGGTAAGAAAATATAAATTCTGAGACCAAATGTTTCCCTCATTAGAGTGTCAGATTCATAGACTATCAAGAATGCATTTAAGTAAGAGCAAAATGAAAACAAGCATTTCTAATTTCCAGTTGAAACCTTGAATATTTAAAAGGAAAAATTATAGGATAACCTGATAATAAATCACATGCACATGCACAAATTAATATGATTCAGAACAAAAGACAAGTAAACATGCTTGAATACAAAAAAAAATTATAAAATAACAAGCACAAAATAATACAAACTTAATCCAAATGCACTTCAATAAAATGTAGCAAAAATAAACACATTATAACCACTCCATGCTAAAATTTTACCCCTTATGTTTGGCCTATCAATTTTAATAATTTTTCCTCTTTTCTTTTGATGAAAGGGGTTCCCCTCACTTTTAGACTTGGACAGTCCATAGCTTTCACCTGGCTTTTCAGGATTATCATTATTTCGTTGTTTTAAATTGGTTCTATTTGGGACTGAAATTCTTGATACAGGTTTCTTCTGAACAATTTCTTTACATTTTTCAACATTCCTGTCGATTCTATTAGGAATATGAGGATCTTTTCCTTCAGTTTCTTTTCTTCTATCACAATTATTTTGTTTGCCATTTAAAGCTATATTCTTGCACTCTACTCTTTCACAATTATTGTTGTTTGTGCAGTAGAAACTTTTATCAATTTTGGTTTTTTCAATTTCAATGTTGAAATCTGAAATGCTGCCCAAGCTATGACTTTTACTATGCCTCTTTGGCTTATTGATAACACAATATTCATGCCCCGCTACTTTTATGATCATGGTAGTATTATCAATAGGTTGTCCAGGGGATAACTTATTTGGTGATTTCTTTGGTACATTAGTTGGTACTGAAATGAATTGAAAATAAAATCTCATTCATATTGTCACTGTACCCACACAGATAAATCTACAGTTTCCCTCTGAACATTTAGTTATTATAGTATCATAAAAACTTTGATTTAATAATAATTAACTGGATATAACAACTCTAGCTCACCAGTTTCTTCATCATGAGTATCGATATAATCAATATCTGCATCCAACATGGACAAATGTTTTTCGGTTCTTTTCACTGTAGTGAGTCCTCCATTAGGTCCAGAATAACATCCTATGACTGAGTTCGATCCACTGTCATAATGAGCTAGGTCATAATTTGGTAGATCAGTTGGATTTTTTCCATAAATGATTGGTGGACCATCTCGTAAGGTGATTTGTCTACAATAAATAACATGTAATAATTATGTTTCATACAATTTAATTCAGTACTACTTACCCTAGTAAAAATTTTGTAACAAAAGAATTTTCATTGACATTTTGTCTCTTCTCTCTAGTTTCATTATGGAAACTCAGTTGTCTGAAGTAGCTTGATACCCTCTTCCTCAAGGAGGGCATTTTTAGGGTGCAATGTTTACAGAAAACAATAATATAGGATCATTTTTCATTGAGAGAATGATGTCCTTCAACCTCGTATAAGAATAGTGTGCGCAATGTTAATATTTCGATTCTTTACATGTTTTTGCGTTCAACATTTTCAAATAATTTAAAACTTATGGGTTTCTTGTTTTAAATTAATTTAAGTCACACCCTACAACTTCTTCAATTTGAACAACCGTTTATTCTGACTTCTGGATATTGACAGTGACACTAGTGACAGTATTTATGGACACCACATGACAGTATTGACACTGATAAACTGACAAGTGACCATTCACAGGCCACTTTGGGTGCGTTCCACTAAGCGCTCACAACGATCAATGTCAACCACGGTCGTGAAATGACGTCATTATTTTCGCTCACGCCGAGCGACCGAGTCCACAACGACCTATCTGATCTGGAGAGCTGGTGAGTCAAAGTATTGACTTTGAGAAATTCCAGTTTTTAAAAGTTAAACACAGCAACAGAAATTTTGCCATAAAAGAAATTCTGTTTATATTTAAAATTATATTTACTCAATATATGAGGCTCCTCAATAAAACGGCTCAAGAATATACACATTCCAATACACCGTGTTTAAAGATCGAATCGTTAATCGTTAGGGTTGAGTCAGAGTCAGAACACAATAATAAGTAATTTTTCTCCAAAAGGCTGAGTTGTAAGAATAAAATACGAGTTCATTGTTAGGGTGAGTTCCCAATGCATCGTTTTTGCTTTTCGTGTCGCGCGTCATGGATTTTGATTGGCGAATTTCCCGACGCTAGATGCAATCCGCCAATCACAATGTTCGAATAAGGCGTGACGCGCGACGCAAAAACGATACATTGGGAACCCACCCTTACTGTCACCACAGCACTGGGACTCCGGTGATTAGAAATATTTCATAGCATCGAAATGTGTCGAGAATGTGACGTCATATTCGAACGTTAGAAATGGGAAGCATAGTACCGATATTTCGAATATGACGTCACATTTCGATTCTATAAAACATTTCTAATCATCGGGGCTGCATTGATATGCTGTGCTGTCACTACTGTCAATGTCCTGTCAGTCTACCGGTGTGCGACTGTGCGGCGTGATGGGAAGATGGGATTGCGTTCTGTGACTCTGTCGTGTCTGTGTAGTGTATTTATTTGTGTATTGTAAAAATAGGGGGTTTGTTTGGAATACTAGAAGTAGAAGTAACTCAATAAAAATGTCATTTAGAGATGATTTGAGGCAACTTTGCAAACCATATTACATATTTAATATTCTTCTGAGTCTATCATATGTTACAATAAAGCGTTTACCAATAATTTGTAACTATGTGTTTTCCACAAATAACTGTGAATTTGAAGGGGTGAGGCAAAACATTGTCTAACAGTGAACAATGTTTAATTGAATAATTGGTTTTCAGAGAGAAACGGAAATCCTGTTCTTCCTAATAATAGTAATTGCAATGAGAACAAGAAAAGCTGGGAGTGTTACAATGGTCAACTATCTATCATCTAGTTTCATCTACAGCAAAATGGCCAATTTGATACTATGGGTTAATGCAGACTTTTTGCTGGGGTTGGTTTATGCCGTAATATTTATACGTATGTATCAAATAACAGCGGATCTTTTTTAAACCTTCGAGTCTAAACTATTTTTCAGAATTTGTTTTTCTGTTCAATTGACTTAAACTAGCCTCTGCTGATGATTAGCAAGAACCATGAAACCAGTCTGTAGGCGTTCCCCCATTTAAATTGAAAAATATTTTCAGTTATGATATTCAAAGAGCATATCAAAGTAGTTCTTATAAAAAACTTTGACGGGAGTCTAACAGTTATAATTCAAGGGTCGTAGGGGACAGTAGTTGTTTTCCGTTGGAGTCTTTCTGATGAATATACGTATTGAATAGGTTGAAGCAGAATACTGGATTATGCATTAATAATATAATGGCCTTCCCCCAAGTACTATCAACAATTTTTATCATCCAAATTTACGATTAATGCAGATAATCGATAGCAAATAATTACTTGAGTGCATTTTCAAACTTTTTGAAGATATGTTTCACTTGCCTATGGACACACTTATATAATCTTCTCAAAGAATAATTTCTAATGACATTTCAACTTTATTTCAGTTGGTAGTTTGATTTTCCCAGAGCCAACATACTCTGGTCCAGATAAAGTGATTTATTTTCGTGGAGTACAAGGTTTGGATGATGAATTAGCAAGAGACAAGAAGATATCGTGGTTGGTTGCATTCTACACAGCTTGGAACCCTGCTTGTGTTAACTTTGCTCCGGCATTCGCAAAACTAAGCACTGAATATCATTTGGATAATCTCAAATTTGGAAAAATTGATATTGGAAGACATCCTGATGCAGGAAAAAAATATCACGTCAGTGATAGCAGTCTGAGTAAACAGTTACCCACTGTGATTCTATTTCAAGATGGAAAGGAGATAACTAGAAGGCCCATGGCTGATACCAGTGGAAAACTGATCAAATTCTCGTTTTCCGAATCGAACATAAAATTAGCTTTTGGGCTAAGTGGATTGTATGAGAAGTGTAAAGATAATGCAGCTAAGAACAACAAACCCCATACTGACTAATTGATATTTGAAAGAGCTTTTCTATGAAAGGTCTCAAATATAGTGACTAAAGAAATTTTTGTTATTTATTTGTGGAGTATTTAACACGTAAATGTCAAGCCAGCTCTTGCGCCAAAATAATTCTACCATTAAGTCAGAAATGATTACAAGAAACGATGATTCTGATATACAATAAATTACCTAGCTATTTTTTTGAGCATCGATTCTACACTGTAGTCATAGGATCCACATGATGTGAAGAAATTACATACACAGCATGGAAGAATCACTGTACATAAAATCTATACACCTGGCAACCAGAGACTTTCCAAAGTGCATAATATGTATATACATGGCAGTCAACGTGTTAAATGAATCTCTATATGTTTTGTGTATATTGTGTTCATTAAGTGTATGTATTATTTAGGAAACCCCATGTTGTGAAATAACAAATCTGTGTTTAAAGAATTATTTTTTCATTTTCTGCCTTACCAAAAAAATAATTTAGTAATATGTGTGCTATAACTCTGAATGTCTTTGAGATAATGGATATATTTTTTTCTTGGAAAATTCGTTTTTACGAATCTCCCAGGTTTTTGGAGAAAACGCCTCAAAAGCAGAGCTTGTTAGAGAAAGGGAGATCCAGGACCTTCAGCTTACATACAACCGAATTTTGAACCACTTCAGATCCATGGTATGAGGTGGGCATTGAACCTGAATAAAAATCATGTTCAAAACCAGAGCTGTATCCTACTGTTCATTGAAGGAATTAAAATAAAATGGGACCTACGGTAATACTAAAAACATGAAAAAATAATTGTGTATTTAAAAACAAGCATACAAATCAGCAATATTTCACTCACAGAACTCTTCCAAATTTACTGCAAATGACTGAACACATCCCAGCTTTGATTAGTGTATTTTTGTCAATATACTAGTTGATTGAAGAAAATTCAGATGAAGTATATTTTCATAATTAAAATACAATATGAATGATTCCTATTCATTCAGAATCTGAATTTGGAGCTAATACTTCGCCAAGGTTCTTCCTAGAAAATGTTGATTCGAAACATCTTCCAAACACCAGCTTGGCTTTTTTTGTTTTCGGAGATTCTGGAGATCGCGGAATAATCTCATTGGAAACTTCATCCAGAGGAGACTCCACTGGAAGTTCAAATACTTTGCTTCTATTACTATTACCACTTTTACTAATGCTATCATTACTTCTATCAGTTCCTGGTGTCTTCATATTATTATTTATGCCTTTTCGTTTTGCGTTTGCTACTATTTCTTGAAAACTTTGTTTTTTAGGATTCTTCCGTGATGGTTTTGTAGAAATTTCATTAGTTTCCATATCCATGTCACCCCAATTTTCATTTTGAAGTGCTTTTTGATCTTCTGTCGTTATATTCGCCATATCTTTATTGAGTTGGGTGATTTTAGCTGGAATTGAAGAGGTGGTCATTGTGCTTTGAGCATCATTGTAGGGATTGAGCGTCGCTACTATGAAATTTACTTCAAATGTTGGATTTTTCATTACTATTGCCAGTGGTCTACAAAGAAGAGTCATCAAATAAGCTCATCATTATAATAAGTGCATACAATTTAAACATCATTCAATCTTTACTTTGAAAAACATGATGTTCAATGTTTTTAATTAATATATACATAATCATAATAGAGATATATTCCCAAAAAATCTTGACCAATGATTATTGAATAATCATGGAAAATTGGAATACATATTTTGTTTAGAAGAAATCTATTGGATCTTTATTTTGAAAAAAGTAATATGGAGTAAATGAATTTTGGACAAATACTTTTTTTAAAGCAAAATCAGACAAATACCAATGAGGCAACTAAGCTTATATTTTATGTGTGTTTTCAATACACTTAAAGTCTGAAATTAACTAATATTAGCATTGTATCATCATCATTCACCCAATTTAATGACTTGAGTTTCTCATTAATGAGAACGTTTTTTTGCTAAATCATAGATATGCTCAGCACATGATAAGAATGTCTTACCTTCCCCCTTTTTCAAAATTGAGACCAATATTGAGGTTGAATGCTTCTGCAAATTGGATGGCTGTCCGAAAAGGTTTCAAGGAGAAGTTGATTGTGGTGTCATCCTCAATTTGAAATGTTGAAAATTCAGAACCATTTAAATTTACTTGACTGCGTACAGATTTTGGCCTTAATGGTGCACCTTCAATTTATAGAGCAAATCAAGTAGAGTTTGTTTTATTATGAACAATCACATACCTATACAATAATTCCTTACAAGCATCTTTTCTTTGAATATTTCTAGAGTGATTTCATCATCTAAAGTACTAAATGTGCTTAATAACTGGTTATAAAGAGAACTTGTTGTTACTATGTTGTTTGAACCCAATCTTGAACATATGCCTATGGTGAGTGACTCTGCGTCCATTAGTCTCAGTTTATGAACCATAACAATATCATCACATTTGTATTTCATTTTTAAAATTATCAGGTCACTGTTATTTTCATATTCCATTTTAACAAAATCTAGCTGAAATAACAATATTGTGAGATATGTATCCAAGAGCTTTTATCGAAATATACCTTTTTGTCAAGATGTATTCCTTTGAACAAGGGTATAAGAGTTTTCATGTGAATTTTACAAAAAATCGAATCTGTGTGTTCAGTCAGTTCTTTCTCATCAACTTCATAACTGGAAAAGAAACTCTCTAATAAATAATATCGAACGCACACTGTCTTCCTCAAGTTCAAAGCAATTAGGCATAATTTTTCCTTGGATGCTTCCATGTACAAGTCATCTCCAACTTTGGCTAGAGCCTGTAAAGCTTTGGCAAAAACTGGAAAGAAAATTATCAGCTATGGTTTCTTGTAAAATTCAGACTGTACCTTTTAAATTCAAACCGGGAATTATACAATTCATAATAGTGCATTGGAATTAGTGAATTGTCAGATTTGAATGTATCCTCCGCACTTTTCATATCCATTATTTATTATTTTGCATATTAAAATGTTTTGGTTTTTCGTGCAATCTAATTTAACGTTTCTTCTTCTTCTCGTAGTACTCGTCGAACTGGCCTCACCTGCCAAGATTTTCTTTTTACAGTTACGATCACGATACGATAATCTTATAATGTTTCCTTCGGATTCCTATTGGTTGATTTCAAATAATCAATTGATAATAACACTTTAGAACCATCGTATATCGTAACCGTGCACAGTAGTAAGCTTTAATTCTTTCATACAGTACAGTCTCAGATTAATAAAAGACATAGAGACGAGAGAGGCATTTTCCATCCTTCTTTTGAAGGCAACATAGCTTTGTTTGTTTACATGCAAGGGCCCTCGTATCCATGAATCCACTTATGCCCAGATTCAATCGGGCTCCTTGAAGTTAGAAGTTAGTTATTTGAAATTATGGCGGATTTCCGTTCGGCTGCTCCGCAATGTTGGCCATCAAAAACTTCTTGAATATTGAGAGTTTTTCAATTATTCTCATGCAGGCGACCCAAAACTTTCATTAACAGTTTTCCAAGTATCAATTTCATGCGCTTATTATGTAAAATGTGGACACCTGAATAAGGCTGGCTGCTTGATCAAGGAGACGTGAATATAATCACTACCATAAAAGAAGAAGAATTAAACGTGAAACGAAACCAGTGTCAAGTTGTCAAATACACAATTCTCAAAAATTGAAAAATCGCTTTAATTGCTAGTAACAGAGCATAAAGAAGTGGAGTATATTCCCTAGAGTTACAAAACATCCACCTACCAATATTGTTTTAATTTTTAAAATATGGTAAGGAATTTTAATGATCTTCATTTTCATATTTACTTGAAAAACATTATTTTCAGTTGGTGTTAGTTTTGGGTGACTTACACATTCCACATAGATGTAGTACCTTACCAGCAAAGTTTAAAAAACTTTTGGTGCCTGGGAGAATTCAGCATATACTATGTACTGGCAATTTATGTACGAAGGAATCTTATGACTATTTGAAAACTTTAGCAAGTGATGTACATGTTGTGAGGGGAGATTTTGACGATGTGGGTTGATTGAAATGTTATGCCATTGGTGCTGATATGTTTCATTACAGAATTTAAACTATCCAGAACAGAAGGTGGTGACTGTTGGCCAGTTTAGGATAGGGCTATCTCATGGACATCAGGTTGTTCCTTGGGGTGATCCAGAGTCTATAGCTCTGATCCAAAGGCAGTTAGATGTTGACATTTTAATATCTGGCCACACACATAAATTTGAGGCATATGAGCATGAAAATAAGTTTTACATCAACCCTGGCTCTGCCACTGGGGCCTATAATGCCCTAGACCCGTGAGTATGTAATCATTTTCAGTATTTAAGAAATTATTTGATAATTTTCAGAGCAATTACTCCGTCATTTGTATTAATGGACATCCAAAATACAACTGTGGTGACCTACGTATATCAATTAGTTGGTGAAGATGTGAAAGTTGAAAGAATTGAATATAAGAAAAACTAGTTAAGGATAAATATGCAATTTCTTTGTTATCTTTTTTCTACACATATTTTCTCTACAATAATTATTATAATTATTCGCATATATTATTATAATGTATATTTTCGATTTTGATAGGGTTGTATGTTGAAATTTATTTGTAAATGAAAATCGCATAATTAAGGATAGATGTGTTTTTCAAACCCATCTCCATTACTTTTAACAAATGATTTTTTATGTTGATATTTTGTAACCAACATATCTTGAAATTTTTATTTAATGGAAAAAAATGAGTATTTCCCAGGAATGATGTCCTGCGTTTCTTGGAAAGACTTAAATGTTTGCCAAGTCTTTATCTAGTCCAACCTCTTATTCTGTGACATTAGAATGTATATACTAATTGAAGCAATTCTGGACCAGCAAAACATTTTTCTATGGGCCTTGGTGGTAGAGCGTTCTCTTACCAATCATGAGAGCGTGGGTTCAAATCCAGCACGGTCACCGGTCACGGATCTTTTCCTTGCTCGCGCAAGCTTCTGGAAAAAACAGCATAGCTGTCTGCACGCGGTCTCCTCAAAATAAATCCTTGAACTATGTGTGTGTAGGTGCTTGTCAAGGGAGCGAGTTCGTTTGATCTGCCTATTTACAGGAGTAGGTCTGGTTCTAGTCGGGCGGTACGGCGGCCGCTGGTGATTCCATCACCGGCTACCAGACCCGCAGTCTTCCATTGAAGACTAGTTCTCCAGTTCTCACTGCGAGTTCCTTCGATTCACCTTCTCGTGAAAACACTGGTAGGGCTGGTTCTCAACCGGGCGGAGCGGCGGCCGCGGGTGATTCATCGCCGGCTACCAGTCCCACAACACTCAATCCGAGGCCCCTCGTTAACTCCCTCTGAGGGTAGATTTTCAAGTTCTCGCATCATGTGTGAGTGGGTATGTGTTTTTAACGTCGGTGTACGATAAGCTCGGTCCCCCGGGTCGCTACTCCCGTCCCGTTGGCTGCAACGCCTCGGCCACCGTTGGGGGAAGCACATAGTAAATATAGACTTGGGATGAAGTCAAAACGTACATTGTAAAATTTATTCAATCACAAGAATCGAGCCTTTGACGGATAGTTCATCATAAGAATTGGAGAAAAAATCGCTCATTTATCTCTACCAACCCTCGTATAATTGCAATCATCATCCATCATGGAAAAGGGAATCATAAAACAATTTTTAAAATAGTCCTTCCAGTTAAGATTTGAAAGTCTACAACTGTGAATTGGGAGATGGGAGAGAAACACACACTTCGAGTTTATTCCAAATGGATGAGCTTTATTTTAAAACAGTTGTTGACAATTTAAAGACATCTATTCAACTTTGCCAATGGGATATATCACTGCCTGACAAATAATAAAGGCGTATTTTAAAACAATTTTTGAAATGCCATGTAGATAATTACATCAATACAAATAAAAACACATTTCAATAATATATGCACTTTACTGTGTCTATTATTCTCAGAAAATAACATGAATTTAAGCTATAAAAACATGAACACTCGACATTAACTTCTCAATATAAAGACTAAAGTCTCACAGAAAAAATGTATCTTAATAAATTGCCAAACAGTCTCAAGTCAGTCCATCACAAGTTACAGGGTCTTCGAAAGTAAGACATGACAACTTCTGTTTAAAATTATAATCATATTTTCTTCTAGAAAAAAAAATTACCAAAATTTTTAACTGGAAATTAATCAACATTTTTATTTCCATCAGATGAATGACAGAGTATTATTAAATATTTCTATACACGGAAGATGGTACTCACTTACTTATTTTGGTTTTCTGAAATTGCTCAGTATCTTTTCATGTGAAGTGAATGATTTTGTGGAAGATAAATAATAATAATAAATGTACTTTATTGGAACACCCAATAGACCATCAACCGAGGTATTTTATGAATAAACTTAGTATTAACATATCAATAATTTAAAATAAATAACAAATGATATACTTTTGACTCATAGAATACAATATCTTGGACATTATTTGTAGCAAATAATAGTCAATTCTATTTGTAATTTTTGAAGACTTCTGCTACAAGCGTTAGTTCTTGCCTCTTTAAGCTCTTCATTTCCAGAATTTTTTGAAATTCCGCAAGCTGACACTCTGGTAGCAGTTTCTTACACTGATCTACAAAGTGTTTCTGTGGCTCGATTGGTGTCATAACAATTTTCAGTATCATTTCTGCTTTTGTCATTCCTTTTATGACAACTTTTGAATAAGCTGCAGGAGCTTGTCTGTTAATCTGAGATGAAATTGAGGGCAAATTGAGTAAAACAGTTTTCAACATGTGTGTATCCAGGAGAAGTTGTTCAGCTCCTTCCGTGTTGATGGGTTTACACTTATATATATTCTGGATGAACTTGGGAATGAAACTATTGGCAAATTTTATGCAAAACTGAGTGAAATATTTCCTGGAATGCGATAGGTTTTCTCGGATTATAGGTACTGTGGTTTTCAGGTGAGTTGTTATAGCTGTTATATATGGACTTTGATCTCCTACAGTATCTACATTTTGCCACTGGATCTATAAAATTCAACTGTATTAGTTTTTTAAAATTACTATATGAAAAAAGCTTACCTTGCTCATGGCTGTTAATGCAGGCTCACAAGCATTTTCCAAATCCTGAACTAATATTTGAATACAATTTGATATAACCCTGAAACAAAAAGTACTTTGAAGTTCATGGTGGTTTTGAAATGAAGAAACTGGTGTTAAATCACCACATGAAATGAAGATCTCAGAGAGCCACAACAAATAGCAATGAAGCATCAAACAAATGATTTATGTATATTCAAATAGATGTATTCCCAAGATTTTTTTCAAATGAAAATCAAAGAAAAAGTGTCAAAAGTGTAGAAGCTTAGCTTAGTACTTATACATGCATTAATTGCTGAATTTAAGGTAGTTGATTTACATACTTATGGAAATTGTCCTGTTCCTTAGTTAAATCAATTTGATCCACCAAGACTGGTTCTACTTTTTCCTTGAGCTTATCAGCCAGTTGTTGAGTTGTTTCCAAACAGTACTCTGCAGTAGTTAATATACAGCAAATTTTAGTTTGCTCATCCTTAGTAAACCTGAAATTGAATATTATCATAAACACAGTAAATTTACGATGAAATCAGTTCACCTTGTTAATTCTCCTTCTTTCAGAAGAGAAGAAAAATTTTGTATCAAACCTGATGTTGAAATTTTCTGCAGATCTTTTGTAAAGTTCTGAACTGAAGTGCCAAGTGTTTGAGTTTCAATTTTCGGCAAATTATTCTGCAATAATTTTTCCGCATACTCGTGCAAATATTTTTGGAATGTTTTGGTTAGGCTCAACATAGTATGGCCTCTGTCTAGCTGATTACATTGTATCATGCTCTTTTTATAAAATACAAACAGGTCAGGGCAACTTGGAAAAATAGCTGCCTGTGTTTCAGTTGCCTCTGTAGGTTTGCTCTGTTTTTGATCCAGAATAAACCTTTCTATTAAGTCAGAAAGATTCCGATCCACACTTTCAATGTATATTTCAAGATGTGGAATAAAGCATTTACCTGAAAAACAGAAAATCCAAATCAGTGCCTAAATCTATCACTGACACACTGCAGATACCTATCAATCCATGAAACGGGGATGAAGTTATATCACTATCTTTTTCTTCAGATTTAGCAAAGTCAACATATTCATTCACTTTACTGGTGTCACTGGTTCTATGGGAGCTTGCATGAGATTCATTCAAAGTGACCCCTGTGAACCTTCTTGAGAGAAGATTTTCAAAAGCAGTTGTTTTCTGAATGGCATATAATAGTAACTTCACATCAATTTCATTTTTTCTTTTAGCCATTATTTTTAATAGCTCCTCTCGAGTATTATGACAAAATTGAACTGCTATATGTTCAGACACTTCCCAGTTTTGGGGAAACATATTACCTGAAGAAAAGACGACACATTGATGATGTCAATGTCATTGTAAAATATATTTGACTAATTTACCTAAACGATCCTCAAATTCTAACAAATGTCTTTTAATCCAAGCATACCGTTTGTCAATTTTATCTAACCAAGCAGTATCCTCAGTTTCCTGAAATAAATGGTTATATTCCTGTAACTGCAAATTGACAAACCATTTTAATAAATCTTGCTTGACTTTTGGATCTAAAATAGATACTACTAGGCAAGCTTGTGTCAACTGCTTGTTTGGAATCAAACTTTTGGTATTTGAACCTACAAAATTGTACTATAAAATCAAGCCCCTTGAGCGTATGGGAAATAACTAAACCTGCGAATGCCTCTTTGAAGTCATGAGTTATCTGCTGAGCAAGCTCCACATGAATGGATTTGACTTGGTCACTTAAACTTTTCACCTGAGGAATATCCGAGTAGTTCTCAAAGTGAGTCATGACCTCACTTATAGCTTGAAGTGGAAGAGCAATTTCTCCATACAATCGTTTTTGAGTAAGGGATTTCAAAGTATCTACCCCTCCTACTAACATGTGCAGATGATTCAAAGTTGTTATAGCAAGTGTTAAATTTCTCTTTGCACAATCCAACTGTTTAATGTCTCTTGTAATTTCACGAACCATTTCTTCAGATTTCTCAGCTCTTTCTTTAATATCTGTAATATGCATGAATAATTGCTTTATAACTTTTTGAGCTTCATCTAGAGCTTGTCTTCCATCTTCGCTGGCTGCTATTTGACCACGAACAACTGTACTGATTTCATTATCAATCGAGCTTATTTTATTTTCCATTTTCAATACAACTTCATCTATGTTTGATAGAGACTGTTCTGTAGGAAACAGGGAATTTATATAATCGATGCTGTTGAAATCAGGTTCATCCAACGGGTCTTTACTCGGTAAAACCTGAAATATTCTATAAAATTATTGAAATTAAAAATAGAAATTTTACTTCTTCTATAGCCTTTTGGACCACAAGAGGAAAGTTGATGAATAAATCTTGACTATCTTCATCAATACCATCTTCTCCAATTGAGGAATTCTCCATAATTATAAATATTGCTAAAATTTGGAAAAATATTCTCTTGTACTTTCTACTTCTATTTAATTTAATGTATAAAATAATGTTTAAATAACCGTTGCCCCGACTCTGTAGTCACTATCAATATCAAATGAACAAAGAGTACGTTTAGGATGAGTTCACAATCAAGCTTTTTTCGTCGCGCATCACGCATTCTGATTGACGGATTTCCGACGCTCGATACTATTCACCAATTCGAATGCGTGAAAAAGGCGTGGCGTACGAAGCGAAAAGCAAACAAGCCTCATGGGGAACTCACTTTTGCTATCACTACTCACGTAACGTATGGCCGATTCAGATACATGCGTGCCCATGGAGGGTTTTTGGTGTACGTGCGGTTTAAACGCCTTTTGCGTACGTTTCTATGGCAAGAACATATTTTATTAGGTTCTGGGATAATTTTGTCAATGCTGGAGTAATGCTATATGAGTTTTCCCATTTTTGCCAATGTTTTCACTGCCTTTAAGGCCAATTCAGATAAATGTGTGCCATTCTGCATGAGATGAAATATATCGGAATTATTCGAAAAACTCAAATAGAGCAATACGCCAGCTTATTACAGAACCAAATAAATATGTTCTTGTCATAGAAACATAAGTAAAAAGGTATTTAAACCGCCCGTACTTCAGAAACCCTACATGGGCACGCATGTATCTGAATCGGCCTTTATTGCTCGGAGCTACTAGCTACTCACTCGTCGAATCAACTGGGCCAACGATTGGGATCTGCCGGAGTTTTAGCTACGAATTGTGTACCATTGAATGCCAGAGTCAAATAAATAGTTTCAAAAACTTGATACCAATGGAAGTACTCTTTAGTCGTTATCAATAAATACTTCAGAATCTATTTACTAAACTAGGCAGCACATCATTGATCGATTATTGCCATTATTATTATTATCACACCACACAAAACAATCTTGCTGGTTAAATTCAGGTTTTATATCATCGCAAACTTTGGAACTAATTACAGAAATCTTTCATTGTGTCTGAGGCTTTATTTTATATTGAAGAAGGAGCAAAGAAGAATAAGAAAATACGTTGTGTTCTGTCGTTCTGTGGTTCGTAAAAAAAAAATTAGTGAGGTTAGGTGTGTGATAGAGGTGCGGTGAAATTGAATATTGAATGTTTTTTTTTGAATTTACATCATGGGAAAAAATCATCGTCACAAAAAGGACTTGAAAGCTGATAAAGCCAAAGTTAAGTTGAAGCAAAATAAAACCAAGTTCTTGCCTAAGGGTCTTAATGTTACTAATACAGCATTTAAAATAAAACCTATTGTATTAGTTCAGCAACTGAAAGAAAAAGGGGATGACATTCCTTTGAGTAAAAGGAAACTTGATGTTAAGGTAACTAAAGATATAACTGAATTCAATTGAGGTCAGTGAATTAATTTTTTACTTCATTCAAGGATTTATTAAGCCGAATAAAGCATTATAATGAAAATGTTCGCTTTAGCGCTTGTGAAGAATTGTCATCAATGTTCAAGTATCATATGGAGGAGCTCATTAACCAGAATTTATCACAAATTATATTGAACGTTAGTTCTCTAATGCAGGATAGGGAACATAAAGTTAGAAAAGCTGCAGTTAAAGTTGTGAAGACTATTTTAGAATTTGTAAGTACCTTGGTTGAGAGTCTGTTATTAAATTACATCAGAGATTTATTTCAGAGTCCTCATGAGAAATTAGAACCATTCTTCAACTACTTTTCAACAAACATGAGATGTGCTATGACGAATATTGATCATAATATTCAGGAAGATTCTTTATTGTTTTTGGACTGTTTTTTGATTTATGACTGTGGTTTAATATCAAAAAATTCGGAAAAGTTGTTGCCTGATTTTTTCACATTAATTTCAAAATTGAGAAGCGAATCTGGCTTGAATCGCACAGTAACAGTCAATTTGGGAAGTAAAATGACCAGCGTTACATGGAGAATAAAAGTATTGAGCAAATTACATGCTGTGTTAGAAACTATACTCTACAAAAGTCTCAGTAAAAAGAATTGTTCAGCAGAAAAGTAAGTAGCAATTTGTTTCTCTGATTTGATAATTGATAGAATGTCAAGTTGATCTAGATGAATTTCAGAAAATCAACCATAAAGCTAGGTTGATTTAGTATTCTATATCATATAATACTTTCAGGCATAATGATTACAAAAGTTCTGAGGAATCTAATACTGTTCCTTTATATAAAGATTCATTCAGCCTGGCACTTGATCACTCCAATTGGGATTGTGGAGATAGTTCGAAGAATGTTTATGAGGCATCATTTCCCATTGACAAACATCTGGTCACATTAGTGCCATTGCTCTATGAAACTTGGATTGAAGTCATTCCTGAAAAAAAAGTTGGTGTTAATACTAATGGTAAGTAGCAACATTCAATTTTAACTATAATTCTATGACCACAATATTATAAAGAATTCCTTCCCATTTAATAGAAAATGAACATATAATTTTTGAGCACTCTTGAGAGAAATTTCATAAAATGTAAATAATATAAAGACTCACAAATTTCCTATACTATAGAAATTTCGTCGGCAAACAATGAAAGTATGTTCTTGTAGAGAAAAGCTGGATTATTTTTGGTCTATTTTATGAACCTTGTGATGATTAATTTTCCTTCAAAAATTATTTTTCTCTAGCTGGTTTTTTTATAATTTTTTTTTGTCTCAGAAAGTACAATTCTGAATGAAGAGGCATCAGCCATACTGTCATGTGTCATGAGTACCCTGTACTTACTGTGGAAATATGCTGAACAAGTTGGAGCAAGTGATGTATTTGCAGTAAGTCTTGCCTAGAATTTGATATCACAATAATTATCACACTTTTTTTCAGAAGAATATGTTCTTATCGAATGAAGGTAAGAAATTTTTGAATCATTTGTTGATGAATTTTCCGTATTGCCAAGGCGAATCAATTTCAAAGTTGAAGAATAGATTGAAAAAATCGGACAGTCTATCTTTGGACCTGAATCTTGATTCCAAATGTGTCAGGGAGAATATAATGATATGCTACATCATTTACTCTGTAATAAATGAGAATTCTTTGAATAGGAATGTCAGGATTGAAATGGAAGCAATACTGTCTTTCATGAATAGTAAGTGTTCACAAATCTTTAATAGCTGATGTGATGGTAAAATATTTTTTTAGAATGCTTGCTCACAAAGAAATGTATTAATGAGAGAAATGTTCAGTACCTGATTGAATTTTTAAAAAAGTGTTTGGTAGAGAATCACCTTTTATGGCAGAAGGCTGGCTTGAACCCCAAATCTCTTGTGGAAAGCACTATAATTCTCTACAATAGTAATGTTGTTGGAGAAAGGTACAAAATGGAACTATTCAGAATATTAGCTGGACTTTCTAATAATCCTCTTCTAGGAAGGTATTATTTTAATAACAAATATATTGGCTATTAGTTTTAAAATTTGTATGTTTCAGATCAGACGATATGGCCAAAATACTTATACCTAAAATTCTAAAAAATTCGCCGGATGGGTAAGTAACACTAGAAATAGATATAGACAAATCAATTTGAAATATGTTTTATTTTAGATGGTCGCAATATAATGCTTGGCTTTCTTCATTACCAGATCTTTTGTGTCAATCAAAAATAAGTGACGTAACTATCAAAGCACTTCTTGACCTTTCTAAAAAAAATAATACTGTTTTTCATGCAGCTCTTTTGAAAAAATTACCTAATATTTTAGGTGAGTTTTAGTACATTTTTTCTAAATAGATCAGTTATCCATATATTATCTTCCATTTCAGGAAATTTGGATTCTCTGAATTTGATCATAACTAAACCAAGCCTGATAAATAATGAAGACACAATGAGACAAAACATTCTCTTCATTTTCTTTTTTATTCCACATCTTTCAAGGGAACATGTACAAATTATGGAGGATTATATTTCTAAACACCCTACAAAATATGATCATTACTTGATGGTGGGTTTTTTGTGTTTTTTTGCTGAAACAGTTCAAAATTAAGCTCTTTTTCTTTTCAGGTGGAGTTACAGAAACATTGTAAATAGTTTTTTTTGGTTGTTTCAAATAAAAGTCTGTTCATTGAAATCTGTATTATTTATTTGAAATTACAAATAAGAATTATATCTCTAACGAAATTATTTGAAAGTTTGATGTTGTATTTTGCTACATAATATGTAACAGCTGTTTCTTTTTTACTGTCTTTTGATTTTCCAGAACTACCCTTGTCCTTTACAGTTTTTTCATTCTTGGCTTTTTTACTCTTTTCTTTCATTTCCAGTTTTCTCTTCAGCAATGCCTCTGGGGTACCAAAACCCAGTTTTATTATTCTTGTGGAGTTTTCTGGTAGTTTTACTTGGTCTCCTTCAATATTTAAAATCCCGAAAAATGAGTCTCCTAATATTTATGAAGATTTATTAAAATATCAAGACAGCTGAAAAATGTTTTTGAATGAGTGGAAATATTATTACCTTTTCTAGTATTGAAATTATTTCTAATTGAAGTTTCTTCTACATTTGTGAGTTCATCAGAAAATTTCGGGACAGGAACAGATTTTTTACTGATTTTTTCAGTTTTTTTCTGTTTATCGGTTTTTTTCTTAGATTTCTTTTCAACTTCATTTTTCTGAGTGCCTGATGGTGTTTTAGTATTTTTTAGACTTGACTCTGTGGTAATGAACCCCTCTAGTTCTAATACTTTTTCAAAATGTATGGTTACAGCAGCACCACATCTATTAGCAATCTGAAATAAATCAGACTCATTGGAAATTATTATTAACTATTTGAATTAGTTTAATTTTACTTCTAAGGAACATTCTGCTATCTTATTACTTTTTGTGTCCATTCTGTAAACTAGAAAATTTGGTTTGAACTCTAATTCTGGTGTAATTCCTGTTCCTTCGAGTATTAGAGGTAATATGGTTTTTCCCGAGGATATTTCAAAATATTCTTCAACCTGCAATAAAATTTTCAAACTTGAAAATGTGGCCAAATATTTCAGTTGATACGATGAATATAGTAAAAAAACTAAACATTCAGTTTGAATGTTTAGAAAAGGAGAATAAAAAAGTACGAGTTACGACAAAAACTCGATCATTTCAGTCTACAAAAAATAGAGAATTACTTGACATCAGTGGGAACAAAATTCGAAAACGAATATACTTCCATTATAGTTTCGAAATTTCTTAGAGATGTGGTTTGATTTTGAATGAAAGTTCTATGGACACTTGGTAAATTTTGTATTGCAATTGGACACAATCTAAAATATTTTCCATGCCGAATCTATCAAGGTGTAACTGCATGATTTTGTAAAATAAAATCCTGCAGTAGTCCTTCCTTGAAAAAAGTGTAATACTCTTACAAAACTTTCAACCCTTACCCCTTACATTTATTGAAACCTTATCTGAATCATATATAATGAGGTTATTCAGTGTAAAAATAATATGGAAATTATGATGATTGTATGAAAGCTTCATCAGCCAATAATACATAATAAAAATTTTAAAAAATCGTGTAAGTTGTAATAAGTCAGTATTTCTACTTCCTCGCACCAGCCTATTTACGTGATTGACTTATAAAAATAAATAAACTTGAACTACATGAAAAAATTATTTTGAAGTTTAGTTTAATGCAATTTCAAGTTGCAGTCCAGTATACTAGATGCCAGTGTAACCTAAGAACCAACTGTCATTAAATTGAAATTGACTCAGTCAGATATTTTTTCACATTTTTCATCTGAGAATAAATATATTTGAAAATGACCGATAAAACATTCAAGACTTATGCGCCTTTTGGGACTGCTACAAAGCGTTTCAACAAACTTGGATTCCATCCTGAATTGGATGTTTCTGGTGCCATGAAGAAACAAATAACAAAAGTTGGACCTGGTAGTTATAATCCAAAACACGCTCAATGTAAATCAAAGAAAGGAATATGGTGAGAAAATAGGAATAGTCTTTTGCTAAAACGAAGAGGGATTTTTGTTTATGCATTATTGTAATTCCATTGCGTACCTAATGCTTTCTATTATTGATTCATTTTTAGCTGGAAAACAAAAATGGAGACCGAGCTATTTTCAAAATTTCTGGATTACAGAAATGCAAATGTATTACATGAACGGGAGCTTTATAAAACTTTGAGAGGACCTGGCACCCATGAGATTGATGAAAGTTTGTACAATAGACAGGCTTCTTCTGTCTTAGAAAATATCGGCTTTGGAACCGGAGAGAGATTTAAGGACAAATATAACGACAATATTCCACCACCTAGTAGAACAAATGAGAATGATAAAATATAATTCATTAATATTCTTTGTGTTTTCAGATGCATATTTTCGAAATCTTCAAAATGCATCAAAATTATGTTTCAAGAAATTTTCGCAAACACCGACATTTGAGCGGGATGGATTTTCAGACAGATTCAAATCTACCGCCCCAAAGCATACTCTGGCACCAAATCGGTATCATGTTCAAGATAGTAAAGGTAAGAAATAAGTACAGTAAAATTTTTGGCTCTTCAAATGATAAAGGTAATGGTCATCTGTTCTATATATATATGCTCAAACTATATGCCTCCGAAGAAAAGGATCTCCATCAGACTCCAAGAGTGGTGCAAGAGTACACGCATGCTATCGGAATAGAGTTTGGGATCGACAAATGTGTCATTTTACAGGTATTGACGCAAAATTACGGAAAACGGTTTCACTGAAAGGCCCATACGATTTATTCACTGGTCCAAGGGATGAATCAACAATCAAAAACTATTTTGGCCCATCTAATTTGAAAGTACCGGACTATTTTTTCGTCGACAAAAGCTCCGTTGACGTACTATTGCACCATCCATCAAAATCAAAGTACGGGAATGGTACATATTCAGTTTACAATATTTTTATTTTGTGGTGTTGTAGGACTGGAAAATTCCTCAAAGGCGCACGATTTACCAAAAAACCCACAGTCAGACATATGCTGAATGACGTCAGTTTATGCTACAGGAACCCAAAGGATCCCGGACCAGCTCACTATGATCTTTCAGCTTTGACTAGGTATTGGTGAAAAGTAGATACAGCAAGCGCCAAACGTGATGGCGGGACTGCCTCCTGCGAACTAACCCATTTATAATTTTACTTCCACTACCCATTACTTGCCCTCCATTTCTGTTGGTGTTTGGTATTTTCTGATCATTGTAATCCAATGAGTGACCATTCGCCATCACGTTTGGCGCTTACAGTAATATATTGGTTTCGTGAATTAAATTAACTTAGATTTACTAAATTGGATACATCCTAAGTGCATATTTTTTTGATTTGGAAAGAGGTGAAACTCTAAGACTCGTTACAGTTGAGAAAAAAGATGTAGACATTCAACTGCTTAGTTTTTCTAAAATGGATCAGTTCTCATATCTTGAATTGAAATGGAATGTTATAGTTAAGAAAATAGATGAATACAGTCAAGCAACGTTATTGTTCACTTTAAATTAAACATTTTCTGACGGCAAGCAAGAATTCGAAAAAGAAAAAGTAGCAATTACAGAGAAATCACAAAAAAAAATATTAAAATTCACCTAGCCAGTCATATTCCGGAGATATTGCCACAAAAATTGATTCCATCCACAGCTTCAATTATTTAGAAAAGTGTGTGCTCTATACTTCTCTCAAAATTCTAACGTACTATGGAACCAGCCAGTTTTCACGTGTAGATCTTTTATGGTATTATTTAAGGTAGGATTTTTAACCCTACGGCAGCGAGATATTAGTTGCTGTAATGAATGTGACAAATAATCTCTCTTCCGGAAATAAGTGAAGTACTTCAATTTTTGCCATAACAGTTTTGTAAACAAAATAAATTCTAGAAGTAAAATAATATAACGTAAACTTCTAAAGAAATGAAAAAAACTCCAAAATACTATAAATATAAATTGAATGTAATAAAGGTTCAAATAAACCACCTTGTGCCAAACTATAGCCAGATCTGTGAAACAGATAATGAACATTAAGTAGCTTTGGCGTAATCTTGGCACACAGTTGGTTACCCTTTAATTCTTCAACATTTGTAGCTCCCTCAAATTCGTGTAGATAAGAGTTCTCATTTAGATATCTGAAAAAAAACTGGAGATAAATTTGGTAATCTGAGAGGCCCGGTGATTGTACCACATTTAGTTATTGAACGATCGAGGAACATAGTTTGGAGGAAATGTGTCACTGCCTCTGTAACTAAACCAAATATTCCCAAAATGATAGAAAGTTCCTAAACAACGATATCAAATTGCTTGATAATAGCCCAGACAGCACTAGATATTCCATGAATAATCCTAGAACATTCTTTTTGGCATATTGAAATATTCTAGGAATATACTAGGATATTCTAGGATATTGGAGGAATATTCCCTGAACATGCTTATGGGAATCCCTCAGATAATCGTAGAACATTCCCAAGAGAATATCCTATGAATATCTAGAATATTTCTGGGATATTCCACGGATATTCCATACAAAATATTCCTATAATATTACCAATGAATATTTTCCGAATATTTGGAATATGCCAAGATTATCCAAGGAATATAAATGAAGAATAATCATAGAATATTCTTATTGAATATTTAATGAGTAATCTTTGAATATATGGTATGATCCAGGAATATTACTGTAATATTCCCAGAGTTACCTTTTCGAATAATCGAATAGAAAAAATTCAATGGGGATAATCCTCGAATTGTAGAGCAACCATAGACACATGTTCAAGACTGTTGGTCATCAGTACAGTGAAGCCAAGTGCGAAGAGGTGCAACACTTCTGACTTCGTAAAAAGTGTTACACATCTTTGCACTTGATGGCCACACCGTACTTATGAATACCAACAGCCTGAAACACGTGTCTACAGTTGCTTTACAATTTGAGGGTTACATATAATTCAGGAAGAAGAGTTCATCTCTACAAAGGTACAATTGCTTTATTTTCAAGTTTCAACAGGGTGTGATATATAGGGACCACGAGTCCGCTAGGATGAGTGGTGTTACTTCAAAACTACATCAATTGCTCTACACGTGCTTCATCGTTATTTTTACACTTCCGGCAGATCGGAACACATTTCTCAAATTGTTGAATAATTCGAACAATGGTCTGACGCACTTGGTCTACTTTCGAATGCATCAATAAACATATTTATTGTTTCCTGAATCGATTGACCCCCAAAATACTAGTTTATAATTTGTATATTTTCTTCCTTCGTTTACATTTTAGAATTTGCAAGACACTTGCCTACGGCTCGTGCCATAAAATTCAGACACGAGAATAATAATCACCATAATATGCTCGTTAAATAATAGACTATTTTTCATGCCCGACTCAAATTTTTTCCTATAAAAATACAGGGTGTTTCTTAATTCAGTATTAATATTTTGGGGGTGTATTTTTCAGGTAAAAGTATATAAGACTTTTTTCCATAAACATGCGTTCGCAAACGCTTCGTTATCGATCTACAGCACGTTAAAGTTTCAAAAATTCCTTTTTTTTTTCATAGGTCTTTCAGTTTTCAATTTGAATATCTGTCAGACTGATACAAGCTGTCAACTGCAACTCAAATAAAAGTCACATTCGTATGTTCATTCAATGTTAAGAAAACTTTGACGTGATTATGAAATCAACCATTATTTTCGCTACTTATTTGGTTTTTACTTTGAATCTCAAGTTTCCTTAAACATTACCTAAAAAATTACAAACCTAACGAACCTAGACTATTTCCCCCTTCTGCGACACGAGTTTAAACATTTCCGGGACAGTTTGGAAGTCATCCATGATTCGTTCAGCTAGAACTTCAATAGAAGTTCTGCACTATAAACTAGACCTTTTACATGTCCCCATGAAAAAAAGTCCAGTGGGTTGCAATCTGGGGATGGTGGGGGCTAACCTGCTCTGCCAATTCACCGATTGGGAAACACTGTATCTGAATAATCGCGGTAGGTGACTCCAAAATGAGGGGAAGCCGTCCCATCGTGCATAAACCACATTTGTTAACGAACTTGTTCTCCTCTAATGTAGAAAATTCGTTCTGTAGAAAGTTTAAATGTCTCATGTGTCACCATTTGAAATTCGCATTAAAATAGAAGAACAAATTAAAGTATCTCCTACTATTCCTGTCCATGTGTTCACGTTGAACTATTCCTGGTGTTGAGGTTGTCTCATTATTTCTAGTGCCCCAATATATGAACGTTCACTACTCCAGCGCGTGTAAATTGAGCTTTTTCCGTAAAAAGAATACGAGATAAAAATTCAAAATCCCTAATTCATTTGTGCAGTATCTATCTAGATAACTGCAAGGGATGTAGAAAATCTCGAGGAAGCAAACCTTGGACGCGCTGGATATGATATGGGTAAACCCTCCAGACAATTGTTTGGGAAACATCCAAATCCCGTGCCATTTATCGAGTACTCTTAACAGGATTTTCGTCGATAACATTTAGAATATATTCATCTATTACTGGGTTGCATGCTTTTCGCGGTCTTTCAGCATCGCGCCTTGGAGTCTGAAATCTGCCGTACTCCCGAAGGTGCTGATGGTATTTATAAAAGTTCTAGAGTTCGGCGATGGGGAAATCTCAGCGCGTACAACCTCTGCGAAGTCCCTTACCAATAGCCAGATCATAAATAAAATGGATGTCAGCCAGGTGTTCAAATGAATATGGTTCATTTTCCGTTTTAATGTTCAACCAACTTTCAAATGATGTCAAATGCTTCAAAACAAACTTAAACGTCAAAATGAAAATAGCAGTCAAAGCCTTCTAATTCTGAGCATTATTCTTGGTGCAATTTGGTCAACCTATTGAAAAAAAAAGGAAACATCAAATGAAAAATTGAAAAATTGTTTTTTTTTTAGTTAGAAAAAACCTACTATAGAAATGAAGAATGTTGTAATATCTAACAGAAAATAACTATTTCCTCGGCTAAAGCCATGCTGGACATTGAAGTACACCCGATAGATATTGTGAAAATACCCTAACTAGAAAGAAAAAATCTGAAACCATGACCTTTGTTTTCTCGTTTTTCCGCTGCTAATTTATTGATTATAGAATTAATTCCGAATCACCCTGTATAATAATTATAATTTAATAGAATTAATATAAGTACTTTCAAAACTTCTGGTGGTAATAATAACGTATTCTTGCAGCATACCCTTTGTTGAAGATAATATGCATGCTTTTAACACATCGAAAGAAAATGCTCGGCCTCCTCCAAACTGGACAATCTCCCCTGGGCCAGGCAGATACACTCCAAAGGCCCCAAGATGCATGAAACTCAAAAGATCTTCCTGGGTATTTTTGTCGAAGATTCAAAGGAAAATTTATAACATCATAGACTATAACGTTTTTTAGAATGTTGATGAAGCGTGTAAAAATCTCAATATAATGCGAGTGAGTACAAAATATTTTATGTTATTTTTGAATAAACAGTGCATTTCTTTGCCCCATGCCGTAATTTCCGGCTGCACTCTTACGAGCAACCGCCAGAAGTCTTTGACTAAAATGTTTTTATTTAAATATCACTTATTCAGTTACATTTGAGGTGTCTCATTAACTCATTTTCTCCATTTTTTCTTCCTGGGGGGTTTAAGGAAGAGGAAATAAATGGGCGAGTTAGGTTACTACTCCATTTGTCGGCCATTGATCGACGGCAATTGATCGAAGGCCGTTGATCGATCAGATCACAGAATACCTAAACTACAGGTGTTCTGTGATAAGATCCCGGAGATACGATGCCTATGACGAATGTAGGGTGTCCAAATTGAATGAGATATGCTGATGGTGACTAGGAGTATCTGCGCCTCCTGCATTGCTCATGTGTGCTGGTGGTCTGAAGCCTAATCGATCTGTGTTTATGAGGTGCATCAAAAGCGTTGGTCTCCCGGAAAAGGATGCAACAGGCAACTGGGTCAAGAAAGTTGTTCTGTTACACTTGTAAATGATCCTTGCAAATTCGGTTCATCCCTACGTTCTTGACAGGTGTCCAAAACTTGATATAAGAGCCCGTCTTGTTTGCTGGGCTCATTATCATGTTCCCTGATGCTGGTAAGGTCTGTGGCGCGTGAATTTCCGATGAGAAAAAATACTTGTAGAATTTTATAGAGCATAGAGTCGACGCCTGCAAGCTCCCGCAACGCATCCAGTCGAATATATGTAATTTTTGGTGACGATACGCAGTACTTTTATATGCATCCTGTCCAACTATGTGAGTTGGGTTTTGTTCAGGCTACAGAACACTGGACATGCATTCAAGTGGTCTGATATTTCGTTGAAGACCAACCACTTTTGTTCTTGAGGATCATGTTTGATGATCTGTCTATGGGAGACAACTCACTCCACTTTTATTTCTATCGCCTGAAAACTTACCTGCTTTTTGGACAGGAATAGCTGCTGACTTTCTGAATGCACTAACTACTACAATGTAATCAGTTATAGAACTTTTGGTAAAAAAATTAGGGAAATACATTGTGAACAATTTAATATTCTACAAAACTATTGAAATATTTTTTTGTAAGACGCTCTCGTTGATAATTATTGAAGAAAAATTAAAAAATTACATATAAGCGATCGCACTGATGCACATACAGGTGCGTCAAATTAGAAAACTTGAAAGTTGATGATAGAAACGGTTCCGTATGATACGATTCATATAGCCGTAGAAAAACTGTAGTGCATAATGAGTATATGATCATTTCCTATTTGTTGGTATATGAAATTTTGTAGTAAAGGTAGTGGATTTTCTTAAGAGATATGACCTTGAATATATCTGTATCTGAATATATGAATATATCTCTGTACTATATCTTTAATCGGTATGGACTCGTGCCACGTCGATCTTTACGACACGCTCGTAGATTTCGAATGCGGATGTTTTTACAACGTTCAGTAGACGACTGCCAAAATGTAATTTTTTTCTCTGCGACGGTATGAATAATAGATCTTAAGAAAATCCACTACCTTAAGAGAGTCATAGTTACGACCGCACCGGGGGGGTCTGGGGGGGCCGGTCAGGCCCCACCAGCCTGGGCCAGTCTCCCACTGGGTGGGCGGCCAAGTGCGCTGGTGTGCTCTAGTGAGCCAAAACTTTTCCCCCCATTGTGACTTCCCCCGGGTGTTAGCTATGCGTCCTGCCATGCTCGCGTACGATTTCGAAGGGGGAACCGTGAGTTTCTCATTACAGGAGGGGCCTGCCGTGGAGACCGCAAACCGTCCCCGGACCATCCCCACTTCTCTTTAGCTCTCAGCTAACATGGTTTTCACTATGACTCTGACTTTCAGCTCTGAGGTGTTGCCGGAACTGTGACGGCTTCGTACCCTAAGGATCATGCATACACACATGAATGGGTCCCCCAAAATCCCCGCAGTCCCCCTAACGAACCACTTGCCCCTGAGAAGCCAACACCAACCGGAGGGGCGAGCTAGCCGATACTCGGGGCTCCCCTCCACCCTCAGTACCATTAATCATGAACCTCCGATCATGCCGAGAATGGTCGCCGGTCGGCCCAGGTTTCCCTGTGACAGCCTACTACATATCTGCTGAAGCCGCGGTGGCACGTTACCCAGACAGCTGGGATGGTGTACACCAACGACAACTTTAAGGGGTAAACGCCATGTAGTCTACACCGTTTACCCGATTTCGAATGCGGATGTTTTTACAACGTTCAGTAGACGACTGCCAAAATGTAATTTTTTTCTCTGCGACGGTATGAATAATAGATCTTAAGAAAATCCACTACCTCTACCAGCATATACCTACTCGTGGGAAATGTACGTCATATCATATCACCATTGTACAATATAATTTCCATCGTACTCATATACCTTTTCAGCCAGCACAGGTTCAAACTTTATAGGTAACTTCCAATAGTTCTCTGGAGGTAGCTCAATGTTTCTCATAAAAGGGATCCTGAATGGACCAACTGGATTTAGAAGACTGATAACAGGTTTGATGGAACTATCTGAAATGATATTGAAATAATTTGATTTCCCAGAACTTCAGATGAGCTCGAGATACAATTAATATTTTGTAATATGACATATTCAGTGAACATCATTCCCACAGGTACAATTCCAAAATTGATCCTCTGTTGTTTCAAATTTGTTATAAAATCGGGTTTGGTCACTTTACAGAATACGTCCAAATGGAGAGTTTCTTGCTTTCGAATCATGTTGGGGCTGTCATAATTGATATTGCACACCAATTCTGATTTGATTGTGTATGGTTGAAGGCTTCTCCAATAACACATTTCGGCAGGATAATAATCAAGATAACTGAGTTTTATTTCTTCGTCTGTGACCGTGATATCTGCGAGGGCATCGGCACTTTTTGCTAAAAGATGAAAAATGATACTTGATTAATATCGAGTTGGTATGTACACCAGGACAAAGTTATCGCACCTCCCTACATTTTTTTCAGATATTTATATCTCAATTCTCCGCTACAGAGTTCTATTAGCGTATTTTTAAAAAAATCTTCCGTTTGTTTTGACCTTAAAAATGTTTTGTACAAATTTCTAATTTTATGACCCAGTCTTATTTTAACTGGCTATACGCCACAGTATTCAGTACTATATTACTTTGTTGTATCGTCACATATGTCACTACTGCGAACCAGGGACTGTAGCTACTTTTCCTCGGCCTTCACGGTGATGAGGCCCTCGATAACATATAGATCTACTGTGGGGTCCAAAGGGAGAAGTTACAACCAGAGGGAGACTGGCTAGTTTTCAAAGAGTGGCCATGCTCGGAGTCACAGGTGCTATGTCCAGCACAACAACGATTAGCTTGAAGATGATGCTGAACTTCCCTAATCTGCCTGTGAATTCCCTTTTGGGAACATTAATCAAGACACAAAAAATAGGTTGAGAAAAACCGTCATCAATGCTCCTGGAAGAATGCCTCAGGCAATACCCCACATACTGTCCAAGTGCGAAACTCTGGCTCGCATGAAAATGGACATCTTCTGACACTGCTGTAGTACAGGAAAACTTCGTGAGGGATCTCCAGTAGTTCATCCAAAGATTCAGAGTACTCACGAAATAGTTCTATACAGAACTATACCTGTCTGTGGTCTGATGACCAGCCCCGCCGATCAATAATAATAATAAGGAAAGTATGTCAGATTCGATTGTTCGAGTTGATACATTTTCTTTAAATGAAGTGCCATGTATATAAGCATATTGCTTCAAGTATTTTAGTGACCTCCATCTGCCCCGCCAAAAGATGTTAAGGAGTTATTGTGGTAGACGTCAATATCGAGAAACGTTCCTAGAGCTACCTCATTTTCCTCCACTTCCTCTACTAAGTGCCCCCTCTCTTGATAGGCCTCTTCTATATTCATATTGGTAGGAAATACAGTGAGTTTGAATCTAGTATTCTGTCCCTTGTATATGACTGTCAAGCAGTTTTTCTGTTTTCAATGAACAAGCAGCTAGGAATCGCACGTTAAAAGGTAAGATCTCGTTAATCCTTGGCTAGCACAAGTTTCGACCTCTGAGGGCTGTCGTTCGTAGGGGGACGACAGCTGGTTAACGGAAAAAACAGTTTCAAAACAAAAAACAATCTATTGGGGCTTAGCCTGGGAGTAGTTGATACACCAAGAATTTGGTATAAATACGATTGGCTTTTAATTCCTTGGTATGGTGAGCTAGACGTAAATATTATTCCAAGTTTTCTGAACAGCTGGTCTGCGCTCCGTTGAAGCATTGCCGGTATATCTGAGGTTCAAATGAGGGGGCAATGCTCAAATGAGGATTCATTTGAGTTTTGTGTGAGTAACCACCTCTCTAGTGACTGCTGAATTGGTACATGTTCCTCTTTCAGCAAATCCTTGAGTAGCCGATCAGTTATGACGGATCCAGAATGGTGAACTCGTAGTATTCCTTCATGGTCTGCTTTCCTGCTTCCGTGAATATCCTCGATTCTAACGAAAGTTATAAAAAAAGACTGGAAGAAGTAATGCAGATATGTGGATAGCAGGAGATGGCAAAAAAGAGCTCGTGGGGGACTACTTGCCTGTTTGCGGGAATAACCTCCTCACAATTACTGCTACTACTGTAACAGTGAGCACTGTTATTTTAATTAATAGTGCACCCTGTATTATAATCGGTCTTTTAAAATTTAATGAATCGTATGTGCGTGTCTGGATTCAGTGTGAGTGTGAGATAAGAATTTATACCTACGCTCGAACCGGGGAAAAATTGTTTTTACATATAGAAAGGTCGCTCTGGGTTGATAAATTTAATGGCTTATGACATTAGATAGGGTAGTCTGAGACGTCGTGCCTAGAAACAAAATGTTAGGATTTTCATAAAGGGCATTCGGTGTTGTGAAGTGCAAGTGATCGCTTGGGTTTGGGAGGACCACCCACCCGCGAGGGTGTAGGCAAATATGCCACTCTCAAGAATGGCACTAAAACAGGTATGAATTTTTCGTAGGCCGACATGTGCGTTTGTTAACTGCGTATAATTTTTTCTCAAGACAAATAATAAGAGTAATAATAGTTCCGTTAAAAGCTGGGCGTGGTTGGTCCATTAATTTTAAAGCAATGATAGTTTGAATAGAGATATGGGGTGTTCACTGAGTTATTCAATATAAGCTTGAGGCATTTAAATAAATTCCAAGTAAATGATAATAATTATTACTTAAAACTGGGTGTTCGTCATTTTAAATTGAGGATAGCTTTATTATAATTCTGAGGGAGTTATGAGGGCGAATACTACAGAATAATAATAATAATAGTTTAAATTTGGCCATACTTTTTGTTGTAATTATAATAGTAGTGAGTTAATTTGAAAAGTATAGCTGTTGATTTATTATCGGGAATGTTGTTGAAAGGGTTGTTGGCTTTTTAGAAAAATGCTTGTTTAACTGTAGAGCGATCTTTCATGTTTTGAGAGGGTGACCAATTTTATTCAACTATATATTTTATTTTTCTTGCACTTAGTTGCATATACGGAGTGTATGAATTCTTACAGTTGGTAGATTTTATAAATTTTTACAAATTATACATTTTTATTTTTATATTTTACACATTTTCTTTTATATTTTCGTTACTATTTTCCACAATTCTTTTGCTTTGGTGAATAAAGCTGGTTGGTGGAACTTTGCTTCTTAATATTACTTACCCCTTCAACCCCTCATACAAAGTCCACGCATTTGAGAAGCCGTGGCCGAACCTACAAATCTACATCTTTGCCTTCGAGGACGATGATGAACTTACGAAAAACAGTAGAGCTGTGAATTGTAAGGTTGAGCATTCAAGCTTTTGGGGAGGCTATCCCCTTAGCCTAAATCCGGGTGATCCAGAGCGGATTCAAAACTATACTCTGGGTCTGGTGGCAGCAAAAGTATTTAACATCTATACTTTAATTTAATTTTAATAAAAAAATACTTCCTAGGGTGGGCGACTGAGAAGCGGTTCTTTGCTTTGGTCAGTTTGAAACTGAATCAAAGATATCGTCGCCTAAACACCCTAGCGATTTACTACACTACCCCCCTGGAGAAATCTTACCTTTTGGAGGACAATCACTGAGCGGATTGTACTCAGCTATAAAAAGACTGATTGTATTGTGAAAAAGAAACACGTTTGTCCAGAAGATATATTGTAGTGAGTACCTATCTTGTAATATCAAAAAACAATTGGAAGAAATTAAATTGAATTGAATTAATATTCAATATTTTTCTGTAATTTGTATAAAGCATTATTCCATATCAATACAATACAGGGCGAGTTATGGCCAATTACGGAAAATAAAAGATATCAAAACTCCTGTGAAGTTTTAGAGCAATCCCTTATGATTTATAACATTATTTTGTTCGCTAACTTCCGAAGATGCGTCACATATTTCTATGACACGCCACGTTCTCTGCCTAATAACCCCGAGTATAAATGTCGATAATGGTCGATGTTTAAATTTCTATGACAGTTCGTGATTTCACCGTGCACGCATTCTGTAATTTTCTGTATTTCGACGTATTGTCGTTAACCGACCGTTCAAGAGATATTGATGCTTATATCTCGAATGTAATTCGTGCTCCTCATACGTTTTGGTAGAACATTTTCTTCAAATTTCATGTGGTGGTGCGTTGTGCTCTGCAAAAATAATAAATTTTTGCAATCTCCTATTGGAAGTCATGCTGAATCTTCCTTTCAACGCACCAGCTTCAGTACCACGTTTGATGAAGGAATTGAAACAAATTCTGGCATACAATTTTTTTGTCTGCAAATTTCTTTTCACTTCTTTCAGTGGGGAGAGCAAACTATATAATTTCCGTAATTGACTGTAGTTCACCCTGTATAACAAATACAGAAATATCATTTATATATTTTTACCTACCTCGGTTGGCGTCGTTCAAGTTACTTCCTTTATGTTTCTCAATTCCTTTTTTCTTAGTTTTTTTTTCTTTCTTCTCCTTCTTGCCACCTTTTAAACCTCGTTTCTCTTTCCCGGACATTTTCTTTGGTTTTGAGTGACTTCTAGCGAGTTCAATTTCATGTTTTTTCATTTCGTATATTTCAGAATATTTTATTGATTTGGCTGTATTTTTTATTATGTCATCTTGAGCGGTAGGTTTAGCAATTAAAACAATTTTTCTGATCTAAAGAAATAAGTAACAGATACGAAGATCAAGGTTATTTGGTCGATTGTATTATGAAATTGTATTGAAAAGAATAATTGTAGCTATATTATCAAATGAATTAGTGATAATAGTTTTCTTTACATATAAAAAATATGCAGTTTCAGGCTTTCTTCATCAATTATGATCCAAGAATAACAGCCTTTATTGATATATTGTCAAACCCAACTAAACCGTGAATTGGTAATTTATAAAGGTTGAAGTACTTTTACTTACTGGCATTTACAAATAATAATATCAAAATTGGAGCAATTTTGACGGGTTCCGAGATCACGTACTTTTTTTGTCTAACGTTTGATATAATCTCAGGAAACCTTGTGAAATTATTGGATGATGGACCTCCATTGAGTCTTGACACTTAGTTCTTTAGTTTCAGTAAATCATCCTTTGAGTTATTTTCAAGATATTATAGTAACAAGGAAAATCTGAACCTGCGTGATTCGGATATTTGTGGGATAATTAATAATCAGGAATAAACAAGTAGTTCAGATGAAATTTCTGTGAATTTATTTCAAAAACTTCATGAAGGTGCTCACAATATTCTGGCCATTAATTTTAAAGAATCCTAAGAACTAACTCTTTTATGTAACATTTTTTGGTAGCATCTTACTTTAAGAAATAATCGATCATTTCCATTTATATTAGCTACTCAGTATGAAAATATGTAGGTCCATGAATCTTTGTAATGCAAAATGACGTAGTATATTGCTAAAGCTCAGCATATCAAAAGTAAACATAAAAACCATAAAAATCACATTATCGTTGTTTTCATAATGAATAATTTCAATCATTCAGTTGAGTCATCTAAAATAAAAAAAATGGGTACGTACTGAGATTTGAGAAAATTGAAATGAAAAATTAATTATACAATATGTGACACAATGTGACAAAATGTGTCACGACAAAATGTGACACAAGTGACACATTTTGATTTTTTGTGTACCTTATATATACAACAAAAAAATGATGAATATGTTATTAAAAATACCTGTCCGTTTGTCAGTATGCCACAACTTGGTTCAACTCTGATTTGATCGTTGTCTCCGGTAATTTTAAACCAAGCTTCATATTTCGGCAAGGAGTGTTTTGAATTATTCTTTAAAAAATCGCATTTCGATGCATTCTCTTTGGTAAGTGCCTCAAGTTCTATTTCAGTGGTCGAGTAAGAACCACAAGGCGTATCAGGAAATTCCACATGTTGACAGGAGAATTGTAGAAGCGGCCGTACGATTTTTGCATGCACTGTGAGTTGACTTCGCTTGGTTGTATCTTTCATTAAGGCATTGATGGGCGGTATTCTGCCAAATTCGTTATCTGCACATGATGAAGAATAATTATTCCAGTGATAAACATAACGTTAGTCCAACAAAAACGTTATTGAACTGGTTGAATTCGTTCAATGAAGGATAAACGAAAGTTGAAAATTGCACTGAACAAACAAGAAAATATTTTTTATTTGTTAACTGAAAATACACCTTTAAAACAGAATAAGTTCTGGAGTAACGAAGATAATGCATTTCTTATAAATATAACTTTCAAGAATCTCAGAATGAATAAAATGAAATGAATTACAACATTACATATTCATGTATGAATAAATTGATAAACATCATTATCATAGCAAATTTTGTTTGAGTTTAATCAAAAAATAATTGAATTCGATTTTTTTTATATCGTCTGAAAGTTTATTTGTATTTCTTCATGATTATTTATCGAGTCATTTTCATAGTTGAATTTTATGAATTGCGAGTCGCTTGATTCATCTTCAGGATTTTTAGAAGATCTTATTTGTTTTTTTTGCCTGTGCATTTTTCCTCTAAAAACTGTTTCTGAAAATGACTTCCTTCTGTTAGAATTTCGACCGATTACATCCAGACAGTAGGTAATCTTTTTTCCAATTATTATTTTTGTACTCTCTCAAGATTCTCAAGGTTTCAGAAGTTATTTTGGAACATTCGAGCTTTACTCGATGTCTCTATTCTGAGATATTTGCAGGTTGTGTGTTGTAGACCACCGATTTCAGATACCAAAGATAATTAAGAAAAATAATTTGTCGTTATTGTGATAAAGGGAAATGTGTTTGTGAGTACTTTATTGTTTTACTATTGTTTTCTGTCATTTGAGTTTTCCATATTTCTCCTGCGGTTGAAATAGCAAAGGCGCCCATTTTCCATCTGGGCTAATGTGTAGACGCTATCACCATTAAATTTTACTTTTAATATGTCTAGTTAATGAAACTTTATCGATAAGTTGTACAGTTTCTTACACTTAAACATATTTTGACATTGACTTTGGCCCAAGAGAAAAAAAAATCTGATGGCTTCAGGTCTAGCATCCTAGTGGGCCATTCTATAACATAGTTGATATTCTGTTGAAATATTTCTGTAGTTCATTCTAATACCGGCGTTAATGGAGATCTTTCTTCGTGGGTTCGCATAATCATATTCAATCAAAAGTCAAACAAAAGTGAATAATTCAGTGAGATTAGCTGATGATAGGTACTTCAACAATTTTTTTTCTGAAATTATCGTATAAACCCAGACTGTGATTTACTTATTAACAGTGTAACAATCACAATGGAAATAGTTTGGTTTACAAAATGCATACTTAGAAATGAATGTGTACAAAAAAGTTTATTAAGATTGAAAAATGTACCGATTAAATAAAGATATTTAGTACTTCAATACTTACAACCTTCGCCATTACATTTGTATAATACGTGTGCAATTTCTTTATTTACATTTCTCTGGGAAAAATGCATGGATTTAATCGATTTCATGCAGAGTTTTATATCTTGAACAAGATTATTGTCCACGGGATTTTTCAATTCTTTCACCATCAGTTCGATTGATTTTCTTAATTTTTTTCCATCAAGTATCTGAAAGGAGCGTTTTTATTTTATTGAATCGAAAGTTGTAGCTTCAACCTGTTTTGTCTGCCCCAAGTTGCTGAGAGTTTCCACATTTAATTTCAAAACTATTCGGTAATCTTTCAGTTTTACTTCGTCGCCAAAATTTTTGATATTTTCCATAGTCGGGTGATAAAACATTTTCAAGGTTTTTCTCTCTCCTGGACCTAATTCGCCGAATCCAAAGTTTGGCGAAATTGTCAAACACTGCAAGAAGCTGTTATATCGTTTGTAACTATGAATTGTGGTTTTACTTGTGGCAAATCGATGAACCCATATATTTGTGGTGACGAACTATCGTTCTCTACTATAATATCTGTGGATACTGTTTCGTATATACTGCATTCGCCTAAGTTCAAAACAGCTCCATCGGGAAAATAATCACAGAATTCATCGTTTGTTGGTATGATATTCGTATTGTTTTGATCAGTCAGCACGGCAAAAATTGAAGCTTTAACTGGAGGAATGTCACAATAGTTCCTGCTGAGCACACATATGTGAACAGGAAACTCCAAAATTCTGGTGGATTCGTCGAAGTAAGGGGTCAATTCTGTGAGAATATGTTTCCTAAAATAAATTATGTTTTGGTTGGTTTCCGGGTTTTGCCGTGGTCTTCTTTGGTTTAAATCTCCAAACGTTTCGACTGCAACTGCGGCAGTCATCTTCAGTGGCGTGGTCGAAGTACTCTTCTAGACGTATCAACTGAAACTTCAAAATTTCAGTTGATACGTCTAGAAGAGTACTTCGACCACGCCACTGAAGATGACTGCCGCAGTTGCAGTCGAAACGTTTGGAGATTTAAACCAAAGAAGACCACGGCAAATCCCAGAAACCAACCAAAATATTGACGCCAGCCGTGGAAGCTTACATTCCTACATAAATTATGTTGTCTGGGATTGGGTGATATTTCTTATCTTCAGAGTGACACAAAATTTTTTCAGAGAAAATTTGGAGTCAAGAGGATGGAAGTGGAACCTAACTACAACCTATAAAACTAGCCTTTAGATGACTTAGAGCCAGTTCTGAATGTTCCAATTAAACTCCCAATGGATTTGGCGATGGTTTAGAATTAGAATGTGAATGCTTTTCATTAAATGATGTTTGAATGTTCACTTTCTGGTAAAGACTTTCTTGGTAAGACTAACTGGAACCTATAAAAGAGGCCTTTGGTGGACAGTTACTCAATTGCTCCAACAAATAATTCAACTCAACTTCAACTCAATGGGCCGCGGTGGAGTGCGGGTTGAGTCCTCGCCTCATAAGCCAGAGAGCGTGAGTTCGAATCTCAGCATTGCCACCGGTCTCGTGCATGGCATCACACGTATTAAAAGGTAAGGGCTACGTCTTCCCCTAGCTCGCACAAGTCTCTGACTTTTGAGGGTTGCACGTAGGGGTGCAACCGGTTGACGGATATAACAATGTTAACAATGTTAACTAGCACAGTATCCTTTTCCTGAGAGATGATTTAGAGCCAGTTTTTAATGTTTCTGTTAAATTCCGGATGGACTTACCGATGGTTTAGAATGTGATCGACATTCAAATGATGTTTGAATGTTCACTTCCTGTATAATTAGTAAGTCTAACTTGAACCTATAAAACTGACCCTAATTAGTATTACGTCTTTACCACCAATCCTGTTTTACGCCTTATATTGATTTTCCAGTGTTTATGTCAAATACTAACAATCAAATATCCCTTATCTGTTCATAAGGGTCAGTTTTTGAATTCAAATATATCACTTATTATCAATTAGAACCCTTAGCCACTAGAAGATTTGAAACGTTTTAATGAATTTGGATTATTGGATACAGGAAGGGATTATTGGATACAGGAATCCTTGGGAGAACATAATATTTCTCATGTATAATACAAAAGTAGAGAGTTACTCGTAGACGAGGGTCATATATTTTCTAAAAACCATTACATAAAGGGACCTCCATGACTTTTCAATGGCATTTTCATTTGTAAGATAGAATTCGTGGGTTTGCTTTATTATGAAAATTGTTGCGAATCATACCTTGGATGAAATTTGAGCCAAATAGTTCTTCGTGTTTGGGGAGGAACGTACAAGTTTGAAACATCAGCTTTTATATAATCCACAATTGATGATGGAAACTTCACCGCAATTGTCTGTGTACAAGAAGATTTGTTGTAGATCCCAAGGCCAACTTGATAAATGGAATTCAGAATGCAAACTCCAAAATCTAACACTTCTGGCGAGAGTTCAATGAAGTGCCCAGTGACTTCTGCAGACACCACAAGTTCCTGAAAATTTTGGAGGTTAAGGAAAGTTGATGATAGAATACCGTGCCTAGCTTGAAAATTGCTGAATGCTGGCTGCGGTTATTCAAAATTTGCAATGATGGAAGAATAATTATTTCAATCATTACTAAAAAGTTCAAAAAGTACGGCAAGTTTGACTAAATGAGTATTGCTCTTGTGAGCTCGCTCTGTAAGTTTATAATTTTCAGGAAAACTTATATGATATAGCAGTTGATTTTCTTATTTAATTTAAAGATTTTGGAGTAGGTGATTTGAAAGTATTTCACAAAAAGTGCCCTGTCAGATCTATATAGAGCTTCACTATTAGGTATAGTCCAAATATGCATTAATGTTTCGTAAATGGAAACAAAATGGAAATCGTAGTTTAATCTTTGATATTTTGTTCACTACAGTTCGGTATATGTTCACCGGAAGTTGATTATGTGCATTATGTGCATGTCATGGTGGTGATATGAAAATAATTTCTTACGGTATGCAATTATTCTACTATTGGTGTTGGTGATTGGGTTTTCATACCAGTGTACCAAATGCCAGTGATAACTTCATATGATAGCTACATTATCACATACTCAATTACTTAATGTTAGAATATCTTGCTGGACGGTAGATCCTGATCGTTCAGTGTGATTTCTAGCTAAATTCAAATTCACCGTGCTTGTGTTATAAGAACTAATCATGGCGTATTTTTAAATTATTCTATAGTTTACATTTCCAGTTTTGTTTCGATTCTCACCTGGTTTCCTGCACGATCATCTTCTTCATAAATATCGAACATATATTTTTCAAAATAGTCTCCTACGTGATCGACATTCTTCAGTTTGATTTCTAGTTTGAAATTCTCCAAACCACCCAATTCGATGAATGAACTTTCAAACGAAAAAATATTGAATACACTTTGAAACAATTCCCCTACGATATTTTTGGCAAAATCATAAGATATATTAGGGTCATCTACTTCGCCTATTATTGGTTCTGATAATTCCAGGGGATCGAATATTCTCTTGATGACCGTCTTACATGGCTTTTTACCTTCATTTTTCAGCTGAAGAAGAGAATGTTATCAATGTTCACTTATGATAAATAATTTCCGAAAAATTCTAACGAGGAATTCTCTTGAAATTCTCAAGGAATTATGTTTTCAGATGTTTCAAATGGAAAGATCGCGTTATCGCGTAGTAGCAAGAATGAAAGACAGATATATGATATTTTTCCTAAAATAAAAGAGTTGAAAGGTTATTAACAACCTGCAGGGATTAAATAGATAGTAAACATTCGAGATAATATAACATTGAAATTCTGCATTCATGTAACTGAGTTTATAAGCCGTAGACACAATGGAAGTTTTATGTAATGAGTTTTAAGTTTTGGGATATCAATTTTACAAATAAAACAGAATTGAAAAATAAAGCTTGAATTCTACCAACTAGATTTTTTGTGGATCTTGATCAAAATAAAAATGGAAATGTCAGTTTCGTGTTAGAAGGAAATCTAAAATTGTAAAAATTGAAACCAAAAACGTAAAACTTCCATTATGCTTCAGCCTTAATGATATCTAAACATAAGGCAAATCAAGTAGTGAAATACGATTCCTTCGAATTGTGTTTTTGCTGTTGCACAATTTTTTGATATTTGCATTTAGATTGTTTCAATCTTTGAATAAACGAACAGTTCTGTTAATGAACGTGATAAAACGTGGATTTGGTTTTATAGTTCAGTATCCTGCAAGTGTTTCAAATTGGTTAAATGCATATTTGTGCAAAACTGATATATATATATATTGTATGATAAACGAAGTGAGAAGTCAAGGTCTGCAAATATTTGTGAAAAATTTAGTATAGAAATAGAAAAATATACAAAATAAAGATGAAACAGACTGCTCTTCGGGTTTCTATAGAGGTGTATCGTGAAGCATTTCATTTCTTCGAAATGTGAGTACATCCCTTGAAAGTATAAATGACATCATAGAGTGAACATTAATTACAACTTGCATATTGCCTAGACTTTACCAATTTAATCAACAATAAAACCTGCATATTGATAATTTTAGGGCGTCCCATTTCTCAAACTAATGCTTCGCCCAATATAACAAAAGTCCACCTTCCAGCTAAAGTTCAAATATCGGACCAACGGGATTAATTACAAATAGTTTCAACATCACTCACTCATCTGCTAGATTCATTTACTTCAGGCCAAAAATACGGCAATTATACCTGTTCCTTGTGATGTTTGACATCCTTCTCCTTCAGGTTGCCATTTTTTTTCACACAAACTGTATGACCGCAAAAACAAAACAAAAAACTTTTACTTGGCTTTCACTTACGTCTCCGATCTTTTCTTCAGGGCATCTTCATACTAATAAACAGAAGGTAAAAACAGCAAAAACATTTTTTTCTCCAAATGACATTAAAAGCGGCCTTTTAATGACACTTGGCAGGCTTAGAAGTTGTACTTTTAATGCCTAGGCAGAAAAAGTCCACTTTTACTGCCTAGGCAGAAAAAGTTCGTTGCTAGGCAACCTTCCAAGTAATAATTTAAATTAAACTGGTTATTAAAATTGACAATGACAAAGTAAACAGTAAACAAACAAATTCAACAAACGTCATCAGCGGTAAACATAGTAACGCAGGGCCCAGTTACCTTTGATGAAATAATTTAGTTATTTGGATATTGATAATGAAACGCAATTTAAATATGAAAAAGACGATTTTGCGTGGAATTGGAACAAATTTGAAGAAAAAATTATATGTTTCACACGGCAGAAAAGCAGATTTAATGCCTTGGCTGGTTTCATAGCCTCGCTACGCTCGGCTATGAAACACCAGCCGCGGCATTAAATCCTGTGCTTTTATGCCTAGTAAAACAAATAACTATTTTGCACGTTTAGTTCTTGATCCCACTTCTGATGTTAGGTACGTTGGGTTAAATAGGCACTTTCAAATGGAAGTTTAAATAATGTGCTGATGTCCTGGTTTATTTCTAGTTCCACTTCCGACACTCGTTTCAAATATTCTTACTGACTAACTATCATCGTATCCGTCCCTATTAGATCAGTCTCGCTATCTGCACCTCTTTCGTAACCAACCTTTACTCACACATTCCAATGAGTATAAATAATGACCAATGAACAGGGTGATAATATACTTTAAATATAACTTATATATACAGGCCGTTTCTTTCATCATGTGGTATCATTGCTATTTTCTAAACCGTAATAGATACAAAGACGATTAAATGGGAAAAAAATTTATTGTGGTGAGCAGTACATTGGTCAGAGAAAATCTACGGGGACTCTCGCCATTCCCGACTTATACAGGGAAAACTAAAAATGCTGTTTTCGTTTTTTTACGAATAGAATGGATATTTCAGAAAATATAAAAAAATTAAAGAGGAAAGTTTTATTGTATTCAAAATGTACTAGAACTACGTAATGATAAATTTTTAATTAAACGTAAAAAATCGAAAACAGCATTTTCAGTTTTCCCTGTATAAGTTGGGAAGGGCGAGAATCCCCGTAAATTTTCTATGACCAATTTACTGCTCACCACAATAGTTACCTTTTTTCCCATTTAATCGTCTTTCTATCTATTACGGTTTAGAATATAGCAATGTTACCACATGATAAAAGAAACGGCCTGTATTTTGACTTTTGACTTTGACTTTGACTATATATCATGGACTACAGGTACTAACATCTTGAAGCATATTTTTACTTTCAATGGCGTCAAATAGGCTTTCATCTCAATCGAATTTTCACTCCAAACACCTTTCCAATTCTGAAAGAGCGAGTCTGGAAGAATGATGGCATTGAATATCGTCATAGATTCTTCGTTCTCTCAGAACTCGTTTTTGATGAAATATCTATTATTGTATGGAAATCTGTGAAAAATTGAAATTTTCCAACTGAAATTTGAATATTTCTACAACGATTTGATGGAATTTAAATTTCAAGTTGGGTAAGGGAAAAAAGATGAAGTATTACTTGCGAAAGCAGTCTGGTCCATGTTTGGTGAGTCACTCTGTATACAATTTATTCGTTACCTTGATAATTTTCGTATTTGAACGTTTTGCTTGCCAAATGTACAATCTTCCGAACGAAACATCACTTGGACTGATCTTCAAATTTGCATGTGGAGGTATGCACCGAATTTTCACAGAGAATTGCCGATATTGTTGATTCTCTTCGTCGTAGGAAAGGAATTCAATATTCGCTTCCAAAGCACATTTATCGTATGTAGGTGTGAAAGTAACCACCAACACCACTGTACATCCACTTGCCACTCTCTGGATCCCAGGCAACGGTTTGATATTGAATAACAGTTTGTCGTATTCATTGGGAGAAGTAATTTTTAATAATCTGAATTTTCTAGGTTTGTTGCTTTTATTCAGGATAACAAACTTCTTTTTGTATTTTTTTCCACATTCGAAGTTCTGTAAAAAATAATCAATATTTGTTTTCGATATTATTAAAGAAAAAGGCAAAGAACGGAGCAAAATTCGATACTCCACTATTTGTTGGTTATTGCTTTCTTTCTATTCATTTCTATTTCCGATATTGCTGGCTCTTGGCAATGTTGTATAGATGAAGGCTAGTTCAGACTAGATTAGTTTGGGGCTTTCGTGCTACAAACCTCTACACCGCGACCTTTTCAGATCTCTTGTGTGTGCCCTCGAAATCGTTTAGAGTTCTCTATCTAGACCTGTCTTCATTACGAGACTCCATATGCTAGTTTTTAAAACTCTCTTGTTTTTTCTTCTTCCAGCGTTATAAACCTTAGCCTTGACAAGACCTCGCAGTGGCATAGTATGTGTACTGACGTTTCATCTTCTTCCTGACAGAACATGCTTATCAGTTCTTCTGCCAGATCGATTTTACTTATATATGCTTGTTGCATACAATGCCCTGTGAGAAGTCCTACTAATAATCTAGCAGAGCTCCTCTTCTGGCTCAGTAGATATTCTGTGAATGTTGGCTGGGGTCGTTTGATAAACTCTGGTTCCTCGTGAATTGATCCACTATTCTTGAGGCCTTTTCATTGCCTCTATAACCTATGTGTCCATCTGTTCTGACTGCCAGCTCTTTTAGGGCATCAATGCACTCCCAAAAAAGTTTTGGAAGCAATTTGCATTGAGTTGACTGCTTTTATCACAGCTTGGCTGTCTGAGTAAATGACAATGTTTTTTTTGTGAAAAGTCATGCCTTATTAGCTCTTGAGCGCAATGGTGTATTGCAACGATTTCCGCTTGTAGTCTCTCCCGTGCATGTTGATTATGGGTGTTTGTCCTCTGAGCACCCTCGTGACGGACCTGGTTTCGCCTTGAATGTATATGTGCAGTGGAAACAGTTTGAGCAAGACCTCTAGTGCGGCTGTTGGGGTGGTTCTCATGGCCCCGGTGGCATTCAGACATTCTTGGCTTTGCAATGCTCTGAGTCGTCGGTGGTATGCGGGTTAACTTCTCGCTTCATAAGACAAAGAGCATGAGTCGAATCTCAGCATTGCCACCGGTCTCGTGCATGGCATCACGCGTAATAACAATTTTTTTAGCCTGCTTGGGCATAGAGCCATGTAGTCATTTTTGGCTGTAGCCCTCAATTTTTTCCGCACATTCTCCTGCACAGGTTGAAGGCTTCTGTCCTTTTATAGATGAAGGCTAGAGTAAAGACATGTACGGGGAAAAACTAATCATAGAAGCAAGTGAAAAGAAAATTTGACTTATGCTGAAACTAAGGAAACCAACTATAAACAATTCATGATCATGACAGTGCTCTTCACTGGATATTCTTCTGCCAAGAAGCACTTGTGCAAAATTTGCGGAATTGAAAGTAACCTAGACTGTAGATTTTGACATCCAACAGAAAATAACTACTGATGCAGCAATTGAATTATATCTGTTAACCATCCCGCAAGATTCGACAAGATATCAATATGCAACAAATAGCATGGCATCAGTCTGATTCAAATTAGGGTCTCCTGACTGATAAAAAGTCCTCGTGCATATTTTTTTAGTTACATACGATAAACATTGTGTTGTACACACTATTATTGCGAGCACAATATGATGTGCAAGACTTTCTGAACGAGGAGCATGATAAGCAATTATTCTGGTTATAGTTGTCATGAAATGTTAAAAACGTAAAGAGTAATGACCGTTTATTACGCATTTTTCCAAATTGTGTGTAGTTCAAATACTAACGAAAGATATTCAGCCCTCTATGCTGTATCACTCCCGTTGAAAATAACGTCACCGTCATTCAAGCAATAGCAAAATAACGGAAATGGCGAATAACGGTGACGTTATTTTTAACGGAAGTGATACAGCATAGGGCTGATTTTCTGATGCTAGAATAAAAAAGTACTGTCCTTGCCAACTTGTCGCCCTAACTAACTTCTGAAGTTTCACAAAAACTTGTACGAGTTAATATGAATGAGACCATTAACATGGAAATAATGTCAGAAATGGCATTCTACTGTCACTGAGCTACGGCAAAAAATAAATAAATTGAGCTCTTTAGATTATTACTGACACCCCTACTTGATTTCAGTAAACCACATTGCAATAAACACATAGAGAGAAAGAAACTAACATTAAACTCTATCGCCTCTGGATTACATAAAAAATCACCATCAATCTTGAGATCCTCACATGAAGATTCTTTTGATAGCATGTGCTTGTCTTCCATCACGCCATCAAACTTGCGAAATTCTTCCAGTAGTTGCGACATTTTTTCCATCATTTCGGTATTGATTTTGTCTCTTTTATTGCATAGTGGAACCACCGGTAGGACCAGCGCTGATGAGTCTTTCTGAAAGGAGAAAATTATGTCACCGTTTTATCAATTGTTTTGTCATTATCGTGTATTTACTTTCAAACTTTTCTTGCTCTTTTTGCTGCTTTTTGTTGTTGAACTTATCTTTGATATTTTTTTGTCCTCTGCTTCACTGTTTTTATCTTTCTGTTTTACTTTTAATGGTTCTTCTATAGTATCTTCTTCTTCAGACATTTCACCTGTCATGTCTTCGCTTTGGTAAAAGTGCTTTTTAGCTGCATACAATCTAAAAATCTGAAAAGCTATGATTTAGAATCCGAATATGAGTGTGGGTTTGTTCTGGGTTTCTAAAATACAAGTTCTAGGACCTCAGGATCATGCGCATTTGCAAAAAAATTGATGAATTTGAACCTAAAGCGCATTATTTTGATCAATTTCGCATGATCCTGACGTCCCAGAACCAATTTCCAAAAACCAGAACGAACCTTGGAATAACTACTGCGAAAAGTTGAAGGAGCAAGTTCAGACATTTTTTTTAATGAAGCAAATCAGAATGTATTAGTTTTCTTACCGAACCATCACTTAATTTCGATGTATGGGATTTGCGGAAGGAAATTCTGATTCTCTTTTTCTTAAGTGTTCTTGTGTATTCTTCGGTAAGCCTTTTAATAATAGTCATGATATTCAACTTCCTTTTAATGTTTCGGCTGTGTAGTATTTTTTGGTAACAAATTATTCGCTCTTCAACTTTCGTTTTATTTTTTAGTTTTATGCTATTGTAATCAATATTGAAAGTATCGCAAAACATTTCAAGGAATTTTTTATTCTGTTCTTCATTTTGTATCAGTTTTTTCTCTCTCGTGCACTGTAAGACTACTTTGAGCTTAGAGATTCTATCCTGGAAATCAAAATATTTCATCAGTGCCAGGGTAGGTAGGACAACTCAGCTATTACGGAACTGGAAATTCTTCGAAGAATAGCGAGTTCTTCAATAAAAAACAAAGGGCAGGGATTAGCGCAGTGGTTGAGTGCCAGCCTGGTAACCGAGAGGTTCCAGGTTCGGTTTCCAGCCGGGGCGTCAAATTTCATTTTCAGATGTAAAAGTCTGGATGATTGAAGCTCGTGTCGGCTGGGAATAATCCTCCACGATTCACTGTTGCGTTAATAATGAACAGTGTTGCTCCTAAGGTGGCGGCGTATGGAGTTAATAACAAGGCCTATTCAGAACACACGGCTAATGACCGTAGCAGTCGATGCCAAAACACCAACGAAAAAAAAAATTTAAAAACAAAAATGTATTTATTTGCTTACATATCAGGTTTGTTTTGGTTCTGAAAATTATCAGTCCTGGGACGTCAGGATCATGCGCAGTTGACGAGAAGTGTGCTCTTTAGGTTCACATTCGCTCACTTTTTCTCAACTGCGCATAATCCTGACGTCCCAGGACTAATAATTTTCAGAACCAGAGCAAAGCTATTGTGTATTTATTTTTCACTTTTTGAGAGCTTTATACATAACTGAAAACATTGAAATATTGAAACAACAGAAAAAACCCATATAGTCGAGGAGCCAAATGGTTGGCAGCAAGCTTTATATTTTCTGCATTTTCCCATACCTGCCGTACACGAAGTGTAAAGTAAAAGCAGCAAGTCTGCCGTTGTGATACCTTGAAATAAATTATTCTCTTCATTGAAAAATAACATTGACAGGCAACTATGGTAGTTTCAAGGCTATGGCAGATAATTTGGAAAGTATGTAGGGAAAACAGTTGTGCCAAGACCATGATATACCTGAGACTATTCAGGTATCTGGATTGTGCAGCAAAATAACATATCGGTGCATATCCCTGGTTCCAGTTTAAAATATGATAAAAAAATAGTTTTTCAATTGTAAAATTTCAAGATAAATCAACCATATTGAGGCCCAATTTCATAATGACCCGTAAAGCTTCTGAAATTTAAACACTTCTCTCGTACACAGGGCGCCCCATCAAAAACTTGACATGGGGGTTTTGGGTAGTTTGTACTGTCAGTTGAGACCCTTTGCTATTCAAAGATATAACGAGACGTCATTAATTTGCATCATAGTGAAATGGACATGAATGAGATAATTACATAAGCACAGAAACAAAAATTTCTATCGCTACCAATGATTTTCCGATGATGAGTCCAGTTTCAAAGTTAATAGTCTCAATTGACCTCGTATAGACTTTAATAACGATCAACGAAATGTGCTCTTCCAGCTTCCATGCAGTGATATAGATTCTGCTGAAAACGTTCTCGTATACGTTCTGGATCATTTCTGGGGTGATTAGTCGACATTTATTTGGGATCCGTGGCGTAAATCTTCAAGTGAAGCAAGTGGAGTTGCATATATTCTGCTTTTCTAGTGCCCCTACAGAAATAAATCTATGGGGGTCAGGTTTGGAGATCGAATGGCCGATAGAACCTCGTCTACCAATACAGTGACCCGGAAAGTGTGGATCTTCTTGAAATATCAACAGATCCTCCAGATAATTTTGGTCATTTTCAATAACATTCGTTTACATGGATTCAATTGTGTATTGTGTCTTCAAGCAGTTCAATATACAGTTTCCTTGTTAGCTTGCCTTCTAAAAATAAAGAGCAAAGGATACGATCACGAAAAATACCAGCATATTTATTTAATTTTTGGGGATATTGCGAATGTACCTCATGAAATATGTGGGGGATTCAAATCAGTCCAATATCGACAATTATGGTGATTAACTATACCATTTGAGAAAACATTACATGTCTCACTAGAACAGATGCTTAGAAACTGTGGGCTTTGCAATCGGATGCTCACTTACTACCTCACAGAATTGTAAACATTGATCAAAATCATCCGCATTCAGATCGTGTTTTTAATTCAGTTTTGAAAGGATAACATTTGTGAAATTTCAAAATACGCTGAATGTTGGTTCGTGAAACACCGGAAACAGTTTTTAGCTCTCTTGTACTCAACATATTATGATCAAACTTGATATGACCCAAAATTGCCTAATTTCTGACTGGCGGTTCCATTTGCCATTTGTTTTTCTCTACCGATCCCATTCCTCAGCATTATGAAACTGATTCAGATACATATCGCCGCGACACAATCATTCTATATATTATGTTGTTGAATGAACTTTTCAGCAGTTCCTTGCGCACCTCTATTGTTTTCATGATAGAGCTAAATCAGTTCAACCCTCTGTAATTGGAATTTAGAAGTACAATACCACACACTTGTAATAATGAACTGAGACACAAATACTAGATGTTCTATCTGTTTGTTCTATTGTGTTTTGTGTTACAGTATTTTCTTCGGTACAGAGGAACAACTGACTAAAAACCTTCACAGTTTAGTAGCAAACGATGATAGTTTGCAAAAAATTGCAACTGATTTGTCCAGGGACGTACAAAAATGTGTAGATCTCAAATATCATGCAGATTTTTTTATTTTCGAAAAAATAATTTTTCTTCATACGAACGGTGTATTTCAACTTAAAAATCTGGATTTCGTTGATTAGAGAATTGAAGGGGCTTTCAAACAAAGTGCCACTAGACCCCTATTCCCATTTTAGGGGTTGTTCATCTCACTGCTCTAGGGTTGAAGTGACGATTGTATTACCGAAAACCCGCGTGTAAAGTTTTCGTTGGGCTACCCTGTACTACTATATAGAATATCAAATTTAGAAAGCATAAATAAAATACTATTTTATGTGCCTTCATTAACCATTCTCATGAAATAATAAGTGTACAATAAACATAAATCTTTGGTTCTGCGCCTTCCTTTTGACCGATGCCGTTTTTCCATATATGCACCACATACATAAAGATCTTAAAGATCATTAAAAACGAATTTCATAAAACTGGAGAGACCGTTCCCATTACAATCTATCGACACATTTATACTGGAAGTACAAACAGATCTATGGTTTTCTTATCGCCAGGAATACATCAATATATTTGGTAAAATTCCGTTAACTGATAGCCACAAGCCATCAAAACATCCAAGTAAAATTTTTGGCGGTGTAATTTTGGAGATATGGGCCTATTTTTGAAGGTCTTATAAGAAGGTTGAATGTTTGAATAAACAATGCTGTTTTCATTAAAAAAATAAAGCAAAATGGAGGAAGGAACACTTTTGAGTGGTTTTTTAGCTGTAGAAATGTTCGCTTGAAAATGCCAGTCATCACTCAAAAATAGGCCCATATCTGTGAAATTACTCGAGACCGTCAAAATTTTATTTGTTTTTTTTTTGTTCAGGAGACCAAACTACGTAAGTTCCAAACGTTTTTCAACCATATATTTGAATAAGGTTTATTTTTCTCACCTTTATAATTCGGATGCCCTTTTCTTGTCTCTTCACTACCTCCTGATTTTCCTTCCTTTCTACGTATTTTTGGAAGTGCTTCGTGAACGCGAACATTTTCTTGGAATCTGCGGTCAATGGATATTTTTTATCTTCCATATTAATCGGATAATTTATAAGATCGTTTTCATCATACTGCACCATCTTGCACTCTTTATTAATACTTCTTTTATTCTCCACATAGTCTGCATACTCTTCGGAAACTATGAATTCATCAATAAACCTGATTAGTTCTTCATCCCTATTTTTTTGAGTGTCCTCCAACTGGTTTATTTCTTCCTCGAACTCTTGCTCGCTGTTTTCGATATACTTTTGGAAGAGATTGGAATACATTTTTTGTGATTATTTTTGACAACTTTGGCAGCTGTTCCTCATATGTCAGGTTCGTATTCAGTTGGGGGACAATCAAACGTTTAGATCAACTGTTTTTCATTCACGAATGATTCTACTTATTAGGCATAAGGTAGTTTCACGTTGTAAAACGTCCAAAAATCCAGTAGTCGGTTTTATTACCCCCCTCCTTATTTTTTGGGTGCTGACTCTGAATCTAGAGTTATAAAAACAGCTAAATCTTTGACCTTACTTTGGGTAAAATTTTGAGCACATCTCGTTACGGCTTCCTAGGAGTCATTGCTAAATAGAACGACGGTGTCATCAGAGTAATCCATGATTTTTGCAGTTTCACCAGTTGCAGATTTAGGATCTCCTTTATATAAACGTTGAAAAATAGCGATCCTAATACAGTCCTTGCAGTACACCGTAAACAGTAACTTTTTCACTTTTTTGGTTAACTTTCACTGTTCGAGTCCAATTAGTTAAATGAGACTTGTCAAGGTCATCAGCTTTGCCTCTAACATCGTACGCTTCTAATTTTTCTAGCAAGATTGTAAGGGAAACCGCGTCAAATGAATTTTTCAAAATTACAAAAACGACGATTATCCTGTACAATGTTTCTGTTACCTTAAAAATAGCATCATTTGTACAAAGGTCCTCACTGAATTTTTCACATGTACAAAAATAAAACTCAAAATGATCTTTTATTGTAGATTCGGAGGTCCCCCTGATGATCCCCCCGCCAATTACTATAATCTATACTATCCGCAACAGTTTGTTTTTTGTCCTTGAAGATGCTATGTCTTCTTCGATAAATTACCTCTCTTTCAGACATCATGTATTGCTGTTTTAAACAACCTCCCGCAGAGTCTTAAGTACGAGTTGTCTTTGAACAGTCTCATTTTGTACATAAAGGTTGCCATTCACGATGAGAAATTTCTGCACAGATGTGCCTATGCGGACAAATGACACGGATAATTATTTTATTCTTAAACTTGTGATCTCACAAAGATACTTTCTTACTACGGTACAGGTGAAAAAATTTAGGGTCACCTAAACAGTTTTGTGGCATTTACACCACACATCGCAGTTTTCCTGCACAGGTATACAGGCAATCCTCACAGCTATACCGTAGCGTGTATAAAAAGAGGAGCAGTAAACACATTTTTGTTTCAACATAGGAGAGTCAAATATAAACAATTGAAAACGTTTTAAAGACGACTTCATTTTAATATCAATGGATGTAGTATCTCTGGGCATAAATCTCTGCCCGGTGTAGGCCTGTCTTACGCGAGGTTCCCTAATAGTGGGAATAGTACTTCCCACTAAGGGCAACATTGTGTCACCGAATAGGGAGGCCCGTATTATACTCGAGCAACGTTTTTCCGATATTGCTGATTTGATAGATACATACGATGTGTTATCAAGCGCCCCTGCTACGTCAAGAAACGCTGTGAGTGCAATCTCTTTATTCGAGAAAGAATCTTCAATCCTGCCGACTAGGCTATGGAGCGCTGTCTGACAGGATTTTTCAGGTTGATAGGCGTGTTGGTGCTCCGAGAAAATTGGTTACTCTATATCGTTATCTCGGATATTCCTACCAAACAGTTCTTCAGTAGCAGTAGCGGCAACTATCACTCCCTGATTTACCCGTCTTTTTGAAGTGGTACCTCAGAGGGCAGTGTCCAGTGAGAAGTCCCGTTACCATCTTCAAGTCTTTTTTGTCCTACTCCAGAAGCTGTTTAGCTTTCTTTGTCCTTTTTCTTTGTCCTTTTTTCTTTGTCCCGGCACTTTACTCCAGTGAGATTTCATTTCATCGGTTTCTCAGCGTCGGAACTCTTCTTTGACAAGGCAATCTGCTTCTTCGTTGCCTTTAATTCCTATGTGACCTGGCACCCACATTATGGTGATCTGATTGTTTACTGTCAGTTGTCTTAGGGATTGTTTGTAAACCCAAGTCAACTTAGACTCACAGGTGTATGACCTCAGAGCTTTTAGTGCTGCTTGGCTATCTGACAGTATATAGATTTCTGCCCTTCGAGTGCCTCTTTCAAGGCATTCCTGAACACATAATTCTATAGCATGTACTTCTGCTTGGAAGATGGTTGGGGTGTTACCAAGGGATTTTGAGAGCCTGAAATTTGGTCCTGTCGCCACTTACTACAGGTTCGTAATTGTAGGCCAGGCTCGCCCTGAGCAGCCCGACTATGTATGAAATCAGTAGGTCTGCCCCTGGCTGTAAAGGTTGGATTTCGTCTGGCCCTGCTGATTCGATTGGACTGATGGTAAAATGGGCTTAATTCTACCTACCAGTAGGTGAATACCTCTTTCGCTGTCTTACGTTTATTTTGTGTGCCTAGCCTTTTCTGTTTGTGCTCTCTGAGATGAGATTGTTTCTCTGGAGTCAGAAAAGTGGGTATCAAGGAGTAGCATTGGGCAAGGAAAAAATCCCAATCGTTCATATTCTGAGGACTTTGCTCAGCCTTGCTGCTGAGTTCCTCAGAGTTGGTTGGTTCTCCGTTGTACTTTGCCAATTAAAAAATTTTCACTGTTTTCTGCTTTGCTGAGGTGTTCAGGACTGCCATCAAGATTTCCCACATTAGTCTAGATGACGTTTTATTTCTGCTTCATTGTCAAATATGTCGATATGGATCTGGTTATTTTCACTAGCTCTCGTATTTTCATCGAAACATTGTTGCTTTACGTTCAAGAACATTGTATTGTTCATTCTAAATGGACTTTCACGGTATACATGCATTCATTTGCCAGTTCTTCAGTAACCAAAGTCACTCTTTTGAGAATGTTTTATGATGGGGTTCTTTCAATACATTATTTTTTGTCCAAATATGAGAAAAGGAGAAGTAATAGAGATTTCTAATGGATCTGGACACCCTAATAAAAAGAGACGAAAGTTCTTAATTTTTCCGTCCTTGTTGCCAGGGAATGTACTCTGTGATTGGTTACTATAAGGTTAGGGAGTATAAATGTCATTTTCAACTGTAGCTGGCATGTCATTCAAACTCCCCGCCATTATGGTAACCAATCACAGAGCGCGCCCCTGGCAACAAGGATGGAAAAATTAAGAACTTTCGTCTTTTTTTATTTGGGTGTCCAAATCCATTAGAAATCTCTATTCTCCTTTTGTTGATGATGAACATGGCTAACGAAAATTAACAAGAATATTGTAATGATTTCAAGGCCGGCCCTGTTTGCTAATTAATTGACCTCAGCTTGTAAACAACGCCTTTCTGCTGGCTAACGGTTCAACCATGACTCATAAAGTCCAAGAAGGGACGAGAACTAGCTAGAATGGAATCGACGTTCTAGAGTTCACGAGAGCCATCTGAATGGGTCTCCGTATAGTCTCGATAGTTCGAGAACTGTAAAAGGAATCTGCTTGTCAGTATATAAGACGCTCGGCATGAGATGGCGGGCAGAGTCGCAAAGTTGCAGGTATAGTTCGAGAGTTCACAAATAGACAGCGACAGTGAAACTTGATTGAAAGAGTGACTGTGATATAAAAGTTTCAGCGATGAAACCACCCATTTTTCCGGAAAGTAATATTAGGGAGCAAAATTGGCCAAAAATTCTTTCGGATTCGTGTTCAGGATCCCAAAATTACTACTAATATACTTGTCTCCTGAAAAAAATTCAGTTCTGAAAAATTAAATTTTTTTCACTTATTTCACGTATGATGACCCCTTTCGTGTAGAGAGTTCATCTCTAGTGTATCTATCGATCCTGAAAACTTCATGGTTCTACGTCATAAATTACGGAAGATACGGGGGCGTTTCCATGAGAAGTGAAACAAATTAGAATTTTTCATGACTGAAAATTTTTCAAGAAAATGGTGTATTAGTAGTAATTCGGGGATCCTAAACACGAATCCGAAGGAATGTTTGGCCAATTTTGACCACTAATATAAGTTTCTGGAAAAATGAGTGGTTCCATCGCTATTTTCGTGCAGTGTATATCACGTAGGATGACACCTTCTGTGTAGAGAGTTCATTTATAGTGAATCTATCAATCCTGAAAATTTCATGGTTCTACGTTGAAAATTACGGAAGATACGGGGGTGTTTCCCTGAGAAGTGAAACACACTGTATACTTAACTATTGTCGGATGAACAGCAATTGATTTGCCGAAGTACTTATTGTAAACTCAACTTAATAATATGAAAAAAATATTCAAAGGAAACTGATTATTTGAGACACCAGTATATCGGAAGAAAGAAGGGCAAAAATAATGTCAGCCGTCTATAAGAAGCAGCAGAGGTCATAGCCCCGTATACATATGGGTAATACGATGAACTTTTTGCTTATTTATAATCGAAGGTTATCACTTCTTTGCTTTGTATGATAGGAAGTCATGTTTATTCCTAATTTCTTCTGTTCTCAACTTTTGGGAATCATCTGACAGATCGAAGTTCATAACTACGATGTGGTTTGCTTGTGTACTTTCTCTCAACGAAAATCTTTGGATTTTTGATATATCCTACGTTTGTTGTGTTAAATATCGCTGGCTTTACTGATAATGAAGTGAGTGAGTGTGAAAAGATGATTGCACGAATAATTATAAGTAAATAGATTCGAATTAACATAATGTTGGCAGACATTCAGACAATGTCATATCTTATCATATATTTTTATCAACATTGGTAAACAAACCAAAAAATTTAAATTACAACATCATTAACACACACTGTTCTATGGGGTATTTTACCAAAGAATAGTTTCTATTAGTGCTATTTCGGAGAAAATCGAGATAATGGATATAAATATGTTTTGCCGCTGACAGCAGTATAGAGTGAAAGGGATCGAATTATTCTAAAGGTATGTTCGTGATTTCATCAATAACATTCTTGGGGGAAGATATTTTGAATGAATTGCATTTTTTGCATTCGCTAGGTATGAAGAAAGAGCGTGTAATTATGTTATTGTCAAGTTTTGACATATTAGACATATCATAGAATGTCATTTATCATAAGCCAAGAGTACTGGTTTTGTTTTTCTTCAAGTTTGTACAAAAAATAATCATATTTGGATTTTTAAATCATGGACAGTACTGGACGGGAGGACAATTACCCGTTTAGTACTCTTTGATCTGACACCGCTAGAAACTATTTTTTTTTAATTCCAGAAACCTCTTAAAATGCTGGAATTGATTAAAGGTTGAATAACTTTGAAATACTCACGATAAAATGTCGGCAAGAGTTGCATATCCTCTGAAAGAACCCTCGGAAGCAAAATAAATAAAAAGCTCCTTTAAACACTAGAGTAATATGAATCGAATTATTCAGTTTTGGTTAGATTTTCGTTTAGAGAAATACTAAAGTAAATAATTTCGTATATCTTTCATGTTGTGTTAATTTTTAAACATTTCAATCTTGTCGGGTTTATATTGTTTATCAAATATACTGAATGAAACTTCAATAAATCAATTTTCTTTTCATGCCCCCTCAGCATGTCTTTTCAACAATAACCAAGACAGTTTTTTCTCGCCACATATTTCTAATTTTAAACATAGTTGTCTAAGTAAAAAAAAGTAACTGTCTTGTGAATTTTTTATGTTTTATACACCTCAATTTCCGAGTTTATATGCCACTGAGCATGATTTAATGGAGTTTGTATATTCATAGCTAATAGAAGCTCAGGAGTTTACCGGAAAAAGTTAATTTGATCGCTGTTTTCTGTTCTTTGTTTCGTTCCTTAATCATATTTTTAACAGCTCCTACACAAAGGAGGCACTTTACAAAATTTAACGAACTGAGTGCAAATAAGTTGAGAACACACAAAACCAGCTGTTGGTGTACTTTGATGTCACAACTATCGCTTTAATTTTTATCACGAATATTCTCCTCGTGGAATTATTAACACTTAAGTATGTAACAGTGGCACCCAAACCATGTATGACAACAACACGGCTACCTACTAGAAATTATTTTATGCCGTCTATATTTTCCGAGTAAAAGTTGTAAGTCAAAAACAAATAGCTTCGAATTGTTTATTTATTTTTTGTTTGCAGATGGACTCGGAAAAGGGCATTGGCGTAAAAATTGACGAAGAAAAACATTTAATGGACGAAGCCGTTTTCGTCATTTATAACCGAGAAAAAGACAATATTATTAATATTACATGGAGGGATACTTTGAAACAGGTAGGAATCATTCAGTTAAATTGAAATCGATATGTTTTATTCAAATAGTAGCTAATTTTATACATGAGTCGTTGCTCAAAAGTAAAAAATATTAATAAGTATATCATTATTTTGTTGATCGCCAAAAGTGAGTTGACGACCTCGAAACTTTATATGATAGAAGTTCTGGAGAAAGTGCTAGGAATCACACGTTGAAAAGCAAGACCTCGTTAATCCTTGGCTCGCACAAGTTTGGACTTCTGAGGGCTGTCGTTCGTAGGGGAAATAGCTATTAGGTATAGGTAATAATAACCTTGATTCTAATGATGAAAAGAAAATTATATGTGCTGATATTGGAAAATGATAGAGTGGTTCTAAAACCGTAATATATATTATTTACCAATGTAAAACTGCAGAATTTACTTTCTTCGATAATCTCTCAGCTGCACATTTTATTTAAAATAAGAGCAGAGAAAAGTTAGTTAGTTCCTTCAATTATTGAAAGAATCGAATGGACCAAACTTCCAAATTCCATCCCAACCAAAAATGAGAGCACTCCAATTGATAAGGAAATAACGCAAAAACTGGAAACAATTCATTTTCAAAGCTCCGTATCTCCATATCTCAAAAACTGTTAATTCTTGAACTTTGTGGCTACGAACACTATTAATCAGCACTTTGAAAACTACATAAAAAATTCAGTTAAATTCACGAAAAACCAATTCCCATAAGAAATGTGAGTGGTCCTTTAGGAAAAATCCCAAATTTCACTTACTTTTCTTTGGTCCTCACTCCTTTGAACATTACAGGTTTTTGCTTCACGTTGGATCCGGAAAATTTGAATAATTCTCTGTGGCACTCAAAAGGTTGATTGTTATTTTTCAGATCTTGGCGTGCTGTATAGCGAACACTATAGTTATACAAGTTGGAATAAATATGGCATTCAGCGCGGTGTTGCTTCCTCAGTTGAATGAAACTAAGAGTGATATTAATATTTCCAAATCTCAATCATCGTGGATAGGTATGCTTTTTTATTTAGTTACTTTCAAATACCTTGTGAAACTCCAAAAAAATTGGCGGCGTGGTGCTGTGGACCAAGGACTGGGACAAGAATTTTTTCTTTTAAATATAATAGATTGAATTTGATACTGTATACTGACCAGGGGACCAATTCTCAAATGTCTACTATCCTTTGTCGTATGCGACAGAATATGTCCATCGCCTTTCTCGAATGTGCATTGAAAAGAGATGGAAATATTTTGTCGCATGCGACAAAGGGTAATAGACATTATTCGAGAATAGTGCCCCAAATAGAGTCGTCCGTCATTCGCTTTTGGGTTTAAATTCACACTGCTGTTACTGAGGTGGCGTATTTACTTAGTATATAACAAAGCTCACAAGAACACTTTCGGCTAACGGACTTAGGTCGATAAATACAATTATTACTACTACTAGTACTTAGAAAAAATATCAATCGAAAATATCATCAATTTAGCATTTTGCATTCATATTGCTCCTCAACCAAACTTAAAACCACTCCGAACTTTTCAATTATCGTCGGAAAATAATTCAGTATACTTTAATGATTTGCCATAGAAAACAATGACGATGAAAAATAATGAATATAACTTCCTTCAAATGTGTATATATAATAATAAAAATAATAAATTTATTCACTCGCATCACAATATAAACATAATAACAATACAAGTAGTAGGTATGAAAAAACATGGATATTAATAAGTGAAAATATTCGGCAACTAAAATACTTGGTTCGAGAAGGAGTAGTTAGTTTAATTGAAATATAAAATATCCACACATACATGTGTACACACCTGTCCACGTATACATATACGCCCAAACATACGACCTTCACACATATAACAATAGACAACAATTAATAAATATACTACCTATATAAGTATGACACAAATGAATAAAAAATCAGTGGATTCATTCTACAGTAGCTTATCAAGTTTCAAACAATTAAATTGCGTGTTTGGCTAACTTTCATTTCTATCAAACCACGTATGTATAGCATAGAGCAGGTTATATAGCAAAAATATTTTTGAACTTTCTCCAAATTAGGAACTCATTTGATCTTTGACCTATAGATTTTTCATGAATTAAAATAAGTGCTGTTTTTTTGACGTGTACTTTATTCATGATTGCTTTTTTTAAATGTATTACTTGAGTGGTAGTTAATTATACATTTTTTAAACCGAATTCCTGCATGAGGTCGGTCACCCCTGTCCCTGTCGTTGTAGGATTTCTAAAGGTGTTATGAGTTTTCTAAGTGATGCACCACAAGCCAAGATTTTGGATGGCTATCTACAAGCAGTTTTTTCTGTTAGCAGAGTACTATGCTTTGAAATAAATTATATTCTTATTTAGAATATCTTCAAATCCAATTGACAATAACTGACAATAATATTTTTTTTAAACAGCTCAAAAACAATGTATAGGCAGATAAATGAATAATAGGTAGAATGTAGGAGTTAGTCATCTTTGTCGCCACTTTCTTCTGATATCTTCAGTTCAACACTTTCTGCGGTATTATATGACATAGATCTCTAAATCCCACCTCTGACGATCATCATTGAAAATACTTCGTAGGTAGTATACGACAGATCGATCCACCTTCATATATTTCCATGTAGTTGAAATTTGGGGTTTTGGATTCGCTATTACAGAATTTAATAGACTTCATCAGTTCTCAAAAACCTTGTTCTAATTTTCGGTAGTTTTAATTTTTGTCTATTATTCCTTGTTGCTCCACTTAATTTTTCCAACAAGCAATTTTTTTTCTTACTAAGGCAAGAATACCCAACAGAACATGATTAATTCTTGTAAACATGATAAATTGATTATAGGTTGTGTCAATATTATTGCTATCTTTTTATTTCATTCTCTAGGTTTACGTGTCTTGATTTCGTGTAAAATTAAAATTAATCAGATATAAACAATAATTTTCTTAATAAATACTATACCAAAAAATCGAAATAAAAAAGCGCGTTGAAATAAACAATGTTGTGCTTAATTGGACAATAATAAAAAACAAGTTCATTTCATTGATTTGCCATAGAAAACAATGACTATGAAAAATAATGAATATAACCCCCGTCGAATGTCTATATGCAATTGAGGAATTAAATAGACCTCATCATTTCCATTTTGGTGATCAACTACCTTAATTGAAAAATAATTAAAAACAAGCATTTATTCGAAGGTCCTAGATGAGATAAACATCCACACTTTTTGAATGTGAAGATGAAATGTCAAATCTTAATTTTGGAGTCCATATCCCTGATGTACAGTCGAGATCTTGAGTTTAAAGTCATTATTCCTGTCCCAAAGTTGGTACTGAAGATTTCGTATCCTTTAAACGAGAGAAAATATATTTCTAGTTTGAAGTAAGGATCTAATCCAAGCTTGATGTCAGGACTAGAACTAAACATAATTAGGAGTTGATGGTCTACTATATTCTATATTTCTGTCTTTTTTCAGCTAGTATTGTGGCTATTGCGTTGCCATTGGGAGCCTTGGTTGTTGGGCCGTTGATGGATAGATATGGTAGAAAAAAAGTGTGTTTTCTTGCGAGCATTCCATTCACAATTTCGTGGTTATTGCAATTATATGCAAAATCTGTATGGCATATCTACATAGCGAGAATTATATCAGGATTCAGTGGAGGTAACAAATACAGTCACAAAATTTAAAAACGGAATATTTTGTAATATTGCATGACATATATGCACTGGTTCAGGGCTAGAGCAATGGTTCTTTTCCTGGAGTCTGATGTGATAGACTCATATAATATGATGTGTTATCTTGTTATCAAACGCACCTTCTATGTGAAAAAATGTTGTGGGTGTAATTTCTCAATCCTGCCTTCTAGGCTAAGAAGCACCATCTAACAGACTTCTCCAGGTTGAGAGGCCGTTGGTACTCCAAGAAAATTGGATATTCTTTATCATTATCCCAGATATTTATCAACTAGTTTTTGCTTCGTTTCAAGCTTGAACGATGAAAGGTAAATTGGTCCCAATGCCTGAACCTGAGCAGAGGATGGTTTTGCTGGCTTTGGCATGAAGATCACTTAGAACCTTCGCTAGGCCCGCTCTGTACAATCTAACTAGTTATGGAATTACTAAGTCGGCTCCTCGCTGTAGTTTAGATTTTGTTTGGCCTTCCGATTTGAATGGACTACAGTTTGCTATGGCCAATTCTATCTTCATGTAGGTGATGATGATTTTCCAGATTTCCCTTGTGGGCCTAGCCTCGATTGTTTGTACTTTTTGTGGCGCGGCTGAGTTGTTTGTTTCCTTACAATCAAGAAAGTGAGTATCTCATACGATTATTTTGTTGATTTGGTGAATGATCTGTCGGCTTGCATTAGTGTACAATAATTTTTTCCGTCGTGAGCATTAGCCGTGCTCTCTACTTCTTCGCATAAATTCGTTCACGCCCTCTCTCTTTGTGAGGATTTTTTGTATAGAGAGGACCTCATTTCATTCGCGTCACCGCTTTGTTTTGAAGGTCTTGTTAAAGAGAGATGTGGTCCTTTTCGTAGTATTTACAATTTTTCTCCAAATTGGCAGCGCATGAGCGTACCCTGTCAGGTTTGACATCGGCGTGGATCAACTCACCTCGCAGTCCTTCTAGTCCTCGCCCGTAGTCCATGGTTCTTGTATAAGGACTAGATCGTTCTTCTTGGCCATAATTCGGCGAGATAAAGGGCTTTGACTGCTTTACTGAGTAAATGTTTGTCTGAATCACAGCCGCTATTTTCCTATTGGCTCCTTGTCTCTGCGTTTAGTTGATTGGTGTCACATTGTAGTTTTCCATATTGTTCCCATGGGTTGTCAGAAAAGACGTTCGATCTGGCTAAATACTCCAGAAGGTCACTTGATTCTCTGGAGGGATAGTTTGCGACACATCATCCTATGTGCTACGCATGCACCCTCGGCATAATGTTTCCCCCTTTGGGTTAGGCGAACTTCTGACACTGTTGGTCTTCGTTTCAGCTGCTTTCTGAAAAATATCTCAGACGCCAGTGGGGTTACCATTCCAATACACAAACTTGACCTATACCAGGTGCCGATACCTAAGACTGGTGTGGGATACCTTGATTTGATGCGTGGTGAATTTCTCTTAATTTTGCTGTTGTTCGGTCCACTGCGGGCATTATCGGTATATAGCATTACCATTATGTTTGGTGGACGATGTATGATGGAATTTCAGCTATTTGCCAAAAGCACAATTTATGTGTCAGTCGCAGCAGTACCATTAGTAGAGCCACCAGACGTTCTTGTGAATTCTAAAATGGTCACGTTCACAAAGGAAGAAAAGATACAAATTTTAAAATTGTGTTTCGGGCAAAAAGTTTGCTAGAAGGGAAACACCTAGTCTAGTTGATAACTTGAACCTCCATCGCGCATATCTGCTCTACATATAGATAATATTAGCTACCACGTACTCCATCACACAGTGAATACGAGACGAACGTTTTCTCGCCGACTTGTACTTGCTCTGGTATAAATGCTTTGGTGTAGTGATGAATGCGTGCTCTAAGTTTTATCCCAACACAAAACCACTACTTTCAACACCTCGATAAATGTTTGAGTCACGTGAAGATTTTCTGGAGGAAGATAAAAATCTAGTTTACCAACTTAAACTTACTAACTTCTATCGGATTCATCACCGTAGATTTGAAAGGCTTCGGAAAGGCTCTTTGAGTTTGTGTAACCACCTACTAACGAATGCCAGCTCGTTCGTATATTTTGGCTTGATATAGTTTTAATAGAACACATAATTTCAACACATATTTTGATTTTAGGTTTAACTACTGTATCTTTGGTTTATGTAAGTGAAATCTCTCATCCCAGATTGAGACCGATGTTATTGACTTTGAATAGCGTTTTTGTTACTTTTGGAATATTATTAACATGTCTTTTTGGTGAGTATTCAAACGATTATCAGTATTTACTGAAATGTGATTTAATTTTCGACATAGTAGTTGTGCCAAAATCTTTTTTCTTGTTTTATTTTATTTTCCTATCTTTCAAAACAACATTTTCTATATAACTCGAATTGGACCGTTTCATACATTGACCCAGTTTTCTTAAAAATATTCGAGATTGGATATATTGTTTGTGATTTTGTGAGTTAATTTTATACAGAATTTTAAAAGTATCACTGTACAGGGTGTCCAGGACTTCCTCTTCTCTCCGAAATGTATGGATAGGGTCAAAATATCACTATATAACTTTTTTTCCAAATGTCCTTGGTTACTAAGTTACCGGCCCTTGATGCTACAAAAAGGAAAAAGAGTTTCTTTGATAACTTTTCAAAGAAATATTGAAAATCTAATAAATTTGGTCTGACTAGTAAAATTTTAAATCATCTTGAATTTTTCAGGATTATGGTTCAGCTGGAGGACAATGTCGTTCCTATATTTGTGCTTTGTTGTGCTAATTTCAGGTGTCATTTTATTCATACCCGAAAGCCCCCATTGGCTGACGGTTTTCAAGAATGATCCTCAAGACACTGCAAAATCACTGAGCTGGATCTATAGCAACAATTTGGTAATATATTCTTTATAAACGATACATTCATTGTGCAAACCAATCAATATCATTTCATTTCAGATTTTTGAACACGAATTCCAACGAATTTCTAACACAAAAAGCCAGAAATATCAAAAAGATGCCAAAAAATCTATTCTCGAACGATTAAAAGATGATCTCAATACGTATAGGCAGCCGATAGTGTATAAACCTATCATCATCCTGCTGATCATATTTACTTTTCAACAACTCTCAGGGGCGTATGCTATTGTGTTTTATGCTGTAGATCTGTTTCGAGAAATTGGAGGCCGTTTCCGGAATAGCTTAAACGAATATGTAGCACTGGCCCTTTTAGGATCAATAAGATTTGTGATGTCTATTATATCTGCCTTGATTTCAAAGAAAGTGGGGCGAAGGCCTCTGATGTTCATATCCTCTTTAGGAATGAGCGTTACAAGCCTGGTGGCTGGGCTATACATGTGCTTAACATTGGTGCCAAAGGATGTTTACGAAGAGATGAATATCACCAAAGACCTTTCCCATAAGAATGTAACTTTGTATTGTATATTAGGTTATGTATGTTTCAGTTCATTGGGGTATTTCGTGATACCTTGGACTTTAATAGGTGAATTACTCCCAGTGAAGGTAAGGGGTAAATTAGGGGGTTTCATTGTCTCGGTGGCTTACACAATGATGTTTGCGGTGGTCAAAATATTTCCATTTTTGTTGGATATTATCAGTCTCGATTATTTATTTTATTTAATGTCCGTTATAAATTTGTTCGGATTTGCATTTTTATATTTATATTTGCCAGAAACGTTGGGCAAAACATTTTCTGAAATCGAACAATACTTTATTAAAGATTAAGTGGTGAATTTCACACCTAGAGGTTCATTCTCAAATCTGCGTCAGCTTCATCACTGTTTTATTTGACCTCATCCTAGTGCCCAATGAACAGTTTGGAATTTGAAGATCAGGAACAAGTAAATTAAGGAGAGAATAAGAGGTTTTTACTGAAATGCGTTCTCCTGAAGCCATCAGACTTTGTCTGATATTTTCAAATAAACTCTACCTCGAGTTGCTTTGTAGGGCTTTCTGAAGTTTTCTAGAGGTGGCGCTGCGACTTTCTTCTTGCGCATCCACCTCCGAGAATCATTTCAGGTATCAGTGAATTGCATGGCATGAGTCATGACCAAGGACGTCGACGACTGTAAAAGTTGTCGGACCTACCTTACACTGAAGAGAGGCAATACACCTCGAAACTAGTATGTAAGTGGTCAAGTCCTTGATCATGTCAAGCAGGATTCTGCTACTTGATACAGAAAGCATTTGTGGCTGTCTCCCGGATTATCTAGGGAGAACGCTGCACAGATATCTGTCAGATTTAATTCAACGTCCGTCGTGGTATTACCCAGGGAAGTAGTTGTTTTCTGTCAGATATCTGCCTAAATTAAGGAGAGAATAAGGGGTTTTTACTGAAATTCTGTCTCTCTCCTGAAGCCATCAGACTTTGTCTGATATTTTCAGGAACAATAAGTCATTAGGAGACTCTTCATACATCTAAGTATATGTTAACACGTTGTCGACTCTTCTTCGTTTTTGTTGAGTTTTTATTTTTCAATAATCACGGCATAGACTGAGCTGAAATTTGATATTCCCCCGAATGACGTTATTCTTTGCAATTGACTCATGCATGAGTAGATATCGAATATGTATATGTATTTGTCATGAAGTAATTGACCTGTGTGGATATTCATTCTCATTCCGATGGTAAATATAGAATTAATCTATGGCGAATTGTATAAGATTAAGGGCTTGGATGGTAGAGCGTTTGGGTCTTCTGGGGAGTTTATCTGGAAACATGGGTACTTCGTCAAGAAATGAGATATTTGGAAAACTGCCGTGAATTCACATTAATCAAACTGAATTGCGTGCGGGAATAGCAAGTGAATCTCGCACGCTTGTAGAAAATATAGTTATTATCCTAACAAGTACGGAAAGAGTACTATTCCCGCATGAGACTGCCGTTACCCGAACGACGCAAAGCGGAGTTCGGGTAAGCAGTCGAGTGCGAGATAGTACCTTTCCGTATGAGTAAGGATCAAGATTTTTTCTACAAGAGCATTGAAACATCTTATGTGATGCTCTTGAACAAACTTTCACGTGCGGGAAAAATTATTACCGCACTAGTGCGGGAAAAACTCACTTGAAGTGACATTAGCGTGCGGGAAAATTTTTCCCGCACTAGTGCGGGAATATGACACCTCTCAAACTAAATTGCGTGCGGGAATAGGGCGGAACACGCACGCTTGTAGAAAAAGTTATTTTTCTACAAGCGTGCGTGTTCCGTGAGTTATTCAAGTGAGTTATTCCCGCACTGGTGCGAGAAAATTTTTGTTAAACGCGAAAGTTTATTCAAGAGCGCTTCATAAAATGTTTTAATGCGCTTGCAGAAAAAAATATGATCCTATAACTGATACAGAAAGGTACTTTACCGCACTCTACGGCTTATCCAAACTCCGCTTTGCGTCGAATGCGGGAAAGGTACTATTTCCGTACTTGTTCGGATAATAACTGTAGATCATATCTGTGAATATGTCATGCATGCCAAAAAATTTTGCACATCGATCACAGCTAATTCAGAATTGCTCAATTATGAACATAGCAAATCCATTGGTAACAATTAGTCGATAAAATTTTAGGGGCACTAAGTTGACGGATGATCTCAAAAGTTTGTGGGATTCTCAAAGAAACGTCCCGCTGCTAAGAATTTTCACGAATAACGTGTTTTGTCCAATTGGACATGAAAAACAGTTATAGCCGATATAGGTGCTGTCATGTATCTCATTGAAGCTATATATATGAGGAATCTTTTTCTGATGTGACTTCAACTGATCAGTGGCAATTCTAGAAGTTAAGGGCGGGGGGGCACACCATCACTAGGCGCCAAGATTCAGTAAAAAGGCATAGGTATTTGGGCGCTTAGAACCACATTTTGCAAAGGGCGAGGGGCATACTGCTCCTCTTGGCGCCGCCACTGCAACTGATCTGATACCTTTTCTGGTTGAATCCCCCCGTACGCCCCTTCAACTTGCTAGAATTTCAATCGACCAGACTTCTATATACCCGATCCGCATGAACCAATCAGAACAGTTGTGGAGTGGGGATCTGTCTAATTTTGAAGATTTAAATCGAATTTAGGCGGATAACCACAATTCTTTGGTATTTACCGCAGATATTGTTGAGATTATCGAATATCCAGTGAGAAACAGGGAATCAAATGATACAAAAGTACAGAGCAATACTTATACTTGACAAAACTGAACTGACAATTCTACAACATAACTATGACAGACAACTACTTAACAACATACAACATGTTTCAAATTACTTCACAACACCCTCTCTATTTGGGACAAGTCCTTGGCGAGATAAACATGTACGAAATTTATCGCGATTCAAGGGTTTGGTAAAGGAATCGGCTATCATGTCCTGTGTTGTTACATGATGCAACTTGATTTCTTTACGTAGAATGCGTTCCCTTATAAAATGGTGTCGCATGTCAATGTGCTTGGTTCGAGCACGGTAAGCACCGTCTTGAGCCAAGTTCTGAGCGCCCTGGTTATCAACATAAAGTAGAGTTGGCTGTTTTGCAGAAGCAGAAAATAGTTCACTTGCCAGACCTCTGAGCCAGATTGCTTCCTGTATCGCTGCTGACATGGCCATATACTCAGCCTCAGTGGTTGAGAGGGCTATAGTAGGTTGACGCTTAGTGGCCACGAGATAGGCGAGTTATTTTTCAGGAAGATATAGCCGGTTACACTGCGTCGCTCATTTTCGTTACTTGCCCAATCTGAGTGACTAAATCCAATAATATTAGTGATGTTAGTCTCCCTACCACTGAATTCAAGTTTCCAATGAGCTGTTCCTTTGAGGTAACGCATAATACGCTTCACAGCTGTCCAATGTGCCTTTCCTGGATTCTGACTAAAGCGACATAGCTAATCGCAAAATTAAGATCTGGCCGACAAACTTGAGCAGCAAAAAGAAGGCTTCCAACCGCTTCTTGATAGGGGACAGTTTTCATCTTGAATTCTTCATCTGAAGTTTTTGGAGATTGTTCCTTAGAAAGCTTTTCATTGGGAGAAATCGGCGTATCCACGGGATTACAATCGAGCATATTGAATCTTTTCAACACGTCTTCTATGTAAATTTGCTGGTCAATTCAAATCTTCCGACTAACTCGATCGCGCGTGATCCGGAGTCCTAGGACAGACTTTGCCTCTCCCATGTCGACCATTTTGAAATTGTTCGTTAACCATTTTTTAAGGTCATCCTTCATAGATTTATCATTCGAAAATATCAAAATATCGTCGACATACACGGCCACTATCAAAATTTTATTGTTTGAAATATGATAGTATATGCAAGAATCAAATTTGGATTGTTTCAGCTTGCAATTTTTCAAACAGCTATATCAAACTAAATATTCCAAACCCTACTTGCCTGTTTGAGGCCATATATACTCTTTTTAAGCTTGCATACTTTATTTGATTTTTCGTAGAGTTCAGGTTGAAGCATGTAAATTTCCTCCGTGAGATCTCCTTGAAGGAAAGCTGTCACTGCATCCATCTGCTCTATTTCAAGATTGTATTGAGCAGCTAAGACTAGAAGATATCTAATAGAGCTGTATCGAATCACAGGAGAATAGGTCTCCTCGTAATCTATACCATTCTTTTGGCCACACCCTTTAACAACAAGTCGTGTTACTTTTCCAGAAGCATCTTTTTTTATTTTGAAAACCCATTTCGATTTCAAAGGTTTTCGGTCCGAAGGGAGATCCACCAATTCCCATGTACCGTTGTCGATCTGGGCTTTATATTCACGATCCATTCACAAGCCAATTTTCTTTGTCTGGGCTTGCCAGCACTTCGTCAACAGAAGTTGGATTGCTGACATTTTCAACAAAAACCGAATAACTCACATAATCATCGTGAGTCTGTGGTGGTCTTCTAATTCGGTCTCCTCTTCGAAGATGTTGTCCGGGAAGACATGTTTGCCTTGAAGGTATAAAATCTGGATCAGAATGGTTGTCTTCGGGGTTTCGAAGTTCCTCGTTAATGGAATCAAAAAATTCGTCGTCAGAACTATCATCATTTTCTTCGATAGACAGACCTGAATCTGACTCTTGGTCCGGCTCAGGAAAAAAAAACGTTGTATTTTCTCTAGGAAGTTCATTCAGAAGTGAATTTCCTTTCTCGTACTCAGAGAAAATCACATCTCTCGAGACTATGATAGTTTTGGTTCCAGGATCGTATATCCTATAAGCTTTGGAATGAAGACTGTAACCAACCAAAATACAAGGTCTTGATTTCGGATCCAATTTTTTTCTTTTCGAATCAGGTATATGTGCATATACTTTGCAACCAAAAATGCGAACATGTGCTACAGTAGGCTTCACTCCTGACCAAATTTCTTCTGGAGTCTTCTCGGCACATGAAGTCGGAGAACGATTGAGTAGGTAAACCGCAGTATACGCAGCCTCAGCCCAAAAACTATTCGGAAGACCTGATTCGCTCAAGAGACATCGGGTACGTTCCATTATTGAACGATTGAGCCGCTCAGCCTTGCCGTTTTGCTCAGGTGTATACGGCACAGTGGTCTGATGCTCAATCCCAGTGGAATTAAGATATTCGTGAAATTTCTTGGAACAATACTCTCCACCATTGTCCGTTCTCAAAATCTGAATTATTTGGCCGTTTTGATTTTCCACAAAATGTTTGAATTCGAAGAATCGGTCAAAAACTTGGTCTTTTGCTTCAAGGAAATAACAAAATGTCTTATGACTGAAATCGTCCAAGAATGTTAACATGTATTTCGAACCTGCCAGAGAACAATCAACGGGACCCATAATATCAGAATGAATTATCTGAAGCAACCTGGATGTCTTGGTAGCACTTTCACTAAAAGGTAATCGATGACTCTTACTGGTAGCACAGATTTCACATACAAATCCTTTGGGAATTTTCTTATGAAATTTTATACTATGCACTAATCCATTTTTCAGCTCATTAAATTGAAAAAATTCACATGACCCATACGTTTGTGCCATAATAAAATATCGTCTGGCATATCAGAACGTGTCAGCATTGCATTTTCAGAGGGCCTGTCAATTTTAAAAAGATTATTTTGCAAAGAGTCGGTCGCAATAATTTTTCCTTGAACATTTATGATCTGAGCTCCTTCTGAATTGAAATTGACTTAATTTCCTTTTTGAACGATCTGGCTTACAGAAAGAAGATTGACTTTCAAATCAGGGACATATAGTACACATTTTCGACATTCACATTATAAGATTGATCAGAAACTTTTACAGGTAAGTGGATATCACCAACGCAGTTTGTTTCCATCTGCTGATCATTGGCAGTTGTGATAGTTAATTTCGTCGATGTCTCTTCACTGATGAAGTTCGATTTATCCACGGTCAAATGAGCTGAACATCCAGAATCGAGAAACCAATCATTTCAAGTTGATTTGATATGAGCTGATAAAGCTGTGAACATCGTATAGTCTGATTTGTCATTCTTTTGCTCAGAAACGTGTTTTTTGGAACTGTTCGCATCACAGTTTTTGGCGATATGTCCGGCGTATTTGTTGAATTTGTAGCAACGAGGTCCTTTGCCTATTCTTTTGGAACCATTTCTGTTATATGAAGAACTTTCAGCGGTGGCATGTTTACGTTCACGATTTCGATTGGTGCCTGAATCCGAACTATTTTTGTTTCCGTAGTCAAACATCGCGGAACCTTTTTCAGATTTTCCAACAGAAATATCTTGCAATAATTTCGTTTTTATTGCATCGGCGGTGACTTTAATGCCAGAACTTTCGATTCCCATTATCATGGGTATATACTGATCTGGAAGACCGGCTGAAAGTATAGCACCAACCCACTCATCGGAAACTTTCATATTGACACAATTGAGCTTATAAGCGGTTTGGATGATCTTATTAACAAATTCTTCGACACTTCCAAGGTTTTCCCAAGCTTCTTTGGCAGTTTTTGTCTCTTGAACATGAACATACAGCACGGGATCAATCAGCAAGATTATTTTAGAACGGGCTTTCGGGTCCTTTTTCTTATCATCTGACTCACCAGAGACACTTTCCCACAAATCCTGATCTTCGAGATAGGCTCTAACTCCGACCTTCCACGCGTCAAAATTTTCCCTTCCTTTCAGTTTCTCGATTGGAGGTAACTGATATGACATGTTTGATCGGGGATCGCAAATTTACTACTGAGGGCCTTTTACTCCTGAGAATTTCTTTATTTCAAGCACTTGAATCTGGGCCCATAACCTGTTGAGAATATCGAATATCCAGTGAGAAACAGGGAATCAAATGATACAAAAGTACAGAGCAATACTTATACTTGACAAAACTGAACTGACAATTCTACAACATAACTATGACAGACAACTACTTAACAACATACAACATGTTCCAAATTATTTCACAACAGATATACCTTGGTCTTTCATGATAAATGACTGACGTGACGTCAACGTTTGCTTTCACCTAAACCTTTTGGTTTAAACTCTGGTTCCTGGTTATTAAAATTCAAAAAGTGTAAACAAAAACATTTGTTTTATTTCTGCCTTCTTCATGTTATTCCTTTGTTTTAATCTTAATTATTCTGGTTTTTCGTATTTTTGTATACAATAACTGTTAAAAGTATTATATTATAAATGGAGAACTTTAATAGTGTGGAAACAAAACTGAGATTTGTGTGCTTATTGGCGTCGCGAATTTTTATTTGATGAAAATGTAGTATTGCTTTTACATTATTTTATAAGGCATCAATTCTCGTCAGGCAGGATTTTTGCTTTTAACCAGAGGTATATCCCTCCTAATAAAATCCCGTAATCAGCTAGCAGTAAATACACTAAGAAATCTAAACAAGTGCCTTTTATACCATTCAAATTTGCTGTTGCCAAATCTTGTACTGGTAATCTGTCCCTTCATAATTCAAACTCAGTAAATATGTTGTCGCCATATCGTGAAATATGAAATATTTACTTAAAAGACCAATTAAAAACACGGTCAGAATGAGGTTAGTTTTCTTTTTGATAATATCCATAACCGAAAATGAAAAACAACTTTGGAGTTGGGTAATTACCACAAAATTTTGGTGACAACTATGACATTAAACAGCTCATTCGTGACGTCATTAGATGAAAACCAATCTAATAACCAAAAACGCCTAAACGTTTTGGTAAATACCAATTTAAGTTGGTAAATACCGAAACATTTTGGTCATCCGCCTAAAATCGAATTTAGGCGGATAACCACAATTCTTTGGTATTTACCACAAATATACCTTGGTCTTTCATGATAAATGACAGACGTGACGTCAACGTTTGCTTTCGCCTAAACCTTTTGGTTTAAACTCTGGTTTCCTGGTTATTAAAATTCGAAAAGTGTAAACAAAAACATTTGTTTTATTTCTGCCTTCTTCATGTTATTCCTTTGTTTCAATCTTAATTATTCTGGTTTTTCGTATTTTTGTATACAATAACTTAAAAGTATTATATATTATAAATGGAGAACTTTAATAGTGTGGAAAAAACCTGAGATTTGTGTGCTTATTAGCGTTCGAGTTTTTATTCGTTTTGGTAAATAACAATTTAAATTGGTAAATACCAAAACATTTTGGTCATCCGCCTAAATTCGATTATATTATTCAATTTGAATGGTCACTCTGTTTACGTAAAGTTAAGGGGTGGGACAACGCCATCTCGAAGTCATAAGTGTGTGTGCTTGGCATTGAAAAAAACCGTTTGACACAGATTTTTATTGAATTCTGAAACCAAAAGTCATAAGGGATCGATTGGTGAATGAAGCTAGTCAAAAAATAAACCATTCGTGAAGTGTTCAGGTGGCCTTCAAAATTTAGGCACGGAACAGTCCTCCCCCCTACATTTTTCATGCATGTCGGCCGGTATAGGTGTGAATTTCGACAGCCATGCAGCCTTGCAGGTTGCAGGGTGGGCACGCAAGTATCTCAATTTGTTTTTCAACAATCGATCAATTGAAATAGATACATACACCACCGCTCATGGCAAGATATATATATATATATATTATATCAGTTCAACCAAACATTTATAGATGTCGTACCCTTTGCTATCACTAGTTGTATCGTTACAGTTGCAACTTTTTCTATTCCTATTAGCCACTTCCCAATTGAGAGCTTGTTGCCTCTTGAACAGCACCTGATGAAAACTACACCTGACTTAATGTATGAGGTTTAATTGGAACATGTTTTTTCGTGATCTGTCAGATCACTTCAGGAGCTGCTCTGTTTTACTCGGAGCTACTCTAAATGTCTTATACTAATGATTATCGGTCACACTAATGATATTCGACGATACGATGATCTGAAAGTGATACTATTGGTTGATTATTTGAAATTAACCAATAGGAACCCGGAGGTAACCTTATCGTTTCGTCGGATATCGTGAGTGTGAATAGTAAGCCTAATGACGGTACCGGAATGGGACAAATAAAACGCATTTAATGGTGTTGCATGTTAGATACCAAATAATTCTTGCTATTATGAATGAACTGGAAAAGATATCCACAAAAAACCTATCGTTCAAAACGTTTGTTTGATCCGATGATCAGTTCCATTCTCTCTTCATTAGTGTCAATTTGTTAACATTCTGTTATGTTGTAATGTAACCTAACGTGACTGATATGACGTGATCTGATTTACAGTATCCAATGAAAACGTTGCATCAGACTATCAAACTATCGACACGACTTCCACAATAATTTGTATGAATGAATAGTGAGGAAGTGCTCTGTCAGGAAACGAGAGTTTTTGGTTTTTGTGATTGAAAGAAAAGCTAATTGTGTTAATTTGGTGACTGAAAAAACATTTAGCATACGTTGAAGGGTAGTGGCAGCATATCAGTGGGTAAGCACACATTTAATTTTTCCAAGAAAATCATTATATTAAACGTCATCGTCAATCTGGAATATTTCTGACGTACTTTTTGAATTTTTTTCAACCAAATTCATTCCGAATATACACTGTGTAATTGTATGTTAATGACAATCGTGTAATTAACCTGCTTCTAGCAATCACCAAGCAATATGATTTTTGCCGGGCTCATTTTTTAACCTTCTCGCCAATAAATATGTTGGGAGTGACAAGAGACCCGAACGTTCGGATCAGAAAGCTAGAGTTTTTAATGGGTGGAGATAAGATCTTACTGATATTAGAGAGTTGATGCAATAACGCCAGGCAGTTATGTTATGTTTGTTCGTCCCTTATTCATAACCTAAAACAAACCTGGTTTCTCAGAATTTTCTTTCCGCATATTTTTATTCAAGAAGATACAATTATTGAAAACGTTGATTATGAAATTTGATTTTGTAGCATTTATTTGACCCACCCACATTCTCATTCAATGTATTCAAAACACTTTATTTTTCAAGATTCACAAACTTTTTTCTCATTATTTCTAGAGGGTTGATAGTGGATCAAATGGATGCTATAGAATAAACTATCACATTCAGCATATTCAGAAAAATGTATTTTCATCATTTATCGAGGGGGAAAAGGGGTCAAATGGATGCTACAAAATCAACTATCACATTAAACGTAGGTATTCACCACTTAATAATTTCAATATGTTTCGTGAAGAAACCCAGCAAGATAAAAATTTTATTGAAGTCCTTAACATCGTTTTCATTTCTAGGAATCGCACGTTAAAAGGTAAGACCTCGTTAATCCTTAGCTCGCACAAGTTTCGACTTCTGAGGGCTGTCGTTCGTAGGGGGATGACAGCTGGTTATCGGAAAATACAATTTTGAACAATTTTAAACAATTATGGACGGTGGTGGCGCACGGGTAAGCGTTAGTTTCTTGATCCAGTCATCCGCAGGTGTTTGGGTTCGAATACCAGCGCGGTCCCCGTCCCGTGCATAGGGTCACACGTTGAAGATAAGGGTTACGTCTTCCCTAGCTCACACCCGTCTGTCGAAGACTTCTGAGGGTTGGTCGTAAGGATGCAGCCGGTTTATAAAGGGCGAGAAGGGGTAAACTGGATGCTGCGAAAGCCACTATCAAATTCAATTTATACAACTCTTGATATTTCTATATTTTCCGTGAATAAAACTACCAGGCCAAATTATTAATGATTCATTTCCATAAGATTATATTTATATCTCATCACCACGAACGAAAACAACCGTGATTTAAATGAATACACGCTACCACTATATCAGACACGAATATTGAAGCGTACCGCTGCCTGTCGTACTGGCGATGCTGTATGATTTTGTTAAATACTCTCCGGTATAATGAAGGTGCTTAATGACATGCAGATCTTAATGATTTGATTTTGAGAATGGGCATTCTCACCCATTTTGAAAGTTATTTCCGTTTTAGGCCTTTGCATTCTAACAGGCAAATTACAAGATTAGATATACAAAAATATTTTATACATTGTATCCACGCACATACAAAGAAATAAATATAGGTAGTGGCAAGAGAAAAAATATAATTATAAAATAGATGATCTATTAACACAAGACAAATTTATGATTTGTTCTGAATTATTGAAATAAACAAATTTCAATCTATATTCTGCAGAGAAAAAATGCCATTTTACAGAAAAAGTAAAGAAAATATTTTTTGCCTTCATTCTAGACTAAAGGATAATTTAAATTCATTTCTCAATTGTGTTCTGATAGTGTTATAATCTGGGTAAGTATATGAAAGATTTTTTTATTCTGATTTTTTTTCTGATATCTGCAAAAAAATTTGGTATTTGCTGTTCCAGATTATTTACCATACTCTTGATATTTGTCTGTCGTATTATGAAGCTCTTGGAGTTTGATATGCTTTAATCGAATGAATAACATACTTTAATTTTTTTAGATAATTAATTCACTTCACTAAAATTATGTGGTTTGACATAAAATGTCTGGGGTTCAAATAACATTTGGGAACGTTTGGACAAGTCAATATGAATGTTACGTTCCGAACGGTCGTATTTCTCGTCACTCCTGTTCGTATTTCTCATCACTCCCGTTCGTATTTCTCATCACTCCCGTTCGTATTTCTCGTCACTCCCGTTCATGTTCACCCCAGTATTTGAACTTTGAATTATTTGATTTATTTTACAATTTCTGAATATTGTAGATAGATGTACCTGCTGTAAGCGTACTTGTCTGAATTAGAATTTCAAATAAATGATTCCTTGGTTTCACTAATTGATATTTGTCCCATATGCGCGCATTAGCTAATCAAATAGGAAAATGAAATAAACATTTCCCGCGGAATGAGCACTTGGGATATTTTTCCATTTGTTTATCGACGACTCAAATTAATTCTGGTGAACATGCGATACATATTCACATAGCGTTTCAGTTTTCCTGTTCATTAAATGTTTATTCATGTATAGATATTATAGTCTGAGAGCTGAGCGACAAAAAATGTAACTATTTCAGAAAAGCTGATGTTTTTGGTGTAGTCAGCTAGTTTCTGTAAAAGCAGTACGTTAAACTTGTAAAAAATAATTATTATCTAACTTCGTGAAAGTACTTTGTAAAATCTGAAATTTGATCTCCAAGCAGTAGATAAAAATGTAAAATATTTTTTCTGAAAATTGTGGTGGTTCAATCCCTAAGTACCCTCTGTCTATTCGGGCAACGAACAATGGAGTGAAGTGAAGTTGGGTATGGGACGAGGCGGTCGTGGACGATCCGTCAAGCAAGAAACACGACGCGACAGATACTTAGTTTTTTTATGTAAACTGTTATTATTATGTGAAAGTTACGATGTATTATTGTGAATACAAATTTGAACAACTGGTTGTGATCTCTACCTTCAATTATCCATCCTACCAAGAATCCACTCCCTTTATTATATCATAAGGTCTCCGGTGCTATAATATTGGGGCCTATTCATTTTGGCGCCCAACGTGGGGCTAGTGGTGGAACAGTTGGTAGATCAACTATTGAGTCTTCCAAGCAGCATACATCTACCTACATCGGCAAATAAACCTGAGGTAAACTTGGAAACTCATCAAAGAAGCCTCCTAGAAACCGGCAAAGCAGTGAAGCAGCACGTAACTCTTTCGGCCTTGTATGCAGCTAGTTTTCAGTGAGCAGCGAGCGAGACATCATCATTTCGTCGTTCTTCGAGGAAAATACTGGTGAGAACTTTCCAATTTTATTTTGGAGCAAACAGCGATTTGACGTAGTGACTTTCGATGTGATGAACAAATACATATTTAGATTAATTCAAATGTCAAACTCATAACGATAGATAGGTATCCGTTTTCTGCGAAAAAAATATCGAATTATTTTATGTTATTTAAGTATTGCTCCTTTCTCTGTTAAAATGAGTTCAAGAAGGAGTTAGAGAAATAGAAATAACGACCATGATGTAACTTTAGATTTTGAGAGCATCTTACAAAAATTGACTTTGGGTATGACGGAACTTCAACAGATTGTTTCAAACTTGGCTCTCAATGTCGATAATATTGATAGGCGAACAAGGACCGAGGAGCACTCCTTCGTCCACGCGACAAAATATTTCACCTTCAGTTGTAAACACAATTAATCATGATCGTTCATATTTAACGAATTGGACGGAATTGGGGGGTAGCAATTTGTCTTTCTATCCGAATTTGAAAACACATTCAATGATGTTTTTGAACAAACTAAATAGTATATTCAGGGAAGCAGGGGTTCCAAATGAGTGTAAAAAGGGCCTCGCACTAACATGTCTCAAAGGGACGGCTGCAGACTGGGGGTCGATTAAAGAAAATAGTTTCGTGATTTATGAAGATTTTGAGAAAGCTTTCAAAGACAGATTTTGGAGTCTCGAAAAACAGCGCGATCTGTTCTTGGATTTGAGCTATGGTAGATTCTATTCTGGCAGCAGATCAGAATATTTTTTTAATTTTGTTCGTCAGTCTATATTTTTGGATGATATCAGACGAAAAGTTGATTTGTATGATTGCTAAACATTTTTCCGCGGAAATACAACGAGGAATAATAACAAACGGTTTTTCTAAGCTGGATGAAGTTGAAGAATATTTACAAAAAATTGATGATACGTATAAAAATGAGTCGCGGTACGATTCACAATTTCTTATGAGAATTGATGCTAATTCACGTAGGGGATACTCAAATGCGGGAACTTCACGGGATTCGGATGCTCCAATTACTCGAAATCAAAATGATCATTCCAATCAAAATTCGTCGAATATTAATCAAAATTCTAACGTTCGCTATATAACGTCATTCAATAAGGACACGGAGGATTTATTGACTGATTCTGACAGCGAAATAGAAGAAAACGAAATGGCATCACCCACTATTATTTTACATATAATTGAACAAAAGTTCGAAGCTCTACTCGATAGCGGATCAGATATATGCGCCGTTTCTAAAGGTTTTTTCAGCAGTTTGGAACGTGCAACACTGCACATTCCAATATTTCCAGTGACAAATGTATCCATAGCCTTTGCTGTGGGTGGTAAAACTCAACGCATCAAAACTCAAATTTTGTTACCAGTCACGATCGCGGGTTGTCAAATGGTTGTGGTTTGTTTGGTAGTCCCTAATTTAAATTGCAATATTTTGTTGGGATCGAATTGGTTTTTCAAATCTAAGGCGGTTATTGATTTCGAGGAATTACTTCTCCATTTTACCAATGAAACAAATTTATATTCGACAACAATTGTCTATAAGCTAAATTGCAATTTGCACATAAACTTATTCAAAAGCGAATTGGATGTTGGTAGCTCTCACTTTGATCATGAAAAACAAAATACTATGATGTCTGCCGTTAAACATGTATACACAGATGCAGAATTTGAGTTAGCAGCGAATCAAGCCTGCACAGAAGTGTTTAACAAGCATAAATTACTGAATATTTTGAAGTAAAATAAAAATGTTTTCTCAGAATGTCCGGGAATGGTTCATTGTTATGTTTATGAGGTGGAGTTGAATGATACGATTTATTGAATGCACCATCGTATCCTATACCATTCATTTACAAAAGAGAAGTGGCAACACAAATTGCAGAAATGTTATCATGGGGTATTATAAAAAAAGAAAAAACTGAATATGTTTCACCATTAGTATGTGTGACAAAAAAAGATAAATCCGTAAGAGTATGTCTGGATGCTAGGTTTCTTAATAAAAAATTTAAAAAGGATTTTATAAATCCTCCAAATACAAACGATCTTTTGTTAAAATTCAGAAAAAATCAGTTTCTGAGTACCATTGATTTAACTACGGCTTATTAGCAAATTCCAATTAAAAAAGACCATACTAAATTTGTTGTATTTGTATACGAAGGCGAAAAGTATACTTTTGCGCGCTTACCATTTGGGCTGAGTACGGCCATGGCTTGCCTCATCAGGTGTTTGAATGAAGTATTGGGGGACGAATTTTGGAATTTTACATCTGTATATGTCGATGATTTATTAGTTCGTTCTGATACGATTCAAGGTCATTTAGAACATCTTGAAAAAATATTCACTGCTTTCAATCGAAAGGTATTGACGGTTAAACTTAGAAAATCTCAGTTTCTCCGACGGGATGTTTCATTTTTGGGGCATGTTATTTCTGCCGATGGGATCTCCATCGATAAAAAAAGAAGCTATTGATAAATATCCTACTCCACGTAATTTAAGGGAACTGAGAGGATTTTTAGGTCTTGTCAATTATGAACAGAGATTTTGCAAGAACTATGCGGATCTCACATTACCTCTTTTAAAACTTCTGAAAAAGGGACAGAAATGGCAATGGGTATCTGAGCAAAATGAAGCTATGCGTGGTATTAAAGACGCTCATTTAAAAACGGTTTTGATTGCTCATCCTGACTTAAATAAAACTTTTTACATTCAGTGTGTATGCTCTGGGGGGTAGTCTGTATCAGTTGGATGATGTGGGAATTTGCGTACAATAATTTGAAAACTAAAGCAAAACAGCGAGCTGATAAGGCGAATAAAAAAATCAATCCGGTTGAATTTGGCGTCGGAGACAAAGTTTTGGTTAGGACTCACTACCAGTCTTCAGCCGAGGAAAAAACAACAAAGAAGTTTTTCTTATTATTTGAGGGTCCCTTTTACATTCTGCGGAGAGCTGGTCCCAATTCCTATATTATTGGTGATGATTGTGGAACTGAGTTATCCACTCAAAATATTGTTAATTTGAAACCATATCAGGAAGTGCCGAAGGAGTTGAATGTTTCGGCTTCAGGTTAATATTTGATGTTCATCCTGATTACAATTTTCGTTTCTGTTATCTATAACTTTAATATTTAACCTTTGTTCATACTAGTTTTTCTTAATTATATCTGATTAACTCAAACAAAACATATGTTATAGTTATTGTTTAAGTTGGGGGGTGATGTGGTGGTTCAATCCCTAAGTACCCTCTGTCTATTCGGGCAACGAACAATGGAGTGAAGTGAAGTTGGATATGGGACGAGGCGGTCGTGGACAATCCGTCAAGCAAGAAACACGACGTGACAGATACTTAGTTTTTTTATGTAAACTGTTATTATTATGTGAAAGTTACGACGTATTATTGTGAATACAAATTTGAACAACTGGTCTCCGGTGCTATAATATTGGGGCCTATTCAAAATGCATTAAAATTTCTTATGTAGCGCTCTTTAACAAAATTTCGCGTATTCTGCTGCAAATTGTTTTTTACAAGCGTGCTTGATTCACCGAATACCCACACCCAATTTAGTTTGAAAAGTGTCATTTCCCCACACTAGTGCGAGAAAATTTTTCTCGAATGCTGAAGTTATTTTAAGTGAGTTTTTCCTGCACTAATGCGGAAAAAAATTTCAGTGACTCGATTGCTTACCCGAACTCCGCTTATACTCATTGGAAATATTGATTTAAGAGATACGATATCTCTACTAATAGCTTAAGAGGCATTGATGTTTTTTTTCTGAGAGATGGTGAAGTTTTCATACTAATACATTATTAGAATAACTTCAACTAATCTTTGTAATATTTTTCACTTGTAATCTCACTATAGGATGGATATGCATTAATTTTCTTGGGTAAGTGAAGAAGTTACTGGGTTAGCAAATCATATGTCGTGAAACAGAGCTGGAATGGTAAAGATTCTGTTTTTGACAAAAAATGGCTTGCATGATTGTCTGTCACCTGCTTTGAGTCGAAAAATATGGCTCCTGCTATTGTAACGATTCTAGAGCCAGACCTGACTGGTTTTCGTTTTGATAATCAAGTTCCGCTTTGTTGACAATATTTGACATCATCACCGCTGTAATCACATGGAAGAAGAAACGAGAACCATGTAAGAAACATCTAGACGTGTCATCAAGTGTTCCGAACTGTTCTAAATGACGGCGACACCTCTCGGCGTTTCTGGAATGTTTCGACAGAAGTACTGCCGGTATGAATACAGAAATCTCGAGCAGAGTTTGTAACAGTTTGAGATAATAGAGTTTCTACAGTTTACGATTAGTTAGTAGCCAGTTTACAATACATAAGCTATAATAGCCTGGCTGTATATAAATAGTCATAGTGTGAATATAAATTGAATTCAAGTCAAAATAAATTAGTGAAAATAATTGAATTTTTATTGCAATAGGTATATCTTTTCCACGAAGAAGAAAATCGCATCCTATATGCCTCGATTTGCTTGGAAACCAAACTGGTTGAAATTAAGAATATTGTGGCGACTTAGAAATGACATTAGTCGCTTTTTCACAAAATTTTCTATGAGTTTTGTGAAAGTTGATAGCAATGTTATAGGCCGAGAATTTTCTGGATCATCAGTATCTCCACCTTTATGAATAGAGTATGACCATTGTTTAAAAAGTAACAAGATAGTGAGACAATCATATGGGATACCGATTGGATCCGATGGGAGACGACATGTAGATGGCGTTAGTACTCTGGTCTCCCAGTCAGTGTTTGAGGATATAATGAAACTACCAACTAATAGGTGGCGATTTAATTACAATGGGAAACAAAATATTTATTCGAAATTTGTTCTTTGGACTGGTGCAAAAAAAGGGGATAATTTATAGTAACAAATTAATAAATTTAGGTGAAGAAATTCGAGAATCGAGATTATTCAGGTTGTGAAATATGTTGAAATTGCAAAGAACTATTTTGTATTAAGTAGAAACGTTCTACAGTTTTCCGTAATTCCTCTTAATTTTCAACTGAAAACGCTAGATGGCACTAGTGTTTTGCTCCAATGCCGATTCCACAGGCATTGACTAACTATCACTGACTCTTTAAACAAGGATATGACTAAAGCTGTTATACGACATTTCAGGAATAATTTCTAATTCAGGACGTATGTATTGAATTTAGTTAGTATCTTTAGTACAGTTTCTGGAAATATATCGAATAATTTGGCGGGAATGCCATCTAGCCCACAATTGTTTTTGTTCTTGTCGTCTGATAATATTTCTTTTATTTAAATTGTATCTGTGGGATATAGGTATTGGCTTACATTTATACTTCCAAAATAATCAATTGGATCTTTAATCGATTCAATTTTCTCTGTCAGATTCTCTGCTATTGAGCAAAATAAATTATTGAGAGTGTTTGAGTAACAAAGTCGCGTTATACCTCTCGAAACATTTATAACTTTCACACAGAGCAATTGCTTTTACGTTCCCAATATGAGTAATATTCGTTGTTGAATTTTTTTATCTATGTTCACGCCTTAAATTAGGTAGAAGGTACTGTTTAATGATAACAAATTATTATTTTACCGGTTAATACATGCCTCGCCGAATGTTGTTTTCTGATCATATAAGCATTATCACGACGGTATGTCATTAAAGGTACCCTTTTGACTTTCAGATAGTAGGCACTTATTTTCCGAACGGATAGAACGACCTTCACTTATACTTCACGATCGTTTTGGTACGGGGTCATAAGGTCAACAACAGCACTCGTATTCGATAACTAAGGCTAAACTACTCCCATTACCGTTTCTTCTACTATCACCAACCTCGTTAGACCACACTACTTACCCGTTTGCTCCCTTCCATAGTGACGAAGTTCGTACAGGGTCGAGACGAGATATTTAAGATTTGAATTTTGAATTATTGTACAATGTGAGCCATTGAAGATGGAAGCCTAATATAAAATCTATATTTTTCAACCGATTTGAATTATTCTTTTCCATTACGCAGACATTCAAAAAGTCTAGTGGGGCATCAACTTTCATGAATCAGTCTTCATTTTCAGAGCCAACAATTCTTACTTTTCAAAGTTCTTGATTTTCCAGGCGGATGGCGCTACGACCAACTTAGTTGTGGGTCTTAGCTTCATCCGTGAGAAAATATTAGTTGAATGGTTGATTAGTATTTATTTGGCAGGGACAGGACAATTATAATGTTGTGCGACCTACCCTGGCACTGATGAGAGGCGAAACCTCGAAAACGTGCATGTCTGCAGGTGGTCATTCCCAGCCAAATGAAGGATAATCTACTGTTTAATTACAAGATACGCACTTGCAATTGGGTCTTCTTGAAAGAACGTTGCACAAAATAAATATCTGTCAAATGTAGTTCAATGTCCGTCGTGGAAGTAGGCAGGGAAGTAGACAGATGTTTGCTTCATTTTTCCACTTGGTGGGGAAGTATGAAGAGAAAGGTTACTTCAACTTTGTCGATTTTATTCGTTTCAAGGCCAAAAACAAAACAAAATATTAGCGATTTTTTTTACAAAAAATCTGATTGCACCACTGAATTTGCAACATTTTCAAATGGTTTATGTCAGAACTACGTAATGAAAAAGTGAATACAATTTGAAAAATATGCTGTTTATTGTTTCTAACTTCAACGTTACATACTTAACTGTTAAGTTCTCTCTTCCTTGTATTCACAGGGATAGTTTCTTTCTTATGTAGATATTTATATATTATATTTAGTCATTGACAGTGGGGTTCGGCTGATTTCAATGAAACTTCGCTAGGTTATTGATGTTTTTTATGCTAATCATGCAATACCATCACCACAACTTAAATCCGTTTTAGTTATAAATTGATTTATAATTGAAAAAATACAAGTTTTCTCAAAAGCCACTTGTTTACTGTCGAAATTCTGCACATCACGGGATCAGTGACATGAAAGTGGCGTATAGCATAGGATTAGGTAGAATTTTGTATGAATATGCTTCATTAAAGTCAAGACATACAATAAAGAAAAATTCACCTCGAACATAGTGTTGAATGAAACCGTAACATATCAAATTCGTAGGAAGAATTAGCAAAGTATTTCTTGTAGTAGCTTTTTCAAGCATCTGACGGATATAATTCAACGGACATAGGGGGTATTCGGTGTTTTCGGTTGGATGCTCGCCGAAGAAATTGCTGTTGTGTAATATGACTCATGATATCGAGAGGGGAACTTTGGATTTTAAGTCAATTATTCAATAATATCACATTTCACACTTTTTCACATTTTAACACCCTATATAGTAGCATTTTTCAATAGTAGTTGTCTTCGAGAAAGTAGATTATCTGGTATTCCTATATCCAGTTGTGAACCAGATACTTTCAACGGCTCTTGAATAGCTATGTTGTAAAATAAATGTTTAGACTGATTTGAAAGCCATAGCATTGTTTTCCACCAATCTTCAGGATCTATGAAGCGATACTGAATCAATAACTTTTAAATAATATTAGATATTTCGTAAGTATCGTTATCTCAAATATTTAACTTTCTCATCGTTGGCAAATTTTCGGTATGGAATCATTTCATCACATAACTTTACATCGACATGTACAGAGTGTGCCGAGCCATGCTGTTTATTAGTTACTTTCACTCTATTTACATTTAATTTAAATACTTTAATTCGTAATACTAACATCCAGTTTAAAGAAAAGTCCATAATAATAATCCTTATCACCCCGGATACCCATGTCATAAACTCATAATAGAAAATATATAAAGGAACAGGTAACTATGAACACATAACATATAACATTTTTCATCAAAAACAATTTCCTTCTACATTTGATTGTTATCCAAAACTTTCGTCGTGATACGCCTGGTATATTGACCTATCTATTATAGTTTCCATGAATATTACAAGGAAAGCTGACTCAAGTTTTCGTATTGACTAAGCCAGGAGTTGTTTGACTTGCTTGTTGTTGTATACATTTGAATTTTTCTCATTTTGAACCGTATTGTTCACTTTTATTGCTGTTTTTACTGTTATACCATTTTTAATCTTTGATTGTCTAATCCTCTCTGACCAAAGCCTTACTTATTTTTAATGTACACCATTTTTTATTTTATTATAAATTATATACGGCTCAAGCTTTGCCAACAAGATTATGTCTTCGGATAATAAAGCATATTCATTATTATTATTATATTGTATACAACGATATCTTGGGTATTATGGTTTGATGAAAACGTAAAGGATAGATTGTTCAATATTGAGAGAGCATTACAACTTACAAAATTGAGAGAACAACAAACTATTATAGGTCACACACTAAATAACCATATATTATGCCCTGTTTAATAGTTTTCAACCCATCGTTGAATGTTTTCGACATGTATCATGGTATAAGACTCTTTTACGGGAGAAATGGAGAAGAAATGCACTATCGTACAGAATGACCTGTCTAGGTCATCGCGTCCGATCTCACTTTTACCATAGACACCGCGATTAAACGAATGCATGCGGAGGTTCAGTGTATGAGGAAACCGTTTCAAAATCATGCGATTGATTCCTCAATTATTTATTCACTCTGCGGCTCAGCATCTTAGTAGAGAATCGCCGCTGGTAGTGCAAGGTTGGGGTGTATACGAAGTTGTTTGTAGTGAAAGTTCGAGAGCACGTGAAAGCAATTGATTAAGAAACGTGATATCGTAGGTTCAAGTTGTACTAGTGTTTGTTTGGTTGTTTCTGATCTGATATAGGTACCTATACATATAATGGATTGGTTTATCCATATTCTACAACTCAAATTCTAGATTAGTTTTGAATAATAATAATTTCATTATTTTGAAGAAGTAAAATATGAGTTATATTATGTAAGATACAGGCTGTGTTTCCAGAATATTACATTTTCAAACATTGAATTGATTAAAAAAAATACACAAAATAAAAATAAATTATAAATATTAATAATGTTGATAATATTCTCTTGTAAATGCGATTACTCTCCGCCGTTGAGCCGGTAAATGAACGGATGTATAAGCAAAGAGGCAGATGCATCACGCAGGACTCCGTGCAGTATAAGTGTAACCTTTCAGTGGCCTGGATCGATTATCGTAAGGCATTTGATACAACATCGCATGAGCTCATCATCATGCTTTCGCTCAGATTCCTTGCGGTACCCGATCAAATATTGAAATGCATTGAACAGCTCTGGAGGACTCGCTTCACCATAACATCTTATCAAGTCATATTACAAACATAGCAGGTTATCTTCAGAAGGGGCTTGTTTCAGAGAGACACCCTCAGCCTTCTTCTCTTATGCATCTCACGATTGCCATTGTCCGTTGCAGTACGGAAAACCTGCGGATACAACTGCGGTACCCCCAGCAACCGAAGGCATAAGGTCACCCATCCGTTTTACATGGATGACGATGCGAGGAATTCCAAGAGGACGTTCAGCTCGTAGACGGAAGCATCCTATATCATCTGAATGCCGGAGAGACGTATACTCACCTAGGGGGGAACAACGCCACTCCCAAGAGTTACTACTGTTCAAAACTCTCTGCGGCAAGTATCAGTATAAGCTGGTCATCAGAACTGTCGGGTAAGAATAAAGTTGCTGCAACTAATATGCAGTGAGAGGCTGCTACAGCTACATAAGGATAAGCCAATGCCAAAAACATTGAAGACCTGGGCTTATCCAGAAACTTGACCTTCGCTTTTCTCAGGTCAACGGGGCTGAAGTCGGAAACCCAGGGATTAATAATGGCCTGCCAAGATGGTGTATTCAACATCCTCGTCTACCGTAGGCTCATGATGGGTATAGATAAATAGTTTGAAAGCTTGTAAAACATTTTCGAATATACCTTATTAGATCGTTTATTGAATTTTACGAATGCCCACAGTATTTTGAGTCCCATGCAACATGGATTTCGTGATGGTAAATCCACTCAAACTGCTTTGAAGAGTTTTTTAATCGAATCAGTGGAGATGATTGACACTGGCGAGTGCCCTGCTACTATATTATGTGACCTGAGTAAGGCTTTCGACTTCGTAAACCATGTGAAGCTATTGAATATCCTAGAATCGTGTGGTGTGAGAGGAATCTCGAATAAATGGGTCTCTTCTTTCCTCAATAATCGTCGTCAATGTGTTTCTCTTAAATTTGAAGTTGATGAACGTATTTCAACATTTTTCTCTGAAATAGGACAGGTTTCGTTAGGGGTGCCTCAGGGTTCCGTATTAGGGCCTATTTTATTTTTGATCTACATTAACAATCTCGAATCTAAAATAATGCATTCTAATTTTATCGCGTATGCAGATGACATATCGCTACTTGTGTCATCAAAGAACACTGAATCTTTAAAAAACGAACGAACCTACGGCACTCGTATGGCATAGACGAGACACCGGTGTTGCCTTATGCTCTGGGGGATATTGAGTCCGTTGTTGAGAATGAGAAGTGCCGAATCTATTGGAACTACTCATTCCCCGCCCTCAGGGAAATACAAGCCAATAAGCCTGATGTAGTCCTCCTCGACCATCAAAGTAGGACGATTTTCGTCATTGAGTTTTCAGTTCCTGGCAAAACGAAAATCCTCTGAAAAGAGGAGAAAAAACGGACTGAATATCGAGATCTACTCTTTGAATTCAGCAGGCTTTACCCAAACCATTCTGTTAAAATGGTTCTAATAATAGGGGTCCTTGGTGGAATGATGGACACACTGCTTTCAAACTTAAAAATCATACGGGCTTGCTGTAATATGGCAGAAATCTTAGCCGATCGAATGCAGAAGGCCGTAATTCTTGGCTCACTCCGCCTACTCAGGGCACAGGAATCTCGGACCCAGTAATCACTCACCCCACGGGCGTGGGGAGTGTTTACTGGGGTTAATGACACACCAGCGCGCCCTCTGGATGTATCGGGGCTTCGGAGACAGGGCCTGACTGGTAAATTCGTGACGGAAAGAAAATAATAATAATGTTTATTTGTCAAAAAATCGAACATGAGACTATTCAGGTAAAGGAAAAAAAATACTAGGACGGCGATTCGTTAAGAAAATGGATTTATTATCTTCTTCTTAATAAAAATCTCAAAGAAAATACAATCAAAACAATAGTGACTGCATTCGCAGAGCAAACAAAAAACAAAGCAATCACTGAAGCAGTTTGGAGTCAGCCGCTTGTTAGTGATACTGCGCCTATCAAAATAAAATAAAAAATGATAATTTTAGCTAACAACACAATATTAAATAATATATATAAAAATTTAAATTAGTTAAACTTCAATTACATTTCACATATTTATTTTGTTTGAAATCATGAAGTAAAATAAATGAAAGCAGGAATTCATAATCGATTACACAGCAGTTTCAACAAACATATTTATAAATCTGTTAATCATCAATGTCTCATGTCCAGTTGAATATAAGTCAGGAATATTTTTTGTTACAAAATCTTCAAAAATTAACTTTCATTACCCATAAATACAATTCTTTATTTCTTCTGGAATATTTCTTTATTCGTGATATGTTTTATTTGATTTCATTCATTACAGAAAGAGTTGTCAACACTTTGTTTCGCATCCTATTTGTCTTGAGATTTGTGGTTATGGTCGATGCTGAGGAACTCTTGAATGATTTTTAGACCAATTTTGGTCAACTTGTCATTTAAAGTGGGGTCTTTTTAGAAACGAAAGATATAAACATCCGAACGGTTTATCTAATCGTAGCTTTTTCCGCTCATGTATCGGGTATTGCGCTGGGCAATTTTTAGTTGGAGCGATAATCAGTTCAGAAGTTTTTAAATAATTTATTCGACTTTTTTCATCTGCAGTGCAAATTGCCTTGAAACAGTCATATGTTCGTGTCCAGTGATAAACCCTGTAATGATCTCATATTTTTCCCGTTTAAATATAGGAATATAGAGTATAGTTTTTTCTTGAAGAACCTTTAATACGATTGGTGAAAAATATCTACATCATTAACAGTAAAATAAAATGGCAGCACTACTCAAAATTCCTGAAGCATGCGGTGATCATCTCCATCCTCAAACCGAGGAAACAGGACTCGAGGATCGAATTTTGCTGCTTAGTGCCGTGGCCAAGGTGGTGGACAGGATCATACAGAAGAAGCAGAGCAGTTCGGCTTCAGGGGGAGTCATTCAACGACCTCCCAGGTGGCACGGATTGTCTGTCCATAGAGTGAAGGAAGGCTGTTAGCGGGGGCATAATACGGTGATGATCCTGCTGGATATCCAAAAGGCGTTTGCCATCGTCTGGGTTGAGGGCCTCGTCATGAAGATGCCACGGACAGGGCAGGCATACCTAGCCACATGGCAAAATTGATTGATTCATACTTGGTCGACATGACGTTCGAGGTTAGAGTGAATGGAACCAGCTGCAAAGTGAGGAAGCCGGACCAGGAGTGCCGCTGTTGTATTTCTATATACATTCGCACGATTTCCCAGTGCATGAAAAGACGCAAACGGCAATTTATGCTAACGATACGGCAATTTATGCACTGGCAACCGTGTCGAGCGAAGCCGTTGTGCAGGTAAAGAGCCACTTGCGGAGGGAAATCGTGCCGTATGTGACAAAGAACAAAATAGTGGTAAACTCGGTGAAAACTGAGCTCATGAATTTCACCAAGAAACAGAAGCGTGATAATGTGGAATTTTCGGGTTGAGGCTCTGGGGCCCGATTCTCAAATGTCGATTGCCCTTGTCGCATGCGACAAAATATGTCCGTCCCCTTTCTCCAACGTGCAATGAAAGAAGATGGAAATATTTTGTCGCATGCGACAAAGGGTAATAGACATTTGAGAATCGGGCCCTTGGACGCCGAGATTAGTCAGGCCAAGTCTGTGCGATACCTGGGGGTACAGCTTGACAGAGGATTAACCTTTGGTAGACATGTCAGATTGGCGTTACAACGTGCCGGGGCGGCGATTGAAAGAACATACCCGCTGATAGCGAGATATTCCAAGTTGGCCAAATGGAGACCAAAAGTGTTAATCTACAAGCAGGTCATCAGGCCAGCGATGACGTATGCATGTCCAGTATTCTGCAGCGTTCCCAACAACTATATCGCTCCTCGAAACATTGCAGAACAAAATACTCCGTATCGCCACTCATTCGGATAGACACAGGACACACTGAGGGAGCTAGGAAATATTCCAAAAAACTAAATATTTATCAGTCTGACACTTTATCGTTGGAAGTAGGTTGACCAGATATATGACGACAATCAAAGACCATGATAACATACCTACACCTTGAACATGGGCTCATCTACCAGGTGTTGAATATTTTCCACGAAAGTCCAGAAGAGTGACAAACTCCTTTTAGGATGAATGTCCAAACCCGGTTGTTTCTCGTTGCTTTTCCAGGAGATCAAGGAAAACTCGACAATAGATGCTCCAGATAGCCTGATTAATGTCTTACATATAAATTATCAAGTCCCCCTGCATTAAACGGAGGAGACAGGGAAGTGAACACAAGCAGAGTCGTGCACTCACAGCGTCTAAGGCGCACACAACACCAGAAGGGCAGGACAGAAAACCCAAAAACCCCCACATATAAACCTAATATTACACCATCCTAACCCCTGTGGCTTGGGGATGGTTTTAATATCGATTTTATTCATTTATACGTTTTTGTGAGTTGTAATTGTAAATTTAACATTAACAAACTTTTTTTTTTTGGGGGGGGGAAGAATTGACAAAAGGAAATAAATTTCAAACTGGAACTTGATTATAAAATCGCATAGGATTGTCGGCAAACGTCGAACAGAAATAAATCAACGGCTCCATACGACTGCCAAATCACGTCTACCCAAAGCATAGCAAAGTTTTTCTACAAGAATATTTGGATATTTTTCATGTCTACCACTGTTATTGCACATAATGCTATGAATTCACTGTCCAGTTTTCAAAAACAGCAGTGGAGATCCAGCGTTTTTTCAATATTCCCCCTCTATAGCAGGAATGCTGTCACGAAATAAAATTCCTCGGAAGACGTCAAAGGCAAACCACATATTAAAGAAAAAAAAACATTTTCAATATATCGCTGGTAATATCTATTCAAATGGTTTTGCAAACAATAATGACCTCTTATCACAGTACTCATAACACGTAATATGAATATATGGCAGAGTGAAAGTGCTACCGGTACTCAAATTATTCCTACGTACTAGATACTTTCATTATTTTTTCAAGGTGTTGTCAACGTGGTATGCGCAATATCGTAATACAATTGAAAGAATAAAACTTGTTATCAATACACGATCTTCGATAGTATATAAATATAATATATCTATGAAGATATTGGATTTTTCAGAAACTAGTTCTGTCAGCTAATTTCGTGGGAAAAAAATTTGCATTGCTCTAATTTATTGATACACCCGATCGTTTTTGTGATAACCTAAAACTAATTATTTTTTTTTAAACAGTGCTTTCAAATAAAAACTAATTATTTAATTGGATGTGCACTACGAACATATTGGAAAACATTCATGGCCTTCATTTAGTGAAGTTTAGATTATCAATAGTTGAGGGTCTGAGATCTGATACCGAAAGTCCTGAGTAAGTTGACGTTAATATTTCAAACAGAATAATTAAATAATGTGAAGTTTATTTTCTGTGGGGAATCAAGTCTTCAATATATAGCCTTCCATACGTTTTTCTCTGGCAAAGAAAAAGTTTCTAGCATGAATGTTTGTGATGTGATGTCACGAAACTAGATCAATTCATCAATAATAAACGTATTTTGCCATGAATGATTTTAAAATAGTTTTTTCTGAAAATGAATTTTATATTATATTGGCTTGTTTCAATTTTTAATAATAAGGGTAAAAATTATTCGAAAATTACTTTTTAAAATCAAATTATTAAGATTAGGAACTCGATAAGGTGGTCACTTAAATAAATGTTTCTGACGAGAAGTAGATAAGTAAACTAGAATATCAATACGAGAATGTATTGAATAATTCGTATTATACTATAAAAGCAAACAAAATTTGAAAAACAAAATATTTCATTATTCAACATACTCTCCTATTTATTTATTACAGCTCGCTGGCTCTCTTATGGCTTGAGGAGTTAAAAAGAAGCAGAAAATGATCTAACCTAAGCAAACCTTGCTATCCAAGTTGAATGCAATCCTTTTACACTACAATCGGTCTGACTGATAATATAAATTAATACATGCTCGCTCATGAAATTTCTGTTGTAATAGATGTAAGGCAACAGGAGAAACATGTTAATGAAGAGAGAGTGATATACTTTATTGTCTAAGAAAAATTTTCCATTGACAAAGCATGCATGTTTTTAAAATATATGTGTAACTAAATAAACATAAACATAGTAAGATTTCAAATATATATAAATATATAAATAAAAATAACAAAAAAAAGTAAGACATAAAATAAAATTAAATAAATTAAAAGTATGTCTGAATTGAAAAACGCAAGCAGTAGACATTAGGTGGAAGGAGGAAGTTATTTACTCATATTTGAATTTGATTCGGAGTGACAAAAAGGTAATTTTTTTTTATTAATCGGTTATTTTTGGTGTTAGTAATTGTGGAATTAGCTTCTGCAAAAAATGCTAACAAAAAGAAGGAGGCATTTTGTTGTGTTTTAAGGCAGCTGTGGAAATATTCACAGCTTTTTCCTCAATATGTGATGGGATTTTTGTAATTATATATATTTTTTATTTTTATCCAGTCCTCTTGCTACCCTAAAATTGGTACTTACTCCATATGAAATTGCCCCCCTAAGGGATTATTTTTTGAATGCAATTCACAAATATATTATGCATTAGGTAATAAATCTTCGAAATGTTATTTAATGTATAAATGTTTCTATCACCTACTCGATTCCATGTTGTAAACATGTCGTCGAAATAAATTACACCTCATTAATAACTACAATATAGCGCTCGAATTGTATTGTTAACGTTCTGTTTCATAAAGCGGTTCTTGTGAACTCCTTAAATTTCTTTGAATGATATCCTAATCGGTTCAATTACATAATCTATGATCGTATTACTTTTCAAAATAGATTAATTTACAACGTCATATCTTACATCTGATACAAATGAAATTGTGTTAACGAATTGCGTAATGACGGATGAGTTTATGAGTTGTTCCTTTTGAAATTGAGAAAATATTCACTGAATTTTTGAACTCAGATGTAATCCACAAAGTTCTTTTATATTTGTAGAAACTTTACTAATCAAACCATAATGGTACTTTCATACTAGTACTCTGGCTATCATCGCGGCATATATTACTGATATTCGTTTCTGGGAGTCACTAGTCACTAGTATTACTGATGTTTCTGATAACATCAGGGATTTTGTTTCAACAATTTTTTTTCCGAAATTACAAAGAAAACTCAAGTGGTTTGATTCTTTTGTATTTTGATGGCGTAGGAAAATTCAATTGAATACAATTGAAGATACTGTATTTATGATTAAATATTCACTTGAGATTGAAGTGAGAATTTACAGTGACAAGGTATAAAGCACGAGTCCCAACATTATTCTCAAACATAGTTCCATAAATGGTTCATTTGGATTTGCCAATAATAATGAATATTGTTATTCCCTAGAATAGTTACCACATTTAACATACTTACAGGAAATTCAAATATGTTACTTTAACCATGATAGTTTAATCAAAGTGCAAAACCCTGACTTGTTAAACCCCTTCAGGCCACCTAACGGATCAAGAATATTAATTAAATTTGAATTTACTTCAATGCATAACAATTGAAAGACCAGGTCGGAGCTATTAAAACTTCAACTGTTTTTTACTCACCTAACTTAACTCACTTGCCCAATCGCAAAATTTCGACTTCCTCTTCTGGTTCTCTCAGCAAAAACTATCCCTAAGACTTTTCCACTAGTATGGTCTGGTTGTCTCGACTCCTATTGGCTGAACCCTTCCTGGGATTCGGCTGAGTATGAAATTTACCGAGGTCGTAACAGTGGTGCGCCTTGGCCTGGAAACGAGCGCTATGTGTCTGATAAGTATGGAAAAACTATGACAAAGCTAAATAAATTCAAATATTGATTTTTCTATTATGATATCGTATCTGGGTGACCGCCCCATTACAAAAACAGATTTTGCCTGAAAATTCTTCAAAATAGAAACGATCACAAAAACTCTTTGCTTCTTTCAGACGTTCTCTACGATTCCCGATGGTGCATAATTTTCGGAATAACATGTTAATTACCTCTCGCGTTTGAATGCGTTTTCTTTTGGTTAAGTATGAGATGTCTCTCCGTTATTTCTTGGAGAAATTGAAATTTGGCTTTTATGACTGTTTGGGAATCCTCACTAGAGAACAGCTTTAAGGTGAAGACAAGTTCATTTTTTGAAGTTATTCCGGAATATTTTCAGTTGGGCTTGTAAAAAGGTGAGGCGCTGAAGATGAACTATTTAGGAATTCAAAAACGATTGATATTCGTCGTTATATAATGAAACAAATAATTTCGGTAAAACCGATAATGCCCGTCTCTCCACACATTCCACGCTAATGTTTGATATTTGCAAATTTGCATGATAATTGGGATTATTATGTTTATGAATATAATTATTATTTCAGGGTAGGCATATTAAGTTTTTTCATTTACTATTTTTGAATTAATTTCAATGATTTGCCACACACACACACACGTGCAAAATCGTAGTCACATCGTAGTAGTAAAATCGTAGAAATAAGTTGAATATTATGGTTCAGTTGTAATTGGTCGCGAATCTAAGTCAAATTCGTAAAACTTTAATCTTTATATTCAGAGAAACCGAAACATAATCTGTTGATAAGCCCAAACCGCTTCAAAACTATAGCTATCCGAAAAATCTCATTACGAAGATTGTAGAAACATTGTAATTCAATTATATTAAAACTTATGACTTGTTTTGTGAGTTGATGAGTAATAGTAATAGTGATAATCATGTATGACACTCTCGTTACAGATGAATTTTAATTTTTTTTTCAAGTTTTAATAGTTCTCAACGAATCTTCTGATTTATTGTAACACACTATGCCTTTATGCATAATCAGATTCGCATTGCAATTATTAGCGATTCAGCTTTATGACTTCTTGATTTGTTTAACATAAAAAAGTAGTGACAATCTGTCCTTCGTAAATATCGAACTATCATTTTTTTTTTGTATGTGTTATTGAAACATCTTGTGTAAAGCGAAAAACGGAGTTGGATAAATATTTTTCATTCATTTTGTTACTGAGAATTTACTGACTTCCATAGCTTTGCCGTTCGTTAATAAAACTAGATCTGGGAAAGAGATGTTCAGTAAGTCTTCAATGTAACGACAAAGCCGTATGAAGACTGAAATCAACAGAACGACTGAGAATATCTCGGAAGAGCATCGACTAACAAACAAAATATCTATAAAATATATACCGATCGCGAACTTTTCTGCGGTGTTCCAGCTAAGTAAATGAGTTTGTGTGTGAGGCAACACGAACGATGCGAATTTTTTTTTTTTCTTGAACAGACTTTAAAAGCTTTAGTCTTCAAAAACAGGTCGGATTTGTTCTTGTGCTTTGAGATCCCAAGCAGTTGATGAGAAATTACATATCTCTTGGCACGAAACAGAAAATTAAGCTTTTGATTGTTATTTTTGTCAATGGACCTAAGGTCCGATTTGATAATGAACTTAAAGTGTAATTTAGTTTAAATATTTGTCAGACTTTGACAAGCTGCCAATTGCAACTCAATTCTGGTAGTCACAGTCTAACAGCTATTTAAATGGAATACTACTTTAAGTTTATGATGAAATCGGGCCTAAGAAAGACTTTTGCTAATGATAATGCTGAGCATCAGAATTCAGAATGGATGGCTTCATTGGTATAGTTACTACTGACATAATTACGCTCGGCACTGTAAAATCGGCTTCACTACCCTCAGTATAAATAATTATTAAACATTGCGAGTGCCAAGAAATGTTAATTTTTGATGATTTTACGCTTTTCTGTGTTTTTGATTCGTGTTCACAGGTTCCATATATGTTTATGAGTAAAATAAGATTTTGTTTCAGGTTGTAAAAAATGTCTGCCAAAGCGATAAGGGAAGCGACAGGAAAAAATATAATAAATAAACAGCTTGGAGGTAGCACAGCTGCTGTTCAATGTAGGTTCGCTTCTGTGGATCAAGATACTAAGTTTTCTGAATTGGTAGCCAATAACCCTTGGTTGAAAACCGAAAAACTCGTCGCCAAACCTGATCAGCTCATCAAAAGGAGGGGGAAATTAGGTGAGTATTTAGCTGTGAGTTATAGGTAATAATCATTTTCTGGTACATTGTTCCTCAACCTAAAATGTCTTTTGTGTTTATTTGTATTTTTTATAAGTCTCATATCTTGCAACACATTTTCCTATCGTTATGGTCAGACCGAATAATCTCGTCAACTTGGTTTTCTCTTCGGGACTTTTGAAAACATTTACCCTAGTACGAAACGTGGATGCCTCTATAAAAACTTCTTGTTCTTGTTTCAGTTCACTCAATGAAATGGAAGTTTTGTTGATTTTTTTTTCCACCTGCAACAACATATCTTGTACTACTCATATCATAAAACAGTTTATGTTATAAGTATCTTAATGACGGTCATTATGGTAGTAGCCGTGAATATTACCGAGCGAGGCGATAAATATATACTTAATTCTAAATTTAGTATTTTTAAACTACTGTTACATTTGAGTTATTCATTATGGAAAATAATGAGCAAGCTGTGCCTTACCATTTCGTTGGCAATGCCACAGCAAATTATTTATTCACTGTCAACCACACACTGCTTTCTTTTGGATTAGTAAAATCTTTGACAATTGGTTATTTTGATGATAGTTTACCCACCTTCAGATTTGGAGGGCGAAGTTTTGTATTTTGAAGCGAATTGTTTGATACTATGTACTTGCAATTTTCTTATAAACTTCATTCGTACTAAACTTTAATTTTGAATTTCATTATAGTACTAGGACTTTTTGAACTTAATCATGTTTCTGTAATACAATCACAACGCTGTCATTATAATATGACAGTAAATAATAGTCATTTAATCAACTAGTGTATTAACGAAGTCGACCTCATGCTTGTTGAAATGTTGAAATGAAGGATTTCTTGATTAGAAGATATTTGATCAATGGAATTAACTCTAGTTAAAAACTTTTCCTTTTTTTTGGTCAGGCCCTGTCTCCGGAGCTCCGATACAACCGGAGGGCGCGCTGGTGTGTCATTAACCCCAGTAAACACTCCCTACGCCAGTGTGGTGAGTGGTTACTGGGTCCGAGAATCATGTGACCTGAGTAAAAGTAGTGAACCAAGAATTACGGCCTTCTGCATTCTTCCGGCTAGGTTTTTTGCCGCATCACGGCAAGCCGGTATGATTTTCAGATTCGAGAGCAGTGTGTCGATCATCCACCAGGTACCCCTATGATCAGAACCACCATTTTGACAGAATGGTTTGGGTAAAGACTGCGGAGTTCAAAGAGTACATCTCGATATTTAGTCCGTTTTTCCTCCTCTTTTCGGACGATGTTCGTTTCGCCAGGAGCCAAAAACTCTATGACAAAAATCGTCCTACTTTGACGGTCGAGGAGGTACAGAAAAATTTAATTTGTACACTCACGTTTTACGAAATAGAACATTAATATGTGCCATTAATGGTCGATTTCGAAGAATCATAAAATAAAGACATATCGGCCATTAATAGGGGTTATTAATTGTCGATTTAGTTCGCATTGAAGAACAATAAACAGGCATGTTAATATGAAGTTGAAATTTACCTTTATGAAGTCTGAATATTTTGAACGAATCGGGAGCTGTCGGATTTCTGATTCAAAAGTCTCTATACTCTATAATATGCCTATATTGTTCGATTCATGATTTATTTGTTTTGTGGAAATTCATGTTACATTATTATGTAGTTGACAAAAACTACTTTTTTCTAATTTCAATTGGATTTGTTTTAGTTATATTTCTATGTATGTACACATTTTTTTCCACAACCCAGGATGACAAAAAAAAAATTCATGAATTCTTATTCAACTTTCAGACAACAAACTCATAACAATAACATCGATAACAGTCATAAAATATTCCACGTGGGGCAGGCATATTTGAAACATAACTCGTCAGCAAATCAATCGTATTTGATGCCACTGGGCGTAACTAGGCAAAGTTACATCTTACGGCTTGTCGACGCGCGATGTTTTTTCCGTGAGAATAGTATTGGATGTGCATTACATATAATTGATAATGAGATGAAAATGTTATTATTCCTGAGAGTAATATAACGCAAGGGAAATAAGAATATTTACCATCCTCAACCCGCACGGGCTATGCCTTGGATACACTGTATGAGTGTTTATGATGTGGGTGCCAGGTCACGGAGGAATTGAAGGCAACGAAGAAGCAGATTGCCTTGCCATGGAAGGGGCAAACAAACAATTTATCGGCTCAGAACCCTTCTGTGGACTCCAGAGCCCACTTAAAAGAAGAATTCCGACGCTGGGAAACTGATGAAATGAAATATCACTGGAATAAAGTGCCAGGAGGAAGACAAGCGAAAAGACTAGTATGTCTATCGCCAAAGAAAGCTAAAACAGCTTCTAGAGTTGGACAAGAAAGACTTGAATATGGTAATGGTTAATCAGAGAGTGATAGTTGCCGCTACTGCAGAACTGTAGAACATTTGCTGTGCGAATGCCCAGCGCATTTCTGCAAGAGGCTTAAGTTCTTGGAAGGGGCCTTCTTAACGCCCTCCGATATCAGGAACTCAACTCCCAGGAAACTGATAAACTTCGCAAGCAGTCTCGGAATACCGGGCATAGAATAGATCGAGGGTCACGCACAGAAGAACTTATAGGTCGAAGTGCTATACGACCCCCTTACAATCTACAATCTACTGTGTACTTTACTTCTAATCGAAGTTGCTGTTAGTCAGGGTGCTTTCAGGTGATTCGGATGGTATTCTGCTACTTAAATTTTCAGTTAGTATTTTGAACGGGATTAATTATTTTGTAGCAATGCCGTACCAACATCGTATCAGCATGATTATAAGTAATGGTCTTCTTTTTGATAAATAGTAGAGATGACGAGACATAAGGATTCTTGAGATTAGGCATTCTAACTATTCATATTGAGCTTCTTGGCTGTAGTACCTCTGGTGTCGCTAATAGATGGACCCTGCAAGGAAAAAACTATTCAGGTGTCTCTTCAAATTTTTTTTATCCAGATCTGTTTGTTATGAAATATTCTTCAGACAACAAGAACGCATTTTTGACATTTGAGTGTTAAAATTTTGCTGCTGTATATGAAAAAGAGAAATATCATTATAAAAAAAAATCCGTTTGCATATTCTATGAGTCCGATACAAGTAATATGGTACATTTTATTTTTTCTTTCAGGATTAATTGCTGTCAATAAAGACTTGGACACTGTTCAGAAATGGATAGCAGAACGCATGAACAAGGACCAAAAAGTAGGTGCCGCTACAGGCAAACTCCGAAACTTCATCATTGAACCATTCGTACCTCACAAAGACACGGAAGAAACCTATGTTTGTATATACTCACATCGCCATGCAGATACCATCCTTTTCTACCATCAGGGCGGAGTGGATGTCGGAGATGTGGACAGCAAAGCTTTAAAGTTGGATGTACCTGTAGGAGAAACTACCGATGTAGCAACCATAACCAAAGTAAAATTTGAATACTTTTGATAAGCAACGATACAAATACTTTTTCTTTTCAGGTATTACTAGGCGAGGTTGCAGCTGCCAAGAAAGAAATGATCGCCTCATTTATTTTTAATTTGTATAAGTTATTTACTGACCTTTACTTTACTTACCTAGAAATCAATCCATTGGTTGTTACTGACAAAGAAATATACATTTTGGATTTAGCCGCCAAGTTGGATGCGACTGCCGATTTCATATGTAAACCACAGTGGGGTGAAATCGATTATCCACCACCCTTTGGAAGGGACGCTTTACCAGGTGATTGTTCAAAAAACGATATTCTCGTTGATTAATTTCTTGACGTCATGACCATTGACCAATGACTCTCAGTGATTGATTCATTTACATATAAAGAAATTCCTCAAATTGATAATGCATACTAATTTGTGAGGACTTTCATTTTCGTTTTGAGAGATAATTGAAATGTGTTCCATTATATTTGAGTTTGAAGTTGTATCTTCGCTTTCAATGAGTATCTGATATACGTAATATTGAACCAGAGTTGAATAGTTGAATAATCAGTTTTATAATTCCTATACGTAACTAGTAATGAATTAACGTATGTAAATTATTCTGCGATTTTCATTGTTAAACATTCCTTATTTTTTCTTTGTCAGCATAGAAACCTTAGTAATGGACCAGTTTATATACAGGGACATTTTTTTTAAATGGTTACCTTCTAGACTATGATCTGAAGGATGTGATTAAGGATGATGTTTTACAGGATAATTTCTACATTACCCTATTGATTGGTAATCAATATGTTTGTTCCAGAGGAGGCTTATATTGCGGACTTGGATTCCAAATCAGGTGCGAGCTTGAAATTGACGATTTTGAATAAATCTGGAAGAATTTGGACCATGGTAGCTGGTGGAGGAGCATCTGTAATTTATAGTGACACGATATGTGATTTGGGGGGAGCAAAGGAATTGGCGAATTATGGAGAGTATTCAGGTGAATAATGACTTGATTACTTACATTTCGGGCGCCCATTGTCTAATGGAATTATTCTTGATTTTTAATTTATTATTCAACTTGCAACACATTTTCAGAAGTTATTATGATTCATCAATTTCAATTATCACGTTGAATAGAACCCATGTTTCTAAAATGTTTTTTTTTTATGTTTTGGAAATATATTTACATCGACTTTTTTTATAATAGGTGCACCAACTGAGCAACAAACATATGAATACGCGAAGACTATATTGTCTTTGATGACGCAAGAAAAACATCCAAAAGGGAAAGTGTTGATCACTGGTGGAGGAATCGCCAATTTTACAAACGTATCAGCTACTTTCAGAGGCATCATCACTGCCTTGGTTCAGTTCAGGGAGAGGCTTATTGAACACAAAATTTCGATATTTGTCAGGCGGGCTGGTCCCAACTACCAAGAAGGTTTGAGGAGGATGAGGGAAGTCGGACAAACCTTGGGTGAGAATTTATTTCAGTTGCAAGTTTTCATTGTTACATTTACATTTATGCATTTTAGGTATTCCTTTGTACGTTTTTGGTCCCGAAACTCATATGACTGCCATTTGTGGTATGGCATTGGGTACCCGTCCTATTCCATCAGAAAATAATGTTGAAACCGCAACGGCAAACTTTGCACTGCCCAGTGGCGAAAAAGAGCCCAATAAGCAGCGACTGAGTTCTAATAAAGACATTTTGAAACCTGCTGTTACCATGAACGCAAAGGTAATTTAGTGAATTCATTGCATGGTTTGTAGCTTTATGCAGTGTTTGCCGTTTGAAATAACCTCAGCTTTTGAATTTCATCATCGGCATATTTTGGAAAATGCCTGTAAAAAAATATTTCCACAGGTAGCAATTGAATGCTTATCCAGCATGTCAGATAATGTGTACTAGGCAGAAAAATGTAAAAAAATGTTCGTTGAAATTAGTGTCGTCTTGAATCTCCTAAAGCTGTTTTTTGCTTTAACTGTTTTATGTGAAAGACCTTAAATTCCCAATAAAAGACGACACTTTTTATGACTTCTATACAGGCTGGGTGGGCAATACTCAAAGTCCTATTGCTCGAATTCTATGATAGCTAAGGATGATTCGAAAACCAAAATGAACTAGACAACAAAGTCTATATCCAGAAATTATTTTCGAATATACAGGGCCAATCGAGAAAAATCTACAGGGTGGAGTGCTTTGTTTTAATGGACTGCCATACATATTAGAATAGCACATGTTTTCAAGCATTTTAATGACCTCAGTGTGGATGGAGGTTTCAAATATTATTGACTGTCTCCTAACCACTTTAATGTTACATTTTTTTCGTAATAATGCCGTCTGCAGATGCATACTGAAAAAATAATTGTCGTCATCATCATGTAACTTAAAGGAAGTAATTATAATCTTAGGTGATATGGCAGATGTGTGTTATTTCTGGCCCTTAAGTTATACAGGGTGGTTAGAAATGATTTTTCAGTTCGGGAGTTTTGGATAGAATTTTCTCGTGTTTTTCAAATTTAACACCTCGTATGTTCTTGGGCCAAATGACGTAGGATTAGCAAACGAATATCTTTTGTATATAAATACCTATGAGTATATTTGATCGTTTCTGAATTATTCAATTTAGAACATTTTCAAGTATTCATTTTCACTAACACACACTCTTTACCACAAAAACACATGAATTTAATTATTTACGTGGCTTCTACTGTACAAGTGATTGAAACAAAATTGAAAGCCAACAAAATCAATTCACATGCGAAATAAAATGAAAAATCCAGAAATAGAAAAATAAAGAAACAAAATAATCAAACAGTGATTCGCATGTTGCCTCTTATGTCTGACACAATTACAAACATATGGATGGTTATTGGTGTAGTTTTATACACGATTTGTTTCACGCATCTCCATACCAAAAATTCATTTCATTGAGATCTGGGGATCTAGCAGGTCATCGATACATTTCTTTCAAACACTCTCAAAACAAAAACCATATATCAAGTTCTTTGCTGAAATTGAATTAACGTTTAGTTATAGCTAAACTAGAATAATTTACATGCAAAACCATCATTTACAAAAAAAAATATGCAATATGCAGAAATAAAAACTCAAAATGAAGTGATAGTATGATATTTTTATGGAGAAAAGGAATGTGTGTAATTTTTGATATTCAATAAAATACCGAAAAATTTGAAAAATATCAGAAAAAAATCTTTTCAAAAAACATTTGAAGAAACATTACAATGATGCTTTTGAACACCCTTTCTTTTTTTTCTGTTGCAATCATTTCTTCGAATTTTGTTATTTATTGTTTTAATTAGAGAATTAGAACCCTATTATTAAAAATGAGATACGAAAAAATTACAAATTCCAATAAATCGAAAACGCTAGGAATTAATTTGCATACAAACATTTTTTGTGTTCTAATACTCATTATTATGTGGTCGGAAAATATATAGGATGTTCCATTTGAAAAACTGATGATTCAATTCAAAAAGCTGCGAATTGAAAAATAATATTAAGTCATCTATAATTCAAGGGCATGATAATGGATCAGAACTATCACATATATGTCTGTCACTTAATTATTTTCTCTCAAATTGTGACAAAGTGATTTTTCTCACAAAAAGATGAGAGTATCTAAAGCAACTGTTTTCCTGGCTATGTGGCCGTCAGGTATTGGTTGACGTAGAAGTCATTTTGTCAATTCCAATTTCTATACCAAACACAAATAATGTTCATGGGGTATGTTCACACTTCGTTTTGTTTAAAAATATCTGATGAATATCACTGAAATCTAATTTGTATATTTGGTGTACAAATTAACATTACAAAAGTGACTTCTTATCCAATATCGGTCCTGGAACATAGCCAGAGAAGTAAATGTAACAGATCGAATCGTCCATCCTTTTTATATGAGCTGAGGTTGTTTCAAATTTACTTTTAATAACAATCATCCATTCCAGAAGAAATTACTGATGATTTGATTTCGAATTGAGGAAAAAAGTATAATTAGAATTTTATTTTTTATATTCATATCAGTAATTGTCTTTGATATCGTCTTCAAATTATGGTGGTTTGGTCTTCATTTTCTCTCTTTATTAACACATTAACATATTCCATATCCAACTTTTTATACATGAGTATTTATAAAGTATTGGATTATCAATACCAGCTTTTTAACAGACATAATTGCAGAAATTTTGTTGAATCCTTCAATATTCATCCCCGTGTTACTCTCCCAAAAATTGTTCATCATCAACTTAAGAATATGAGTAGTTCAATATAAAATTTGCCAACTTATACTAAGAACTTTATTTTTAAGGATTCATGCAGAATTGGTTTTCCTTTTTGGGCTGAAAATATTATTCAATTTTCCAATTCAGCTATGCTGTTTTTTGCCAATGTTGTGGTGAGATTTGTTGAATTTCATGTTGAAATAATCACTGAAAACCGGCAAACATCAGAAAATTAAATTTTTGATCATTTGAAATGTGTTGAATTTAAAGAAAATTTATTCAAGATACTTTTCTTACTATGACTCATATTACTCTTAGTGAAGAACAGTTTTACACGTTTCACATTTTGATTGTGGTGTGAAAAAAATACCGCTAATTTTTCAGTTCATGCTATTCTGGATTCATTTCATGACAGTTTTTATTTGCTAATATCATCCAAGTGTAGTCACGTTTGATCTAATTTATTGAATTTAAATATCTTCAGTGTTTCCCGAGATATTAATTATATTGGAGTGATATTGAATGATTTGTCCAAATTATATTTATATAAGGATTACAACTGAGCACAGAGCTCAAAGTTTTTTTGCTCTTCTTCCTATCCGCCTATGGTGTGGAACATTGTGGAAAGAATCCGTCAAAAAATATCTACCCTCTGCTAATACTGCGACGGGTTCCCACCTGTTACCAGCTAACAGATGTTTGTTTTGATTCGGACAGGGAGACAATCTGCAGACTTGTGTGAAAGTTTTTGTCAATACAGATAGCTTTGAGGATATCTGGTCCCCGACAGATTCATTATAATATTCTGGCTATTGGTTACTTTGATCTCGAGCTGGTGTAACGTCTAGTCTATTTAGTTACAGTTAGCAAATTCAGGAACATTCTACAATTATCTGTTTGACATAACCAAGCACCCTTCTTGTTTTAGCAAAGAGGATGTTGCTTTCTGATAGGTACTTGACAAACTGACTCACACTGTAGGCGGGTGGGAGAAAAAAGCGTGAAACCTTGGTCGTTATCGAAAATCGTCGATATAAGGATTACTTTCAAGTGGGATAAAATGCTCTTATTGTACATATGCTTAACTAATGGGCAAAACATGTTTTTTTATTGTTTCACTTTTGTTTTCTGTAATTGAGTGGTTAGAAGTTAGAATATATCAAAATATAATTGATGAAATCAATTTTAAAATAATGATAATCTTATTCCTATTTTGTTCTATTTTGCCCTGGTATTTCTTTCGCATCAATTTCATTCTGCAAAGAAGTGAAAAAGTTCCAGGAATTCATATTTTATATTACCGAGCAGGATATCCTCTTTATTTATATCTTTTGGTATGAGAATACCACGCTAATTAGCCACCATTTCCTTGGTTAGTTTCCCAGTGCTAAGCTAGGTATAGTAAATATTGATTTAGTATCTAGAAATGAAGTGGCTGATATAGGTACTCCATCCATTTTATTTCCAGAATAGTTTGTATATTCTTTGGAATACTATTTACTGGTACTGATGATATTCTTTCAATCCACTTCTGGCCAATAAATCTGTTAGCAAAATGATGAATATCAGCTTGGCTGAATACACCCTTTCAAGATATTTTCATGAAGTGTAACTCAGTATTTGTGGCATACTAATTTGTTTTTATTTGAGCGGCTGGAGCCAATTCATATGAAAATTCTCAGAAAAGAAACAAATCACTTACTTTGATATGATAACAAGTCATTAATATTCATTGCTTGAACGTATATTCATTGTGGAAAAATTTCTTGAATTCTCGTGATTTTGCTTTCTGGATAGAAGTGATAGGAAAGAAAACAGAAGTGAAACATTCAGTTCATATGCTGTATAAAGCTGGTAATATCTTTCATACAAGAAAAAATTATTGACTTTTATTTGTAGAAGGAAAATGTTCCAAACCTCGTAAAAATACCTACATCACCTACAAAATCACAGGTAATCATTCATAGATTCGTTATATGATAAAACCCAATGATAACTGATAACTTATTTTCAAAAGGGAGATGCAAAAGTTACCTCCATGTTCACTAAAGCTACGAAGGCTATCATTTGGGGTATGCAAAACCGAGCCACACAAAGTATGTTGGACTTTGACTTTGTTTGCGCTAGAAACGAACCAAGTGTTGTTGCCATCATCTATCCCTTCACTGGCGACCATAAGCAAAAATTCTATTGGGGACATAAGGAAATTCTCATTCCCGTTTATAAACAAATGAAAGATGCCATGACCAAACATCCAGATGCAGACGTTTTGGTTAACTTTGCCTCACTCCGCTCTGCTTACTCAAGTACTGTTGACACCATGGAGTTCCCTCAGATCAGAACCATTGCCATCATCGCAGAAGGTATTCCAGAAAATTACACGAGAAAACTTATTAAATTAGCCGACGAGAAACAGGTTTCCATTATTGGACCAGCAACAGTTGGTGGAGTGAAACCAGGTTGTTTCAAAATTGGTAACACTGGTGGTATGATGGATAATATTCTACATTCGAAATTGTACAGGCCTGGAAGTGTGGCGTATGTATCTAGATCTGGAGGTATGTCCAATGAGTTGAACAACATTGTGTCCAAGGCAACCGATGGTGTGTACGAAGGTATTGCAATTGGTGGTGATAGATACCCTGGAACAACTTTTATGGATCACATTATGAGGTATTTTACTCGAATATTACTTTTAAGGGGTAACTTGAAGTTTTTCAATTCAACAGGTATCAAGCTGATGACAATGTTAAAATGATTGTTCTCCTAGGAGAGGTTGGGGGTACCGAAGAATACGAAGTTTGCACGGCACTACAAAACAAACAGATTACCAAACCATTGATAGCTTGGTGTATAGGTATGATGGAAATAATGTTACCACAGGTCCCTTCTTATTGATGAATTGTTTGTAGGTACCTGCGCTGGTATGTTCACGGCAGAAGTTCAATTTGGACATGCTGGATCCTGTGCTAATACCAACCAAGAAACTGCAACTGCTAAAAATGAAGCTCTAAGAGCTGCTGGGGCACATGTACCTGAATCATTCGACTACTTAGGTATCAGAAGTTTATTTTTCAGATTTAATTGTTTTTAAATCTATCGACGATGAAAATCTTTCTTTGAGTTCACTCATATTATTTCTGTTACAGGTGATATTATCCAGAATCTTTATGATCAGTTAGTCAAACAAGGAGTTATAGTACCAGCTCCCGAAGTACCACCTCCCACAGTTCCCATGGATTATAACTGGGCTAGAGAGTTGGGTCTCATTCGTAAACCTGCCAGTTTTATGACTTCCATTTGTGATGAGCGTGGACAAGAGCTGATTTATGCTGGTATGTCGACAGATCATTGTAGAATATGGGGTATTGGACGCCTGTGGTGTCACTCAATGAGAACAAAAAATAGTTTTCCCCTTCACCACACTAATAATTTAATTCCTAGATGCGCATTTCGTTAACCAAGTTAACTCCATCAGTAGGATTACTAAACTGATGATGAGTACCAAACCAGTTATAGTTATATCATCCAATTTTTATAATTAACATTATATGAAACATAGGGGTGATTGTAACTTGTAAAAATACCTATGCTACAACCCATGCCGATAAAATGTTATTAATCACTTTGGTGGTATCAACTCAAATAGGTTTGTATAACGATAATGGCTCATTGTATGCAATACTATTTGAGTTGATACCGACAAAGTGAATAATAACATTTTATGAGGTATATGGATGATGTATTTTGTATTTTCGATGCGAAAAAATAAAATATGGAACACTTCCTGAACAGTTTGAATCCATTACTTGAACAAATAAAATTCACGGTAGAGATGGAAGTTGACGGACAGTTGCCATTTTTGGATACATTGATTATCAGGAATGGAGAACTAACACTAATATATTTATACCCGCTGATTCTAACCATCACATTCAGCAAGCACAAGATGGAGAGTTTCAATTTCCTTGTTCATAGGGCATTGAGCTTTCGACTTAGTGATGAACATCTTCAGACAGAACTGAAAACAGACGAGAAGATAGCCATTAACAATGGGTATTCTCCTAATATAAAAGATAGTGTTGAAAAAGAAAAAGTTCGAAATGCCCTCGAAACAAATAACTACACTAGATCAACCTAAAAATAACAAAAAATTCATAAAAATTATAAAATATACGGCTTATGAGCGGTCTCAATTCTATCTTCTGGGAATGTTATTAGGTATCCCGAAAGAAAAAATTCAAAATTTATATAGATCAGGAATTTACGAAATTAGCTGTCAAAATTGTTATAATATTTATTATGGCCAAACCAAGCGATCCACCAATGTACGTTTTCGTGAACATTTAGCGCACGCTAAATATTCATTAGAAAATAAATCGAGTGTTGCTGATCGTCTACTAGAAACCTATGATAAAAATTTTAAATTAGTAAAACCTGTTCATTCAAAACTGTTTGAGTTGATAACTACAAGTTAGGTAATAACATTTGGTAGTATACCTGACTGTAGGTATGTTTACAAGTTAGGATCACCCCTATATTTCATATTATGTTAATTATAATAATTGGATTCAATTGACAGATTATTGAGATAATCTCACTCCTTCGACCACATTCATTTTTCATTATAATAAACTGTAATAACAAAGCGATAATCGGATCGTCTGAATAAAGATATCGGAACTTTCAATATTATCATTACTTTCATTATCAAATGAACCTATTCAAACTTCCATTTGTGAAATTTTTTCATATCAGTTGTCTATAAAATGTAAGAAATTATGTGGGGTGGTAAAAATATTCAGGTTGATTTTTTGTTTTAGGCATTTTGATCATCATGCACATATTTTTTTTGGTATTTCAATTGACCCATTTATTTGATATGAATCATTAGTTTCAAGAATTAAGAAATTCTTATGCCCAGTTTGTTAGTGTATTTCTCAATACATATAATGTTATGTAAATTGTTGCCATAAGTATTTAAATTTTTACATTATTCCGTTTTTATTCAGGTATGCCGATATCTGATGTCCTTCAAAAGAACGTTGGCATCGGTGGTGTGATATCCCTTCTATGGTTCCAAAGATGTTTGCCCCCTTACGTTTGCAAATTCTTCGAGATGTGTCTGATGGTCACAGCCGACCATGGTCCTGCGGTGTCTGGAGCTCACAATACCATTGTATGCGCCAGAGCTGGTAAAGACTTGGTTTCTAGCGTAGTATCGGGTCTCTTGACCATTGGAGATAGGTTTGGAGGTGCACTTGATGGAGCTGCTAAACAGTTCAGCGAAGCTTATGAAAAAGGTGAATTAAAAGCGAATAGTTGTATAAGTGATAAGAATAAAAGTAATATGTCATTGAAATATTTGGGAATGTGGATTCACAGGGGAGTCAAGTTGGCCCATCAGTTTTCAATTTACTCATTTTTAACTATGAGGCGCCGTTAGCATCAAACATTTTTTCATATATTTTATTTTCTAAAAAATATTTATGCCCAGGCCCATATATATTCTGAAATTGAACGAATATTTTTATTTAAGCGTTTATTTATACATAAAAATATCGTCAATACATATTAGCAGTGGAGAGTAATATATTTTATTACTTGATACCAATGCAGATAAGAAAATGAGCTTTTGAGTCCACTCTGCACTACTAATATGTATTGACGATAGTTAAGTGTATAAATAAACGCACGCTTGAAGTAAAATATTCGTTCTGCTTCAATATATATCGTTGTCAATTATTCCAATAATATTTAATTATTTTATACACTTTTTGTTGTTGTTGAATATAATTTATTAGCAAATATCATTATACCATTTCCTACATTATTCACGCTAAAGATCCTGTAATTTTCAAGGCATGCATCCATCAGAATTCGTAAACCACATGAGGAACAAAGGAGAGCTCATTATGGGTATTGGCCATAGGGTGAAATCCATCAACAATCCGGATCAACGGGTAAAAATAGTGAAGGAATACGTCATGACCAACTTCCCTGCCACACCACTCTTGCTTTACGCCTTAGAAGTAGAAAAAATCACGACCAGCAAAAAACCCAATCTTATTCTCAATGTAGACGGAGTTATTGCTACCTCGTTTGTAGACATGCTGAAAAATTGCGGTAGCTTTACCAGCGAAGAAGCTCAAGAGTATATCAATATTGGTGCGATCAATTCGCTCTTTGTTTTGGGTAGGTCGATAGGCTTCATCGGACATTACATGGACCAGAAGAGGTTGAAACAGGGTCTGTACAGGCATCCTTGGGATGATATTTCTTATGTTCTACCGGAACATTATAACAACGATAACTAGATTGTATGTAGTGGATTTGACTTTTTCACTAATTCAGTTGAACAGAGCTGAAACAACGGAACTGTTGATGATTATTTCATTGAAAAGATCACATTTTTGGTGTCCACCACAATTTGGGGCACCTTCAACCACTGCACTTATTTTTTTAAAGAAATTGTATGATAGAGTAGTATATGAGTATATGTCATTATTTAATCAGAAAATCAAAATTGGGATATATGTGTTGCATTTTGGTATGATTTTTCCATACCTATTTCCATAAAGTGAATCGAGGTGCTTATTTTTTTCTCTAATTTATTACTTCAAAAATTGATATTTATATTTGTGTCCTATCTTCTAATGTTTAGTCACAATTTCCGGAAATTAGGTCTATTTTAACATTCTGTGTTTGTATCCAGCACAGAGGTTCCATATTTATGTGTGATGTATTATCTGAATAAAGTGATTTTAAATTGTTTACATCGAATATTTGCTTTCAAATAATCAACAAAATGGGCTTATATCTTATAATCAAATTTCCACCCACATCTTTTTTAAATTATTCCTTCCAACTATAAATAGTATTTAACCAATCCACTCTATCAAAAAACATTCACGCACCTTTAAAATGTATAATTATATATAGACTATTCTTATTGTAGTATAGAATTTCTTGGAATGTGCCACTGAATCCGTTCAAGTCGCCCCGGAGCTATGATATTTTTTTTGTTACTATATTATTACTTTCACTATATACGGAATCCGATCGTGGGTTTTGACAGTGAATACTGAATAGTTGGATAATTATTTTTATTGTTGGAACAATTGAAGTAATAGACAATCCTCATTAATACGTTTATCAAAAAACGTATCATCCGAATTTTTGTATGTCTCTGTATATCTGCAGCGTGTTTTCATTCAAAGTTATAGCAGGTATCTATTTTATATCCTTTACGGTATTTCCGAAGTTATTGTCGTGGGGTAGAGATGGCGCCACACGATTTTGGACGGAAATTTTTTATGTTCGAACCTGAGTTCTCGTGAACATTTTTTTTTTTGGGTTTACAAAAAACGAGCTACTTTATTGAAAGAGTTGAAGTTGATTCGTTTCAGCTATTTTGGTATCGGAGTTGTGTAAAGTCGCGTATTGACATTATTTTTTCATGTTACCAGTGTTGTGGTTTTTTGATGTGCTGAGTGCTCCTCTATCAGTGTGACTGCCTTTGAGGTATGTACTTGCTCTATTTTCTTGCATGGTTCATTAAAAAAATTACCTATATGTTTATCAATTGTCATTTTGCGGATGTTTAGGAGAAATAAAACATTCTTAGTCTTGCTTCATATAACTCTGTAATACCTTTGCGTGATTTTGTTTGAACAATTGTTCAAAAACAAATGATTTGATGTATTTTGTTTAAACTTGAACTTAATACAAAGGCAATGGCTAATGACCACAATGGGTGTGAAATTAATATATTCGATTACTGATCGAATTATTACTCGTGATTGATGCAACTTTTATAAAAAGTAACTGTTTCATCGAGACAGGATTCAGATCAATATCTCGGAAGGGTTGGGAATTTTGAAATTGTTTTTGATATTCAACGCTCTATACGGACGATTTTCCAATTTGGTATGCAAAAGACAATAGAAAATGAAATTGTTAATCTGTATGCATGTATCAATAGGTATAGAAATTTATTGAATTTTTAACGAATTTTCTGTACAAAATGAAAAGTTTCTTCCCTTAACTATAGAAAGACAATGCAAATTTCATATGCAACCTATCAGACCCTTGAAAAATTAAAAACGCATCTGATATATCCAAATGGCTGTAAGTCTATAGAATAAATAAACAAATATTGAATAGGGTGAGTCAGAATAAGACCGACAAACTTCGTAGACAGATTCATTGCCTCATTTCGAGGTGAAAAGTTTTTATCATCCATATCCTAAAATTAAGATTTAATTCGTTTTCTTCAAAACTTCTGAAATGAAAAAATTAAACTTGATACACTAATTTGGTTTATTAATGTGAAAATTTGATGTTACATTGTTTAATTTTCGTAAGTCAGTGGCGTAGTTTCACTGGTATGTTGCCATATTTCCTTTAGACAAAAGTGAATTGACAAATGAGTGTTTGAAATAAGTTAGGCTCATCAATACTTGACCTAAAAGTCATAACATTCAATGTGCCTAAATGTAGAGGTTTCTGAGATATTTACGAAAAACTTCAGCCTGAATGGATAAACATGTGCATGTTAAGATCATCGATACTCAAACTAAGTCATAAAGATGTAATTAATTCATACTCACCCTCGCCATGTTATTAATTTTTTTCAACATTAAAAAATATCCAGGAGGATGAAAAATACTGTTTTGACAAATTAGCGTTCTGCGATTATGGCTACGGTAAGCATTGCAATGGCATTCACCAAAGATATTACATATATCCGTGAATAGTACAATATGTAGAAAGTTCGTTTGCTCCTTCATAAATCCTCAGAAACAATTCACAAATAATAATGGTGTCCATATTTACCAGCCATCAACTTATGTTGGCGAAATGGATAAAATTGTTCATGTTGAATTATTATATCCGTCAACCGGCTGCACCCTTACGAGCAACCCTCAGAAGTCAAAGACTTGTGCGAGCTAAGGGAAGACGTAGCCCCTACCTTTTAACGTGTGATGCCATGTGCTAAAATTTACATTTCTGCTGCGATTATGGCATACGGGAAATTATGTTTTTACCCGATGCTTTTGCAGGACACACTTTCAGTTTTTTGTAAATATATCAGAAACTTCTTCATTCATTAGGCATATGGAATGTTATGACTGTCAGGTCAAATATTGATCATAAGCCTAACTGATTTCAACCACTCATTTGTCTATTCACTTGTCTAACGAAAATATGAAAGAAAATATAATAATATATGGCAACATACAACCGTAACTTTAAAATTAAACACTAAAATCAAATCATCACACTGATAAACCTGGATTGGTACGACAAGTTTAATTTTTTTCCCTTCAGGAGTTTTGAAGAAAAAAAATTAAATCCTAATATTTTGCGGACTTCTGACACCCTGTTTTTCAGAGGGGATACAATTTACAATATACATTGATAAAAACTTATTATCACCTCAAAATGAGGTAAGGATTATGTGTATCGAAGTTTTTCGGTCGTATTCTGACTCACCCTGTTATTGTGCACAATAATTCATCGAAATGAAAACTGGTCATCTGAAAATAATTGAAATATTTATTGGGATCATTTCTAGTTATATATATAATTTGAACTTTATCGCGGCTATCTTATTTTTTGAATATGAATTGAAAGTGTTGGAACATGGATATATACAGAGAGGTGAGTATATCGACTGGCTTATTCTCAAAGAATCATATTACTATATGGGATTGAGTCTGTGAAAAGAAGAAATATAATATTAATCTTTTTGGTACCAAGTAAAGAGAAAAATAATACTCCAAATTTCAAGCAAATACTCGTCTAATCACTTAATTTTGTCTAATTTCCGGTTGTAAAAATAAAAAATCCTAGTAGAAATTAGACAAAAAGTGATTACTATCTTCTCTATCCAAAATTCATCATGAATTTCCACAAAATAAATAGATCCTCAATTGAACACGATGTTAAATGTCTAGATTTTGAACTAGACTGATCCACTCGCCATCCCTATAAATTGGGAAGAACGGGCGAACGGATCAGTCTAGTTCAAAATCTAGACATTTAACATCGTGTTCAATTGAGGATCTATTTATTTTGTGGAAATTCATGATTAACATCACCTGAAGATGGCAAATGAGACTTTGCCGAAACGTTGTGGAAATTGTGTCATTTTGAGGACTAGAAACACATAATTTAATACGGAAAACAGATCACTATGAATATATAGTTATATATATACAGGGTTATGATAAAGTAATGCACAAAATTCATAAAACGTACAACGATCACTTTTGAAAAAAATGCAAAAACACGTCAAACTGTTCTTTTTATTCCGCATCTTTTGACATAAGTTACAAAAATAACACGTCAAAGTTGTCAAAGTTATGACGTCATCAACAAATTTTTTTAATGGGAAGCTAAGATTTTTATCACATTATGTGATAGAGCTTGTGTTTGTACACAAGGGAAAAATAGTTGCAGTAGGGCTCACATAAGAAAAAAAACGAGAAAATGAATAAAAAACGAAATAAACGTAAGTTTCATAATAACTTTTCAATTATCCAAACAGTCCATTAAACCAAAACTATTTCTTATAGGAATTGTTCAAACTGTGTCCCGTTTACTAACTGACATAGGCCAAGACGATGGTACACCGCATTTATAGAGTTTTCGATCATCTGCGGAGTTATACGAGTCATTTCGTGTCTAATTCTTTCCATTAAGTCTTCTAAATTGTCTGGCCGGTTAATGTAGACTCGACTTTTCAAATGTCCCCACAGAAAAAATCAAAGGGGGTTAAATCAGGTGATCTAGGTGGCCACTCCATTGGTCCACGTCTTCCAATCCACCGTCCTTCAAACTGGTTATCCAGAAACCTTCGAACAGTATGACCATAATGTGGTGGTGCGCCATCTTGTTGGAACCAAATACTGGGATCTAAGTTGTCCCCAGTATTTGGATCCGGAAATGCCGCAAGTAGTTCCGGAAGCACGAAGATGTTCCTAATATCGTTCAGCTGTTAAATTCCCGCGAAAGTAATAAGGGCCAATAAATCTTGCCCGGACGATTCCTACCCAAACATTAATTTTTTGGGGACGCTGGGTGTGTTTTGTCTGCATCCAGTGGGGATTTTCCCGAGCCCAGTAGCGAGAATTGTGTCGATTTACAGAACCACTTAGACAAAACGTTGCCTTATCGGAAAATACTACACTATTAGGAAAATTTGGATTTTCGTCACAATGCCGCATGAAGATTTTACAAAATTCCAAACGTCTGTCCGGATCATCTTCTGAGAGTTCGTGAACAAGATGAACTTTGTATGGGTGTAGTTTTTCTTTTTTTAACATCTTTACTACAAACGACTGACTAACATCTTCTTATATCTCTTACATCTGTTGTAGTTGCGTGAGGGTGTTCTTCTACTGACAGCAAAATATTGTTGTGTTGAACAAAGTGAGGTGGTGCGCCATCTTGTTGGAAAATTATCCTTTGATGGTCTTCTGCATTCTCCAATACTTGCACGAGGGCTGGATAAATAGCGTTCTCCAATAGATCGAGATAAATTTGGCCTGTGAGATTACCTGGTATAAAAAAAGGGCCGATTATGTGATTTCCATATATACCCGCCCAAACATTTAATTTTTGGGGGCGCTGTGTATACACCTCACGAAATAATCTTGGATTTTCATCTGACCAATTCCGACAGTTATGCCGGTTTACAATGCCGTTAAGGTAAAATGAACACTCGTCCGAAAAACAGATATCGAACATGTAGTTTTGATTGCCGTTAATTATTTCACTGATCACTTCACAGAACTGGAGTCGGCGATCGGGATCATCCTCATTCAGTTCCTGAACCAATCGTATCTTATAAGGATGGAATTTATGTTGTTTCAGGATTCTCATGATTGTTGTGCGTGAAACACCAGATACATCGGACAATTTCCTAGTACTAACGGTCGGATCCATTGCTATATGACCTAAGACAGCCACGTCCCTCGCTTCGTCTATTTCATGTAGGTAAGTATGTAAGTAAGTATATAAAGTATATATCTCTGTTTGGCAAATGGTAGTCTCCTTGGAGCTTGTCGGATTGGTTGGGCGTCGCAGGTGTTGATTCGGTGTTGGACTAGATTGGTACGTCCCGTTGAAGTTTCTGTCGAGAAGATGTCTCCATGACTATCGAGAAACTCTTTGACCTTCTGCTTTTCTTCCAGAGATAGGTGTTCCGTGGATTCCATCATTTTGTCGATTGTTCTCTGATCGATGTTGGTAGTTTTTCTTCGAAGTGTTCGAGTTTGTTTTTCACAATTGATGACTCGAGTGACGGGTTTGCAGATGCCCAATTAGTCGTTTTTCCTCAGGAAAACTTTGATATCTGTAGTATTGGCAACCCTGACAGGAATTTGTTGTTCCGTGTTCACAAGACATCGGGCAATTAGAAGTCCATCGTTACGGTATTCATCGTTTTCAATTATTCCAGTGCTCAAATCCCCAGGTTCACCTTCCAGTCTGGCCATAACAATGGTTTCGGAGTTTTTCGGAATATAGATGTCTTCCTCAACATAAATCTTCATTGGTTGGAGTTTTTCTTCGTATCTGCTCAGGAAGATTTCTTCATTGCCGATCCGCAATATTTTCTTTCTGACATTAAGGATGAAGTCGTTCTTATCCATGATATCTAGACCCAAAACACATTCATCCTTTATGTCTGCAACCAACATAAATTGTTCCATGGTAATGGGGCCTATCTGGATGCGTACAAGCGTCTCTCCAATGATTGGTGAGGTTTGTCCCGTAGCTGTTTCCAAAACCATATTCCTCTTTATCGGCTTTACAGATTTTTGTATGAGGTCTGGACGAACAACTGTTCTGGAAGCTCCTGTATCTATAGTGAAGGTGCATCTTCGATCTTCTAATTGGCCTTGGACTAGTAGACTTTGTCCATTTCTCTTAACGTCGAGATAGGAATCTTGGGGCTTTGAACACTGAAAATCGACACACGCCCCCTAGTGCCGACTAATTCTCGTTTTCCTGGTTGGAAGAGAGTCTTCTTTCAGGCGTTCGAGGTCTCCCTTCTGGTGTGGGTGACCTCCTGTAGCCTCCTCTGATAAAACGACCACGTTGTTCCTTTCTTGGGCTTGGGGATCTCGATCTCGCTTCATTGCTTGTTGATGTCGTCCTTACCCTCATTGGACTTCTGGACCTTGATCTTTCCCAGCAGCTTCTTTGTAGATGACCAGTTTTTCGCAGCTATAGCAGCGCCTCTTTTTATTTTCTTCAGAAGTCATTTGTTTACCCAATGCCGATATGGAGTCCAATAACTTAATCAACAGCGCCTCGCTCGTAGAAGAATCTTCGATGAATTTGACTTCTCGTAACTTGGATCTCGTATTTCTTTATGCATTTTCAGCCGCTTCGAACTCCAATGATGCTATTAGTACCCCGCTTATGGTCTGAAGACGTCCTAGTCGAAGGGCTTGCTGCATGTCAGGATCTCTTAGGCCGTCGATGAAGGTTTGCACTCCAATTTGTTCTATGAACTCTTTCGGTGCTTGTGGATAGGCCAAATTAATGAGTCGCTCCACATCTGCTCCATATTCCTGCAGTGATTCGTTTGGTTTTTGGGATCGACTCTTCAGCTGACTCTGGAACACTTGTTTAAGATACTGCTGCCCATATCTTATCTCTAAAGCTTCCACGATTCTAGAATACTCCTTCTGCTTATTCTCGGGGATATTCTGCAATATCTCTAATGCTTAGCCTCGCAGACACAGGACTAGTGAAGTGGCCTTTTCTTCCTCGGACCAGCCGTTTGCGTTTGCTGCCGCCTCAAATTGACGTCGATACATAGACCACGAAGATTGCCCATCAAATGTTGGAGGCTTCAAAATTTTTGCTTGAGCAGGCCTTGGATATGTCAGTGAAAATTGCCTTTCACTGGTGGGAGAAATTTCCTCAGAGGGTGCCCGCTTGTGTGGAAGGTGTATTGTTTCTCTTCCTCTGACTTCCTGGACTTCATCTCTGACCTCCCGGACCTCCCCTTTAACTTCCTGGACTATTTCGGTGATTTCATTCTGGAAGCACTGTTGGCTGTGACTAAACTGTTGCAGGAGATCGACATGCTGCTGTTGTAACCGTTGGACTAACCGCGCCTCTTGCTCGTCTTGTTCTTGTCTTCTTCTAGCTTCTTGTTCCTCTTGCTCTTGTTTTCTTTTAGCATCTTTTTCTTCTTGCTCTTGTTTTCTTTTAGCTTCTTGTTCCTTCAAAAACTGGATTATGTCTAACGTCGCCATCTCGACGTAATTCTGTGCTCGAGTATTCACCATCAAATACTGTAAATCTGCTCCACTCTTCTTTCTTCAGTACCACTTATCCCACCGCTGCCACCAAATGTTGCGTTTTTCAGGTTCAATAAGTGGTACACTTACTTATAAACTCGCCTTTATTGTCACAGAACAAATAATACAACTGACAACACTGTTTGACACTTTGCAGTTCAAATAAATACTTCAAACTTCACTTGGTAACGTTACAACAGTCAAATGTTAAAAGGAAAACAAAACTCAAAAACTTCCCAACTTGTCAAATGTGATCGTATTTATAGGATAACATTATTCTAGAAGCTATAGAACTTTCAACAGAACATTCCATACTAAGTTCTCGAATAAACATTAATGATTCTAGTACATTCTAATGGGTTTCTAGAAGGCAAACAGAAGGATTCATGATCTTTTCTATCTACTACCAGGTTCGTAACAATATCTAACTTCACATCGTCGCTTATTCTTGGTCGTCCAGATTTTGGAGCATCCCTCACGCTTCCCGTTGCATCAAATTTTGCAACAATTCTGCTTACTGTGCTTCTAGCAATTGGAGGTCTTTCAAAATGTGTTGCGTTAAATAAAGCACATGCTTCTTCATGACTTCGAAGGCGATCGCCGTAACCTACCATCATTAGAATTTCTATCCTTTCTCTTTCGGTTAAACGAGCCATAATAATAAAACTGTGGTGACACTAATTGTACGACTGACTCTGACAAACCGTTGTTTTAGTAAAACAATTGAAAAAATTTATAAGAACACATGTTCTTACTAGATAAGTTTAAGTTTGACCTCCTTTTATAATTGGTTTTGTTATTTCGTTTTTTATCCCTTACTCGTTGTTTTTCTTATGTGAGCCCTACTGCAACTATTTTTCCCTTGTGTAAAAACACTAAGCTCTATCACATAATGTAATAAAACTCTTAGCTTCCCATTAAAAAAAATTTGTTAATGACGTCATAACTTTGACAACTTTGACGTGTTATTTTTGTAACTTATGTCAAAAGATGCGGAATAAAAAAAACAGTTTGACGTGTTTTTGCATTTTTTTCAAAAGTGATCGTTGTACGTTTTATGAATTTTGTGCATTACTTTATCATAACCCTGTATATATCGTTGGAATGACAGACGAATAGGAAGAGACCACCGACCTATAATAAAACAGACGGGTTTAATCGAAAGTGTATTGGAAGTAGCTCACATATTATATTATATTATATTTTATTATATTATATTATATATGGTTGCTTCAAGTTCATTGTTGTCTTGTCAGAAGAGATTCAGCCCTACAAAGCTGAACCACCGTAGATAAGTAAACTTTTCTACGGTGGTTGAACACAGTCCGAGTTTGCTCGGTCGGAGCCCAGTCACCAAGTCGCATTTGGTACCACGTGTAAATGGGCCTTAAATCGCCCCGGAACATCGTTGATTTTTTTGGATGTATTATTATTGAATGAAGATATTTGCTCGAGTAAATTTATGTAATAAGGTTAAATAATTGATTCTCCAAGGAAGTTTTGTTACGCGGTTGTCTTTTGCTGTTGTTTCTGTCCATTTTCTGTGCTTTGACATTTCACTGACCTGATTTCTGACTATCTTAGTGATTTGTGATCTTGTCATATTTGACTGTGCCTGTGCCTCTGCTTTGTTTGTCGTTTTCGTTGGTTGTGTCTCGTGTCGTTTGTCGTTGTCAATTTTTGAATTCTCAAAACCTCAAAACTCAAACCACAGTAAAGCATATATGCTTTACTGTGCTCAAACTGTCAAAGTCAAACCGATAGTCGGAGTTGATTGTTGTGTTGTTGTTGGTTGATGGGATATTATGAACACGTATGATCGTATGATCCAAATGAGTTGAAAAGCAAAATTTAAAATGGAAAAAGGAAATTCAAGTTGTATCATCCTGGAATTTATATGTGATTTAGTGGGAGTTACAGAACCTGCGCTCAAATTATTGCTAACTGTTTTAGCTGGTGAGTAATTTTCAAAATACTGGAATGTCCTATTTTTGGCAGTGGTATGATACAATCAAAGTTCAAATGTGAAACTGAAACGAGTGAATGAAATATCAAGGTTTTATGTAACATTTTAAATCATTCCACTGATTTCATTACAATTTTTCATTTATCTTTTCATGGTTTTGCAGGTTACCCTCTAGCTTTGCTTCATAGAAAGTATTTCTATGGGAAGGATGTTAGCCTGCAGCATTTATTTTTCATCTTTTCTGGATTCTCTATGGGATATTGGAATTATGGGCGAGACATATTCCACTGTGTCTTCACAACCTTTTTTACATACTGCACACTTTTTACTTTGAAAGGCACAGATATTAGTGTGGCTATCACCTTCATTTTCAATTTAGGGTATCTTCTGATGGGTGAGAAACTATAATTAGATTACAAATTTATACTGCAAATGCATCATTAGTGTATTTTTCCTTCTCTGCAGATTATGGAATATAGCTATAATTTCAGCTTCTGTAATCATTGAAAGTCTAAAGACTTTTGTTGATTTTAATATTTTCAGGGTACTGCTATGCTAGTACTGATGGTTATGATATAAATTGGACGATGCCTCAGTGCATTTTAACTTTGAGATTAATAGGTATGGGTTAATTATGCTGAATTATTTTCAGCATGCCCTAAACATATTCCAATATTTTGTAGGTGTTTCTTATGATCTCTACGATGGACATCAGCCTGTTGAAACACTGTCTAAAGACAGTAAAAAGGTTGCATTACAGAAAAGACCTAGCTTACTTGAAATGTTTGCCCATGCCTTCTTTCCAGCTGCTTTTTTAGTGGGACCACAATTTCCCATGAAGCGATACCAAGAATTTGTTGCAGGACAATACAGTAAAAAGGTGATTTACTAGAGCGTAAATTATTGAAAAATCAGATTATGTAAAGAGACCTATAATTTAGTATTATTACAGACAGTTTTTCATAAAACAAAATGGACTAGTTATTATTTTTTATAATTTATCAAGTCCTAGCAGATAATGAAGAAATTCTACTGCAATAGATCTAGCTAACTGATAAATCATTCATTTACAGGAAACTCTTTATCAACCCCCTGACAGTATTGACGCTGCAATTAAGAGATTTACTCTGGGTGCTCTCTATCTAGTGATATTCCAGGTTCTAGGTATTTTTGTATCTGATGAATTGTTTGTAAGTGATGAGTTTAGTAACCTCAGTTTTGCTCGAAGAATGTTATTGATGGGAATGTGGGGAAGATATACTTTGTACAAGTACATATCCTGTTGGTTATTGACAGAAGGAGCATGTATATTATTTGGTGAGTATTGGAAATTACTTAAATACTTACAAGCTGTACCATTTATCTTGTGTTGACTTCTAGTAAACTAATAGATATGGAAGAAGTTAAATGGGAAAGAATATCTTCAGATATTTCACAAATAACTGAGCAATTAGGATGTTGTTATTGAATTTGTATATGCTCTCACTCTTTTTCTTACATTATTATACCAAATATCTGTTTAGAAAATTTCGGTACAGTGGAAATGAATATTGAGTGAATGTTAGATACAAAAATCCAATATCCGCCCAGCCATACCACAGCATTTCATAAGATATCATTCAGTTTCTGCATCTACAAATATTTCAATAACCTACCGAGATATTTGAAAAAAATTAAACCACCTCTATTTAAGTTGTATGCTTGTGGTTGGCTTTACAAACAATTCAGGAATTACTTGCTATTATTGTTAACTTACTGAAAATGAAAACAAGAAACTGTTTCCTGATTTAACATATTCCTTTTCTTCTGTTATGGTTCATGTTGGAAATGGAACAGACTGTATATATTCATTCAGAGTGAATCAAACTGAACTGTCTACATAGGAATCTTGAAAGACTTACACAAATGGTTAAAGTAGAGCAATATTTTGTAATCCATCAAAGAGTTGTGAAGAAAAACGGAATGGTTTTGATTCTGTACTGACATTTCAATATTAAAAATACACAAAGCTCTTTCTCAAATGAGTTATAAATTTTTCTAAAGAATCACCTAGGTTTCCAAACAAAACCCAAAGTGATTCTAAAACTTGTGTGAATAAGGAAGATCTTGAACTGATTGTAGGTGCTTGTACATTTCTTTTCTCTTTTACAATTTGTTTTTCAACAATAATTCTCAAATAAGTCGAATAATATTCTTTCAACAAGCGTTCACAAATTAGTTTGGAAAATGCCATTTTCTCGCACTAGTGCGAAAAACCATTTTCCGGGAGCTGGAAGTGGCTTATATCCACTTCATTCAGAATCAGTATTTTTCCGTCCCTCCTTATTAATCAAACGTCGAATGAACTTTCCGTGTAATCAAAGACATTGTTTTTTTGAGCACAAATTAAATTTGATCCATACGTATCAATGCCGTTTGCATGATTGATTACCAAAAATCAAAAATAGATTGATTGAAAAAATGTCTTAATAAACACGGTAATGAAGATTGGCGAGCAGAAAATCACGGAATGTTTGAAATTTCATAGTTGACTATTACCCAAATTTATTTTTGGTAATTGGTATTAGTTCATCCTGTTTATTATGAATTTTCTGTTTTGCTGTTTTCACAATGTACCTACATGAAAGTAGTTCGAGACTATACGGCGACTCATTCGGATGTCTCCAGTACGTTTATGATCGTGTGTAGAACACTATTTAGCCAGTTCTCGTTCCTTCTACGTGATGAGTCATGTTTGTACCGTCAGCCAGCGGAGGTAAGATCACGCTTTGTTTACTTACAAGCCGAGGACGAATAATGAATTAGGCGATCAGAGCCGGCACAATCGTTAAAGCTTCTTTATTTCTGAGATCTGCTCTTGCTAGCGAATTGATAGTATCGTTCTGTTTTTTGGCAAAGACGTTTGCAGCAGCCTTAACAGTATGCTAGTACGCAAAGTCCTACAGTCACATCTGTGTGATTTAATAACAGCTGAATCATATTGAAAACATATTATAACACTTTTGAACCATTCGATTCAATATTATTGAAAAAGAATTTTCAATTTCATTTACGGAGGCAAAGGATTTATTCGATTGATGAATTTTCTACACTTGGACGCCTAAAAACCTATCTATGGAATTCTTGTGGGCAAGAGAGGCTAACTGGATTGGTCTTAATGGCAATTCACAGAGACGTCATCGTCCCAACTGATAATAGACCGTCAGATAACGACAGATTTTGCTGACTCATTTTCTCGTTTCAGGGATTTTAACCACTGAAAATTATGTCAGTGTAGAGCTCAACAAATGAAAATTTAGCGATCGAACGTGTGGTAGGCATATAGAAAATTCATTTTCCTTTTGCAGAAAAAAATTGGTTTTTTCCCAATTTTCTCGCTTATGGCATTTTAACACATAAATAGATAAAACAATCTAATAGTGAGAAACCAAAGCCATAAGGTTTGCACGTACTTAAAGGGTTGAAATAAGGGCGCGATCTTGTAAAAAAATACTTGGTTGCTGATGCATTTTCTCGCTTATGGCAATCAACAGAATGAAATTTATTATCGTTAGGAACCCGAAAAAAAATTCCCATAAGCCGATCAGCTGTTTAAGTCAATTTTCCGGAAGGAAAATTTTGTAAAAATTTTTTTCATTTTCCGGCAAACTTTCTCGTGAACGAAATAGAGTGCAATATGAATTTGTTAATGTAAAAATCTGTTATAAAAAAAGCCATAAGTCTAGTTTGTGCTTATCATAGTTTTTGAAGCTAGAAAACTTGCAGGAAAATCAGAAGAAATTTTGTTCATTTTCTCGTCGATGGGAATTGGCATGTAGGAAGAAAAATTGATTTCAAGACCAGAAAAAAAAACCGTAAGTCGGTAACATGATTAAGACGTTTTATACAGTGAGGTCCTGAAGTATTGGATATATTCACTTTCTATGTTATTAGCCATTTTTAAGAAAAACCCTGAGTCATGTCGATTTATGTTTTCGAAAAGACACCCGGTGACATAAAAATCACACCTCCCTAATAAACTCCTATCAGGAAATGATCCGCTTTGGCACTAAAACAATTCAAATTTGAGAGGAACAAAATGGCTCGTCTCGCTCATAGTCTTGGTCTGTCGCCTGAAGAAGTTAAAAAACTCAACTTCGCAATTTTCCTGCGCTCACTGTCTTGCTGTGTTAATTTTTTTGTGAACTTTGATCCGCCACATAGTGTCTCATAGTCACAGGGCAGTGAGTGAGGCGAACATTTTGCAACCGGTGCACTTTTTGCTCCTATCAATTTTTAATTGCTTATATAGTGTCCTAACTAGGGGATGAGGCAAATTTGCTTAAATTATCGTTACAACCCCTATCAGTTTGTAACAATAATGCCCAGAACAATTTTTTTTCACTCTTAAAAAAATATTCAAATAAATGAATTATGTGTATTGTAACGATTTCGAGACCGGCCCCGAGACCGGCCCTGATCTTATTAATTATGCACCCTCGTTCAACTACAGCTGCATATCTGCTGGCGTACGCATCGCCGAGAACAAGCTGGAATAATCGATTGTTCGATACTATTCGAAGAGCCATCTAGACGAAAAGTTCTATACTCCTGAATATTCGAGAATCGTGAAAGGAAACTGCTTGGGAGTATATAAGCGGGACAGTCAGAAGAAGAGTTAGTTACAGTTCCAGAGTTCGCTGATAGATAGCCATAGTAGAAATAAATTGAAATAGTAAATATTTTAGTGAATAATCGTTGTAATAGTGTTTCAAATAAATTAGGAAAAATTAGTTAGTGCAGTTTTACTACATTTGTTGTCAGAAGTCGGATGTTTAAAATAAATAAGTGTTAAAGTGTTCGCCGTTTAAAAACTGATACGTTTATCGCGCCTAATAGACAGTTAATTGACCCGTTGAACATTTAAGTGTTTGCTGAGGTGTTTGCAAAGTGGACAGGTTTGCGCGTCGCGGGACAATAAACTGAAAACTTTTTGTGTGAAATAAATAATAGACTGATATCTTGGTGAAAAAGACAGTGAACAACAAAATGGAAGAAACGAGGGTGACGAGTTCTGAAATAAGGAAGTTTTACGTGAAGCCGCCCCAGTTCGACGGAGAAATTCCTTGGGAAAATTACCACCGACAGTTTGAAGCAGCGGCCAAAGCAAATGGTTGGAATGCAGGGGAAAAAGCTGTTGCACTAATACTGGCATTACGTGGTGAAGCAGCGAATATCTTACAAACCCTCACAGAGCGAGAACTAGAGGACTATAATAAGCTGGTGAAACATCTGGAATTACGGTATGGCCAGATTCGCCTGGAATACGTGTACCATCTACAGTTGAAAAATCGAAACCAGAAGGAGGGCGAATCCTTACAGGAATTCGAAGCTGATATTGCACGCTTAGTCCGCCTGGCATACCCAGCCACACCGAATAACGTAATGGAGCGATTAGCGGTTTATGCATTCTTGGATGGACTTCGCGATCAAGAAATCAGGCAATCATTGATATTAGCACGTCCAATTGATCTCGTAGACGCACTGACACGCGCTTTGGAATTTGAGGGTGCGAAACAATACTGCAAAAGCCAGAACAATATCCGAATGGCTGAGGAAGACCGACAGGAGCCTACTAATATCGAAGCTGTGATGCGAAAAGTGCTGAAGGAAGTTGTGCCTGAGAGAAGACTGATACGATGCCGAAATTGTAGAGAACTTGGGCACGTGCGTAGCAAATGTCCAACATTGAAAAAATCGACATCAACGATGAAGGTCAAGAAGGAGCAATCGTCAGCCCGTATCCAACAAGCCCCAGTTAACAATGCATATGTCGCTGTACTTCAAAGACAAGACAAAGGTGTCTTTGTAGACGGTCTCATTAACAACGAGCCTCGCACCATGCTCCTTGATACGGGTGCGACTAGGACAATCCTTGGACCAACTTTTGCCAAAACACCGGCAAGAATTGAATCGTCGAATTGGAAGCTACGCACAGCAACAGGAGAGCCGGCAACTGTGTATGGTGAACTTCCAATTGAACTGACTTTGGGCAGCACTACAGTGAAACACCGGGCTCTGGTAGCGGATATCGAGGACGAGATAATAATTGGAATGGACATCATGAATTCTAGAGGATTCGAGCTGAATTTTAAAGACGGCGTCCTTCGTGTGAACGGAGAAGAGCTGATACTTCATGGGAGAAATGAAGAAATGGTTCGAGTTCTGCTGGCTGAAGACGTAAGCGTACCGGAGAGGGCTGAAACCATTTTAGAGGCTCGCCTGGATGGAGGTGCGAGCAGTGGAAATGTGGTGATGTTCGAGCCCAAGCTACATGATGAGAAAATTGGACGAGGAATTGCACTAGGAAAAACCTTGTTGCGTACTGATAAATTTGTGCCAGTAAGGGTAATGAATGTCAATTATTACCCGGTGACCTTGAAGAAGGGAACGATTTTGGGGCACTGCTCGTCAATTTCCTCTGTAATCAGGAGTGTACGTGGCACTGTTAGCCAAGCCAGTAACATGCCAGCAGAATTGGAGAAGTTGGTTGCTATCTCGTCCAAGGACATGGGGCCAGCACAGAAGCCTAAACTGAGAGAACTAGTCAGGAAGTATCAGGACATCTTCGATACCGGAGTAGGCAGAGGCGGTAGAACAAAGGTGGTTCAGCACAAGATAGATACTGGAAATGCCCGACCAATCAGGCAATCAGCCAGAAGACTTCCTCTCGCCAAAAAGGAGGAGGCTGACAAAATAGTCTGCGACATGGAGACAGACGGAGTCATCGAGCCATCCGACAGTCCCTGGTCCTCTCCAGTCGTGTTGGTGAAGAAGAAAGATGGATCAACACGGTTTTGCGTAGACTACCGTCAACTAAACAACGTGACGAAAAAGGACAGCTACCCTCTCCCAAGGATAGACGACACGCTAGACACGCTGGCTGGATCTACGATTTTCTCGACCTTAGATTTGAAGAGCGGATACTGGCAGGTAGAACTGGCCCAGGAAGATCGAGAAAAGACAGCTTTTACCATCGGCTCCGGATTATGGCAGTTTACAGTTATGCCATTCGGCCTCTGCAATGCTCCAGCCACGTTCGAAAGATTGATGGAGACGGTTTTGAAAGGACTATCATGGAAAACGTGTCTGGTGTATCTCGACGACATTATTGTGGTTGGCAGATCATTCGAGGACCATATAAAAAACTTGGAAGAGGTATTTCAGCGACTAAGAAGCTCCGGACTGAAACTGAGCCCCAAGAAATGTCATCTGTTTCAAAAAGAAGTACGTTATCTCGGCCACGTTGTCTCTAGGAAAGGAGTGGCAGTAGATGAGCAGAAGATCAAAGCTGTTAAGGAATGGCCCGTTCCGAAAGACATTCACCAGCTTCGAAGTTTTCTTGGCTTGTGCACTTACTATCGCCGATACGTGCTGGGATTTGCTAACATCGCAAAACCACTGACCAGGCTCACGGAAGGACAAACAAAGTTCCAGTGGTCAGATGACTGCCAAGATTCATTCAGGAAGTTGAAAGGAGCTTTGATCAACGCACCAATCCTGAGCTACCACCTTCCAGACGGGAAATTCATCCTGGACACGGACGCCAGTAACGTGGGACTTGGAGCTGTCCTGTCTCAGATCCAAGAAGGACAAGAGAAGGTCATCGGTTACTTCAGCAAGACCCTCAGTAAACCGGAGCGGAATTACTGTGTCACCAGGCGGGAACTGTTGGCTGTTGTCAAGGGAGTTGAGCACTTCTACAAGTACGTGTATGGACGAAGATTCCTACTGAGAACTGACCATGCAGCTCTCAAATGGCTCCTACAGTTTAAGAATCCCGAGGGTCAAGTGGCACGCTGGATTGAGAGGCTCCAGGAATTCGACTTTGAGATCGAACATCGGGCGGGGACCAGCCATAAGAATGCGGATGCCCTATCGCGAAGACCATGTCCAGACGACTGTTCGCACTGCCGACGAACAGAGGAAAAGGAGTCGACACTCTGCAGAACCACGGCGATCGATGATAACTGGAATGACCACAAGATCCAGAAAGACCAAGAGAAAGATCCAGATCTTGGTTTAGTCATCGGCTGGAAGAAGAGCGATCGAAGACCGTCGTGGCAGGAAATAGCCAGTTGTTCTCCAGTCGTTAAAACTTACTGGGCCCAATGGAACTCTTTCACCTTAGACAATGGAGTCTTGAAGCGTGTGTTGGAGTCGGAGGATGGCGGGGAAGAAAGACGTCAGGTAGTAGTTCCCAGGAGCAGAAGACAGGAAGTGCTCCGAGAAATCCATGATGGGGTCACCGGAGGACATCTGGGAGTGACGAAGACCCTCCAGAAAGTTAGGCAACGGTTCTACTGGGCCAATTGTCAAGCTGACGTCAAGGACTGGTGCAGAAAATGTGCTGTATGCGCTGCCAGTAATGGGCCTCGAACAAGACCTAAGGCCCCGATGCGCCAGTACAATGTGGGCAGCCCATTCGAAAGGATCGCCATTGACATCGCTGGCCCGTTCCCACAATCTGAACACGGGAACAAGTACATCCTTGTGGCGATGGATTACTTCAGCAAGTGGGCCGAAGCCTATGCCCTGTCCAACCAAGAAGCCATCACCGTTGCCGACGTCTTGGTGAAGGAGTGGATTTGTCGATTCGGTGTCCCGTTAGAACTGCATTCGGATCAAGGCAGGAATTTCGAGTCAAACCTGTTCCAGGAGATGTGTCAGATGCTGAACATCCGGAAAACGAGGACCACAGCTCTACATCCGCAGTCCGATGGAATGGTGGAGCGGATGAATAAGACGATAAACCGCCACCTGTCCAAGGTAGTCTCTGACCACCAGAAGGATTGGGACCAGTACCTCCATCTGTTCCTGATGGCGTATCGTTCCGCAGTTCATGAGTCAACCGGCCAAACCCCTGCAAGTGTTATTATGGGCCGAGAGCTGCGACTTCCATGTGACCTGAAGTTTGGGACGCCACCAAGGCAAGACACTGCGGGAGATGACTACGTCAGCAAACTGCGACAGAGAATGGACGACATCCATGAACGGGTCCGTTTGAACATCCAGAGTGCCAGCGACAGAATGAAGGAGACCTACGACATCAAGGCGGATGCTGGTGGATATCAAACAGGTGACCTTGTCTGGCTATACAACCCTAAACGTCGCCGTGGACTATCACCGAAACTTCTGAACTCGTGGGAAGGTCCATATAAGATCATGAAAAGGATAAACGACCTCGTCTACCGCATATATAAGCCACCACGAGGAAAACCTAGGGTAGTCCACTTCAATAGGTTGTCCCCTTACGCCGGAAACCACGATCAAGTCCGCACCGTCAGATCACCGGAGGACGAAATGACGTTTCAGAGGTTCATGTCCCTGTACTCGAACGGACAGAAAGTTCAATATGGGGTAACCCGAGAGGAGTCACGAGATCTTTTCAAGGTGCCTGCCAATTACGCGTTAGCTCACTGTGTGGCAGAAGATCTCCAAATGTCCAGAGGCATTGCAGTGGTTTTCTCCAAGAAGTTCGGTCGAATCCAGGAACTGAGAGAACAGAACCCGGAAGTTGGAGGGGTGTTACAGCTGAGGAAAGGCCAGAGAAACATCTACTATCTGGTTACCAAGAAGCGTTCTCGTGGTAAGCCGTCTTATGAAGATGTTTGGAAGAGCCTCACGAGATTGAGAGACACGATGCTGGACCAGAATATTGTAGACCTGGCAATCCCAAAATTGGCCTGTGGGCTTGATCGGCTGGACTGGAGAGTTATAAGAAGCATGTTGGAGACAATATTCAGATCCAGCGGCATCAACATTCTGGTGTGCTCCAACCATCTTCCTCGACCCAAAATGAAGACTGTGGAGTGCTACTTCCATCGAACGTCCAGGTGCAGACATGGAGAATCTTGCAGATATCTTCACACTCCAAGAATGACGTTTCGGGGCGAAACGTCTTTAAGAAGGGGGCAATGTAACGATTTCGAGACCGGCCCCGAGACCGGCCCTGATCTTATTAATTATGCACCCTCGTTCAACTACAGCTGCATATCTGCTGGCGTACGCATCGCCGAGAACAAGCTGGAATAATCGATTGTTCGATACTATTCGAAGAGCCATCTAGACGAAAAGTTCTATACTCCTGAATATTCGAGAATCGTGAAAGGAAACTGCTTGGGAGTATATAAGCGGGACAGTCAGAAGAAGAGTTAGTTACAGTTCCAGAGTTCGCTGATAGATAGCCATAGTAGAAATAAATTGAAATAGTAAATATTTTAGTGAATAATCGTTGTAATAGTGTTTCAAATAAATTAGGAAAAATTAGTTAGTGCAGTTTTACTACAGTATTAAATATTAATCGTCTTGCTTCTGACTAGGCTTTTATATGGCCTAAGAATGAAGTTTGCAATGCATATGCCAAATCCCATAGAAGAAGAAATGAGCAATTTTTTTTAGTGATTTCTGGCAGCTGCATTTTTCAATAACTGTATTTATTTTTACAGTGTGCCCCATTTCAAACGGAAGCACTCATATTAAACTTTGATTTTCAACTGATTGGAATGATTTTTTTTTCAATAGGTAGACATTCAAAAAGTCCATCAGGACAACAAATTTAATGAGTAATTCTTCATTTTCAGGCCCAACTAATCTCATTTTTCATGGTAAAAAATCTAAAATTATTTTTTTTAGAGAAATCAGACTAAACCACTGGATTTGCGACATTTTCAAATAGTTCTTGTTGAAAGTTTGTTGAAACTCGTTCATCAATAAGAAAGTTGCAGTAGAATGAAATTTCAAAAATATGCCATTTACGAAATATCACTGGTCAAAATTTCATCATCATTTATGAATAAGGAAATTACAGGATAACAAAATTTTACAAATATGTTGATGGAATTTCATGAAAATATCATTTTATTTAATATTTTCTTCATTATTATTTTTTATCAATAAATTTCGATGAAATTCTGATCAGTGATATTTTGAGACTACCTGAATACAGTGGTATATTCTAAATTTTGAAAAGAGTAGAAAATAAATTGGTGGGTTGGTATTTTTTAAATTTCATTCTCCTATAATTTTCTTATTGATGTACGCATTTCAACAAAATTTCAAAATGAACCCTTTGAAAATACTACAAATTCAGTGGTGTAGTCAGATTTTTTCTAAAAAAAAATCGCTAAATTAATTTTTCGGATTTTTTACCTTAAAAAATGAGAATAGTTGGCCCTGAAAATGAAAATTCGTGCATGAAATTAGGTTTGTTGGTGGACTTTCTGATTATCTACCCAATTAAAAAAAAACAATCTAGTTGGATGAAAAATGTATGTTTTATAAAAGTGTTCTTCCATTTTAAATGGGCCACACTGTATAAATCATCGATATCGTGTTTCCGACTTATGGCTTTTTTTTCTGGTCTTGAATTAAATTTTTCTTCTTACATACCAATTCACATCAACGAGAAAATGAAAAAATTTCTACAAATTTTTCTACAAATTTACAACTTATGGCTTTTCTTGAGGTACATGCAAAGCTTATGGGAATTTTATTATGTTGTTTATCCATCATCAAAATCATATGGTTGAAATGCCATAAACGAGAAAATTTGCCGGAAAATAAAAAAAAAAATTCAAAATTTTCCTTCCGGAAATTTGACTTAAACACACTGACTACACTGACATAATTTTCAGTGGTTTAAATCCCTGAAACGAGAAAATGAGTCAGCAAAATCTGTCGTTATCTGACGGTCTATAATGTTATAACCGAATTTGCCCGTAAAAAGTCTAGAAGGCTTACGAATTGGAATTTTGAGATTAGTTTTGAAAACGAATTTAGTTCAGTATTTTCAGTGGCAGGCTTCTTCCGTGTCAATGTAAGGTGTCTTTCACACTATAGAGAATGTATTGTCGCGTGTATAACATTCTGTTTTAAAAGCATTTTTCGTTCGGCAACCAGTTGTTATGCCACCTTCCCTACCTTGTCTGTACCACGGTTGTTAGGAACAGAGTATTGGGGTTTATTGGGGGGTTAATCTAGTTTACTCACGTCCGAATGGAAAGTTGCTTTTCCGCTTTTGGATCTGTTGCTCGGATAAGTGGAGTTGCAACTCAACAGGACCACAGATGTTGATTGGCCTCTTCTCATTATTGTTTATCCGATATTTATCGGGTCATTTTGAGGTACTTTTCAAGGATTCTGACCGTTTCAAGTTCCTCATGCAGACAGTCGAATTGTAATTACTCTGTATTTTGTAAATAACTTTTTTATTTTCAACAGACCTGTACCTATTTTAAATGTTATTTTAGGTTTAGCTCATAATGGAGAGGATGAAAATGGCGAGGTTAAGTGGGATGGCCTGCAGAACATTAAGATTTCTGTGTTTGAAAACACCACTGAATTTGGACATTATATTCAATCCTTCAATGTGAACACGAATCAATGGGTTGCTCAATACGTTTATAAAAGACTGAAATTTCTCGGTAATCGGCTTGTGAGCCAATTTGTTGCTCTCCTATTCTTGGCTGTTTGGCATGGACTCCATTCAGGATATTACGTTTGTTTCTTCTTTGAATTCATCGTGATGTATATGGAGAGAGATGTGAGTTGATTCTCAAGTTGGTTGTATGAATTAATGATTTTTTTTCAGTTAAAATCCATTGTGAAGTCCAACGAAATGCTATCAAATTTTTTTGATTCTGCACCATTGCAGTTGCCTCTGCAGATAATTTTGAGGATCTACACCTTTGTTTTCATGGGTTGGTGCCTGCTACCGTTCGGGCTCTTGCATTTCCATTCTTATTTGAAAGCATTTGGGAATGTTAATTATATTGGTATGATATTATTCGTCCTTTGGCCTATAGTCTATGCACCATTATTGAGATTAATTTTCAAAAAGACTAAGAGCCGCACTGAATAGTTCTAAGAGGAATTTAATTTTTTTTGCTGAAGCACAATAAATATTAGATAGATAACTTGAAAGGAAAGTAGTGAAAGTATTTTTTTAAACTGAAATTTGTAGTATATTCGCAGGAAATGCCGTCTTATTAATTTATTTCATCCATTTATGTAGACTAAGTTGAATAAAACTCGAAGATTATTCAAAAGTTGGAATTTTATGAATAATTCATGCATTTTTACCTTTTTTTGGAGTCAAGATCCAATGCGAATAGGAACCAAAAACAGATTTTCTTACATGAAATTATTAAAAAATAATAATTGGCTAAAATCGTTGAGCAATTTTGTCTGATGATATGATTCTTGGTCAACTTGTAGGTAAACGAACAAATTAAGTGACCTGTAGACCGTAAAGACCAAAACTGTGAATTATTCTGATCAGTTATGATAATTAGAAGATTGAGGCGTCTCAGCTAGCTTGTTGGTTGGTATGCAAAACTTGCACAACTTCTAACCTAGATTTAACTTCCTCTCAGAACAATAGATTTTTTAATCATTCATCAATTCCAATTATTTTTTCTATTTTGTGGCAGGTTTCTTTACATTTAAAAAAATATATCTGTCCATTACTTTAGATTAAATAAACCCAGTATTTGGAAAATGCCAGCCATTTCATTGTATTAGTTTTATGATTTCCTGTAGTCAAATTTTCAGTATATTGATTGGTAAGTGGATTACGCACATATATTCTTAGGAACTTTAAATTTTGTTTTGTATTAACGGTATATCCCAGTTGAAAAGTGTAGGTATTACATTAACATTCCCAAACAAATTTTGAATACATCTGAAATTTTCTTGCATGTAATTGAATCATGTTTGGGTAAATATACCAATACCAGGTTAAATTATCTTTGCATTTGTTTTTTAAATTGCTGATGCAAACTTGAGTAGTCTTGGCAAATTTGTCCAAAAATATTGTAAAACTACACTCTAGATGGGATGAATTGACTGATTTTTAAAGCATCATTTATGAATTATTCAAGGATTATATATTTTTTTTGATTAATTAGGTATGATTTAATAACCGTCATTTCTATTATAGTTATATTCTGGTGAGTACATCCAGAAAGGACTCCGCAAATTTTGCTATTTTTTCTGGAATGTTGTTATCCTGGCATCCATGTTATATATATAGTCCAATTTAAAGATTGATCCTATGACCAGTTTTCGAGCTTCAGGGTGTCAAAAATGCGATTTTTGTTCTTTAAGATGCACCAATATGATTTTTGTGCTCTAACTGAAAATGATTCTTTCTTAAAGTCGCTTTACAGTTCGCAATTTTCATTGCATGCAATTAATTGCGGGAGTTTTCAACCAATGAGGCGCTATTTGACAGCTGAGTAGCCTTATATATTGGTAGAAAACTCGTGCAATTTATTGAATGCAATAAAAATTGCAAACTGTAAAGCAGCTCACCACGTTCTAGTTGTAGTGTATGAATCCCTTCATTCGAATTGAAAATCATTTATCGCAAAAGGTGTGGAGTTACATCATGGCAAGACAATGTTCATAGTAATAGATAAATATCGAAAACATAATCGGATTGTTTTTCACTCAATTTGTTAAAACTGGAAAATTCACTGTTGGAATTTGCCAAAATAAAAAAAAACATTAATTAGAATTCATGTAGCTTCGTGTCCAACAAGTATATAGTTTTCAGAATGCAGTATTTATTATATAGTATTGATTGTCAGCCTCTCTCGCTCAAATAATTTCAATATAAACGTCGTATTTGTGATAAATCATTGATTAGCTGGTAAAAAATGCCTTTCTGTTGGTAACTAATAAAATGTATTCACCGTCAATATTATTCTGGCTGGAGTAACTGCATTGGGCTGATGCTAGAAATACTTGCGAGCTATTTTCTTTCGTTCATAGAATTTACTTAATGGTGTCTGGATTGTGAGATGGCTAGAAATCAGGAGGGTTGATGTGGGTGGATTATTTCATGAGTCATTTCAGTTCTTTCATATCTTAGAAACAGTGGAGGAGTACGAATAATTCGTGATATTTATATCTGACTTTTGTAATGAAATACGGCAGTTGTACCTGATGAGTTTATTGATAAGAAAAATTAATCTCGAATTGGAGCACTAAACTCAAATCAATGTATAAACAGCAAGTATTGCGTTTTTGACAACCTTTGACTAGAAAACTGGCATCGATTTGGGAATTAGACTACTATAAAATGTGCGGGGTTCTTGATTTTTCGTCCATTTTTACATCCTTCAAACCAAAGTCTCATTAAAATTAGTATTGTACTTAAAATTAATACGTTTTTATCAGTTCTATATGGCACAATTGTAACAGGGCAGTTTTTGGCATTCATGGTGAAAGTCAAAACATGGTTTATTGTTGGAAGTTTTTCAACATCTGTATTATTATCAATATGAGTGTGGGATTCATTTTTTTTTAATTGAAAATTTATGTAGTAAGTTCAATGTTCAGTTTTAGAAAACAAAACTTCAGTGGTCTCTCAGCCTTTACTTTATCATGTGAAAAATGGGAATAAGGACGCACAATGGAAACTAATGATATATTTCTCCTTCACCAGTATAGAAACCCTACTGTATCGGCTTACCTCACATTATTATAATAACTTTTTTAGTTGTGAATAATACACAGAGTGATAATTTTCTTGGGGCTATGTGGAAGGCTTTATTCATTGCGGTTTTGAAATTCAATCTCGGAAATTCTTAATAAGGTAATTTCTAGTTATCTCTTTTTTGGAACCATAAATTTCGATTTTTATGTCCAAAAATAGTGTTGTTACAATATTGTAGTTGAACTGGATTACTTTGCCAATAGATATATTTCAATTTCCTTGCACAAATTTTTATATTTTTTTGTTTGATTTGGTATTATCTTCTAATAAACTGTTACGAAAATTTGATTTACTTGTCATATTAATTACTTTACCCAAAAAAATATGGTACCTTAAAATTGATGATTAAAGTGACTTTAATTGAAAACCTATATTTTGCCTTGTTTTCATGTACTCTATTTTTGTTGTATGTCAGTTGATTATATGGATTTATGAGAAAGAGTAGTTTACATCTAGACGCCTTTTTGGAGAACATATGTGGTTTTGGGATTTGACGAAAAAACAAACTTTAACTAAAGGAAATTTATTTATTAGACAATATAAACAAACATCATAACTAATTAACGTATATGAATAAAAATGTTTTGGCAATAAATATAATTTACAAATAGAGCTATGTTTTTAATATTAAAAAATTATAAAATGTTGATTATAGTATCATCACAATGCTTCAAACAAGGAAGCAAGAACTGATACCAGTCACAAATGTTACAAATAAGTGGTATTAAAAATATTTAAAATCCCAAAAGCATAATACTTGTTTACTTTCATCAACTTCTCTTTTACTCTGTGATGTATCAGCCTTGATCTGTAATTTGTAAATAAAAAAGTGTCCATACCGTTTTAGTCACTTGTGTAAAGTTTCACAAAAAAAGAGTCGAATGTTGCAAATTTGTAGTAAGCATAATATATTTACAAATGGCCCAGTGGATCGATTTGGTTCGTTACGTACATACTTTGATTCAATTGCTACCATGATATGACCTAATTTTAAGGTTCTGTCTGAAAGTGATACTTCTACCTTTACTACTTTTTGAAATGACCGAGAGTATATGTGTATTAAAGAATTCTATAGTCAATACGTATGTATCTGCATCTTCCATAAATTCAGACATAATGTTATCTCACTTGTTTGATGAAAAGTATAATTCTATGGTATATGGAATTCCACTCCTAGTCAGCATTCACATGTTTTCTGTAAAAATTTCGAGCGGAATTGTATTTTTATGGTTTCCTTATGATTGTTTCAACAGATCACAGTCAAAACTATTTTTGATTAATTGCTTGTTTCTACAAACTACTGTAACTGTTGAATGCATTCACTGAAATTGAAGGATTGTTATATATAGGTAAACAATGTTTGAAATTGCCATGAAAACGTATACAGGGCGGTCAATAAATATTCGAAAATTATCAACTTGTCGTGGGTCCGACAAAAAAATTGGTGATTAGTGTCGGGCCTATTGCTAATTCAAAAATACAGACGATTAACACCAACCCTAAGTCAGTTTCACTATACGCGCGTTTTTTTGTCTGTAGACTAACATTTTGAGATGTCGAATGCATACCAATTTCATTCTTAAGGAAATAGTCTCTCCATCGTTGAGCCTCTTCTAAATTAAATGAAATATAACTTCAGAACGAATAAAATGGAATTTTGATAGTTCCAAAATAGTACTTATATTCTGTAACAAGTTTTAAACGAAAATCGATGCGAGTGGGAATCACGAACATTGTTGATTTTATGAGTGATAGTCGAGGTTATGTAAGGAACCAAAGTTACTCCACTTTTCCACTATAAAGCAACACCGATACGAATAAGCCTTAAATACCCCCTATTAACAGCAGAGTGACTAAAAAATGAACAACAAAGATATATTTCTGCCACATACTGATTTTGGCACCACTGGAGTCTTTAATTGTCGTAGTTAGAGCTTTTTCTCTCTCCCGAAAGAGATTTTTGGCTAACATTCTCATTTTTGATATTTTGTCATCAAACATATCCGTTGAGGAATTCGTCGGGACGTTGACGTTGCAGTAATTTTGGTCGCAACAGGAAACACACATCTGTAACAAGAAAAGAAAGTATCATATGAATATAAAAATTGATATAAATAGGATATCACATATTTTTTTCGTATCATTGTTTCGAAAAACAACTTTCATTATTAATTTATTCATTACTCATCGCGAGTCAAAGTAGGTAATCAAAAATACGAAATAAAAAATATTGCGAAGCTTGATTCACTCACTCAAACGATTCTCTGTTAAATTCGAGATGCGTGTCAATTGCATTTCAATGGTCTAATTGTTTCAAAGTTAAACGCTTATTCCATTCGTGAAAGCTAAAATAAAAACGTCAAAGAATATTCTCGCTATATTGCGTCCCATTTTAAATTACACTAGAGGGTGAGACCTGAGAGCTTTGTAGTATCAGAACATACGATCTCAGTGTTGTTCAGAACATACGATCTCAGTGTTGTTCAGAACAATAGCATTGAGAGTTTCAACCTAAGAATGGCCGTTATAAGAGCAATTACTAATACTACTACTACTACTTGATACTCACATGATACATGTAATCTGCTTGGCTTATGACATCACTGATGTTATCGGATATGAAAAGAAAATCTGTTCCAGCTGATCATAGATATAATTTAGCAACAGAGTGGGTTTTTAACCTAACCGGAACCGAGATCCAAGATAAATTTTATTACATTTTTATCCTGTTTTTAAATCTATCATCATGGTATGAATCAAACCTCTGAAGAACGAGGGCATAATACCATGAACTTTTACAATTTATATAGGAGAACTTCATGATTCACGCATTCAAATAATATGGAGAAATCAACAAGCGATCATAAAGCAACTTTTTATGTCGTGAGCCTAAATGTATCAGTATATATCTACTCTTATCATTTAAAAAATCCTGCTAGCATCTGTAAAACTTTCTCTTTTTCTTCAGAAATTTCAAAAGCATTCTATTCACTAGAGCTTCAATAACTTCACCAAAGCTTGAGCATTATGGGTTGTAATTGGCAATTTGTTTTATATTGACTTTTTTGTGTAACGATGTATTTCCATCGTCTTTTCGTTGTTTCGAAGTTGAGCGTTCATTCCGTTCGTGCAACGCACACTAGATACTAGATTAAATGTTGTAATTTTTCCCAAGAATACTGAATAATTAGATTAAATAAATGATTAATAAATCGGATTCATATACTTAATATAAAGAATAGCTATCATAATTATTTTTAACACGCCAAGAAAGAATAAGTATAAACCTCAATCAATGCAACAGAACAATTTTCCAATCAGTATTAAATTTTTCTTATTACAAAAAATAAAATTTTATATCAAATGTCGAAATTACATTGTGAAAAATACTTTCCTGGAAAGTGTAGATTACGATATATTTAGTCGACGAAGTCTTGGATCGTTTTATTTTTGGGGAGGTCCACGAACATGTTTCATCTAATTGAAAATGTGTAACTTTTGGAAAAAAAATATTGTCCAATTATCGAATAAACGTAAATTTACAACAACCTAAATTTGTATATGAGCCTAGAAATGAATATTGATTTTGAATCAACTTTCATTTGCTGTTGAATAACTTGCAGATTTCATCATATGGCATGTATCAGTGTTGACGGGAAAATTTCTAGAGATATCGATAAATTGATTAATAAATTGAGAACTAAAAAGTAAAAAATAAAATATAGTTTAAAAAACACTCTATTATAACACATTGAACCAAAAAGTATCAAATAATTGTCTATAAAGGCAGAAAATAATAATAAATGAATTAGTATCATTGTGAAAAAAGCGTGGGGTGCTCGATGTACAAAAATATGAAACAAAGCGCCCCACGCCTTTTTCTCACAGTAATACTAATATTTTTCATTTATTATTATTCTCTGTCTACATAAACAATTATTTTTCACTTTTTTGCTCAATGTCTTATAAAAGCGTGTTCTTTAGTTTATTCAAACTATATTTTATTAGCGTAGAATCCACTGGCGTAGAGAAAAGATGGGGTTGCCATGTTAAGTAAATGGGTTACACAATTTTCGAGATATCCGAATTGGGCGCCAATTTGTGAGCACCCCGTATAATTTTTTTGAAAAGTTTCCAAAGATTTAGGAAGCGCCATGTCTTATTCAGGCAAATTCTGGTAATTTTTGAACAAACTCTTTGTTTTCAAAAAATAAATTACCTATTTTGTGAAAATAAAAAAAAAAATGAAATAACTGAAAGCTGGAGCCCTTCAGATATATGATTTTCGAATAAAGTTATATTGTAATTTATCGTAGAATATAAAAATGCAATTAGAAACAGGTTGTTTCATCTAAAGAAACAAAGTTAGGTCCACTTTCGGTAAAACCGTAAATGGTTTATTCTATCAAGCACTGCTTGTAAGAATATCTGAATTGCGTTAGCTACTTCAAAATTGATGAAAACTGCAGTTGATATTCGAAAAGTCTATTTTGACAACTTACATCAAAATCATTCCTTTTCTACTGTCAACTAAAAAACATAAGTCAACCCATTTAAACATTCGCGATACTGGGGTGTGACTACTTCATAGAAAAAACACGAGAATAACATTCCAAATTACAAGGTAAACCTATTCAGTAAGTGTTACATACGTGATAAAACGACCAATCTAAAATATTCAGTCACATTCGCAGATAAATCTCACGTATATTAAAAATACTCCGCCAGCAAATTTCCTTGCAAATCTTCCCTTCCACACTTTTTAAACGGTATTCCATTCTAGGAAATCCCGACCCGCCGAAACGAGACTCTACTTCTACACAAACAATCTCCGCGAAGGAGCAAACAAAAACGGAATTCGATTCTAATATGCCATACCATGAATAGTTTGTATCTCTCAGCAAACAGCAAATCAAATTCTGAATGTTATAAAACCCACCGTTTGAGCGTCGATTTCCACACATCCCACTTTATTTCTTTGGCATTCCTTCTCGGTCGTGCACTTTTTGTTCACCAGCACGCTCGTACCCTTCGAATCCATTATGTGCAATGTGTGACAAAACGTTTCTCCTGCAAAAATAAAAATATGATGTAGAGAGTTCAATATCCTATCAGTTGTACGAGCACCACGGAGGGCTGGCTCATAACTTTTTCGGATTTGCCGAAGGCTATAGAAATGAGCGAGCGAGTTCAGAGATTAGAGTTGAGTAACGGCCCAATGTTATTTTATAGGGTGGTTTGGGTGTTGATTCAAAAAGGGTTACGTGATAGATTTGCATGGTTATGGTTTGAAACGGAATTATTTATAACGCAAACGTGAGGTAAATCGTTATAATAATGTAATGTGGGTTTATGCATTAACATTTTTTCTAGCACTTGTTCGTGTTTTTAAATTTTTACGGAAACTCCTGTAATGTTCGGAGAACATCGGGGGAACTTACAGAAATAAGGTAAAAATTGGGGTTTTTGTTGAATATCTTGAGGTTGGATGAAAAGCAAAGACAAACGGAGTCAACTATAGAAAGCCAGAAGCACAACTGTGGCTTCAGTTAGATGTTCCTGGGATTTTTGAGCAACAACCATATCGCCACACATTAATATTTGCAGTTTGCTTTCTGTAGTTATTGACTATATGTTTCTTTGTATTTCATCCAAGTGTACCACATCTTTATTGTATTTGGTTATATTGTACTGTTGATGAGAAGCGAATCAAACACATACAGTTGGTTTTTATGAATTCTTGTGTAGCTTTATTCGCTTTTGTGAGAGGTGATTGTACCAATATATTTCAATATGCTATTGGACTACAAGCCGGGTGGCAAAAGCTGTACTAAATACAAACACCAAATCATGGATCCCACAGAAATCTCAAGTATGGTGAAAATTCACCAGGAAGAAATAGTTTATTGAACAACATTCACAAAATATCTACTAAGCTAGAAGAGGAGCACTACTAGAATATTAGTAGGACTTCTCACAGGGCATTGTAGGCTCAACAAACATACGAGTACAATCAGTCTGGCAGAATGAATGCTATGCAGGTTCTGTCAGGAAGAAGAGGAAATATCAGTACACATACTACGCCACTGCGAGGGCTTGTCAAGGCTAAGCTTTCTAACACTGGGAGAAGAAAAACCAAGAGCTCCCAGATACATGGGAGTTTTAAAAATAAGCCTGGACGAAGACAGGGCTAGATAGAGAACTGTAAACGATATCGAGGACACAAATAATAGATCTGAAAAGGTCGCAGTGTAGAGGCTTATATTAGTTTTGCCGCCAGTTTTTTTTTTCATTAAATCTTCGTGCCTGAATAGGAAAGTTCAAGTTTTTGCTGAAGAATGGATATTGACGGCATAGCGCCTAATGTTGTTCAGCTTTCAGAAAGTTAAGTGGAAAAGTCACTACCTACATATTCCCTACTTGGCTTCGGCAATTATCAGCGCGCAACAAGGTTTGCCCCGTTAAGATATCTCGTCCAATTGTATCTTGTATCATCGTAAAGATTGAGCTCGAACATCACCACGTTTCCACTGGTCGCATCCTCATCCAAGCGAGCCTCTAGAATGGTTTCAGCCATCTTAGGTATGCTCACGTCTTCAGCCAATAGAACAAATTGCATCGTCCTCGATGTCCACTAATAATCGGTGTTTCAATTTAGTGCAGCCTAAAATCAGTTCAATTGATAGCTCATACTGTGCTGGCTCCTCTGTTGCTGTGCGTTCCTTCCAAATCGATGGTTCAATTCATGCCGGTGTTTTGGCAAAGGTAGACCCAAGGATTCCTAGTCGCAACTTTATCTGGCATTATGGTGCGAGGCTCTTTGAGAATGAGACCGTCTACGAAGGTACTTTTGTTTTGTCGTTGAAGGATAGAAACATATGCATTGTTAACCGGGGCTTGCTGGATATAGTCCGACGATTGCCCCTTCTTATCGAACTCCTCTAGTATTTCTGCGTCGGTATCAATTCTTTGAATGTTGGACATTTGCTACACATATGCTCAATTTTTTCGCAACTCCAACATCTTATTGGTCTCTTTGCCAGACAACAATTCCTTTATAAATTGTCTTATGATATATTCAATATTAGTAGGCTCCTGTGGATTTCCTCACTCATTCTGACTTTGCTCTGCTCTGCTCTTTTTGCAGAATTGTTTCGCGTCCTCAAATAACAAAGCGTGTGCGCAGTATCAATTCGATTTTCCAACTCATTATTTGTTTATAATATCGATTTCTGCCTCAATCCCACCTTTGATTACATTACTAATTGTTTCCTTAATCTTGCCCATTTCTGACTCGATTTCATCTTTGATTTTATCCATCTCTGCCTTCATTGTTCCCATTCTCCTTTTTAACTGGTTCGCCATACCACTTAGTTCATCTTTCAAGTATTTCTTATTTTCTAGAAACTCTTTCCTCAAATCCTTTGAAATTTCCAGGGGCCCTTTTCTCAATCTCTTCAAATTTTTTTGAGGATCTTGAATTTCTTTCAAGCCCTCCGTATTTTCTGGAAGATTCTATTCCACACCCTTCCAATTTTATTGAAGTTCAAATTTTTGTCAAGTATATCTTTCAGAATCTTCGAAATTTGTTCTTCTTTCAAGTTCACCCAGTTTTGTAGAAGTTTATCTTCCAAAAATTTGGTAGTTTCTTCGAGTTTATTCATTATAGAACTCAAATTAATTCCGGAAACTTCGAATAAAAAGATTTTGGGGTCTTCTCCTATTGAATCCCTTCTTCTGAAAGTATTTTCTGGAGTACGGCCTTCTTACCGCTTGTTTCGAATTCCTGTTCATCTTGCTTCAGTTCTACAACTACTAGGCGCACTTTTCTCGAAAACATTTTGTTTTTCAGTGTTTTTGACCGAGATATTAGTCTATTTCTTACAGAAAGTTCATCAGTTTATTTTCCCGTAATGCGCAAACTGTCCACTTTGCGAAAACCCTTTTTTGTATAACGAGTCACAAGCCTACTTCGCGTGAAGAAGGTCTCAGTTTTTTTGTAACATCGAGATTGTCCACTACGCGAACACTTATTATTTAAAAAATTCAACTTTTGACATGTCTGGCCAAAGATCCTGCATTTACACCAGCAGTCAACTTTTTTGAACGAAGAAAGAAGTCGCTGTTATCTTATTTAGAACAGTCTAGATTGTTTTTCGAACCGCCAAAAGCGGCGACGTAATCATTCAGAACTATCTGTTATTGGGAATGATGACTTCAGCAGATAAAGTCCAATTTCAGTGATAAACTCAAAGAGGTTGCTATATGATGCCGAAAGGTGATCCTGGGTATATGACTGTCAATAGAAGTGATGTTCGGGAATTGTTTTCCCAATGAATTCAAGCATGTTGGCGAAGATATTGGCTTCCTTGGTTTGACGAGAAAATGAGCTGAAACTGCTGAAAGTGAGATATTTTCTGCAGTTTCGACAACGAGTTCCGTTAGATCATCCAATAAGTTTCGATAGTCTTTAGAAAATTTTATCTTCTCGCATATATTTCTTGGTTCTAATTGTGTTGTGGTCTTAATTTTTCCGAATTCAAGAGAAAGCAATTTGTAGACGCAATTCAAGATAAACACAGATAAATTCGATTCCGTTACAGATTTTCAACTAGAATTGGAGTGTTGGAGCTTTCCTAGAATTCAACGCCTTGTAATATGTTTACCCTCAAATCCTTCACACGGTAGTTCTGAGGAAACATCCTCGTTCACCCTTATATCTAGATATATTTATCCGTACTATCTATTTATATAACACATTCAAACCTGAAAATATTTACTGGAAACCCATGTCAAGTGTGACACGTTATTCGTCGAGAAATTGACGAATATATGAATAACATTTTCACAAATAAATCGGGAAAATGGACGAAAATACAACATGGAAGCAGAAATGAATGAATATATTACAGAGATTGATGATTTGGTTATAATAAGAGTCATCCCATTGAGGCTACGACTAGTATTTTTATTTTGATCTTTAGGAAGCTATTATAAGAAATATTTATGTGCATGAATCATTAGTTGTGGGAAAGTGAGTGTTTTCTTCCATAGTAGGTATATGAAAATACAAAGCAAGTTTGCAATTATACCAACTTAATACAGTAATCGACGATATCAACAATAAACAATTATTGTTTGACATCCCAAAATAGCCCACTACTGAAAAGTGAAGGCCTACTACCACAGTTAGATATAGTGTTCACTAATCAGAATGGTTGTTATGAATATGGGGGATAAGGCAACTCTTGCTAACCGCGTTAGATCCGAGGTCATAGACATCAATCACATGGGTAACCTCACAGGTAAGCCCATACATCCAAGGATGGCACGTTTCCTACGAATTATCTCTATCAGATCATCGGCACATAAGCTGAGGGAATTGAGGAGCTGACAATCTGTCTTCAGGATATGATAGTTTCCTCATTCCAGAGAAGCTGCCCTTTTTCCAAAAAGAGCACGGCCCAATTCTGGACCGAAGAGCTGGAAACCTTTAAAAGAAGGACTAGATCTCTCTTCATTAAGGCCTACAGAACAAAGCGAATATAATGAAGCCCTCTCTCTGTGCAAAGAAAAAAACGAAGGTGTAGAAGAATTTCTGCTAAGAAGTCGAGTGCACGGCTGCAGGCTCACGACCGAATAAAATCTTGTAAAGAGATCTGGTGAATCCGGTTGGGAAGCTAACGCGAGCTGACGACTCATTCACCAAATCAGAAATAGAATCTCTGGAGATACTCTTCGATACTCACTTTCCTCACTCTAGGGAAACAAATGACCCAGTCGTGTCGAGAGAGCAAACAGTCGAGGTCAGGCCCACAAGGGAAACCTGGGACATGATGAAAAAAGTCATCAGCTGCAAGAGGGTAGAATGGGATATAGAAACTTTCAGTCCATTCACATCAGCAGGTCCAGATGAAATCCAAACTGTTCTATTACGGCGCGGAGCAGATTTACTGATTCCATATATAGTTAGGATGTTCAGGGCGAGCCTGGGTCACATATACGTACCCAACACCTGGCGAAGGTCCAAGGTGCTCTTCATACATGGAAAACCTCGTGAGAAATCTCTAGGAGTTCCTCAAAACATCCGGAGTACTCTCCAAGTTGGGTTTGTTAATTTTTTTGACTTTGTCTACTAACTCAATGTGGAACGAGCAAGAGGGTAAGAATAGTTATTACTGGTTGTGTAACATAATGACCCTACCCTCTGAGTCACCTGAATAATGCGCTACTCCGAGTTTGGTGAGTGGGAAAAGTGATGCTCCTTTTATGTGTATTATACCACATGTAGATATCTGTTTGTCGAAAGCTTGATAACAGAGTATACAACTGATAAGCCAAACCAACCAACGAAGAATTCCTGTCCATAAAATGTTTCAGATATATCGAGGCACCTGCCAGAATTTTGTGCGATAGCTGCCGTAATATCTGAACCGTAACCAAGCAGGTTCAGAACGGTACCCCTAAAACCTGCATTGACAGTACATTCATTTACTAACAGCTTCAACCAATTATAGTTCTTTCATAATGGGATATTCAAAATAATTAATTTCAATTATTTTCAAATAAATAATTTTCGCCTTGCAAAATAACTTCAAAGTGGCCCTGATTTAATGTCCCTGTGCGTTTCAACATGGACATACTCCAAAATAGATTCTTATTACTAAATCACGATTGCACAGCTATTTGATCGCTATCCAGGCATTCGTGAAAGTTACGAGATTGGCGAAAAAGAGCGGAGTGAACTGAATTTAGTTAACCTCATCAAACAACCCCCAAACTGCGAGGATCATCGATAAAAGCTCGAAATATTAGGCTGATAGAAAACACGGAAAGTCGTCCCGAACAGAAGTGAAACGATATCGATGTCAAATAAAAGGCATTATCCAGAGAAAAACTTATCCACATTTTATATTTTTCTGATTTATGACAGTGTGGAAAATGTCAGACATTTCTGTTTATGATAAGTTATTATGGAATCGTGTAATATAAGTGTCAAGTTCAAGAGAAAGAACACCGACAGCTCCATCTTATGGTTTTCGAATATCCTCAGTTCAACTTCAACTTTCGTAGACATAATCTCAGCTTTCTATATCATCAACTGCGACGATAATTCTTATATACATCACGTTTAATGCATGGAAAGTGGCATAATTCCTCATGATCGAAATATGATTCAAAATGGAAATAATTCACATACACTTTGGAACCAAAAATTACAAATCACCATACTCCAGCAATGCAAGTGGTAATGAACAATGAAACAAACTTCACAAACAGGGATACTTTCAAAATACATCTCAATCATAAGAAACTAAAACGTAGTCCAAATGCCGCAACAAACGAATTTATTGACATCTTCATATATGCTATTAACGATAGTTCACATTTCATAAGAATCAAAGAAAAATTTGCGAAATGATCCTTGCAACCTACATCTGAAAATCCCAACTATACTCCTCACAAAAAAACTTAATGAATCCGTTTGTTCTTCCTCGAACAGATTGTTTAGGTATTGAAAAACTTGATCTGCGGCTTGAAAACTAAGAAATTCGCTGGTATAGACGACATGAATTCAAATATATCAAGGAACCTCTAACATTCACGATGAATAAGTTTTTGAAAAAAAAAATTGGCCTAGAGGAAAACATTACAAGCCTCTGTGTAGTCATTTGTCAAAGACATTTGATATGGTGAGTCATGGGCTACTGCTGCAGGCTCTGAAAGACATTTGCATCAGAATCATCTGTTAAAACTGTACGAAAGCTACCTAATCAATGGATTTCAGTCTGTGAGAATAGATAGCATGCTTAGTGAGAAGAAAATCGAATATGGAACCGTTCTTGCTCCGATTCCTTGTAAATTATTAATAATAATATTAGAGTCTGATCTTCCTTTAATATAAAATTGACTAGAACACAAGCTACTAATTAACAATCTTGAAAACAATCTCCATCTACCGTTTACTGGTATACGATCCAATACTCAGTCCTTTATCAATTATGCCTTTGAAAAACTGTGTTTCATAAATGAATCAAAATATCTGAAATATCTGAATAGAAAAAATTCTTGGACATGATTCTTCTGCTTGAGTATAGTCATTCTTAGTAACGATATCGTAAATATCATGCCTGGCTAAGACAAATTTATAACTATGTTCACTGAGCTACATAAGAATTTCAATCACATCCTTACCGGGCTTACAAGGTCTGTCTATGGCGTATTGATTACAAACTAGATTGTCGGATACATTAACGCAGATGTAGCAGGTGACTGCGTATTTGTCAAAATCGGGCAAATCTGAATTGGAATCTACGAAGTTGGCGGCAAAGTTTTTCTCATCCATCGCTGTGTTTGTCATGAAAATACAGCTGATAATCATACTCAGTCTAAACATTACAATCTGAAACAAAAGAGAAACGAGTTATTGTCGATGTTGAGAAGGGTTGGAATGATTTCGAAAGCTGAAATGACAGTCGGAATAATTTGATTTGAAATGAAGTACCAACGTCGCTGGTTTACATAAACTTGAATAAACGAAGAGTACCGATGGTATTTAGGCAAGTCTCGTTCTCAACTTATACTCAGTCGATTCGTTGCAATCACATAATTTATCTGCTGAATTTAATTTCACTTCTTCCTGTATGTAATCAATTCCGGATGTTTGGAATAACTGGATTAGATAGATTTAATAGTACAGTATAACTACAAGAATTGATAAAATTATAAAATGTATCAGAATGAAGAATCAGTAACTAGATGTCTCTTTCAACTATTAAAATTGATAACTTCAGAATAGCTTCTTATAGTCCAGTGAGTAAAACAAATAAGGTTTCTCGCTAATAGCACAGGAACTATCTCGCTACATAGATTTTACCAAGGACGCCGTGAATAATTCAGGATCTAACTTTAAGTTTTAATCTCTCTCGTTGCCTTAACTGAACTGGCTATGAGGAATTGAAAGAAAAAATATCAAAATCATTAAATTTTCCTAGTGCCTCGGTATGTTTTCGTCAACTGTGAAAATCTCATAATTAATTATTGAAAAGGACATATTCATTGACCATCACTTTTTGTGGCAAATAAGCTGCAGTAGTTTTTCTCCGAAGAATTTCTAGTATGTGTTCACACTGATACTTTGTCTTCCAAATCGAACTATTTATTTCTTCTGCTTTTGACTACTACCTTCTCCTGTTTATCATGTTTCTGCATTATAACGTTTAAAGGTAAGACCTCGTTAATCCGTATCTCGCACAAGTTTCGACTTCTGAGTGCTGTCGTTCGTAGGGGGACGACGGCTGGCTAACGGAAAAACCAATTTTAAACAACAACAATTTTAAACAATACAGATCTGATATTACATAATTATGATGTACCCCAAATATTTGGCCGAATGTTGAGACAGTTGAGTTTGAATCAAAGAGAATAAAAATTCGCCGCGCCCTCAACTCTCGGTTCTTTCGTTCACCGAGAATACACTCGGCGTGATATGGAGAACTGAAACATTGTACATCATTCATTTAGAGCAAAAAGGCAACCAACTTCTTCCACAATCAAAATCCTTTTGGTATTGGAAGAAGTTTCTAGAAGTGACCCGATTAAGTCAATGGAAATTATATTGAAGCGTTATTCTGGTGCCAGAGTTTATAGCAAATCATCTGGATGGGGGTTGGGGGATTTTATATCACTGGCAAAAATGTTATAAGTAACGTTGAAGAAGTCTTTTTTCAATATTTCTTGATGAGTTCGGTCTGATCCGTAATGCCGAGCAGCACTAGGTACTGGTACTGTAAATTATATTGTCAGTAAACTGAGATTGAATTACTAATTGCACGTTTTCATTGTCTGCGTCGGGATTCTGGCGATATGATATTTTATTTGACAACTGATAACCTTGATTAGACCATCATATGAATTCCACTAAATGAATAATTTCAACCCTGAATCTTGTGATTGTTTAGCATGCAGGTTCTTCATACTGAATTTTGGTGTCTCGAACAATACTTTTTCCTGCTTTGTATGCTATCATCATATGAAGTCAATGCGCTAATACGGTATTACGTCAATTTCTTATCAACTGGAAGGTGTTCTCAAAGCAAATAACAATTGCATCAATCAATGATCATAATATGCAATTTTTACTTCAACTCCCTTCCTATAGGTGCGAAGTTCCTGCACATTTAAAACGACGCAGAAAGCATTTCTCTGTAGTTGAATAATCCTGTTCTGCTGATATCACCAATCGACTAGTAGATTCAGTACATCACTCTATCTTCCCCTCCTCCTGGTTCAAAACAGTTCCGAGCGTATTCATGCTGGTGTAAGTTGGTAAAATATGAAGTTATGTAGAATGAGTTTGAACTGAAATTGGAGTTGAGACCAGAGATTCCTTCAGGATCTCAAACGCCTTCAGCTCTTTCTCTGCAAAATTGAATTTTGTATTCTTTTCAAGTGAATATGGTCTGCTCTTCTCCCCAAAATTACGAATTACTGTCATACAGTTCGATTATTATATCTTTACCCATGCGTCATCAATTTATGAACGAAGAAATCACACACCCTCTATCGAACATCTCTTTCTAACAACCGCTATGAGCGAATCAAAATTCGTAAACATTTTTCTTCTAAGCTAAAAATTATGGTATTGTGATGACGCACGGGTGAAGATACAATAATTGAACTGTATACTAGTAACAAAGCTCTGTGGTTGACTTGTATAAGAGATATGTTTTTTATGGCTGCGGTCTTTTCTGAATCCAGGCCGATGCCGTTTAGATTACTCAAGTGCCCGAGGTATTTAACACACTCTTTAATAAATATTAATTTTCCAATACGCGTTTCAATAATTGAATAGTTTTCATATAACTGGGTAGGTGAAAAACTTTTAGTCAAGTCCGCCAAAAATCAATCTATGATATGTTCAAGATGTAGTCGGAAGACTCAGTTATAAGGGTTGGTTACATCGAGATATTCAGAAAAGTCAAGTGTTATAATAGGAAGTAGAATAATAATAGTAAATAACATACCGGTTTGTAGTGGAAACATATCATAAAATATTAACATGTTATAACATAAAAAAGGGAAGGGTTAAAGTTGAGAAAAATTAGGCCCTAGTCCTAATTACGACTACTTATTCTACTTCCTATTAAAACATTTGACTTCTCTGTAGATCCCGATGTAACCAACCCTTATCACTGTCTTCCAACTACATCAAACCTATTGAAGATTGATTTTTGGTGGTTGGATGAAATATTTTTACCTACCCAGTTGTATCTCACCTCCACTGTATGTGATGGATCGCCTCCGATGATAGTCTTTATATTTTTCGAATGTTTTTTATCATATCAGAAAATCATCAAGATATAAGAACATTGTTCACCAAGCCTTGCGTGAAATCCCGAATCTGAGAATCATCGCCGGGGTGTTTTTAAGTCCAAAAATATTGCGTGAGTTTTCTTCCTATCGTTGGCATTAACTGTTACTTGGTAGCATGGGGTACGGGTTCTTGACGGTTGATTGAGTTCAACTTCCGATAGTTGACGCATAAATGAAAGCTACCATTATTTTTGGAAACTATATGACCTTGGATATTCACATTTCTCTACAATGCCTAAAGCAAATAGCTTTCCAATTTCCCCACAAGGACAATTTTTTTTGGGACACTCTTGGTTTTAATCTTATGTTCCGCAAAATCTGCTGAAGGCCCTTCCATGCTAAATATTTCAGAATTGTTCTACAAACATTTATTGAACACCAATGGGTTTTCAATGCTTCATTACAATTAGCCTTTGCGGTGTCCCACTGGAGGAACGTTGGAACGTTACAGAAATAGATTTCTGAAGTAATTCAATATCTTAGGGGGAAATAGTTGTTCTCTGACAGATATTTGCCTAATATTTTCCGTGTTATGTGATATTGTAGAGAGAAGGTGATTTCAATTTTTTCGAAATCATTAGTCTCAACAATTTTTCTTCATATTTGATGCAAATTGTTATATATTAGAATTCACCTTGTATTAACTAGTTTAGATTGCGGAACAAAGGGATTGCCATTGCCATGACACTTTTTGTCAAATTACACTTTGTTATAAATAATTGGAAATTGCAATATAAACAGAATAAACACTGAATTATATTCAAGTTTTTGGGTATTACTTCAATATTTTACACAAATTAAAAAATTTAGGAACTTTCAGCAATGAAAAATACATTTTTTTGTCCTCTGGTGCCTGTATTAACATGAAAGTGCAAAATTATTTCTATTTGTTTCTGTTGATGTTTTTTTTGAACGAAAAACATTATTTATAAGCTGTTTTGTTCTTATATACACACATATTCGTATTTATATATGAGGATGTAATCATTGATCTTGGTAGGATAAGGAAAGAACTATAGAAATCGCTTTGAATAGTCTATTTACCAATCTTCCCTTATTAAATTCATTTAAAAGGTAACAACACTACTATTTGTTTGTGATCGAGAATATTCAAAAATTATTTTCAGATAAGCTGACATTGACGCAAAACTATGGTAACGCTGTATCCCACAATTTGATAGCCTTCATCTTCTATCAACACATGCTTCATCTGTTGTCGGGTAAGTGTGCGTTATTGACGTTTATCTTTCCTTTCAATACTCACTCGAAAATAGTTTAATGTCTAAGTTATGACTTAGGAATGATAACTACCATCTACCATTGAACACAATAAAAGATGAATATATGAAATAGAAGTGAAATCCTATTCAAATTCAGGCCTCTCGAATTAAATTTCCCAAATTACGATTTTCTATGAAGATATTCACAGCGCGATGGCAAGTAATTCATATGAAACTTGGATTTATGATTCGCAAATGCAAATTTCAGATGATATAGAAACTTTGACTGCATTAAACTAAGACAATCATTAAATATAATCCTTTATTTGAAATTTTAATCCGACTTACTAATTTCAAGTACCTAGATTTGGGAAGGCGCAAGGTGGTTATAGTCGGAGATTCAGTAAGTTAGCACCTGAAATAGTTAAGCTTGTTGATTTTCAGATGAAAACAGTTCGCAGGCACGGAGTTGAAAATTATTAAAACTTTTTGATTTTTTCACAGTTTGTTCAGTTTATCTGTAATTTTTCAATGAAACATGTATGCAGGGTGTCCCTGCTAAAACACTGCATTCCTAAAACTCTTTACTCTTCGAAATAGCAGAAAACGTGTTTATCAAATGAATATGTAATATAAAATTTGACAAAAGCCCAATATCATGTCGTAGGAATTCTGCATTTAGATTGCATGTCTTTTTCAACCATGGAGTCGGCAGAAATACTGTCGCCTTCACCAAAAACTACCTTGATGAGAAATCAAACATAGGAATGCAAAAAGGGAGAACCATATAAGGCAACAGCAATAATGGCTTTATTCATCGCTATTACATTACCTATAGAAGAATTTACAGAAATGTTATTGAAGCTGCAAAAAGGATATATTAGTAGAAGATAATTGGGTCTTCTTGGAAGAATGTAGCACAAATATCTGTCAGATGTAGCTCAATGTCCGTCATGGTATTAGCCAAGGAAGTGGTTGTTTTCTGACAGATATTTGTTTAATTTTTCCACTTGGTGGAAACGTGTGGAGAGAAAGGGTACTTCCACTTTGTCGATTTTATTCGTTTCAGTAGTATCATAGACAATGAAACATGAGAAGATTCGGGGGAAAAACCTAACCAATGACACTACTCTACTAGATCCGAACATTCTCAACGAATTCTATTGCTAAATAGCTGGAAGTATGACGAAAAAAATATAAATGGCACATGATCCGCTACTTTATGTGAAGGATATTCTGGTTCTGGACGCACTTATTCTGTATGATACGGATTTAGTTGAGCTTGTGGCCACGATAAAGCAAATAAAAAAATTAAACTCCTTGTGGAAGGATAATATTTCAATAAGAGTCCTCAAAAGCATGTCTTATATTCAAACTAGAACGGTATTTTGTGATCTGCCGAAAACTTTCGCCAGAGCCTTAGATTGGTCAAATATGGTGTGCCTCAGGGCTTTTTACTAGGACCTATACTGTTCTTATTGTACTTCGATGACATCAATCAAGATTGATAGTTGTTATACTATATTTAAGAGATATTATTATGACAAGAGACCGATAAAAATAATACTCGAAAGTAGTTATGATAGGTATCTCCAATGTGAAAATGTGGTTTAACTCCAATTCACTCATTTTAAATTTAGACAAAACTAGACTATTATCGTTTAAGTGCTGATTACTCTCAGTACTGAAAGTGTTATTAAGTAGGAATACACGAGTAAATTCTTTGGAGTCCATCTAGATTTTGAGATGTGAAGTCTTTGTGTGACAAACTAGCATCTCGGTGTTACACTTTGCACTTGGTTTCGAAAGAACTGGATGTAGCCACTGCAAAGGTAGTGTACAATGCTCTAATTGAAACAAATTATGTCATACCCTTTTGAGGTGTCTGTAATAATCGGTTTGTTCTTCAAAAGGGCGTAATTCGCTACCTCTGCAAAATTGGACCCAGAGTATCTTGTTTTTGATCAATTGAAAATTTTGAACCTTCCGTTACTCATTCTCAAAATAATGTGTATAGTACATTAAAACAAAACATCATATGATGTAATAGATAGTATCATATGCTAAAATAATAATTGGAGACATTATATTCCATTTAAAATCTAACGAAGAATTATCTGATCTATAATGCGATTAACTATACAACGTCTCTCCTATTTTAGGAAATCTCTCAATAGCTTTCTTATTGAGGAGTTTTAAATCGTTCAAGAGTATCTAAACAAAGATCGGAATGGTTCATTTAGGATTGAATCACTATTGGATCCTTATATAATGTCATTCTTATTCAATTTATCTGTTGACTAATCATTTGCTTTTGATAGTACTATTTTACTGCTTTCCTGGATCTGTAATCATTACTATCTTATACAGAACAATGTTATGTTATCTGCCCCAAATGTTTTTTATTCGAACCTATATTTATTTGTTCACTTCTATTATATTCATCATGTCTATCATCAATCTTCCGATAATGAAGTATACTTGATTTGCTTTGACCCAATAATGAACTATCCCAGTTCAATCTTTGTTTTTGAAAAAAATTTGGGCAATTTAAAGATGAAACATTATTGTCCCACACATCTGCCCGCACTCCACCCCCAATTTTTGTTTTAAACGCACACTTTTACTTGGATAACTTTTCTTCACAATGAGGAACATGATCAAACTGTAGCTCATTCCTCACTTAAAGGAGAGCGGTTCCCTGAAGAGCTTTTTCGCAACTTTTGTTGTGATAAGAACATCTTTGTTTTGGCCAAAAATTGAATTGGAAACACATCGCTGTACTCATATAAACAAGAATAATCTCCTTTTATTGTCCCATGTGAATTGGGCTCATGAATACACAGTGAATGTCTTCAATTCTGAAAAATGACATTTATCATTTATCACGCTCTTTGGGTTTGTCTGAATGAGTTTCAATAAGAAAGTTGGAATGGTGACGTAGCTTCCATCAATTTCTTGTATATTTTTTTGATTTTTATTCATTTAATTCAAATTCGGTTTTGTTTCTCGTTTTACTGTGAGTATTAACATTATATCTTCTTTCTTTTAATATTAACTAACATGTAGTTCAGGACCCTGAAAAAGTCTGTCTTTAAATTTTGGAAGGATGGGTCGAAAGGTCTATATAAAACCATGTTCTTGGAGTTTACTAAAACTTAGTCTTCCCAAATCCCAACCACTGTATCATCTACAACTTGTTTTCACTGAACTAATGGCCTATAAAATAAATAGCCACCACACACTCCCCAGAATTGAATTCCGTATCGTAGGTATGGGACAAAAAACAAATGTAGTCTCCGTTTCACTACATTGTAATTGAACGTGAATACCTATAATTAAGCCCCTCAAATGAACTTTACTAGTTTAAACTCGGAATATTCAGCTACCGGAAGCCTAGAAGGACAATTAATTCTTAGCTCTAGGAATGATGAGTAGGGTAACATTTCGTGTTTTACCTCATCCTAGGCTATCTCTAAATGTTCGGACAGTAATATAGCTGTTAGTGCTCGAAGATTCACGATAATGCATTGGCGAATTTAGTGGATACTCAGCATTTCCATTCGTTAATGAGATGTTGGCATGAAAATTCTGTTTGGATAAAGGGGATCACTTTGTCAAAAAGAGCAAAATATTTTTTAAGAATGATATAACGCTACAGTTCGACAAACGACATATATGTTCAGGGAAAGTCTGAGGAAACTTTTCGAATTGTATATATGGAAATTTCCGGGAAACATATTTTATCTAATAATTGATTAGTTTATATATCATCTTTTCGTTGTAAAATCATTCATTCTTCGAAAAGAGACCCAACTTGAGAAAAACTGTACGAATGCTTTATTGCCTCTTATAAGGATTTTCTGGATTTGTTGGATACTTCTTCTATTTGCTTATTATCTATCATCTATTAGAATTTGACCTGTCTTTCACTCAATAGCCAGTCCATTTATTTTGAAGGTTGTTCACATTAGCTTTATTATTCTTCATCAAGGGTACTAATACAGCCTGAAACTTAAAGAAAAAAATTAAGAATATGAGCAATGGGAAAGTAAATGGTACCTGAACTTATTATGATTCCAATTTGGATTTCACAATTGAATTATTAGCTATGAAAAGAACACTCTCCCTCTAACTATAAGTAATTTATCAACTGGCGAAGGCCTCAATACCTAAACAAAAAAAGCACCTCTAAGGCCTTTTATATTCTGGAGTATCACTCATAGGAATATGAAAATGACGTAACCCTTTTCAAGAAGAAAATAATCACTTAGTGAGGTCGTCATTGGCAGAGATTAGTCTGAGTATTCCAGAAATCCATAAGTAATTAAAAGCCCCTGAACATATATTTCGTTTTTCCCTTACATGATAAATAAGTGGAAGCCTATGAGAATATTAATGTAGGTTTCAGCCGTGTTCCTGAAGGAGAGCTAATAAAAGTCTTGAAGTCTTGAGCAGACATTTAGAGTTCACGTTAGTTAACGTCTCCGACAGTAATACTAGATTGAATTAACATTGCTTCATGATTAATTAGCCAGTCGAGCTAATTTTCAAACTTCCACCTAGCTTTCATTGTCTACAAGCTCAAATTATTCATATTGCCAGGAATTGTATAACAGACTGCAATTAAAACACAGAAAACAAAAATCTGATGAGCTGTCACAAACGACATATTTTGACTCATGTTGCGCTACCAATTTTGATTTGTTTAGAAAAGTATTTCACAATTTCTGTTAATAATAATAAAATAGTGGTTTTGATCGAAGGGATTCTTCGAATAAATGGATATTTGGAACCTTTGGTGTGAAGAGAATTCAAGAAATAGAAACTACCCAAAGCAAAACAAAAATGTCAATTCCAACCGACGCGCGTTTCGCCAAAAAAGTTGGCATCTTCAGGAGCTCAAAGTCCCTGAGGATGCATTTATTCACTCCAATTATTGGAAATGAGAGTTGACTTCCAAAAAAGATAATAAGGTTTTCTACTCTAAGAGGAGCATTCTGAATAACACTTTTTGGAATCTCAATAAACGATAATTTTTTAATGCATGTCATTTTTCATTACCAAATTAAATGATGCATAATAATGTCAGTGAAAATGATGATATCAATTCATTGAATAATCCTCTGAATTGACGTAGAAGTAGTATTCGACAACACGTCATTTTATTCTATATGTCATGCAACAAGGGAAAGGGGCCTGAACCCAACCATGATATCCTGGATTCACGCCATGGTTTCTCAGAGGCTAGCTAGAGCTACTCTTAGAAGTAGCTTCAGCGAGGCCATACCCGTGAGGGGCTGTCTGCAAGGAAGAGTATTATCCCTTTTGCTTTGGTGCCTTGTGGTAGATGACCTCCTAGTGGAATTTAAAGATCTGGGTTACTTCACTCAGGCCTACGCGGTTGACACTGTCATCTTGGTCGATGACCAGGGGTACGGCCTCGTGAGAGGCACGATACAAAGGGCCCTCAACGGAATGGTGCCGATCGGTAGGGCTGAGTGTAAACTCTGGAAAAGCGGAGCTAGTTCTTTTCACCAGGAAACGCAAACCAGGGGACCTCCCAAATGTCCAACTCAAGTGGAGGTCCCTGCAATACAAGCCCCCAGATTCAATACTGGATCAATAGTATTCTCATTCGCCCAGTGATTACTACGGAGCCATCGTATGTTGGCAAGGTATAGTATCCGACAAATCGAAAACCCAAGACGGCCACCCACTAGGGCGTTGGAGACACTCATAGGACTGCTTCCCCTGTACCTCTTCATTGAACATGAGGCACGCAAAGCCATTACTTGCCTGAGAAGCTCCAAAAAATGGCCAAGGCTATTCTTGATTATGGAATTAAACGGTGAAGGATTGTCCCCTCCTGTATTTCGGGCAGAAGTTTATACCATACTCGCCTGTGTAAGAGAAAATATATGTACCGACAGCCAAGCGGCAATCAAAGCCCATACCTCATACAGAGTTAGTTCGCTGTTGGTGTCTGAGTGTATTGACGATCTGCAAAGGCTATCCACTTCCAATTCGTTAGTTTCTAGATTATGGAGCGTCTCAACTCAACCATGAAGGAAATCCTGGAAGTCAAATTCCAGGATGCATGGAGAGAGGAGGATCAAAACTCTGTTCTCAATGAGCAGAAAGGAAATCAGAATAGTGGTTGGGCTCCTGATGGGTTACTGCCATCTTAACAAGCACCTCAACATTATAGATATCACGGATGATACTGAATGCAGATGGTGCTTGGAGGAGGAAGAGTCAGCCACTCACATTCTCACGGAATGCTTAGCACCTCGGGAGCATCGTTCTAAACCCGGAGAGTGTGAGAAGGGGGGGGGGGTATCGGTTAGAAGGCTGGCTTGTTTCGCTTGCGAAATAAGTTGCCTTCAACAGCTGAACGGGTCCGAATGAGAGGCCTACATGCTTATGGTTCTGTCCGCCCACAGAGAATATAATCTAGCTATCTAATCATCTGAATTAGGAAGAGAACCGTGGTGGGTTAGAGTGTAGTGTCGATATCAGCAGCTGACCAAGTGTGAGCACAGGTTACTTTCAGATGGGTAACCCATCATGTATGCAATTAAGTCACGTGTTATAGTTTTGATCGTGCTCTGAAAAATACACATTAGAAGGTGAGTTATTCGTAGATTCATAAGTAAGCCAGTCTACAATGCTGAAGGCTTTCACTATTATCAGTCACCATCATTTGGCCGTGATGGTCAGAATGGTATAGCGCTTGTCTCTCAACCTAAGGCTCATGGGATCGATTCCCAGCATGGTTATTGGTCTCGTGCATAGCATCACACGTTAAAAGGTAAGGGCTGCGTCTTCCCTAGCTCGGACAAATCTTTCGAAGACTTTTGAGGGTTGTACTCTTAGGGGTGTGCAGCTGGTTGACGTAAATATCAATTTTAACAATTAACAATTTTCGACAATCAGTCAGAAACAATTTTTCCCTCAACAGGATTCACTTGTTTGTTATGCCAACTAACAAAACTGGTTAAGCGAGGCCTGGCACCATTCATTTGCGAATTTTATTGCATAGCATTCAATCAAGACCCGCTCAATGCACATGTATATATTCGTGGTTGCCAGTGAAAAAGATCGTAAACGAAACAGAAATATTTTTGCAACAAAACCGTGATTTGTACACCTTTTTGTCGAATCGCTAAACTTCTTTACGAGTCGTGAAGGGTTAACGTGATTGAATGCATGTTGTCCAATATGATTGATGTTCCTTTTGTTTTTGCAGTTATTCTCTCACTTTGCGAGGGATGCTGAAATGCCATTAACACTCACAAACTTTGTATTGTTCACAAACGAGAAGAACTGTTTGCAGTTGAGGTACTGATCGCAGATATGAAGAATCTGCTTCCCTTGAGTATGGAAACGCCTCAGTATCCTCAGAAATAATTCTAGTTCAGAAAAATGTTCCAAAAGATTGATTTTTTATTTTACATCATCTATACAAAAACTTATAATACCCTTACTACCATGTTATCTCTGACGTCATCGTATTGTATAAGAACATGGGATAAGTTTGGATAAAAAGTCTCCAATGAATATTTGTGTGTATACAAGGAAATAGCGGGAAGCCATAATGTCCGCCAAAAAACAAGAATACGAAGAATTGCGACGCAAAAAAAATATATGGGAATAGTCATAGAAATTTTATTGGGAACAGACTTGGAAAGATGCCAAGAAGAGCAGTACTGGTACTTCGCAGGAACAGAAAGATAAGATAGTTGGAGGAAATCAAGAGTACAGGACCAGATTCTGAAAATTCCCCATAATCTAAAATCTTTTTTTTAATACTTTACATAAAAAATGCAAAAACATATAACCCAAACATTTTCAGAGCTTTCATATTTGTTAATTTTGATATCAGAAGTCGAACATCACTATTTGAAAATGAATTTGCAAATATCAATACCTGTCTCTCGTTGAACTGATTTCCTTATCACATACGAAATAAGTAGCTGTAGAAGAAAAACAAAGAAATGCAATTGTGAAGGCACAAATTCTTTTCAATTCAATTTCGACTGGCATTTTTCATTTTGTTATCAACACAAATACAACACGTCTTCTGGAAAATATTCAAGGGGAAATAATTAACAGACTGCCTCTCTTGGAGACACGAAATTATAATTTTAAATATTCGCTTGACATTTTCAACGAGTGCATCAAATCGCCAACAAGAAATTCCACCCTACTACTTCCTTTTTCACGATTCTATTCAATTTACCGCCCGAATGGAAGTGTTTCTCCATTGCTGGAAGTTTGGAGTAGTATTCTTTTGAAAATAAAACAGTGGAGCAATTTTAATATTGCTCTTTTCATGAAAACTTTTACACGGTCCCATGAAACAAACGTGAATAAAAGGATTCTATTCAGAGTTATGATGATGATTCTCTCTATATCCATGCTACCGTATAAGTTCCGTAACTGATCAAAATTGTCTCTGTAACAATGAAAGAAATCATAATGAATGGTTGGGGTAGAGTTGGTAGAGCCGGATCGGCCCATTGGAAAGATTTTATTTTATTTTATTTATTTAAGAGTCGATAATGGCCTTACAAAGAAAAGCTGATAATGGTAGTGGTCTCCACTCACAATTATTTTCATGAAAATTACGAAAACATTTCATAACAAGAGAACAAACTGATAGGCCTTCGGGTTCTTGAAAAATTAAAAGGTCTTACATCAGCTGTGCGACTAAAACCACAATTTCAGTAATTAAAAAAATACAACATTTTTAGCCTCATTTGTACACTAGCCGTGAACCAGAATCTAATGGGATGTGTTTCGCTAAAGCCGTTTGGCATATTCTGCCTCAGCTAAGACTTCTCTCTCAACAATTCCAAACATTCCTAAGCCTGGATGAGGATATTATGTTTCGTGAGATACCTTCTTTCCAATTCGATAATATAATTGCTCCTTTTTAAATTAACTAAAATATGCAAGGTATGCAGAACAATTTAGAGACCTTGCCTTTTTGGCTTTTACCGCAGCTTCACCGGCCTTCCTCAGTAACTCGTCATTGCAACGAGGTTCAAACTCAATAGCAATGATTCATAATGCAAAGTAATAAGATGCTAATTCTTCACACAAATTCATTACATGATCACTGAACGTCAGCCTGCTATCTATTTGTAATCCTAAAATCCGGGTTGTTGTTCTATTTAAAATTACCTCATCACCAATTTCTGAATTGGGAATATTGCAGTGGAAAGACAAGATATTCGTTTTTTCAATATTGAGTGAAAGAAGATTTGATTCACACCAGATAACTTAGATATCCTTTACTATGTTTGAATGAAGCCTAGCATTAGTCTCTTCTTACTACAGGAAGGTGGCGTCATCAGCATACAGTGTAATTGTATTTTTTATATTGATCGAAACCATATCATTCACGTAGAGTAAGAATAAGAGAGGTCCAAGGATTCTTGTGGCACTCCATATCTTACATGTGAGGTTTTTGACAAACTATTAGTTTTGACCGCTTGTTCACGACCGGTTTCAAACCATCGAAGGTTGTTGCCTATGAAACCGCAGCTTCTGGAGCAATATTCTGTGATTCACACAGTCAAAGGCTTTGGTGAAATCGCAAAACACCGCTTCAGCAGCAGATCCCCTGTTGAGCCCCGTGTACACCTTATCCATGAAGGAGAAGAGTCTCCTCCTTTATAGATAGGTATAACTAATGAAGTTTTTAGGAAAGCCGGGATTATCCATTTGTAAATGATTCATTTATCAGACTTACAAGTACAGATAGTGCTGAATCAGGAAGATTCTGCAAAACCATTTCTGATTACTTTTTTTATGTTATAAATAATATATTTCAACTCCAGAGTGCTTGTGTTTGTTAGCTTTAATCTATGGTGAAATTCAATATAAAATATCATATTCAGCGATTTTGTTGTCAAGTATGACCCTTCGTAGGTGGATAACTTCCTATTCTTCAGTTCTGCAGGTAGTGGTGCTATTTGTGGCACCATCAGTTTTTGAAAGCAATATTGGAAGGCCATACTTCTGCCAAATTGAAATTCTCAACTCGAAATAACGATGTGGTTTGATAAGAATCGTTATTTCATAATCCATTGTTAATTTAAAATTGTTCATGATTGGCACGTTTCTCAATCAAACATTTTGTTGATACAAGAGATATATACTCTCTGTAGGTATGACCAAGAATCTACGACTAATTGATAAAAGTTGTTTATTTTACACGGTGAGTAATGTTCTCGCATGCTTCTAGTAGGATATAATTGCGGAAATGATGTACAACTGCAAACCACGATGGGGATTGCAAACCCATAATCACTAAATATCCATGGATCATCAGAATTCTTCAAAACGATACTCTTGTTCATCCAGTTGCCAATAAAATTCCCTAGAGCATACTCTCCGACATCACACGCTTGTATGAACAAAGCTGTAACACAGCTTCTACCTTCCTAACGAATTATTCATATTTCTCTTATCCTTGGAAGTTTGAAATCGTATCAAGTTTCCGTTCGTTTAGGAAAACTAACATATTTTCGGAAAGGTCTTGGACAGCCTTGATACATGAGTTCTTGAAAAGTAATAAGTGAACATGGAAAATATTATGAAGGAGTTTTAGAAAAGAATTACTGAATTTTTTGTTTGTCCTGTTTTTACCCGTGGAATGTTTTACCACTTATTCATGCTCTCGACCTTTTCTAGGTTTAGTTGAAATTATATTTGGATCCTGACTGGACAAGTAGTATATCTCATAGCCTTCAGATATGTTCTAGCTTAGAAATTTAAAGCAATTCTACTCCAAGGTTAAAATGGTTTGGCCTGGTTTTGAACTCCTTTTTTTTGGATTCAGATGTGACATCTTCCTCTATTCTGAGAATAACTAATTATGCCAATGTGAAAAGTGTTTATACTTGACTTGGATCTGTCTCTTAAATCTATGTTTTTGAGTTACTCAAACTGAACTTCATTCAGCTTAGCCACCCCATCGCCTAAATCGTTATAATGGGTGATTTAAATGCCCAATAAGTCTCTATAGTTAAATTCATGGTAGAGACAGAGACACATAACTGTCGACTATAACATTTTATAGAACACGTAATTCCACCGCTGACTTGAAGAGCAAAAGTACACCAATACTTCGATATAGAAAAAAGATCCTACCTTGTTTCTTAGGTCACAGAAACATCCATCAATATCAATTTTATGAAATGTTTGAACGATCGGAAATCGTGAGGAATTGATAATAAGGTTTCAGTCAACAAAGACGAATTGGCGTCTTATTTACTTTTCACATGTATGGCACATATCCATCAAAAACAAAAGGAAACTTTAGCCGTGGAATTCGATATATCCAAAGCATTTGATAGCATTTGGTTCCAGAGACTTCTTGCTAAGCTCACAGTCCATGGCTGTCTATTTTTCGAAGATGTGGTCCGCAGGGATCTATGCTACTTCATCTTGACGACTTCTTCATGCCTAGGTCACAGATTCAGATAATAGTACACTACGTATCGCTTTCTCTTCCAGAGGTCTGGTAACAACGACATACCCACCGTAAACTCTTTTAGTTATTTAATTAATAAATAAATATTGTTTTTCCGACGTTAAAGTATTACTTCTTGAATAATACAAACAAAGAAATTGCACAAAAATACACCGTCTTCGTGGAGATAGGAAACTAGATATCTGTAGAGCCAGTGAATCATCAAGATTCGGTTAGAAGCAAAAAGATTTGGTACAGGTTGAACTAATTTCAAAATTACTACTTAACGACTCCCTTCTTTCACCATAAGGAGTAGTCACAAGGGTAATCTATTTAAATCACCCTCGTAGCAATGGGTTACGTTACACAATCCTGTATATTTATAATCCTAAAGCACTGCTTTTCAAATAATCCAAATGTATATGTTCAGTCTATAACGAATACAATATAAGAACATGAAAGCGACAGATAGAGAATAATATTACAAAACATAAAACACAACAAGCGCATATGATGTTCACATGAACCGCCGAAAGTTTGTTGGTGATAAGCGTTCCAGGGCTCTGAATGCAAAAATATAAATACGTCAATGCTGATGAGTTTAAGCGCCAGTTTCAGTATAATATAATTCCCGAGGCAGAACTTGCCTGATGGTTTCGAGAGAATCATTCATAAATCGTCGCTGTAAAACTTCGGAACTGACATAAACGCGAGAGGCACTAGCCAAAGCACCCCATATTATAAACAAGTTTTATTTTTGTTATACTGTCTGACGAGCTCATCGCACAATGTGTGAATTTTATGCAACATCATGCACAAAAACACTTTTGGAACGAACGGAAATTGGTTAGAGACGGGTTGATATCTAGGAAGCGCAATTAAAGTTGAATTATGAAAAATTTTTGCCATATGAGAAATGTGATAAATTTTGTGACCTTCCCTTTGAAAGTGAATGGAAATAGTACCGTACCATATCGTCCAATCAAATCCTATAAGTTTCGAATTGAGAGAAGATTGGATCAGTCTGGTGCTAGCTTGGAGTTTGCACCGACCACCCGGGTTGTGCTGTAGGTTTTCCGGGGTTTTCTGCAGCTGAAAATTGAATACACCACCAAAACATCGCCACCACAAATAATAATGATAGTCGTCCTCTACCCGCACAGGCAATGCTTTTGGGTACACTCTATAAGTAGTGCAAAATTGATCTGATGGCGTAGTGGTAAGCGACTAGTCTGAAGGTGCCGGGTTCGATCGCGAAAATCGGTATTTTTTCAAGCAAGTCATTTTCCTTTTTTCCTTTTGTTAGAGATTTAAATAATTGGATATTTGGATATCTTATCCATTTGGGATCGATATTGAGTGGTAATTTTCTCATAGGTAATATTATGTGCCTATGTTGAATGAAGTTTTTTGTCTAAGAGCAGCGTTTGTAGAAAAAATAATGTGTGTATTTCGTGCACAAAGTGTCATTGTCGCTTTCCAAAGATTAATCTATTTGTTGAGCGACAATCAATCACTTTGCGCTCTCAATACACAAATAGCGATTGAAGAACTAACGTTGAAGTAACACTCATGGTTGATTTTTACCAGAATACAGATATTCTAGAAATGACGGAAACAATTTCAATATAATAGATTCACAAGTTTCATCGTTTACAATCTACTTGGAATGAGGGGGAGGAAAAGTATGAGTTTCCTGCCTGAATTGAAGGAGGAAATTGTGAACTTTCTATAGGGGTGGGAGGAAAAAAAATTCTCGCACGCAAAAGTTTGGTCAAGAGCCATACATAACATTCTTTTTCTACATTCACGCAAAAAGCAAAACTTTATTGAACTGTATTCAGTGGAAAAAGAAGCTCTTTATTGCACTAGTGCAATAAAGTTTTTATGCACTCATCTGTCATTCTACTTCAACGTGCTGTCATCATGATAAACATAAACGTTTAAATCCACTACATATTTAGCAGATATTCTGTGAGATTGGCCATACGTTTTAAACAGCTACATATTTTATATTATTTCGTATTAATGTTAACAGTCAGAGTTGAACAAACAATGCCTTTCTGAGAATAACTCCATAATAAAAACCGATCCGCCATGTTCTAAACCTTCTACCTGCATAGAGCAAACTGTTCGTACCACACCTCGTGATAACATACGCGCTCATGGCTACTTACTATGATTTTGATTTTGCAACTGTGGTTATAAAAACGTCAGTCAAAATTTAATTCTGACAATTACAGAACTGAAAGTTTTAAAATGAGTAAAACTAGATGATGATGATGAAATCGATAGTAGCAATTATTTATTTAAATTACGTATTTCATTTTCCATCACCTAGTGCCACACCTAAATAAATGATTTTTTGCTTTTTGCATGAACGTAGAAAAAATGTATGCAACTCGTGCAAAAAATGTTTATTGCACTCGACGTGTATTCCAACTCGGCCTAACTGCCTCGTCGGACAATTTCACGCCGAGTGCAATAAACACTCACTTTTTGCACTTGTTGCATAAATAACTATTAATGCGCTTGTAAAAAAAATCTTCCTACAGTTCAGTCTTCCCACCTAGCTCTTGTCAGCCTGGAAACTTGCCAATCGTTTTTTTCTCAGGACTCACTGCAGTTTTTCCAGAAGTTTACAATCTCTATAAATAGAAAAATCACCTATTACTATCGTGTTTTTCCCTGGTTCTCACGATATTTTCTCAACATAACACGTTATTGCTTATTATTGCTAAAAAGAACTGATTAAACGAACCTCCGCCTTCGCCAAATATTCAAATTCAAGATTTCGATAAGTGTGCGGAAGGAAGGATTAGGAAACGATTTCTTACGCCAAACCCCAAAAGGATAAAATAGTTATTCATCATTCACATACTCGGGTTTAAAGGTAAACAGACATGAAGCCCTGTCGAGGTGTCCCGAAGAAAAATAAATTATCGAGTCATCCTCCAATAACTCTACCGAACGCTTGACGTAATCTGATCATCCTTTACAGTAAAACCTATAAAAGCATCGCATTGTTTGCAGATATTAATCAAAATATTCTGGATCGGGAGTAGTTTGTTATAATTCGTTCATTTCAAGAAAATGTAATCATCCCGGAAAAACCTGCAGCACTACATTTGAAGAGTTAGAATTAACATGATAGATACGGATGCTTTCTTCTATCTGCGAAACTCTTTCTGCTTTTAAAAATAATTCCTCATATCATTCAATTATTCAAGATATACGATTAGTTTTATGTCGCACAACCACTACTAAATTCTCCTGTTCAGTTCTGCAATGATTCGAATAAATTTCACATTGAGCCATGTGACTGCGTAAAGCTTATAATAGCAGTCGTCTTGGCTTGAGCGTTCATCCAGCTTGATTTTTTATTGGAGGAGGTTAGTCCTTTGATCAGAAGCTAGATTGTATGGACTAAGCTTGCAATCAGTATTTCATTTGCGAATTAACACCAGCCAGTAGAGACTTCAAGCGACATTATAGTCACTGGACTACTAGAAATAGCCTACTAGTCAAGTCCTGCGATAATTTTTCGATATTTGGTGAAGTCGCAACTATTAATTTCGTTGACCGAATTTCCTTGAAGGGTAGATAAAATCGCCATCATCATTTCAGGTATGAAGATGACTAACAGAACTATAGATGTCTCATCGTGTTAAAACGCACAATTATTCTCATTGGCAATAGCAATTGCATCTCATTTTATTCATTGGTTTATGGGTACGTTTTAAAAGACAATTTAGGACAGCATACAATGAAAATGTAACTGCCAACTTGTCGCTCATTTGAGAATGTCTCAAACAGATGTTCACACAGAACCAGTAGTAGAGAATATAAAACAATATTGCGTCTTCGCCAAATATTTGAGATATCTCTGAAAACTTCAAATGTGATTTCAAATTCAGGATTGAATATGTGGCATAATTTTTCCGAGAGGGAAATTTGCTTATCAAGGAGAGAATAATAAGCATTTCCGACACGAATGCCGATACAAAGCCAAAGGTGTCAACCATAAAAATATCTCAAAAAATTATCTATGATGCACAAAAAAACTGTTTCTGTCCATAAGAGATGTAATCAGGAGCTTATGATCAAAATTATGATGTAATTTTGATTTTTATACACGATACATACATTAGCTGTGAGGAATGCGACGAAAAGTATGTGGGTCAACTAGAAGGGCCAAGTAAGTACGGTTCAAAGATCACATTGCTGATATCAAATTTTCGAAACCAAACAAAGCGAGTGTAGTCCAACATACTTTGGACCAAGACCACCGATTTGATGACACAATTTTGAAGTTAATTGAACAGCTTCATGTCCATAGACCTCTTGATATATTTTAGAGTCTGGAGGTTGTGGAATGTAAAAGTAGTATGAATGCAGATATAGGTTTCTTCTCTTTATAATGAAGTAATTAGTCATTAATTTATCCAAGAAATGGTCTTCAAAATAAACTAGTAGGTAAACAATTAATGGGTTGAGGTTACGAGTTATATTTACCACAGTATACTCTGAAAATAATTTGAAATAAGCTTTTGCATTTGATGATATGATAAAACCAGTTTCCTCTCATTTTCCCCTTCTTGCCCCTCTTCGATAAAGTAAATTCTACAAATAATTGAATCAGTCTGGAAGTTCATAACGAATGCGACTTCCAATATTCTGATAAAACATCCTAACCTACTTTGAAACTTTCAATCCTATTTCATTTATCTTTCTGAGGGAATGATCTTCGATTTTATTCAGATATTACGTAACTACATTTCCTTGATATTGCTGCAGGGTATTTTCTCTTGTTTGAAAAGGAAAATCCTTTGTTACCTCGCAAATATTTTATTCATATAAAGCACACCAACACAGTCCCAATGGATTTTTCCATTCAGGCGGAATTGTTAATATTCATAGCCTTGATATCAAATGCTTCAAACAAACATATATTAAAACCATTGCAGAAAAAAATTCATAGCAGGAAACGATTGAAACTTCACGGAATCTCTTTGTAATGGATGGGAACGATTTTACTAACACAGCCGTATTTCAGTGGTTGATACATACAGTGTCTTTCAAAAGTATCGGAACGATCTCATATTTCAGAAACGGCCCAGAGAAAATTTATGAAAATTACGATAGGGTGGTTTTTGATGACGCCCGATTCAGTGGTGATATCGGCAATGTTGTCAAATCAACAGTTATATCTGAAAAGATTCGGCACTTCTCATTCTCCACAACGGACTCAGTATCTCCCAGAACATAAGGCAAACCGCTGTCTCATCTATATCGTATTTCTTTCCTAGTTGATAGTACAAAACTTATAGCGCCGTATCATAGACTGAGACCCCATAAGTTTGACAAGCACCTAGCAAATATATTGAGGTCTCAGGAGCCCCACAACATCCTCTGCATCTAGTGTCTTATCACGCTAATACGATAAGCCAGAGTGTTTAATACTGGCAGGCTATTATGAATTCCGACTTCAGCCCATTTGACAAATTTTTTGAAGAATACCTCATGCATTGGCTAATCCTTGTGTAGCTGCAGGAGTACCTCACTATCAGCATCATTGATTTGAACTTTGTGCTGAGCGAGTATCAACTCAGTTCAAGTTCATCTGCAGCACGAGCAGTTCCCTCTGCTCCGATTCCTGTCTTTTCAAGGTCGCGGATCATGCAGAGGACAGGATCCAAACCCCTGATGACTTTACCGGCTCTTAAGTAGTTTTATTTCGAAAGGATAATTGTAAAAAGTCTCATTTTTCATTGCTGTTTGTCTAGTAAAAGATACTGGAAAGCATGCTTGTGTCATTAATAGTTCATTTCTCCTCATATCTAAAGTGCGATATGTATCATATTCAATAACTGAGTAGACGGATAAGTTACGAAACTCAAAGGAAATAACGAAGAATACCAAGTTTATAGACATTCAAGATATTAACTAGGATCGAGTTGATATATGAATGTATACATAAAGTTATATTGAAGTAAATTTACTGGCGCAACTTGAATAGAGATTCATCGGCGATCTAATGGCCCGATTGATAATTCGATCATAATAGCTATCATAGCTTATCGAAGAATCTATCTATATTCTATCCTTGATGAGAATTTATGACACGAACTTTCCGTAAAAGGATATCAAAATATGAGAGGGTGAAACTGAGAAAGATTCTCTCAGTTTCGACAAATAACAAAAAGAGAAGTCAGAAGTCAATTTAAAACTATTTAACCTTTATGGCCTTAATAGATACTTGTTTATAGTATACAGCTTGAAACAGTGTATTCAATGGAACGCAGCTTGAAACTGTATATATTTGAAAAATCTTGAATTGGACTGTGCATTGTAATGCTCAAGCTCAAAAGCTCAAGCTAAAAGCTCAAGAAAACATAAAAAATTTGTAGGACAAATAGATAAAAACTTGTCGTGCTAATGGAACTTCATCCACGGGTAAAGGAAATGGAGAACGGATAAAAGAACAGTAGCATCGAGATACATGACAATACAATAACTTGCTACCCTCAAACTTCAAGAGTATACCGACTTGCCATGACACAGTAAGAATCTCAGTTTTGAGGTCTGTAAAATGTTGTTCAACAGAATGGTGGCGAATAATCATCTAAAGTATCTAATGAAATATCAAGATTGACCAAAAGAGATCGATTTTAAATATATTTTTCGTCACTTTGTAGACTTGCAGGACGTTGATTTTTCATGGCTGGACTAATGAAAGGCAATGTTTTGGAACCCACAGCTTACAGAGGTTTCTGATTGACTCAGTCGTTGCTTGATGAAGATCCATAGAAATTGTAATTACTACATTGAATACGATTTGATCTTCACTAATATTATTTTAAGTATTACGCTGATACAGTAGCCTCTAGAAGTGAATAAATTATTCTATTATTATATTGAAGAGGTATTTTCAGAGTCTCCAGAGCATCAGGAAAACAACATTTCCGCCAACCTATTCGGTTTATGTTATTTCAAATTGAAACAAGTGTTTTCCCTTTCACCTATATTTTAGGTTTATTTACAGTGCATGTATTTTTCTATAATCTATACAGTTATGTAAGTATTACTATTATTATTTTCTTTTGGTTCTCAAGTTTTTCTCTGAACACTACAGCATTTCCTCTTTTAATTATTATAATTTTTGTTCAGAGTTCTCTTTGAATACCTACTGACAATAGCTTCAGTCATACTTATTTGCGTCTGATGAAGTTTGTTGCTCGATTGTCTAGTGCGAATTATAAATTGATCAATTTTTAGAAAGTTACTCCTGAATGGATAATTTTCTGAAATATTCCATTCCCATTTGGAAAAATGAATGTCTTCTTCAGGTATAACTAATTGGAAATAAAATGTTCATCCAAAGTAATAGTCGAAATTCAGTATAACTTTCAACTCATTAATTGAAATAAAACTTTCAATACAAAAATTACATTCTTGTAGATAGTTCACTCTAACTTGCAACGGAATGAAGAAACTCCTGATTTAGGATAAGCCTGGTAAATACTCGACATATTCCTCCAACGATATATCTCACAACAATGTATCAGTTTGCAGATTATATTGTGTTTCCAGCTTCATTAATGCAAACATAATCAATGAGACTGAATTTCCGGACAATGAGCTCATACTATCGGAAGCGCTCAACTTGATCTGTTGGAAATTGAATTGACTAAGCCGATACTTGACGAAATTCTATAATAAACATGAATGAATATAACTGAAGAACAAAAAAAATTATGCCAATGTCTTGGCAAAGCACATAACGTAATTTTGCGATATCAGTAGTGAAAATCGAACAAAGATTATTTTGTTATGTTAAATCATATGAAATCAATATCGTGTTGTATACACTCTCAATAATGACTTTGTCAAATGTAGTGACTGCATGAATGTATTGCTAACTGACGTTCTGAACATCCCACGTTCAGTTCAGAAAACATTAGAGAAACTGCTTGATACGCATGTTAAGGATAGGTTATTTGCTACGAGTCAACTTCCTGCAGGTGTATCAATAGGATGTTTGAATGCAGAGAAGTCTTCGGGTCCATGTTGAGAGAGAACTTGAAAGCTCGCTTCGCTCGAGAATGACCGCAAGGAGGGTCTTGTCACCTCTATTGCTTGAAGGTAGGCTCAACATAATAGGATTCTGTATACCATAGGGTAGGTGAGGGACTCAAATTCAGTGATTAAAAAACTATCAAAATGACATTCACCGGGAAGCTGAAGAACGAATGTCTTCTGGAGTTAACCTGCCATCAAGATAGAATATCAAAGGCAAATAAAAAATTATTCACTGGCAATAAGACGGTCCCATGGCCAGAATTGCGGTTGTTGTGAAAACGGTTGTTGTAAAAGATTGTACAGTCGAGGCTGGCCATTACCTACAGAAAGGTAGAATAAGCTATTGGAACCTTCAGTCCATTTAAATCAGCAGGACCAGACGAAACCCTATCTGTATTACTTGAGCGAGAATCAGATCAAGTGATAATATACTTCGTCAGGCTGATGAAGAGAAGGTCCAAGGTGATCTTCATACCGAGCCAGGAAAATTATTATTCGCCCAGGTGGAAACATTCAGACCAATTAACCTTTCATCGTTCATGCTGAAAATGATGAAAAAACTAATTGCTATGAATGGCCGAGATAGTAATGAAAAATTCCATATCATACTCGGCAGGATTGAGAAATTTTCATAATTTTAAGGGGACTTTTTTCGTGTAATTCTTTTCATCTGCCAATCGACTTGAACTTCACCATGTATACTAATTTATTCATTCTGAATCGATTGGCGTTTGCAGCAGAACGGCTTCATCTCCAACCGTTCTCGAGTTAAAAAGTTTATCTGGAGTTGAGAGTGGCAATGTCCCACCAAATTTTGTTTTTCATAATTTTTCTATTAATTTTCATGAAAATCAATCTTTTTTGTATAAAGTCAGCAAATTTGAAATCGCTTCCGAGTCAATTGAAAATTTCATGAACGTTTTATAATACCTTTAAAATTTCCAGTTGAAAATTGTCGAAAATTCTTTAACGTTTTATTCCTTTTTCAAGCTAAACTTTGTTTTCGAGCCTATACACATCATCTTTTTCTGGAATTAGCATGAAAATTTGCATACGCAGTGCGAATTTCGAGTGGATCTGATGATTTTGAAATTTCATGATTTTTTCCCAATATATACTGATTTCATCATTTTGAATCGATTTTCGTTCGCAGAATTGCTCCAACCATTCTCGAGGTAAAAAGTGTATCTGGAGTTGAGAGTGGCAGTTCCACGCTAAATTTCGTTTTCTCATCATTTTTATATAAATTTTAGTAAAAATCAACCTTATTTGTATGAATTCAGCGAATTTGAAATCGATTCAGAGTCAATTAATGATTTCATAAACCTTTTACGGAACCTTTCCAATTTCCAGTTCAAAATTCTATCTTGGGAGGGAATTTTTAACGTTTTATTTCTATTTTGAGCTAACCCTTCTATATTCACTACTGTGGAATGTCGTAGTGGAAATCCTCCTGATGGACCTAAACCAGGGAGGAGTCCTTGCCCAGAGCTAAGTTGAAGATATCGTCATAACGGGTAGTCTGTCTGAATATTATACCATCAGCCTCCACCACAAGATGAAACTCGGAGACCAAGAGCTCTTTGAATCTTTGGTGGAAGTATACACATGTCAGGAAAGTCGAAATACCTGGGGTTTATCAAATATCTGGAAAAAATGTTATCAAGGGCCGTATATGATAGCCATGCGTTATACTACTGTGACTTGAATTCATTCTATTGTTTATGACGGTCTCAAATACTTTAGATGTTGATCGAGAAATAGTCTTCAGCCTAAGGTTTACATTTATTGATGAATAGGCTTACCTTTTTTAAAATCAATGGAGGAATACCAATGACACTACAATACTTTGATTGTAGATAGTTTGAAATATCAAATTGTTGGGTTAATAAATCTGTTGTTAACAAGTTGCCATCAATGCTTCATGAAGAGACTGAAAATTTCATATGGTTCAGAAATAATAGGGTCTTCCACAGTATTGACTAATGTATCTCTATTTTCATTAGCGAATTTGTTTAATGTACCTAATCGTCTTCGATTGATACCTACTATCAAATACATCCCGTAATCATGAAAGAGGGGCGACACCACTTGACGGAAGACCATAAAACTAATAATGCAATATGGTGGATTACATAATCCAATCTTCCCCAATTAAATCGAAAAATAATTTCAGCTTTGATATTTGAAATGCATTGCAAAGTGGTTCTTGTAGAAAACTTTGCCAAGTATTAAACAAATATAATTCAATGGTCGTAGGAGGCAGTAGTTGTTTTTTGTTGAATACTTGCCGACGACTTTACCTATTGTATAGGTTTTATTGCGGAAGATTGGATTATGTAATCCACCATATTTCATTATTAGTTTTATGGTCTTCCGTCAAGTGGTGTCGCCCCTCTTTCATGATGTTTCTGGCTTCATGTTGAAGTCGACAGGAACCCAGAGATGGCGCTGAATTCATACCTCAGTGTTTGTCTCAGGGATTTCCAATTAGGATGAAAGGATTTTTCGATTCAATTGAGTCGAACTAGCGGAACTAGCCTTCGCTGATGATTGGCAATGACCATGAAACCGGTACGGAGGTGTTCCCCCAATTAAATCGAAAAATAATTTGCCAAGTATTAAACAAATATAATTCAATGGTCGTAGGGGGCAGTAGTTGTTTTTTGTTGAATACTTGCCGACGACTTTACCTATTGTATAGGTTTTATTGCGGAAGATTGGATTATGTAATCCACCATATTTCATTATTACATCCCGTAATATTTTTCTCCAGCTCATATTTCTCCAGTTCTGTTGAAATAAGCATCTAATGTATGCGGAATAAAGTTACATTTTTCTCGTTACCCAATCACTTTGCGTAAGGGGGATTTGGAAAGAAATGTTCTGGAAAACAGAGATCAAAGTAATGATATAAAGTACGGTGAAAAGTTGCATATTTGATATCTGTGTGGAGTTTATTTCCAATACGAGTATCTGTGTCTCATAAACAAATCAGCTCTACATGTCATCTGGTTTATTACTGAGATTGACGTAGGTTTGGTGTTCGTATATTTTCTATGACAGTTGAATTGCATTTACACCAAAGGTTGCAATCATTCATTTAGTCAATGGACATAAGTAATTGACGGGACGTGAAATGACTCTTGGCACGAGACAGAAAAATGAGTTTCTCAGTAGGGTCGTTTGAAGGATTTTGCTGATGGTAACGCTACATTCTGAGAACATATATAAAGGCATATAAAGTTCCCTCCTCTCAATCCTGAAGTCGAAAACTGCATTATATACAAAAGTTAGCCAATTTGGCGGAAACACATTTTGCATACGGTTTGAGCGGTCTCATTTCCTAGAATATTCCGGAGTTCAAATAACAATTATAAAACATTCAAGAGAAACACCTCATGAAATGTGTAATAATATTTGCATTAATTCATGCATATTCTCTAGACGAGTATTTGGAGCTTTTTTTTTTTTCACTTTCCAAAACCACAATTATGAGTTTTCTGCCACACTAGTCAATTGCAATCAAGATAGGATAGCAAAAAGGCGTATTATTTGATCTTGCCTCTTTGCTAATTTACACTGTAATGAAATTAGGAAAATTTTTAAATTAATTCGATAATACAAGGAAATATATATAATAGTACATAATAGTAGTAGTTTATTGATGAGGACAATACTACAGTTAATTTTTGTCAGCAAGTCTCTAATAGAAAATACTACTGTAATTTTTGTCAGCAAGTCTCTAATAGAAAACAAATACTGCCTCCTACTACCGGTGACTTACATCTGTTAAATTTTTGGTAAAGCATTTTCAATGCTCCCTAAATCTCATACCCAAAATGAACTTTCCATTCATTCCATCAATTATCAAAATCATTTTAAATTTTTTATGATCAATTATTTTCAATAGATAATCTTCAGTCAAGTAGCACTGTCCACTCCTTATAAGAGAAGAGTTCACACTGTTTCGTGTTTGTAAGTGGATTACGCTGGATAAAAGTTACACCAAACTGAATTACCGCGTATTTATTGCCTGGAAAAAAGCATTAAATATTCAAGAGTTTAATCGCTCATATATGGAACTAGCAGCGCAGAGAGAACAATTTTCCTTTTTTTGCAGTAAAGCGTAAAGGTCAATTCCACAGCGAGTTTTTAAACTTATTTTTAATAATACACCAGACAGGTTTATGATATACCGCTAACTGCTTTTAGGTAATCACTTTGGAATTAGTTTTGTATATCCAAATGAATATAATAGGATCGTCGAAGTTTTCGAATTAATCAATTTTGGTAATTAATAGAATATTTACAAGCTGAAGATCTCAATGTTTGAAACATTGAAATATACAGGGTAGCATCCGTAGCTCGCTACATTACTAACTTTCATAGACTTTCGTAGATAATGCTTTATGGATTTCGAAGATGTCACAAGGTGCCCAAAAAAATCCACCCTATAATAATAAGGTAATAAAAACGTCAGATCATTGACGGTACGCCTTAAAGCCGATTTAGATAAATGCATGCTAATGCAAGGTTTTTATAGCACAGGTGGTTTGAACACCTTTGACTCATGTTATTTTATAATAATTTTGTCAAAGCTGGAGCAATGCTATTTAAGATTTTCAAATAATCCCGATGTATTTTTCACTGCCTTTAAAGCCGATTCACATACATATACACAATTCTGCATGAGACAAAAGATACAGTGAAAAATACATCGGGATTATTACAAAAACTCAATTACTCCAATTATTACAGAACCAAATGAAATATGTTTTTGGGGTAGAAACCTAAGTAAAAGGCATTCAAACTGTCCGTGCTTCAAAAACCCTGCATGGGCTCGCATGCATTTGAATCAGCCTTTGGACAAATTCATTTATTTATTTATTTGAAATATACATCCAGCAGGTCGAAGCTCAATTACAAGAGTATAAATATTACATGTGGTGGTAAAATGAAAAGCAATAAAAAGTTAGTAACTTTGGGACAAGTTATAGGTTAGGTTAGGTTAGGCTTGTATTCGGTACATTGAAATGGAAAGTATTGTGATTCCTGAAAGACTGTCGTGGTATACTGAAGTTAATTAATGAAAGTGATGTTGGAGAATCTATGGTTTTGTGTATAATTTTGTTTATAAATAGTAGATCGCTGATTTATCTTCTTTTCTGTAATGACTGTATCTCAAACTTGCTCAACAGGAGATCATAATTATTGTAATTCCTTTCGGGGGAACGTTTATATTTTTTGAATAATAGGTATTTCTCAATTGCCGAAATTGTTTGTTGATAGTACGGATTCCATATTTGACTGCAGTATTCCGGTTAACTTCTAACTAAGGTAAAATACAAGTGCCAAACATTTAAATTCACTCAAGTGAATTTGTCAAGCTGTGTGCACGCTTCAATATACTTGAAGGAAGAAAATTTGTATTTCTTGCACGAAATACAAATTTTCTTCCTTCAAGTATTTAAATTCACTACAATTACGAATTAAAATAAAAAAATTATTTAATGTCTTTGGCAATTATACTTTCATGATGATGTAGAAAGGTTAGATTACAGTCCTCATGTTGTATGACTCGTGACAGTGACTCCTCGTTGATGATATAATTGTACTTACTTAAGAATTATATATTTACTTACCTGAATGAGTGAACTTGCGTACATTCAATTGATACTCTCTCTGACAGACGGTTTGATCTTGCCTGAAGTAAACATTTTGAAATACCTGTTTTTTATTATTCCTTAGTAAGATCGATAGGAATTTTTTTCGGGAAAGATAACCTTGATTGGTCTGCATTTCATTGCATCATTATTAACTTTTCCCAAATAATAATGATAGGCAAATATCTGACAGAAAGCACCTACTTCCCTGGCTAATACCATGACGGACATTGAACTAGGTACATCTGACAGATGTATGTTCAACGTTGACCCGTCCACATGTAATTGATTTCCAATTGGTTTTGTTAACGTCTGCAGATAGTAAGCAGATAGTCAGCTCTTTTAGATTACCATTTGGTGGTTGCTACAAGAAGTATTGGAAAGTATGTTCTTGTAGAATTTTTTTTCCAAGCGTTGGGCAGAGGTGATTCGGCAGTCGTATGGGCTTATTGAATTATATTTTCTGTTCGACATTTGTCAAAAATATATAGTAAAGGAGAATGAGCTGAAGACTGGATCATTCATAATCAATTTTCATTTTAGGAATTTATTGCCTTTTGTCAAGTACACTTGGTGGCTTCATTCATTTTTGTAATAAACGTGTTGGTAGTATCTTATTCCCTAGTACCCCTTAGAGAGATCAAACTTTCATCAACCGAAGAACAAAATCAGTATAGCACAAAAGTGCACGAAGCATATTCCTTGAAAAATTGAAAATCACCTCGAATAGACTGCGATTTTTCCTATTAATATGATAGACGGTGTTCCCACTGATACAAGTTCAGCGGGATTGCTGCCAACTTAATGGGGTATGCATCCTTATCAAAGACAGTTTTATAGTCCCCTTTATAAAGGACCCTAGAGACTGGAATTTTCCAAATAAAAAACGAAAATAAACAAAAAATACTCCTTGATAATAAAGAGAATGGACTGATAAATGCAGGAAACGTTACGGCGATAATGGGAAGGAACTAAAATTATATCCATTTACTTATAACCATGTAGAGCCTGACGTTTACTAAATGTCTTGAATGAATAGATTGACTGAAACTTGATTCGAAGATCTCCATCTTGAAAGAAAGAAAGGTTGGTGTTTCTGATTTCAATTCTGGAGTGGAATTCTTGGGAATATAAGTTTTGATGCTCATAATTGATTATTGATGTATTTCAAGAAGTTGTATTAGAAGGATTATAATTGTTTTGCATTTCATTTCACTTGACTTGTGCAGAACTTTGTTTACTGAAAAAATTAAAAAAAATAACGATGGAAAACAGGGTGTTGAATGGAAAACAGGGTCTGGAAAACAAAGAAGTGGACTTGTTTTTGATACTAGTTTGAGAGCTTACTTACAGCGTGCTGATAGAAGGAGTGCTAGACGATCAACACCTCTTTCAATGAGTTTTTGTAATAGTAATATCTGATTTTCTAAATACGACAAATTTTCTGATAAGGGTGTGGTGTTGGAGGTTATGGTATTGAACATCGTTATGTTGTTTTCCAGGAAAATTATTGAAGTGTATTATCGTAATAAGAGATTTTCAACTTTTTGTCTATATCGAAAAATGATGTTTAGCCTTGGATAAAATAAACTTCAAACAGGAAATGAATCTAGTAGCAGGTTTCGGTTTTTCGAATTGAGCGACCAGTTTTGTTAAGATTTTTTGTTGAACATCCTTGGTAGCATTACTTTTTGATTCGGTGAATGAATAATATTCCCAAACTGTACTGATTGAAACAACACCATTATCAAAATCATTGACAAAATTCTCACTGATCGAAGGAAATTCTAATTTTTTTTTATAACAAACTTGTCATTATTCAAATCTAGACTCTGGAAATTTGTCACCCTATGAGACAAGATTACTTCAAACTTAAAAGTGAAATTTTTTAGAAGAATAATGAAGAAAAAACTTTCCAAATTTTCCGTGACAGTCTGTAGCACTAATAACCGTCTTGGGTAGGAGAAACCGGAAATACACGGAATTATAGCGGGATTTTCGAGCAAACTTCTCAGGGATCGTAATCAAAATATATTGCGAATACGGTATGTTGGAACCCTTAAACCTTAACCTTGCGTGTTTGTTGGCAATTGACTATAAATTTGTAATGAACCACATGCAGCTTTTTAATCAGAGAAGTCGAATATTAAAAGAGTATTTGAGAGTATTATCATAAAATTAAATGGAGGGTTTACACCAAACAAATCGTCTGATTCTTCTCTACACGGGTTATGTGGAACATAACTCTGAATGACTTACAGAAAAAAGTGCGTCTTTCAAAACAGCAATAGCATTAAACATGAATACATACACATACAATTAACGAGAATGAAAGAGTTGTATTTCGTGTAAAAATGTTTAAACAAATTTTGAGGCGACTGAAAATTCCTATTTTTCAGTTGTCATTTCAACGTGAAAAACATCATTTTAAAACACTGGTGTGAATAGTATTATATTTTTCGCATTCGTGCGAATAGCAATCGAATGGCTCAAAATGTTTCTGGTAAAAGGCTATTCATTGCTGATTTCGCTCCTTCTATATTCATCGATTTCATCGGAATTATTTTGGTGGAAAGTTTTTTGAAGTTTCATAATGCGAATATCTTTGGCTTGATTTGGTAAGTGAATATAAATCTGCTTGCTTTTATAAACTGAAGACTGTTATAAATGTTTATACCAGGTATGTGATATGTTGAAATTTTGCCTGTTTTTATAAGTTCGCTCAAAAAATAGTGTATGCTACACTTGTAGAAAGTGTGTTCAAAACACTGGTGTGAATTGCGGAACTCGCTAAGGTCATTTTGCAAACATTCACATTCATGTTTCAACATGCATTCATTTTTATCGTGCGATGTTTTCATTTGAAAAGGACAATTTTCAATTATCCATTGGATAATTGGAAGTACTTAGTATGAAACAATTTGAATCAAAAATCATAACGTCACCCTCCACAGCTTGCTCACTATTTTTCATGATGGATAATTTGAATCTGAATCACCATACTATGGAAGTAAATTTCGTATGAGTATTTTCCTTTTTTATTAATTATTACAACCAATCATTGTTTGTAACATTTTAGTCAGAAAGCTATTGCTTTTCTGCGGAAACCTGTCAACACCATCAGTAATTGGTCAAAGGTATAATTTAATCGGAAACTTGCATCTTGTTGCACCAATTTGGTTCTGTCAAACTCAACTATTTCATCTTCCACACTCGAAATTATCAGTTCGGAAATTCTCAAGCACTTTGAGCCGTCTCTTCTTCAAGATAAAATTAAATTATTTCTTAGAGAAAATTGAATCATCGGTAATTTCATTTCTACTGAGATTCATTATTGAAATAATTGGATTAGTAACAAATTAAATAATTCTAATGAGAGCGGCGAATTAAAATGTCAAATTCGTTCGCTATGAGAATTTGTTTTCTACGGGGATTAGTAGCAATCCTATTTCACCAAATTGAATGAACTGAAACAGTCGCAAATGTACTGGAAATGTTTTTATGCATAATGTTTAAATGTTCGCCTCTAGTGAACGTCGCGACTGTTAATTTTTGTTGTGATTGCTTTGTGATGAATAAGTAGTTATTTCTCTATCGAAGAAAGTGGCTTCTCTTCAATAAAATTACACCTACATAATTTTTAAAAATTTTTAAAATTGTTTTTTCCGTTAACCAGCTATCATCCCCCTACGAACGACAGCCCTCAGAAGTCGAAACTTGTGCGAGCTAAGGATTAACGAGGTCTTACCTTTCAACGTGCGATTCCTGGCACGAGACCAGTGACCATGCTGGGAATCGAACCCACGTCCCTCTGATTGATAGACTAGCGCTCTACCATCATAACCACTGCGGCCCATAAAAATATATTATGTGAAAGCAGAGGTGGCCGTGGTATTAGGGCATTTGCCTCTCACCCAGCATCAGGGGTTCAGCCCCACCGGCTGCTAGAGCGGTTCGGAATCCACTCTTTTGTAAGCTGTCCCGAATCTCCCTAGCTCGCACAAGCTCTGCTTCTAAGGGATTCTTGAGAAACTTGGGAGATTTGTAATATCAAATAAAAAAAAAAAATTAGTACAACTAATAATTCTGAAAAAACCAATTTTTTTGAAAATGATGATTTTTTTTCTGGATTCTGATCAATTCAGTGTGTGGAGGATGGCTGGTATCGATTAATCTTCATTTCTCACTTTATTTTTCTCGAATTTATAATATCTTGATAATTGTTCTTGGCTGTTTTAAAAAAGATTGTCACTTTTCAGCTATAAGGGCTACTTTTACATTGCAGGATAATTCCCGCGTGGCCTCTGACCCATACAGAGAGTTTATGGAGAAGTTTCTCGATGTTATATAGTTATAAATGTAGGAGAGTTGTCTAAACAATTATTGGACGCTCCCAAAGCTGACCATTATTAATGCATGGATGCTTGTCGAATGTATCTTTCCCAGGGCTCCTTTTTATAACAAAAAGCTGAACTTTGAAACTCATCAGCCAGTTTCTCACTCTCCGGAAGTTCCAGGAAAACACCAACAGCATAAAAAACTGTTCGTGAAAATGAGAAGACGAAAGACATTGCATCGACTCTGGGTCTGGGTAACTGTGAGCTTTCATTATGTGATGTCAATATATTGTCTAGGGTGGAAAATCCATGACCCTCCAGCTTCCTTCCGCTATATGGGTTTGGCTTTCTGTAATGTTATATTCTGTGCTCATGATGAAGGAAAGCAAACAAGACTGTGAGTACTGGAAATCAACTAGAAAAGAATAGAAGATGACATGGAAGAGAGTCTATTAGATTAATTTATTGAATTATTGTTTGATAATTGTTTCAGATATTAGGAGTTTTTCAACTATCAGTTCATCTCAATATTATTTCACCTTATCAAGGTTTTCAGGTCCTCTACTCTGAAGATTGAATAGGTTTCAGGTCATCGATCACTTAATGCAAACTATCATTTTGCATTTAGGATGATCGATTTCACTTCATTTGGAAGAAGGGGTCTGAAGCCATTTTCAGGAATTTGTATTCGAGCAAGCACCCTAAGGAGCTTGAAAAAGTTGGGGCTAACACCTCCATGGAAGAAAGCGAAAAATTGGTCCGCCTCAACGAAAAGCCTTTGGAGAGACTTTGAGAGAGTGGGCATGGTCTACGAAATAGGAAGGAATCATTTTCGCATCAGAGAATTAGAGAAGGCTTTTCCTAGCCACTCTCACAGGACAGGAGCTAGAGTCAGTAAGGCCTAGAGACAATAAGAAATGAGAAGGGTCCACGGGATCTCCTTTCTTCTAGATCGATGCCAGAGGTGGCGTAGCCTCACTCAAAAGAATAACATCCACGGAGTGGGCTCTGATGGCGCTCCTTGAGAAGTGATCTCGGTGAGGGGGGCCATAAGCAAAACTGCATCAGTTCAAGGCTACCTTAGGCATACTATCTAGGGGATTCGAAAAAGAAGGCTGCATGTTTTACTGTTGACATCATCAAAAAAAGTAGGAAAAGCTTGGTTTCCTGCTCCGCCCATTTCTTTGGAGAGGAGAGGACTAGTCCACCACCAACATGGAGCTTCATAGTGGTTTACTGTGTGGACAGAAATCTCCAAAAATGAAGAGGTGATTGATCCGACACTATGAACGGGTGGAAGAATCAATTCAGTTAGAAGAAACGATATTGTAGCGAGTGACATTAGACCTGCATACTGATTCTATTATTCTTGTTTTCCACCATCATCAAGTTGTTAGAGAATTAGTCAGAGCGATGTCGTCAAACAAACGGAAGCTTGGGGATATGCTTTAATGAAGTATTTCGTGGCACAAACTTTGTAACTGATTTCTTGTCATCAATATTCGATGTTATTTGAGTGGAGATGTGGAATGTATATATTCAGTGGTGATTATTTATCAATACCGTGCAACACATTTGCATGAGTTGTAAACCAGAGATTACGCCCTAGACCAACTGACTTGCTAAGTTTGTGTTATGTATCTTTCTAATTAGTTTGAATTTCAATTAGTTGAGTTATTGTCTCGAGTTGCACTGACCCGTACCTGAATACACGGCAATTCAGGAGCTTGATCGATCTAGACCGCTGGTAATTTTGAAGATATCACAAGTTTTGATGTAGGGCGTTTTGCAGTTGCTCGGTTCATCTAAACTACTTATATTAAAGTACAAGTCTCCTACCTGTACCATATTCTGAAAGGCAAACTTCGCTTCTCATTTTTGTAGTGAAATTCTCATAAAGTTTGAAGGTTATTTTATTGGCAATACGACGAGTATATGCAACGTCCATTGACAATATTTCAAGTAACAATTTTGTTGCACACATTTATATTGATTTGAAAATTTTATTGGTAGAGAAAAACCATATGGGAATGAAAATTATTTAATGGTGAAAAGCTATTGGAAATTTGTAAACGGAGTGAAAATGAACAAAAAAGTTTTTTTAGTGATCATTAATGCTTGTGAACATGGATATTAAATTTCAGAAGAAGTGCTTGAAATCGCACGTTAGAAGGTAAGACCCTCGGCATTCCTAGCTCGCCCAAGTCTTCTGAAAACTTTTGTGGATTGCTTGTGAAATTGCAGCCGGATGATAAAACAATTATTTTTTGTTAAGTAAATTCAGATATGCACCAATGGAAGTTTTCATAGGCAGTATACCGTTGAAATACTGAAAATGTGTGATGTACCAAAGCTTTTCTTCCATCAAATTTGAAATCGCAATGAATCCTAAGGTATTTTGTTTATATTTCAATTGCAAGATCGATCTTCTACATTACTGACTAATAAAGGGGCTGGCCTTACAGCAATTAAATGGTGGGTGGAAAAGCTCAGCTGTAGCAGAAAGTTAAATCGAGAATTCTATATATATGATAAGCTTGATATAGCTAAAAAAAAAACAAAGTTTTCCTGTTACTAATCTTTCCTTACAAGAGGATACATCCATTGATTCTATAAATTTATCAAAAACTTCGATCGATGACAACTACAAGCTTGCTATCAATGAAAACGACTATGATAAATCAGAGAACGAACTGTCTATTAATATAACTGTTAATGTCAATTTCAATAATAAATAAGTAAAATGTGATTGATTCAAGATTATTTCATTATTCCACTGGTGGAATAAGTGGTACTTTATACGGCTCATAAGTGTGGATAAAACTTCAATAATGAGGTGATTGTAGAAAAATAATACTTTTTTAATTCTTCCAGATTATTGAGTTATTTCTATCCCGAGATCATAATGAACGAGACAAAAAAAAGTAGTGAAAGTATGAACATGATAATCAACGGGTATGGTTTCGGGGTTTTGGTCCGTGGTCGTGGTTTCTACGGACGTTTCGCTCAGTGAGCGGTGAGCATCTTCAGCAAGGATTTTGTCTTCTCGGAGAGCGACGTAATACTGATGCGACGGTTGAAGGGTCCTCGCAATAAAGTCACAGCCTGGCCTATTACTTTGTTTTGAATTATTTTGGTTTGTTTTGCTTGTTTGGGTTATATGACGGATGTTATGTTGCCATTGTCTACCTGCTTGATAAAGGTGTTATGATTACCCTGTCCTAACTGCTCGATTGTGGTGTGTTGAAGTGGTAACTTTATGTGCTGATAGTGGTGGTGGACTTCATGAACATGATGTTCATAGAGTCAGAAGTGGTATCATCTATGAGGGGAAGACAAACCTTAGTTGCCATTTTCCACTCTTCAAAATGGAAGGATTTCATGAAGAAGTATTGAAGGAACTCGCAGAGAAAACAAAAAACCCGTAATCGATGAGAGTCGAGGAGGGGCTTCGGATTGGATGCTGCGGGACTGGTGGCCGGTGAACGAATCGCCCATTGACACCATAGCGTCCAACTGAGAACTAGCCCATAAGAGGTTGGTTTTAAGGAACTAGCTCCCTTGGCAAGCATTCACACACATCACATACATACTTTGAGGTCACATCTGATTTTACCTCATCGAGGTACATGAAGTATTTGTGACTATTGTTGCTTTGAAAACAATGCTTGTTTACTGTCTATTATGCCTTTCCAACAATTCCAGATCAGTTGATGATTTTATTTTTATTTGCCAACGAATGAGCGATGGAGATATTAGGAAGTTTTGACAATATGCATTTCCCAGCCGACTAGGATAGTTGGCACAGCCTGTGCATGTTTTTCTCAAATTTTCAACACTGGGTCTAAGGCCATCATACTGGGAAAGAGTTCTACGTATGAACACGAACTGAGAGAAAATCAGTTGGTGTTGCAGAAATTGCCGTTGCTTTCAAACAAGAAAAATATTAGCACCCCTACCAAAATTAATTCATTCCTTGATACTAAAACATAATATGTTGAAGTTAGAATAATATTCGCCATCACATAATCAGGTATATTTTTCTGTCTCAAAACCAGTAAATAGACGAACTATTTGCAATCATTTTCAAGGAATGAAAGATATTCAGCACCCTTCCATTACTATGGAAACACACCAAATCCCAAAAAAGGAAGAGTACTCTTCTAAGAAACTATAGATAATGCTGATGACGGTAGTTTAATCGAGAGATCAAGAGATTGCAAGATCAAAATGTTTGGAAAATTGGCTAGAATTGAATGTTAGGAAAACGAGAATAGAAAACTCGAATCGTTAAGTTTCTTCCATAGTAGTTCACTACAATCTCTTGGTTATAGACGATACAGTATTTTGTGAATACATGTTCATATGATGGGATCACTCTGATCAGAAATGAATTATGAATGGCCATGGTTTGGTCTCCTCTCCTCTCTTGACACGTTGCAATTTCAATATTTGAATTATTCAAATTAGCCAACATGAATTTATCTATTCCAATGCATGCCTTAGAAAAAATTATCAAGTAGTTTCTCAATAATATTGAAGAAATCGACAATTCCTTATTAAAGGAAATCTTAGCTTCCGATATTGCAGGCAGCATCTTATATTCTAACCCACAAATGAAAACAATGGGTCTCTTGGGAAGTTTTACTCAATGTAGGATAACTTGAGTAGCTACAGCTTCCTCCATGGCGAACAAAACTTATCTCCATTCGATGAAGTTCCAAACGTTGCTTCCTAAAAAGTTTTATTTCGATAGTTCATTCTTGAGTGGGTGAAAAGGAAACCTGAAAATTACTTAAAAACTAAAAAAGTGTGTAATGTATATTTCGTCTATATTTTCTGACTTCTAATTTCAGAAATGATTATGAGCATCGTTTCAACCTTTGTCTAGATTACAGAAAATTGCTAGCATAATGAATTTCTTCGAACGGAAGTGAGAGCTATGGTGCTGCATTACGAAGTTGAAACGTTTATCCATTATTTTTTTTACTACCCTTAACGACCAGTTGGATTTGTTTACCCCTCCTGAATGTATATTACGTAAATACTCTCAGTGGCCGTCAGTCAGAGACTATAGAAATGTGAACATGTTTGGGTGGTTATTTCTGCCAATGCACTGCAAGGATTGTCACGAGTGAAGTTCTGTAACAAATGGATAGAGCGTACATCTTATTCCCACCCATTCTTCCGGTTGGATATAACAGCTCAATTTTCGGGAAGTGCGGAAAATTCCAATTAACTTTCAGTTGGAAAAGCACATCCATTCTAAACAAACGCCATGCAATAATGTTACTAATATTCCCACAAAAACTCTCAAGACTCGCGTCCATGTCAGTATTTCTAATACAAATAGTTCTTCGCCCCATCTTTCTCGGCAAACTCGGGCGGAGTAAACGCCATTCCAAATGAAAATTGCTACGGCAACACTATAAGAAGACGGGACTTATCGAGAGAATATTGTCAGAAGGTATTTTTCTCATCATCTTATTTGACGATGTTATCGAATACAAAAGACATTCGAGATGGAACGCGTCAGCGTTTTTAGTTACGGTATCCGGAAAAGGAAAAATTCTCAATCCTACGGAGTTTGAAAGTACAAGATAAATATGGACTATAACAGAAAAAATACTTAGGTGAAATAGGATTATATGTCAGATGTCATGAGGATTCTATTTGGAGAATTGCACGGTGAGAGGAAAAGGACAGCTAGGACATAATAAGTATGTCTATAGAATGTGATACAGACGTTTTTTTTTCTCGCAGCTTTCGAATGAACTTTTAAATTGGAAACATATCTAATCTGAAGGTACATTCAAATACATTATCAAAAACCATAAATTTTAAGTTATTTTTATTATGCTTCAATTAAATCCGGTATTCTCTATGACGATTGTAAGTATTACTTAAGTTTCAGTTTTGGTTTCAGTTATAGTTGTAGTGGCAATTACAGTTGCAAATGAAGTTGGAGTTTTCTATTCAGAATTTATTTTAGCTCCAGTTTAGTCTTTTAAAATGTATTTCTTCAAAGGACCTTCCTTCACAATGTTATATTATAACAATAACAAAACATTATTCAACTAACTGTCTTAATTTAATAGTATATTATTCAACGAGCGGTAATGTAGGTCATAACTCACGCAGATGAAGTTGCAGCATGAGCCGCAGGCGAGTAGAATACTATACTTTATCTACGACTATAACAATAAATACTAAGATACAAGTACAGAGAAAGAACTGTATTCACAAATCTTAATAGTTACCTATAACAATGCTATAAAAATGTTAGTTGTACTAACTGTGTGGGCGGTGGATCAGCGTTCTAAGGCACAGGCCGTTCGAAACTCCAGCATAGTGATAGTCGGTTCGAGTCCGATGTAGGTACGAGAATTTTTCTCAACCACTTTATATCGGATGGATAGGCGACCGCATGCCTTGTTGAAAAGCAAGTGTATGGTGAGTTGTCTAGATGCCAATCTCGTCTAGTGCTGGCTTGGAGTGCACACCGACCACCCGAGGTGGTGCTGTGGGTTTTACGGGTTTTCCTACAGCTGAAAAGTGAATACATCACCTAAAACATCAGTAACTCGCCCCGGAGCGCAACGGCAAATAATAATAATAGCCGTCCTCTACCCGCACAGGCTATGCCTTTGGGTACACTCAACGAGTGTTTATGAGGGAGTATTATTATTATTATTATTATTATTATTATTAATTACTCATTTTGTTTATTAATAAAATCATCTGTAAAGTTTGAACAACCAGTAAACTGAATATGTGGGACTGAATTATGCAAGTATGGTAACATTAGCTACTTGTCTTATTTCTGATGGAGGTGTATATATTAATTCATCTTCACTATCTCAAGTTCGGAAATGGTAAATAGTGACTCATCGTCAGTTTACGGAGTTTCCTAGGCAATCCGCACTCTGAAACCCCGCGAACCGACGATGAGCCACTATCTACAATTTCCGAACTCAAGTATATCTGAATTAATCTTTTTCAGTAGAAAATTCACAATATTATTAATTTAATTTGAAAACGTCAAAATTTTTAAAGTGACATTACTCCCCTCAATATCAATAGGTAATAGACTGTTCCATTTCGACCAACCGGCTTGTACAGAAGTACAAGCCACCTCTTGATATTCGGTTCGTAAATTATTCCAAGAATGTTTTCACTTATAATCTCCCTAGTGCTTGAATTATTGCCGGAAATTTTTCGAGTACATGAATTTTTTGAAAATTACACGAGTCGCGAAAATTACACTAGATTCGGTAAGAAAATTTCACACCAAGAAATGAAAATCATCCAACAATTCATAATAACTATGGGAAGCCCAACCTCGCCCAACGTTGCTTGACCTCATATATCGGTGACCCGGCCAAATATTAACTTGCGTCACGTCAAATATTTGACAGAAAAATTTCCACTTACATTAATTTCGCCGAGGGTCCCTGGGTGGATAAAAATTTCCGGAAGATTTTTGGGTTGCCATAGCATCTAAACAAGAACGATTTTTCTGTGAGGTGTGAAATTTTCCGATTTATTAGCGTGAGTTATAGCAGTCAGTAATTATAACTCACGCTGTTTGTTCATAGACACTATTAATTGCTCAAAAGCAGTTGAATAATTAATATATAACTTAATAGAAGTAGATAAAAATATATACATGAATATACCATTCTTTTACGTTAAGATAGGACCATGGCCTCCGGATTCGTGTTCAGGAGACAAAACTACGTACACAGAAAAATACATGCTGCAATGTAATATATACATACTCCTCTTAGGTTTATGACATGAATGCAAGAGTAATTTTAAATTTTAATGGAAAACTGAGTAAATGTCCTCCATTTCTCCATTGTTTTACAGTAAGCATGTTATTTATTGCTTTATTACATCGACACTACCAACGAATAAAGACGTAACTCATTTTTCATCATATTTCAGGAGAGCCGAAATACTGATTTTTTTTTTTAATATTTAAGTCGAAATACAACTTTTTTCAAGTGGATGTTTTCGTAACTACTTGGTTTTTTAAGCTGAATACGCCTACACCTATAACTGAAAATAGCTGTAACTTTAGTTACGGCTTTGTTCGTTGGGGGTATCGACATGTCATTTCCGTTGGTTTACATGATTGTAAATAAAAGTAATAATTAGTAATACGATGTATTGTTACAGCGGAATAACGCCAATTTACAAAAATATCCAGGTATTTTGAGAATTTTCATTTTCATTCGCTTAGTTCGTCATTATCCCGCCTAACCTCAATTCGCTAATTCCAATTTTTGTATTCATGTTGGTGGTGTGAACATCGTTCGACGTTCTAGGGCCGGGAGGTCATTGAAAACAAACAACAAGCCATATTTTGTGTAAGTGAGTGAGTGCCACATTGTCATCAGGTGAGTAAATAGGCATTTGAAATGATAGCCACTTGTTCGTTCCATAATATTGAAAATTATGAATTACATCAGTATTTTCATAGGAAAACGAATCGAAACTTTCGTTGTCGCAGACACAACTCTTAGATGGTTTTGAGTACTTACTTATACGACATTCTTCAAATCTCATGTGGATATAGATTTGATGTCGCATCATTTCATCCCATTAGTACAAAACGGTGACACCTGGATTATGACACTTTTCTCAAAAATATTTAATGCAAGTCTCACGATTTATTGTTCACTAAAAGTAGAATAGAGTAGTATGTTTTGGCAAATTATTGTTGTTACCATATTTAAATGATTTGGAGTTATGCTAGATTTTTTAAGCATACTGTTTGAAGAAGTTTGTTTCAAAGTAGTGGTGAAAAAACTAAGTAATATCCATATGAATGATTTGAACTGCCATCAAGTAAAGATAAAACATGTTTTGGGAATTGCAATTATATCAAGTTGTGATATATTTTTATGTCAATGAAGCTTGAAAAGCAGTACCTACACCTTTTTATTTAGAAAACAGCAATAGGGGGAACAATCTCTATACACAAAAAAGTAAAGTTAGGGAAGAAGGTACGATGATGATGTAAGCGATGATACTCTTTGCGAGTGATTGACCCTCTATTGTTAAATATTCCATTAGAAAAGTAAATACTTACTTGACTTTCAACTTCACTAATATTGATTTCTTCACATTTTTCATATATTTTCTACACCACTCTTAAATCTCAAAATAGAGCTTTTTATATCGTTATGTTGAATTCTCCAACTGATTTCAGCCACTTCAACTTAATAATTTTCAATTTAAAGTACATTGTGCTTTATAATTTTCTTCCAGATTCAATTGCAACTGAAGATGTTAATTTGCATATTGCCGAAACATAATTTATTCGGACTTGATGTCAGATCAAATTGTTTGAATAGAGATGACTCAGATTTTTCCACCCCCTATATTATTGATTCTATATTCAACTTATCTTTGGGACTACTACCTACATTTGTTTTAGAGAGTTTTTTTTATTTTCCCTTAAGTGTTATACTATTATATAAAATACAATATTCTTATGAAATTTTTGTCTTTTTCGTAGATACCCCTCCACCAGTTCTATTATAAGTAATATAAGCCTCTATACGCACAGGAGATAGAGAGTAAATGAATCAAACTCACCTAAATCATTGGCTTCTCATAAATATGGGGCAGAACTATCAAATTGTAACTCTAATAATTTTTTTAATTTATGTGGCTGCGTACACCATTATCGCTCAGATACGCTATGCAGGGTGTTTTGGTAACTGATTCCCTTTTTAACATAAAGTAAAGTGAAAATTATATAAAAATAATACTGCAATAACGTCAAAAGACTTTTTTTATGAAAATCATCAATTCAACATTGAAAGTATCGATATTTTTTGTACGTTTTTCAATCTTCTGAAGTTTTCACATCCATTATTTTTTATGGTTGACTTTAGAAGGACGTTATTCGGATTTTATATTCTTATAATCAGTATCCTGTACTTCAGATTGAAAAAACGGCACTAGTTTTCAAACACTCTAACTACTAGTGGATAATTAATACCATGTTAAACTGGTGAAAATAACATGGAGTGTGTAAGTAAGAAAACATGTTGGATTAGGTTCAATTTACAAAGAGAACTAAATTTTTATCCAAAAAGACTTGAATACTTTTGCACCAATATACAGTGAACCATGTAAAGTTAATTGACTTGAAAAAAAAATGGTGAAGACATCTAAACAAACATGCAATAATTTGAATTACATCTGGAAATAAATAAAATACACATTTGAGGTATGTAAAAATGCATGTCCAACCAAGTTCAATTCACTTCATAACCTGGATTTTTCCTCACAAATACATGAATACATATCCAGGTATACATACTAAAGCATGTAATCTTAATTGGCACTACTTGAATATAATGGTGAAAACACCTAAACAAACATGTAGAATCTGGAATAACTGAGAAAGTTACATGTAATTTTACATGAATATGCATGGCAACGCATTACCTATATGGGATCATGTAATCTCATGGAAATAATTTTTACAGTGTAAGTTGACTATTTTTTATTCAATTTTAAGACGGTTCCCAATAAATTTACCTTTACCTTACCTACTAGACCCGACGAAACCCGAACAGTCGAAACAATCCCAATCTCGTTGCCAACATTTCTTTGTCTTCCTCTGAGCAGAATTTGGGTGAGCATTACTCTTGGTGTTGGGGAGGTAGGTCCCTCAGCCCTTTCTCTCTGGATGCTAATTTGATACCATGTAATTGTGATTTATATAGGATAACCAAAAAGGAACATTTGTACCCGCCTAGTGAAGCACAAGCAAAGTTGTCGTTTGCGACAAACCCTAAAATCTACAGTCGTCGAACATGCCTTGTCCAATGAAAAACACATAGCAGTGAAAGAAGCCAAAATAAAGCGAACGGAAAATACGTGAAGCCGAAAAACACCTAAGGTGAAAATGCGTGCCAAAACAGTAAAATGGAATGCCAGGAATGAAAGCTTGAGTTACAGACGTTACAGTTGATATGTCGCGAATAGGGTCTACTACACTGAAGATGACTGCGATGTCGAAACTTTTGGACCTATTTACCACAGCAAAACCCAGAAACCATCCAGGATACAAAAGAAGTTCTCTGTTAGATTGCAAAACGAACTTTATTTCTGTCATTTCTGAGTAACATTGCACATACATCTACCGAATATAATTCAGTGTTCAGAATTTTGAGAGAGGACGGTATTTGGCCCTACGTCAAATTCATACAACTTTCTCAATTACGATAATTTTATGTTGAGTAAGAACTTCGTATTAATTATGTAATCTGAAGAACGAAATTCAGAATCTTACTGGAGAACGGAATATAAATAAGAAGCCCTTTCAGCGAAATAATTTAGATCCAACATCTGAGAGTTTTTGTATACATTCTAAAGGAAAACTTCTGAAGCAATTTCCTATTTAGTCGATTCAGAACTCCATTTCATACTTCATTTGGTTATCCAGATTATGGCACGTTCAAGTGACTAAATCGAAATGGTGGCAGGAGTTTGCGAAGAAACACGAATTCAATTTAACATTTCGCTAGTACAACATAAGCTTAACAACAGTCTCTGCGTTATACTGAGGGAGCCGCTACTCAACCTATGAGGATTTATGCAAATATCAGGTAAATTATTTGATACCGACTTTGATAAGCCGTTCGTTAAACACGGGTTTAGTTTTGCGTTCAGCTCATACTCGTTCTTCTGCATTCTCTCGAAGTTCGCGGAAAGGATTTCAAATTACGTGTGCGCATCGGTACATTCAATTTGAACTATTTACATAACTTACGTTGAAGTCATATTGAATCAGTGACTTCCGTATAGCTACAGGTCAGTGGAATGGAAGGAATATAATGTAAGATCAACGAATATTGGCACTGGGGCTGATTGAAAACCAACTATATCCCGAGGGCTTTATTAGGAAAACAGACGTTGAATCAGTGAGAGCAGATTCAATTCAAAAATGCAGTTCATAACATGTTCGATAAAAGTGAAATACGTAGTGATGCATTTGCCAATTTTTTATGGATCACCACTTTTTCTGCACGGGTTTTTTTATCAGTCGTTATAGAAAGCATCCGAAAATCCAATCTTGTAACCTTAGTAGGCAAAATAGTTATTTATCATACAAGTGTTAAAATGGCATTTATTTTGAATAGAGTAACCCTACAATTTTTTTGTACAACTGTCAATGCTAGTGAGAAAAAAATTCATAAGATCCATAGGGTTCGAACACACTAATCTATGGATCACATGCACTTTACTACTGATCGTGATATTCTGTATTTCAAATCTAATAGTAGGCATGATAGTGAGGCAGGTACATAAAACCATAAAAATTATTTATTATTTACCAAAAATTAATTAAAGTTCCTAGCTTACACAAGCCTATACAATGGAAGTTGAAATGGATGATACTTCTCTTCCACCAGAAACTCAAGAAGCTGCAAACCGTTTAACTTTAGATATGTTGCCTGAAAAATCACGGAAACAATATGAAATTGCTTATAATGAAATCATCAAATTGAGTCAAATGTAGAAAGTTGAAGTTTATTTCGAATGATGAAAGTCATCAACGCTGTGATCAAAATTCTCTATGATAAAAGCTCTGATGGAAATCAAGAAAGGCGTGGATATGAGTAAATACCATGAATTGATTGCATTTTTGAAACAAAACAGTGTAGGATACCTTACGAAAAAATCGAAAATTCTGACAAGGGAACAAATTGACAGATTTTTAAATGAAGCTCCTGATACCACATATCTTATGATTGAAGTGGCAACCAATTTTGGATTATTTGAATAGCTGATATTGAACAAACAATACAGTCATTACTAATTCATATTTCGGATAACAAAACCAACATTCTAAGAAGTTTTTGTATCATTGGACAATACGTGAATCATTACCGTAAATACGCTGTATTAGGTACGCCCAACTTCTGTTACTCACTTTCGGTTTTTTCTGAATCACTCTAACAAGAAGTGCACTGTACAATCAGTTGGAATAGATACTTTTGGAAGGATGCCTTTCACTATTGATGAATTTCTGAAATTACCAGATTCGCAGCAGTATACCAGCCATTGATTTCGAACATCTTCAGCGTCTCTATTGGCGAATTCAGGAGCAACTTTGACTACAATAAAACGACATGTCGAGTGGAAGTCCTCAACTGCAGCTCAGGGTTACATCGACGATTTCATTGGAAATAAAAACAAAATTGCTCATTAAATGTTTCGTGGTATGAGTTCTATTTCTGCACCAGCATTATATGATCACCCCATGCACTTCAATAGCACCATCATTGGTTAGCGACTATTTAAATCAGTTCTCGATCACCAAAGTAGCATTTCGCGCACTAGATACAAAATGTTACTTTGGTGATCGAGAACTGAATAGTCGAGATCATCAAAGTATTTCGCGCATGAGATGCAAACAAAATTTTTTCTACAAACGTCAAAAATATTGTTCTAAAATAAGTAATATGCTTAGCTTAATATGAAAAATAGTATTGAACTGGCTTAAACTGTTTTTCCAAATCAAGTAATTACTGTAACTATGGAAATGAAATGGTATTTGTTGACAATTGGATTTTTGCTTGATTGAGGAACATAAAGGTTAAAATATAAAAATCCCATATAGTTTACATGCGTGTGCGAAGTAAGTATTTCGCACACTACTTCGCGCACAGTGTCATGGTAACGAAGGAAAATGAAAAAAAGTGTCAGTTCGCATATTGTTGTCAATGCGCGAACCTTGTCATTTTTTGACGTTTTTAGAAAAAAAGCTTTTTCATTATACGATAGGTATACATTTAATTAGATAATGTGCTAAACAATAATTTCACTCATGATGAATATGTGTAATTTTTTACAGTTTGTACAACTATAAGCAGCACCACCTTGGTACCTTTTGATTACAAAGCCACTTTCAAAAAATTATTTTTACAACACAATACTCGATGAAATCAACATTTCTGAGTTTTTAGTTCTCCTATTGCAGTTTGACCGACTTTCCTCAACTTAGTAAAATGACAATAGCTTTTTTAAAGAATTTCTCTGCAAATGAGTTCCTTCGGATACCTATAACAAAGAAGATCGTTGATTAATGATTCAAGAAATTTCATGATTAATTCATCATCGTTTCGAATATTCCAAATATGTGAAGTTACATGAAAATTCAATATTTCGAAGAAATCTCTTTCCATAATATTCTGACCGAATGGTAATCTACGATTGACAGAAAGATATTTATTGAAAATTTTATCTGAGATTCTTTATGATCCTACATGCTAACTATAATGTTGTTGATAAAGGTTCGGTTAGTCATCATAAATAATATTGATTCAGTCCTGGGGGCTAACGAGGGATTTTAAAAGTTAAGTTCAATCGCCAACGTGCGTCTGTCCATCCGTCTATTGGACCAGAAACTTGATTGTGTCCAATAAAATGTCACGAATCTTTTATATGGTGTAGGGGTCCTATCGAAAATATTCACAAAGTTGATGCGTCAGCTGATGAGTAGCAGTACCATCAGATGAGCTTTTGATAGGGACAAGCAACAAGCCAAGTGAAAATCAGTTTGATAAACAGAACTACTCTCATAAGTATGTTATATGTTATGTCAGGGTTGTCGCAAATAGCCATACCCTATATGCATTTAATGACTAGTTAAACTATGGTCAAGCTTATAGTCAAAAACTGCCACTGGGCGTTTTACAGATAATGTTATTCAGGACATTAGGTCGGTATGATTAGAATCTGAAAAAATGACTCATTGAAAAAGGTATGAGTATGATTTCTCCGCGCCTAAATTTTTACGTAAGGTTGGTTTGTTCTGTTCACAATAGACTGAAAAATAACCCTTCGTAAAATGTGTGTTTTATTTTGTCGCTTCCAAATTTCTACGTGAATATAGTTATTATGGTTAGACTGAAAAAGTTATTGTTCTTAGTCACGTCGAAATGATAAAAACAAACCTCTGCATCCAAGTGATATGTGGCTGTTTTTGACTGTTTGATTCAAGGGTCCTGATTCGATGATCCCCTGCTATACATATATCGATATTTTCAAATGATATTTGTATATATTCGTGATCTTCATTTTACTTGAATTTGCCACATTATTCACTATTTTTATCCTAGTCAAGACTGACTCGATCGAACAATTTTCTTTCATTGCTATTATTATTACAAATTTCGTCATCTAATACTCAGAAAACTTCTAAGAATTCAACAAAACCACCTAGAATCACTCGTTCTTGCTTACGTTCCTTATCACGAATAATCTTAGTGTAGTCTGAAAATTATTAGACGTTCTAGAACTTAGATGTTACTATATATGAAGAACTTGATCTGGAGTTTTGGAATAGTTATGGTATCGTTAATTGGTTGAACAACAATTGAAATTAGTGGACATTATAATGTTGTCGAGTATCTGAACTGGGTTTTATACAGGTTGATAGATGACTTTTGGCCTGGGCTAAAAAGGCAGTTACCCAACAAGTGCATTTCTTATTTAGGAGCTCGGCAACTCTTCAGCAAAAGTTTGAATAACTCATTCGTCAGACTTTGGAGTCGACGTTTCTGTTTTTATTTCCTGTTATTGCGGATACGAATTCATCGGAGCATATCATCGATCAGCTATAAACGAAAACAAGCGAGATGTTCTGAAGTTTGTTCAGTTGAACAGATTGTGTGTGCTTCCACTAGATAATCCCGAAAGGTAAACATGTCTCCTGATATCCCAATATCTACATCAAATTTGAACTCAAGTAATACATAATCTACTAGAACTAATATATATTTCTTAGTCCGGCTACTTTCTTTCTAGTTCATCAAGAATCATTGATTCTCTCAGATTGAACATTATGTAAAACATTTTGCTAGAAATTGTCATATATTCTTTTCATTAGTTCCCAAAACGTACGCTGGGATGATAAATAATTATATCAACCCAAAATCATTTTGCCCTAAATAGATAATTTTGGATTTCATAGTTTCAGATTAGAGACAGTTCCAGCAAGATAATAAACTATTATATCAGAGTCAAAGAGTTAAACAAATCAACGCAAGTCCTATTTTCAAATTCTTGGTAAAGTGAGGCTGTATTTTGGATTGTTTCCCACGACGTTCCGATTAATTGTAATCTACAATCGTTTCCCACAGGGCAGAAATATCTGTGAGAAGTAGTTGCATGGTTAACTGATATCATTTGCTCAGGCCAAATATTCGGTTTGATAAGACTTATATTTCACTTGACAGTTCTTTGATGGTTTCTGGATTGATTCAAGATTTATCTCTGGATACCAGGTTCGTAGATGAACGTTGTGAAGATCAAATCGTTCCCGTGTATTTCTACAATCACTATGGATCTTCATCAAGAAACGGCCGTATCAATCAGAAATTTGAAGATATCTAAGTTCAATGGAGAATCTCCGTGGATCAAAATGCTATACCACATCAAATACCAGATTCGCTTCGATGAATAAATGAGCATATTCCTCCTGGAGAGAATCACATAAGATACTGGTATTACTGTATTCAAAGAACTGACGATGTTTTAAACAGTTTTTGAAACCTATGGTACTTCTTTAAACTGCATTGTTTGAAGTCTACCTACATCTCAAAGTCGATGAGAACACCAATTTAATTCAAACTATATCAACACATCGATGAACCTATCAAGTGAATCGTTTGAATGTTGGGATTGAAAACTGAGCTTGAGATAAATCTGTTGCAAATTCTAGAAATGAAATCATTGGTGTCGAAGTTAATAAATTCTGCGAGAAACTTTCAGATTTCAGAAATTACTTCAAGTATAAAAAAAGTTATTATTATTATTATTATAGTCATAACGGAAACTAAAAAAGACTTGAAACAGATTCTCGATACTCATCTTAGTTGATGCCATACTTTTACGAAAAGATACGGTTGTTATTCCAATTTCTCTACGTTCCAGAATCCTTGTCAAACAAACTACATGACTTATTTGCGTTTATGCTAACGTGATGCAGGTAATCAGAAAGACCAAAACAAAACCCTTTTCAGGTACAAGCAATAGTGTACAAAAACAGGTATCGGAATTCAGTGAACAAACGGAATCAGGGCTTAATGAAGTCACGCCCACTATTAGGGTGAACAAAATAAGAGAAGATATAAGTACAGACACCGAATCAGTTAGGCTTGAATGAATACTTTGTCCGGTACCATACCGCCTTTGAAAATATGTACCGCAGATGCAGACGAAAAGTTAGGAATAGGGCTTCGCCAGACCAAGACTGATCAGTCTTGGTCTTGGTTTTGAAAAATTAATGTAGTCTTGGTCTTGATGTTTCAAGACCAAGACGAGACTGGCTCAGTCTTGGTCTTGGATCGAAATTTTTCTAGAAATTTGAATCAATTCAATTGTCCAACAGTTTATATGCATATAATAGGTATTTCGTAATTCTCAGTCTAACAATTGTCAATTTGTACGGGTAAAGTAAGATAAATAAATTTCTTACTTCACCATCATAATATAAATTTTAAGAAACTTAAAGATTAATAAATAAGACAGGTCGACGATCGACAGGCCAGAAAAAAAAGGTTCAAAATGGTTGGAATGTTAATTAAATTTTTATTGACCATTTTAAAATGGATTATTGTGTGATGAGCAGTAAGATGCGGTTGCGGCAGATGGGTGGAATCCCGAGGAAATTGCAATACTTATTAACCACTGCGACCTTACATCATACACCTATTTGTTGTAAACTGTATAACTGCAATACAGATTTTGAAAAATGTATTTTCGATTTTGAATGAACAATATTTAAAAAGCTACCATATGAAAAATAAATAATTGAAATAAAATGCCATAAAATTTTCCATCAAAATTGTCTCAATATTGAGTAGATTTGAGTTCACTATTTTTCTTTCGAGACCAAAACCAATACTCTTGGGGGAGAGTCTTGGTATTAGTCTTGGTCTCGAAAGTCAAGTCTTCGTATTGGGAAGATTTATTGAGTCTTGATCTTGTATCAATACCAAGACTAGTCTCTTGGTCTTGCGAAGTCCTAATCAGGAAATGTTCCAGAATACCAGTAATGCCTTGGTATCATGTTATGCCCGAATGTGCTGTCGAACCTACACAAACAAATGACAATTAGTGGATAACACTTGGAAATTGGTTATAACGTTTGACAATTTATGTAATATCTAATTACTTTGGGGATATTATTGTGTCCTCGTTTATGATAGAACCCAGTATTCATGACACTTGATGATTCGTCACGAACTGTCAATGGAAATGTGATATCAGTTGGAAATTGAAGAATTTATGTGTCACCTATGTTTCCACAGATTCAAATAGCTATAATTATACTTCATAACACGTCCTCCTAGACCAAAATGTAGTTAAGCCTCTGGTGGAACACGAATGAATATTTTAAAGCTGCAATAAACAAAAACCTATTCTTTGCTTGTCATTATATCGGCTGATACTCATTACTTTTTTCATTTCGAATATTTGAATTCTTGTGAATTGTTTAAGATAAAATGCCCTAACAATGTCGTAATCTGAACAAATGGGAAGAACAAATCGAAGATGATGAAACTAGAATCCTTTACAAGTATGTCATTTAACTTATAAGATGCTTGGAAAGATTTTCTCACATTGGTATTCAAATTCGTTGAAAGACATCTAACAAAACATTGCATTGACATGTAGGTATGTGGTTTTCGTTCACTTGGAATAAGGTTGGGCGTTTCAGAAATAAAAATTACTTTTTGTTTTTTCTGTTCATGCCGATATTATTAGAAAGTTAAGTAATATATATGTATCTAGAATTATACAGTGTGATAAATAGTTAACCCTGTTTATGTAGTGTTGATTAAAGCCTAAATTCGAATTTTTGCTTCTCAAGAGACATCCAATGTTATGATGAAAAAATTAGGTGCTTGAAGCATCTACATTTTGGTCTAGGAGGACGTGGCTATGAAGTATAATTAGAGATTGAAAAACTTACCTGTAAGGAAATGCAATCTAAATGATACAAAGAACCACGTCCAAGTAGACCAACCCACCCTACCCATTACTACCTGGCTATATTATATTTTGATTATTTTTTTCTAGGCACTGTCAAACGTAATGAGTATCAGCCGATATAATGGCAAGCATGGAATAGGTTTTTGTTTTAAGCAGCTTCAAAATGGTGATTCGTGTTCCATCAGGTAAGTCGTTTAATCTATGTATTTACCAGTGTCATAATAGTAAATTGCACCGAAGGGTACAACGCGGTTTACTGAATGTGTGTGTATGTTATCTTCGAAAAGCTTCTTACCAAGCATAACTCTTTCAGAATAGATTCTGGGTGGAGTTGCTAAAAACATCGTAACACATAATGTGTGAATGCGAGGCACTAGATTTCAAGAGATATGATATATTCGGAGATTCAAGAACCAAATGTGAATTCCAGACCATATTATACTAGTAGTACCAATAGGGGAAGCCTCCTCCGGGAAAATGTTTTTCTTAGACACCGTACCTTGAAGGAACAAAGGTGTTTCAAATCAAATCAGAATATTTTTATAATTCACCCTTGTGATAAAATTTCATTCCTTATTTAAACCAAAAACCACTATACCACTTCCATGTTCTGATAAAACTCAATACGAACATGCTTCAAACTGCAAACTGCCCTCTATTTCTCTTTTATGGCCTCTTTTCACTTCATAGTTCATCGTCGCTGATCGGATCAGAGGTCAACGTACAAGAAGTATGCCGAAACAATGTTAGCTAGATAATAATTTCCAAAGAAATCCAAGCTGACTATGGAAATTCCTTTTTTATGCCTCGAGGGTTGAAGCTGCATGTTTGAAATGATCGTGGGATTCACATAATTTACACACAAGGCGGATCACGCGGCTCATATATGCCCATTTTCGTTTATTGTTTCAGAACCACAATTTCAATCGAATAGTTTGAGTTGAGCTTACAGAGTTCAAAAAGTTCTTATTTTATCTGTTTTTCCTTCCCCTTCAGGCGTTATCCGCTTCATCTAGAGTGGAAAACGATAATCGTCCTACTTTCATCATCAGGCTCATTGTCCTAAATTTGCGATAGATTCAGTACTTCTTATTCTACATAACGGACTCAATATTCTCCGGAGCATAAGGCAACTCTGGTGTCTTGTATATACCGTTCGAGTGTCGGAGATGATAGTATAATATTTTTAATACCTCGTAACGCCTGAGGATATGAGATGAAATCGCATAAGCTGGACATATTGATAATTCTCCAAAAAAACAATGCGAAGAATGTAAAGGTAATTTTTTTTTGATTTGCCGAGATCTTCCCACGAAAAGGAAAATGTTGTAAAATCCAGACTTATCTTTATCTAGCTGTAGTAGTACCCCAGCCTCCACAGCTTTAATATGAGCATTTTGCTAAAAAGACACGCTCCGATCCCAGGTTTTTGATGGTCGCAGAGAGAGAAATCAAAACTCCTGATGATTGTACTTTATGGAGACACACCGAAGTCAGTCGGTCTCCCCTATGTCTGGGAAATATAATCATGAAACTGGCTATTTAGGATAAAGATGCTTCATTTTGTGACTTTCTACGTCTTGAAGGCTAAGTTTTGATTACCACCTCTGCCAGAGTTTATGCTGATACTTGCCTCAGATGAAGTATTGAACCACCTCTAGGTGGATATGATGTGATTTGATTTTGTATACCAGCTGGATATCGTATCCTTATCCCTCGCATACTAGCACATATGGCAATCACTACCCGTAAAGACTTGACTTGACCAATGTTATCACAAGACGATTTCTCCAGAGCGGCATCAGCTGTCCATTACATCTCACCATTTGATCGGGCATCACAAGGCCTAATGCATGATGAGTTCATTTAATGTATCAAATGCTTTGTGGTAATCGATCCAGGCCCTTGAAAGGTTACGCCTATACTGCATGATACATCTGTCGATGAGCAGGTTCTTCTTGCAGCCAGAAGCTCTCTTCTTGACCTTCTTGGCTCATATATCTATTTATACACCTGGTTATATTCATAGGGTATTTGCGTATATATACAGTGAGGACCAAAAGTCCGTCGCCCCCCCCTGTAACTTCTTTATTCTACATATTACAAAAAAATGTTAAATACATAAGTTGTAGGGTTTCATTCGATCTCTTTAATGGTTTAAGTTTCATTCATACAGAGTGTCTCAAAAAAGCACGGTGACTTAGAAGTTAATTTTTTTAAATGGGACACCCTGTATTTCATTGCATTATTATATTCTACGTTGAATTCTGAACAAGTTTGATGAATGGTTTTCTATCAAAAAAGTTAATAGTTTTGGACTTATGAACACTTGTAAATAATTATTTCGACTACTTTTGCACCATTTCACGAATAAATTAATGAGGTAGGCTATGCACGCTAGGCGCGTTTATTTTATCCATGACAACGAAAAAATACTCTTATCTGTTTTTGCCAAATGTCATTGACATTTTGTAGGTTTTCAAAACTTTGTTTCAAACGGTTTTCAATTTCTCTTGTTGATTAATATGGCTCGTTCAGTAGCAGACAAAGTTGAAGCCGTTATCATATTTGGTGAAGCTAACCGAAATTACCACGCTACTATTCGCATTTTCAATGAACGGTTTCCAGAACGTCCGATGTGTCGAAAATATCTGCAGAAATTGGTGGCAAAATTTATCCAAACTGACACCGTGAAAGATGCTCCGAGATCTGGGAGGCCGAAAATAATTACGGAAGATGTTGAAATTCAAGTACTAGCCGAAATGCTAAATAACCCACAACAATCAACTAAGCAAGTAGCTGAGAGATGTGATGTTTCTAAAACATCAGTAAAGAGGGTTTCAAAACAAAATAAATTCCATCCTTACAAAATAAAAATTTTGCACCAATTGGTTGAAGATGATCCAGACCGGCGACTTGAATTTTGCGAGACCATGGCAGAAAGAATTGTTGCAAATCGACTTTATTTGCAACACATCTGCTTTAGTGATGAAAGCACTTTTTACCTAAATGGAAATGTGAATACCCAGAATTGTAGATATTGGAGTGATGAGAATCCCCATGAATTCCGCGAGGGGCATACTCAATTTCCCCAGAAAATTAATGTTTGGGCTGGTATTTTAGGTAACCACATTGTAGGTCCCATATTCTTGGAAGAAAATTTAAATGGTCCCAGATACCTCCAAATGCTGCAAGACACAATAAGTCCCAGTATCGATGAGATCGTTGCGCAAAACCCACATGAATTTTACTTGGATGTAACATTTCAGCAAGATGGAGCGCCACCACACTATTTTCGGGAGGTGAGAAATTACTTAGATGAAATGTATGCAGGTAGGTGGATTGGACGTCGAGGTACAACAGAGTGGCCAGCTCGCTCACCGGACCTCTCACCGCTTGATTTCTTTCTCTGGGGCTATGTGAAATCGGTAGTTTTTAAGACAGTTTGTGGGTCGTTAGATGAACTGCGCCGTCGAATTATTGAAGTGTGTTCAGAAATAACACCTCAAACCTTGATTAATGTTAGGGAAGAGTTTACAACCCGACTATTTATGTGTCAAGAAATGCATGATGGACATGTCGAACATCTTTTGAAATAGATAAAAACTCACCGTTTTTAGTTATGAATTAAAATATCTCTTCAGTTTTTAATGATTCTTGATCTGTATTTATGGACTACCTTATTTGTTAATAAAATGTTTCAACTTCATTTGTACTAGTTTTTCGTGAGATTCAACAACTCTAACAATTGTAAAATGGTACGACGAGGTAAGTTACACATGGTGCCATCAGCAGTTTGCAACATTGGATAGCTTTCAAAAAGTTAGGATAGGAAAGTGGAATACATTGTGATCCATTTGTTACGATTTTCTCATTGAACTGGCGCAAAAGTAGTCGAAATAATTATTTACAAGTGTTCATAAGTCCAAAACTATTAACTTTTTTGATAGAAAACCATTTATCAAACTTGTTCAGAATTCAACGTAGAATTTAAAAAATTAACTTCTAAGTCAGCGTGCTTTTTTGAGACACTCTGTATGAATGAAACTTAAACCATTAAAGAGATCGAATGAAACCCTACAACTTATGTATTTAACATTTTTCAGGATTTCAATATTTGTAATATATGCTGATGACATGAAAGTGTATATGAAAATAAGCAATATATTAGATTACGTACATTTTCAGGAAGATTTAGATAGACTTTATGACTTCTGTTTTGTGAATAGATTATTCGTAAATGTCAAAAAATGTCATCAGATCTTGTTTTCTCGATGCAACAGTCCTCCTACTCAGAATGTATTCCTAAATAATCAAATGATCCCCCGAACCAATCTAGTCCGTGATTTAGAAGTATTGATGGACACAAAACTAACGTTTGAGCACTACATTGATGCAATGGTTAGGAAGGCTCTTAGAACTCTTGGATTCATCCTCAGGAGTTCTAAAAGTTTCCGTAACCACAATTCTATCATCACTATGTACAAATCACTAGTCAGACCAATTCTTGAATATTGTTCATCGGTATGGAATCCAATATATGAAAAATATGTCACACGGATTGAATACGTCCAAAAAAAACTCATCAACAACCTTAACTTCAGATATTTCCAATATCGACACTATGTTGATTATAATACAAACTTGAAGTTCTACAAGTTAGAACGTCTTCTCTTGAGGAGAGAATATGTGGATATTTTATTCACGTATAAAATATTCAATAATATTATTGATTCTGAATCTTCAATTATGTATTTCAATCTGAACTGTCAAACAAGAATTGTGAGGAATAGACTAACTTTTTATCCACCAATTTATACAACCAATTACTACAGTAACTCACCTGTAATACGATGCATGAATTCTTACAACATAATATGTCACTCTGAAATTGATATCTTTCATAACTCTAATAAATTAAAAAAAAAAAAATATTGCTGCAATTTTATAATAATCTCCCAAACGAATAGTTTTTCTTTCTTTTTATGTTTCCTATTTAAGCTTAACTATCTATTCATTGTAATGTTTTAATTGACACTAACTACCTTAAGACACAACTTGTTATCAGCTATCATATATTTGTAACTTTGTGCTGTCCTGTTATTGGATGAACTCTAATAGGTTCATCTGTTGGATAGCCATGCACTTCTAATAAATAAATAAATAATTTTTTTTGTAATATGGAAAATGAAGAAGTTACGGGGGGGGGGGCGACGGACTTTTGGTCCTCACTGTATATATATACAATGGGAAACTTTTTTATTATTTATTTTACGAAAAAAAGTTATTCTTCATAAGAAGTTCTGCATGGTTGAAAACCCATGATGCAACCATCAGATATTGAATTTTATCAATCTTATACGAAGCATGTCAAAAGATATGAATTTTACCCAAGAGTAAAGTAACTTTATATTTCACAATATCGAAAATTGTTTTAATGAAAAGTTGTCTGGAATTGAAAACTATGTTTCAATATCCAATTATATCCTTCCAATTGGATTTTTTTTTGAAATTATCATAATATCACCTACATTTAAATTTAGTTTTATGAAAATTTGCTGATTAATTTCTCATCAGACCGGAAACGTTAACATGTTTGTAATAAATTATAAATGTTCGGTATTGATAATTTGAGAAAAATTTGTAAAACATTATTTTTCCAATTAGAAGGATGTAATTGCATATTGAAACATAGTTTTCAATTCCAACTAACTTTTTATAATGAACATTTTCAATGTTGTAAAATATAAAGTTACTTTACTCTTGAGAAAATTTCATATTTTTTGACATACTTCGTATAAGATTGATATCTGATGATTGCATTTTGGGTTTTAGACTATGCAGAACTTTTTCTGAAGGATATTTTTTCTCATAAAATCAATAATAAAAAGGTTTGCCATATGTAGCCAACTTAAGTAGACTCACTGTATATTGAAGTACGTTATCCAGTCTGTAGTTTTTGAGGATAAGCATAGTTCGTTCTGTGAAAAACCAATCCAGAATCCAGCCATGAATTGAAAACTCTTATGGGTGCTGGTAGTTTCTTTTAACAATAGTTATTCAGTCTTCATACCTATGAGGGCACTTCGAACTCCTTTCGGAGTGATCGGGTTGCACATATCAGGTGGTCGGTAGCGCAGCGGTTAGATTGTCGGCTGTTGAATCTTCTGCTAGAGCTGGGTCAGGTTCGATTTCTTAGTGCGAGGGAATTCTCAAACTAATCGAAATCGATAGGCGACCACATACCTTGGAAAAGTAAATCTGATGTGTCTTGCCTGGATGCCAATCCTGACGTCTAATGCTTTGTTGAAGTGCGCACCAAATGTCCGTGGTAGTGCTGTAGGTTTTCTCACAGCTGAATTCGCCACACAGTCGCCCCGGAGCGCCACGGCAAACAATAATGGCCATTTTCTATTCGCATCGGCTATGTTCATGGGGGAGTATTATTATTACTGCCTGCCGTAGTCTTCTGCAGAAAGCAACTAACTGCGCAAGGGCTGAAGTATCCAAATTGAATGGTTGCGGATACTCGAAGATGTTCTTCCAGGAGGTTTTTTCCGATTATGACGAATTCGGTTCACGGGGAGACAGTTGCATACTACTGTCCCTATAACGAAACCTTTGTCAAGGAGGTATAGGTTGGTTCCTTCTTCCGCACTCAAAAAAATTGTGGTTTCAGAATTTATTTATTTTCTCATTTAACTACATCAGGTTTTACATTTCAATTGCAATTCATATGCCCTTTAAGTAACTCACTTAAAGGGCATATGACATCCGAGGGGATACAAGTGTGGAGGTGCATGTCAGTATGTTTCTGTCTTGTTTCGTCCTGACTGAATGTTGGTGGGTATGTCGTGCGGGGTTTTTAGGATTAAGCGATAAGGTTCGAATTAAAACTTGCACCAGCATTCGTATCCTATCAAGGCAGTACTGCTTGGTTCGCAACAGTCATTCTCGAATATTCTAGAAGCTCGTGGTGACGTAACGTATTCATTAGAGTACCGAGAATGTCAAAGCAAACAGGTCTGTGTCCAGCTCGTACAGAATCAAAAACATGTGTAAGAAACTGTTCTTGGAATGTCAATATAAACGTGTTATAATTAAATGAGGTGTGGACTCAGAACGCGGAGTCCCACCCAGTGTAGAAGGCTGAAAGCTTTGACAGATGGTATTTCGATTAATTTTTTTGTAAAGTTGATAAGTTACAGGCCTATTGTGCTTGTCATTTACTATCCCAATAAAAGTCGACATTGTCTAATAACAAAACAGTTATGTTTCAGGAATCACTCGATAAACATTTCTAAACCGTCAAATCTTGTTTCTATGGAACATTCAATGAATCTATTCATGAATATTACAAAAATTATGGCTTTGTTGCGGAAGAGGTCGTAAACTCCATCAAGCGTGTTAGAGTAAATTTCCTATCATCAATTTTACTGGATTTTATGTTCCATATTGATTTAGATCGATATTCTTATAATTTTTTGAAGATGGAGGTCATAAAAGAAATCGTAAGAACCCTTTTATCTTAGCTTTATGTAACGAATTAAATGATCCCAACATAAAATCTAGATTGTGAGTCTCAACTACGAAAACATTTCCAGATACCGAACAGAAAAAACACTATAAATCAATTATCAGTCTGAGTTGTATGCGACAATATATACCATTTATATTTACGGGATGATTGTTATTCGAATTGAGATTGTGTGGAGATTACAGACAAAATGTACGGAAACACATGTAGTGCTAATCTTTTTTTTTAGATCACTCACTGAAAATACAAAATACTGCAACATGAGACGTAGTCTCTTATTGCTTTAATTTCCCTCGGCCTCACTTGCGACAACCGTCAGGGTGTTGTGGAGGGGGTGACAGTAACGTAGGGTGTCCAATCTCCAGACGTCCCCTCGAGGGTGATTTGGGATATAGTAATATTTTTCACTGGGACAAAAAACTATCATTTATGGCTGGAATGAATCCTTACAAAACTATTACTACTACGTTGGTTGAACTAGGACTACGAAAACACGAGTCAAATCATTCATATTAGATATATACTAGCAGATAAATCAAGTGTTGCTCAAAAATTATGGCTGAATAGTCGATATGTACAGAATATTATGGATATAATCCATTATTAGCGTTCATAATATAATAATTACAACTAAATGAAATGTATACATCGTTTTCTCCCCTTGATGATATATTGAAATGTGTAGTATCTATTAGTGAAATATTTCATACTAACACATCTTAATTAAATAAAGTTACCACCAGTGTTAAAATATTTCTCCTACACTTTCGTGGCAATATTCAACTCTTGTAAGGACTCATCAGTTCTAAATCACCAAAGGCGGGGATTGAGCAACACAGTTATTACAAAAAGTCCTCGAGTTCGATAATACCATTTCTCTTAACATTTCGTAACGTGGCTAGCATTACGTATTTTGTACATTATTAGAAGAAGGCACATTTTCATATAAAGTACAAAACACCAATCCCGAATGAGATAGCTACGTGATATATTTCGAAAATGCCTCAATCCTTCCAGAATCCGGTAAAGAATGTTATGTGGAGGGCTCGGTTTATTTATCGAATTTCAGACCATACATATATACTCAGAAACGTGGTGGAATCGTTCGGAAACTGAATGGAAACCGAAACAAGGGCGTGTGGACTAGAAGAAATGGATTTATCGCTTCTATAAAATTGAATATTCTCTGTGTAGTTTTGTAAACAGAAAAAATACCGACAAACAAAAACCCTCTAAGTATTATCAAGAGACGAACTAAAATAATATCATGAACAATACCAAACTGCCTCGCCACTTCCCAGTCTGCACACTCAATTTTCGTCACTTTGGAGAACGTTCCGTTCTTATGGCCTTGTTCTTTTTGTTGAATATCATTAGAATTTTGGAAAACTTTCAAGAGTTAATTGTTTTTGAAGGGAACTACATCCCCATAGGTCTGTTATATCAATTTAAGCATTCTTAAACTTTCCGGAGCTTCGGGTCTATTTCAGCCCAAGGTGTTTTCGAAATTTCCAATACCTTCCAGGAGCTATGAAACTATTTTACAGTTTTGATTTCATTGAAAATATGAAGAGAATGTTCATAAAGTCGGGAAAGTGGTTGTTTTTCTCAATATTCCCTTTTTCCAACATGATTATTTTAGAGTGATTTCTCGTAAATTGCAGAAATTTTTAGAAATGTATACCACTGTGCCTTCCGCCTCGTGTCCCCTGTGACGTCGCATTTTCAATGGGTACCCAAATCCCACACGCCCCACTGCATTGGCAGTATTTATGCTTAGTTTGGTTGAAATCACTGCAGATATTCGAAAGATATACTGGAAATAGACTTTTCATCCATCAGACCCCGAAGGGGTAGTAGTAGTCATGTAGCGAGGCTTCTATCGCAGTCAGGCAGTAAGGATACCATGGGCTTTTTTGCCATTTCCTCCACTTCACTCCTCAAAATCTCACTTTTCAAACCTTCGTGACATCTTATGAAGGCCAGTGTGTTCCAACTCGACTAGTTCCTCTTGCTGGAGCTTTTCCATTCCGGTACGTTGAAAAGTGTCCCAGGGAATTTCAAAACTGTGCAATATCTCTAAATATATCCTTGTTTCTGTTCTTTAATGAAGGGTGAAGGTGGATGGATCATGGATCAACTTTGGATGCAAACATCTGGCCGGAAAAATAAAAAATTTAAATAACCTGAAAATTTTACAATTCAATCTGACAAATTGCCATATTGTTATATTCTGAATTCTTCATATCTATAGGTCACCTTAATCTCCTCAAAACTCTCACGACAGTGCGAAATATAGTGTATATATTACCGAAGAACTGAAGTAACTATTCCCTTGACTGGATGTCAAACTCCACCCGCGGGATTAAACGGGTCCCTTCAGTCCCCTGGTATATAATATACTATTTATGTCAAGCCGAGTTGATAATCATCGATAAACAACCACTTTAACAACCTATTATCGTTGTCAATGGTAAAATTATAGCTTCACGCGTTTTTGCACTAAATGATAGATACGTGATCTATCCCGAAAACATTTTCTTCCGCCCAGGGGGTTTAGTTTTATTTATCGAAATCTAGGCTATATATATATACTTGAAAACGTGATGGAATGGCTCGGAGACTAGGAGGAAACAAAAACAGGGACGAGGATAAAAAGTGTGGATTACAACGAACGAATTAGGTTCAGAACGTTTCTCTTTTATTTCGAAAGGCTGATGTCGAGGTCTCTCGGCGGTAGGGGAAATTGGACCGATTAAAGGCAATAGTGGTCGTAAATTGTGGCGAATTTGGGTGAGCATAAAATCAGGAATGTTTATCGACACGTTTATTTTATTCCGGAATCAGCAGGAGAGAAGTTGTACCAGCAGGATAGCAGGATATAGCAAGGGTTTCGTGAATGAAACTTAACCAAATGTTCCTACCTGAATATTGATGCGTATTCGTAAATTCTCCAATTATTTAGAACATTTAGCTTGGAATATCTTATTTGAAACAATCCAGGAGCTTAGACGTATTTGAACGTGTTTCACTTGATATGATTTATGATGAAATTTTACAATTCGTCTACTTATTATAAAATTAGGAATGATTGTACCTATTTCAAGAATATTTTTAGGCAGATAGTCAAATAGTAAAATAAGCTGGTTGTTATAAGCGTTGCAAAGGGTGTTCTTAAAGAAACTCTGCCAGGCGTTGTGCACAGGTGATTCGGCAGCTGTATGGGGTTGTTAGAAAAACTTCAAAACACGCAGAGAGGCATGGAGGGAAGGCCTCCAAATAATGCTGATACGGCTGAGACGTGTGGGGAATTGTCCCACGTGTATATTTCATTGACAATAGGGTGTATACTTCATTTCCATTGGCAGCTAAGGAATTCAGTCATCTAATCGGGATATTTATAATGACGGACACACACGACACACGATATTGATTCAGTCTGTAATCGCTTGGAATTGCTTGTAAATCCTCAAATCCTAAAATCTTAGAATCACATAGATGGATAGGTAGATAGATGATAGATAGTTTATTTGACTATTTCATATACAATCGCATATTTACAGCAGGTAATTTTTTACAATGTCGAAATACTTATGTATATAAAGAGGTTAAAATGACGAAACAGGTAACAACTTACATAAGTACACTTAAATCAATTAAATATAAAATCAATTATCGGTGAGTACGTTCTAGAACACAGAATACGGTTGTGAAAGGATCACGCACACACCTTATGGGAAAAAGTCTTTCAGTGAAAATGTCTGAATTTTTGATATGTTGTAGCTGGAGCCATTCTAAGTAAGAGTCTCCATTGGCCCAACTTGATCGTATTACTAGATTCGGCGCTAGAGGGCGCCAAATAATGAATTATGTGATTTTTGAATTTTCATCTCATATCATCCCTACTTTGGAAAATATTATTGAAATATCTACTAATGAAAAGCGTTTAAATGGATTCTTAAAAAAGAATAATTTGATAAGTGATGTTTAGTTCGAATTCTATAAAAGTACCTACCTATCGTGCTAGGAATCGCACGTTAAAAGGTAAGACCTCGTTAATCCTCAGCTCGCACAAGTTTCGACTTCTGAGGGCTGTCGTTCGTAGGGAGATGACAGCTGGTTAACGGAAAAAACAAAAAAAAAACTGTATAGGAAATATCGGACAATTTTTTCGTTTTGCTTATATTTACGACACCACAGCGAACTATGGAAGTGAAAAAACTGCCCGTCAAATACTCAACAATCACTCACCCATGGACATTTTCATTTGGGGTAACAATAATCGGCGAAAGCCTCTCTAACATCAGTTGAAATTTGTTAACGACGTTGCTCGACCACTTTTTGCCCAAAAAGAAATGATGACTAATTGAAAGTTTCGGGTTTGCTTTTCCGTTGACAGCGAAAACATATTTATGATGAATTCATGAAGAAATCTTTTGAAGTTTTCCCTTCATTAACTTTATTCAAATGTGCACGTCACGAAACGAAATGAAATATTGCCATTGTATATCCCGGTGCTGTTTGATCCTTTGTCAGACTAAACCAAAGTTTGGAGCACATTCCGATTCAACCCAAGTATTCCAAGTTATTCGCTCTACAATAATTGTTCCCGAATTTCTGAGAGTTGAAGATATTATAGTTGTTAGATGGGAGGTACACGTATGTAAATCGGGGTTATAATCCGACCGTGCGATCCTCAAAATCTGCTTTTACGCCGCGGTCCAATGGTCGTTTCAGGCAGTTTAACGGGACGAGGGAGATTTTAGGAGGAAATATTTCATAATGATGAACTGGCTATTGGCAATTATTGATATCGGCGTTTAATGCGATAGAGTTCGTAACTGAGTTTGGTGAGATTTGCTGTTTTTGAATTTGCGTTTGTGGATCAGGATATTCAGAATAGGTACCAATTTGAAATCGGAGGATCTACGGAAATATTGTGGTCGAGAGAAAATTATTTGGGATGTAAGATTTGAAGATGATTTCCATGAAATATACAGTGATGTCAACAATTGGTGTCGTGTTTATCTGAAATATTGTTTGAATTAAAAGAATGTACGGTACGAAGAACACAACGGTGATAGTTATTTACGTTAAAATTCCTATAAATACATTTTTACAGTATAAGTAAGCAATTTTCGAATATAAGGCAATCGTTTTTTGTTTTTGTTGTTAAAATTGTTATTTCCGTCAACCAGCTGCACACCCTTAAGAGTACAACCCTCAAAAGTCTTCGAAATACTTGTCCGAGCTAGGGAAAACGCAGCCTTTACCTTTCAACGTGTGATACCATGCACGAGACCGATAACCATGCTGGGAATCGAACCCATGACCCTTAGGTTGAGAGACAAGCGCTCTACCATCATGACTATTCATACTGTTTACAAACAACAAGAAACTTGAGTAATTATTATGAAGAATGATTGTTTTAACAAGTGTTTGTGGAATTTAATTGTGAGATAGCTTCCATAGATAAAAAACTAATTTTTCCTATTTATTATTTTGACACTCACTGTCATCGCAAATTATAAATTGTAAACTAAATCGGGAAAAATTATTAATTCCTGAGGATATGCGGAAATCGAAAGAAGCTACGGAGCACCTGATACTCAGAAAATCGTCATCTCGTTACGACAAAGAATATAAGATTATTGTAAGTGGAGATGGGATAACAAGGCTAATGAGTGAAGATGTGATGAAGGCTTACGTATTAGATTTGGTAAGTAATTCTCTAGAGTTTCTGAAAGCGATTTCAAGTAACCTCTTTCCGTAACCAATTCTTTGAATATTTTATTTTTTACTTGAATAGATTCAAGAGTTTACGAAAATTTAGATATATCTATCTTTCCTAAACTGAAGGTGATTTACAAGAACCAGTCAGTTGGTTGTGAGGCGATTGAGTTGCAAACGTTGACCTGAAAAGGAATATTTTTTGATGAAGGTAATATATAGTGCAGGAAAAAAGTTCTCAATCGTAATAATAATGTGTGTTTTTAGGCAATAACTTCACCTGGAATAGAGGGTGAGTCGATAGGAACTCACTCAATGATTCTTAAATATATTGAGGATACTGATACCTAGCTGGTTATTACAATACCAAACACAAAAACGAATTAGAGAAAAAGTGACCCAATTCACGTAGTAATGTCTCCTGAACATGAATCCTAAGAAAATTTGAGGGGCTCTCAACTACTTTTCGAGTCAGATGGATACAAGCAATGCTGAAGTTTAAAACAATTGTTACACTATTTTCGATTTCTTATTTTGTTTTTGATGGTGTTATTGTCAGAGCTGGGACAAAATAAGAAACACTTCTTACAGCTACTTTTTAAAAGCATTCTCGTTATGGTATCAGTTCTACTATCCGACGTTTCGGTATCGATCAACCGCCGTCAACATTATTGTTTTAAATGCAGCCTTGTTTTAATAATACAGTTTTTGAAAATATTTTATATTCTCAATTCATTCATTTAGGAAGGTTTTATTACTTTTCAAGTCCTTTTCGTCCAACACCACGAATTTTTTAGTACTTTTTCATCAATTTTTTAGTATTATAGATTCGATTTTCTTCGGATATGGGATACTACCATTATTCGAAAATTTCTGCAAATAATTAAGATAGATATAGGTAAAGATAAAAATACTATTTGTGCTCATTTAGTGACACCACATAAGTCCAGTATCCATTTTCAATTCAGTTCAGGATCAATTCAGCAAAATCGTAAACAACCTGGGCTAAATAAAATTTATCGGGATGAAAAAACTACAACTCCCTGCAAATTTATAATAATGGTGTTCTGCAACGAAGGCGAGGTGTTCTATATACCCATTACAGAAACAGATAACTGACTATGCCTCTTTGAGATGGCCTTATATTTTCTGAGCTACAAAATGAAAATAATGCTGGTTATACAGATTGTTCCTGGATAGGTTGAAACTTTGGTTTTTACAAATTGGAATTTGAATTTCGTGATAATAATACTCCCTCATAAAGACATAGCCTGTGTAGGTAGATGACGGCTATTATTATTTATTATCATATCTACTATTTGTTTTTGGGATTTTATTAATCCGTAAACGCAAAAATAACAATTTTATGATTTAACTTTAATTTAAAGTTTTTTACCTTATCGCAGATTAGCCAGAATATTTTTTTATCTATCTTCAGTTTACTTCTTACTACTAGAACTATTTTTATCAACAGTAAAAACACAAGAGTTTTTTTTATCGGATGAATTTTGTTCTCAACGAAATAATTTTGCCAATTAGTTTCTCGAGTAGGTAATAGAAATTTATCCAATAAAAGAAGAGTTAACAGGATTTTTAGGCAAGATAAATGAAAGACACTACATAAATGCACTACAAAAATAATTACCTTCATTGAAGGAACAGTTATTGAAAACTCCAGCATGTTTTTTTGATAGTTGTTAAGACAAAACTTTTCCAAAACGGCTTGCATATTCTGACGGTCGCCTACTGAATTTGAGGAACAGGTATTTTTATCGCGATAAAAAAGAATGTACCTCTTTTATTGCTGTCAAAATGGATTAACGTCACCATTCAATGGGTTTCTTTCTACGGGAGTATATTCGTATGTTCTGACGTATTTATTGTCTCAACCCATCAAAACCTCCCCCTTCTCCCGGATATATTATGAATCTTGCTTAGAATTACTAACCGAACGATTATTGTATCCATGTTTGCTGACTGAACCAAAAATCGTCTCTGCTTCCTGGACTATTTATTCTCATTGAAACAAAATTTGGCTTTGTGCCTGAACGACAAAAAGTTCAGGATTCAGATTGTCAGAAAGAATCAATATCAATCTCTTGAAGAATTATCGGTTCACACTAACGTAAATTTAGAATATAGGATTATCCATTAATTCCACAACGTATTCTGCTAATGGATCTTCCTAGTTATGGAGAGTATAAGTGGTAAATCATACGATACTTGGTTAAGTGAGACGATACCGCTGGTTGTGATTTATTCAGCAAGCTATTCCATACAGTACGGAGATATTAGGAGAATTACCAAAGCGGCTACAACTCTTACAAGATACTTGTTAATGAATGACAATCTTATGTATAATAAAGGCGGATTTACTGGTTAATATGGCACAATTCATCGTATATGCGTAATTATATTGAATTATTCATAAAAGTTTGAAAACAGACTCAGATGAAACAACTTACCCGTTTCATAATTCATATTCACATTCCATAGTGCTTAACTTTGCAGTTCTCAACTTTTAACTTTATGAACTAGTTAATATTTATTCATCCACAGCTGGCATCCACAGTCATGATGCATCTGTGGTAGAATCATGTTGATTTGATATGCTATCGAGAATTAATTCACGTCTGTTTCAACCAAATAAATCATTTTATTAGTGTTGGTATCATATGAACTGCAATACAAAATTTTGTCCACAGCTGAGATATAATGAATACGAATACTTTTCCAAATTTCAGGACTTCTTGGTGAAAATCTTAGAAACTTTTCAAACATAAAATTATAAAATGAATATAGCTCAGTTGGGCAACATTTACTGTAATATTTTGAATTCAATTCAGTTATTGTTATGAATGATATTGCTACGTTTTTGCCAAATAATAATGCCGAGCACACTACTAAACTGTTTATTTGCTAACTTCACTAAAAACATACAACTACTTCACTGACTAATTAAACACTTAGATCTATACAACAATACAACTAACTAAATATTCCAAACACTTCTTTACTTCTTCAAAAACTGCTAATCACTTCTTCATAATCTTCTTAATCCAACTTCTCTTCATAACACTTCTTACTAATCTTCTTCTCAGTGAAATCTCGCGTTTATATAGGTACTCAAGTGTAACTAGAATCTTCGCGATGCGACGGTTCGGTTATCCCGAATATTCATTACCGGCAATTATCTGCTTTTTCTAGGAAACCATATCGACGATACGCGTGCAAGTCGATTCAGCGGCGTAGCTAGGGGGATTTTTATCAATCTCGTAACAATATTATTACAATATTGATCGACATGTGTTACATTAAGACGTCACCATCAACAAACAGTATTACCTGTATTCATTGTCAAGGAAAATTGAGAAAATTCCTATAGATTAGTACGGTATACCTAACTGATTCAGTTTGTCAAGACGAAAGCATAGGTTTACTGTACAGGTAGTTGAATGCAATATCCCACAGCAAGAAAGGTAGTTGAATGCAATATCCCACAGCAAGAATTGAGACAATAGCAATACCACTTTTGTGATTGAAGGAACTGTTATTTTTTATTAGATTTTATTTGGTTTCCTCAAACATTCTGTGGCTTTTTCTCCTGAAGAAGCTATTAATAATCAACGAAATATTGACCGCGAACCCGAGTTGAGTAGAAGAAATATCGAAACAAAAATTTTGACAGTATTCAAAATTGGCACAATGATCTCGAAGCCCTGTCAAGCCAACTAAACTACAACGGTCCAAACATTTTTACTGAAAATTAGATGAAGAAAGAACAAGGGATCAACCTAATAAAAATTGTCAAAATAAGATGCCTTGATGTAATTCGTTGATTATATCACCAAGTATAACCAGAATAATAATAACAATTTTATCTCAATTGGTTGTGAAAGTGAGTTCTGCAGACTGATAATTGGCATTTCGGAAAGTTTTCCTCATTTGTGTAAATAGATGAGGAACAATATGGTATTTTCATCTCATTGGATTTACCTCACCCCGAACTTAAGGATTCCTTAAGTACCTTAGGTAAATGAAGATGGAATAAAAATTTTAAACGGAGTTGCATGTTGTTTGGTGGTTAGATCGTTTGATTCCTTGACAAGGATAATTATTTTTAAACAGTTGCTTTGTTAAATCTCATTCATAGTGAGTGAATAAGAAGTGTTTTCCAAACTCAAAGAAAACGAATAGATAATTGATTTAATTTTGATGTTCGATATTGGGAAGGAAAATACCTTTCAAACGAGCATATAACTTGCCATTTGTTGCCATTTGAAAATTTAGGGGTGGCGGTAACAGCTCCGAGGGATGAAATGTATTTCGGGTTCCCTCCTCATTTTGTTTTCATACAATAATCATTATTATACGATAAATATTTCTGGCCACATCAACGAAGGTATGATGCTGTAACCAAATATGTGTCAACGCATTCATTTAATAACTCAAGTGATTAATGCAAATTCCGATTCGCATCGATGGGGTTATGTTGGTTGAAATACGTTATGGTGAATGATGAACTAGCTTGTGGTAATTACAGTCACCGGATGTTTGATATTATTATTTGCGAGAATTTTCGATCGAATCGATTCGGTTGCGAAAACGTCATATTGCAACCATGCCGGAATGCGATACATTCCATACATTTGATTTGGATTGGCTTCCCATTGATTTGGGAAGGTTTATTATCTTCGAACTTTTAGAATGAGGTACCGTTGGGTAATAAGGCCGCCAGACAGGTTTGTAAGGCCATATCGTTCAAAGTCAAAACATAATAAATCAACACAAACGTGGAGTATTATAAATAATGAATTAGGTAAGAAAAATAAAGTTAGGCTTGGTCAAAATATCACACTTGAAAAAAAAATTATGTCAATAAAGAATCGTAGTGAATTAGTTGAAATTTTCGCTGAGCACTTCTCGAGTGTATATGAATTAACATTTTGGGCAGTATACAGCAACATCATGCACCACAAGTAAAAGCATGAAAATTAATTATCCCTTTCAAAATGATCCTAGCACGCAAAAAGAAATATATGACATCTTGAATTCAATGAAAAATAAAAAATCAAGTGGAATTAATGAAAATGAATAATAATTGAAAAGAATATAATCGACTGTATCATTGAACCACTTACATATTTATCAGTGTTTTATACAACGTGTGTTTCCAAATGAATTTAAGAAAGCTTTTTCCCCTGAGCGTAATCGTTTACCATGAAGTTCCTATATTATTATAATCTTATATAGTATATATTTAGTTAACATTTTGCATAAGCCAAAGCTCAGATAAATTAATAATTTATGATGAAAATCAGTGTTTTTGTTAACCTGGCAAACAGTAGGTACCTTGGTCTTAAGTTCATTGAATGAAATGGTGTAGAGACCTCACTCATTGAATATTGGCAAAGACCATGTTAAAGATGAATCGAAACATAATTTTGGCTGCAAGATTAGGAAAGTGTTTTACAGATACACTACAACGGACGAAGGAGACAGTAGTTGTTTTCTGTTGGAGACTTGTTGATGAATTAAGCGAAAGAATGAATTATCTAATAATTTTTTTCATTGTTATCCTGATAATCTTCCTTCAAGAAATGTGTCCAGTTCTTTTCGAAACTCTAACAATTTTTGACATTACAATGTTCCTTGGAAATAAATATAGTTGAAAAAAAAATACGCTTTTATAAGAGCATGGTTTTAGTATCCTTAAACTATATTTATTTTTCACTTATTAGTTCTCAATTTATTATTAAAATAATCAAACCTGTAATCACTAGTCTCAGCACTTGAATCATTTTATCTTTGCCGTACTGGCTTTAGTACCTTCTCTCATTATTTAAAATTGTGGCGAAGGCTCTCACACCGATTATATTATGAGGGGCAAATTATTTAATTCTGGCGATCCTGATCAGGATAAACAAACTCATCAAATTATCGTATTGTCACCGGTCTGTCCGTTTAAAGTGGGTCAAAGTCGAGTCTAAAGGAGTCGGTTACAAACACATACATACAGGTGAAGCTAAATGAAACCATGTAATAATAATAAAAATAATGAGAAAACTTCGGATGCTGAATCTGAAAATACCATCATATAGGGGGAATATTGGCAATATAAATACACAGTTATTTTGTTATTCATCATCAAATAATGTCGTGAAAAAAGAAAAAGAGTGTTAAAATTTTATTATAACTCTGGAAATACTCAAATTCTTTATCCCATTCTAACCATATTTCTTATCACCTATGGCGTGAATTATTCTGTAGTTATATCCGGTACGATGAAAACCATTCTGATTGGTAAAACTACAGGAAGACAATATATTCCTCTGAAGTTAAAACCGTTGGAAATTACTCATCATTGTATGGATACATGGAAGTAGCAAATGATTCACAAATACAGCTGAATGTTCTGCACCATGATTTAGCGATTTCCAAGATATCCATGTTGTGATAATTGTCATAAAATTATGTAGAACCAATCTACCCTACTAATATTTGGAGTAATTTTTCTAAATTATGGCGAAGGTCATTTAAAATGTTTTGGCGAAGGCGCTTAACAAGGAAAGTTTTAATACAAACAAAATACACTCAATTGGTCAGGGATTTCGCGGTTGAAATTTGAACTATCATAATTCTTTTTCATGTTCGAAGGCGTCATATTCTGGAGTTCATTCCTAACGTTTCGATAGCGCAATTGGCTAGCTTCTTCGGAGGTTTGTCCATCTCCGTGTCGCTCAAAAACTGATTCCTATCTAAGGCTATACTTATAAATGACCGGTGGAGTTGCGGGCATGACTGTGAGGTCTACAGATATTCTATTGGCTGATGATCGATATTTGATGGGACTTTCCTAACGTTTTCTTATCGTAGAGATGGTAAGTCCTCTCATATATAAGGAAAATAAATCACCTCAAAATAAGGAGATATAAAAACACCATCGGAATAGAGTAGGTGAAATTATACGCGAAGGAAGCATTCCTTGAAAATAAAATAGACGGTAGTTAAAACGAATTTTGAAATTGATAATATCAAGAAGAACATTACATATTTAAATGAGTCAGGTTGTGGTATAACAGGAATAGCACTCGACTGGCTCACTGATTACTTACAGAACAGAAAACAGGTAACTAAATTTAACGACACTACATCAAATGAAGTCCTAAATAAAAACGGCAAGGAAGTATATTGTGTTGCTATTTCTGCTGTATATCAACGACATTGTTCACTCGGTTGAAAACTGTCAAATCTATTTGTTCACCAATGACACATTATTGTATTTCTGTTATAAAGATATACCAAAATATACACTTTACGCGGATCTGGAAAATATTTTTCAACGGTCTAATGCTAATTTGTTGAAACTTAATGCAAAAAAATCTTGCTAATTAGCAATTGGTGATGAGGAAGTTAAATTGTGAAAAATATTAAATACTAGGGATTATTATCGATAGAAATTCAATTAGTATTTAACGACAGTTTACACAACTACAACCCACGAAGGATAGACATAAGAGTCTCGACAAAAAAAGCTCCGATAAATCAATTTTTCATTAAGGCATTGTTTGTTATAATGAATTATTAGAAGATTATCTGACAACCTGCGGCGCTATTACAACATACATGATTGTAACTATTACTCTTGCCTACGTACTCATTTAACTCAAGTTTTGTTACGTTTAAATTACGTTTCTACGATTATTCTATTATATAATTTTTCACATTTGTAGTGTGATATATTTGTTATATTTTGAATGTGATTAAATTGTATATCATATATACAGGCCTTTTCTTTTATCATATGGTAACATTGCTATATTCTAAACCGTAATAGATACAAAAACGATTGAATGGGAAAACATTTTACTATTGTGGTGATCAGTACATTGGTCAGAGAAAATCTACGGAGACTCTCCCATTTAATCGTCTTTGTATCTATTACGGTTTAGAATATAGCAATGTTACCATATGATAAAAGAAACGGCCTGTATGTATACATTTTTTACCTTCGACAAATGTATATTAGCTTTATGTGCTAATGAAGATTATTATTATTATTTGGGTAGGAACTTTTTCAACTGTATTCACATCAGATATTCCAACATACAGGTGTAACCGGTACGCTGACAACTATTCTGATTGGCAAAACTGCAGGAAGACGTATTCGTCTGAAGATGAAACCGTTGGAAATTACTCATGATTATATGGATACATGGCAGTAGCAAATGATTCATAAATACAGCGGATTGTTTTGCACCATAATTCAGTTATTTCCAAGAGATCCAAGTTGTGATAATTCTCATAAAATTATGTAGAACCAATCCACTCTACTCCGAGACGCCTCATAAATTGCAAGTATCAATGTTCTTGGAGACGAAAAAAGGATAAGAGGTTCGGTAGTAACAATATATTGGGCAAAATTTACTGCTGACCTTTTAGCTAGTGCTGGAGGCGGGACAAATCTAGAGCGGCTATTTTGATTTTATGTTCAACTCAAGAATATGAACGGTCAATGTGTTGGAGAATGTGACGTGACTTTTGTTCTGCGGGAGATTGCTCGGGTGCTCAACCCGAATTGCTAGCGTAAACACCGATGAGAATTGTCGCGACGGGGAAACTGGGTCGCGAGGAGATGAGAGGCAGTTCTTAGAATTTCAAATTGCAATTCACAACATACGTTCAACTATATTACGTATGAAAAACACATTTGCACCAGCTCACAATATATAGAAAACAAGTCTTATAGGAAAATGCATATAAAGACGAGTAGCAACAATAACATTCATATAGGTTGACATATATTGAATTGAATAGACGGCTTTTAGATAAAGAAAATAGGGACGAGTCAATTCAATTTTCGAGGGGAACATTGCAATGAAATTCTTCCGCCAAACATTCCACCTCTTCGAGTTGTAGTGTGATCCTCTAATAGCTTAAGTATCTGGTGATTTTTTATGGACTCACACTCAATAGCTGGAAATTGGTAAAATCCTCTTATATCCGTCTGTTATAAACATACTGTATCTCCACCCTTTCCAGGGTGAACGGTATCCATCATCTTCAAAAAACATATGATATGCAATTTTTTTTTTCTTTATCTAGAATATCGAAATTATATTCAAACTTATAGAGAAATACTTTTCCAATAAGAGTGAATTTTCCACCAACTTACCATCTGCATGTTATCGACATGAAAGAAGTCATTAAAAAGCAATTTATCGATCTCACAGACCCAAAACTTGTTGACTGGATCCTGGGTTGGAATTACACTATATATTTACTCCAGTAAAAATATTGAAATATGTTACACGATCATTCTCATTGACGTTATTAGATTAGGTAAGAGCGATTCATCTGCAGCGACAAAACCAAAAACAGGCTCATCTCAGTGCTGAGTGAGAAATTGCAGAAGAAAAATATGAAAGTGGAGCAAACGATTGAGGACACCAATCACCATGTGATATCGTTGTTGGTATGGAAATCGATATTATTGATAATAATAAAAATAAGGATAGGTACTGAAAGGCGCCTGTAAGGTCATCATAAGTTTAGATAGTCTTCTCTGCAAGGTCCACGACCACGGAAAAGCAAGAATCGGAGCATTCCTTTCCAAGACAGCGTAGGCCAATATAATCCTGCAGCTACACAAGTATAAGCCAATGCATGCGACCTTCCAGAACTTTGAAGACCTTGGCTTATCGAAACATTTCACCTTCCCATCCCTCAGGTCAGTCGGAGAAGGAGGGATTCATAATAGCCTGGTGATGTCCTCGACACCCCGGTCTAGCGTAGTCGCGTGATAGGTATAAAGGTCCCAGACACTATTTGTAGACCGTGTCGTGGAACTCTTGAGACCATAACGCATTTGCTGTCAGCTTGTAGAACTTTTGAAGTCTTAGCCTATATCCACTGGCATAACACCTAGCAGAAATCCTAGCCGGACGAATGCAGGGGGCCGTCATCCTTGGCTCAATTCGTCTACTCAGGTCACATGATTCTTGGACTCTCTTTCACCCCATGGAGGTGGGGAATGACTATCAGAGTAAATGACACCAGCTTGCCCTCCGGATGTGTCGGGGTTCTGGAAAATGGACTCAACTGGCAAATTTCTTACTGGATGAAAGAATAAATGAAAAATAATTAATAATACTCCGTCTTAAACACTCATAGGCTGTACCCGAATGTGTAGAGGGCGACTAAAATTATTATTTAGTACTCCAAGTCAGGAATTTCTGTCTCTAGCCCTCACTAATTGCTCTCTATCCTCCTGCTACTAAAAGACAAAGAGCCATGCAAGCATTTCTTGATAAAATGCTATGGACATTATAGAAAAAGCAGGACAACAAGTTATTAGTGTATTGTATGGAATGAGCGAAGGGATACTATTACGTGAACTTTGCTTGATACTGTTTAAGAAGTCTCTCAGTTGGTGTCAAAATCACGTGAATCCGCTAGAATGAGATTGGTGAAATTCAAGCCAAGGGCTAATCCCTCTTACTACAACCAACGATGCAAATTCTTTTTTTTTTCTTCTCACCCTGACAATAGCTACTCAGAAATATTAGCAATTAGAGAAATGTCCAACTTTGTGCTAAAACTGTCCAGCAAAAACGCAGTGGTCAGCGCCCTTCCGTCAAGGTGATGAAACGGTAGAAAGTTATGAGACAGTAGCATGCCTTATGGCTGGGGTAGAAGAGGAATGGAAAGATGATACTACTGAGGCTATTTCAACCATCATGGTCCGAAACTCGAATATTGCAATAATTTTCGTTTTTTTACGAAAAAAATTTGTACTTTTCCGTATAATAATGATAAATAATAATAAAGCGTCTTCATTCTTCATTCTATAGTTGCAAAAATAGGCTAAGAAATGGGAGTAACAGATAGTAAAAAGTTTTGCATCGATGAGTACGTTAAATTACTTTCTAACGAGTATTTTCATGTCAATAGCATGAGAAGTTGGTGAAGAAATGGAAAGTTTTTCAATTGCATTTCCTGATAGAAAAAAAATTAAAAATTGTTTAAAATTGTTTTTTTCCTTAACTAGGTATCGTCCCCTTAAGAACGACAGCCCTCAGAAGTAGGAACTTGTGCAAGTCAAGCATTAACGAGGTCTTACCTTTTAGCGTGCTATTCGTAGCACGAGACCAGTGATCATGCAGGGAATCGAACCCACGCCTTTGTGATTGAGAGCCGAGCGCTCTATCAACACGTCCAATACGGCCCATCACGACCATTACGTATTTTTCGGTACTCAGGCCCGATTTCGTAATGAACTCAAAGTAGTATTCAATTTAAATAGCTGTTTGACTGTGACTACCAGAATTTAGTCGCAGTTGGCAGTTTTCACAGTCTTATTATTACATTATTTCAACTACTTATAAGTTCATTATGAAATTGGACCTTGATACAAAATTTTAATATTCTTCAACTTAGAAGATCGTTCATAATAGCGAGAATTCATCTTTTTTTCATGTCGGCGTCTTGTTCCCTCCTTCGAAGAGGAGGAAAATTGAGTTTGTTCATACCAGAAGGTACGAGCTAATCTTCAACTTTCTCCCAGTTACTAAGTTGAAGAAAGACCAGATGACTGGGTATTCAGATATCCAATATTTCGATTGGAAAATCATTTCATTTATCTGGTGTTGGAGTTTGGCAACTCAACAGTGGACATTTATTTGACGGCTCCTTTAACAAATCCTGCATTGATTTTGTTAGCTATCAGCCCATTTTATTTCAGTAAGTATAACATTCACTTTCAGTAAGTTCCAGCAACCTGCTCAACTGATATTATTACTATCCTAGGTTCCTAAATAAGTGACACACTTGCCTCCAGCGGGAAATCTTATTAACTTAACCTGTTATTCACTCGACAGTTCAAAGATTTGAAGACTGTAACTCATTTTTTATAGTTGTAGTATTATACTTAATACTCTGTATCCTGTCTTCTCACGAATAGAATTCCTTCTGTATTATCATATTCTTCCATTATTTAATTTCCTTGAAATTGTTTTCCTAGAAACTTGAAATTGGACGGGCCTATTTAGCTCATCCTGACAGAATGATTGATCGGATTCCTGTAAATATATCTTCATGCTGTTTAATGACTCACTCCATCCTCTGATTACAATGCATGAAGGATATTGGAAAATCTGGAAACCATCAGATCCAGAAATTACAAGCGAAATCAAATTATTCGACAAGATACGATGAGCTCTTCCAACGCTTTCTCATAAGACATTTCCATGATAAATTATGATTTATTTTCGTGTGTGAAGATTCGACATTTCAGAATTGAATGTCATCCAGATTTGAATACGTTGAAGAGCAAAACGCAAGCAATGGTTCGTTGGCCAAATATATTCCAGGTAAACTGATATCACTTCGATACTGCGAGTTTTTTATGAAGTTGTAACTAGTCTCCCATCATGTTTTCTTTTTGAAGGATCAAATGAGTCTTGAGCGGAATTTTCTCTGGTGGCTTATGATATTATTGTTGAATTGTTGATAAATCAAAATATAAAACTGAAGAGACAAGAAGGAAACGTGTCAATGAAAATAATATAGAAACATATGTCTACTTTTTAGGCACAAACAATGAACATATCAACATTAATTATTCTTTTTGATCTTACTTGGTCAGTAATGAGATATCATAAATATAGAAAATAGGTGGTACAAAAACATAAAACAAGTTTTATTCCTCATATTTCACTATGATCTCCATCAGTTTATAGTTAATAAATACCCATTTCATAATAAAAAGAATAAAAAATGTTTGACAAGTTGTCGATAATTCCAACTGCTCTTTTCTGTTCTTATGTTATCCTGACTATATTTCTCAACACGCACACATTCGTTATGCCGTGTTATAATTTAAGATATACGCATAATTTGAATATACTGTAGCCAATATGATATGGTTCCCACAACATGCTCTTAATCATCTTCAAGGACCTCTATACCTATCACCTGACGACTGCGGTTGACCAAAGTGTTGGAAGACAGTATCCTGGTATACATTTATGAATACCGCAGAACCGTCTTCTACCCATTCCACATGAGAAGGGGACAAAGGTGAAAAATTCAGATAAGCCAAGGTCTTTGATGTTCTTGAAGAAGACCCTATGCCCTATGACCTCAGTCTCCACACAGCATTCATGTGATCTTTTTGTGGAACGAATCACAATGAGGTGACAGAGTTTTGTTCATCTCGTTCAAGTTTACTGACCTTTAAAATTTTCATCGACTATGCAGAAACTTCATAGGCTTTATCTAAAACTCAGAAGTCCTCTGCCCCCCTGTTGTCTGGGAAAGTATAAACGTGGAACGAATGATTCACGATGCAAGCTGATAAAAAGATGCATCATATTGCGAGTTTTTATGTCAAATTGTAGCAGCTGTCTTGGATTCGAAGGTGTGTTGCTGCAAATTAGTTGTTCCCAATGTTTCTGATTACCACATATCTCTACGTTTGTGCTGATTATTGCAGCAAAAGAATTTCTCAAGTTTGAAAGCATATTAATTATTGATATTTGGAGCTGACGAATGTCCAATTTTGGGTTTGAGTGCAGTTGTAGTCACGAGTTGAAAACAGTTAACAGATGATGGTGCGTGCTTGGAAGCAATAACGTTCTTCAAGTGTTTAAAGGTCCGTTGATCTTCTTCCAGAGGTATCGGGTTGCGCAGAGCTTTGTGCTGATCTATCCCAAAGAAACGCTGTGATAATTGTTGTTGTTGAATTGTTGTTAAAATTGTCATATCCATCAACCGGCTGTACCTCTACAAGCAACCCTCAGAAGTCGGAGACTTGTGCGAACTAGGGGAAGACGTAGCCCTTACCTTTTTAAACGTGTGATGTCGTGCATGAGACCTGTGGCAGTGCTGAGATCCGAACTCATGCTCCTACGGATGTTGGAATTATGAAGCGAGCACTTAACCCACATGCCACCATGGCTCATCTATTATAGAAAGCATTTAAGTCGTTTGATTTGTGCTACCAAATGGAAGACTGCTAGCTCGACGGAGTTGAAAAATATGAATTTTGAAGATTTATGTTTTTTTCATCCAGAGTAAGAATGTACAACCAGCTGATTTCTATTGAGTCAGAAGTCTTATGTTTAAAAATTCCCCAATAGTATAAATTTCAGTTACCAACATTCTTCTGAATCTATACAGGAAATATGGTGATTTAATTCATTAAAAAATCGTCCTCTTTCACGAGTATCAGTCGAATTGGATCTTACTGTACAAACTATCTCATTCGATATTCATGAAGCTACCACTATTCTGCTACCGTGGAATGTATTCTTCAGAACCAATCCTTTCAATACCTCCCTATGGCAGGAAGAGCTAACAGCTACATAATCAGATGAGAATCAGTTGTACGAGGATATTTGAAATAGGATTTCTAAATGTCCATGCCATTGAAGATGGTGAATATCAGTATACTGTCAGTTATTAGACGAAAACTGGTCGTGTGGAAAATTCTTTGTATATATTCCATTTATTCGATGATATTTGATGGATACATACGAAACTTATACAATTCGTTTTTTTTCATCTCGAATATCCTTTAGAACAGCGGTTCTCAACCTTTTTCTGATTGCGTACCTTTAACCAATTTTTTTAGTCAATTTTACCACTGGAATAGATACTAGTCTGGAGACAATAATGAAAAATCAAATTTGGATCAACAAATAACAAAAATAGTATTAGTTCTATATTTCGCGATTACACTGTAGCACTACAATCTCAATAACAAATACGTTCCAACTATAAAGATATTTCAGAATTCAACTTTTTGTCATTAACTTTGATGTTTTTGTATAAGAAAGATGATTTTTGTAAACTGTGCACACTTTCGTCAATTTTTTCACTTGCACATTGATGGGAGCCCTGTGCTTGCTTAGCTGCACACAGCTCATGCGGCAAAATAGGAAATTTCCTGTTTTTCACTTGACTCACATATGAATTCGTCAATGACTCTTATCTAGTGATTTCACAATGTCTATCAGTTCAATTATGCTAGTAGTTACTATACTATAACCATCTTGGAGCCAAACCTGTTGCACGGTTTCCTTCCAAAGACAACACCTGTCTGCTTGGCTCCAATTCATGAGGGATGCGTTGTGTCACCGCCTCTCGATACTTTTGGAATTCATCGAGGAGAGTCATCAAATTCTCCAGTACCTTATCTTTCAGAAACTTTGAGATTTGCTGAAGTTCTAACAGATTTTTCATCTTCCAGATCCCTCGAATTTTCTAGAAGCCTCTCCTCCAAGTTTTGTGAATTTTCTTGGTGTCCTTCTCTCAACGATTTTGTATATTTGTCGAGTTCATTCATTATCGAAACTTAAATCCCAGAAGCTTTGGATAAAAAGGTTTCTGGGACTTTTCACCCCTATGAGTCCTTCTGAATCTTTTATGGAGCATGGGCTTCTTACCAGTTACAAATTTTCTCTCTTTCAATTCCTACTTCAATTCGGTGACTTTTAAGTCAACAAGGCGTAAAGCCGTAGACACAATGTAAGTTTTATGTAATAAGTTTTAAGTTTTGGGATTTTGAATATTAATTTTACAAATGAAACAAGATGCAAAACAGAATTGAAGAATGAAGCTTGAATTTCACCAACCACATTATTTATGCGGTGTGATCAGAATAATAATTGCAATGATATCCAAAATCATGAAAATTAAAATTAAAAACATAAAACTTCCATTGTGTTTCAGCCTTAACAGTCATAACACCATATTTTGACTTTAATTATGGAATTTCAATAGAATATCACTTCCCAAGGAAAATATGCGAATAAGATATACTTTCTTCATCTTTAAGTCACAAATGTTTCTCTTCATATCCAACCTCCCATTTGATATTCATGAACAAACTAAGATTATAATATCGTGCAAATATATTCCATGAGTTAATCCTTTTAATATCCTTCAATATCTTTGAACGGCAAGACTAGCTATATAGCCAAATCTCATCATTATCAGTTTCACTAGAATATTTAAAGCGAAAATCCAATTTCCACCGATGTCGCTGCAATATATCTTGGATTTCCTATAGGAAAATTCAACGTAAGTAGGCACTTTTAATTTACTAGAAAAGCTATTAAAATGTAAGTCTCACCGCTTCGAATGGCTCGAAATCCGACGAAAAGAGAATATGATCCCTTTCGGCTAAGAGAATCGATTGAACCGGTTCATGGGCTGGTTCACATGAGTTATACCGCAGGTATATATTGCAAGAATGGAAGCATCAATGATTATAATTTCATCTGACGATATTCATAATGCCAAATAGCTCATGAACGAAGTATCACATAGTGATATTGAGGAGAAACTTAATTGTTGCTACTTTGTTATCAACCCTGCTTATCCTTCCCTGCATATGTATAAAATAGTTATTCTTCTAACAAGTGCGGAGTTCGGGCAAGCAGTCAAGGGCGGGAAAGACACTTTACGCATGAATTAGGAACATTATTTTTTCTATGACCGCATAAAGATTCAAAAATCACATTGAAAATATATATTTTATTTCAGCATACAAAACTTCCAATGTAAATCCACTAATTATCATTAACATTAATGTTGAAAACACAATTTGTTGCATTCTGCAAATGAGTCAGAATAGCCGGTCCAGAGCAGTTAGTTGGTGGTAAATGGCTGTTGAGAGTAACACTCGTAGATTGCAAAGTGTATAAAAATGAAGGAGACGGCATCGGTTGCAAATTGTCAGTGCAAGAATAGTTATTTATGGTACTAGTGTGGTATGTTGCAAATAAGTCACGCGAGAAATATTTATAAATTCTCAAGTGACTTAGAAAACCTAACACATGAGTAGCATAGAATGTTTTATCCAACAAGTGGAAGAAATCGTTTTTTTTTATGAGATAGTAATTATTAAGTTTTATAGTCTCAGTACCCTATACTGCCGTCCTAAGCAAAAGTGCAGTATCTGCATCTGCTATTTTTCTCAGAATTCTGTATATCCGACCTTCTTACGTAGGAAATTCTTGAACTTTTATAGATACGGCAAAATATTTTGTCAACTTCGGCTATTTAAACCGAGTATACTTCATTTTTGTTTGATAAAAGGCAAAATTTATAGGTGTTTGAACCTACATAATCCAATTTCTCAATATTCATATTTTTTGTAGATACTGCACTTTCGCGCAGGACGGCAGTATAAATGTCAGAATGACTTGACAGTGACTTTTTTACATATTGGCCAAAGTAGGTTATTTGTTTGGTTGCAATGGTCATGATACATTCTTAGCAAATGTTTAAATAAATTTTGACCCTTGTCAGTTTTCCCTGCAGAAAAGGTAAGCATTTTAGGAGGAAAAATGTATATTAAATGGAGGAAACCGAAAATTACATTCCTGAGGATATCTTTACGGAACCGGAAGAAGCAGCGATACAGATTTTGCCAGAAAATTCGACAAGGAGTTCAAAATGTTTGAGTCTTGGATGAATTCACCGAAGATAGATGGTATCGATAAAAATGTTCTATTTGTCATATTTTTTACATTTGCAAAAAAAATTGCCGCATTTTCGCTATAGACCAAATACTCGATCTTCGCTCGACTATTCATCTTCATAAAAAATGGACATTTCAAAATATGCTTTTTAAAAAGCCAATCACAGGGATACAAACCAAAGAAGTCCAAGACATTAGAACGACATGAAATAAAGAGATTTTTGAATGAAGCTCCTGACGACGAGTAGATACTTGTTGATGAAAGTGGCTTTGATAAAGGGGATTAGCGGGTAATAGAAAATATTCAAGACAAAGGGAAATATTTTCACGTAGTTTTGCCAGACACTAAAACCAAGAAATCGAGAAGTTTCACCATACTTGAAGAAGTCAACCCGATCAATTTGTGTAAAAAATACAGATCTTTGAGACCAAAGAATACTAGTTTTAGCCGCTTACTTGTTTATTACAAAAATGGTAGGTGTACCAGCCAGGGTGTGGGAATAAAAACATTGTCGAAGATTCCTTCAAGAATTGTAATGTTTTTTAAATGAAAGTAACCAGCGCTCTACACAGGTCACTGCCTGAGAAGTTCTTCGGCGACTCATTTGTCCGATGCAGGGGCTAACATGACTACTTCAAAGCATCACGGAGGATGGAAGTCCTCGACGGTAACAGAAGGATACCTAGAAGAATTGGTGCATAACAAAATACAAATTGCAGAAAAAATACAAGATTCTAATGCATCGGCGTCTTTCAGCACTATCAGCAGTTGTACCAATATGGGATCGTCTGGTTCCAACGAACCAACGAATTTTGCAATGACTTTAAATTCTAATAAACTGTTAGCGTTTCACTTTCATTTCAATGTCAATGTGAATTCTGCTTGTAATAGTAATAAATAGAATACTACTTTTAACACTACACTAGTGAGTTATGGATTATAACTCACTAGTGTATTATTTGATAGTTTACTTGTTTTACTCAAAATGTTTTTTTTTGTTCTACGGAGGCCTCCAAATAACCTTCAGCAACAGCAGTTGACCTTCAAGACGTTTTATGTTGGTTAATCCCTTCGCCTAAATCTGCTAAAAACGTTGCCGAGGATCGTCTAAAACTATGATCTGTGTAACGTTCTGGATTAGGTAGACCTACGTATGTGTTCACGCCTACGCACTGAACAGAGCATTTGCCTCTTCTACAATTGATAAAAAAGGACGGTGCGTGGTGGTAGAGAGCCATAAGTTTGCATACTTTCTATAGATCTTCAAAAAGGTTCCATTATTTATGTCTTCAGATCTTGAAGTATGTATTTTCGAATCGGACATTTTCACAATAATAAAATGTCCTTTATCTTGAATATCGTCAAGCGTCATTTTCATAAGATCTGCTTAAGATATATCTCATCAGGGGCTAGCAAAAACTTGGATATGTCTTCTTTGGTAAAAATCTGCGCTTTATGTGGTCGAAAATCAACATTTTACTTTTTTAGGAACGATGTCAACCTATGAAACCTGCTCATATTCAGTTTTTTTTTTATTTCAACTGAACTGAGAAACGCGACCATAGGGTATTGGATTTCAATACCTTTCTCAGCACGGGAAAATACGCCAAAAAAATCTCTTCTCTGAAGCTATTCACTCCTTTTTTCTCACACCAGTTTGAAAATTGATTGAATTGCTGTTCGTTTCTATCTTCGCGATTCTGCCGATCATCAGTCAGTGACTTGGTCAGGATTTCCATCGGCTTTTGTGAATTGGCCCTACGATATCACCAGTACCCATCTAGAGCACTCCGACCGATAAATTTACACTTTTAATGGATCATTAGTAGATGAAGTAATGACAGATACAAGTGGATACATTCATCTTTGGAAAGTGATAAAATTTTCCAGAAGTCACGAAGTTAATAGATCAATATCGACAACTGCCCCAATTCGTAATCAAATTAAAATGTTTCCTTCGCCATTTTATTACAACGAATATATCCTAGTCGATCCCTCAATTGTGTCAAACATATTTCCTAACAAGTCGAAAACTCTGAACAGTCATCTCAAAAATTTCGAATAAATTTCACCCTCGTTCCCATAAAAATAACTCATACACTAGTCATAAAATAAATCCAACCCTGTCACCCTCACCACTCTCGCACGCTTTTCTCGCCCCGACAGTGACGTCCAAGAGAGCTGGCTGAGAGTGTTTGAAATATCAGAAATGAACATCCAAGAGTAAAATAATATTATTAGATCCTTCAAAATTGGAATTCATCCCACCTAATCAGCTTGTATATAACTTCAATCATTCTATATTCTGCCGAAGGTGAAACTCTACAAGCCCCGCTCATGATAATAATAATAATAACATATATGTTGAAGGGATAATGACCTCTGTCTATGCCAAAAAACTATAGAGGTTTGCCGACAGAACTCCTAAAGTGTAGGACATTCGCGAAAGGATGGATTATTCATAATAAATTTCATTTCAATGAAATTATTGCATTTCGCCAAGTACTCGAAATATCAACAAGGGTTTTGCTTGAAAAGTGGTTAGTTATTTTCTATCGACAGCAACTTGGACAATTTGATGCAAAACTCAAAATCGGACAAAATAATTGTATACATTTATTGACATGAATGTTATAAATATCCTAGTGCAAGTACAAAAATAAGAATTTTCAGATTAAGAATCAGCAATGAATGAATTCTTACAGAATCCGAAACATCAAATTGATCAAGATTACTTGAAAATGACTCGAACCAATGGACCCCATACATTTCTTACGTGAATTTGGATGGATTATTGATATAGTGTAGTTCTTGTTTATAACCACAAAGCTCAAAAATAGATATTTTACGAGATGTGGAGTTTTTAACAAGATTTCTTCCATTTTCGCTTTATTCATTCATAAATCGGAAATCTCTCATTTCTGGTAAGGATGGAATTTGGATGTTCGGTGCATAGAAACAGATTAACAAAAAATAGCCTCTCTCACTCATTTATCATACACTCATACATCAGTGTGGGGGCCAAAAAATGAGATACAAACCCAAAATCTTCCATACATCATTCATGCTACGAAATAATTCTTTGATATTTAAACTTTCAAAATCAACTCAGAATATATACTGCAAACAATGTTTCCCTTTATAACTACTAATCCTCAATTATAATAGCGTCTTGCGAGTTCACAGTTCGCGAAGAACTTTTACTAGTTTCCCTAAATGTTCAACAAACAGATATATTTCATGCTCTAAAAACACTCACGTAACATTAAAGAAGTTCTCGGTCGGCAGGTGTTTCTCCATGTTCTACATCGTGTCCTGATAATGCAAACTTCCAACGGTTTATATAGACTTAAAACTTCGAGTAACAAACTTCTTCCTAATTTAATTGATCAAGTCGGTATGCTCCCAGAGCAAATGAGAGAATGCTCACTTGGAAGTGAGTGAAATCGAGAGCTGTTCGAGCGGAAATAGCTTCTGAACCCTATCAACTTTTTGTTTGACGCCTGTTGTACTCAAGATTTTATAGATAATATATTTTTATTTCTGAGTTTATATAAAAAGAAAATGAGTTTTGTTTGAAAGGGATCATGGGAACCAAAACCAGAAAGAGGAGGGATTTGCTGAGGTATATAGAACGAAAAGACAAAAATTTCAAGATCCCAGTAACCAATATTGGTTAAACAAAAAATGTAATAAGGCGTCAAAAACAAGATAACAGTTAAACATGTGGAATTAGAGCTATGTGAATTTATACAGGTGAATCAACAAAGAAATAAGGCTTGATTGAGGTCGATAAGTAACTTGTTTAATTCTTTTTTGAATATATCGATTCTCTTTCAAATATTTATTTTGTACAGTAATTTATTGAAAAATGTTATAGAGGCATATGATAATGTTTTTCTAATAGTGCTGATGTGTGTACCAGAAAATTCAAATTGGTATTGCGTATTGGATAAATAAATAAATAAATTGGGTCAGTGTATAGAGAAGTTTGTATTCTATTACAAATACAAAACACATGAGATAGATAGATAATCTTGCATCATGCATATATATTCAATGAATATATCGCCCGTATGTTGTTTCTTTCGAAAACACGAAATTTAATTGTGAACATAGTTCTGATCACTCTCTTTTGAATACAAAATATATAAATATAACTTTAAGATCATTCCAAATTCAGCACAGGAATCAAATTTTGCAAAGTACACAATTTTTAATGAATTTTCGATACGTAATTTCTCTCTAACGCTATAGCATATCTATCTTGTTCAATTTTGCTCCTATGCTTATGATATGAACGTTCCATTCTAAATGTTCCTTTTTTAAAACTTCCAGAATTTTGGTGATATTCTGGATTTTGATTTTTTTGAGTAGGTTTATACTTTCTGGTATTTCAATTCAATTGTTTCGTCCTAAATAATATGGTGTTGGTTTTCTCAACATTATTTTATTTTTTGTAAATAACTCGTAGACATTCCTTGTTAATACCAAAGATTTTTGTTTTAGGTCTAGACAATCTGAACGTGAAACCACCAGATTAGTATTATCTACATGGTGATTTAGGTATGTAGAAGCATTAAATTCATTTAAGATTTACAAAATATCATTCAAGAAAATTATGAAAAGAGTTGGTCCTGTCAACTACCTTGAGAGACTCCTATTTTGATATCTTGTGAGTTAGATTTCGTTTCCTGGCCATCATTCATAATTTTGACTTTCATCTGACGTTGTGTTAAATTGGATTCAAACAAATCTAAAGCATTTCCCCTATATAATGCCATATTTTTCGAGATCAATCAGTAGGAAGTTATTACTTTCGAATAAGTTCAGAAATTTTGCAGTAAATTGTGTAATTGCAGATTCCACAGATTTGCCTTTTATGTATTCATGCTGACGCGTTGAAACACTGTTTCATGTGATCCATGAGACGATCACACATAGCCATTTTGATTAGCTTTGAGAAGGATGGTAGAACACAAATTGGTTGATAATTTTCGAATAGTTCACAATAACCTTTTTTATGAATCGGCGTAATTAACAAAATTTGTGAGTTGTCCCGGAAATATTCCATACTGGAATGACTTCTTCATTATGTAACAAAGTAGATGAGCTTGCTATTGATCCTGAACATATTGTTTCCAAACTAGTTGTCATCGTATGCTTATTTTTCAGTGTATATATTTTCCAGATCCCTTATTTCAGTTATTAATACTGGTTCATGAATCTCGCCCACTGAATCTAGAGTAAAGTAAGCCGAAAAGATGTAGTTCTGATAAAGGAAACACTAAATGAGAGTTTAGGGTACGATACTGTTGGTACCTTCCGATTCATCCTAATTGAATAATTTAAAAAAAATTATTCCTCAAGAATGTCTTGATTAAAAAACGAAAAGGCAACGGCTGATGGATGGAAGTAGAATGAAATACATGCAGTCCAAGCTATAGCAGATATTCCATTTCATATGTATACCTATATAAGTGGGTGTTGAATTTGATATCAACCCTACTCTCATCTGTTGAAATGCATCTCTGTTAGAAACTCTTAAAATTGTTTACTAAATCGCGAATTGAAGTAAACATTTTTCTAGACTGTATGAAAATCCAATGCTCTTCATACCCTATCTATAAATAATGGTTTAATATTGCTGCAAACGAACAGAGTAGAAAAAGAAGTACTAGAGAACAAACAATATGGAAGAGAAAAAGCAATAACGGGATAACCTTCGAGTTGAGATGAAACTCAGTCATTTTATTATTTTTCTTGATGTGATTCACTTTATGGATTCCAGCTTTAACATGATTGTCTGGAAGTGGAGGTAATTTCTACGGCCGCTTAAAGCAGCCATTCAGGATAATCTCGAAAGGGTATTATCGGATCTGCCCCTGTTTTCCACAATAGAGTTATTACACGACTGAATTATTTGAGTTGGCTCTTTGGCTCCTCTATAGAACAAACCCGCTTCTGAATGGAATTGATTATTGTACAGAGCGATTCATGTTTATCATCATATGCCCATTGCATTTTATATTTAAAATCCAGTGTAATGAATATTTGAGTAATGAAGTTGAAATGAAATAGTGATATATCTATTATTAAATATGTCAACTCATGAACTACCTCTCTTGTCAAAATTGTTGTAAGTTTTTTCGTTGCAAATATATCAATATTGCAGAGGCACAGTATGTGTACTGATGTTTCCTCTTCTTCTGCCAGACCGATTGTAATCATATTTTTGTTGATCCTACAATTCCATGCAAGAAGTCCTACAAATATTGGATATCCAAAAAATCTCCAATTTTCCAGAGCACATCTCTGAAATATTCTAAATAATTTAGACTATAATCCATACCTAATGATCATGTGAAGTTCTGCTTTCTCAGAAAGGAACTTAAAATGACTTGGTATTGGTATTGGTATTGGTGAGTATGGATGGTGATTGATGCGCTGCGACCTGATTAGATCTATTGTGCCCCATCTTCTTCTGCTGTCACAAGATGTTCTTGTTTACAGCAGCCCTTCAAGTCCCAATTCCTTCAGGAATTTTAGGATTTTGAGGGGGTCTGCTCGTGGTATTTCTCCCACGGTCAGCTGGTGTGATCCCAGTATATTCAATCTTTTGCGATGTACAGCGTAACACTCCATCAATATATGGTGGGGTGTTTCTGGGTGTTCCCCACATAATCTGCAGGTGCTGTCCTCCTCTAAGCCTAGCTTCCTCAGGTGTTCTTTGAGTCTGCAATGCCCCGTTAGAAATCCCGTGATTGTCTTTAGACTAATTTTGCTGAGGTTAATCAGTGTCTTTGATCTTGCTCGGTTGAAATTTCCGAGGAGATCTTTGGCCTGCCTCAGCCCTGGAAGTCTTAGCCAGTATGTTGCTCTCATTGCTTCTTCAGCTTTATTGAGTTCTTCTCGGAAGTAATATTTTCCAAGTCCGCAGAATGGTTCTGGCCCGATCAGTGGCGTTGCTGCGCCTTTCCGTGCCAGGGTATCTGCTTGTTCGTTGCCCTCTACTCCGGCGTGCCCTGGCACCCAGAGGAGGGTCACCTTATTGTTCCTGCCCAGATCATTAAGTTTGTCTAGGCATTCCCAAACCATCTTCGAGTTGATGTTGCAGGAGCTCAACGCTTTGATGGCTGCTTGACTATCGGAGAGGATCACGATTTCCTGGTTCCGGTATTTCCTATTGAGGTTGAACTGAATGCACCTTTCTATGGCGTGAATTTCCGCTTGGAAAATGCTGGGGAACTGGCCCATGGGTTCAGAGTATTTGGTGCGAGGCCCAAAGACCCCTGCTCCAGTTCCTTCGGGAGTTTTGGACCCGTCCGTATACCATGTTAAGGTATTCTTCCCCAGTGCTCGAATCGATTCTATGTTCCATTCTCGCTTGGTGTTTAGTTCCGTTCGAAAAAGTTTCTCGAAACTAAATTTCTTGGTAATTTCGTCAGTTGGGAGGTCGGCAAGGTGTGCACAGTTGGTAGGGGTTAAGCCCCTCGCGCCGTGTGCTGTCCCTATGAGTCCGACTTTAGCCAACCTGAGGTTTGCCTCCCAAGCAGTTCTCTTCACCATTATGTGGAGAGGAGTGAGGTCCAGAATGACCTCTATTGCTGCTGTTGGAGTCGACCTCATTGCTCCTGTTATACAAAGACATGCTAGTCTTTGCACTTTTTCCAAGATCTTCTTTGTTGTGGCGAGTTCGGTTCTGCCTTGCCATGCTACTGCCCCGTAGGTGATCATAGGTCTCACTATCATGGTGTACATCCATCGCAGTACTGATGGGTTACATCCCCATGTTTTTCCTGCAATGTTCCTGCACACCATCAGTGATGATTTTGCCTTATTAGCGATCTTTTCTACGTGTCTGTTCCAGAGTAGTTTTGAGTCTAGAGTAAGTCCTAGATACTTCACCTCTTGCTGCCATTCTAAGTCTGCTCCGTCGAGGCGAACAGTCCTTAGGTGCTGAACCTTTGTTCTTCTAGTGAATGGTACTACTGTGGTTTTTGATGAGTTAATTCTCAGCCCCACAGAGAGGCACCATCTTCTGGTTGTCTCTAGCTCTCTTTCTATGAGATCGCAGAGGGTTCCTTCGAATTTGCCTTTGGCCATGATGACTATGTCGTCCGCATATCCAAGGCAAGTGACTCCGCTCCCGGTCAGTGTTCCGAGTAGTTCGTCTACTACGAGACTCCACATCAGAGGTGATAGTACCCCTCCTTGTGGGCACCCCCTGTTTGTGCTGATCCGAAAGCTGCTCTCACCCACTTTCGTTTCAGCTGTTCTTGTGGCCAGCATTTGGCACATCCATCTGGATGTGGTTCTGTCCACTCCCTTGTTCATTAGGGCCCTCTTTATTGCTTCATGAGAGGTGTTGTCGAATGCCCCCTCTATGTCTAAGAAGGCGCAAATGGCCATTTCTTTGTGCTCAAGTGATCTCTGGATGCTTTCGGTAAGCACGTACAGAGCGGTTTCCGTTGATCTGCCCGCCCTATATGCATGCTGCCCGGAGTGCAATGGCACTCTCTCCAGTATCTCAGTTCTGATGTAGTTGTCTACCGTCTTCTCCACTGTCTTCAGTAAGAAGGATGAGAGACAGATTGGTCTGAATGACTTCGGGAGGGTAGGGTCCTTCTTTCCCACTTTGGGAATGAAGGTTACCCGTGCTCTTCTCCAGTTGTTCGGTATGTACCCGAGTGCCAGACTAAATCTGGCTGCTTTAATGATGTACGGCAGTAGTTCCGTTTGCCCTTTTTGTAGAAGAGCCGGAAATATACCGTCAACTCCTGGTGACTTGAATGGTTGGAAGGATTCAATTGCCCATTTCACTCTTTGGGGAGTGCATATGGTCTTTGCTACTTCCCAGTCTTCTCGTTTGGCTCTGCCTGGTTCTTCCAGTGATCTGTCGGATTCAAATGGTATGCTGCCTGGAAAGTGCGTCTCCAGTAAGAGGAGAGCTCGTTGCTCTTCATCCTCTGTATAGCTACCATCTGTTCTTCTGAGTGACATAGGTCCTTGCTCTCTGCCCCTCGCCATGGTTTTGTATAACCTGGATGCTGCAGGGCTTGATGTGATTGTCTCACAAAAGCTCCTGAAGCTGTTCCTCTTGGCTTTCCTTATCTCTTTATTATATTTTGTCAGCCTTTCGGTGTATCCCTGCCAATCTCCGCCCCGCTTGGCTTTGTTAAATAGCCAGCGGACTTCGGATCTCAGATTTGACAGGTGTTCGTTCCACCAAATGGTTCCACTGTGGGATTTCTTTTCTTTTATGGGGCAACTGGATTCGTATGCATCCATAATTGCCCCGTTTACCGCCTCTAGGGTCTGCTCAAATTCGACGTGACTGTTGCCGTTGAACTTGATCTGTTCTAGGTTACATTTTAGATTGGTGGTGTATTTTTCCCAATCTGTGTTTCTAGGGTTTCTGGTGAAGGTTGTTTGTGTCTCAAGCCCTTCCACGTTGAACATAATGATTCTATGGTCTGAAAGAGAGGGTTCTTCTGAGACCCTCCAGTTCCTTACCATTCTACTGATGCTCGGGCTGCCGAGCGTTAAATCTAATACTTCTTGCCTAGCCCTAGTTACAAAGGTGGGGACACATCCCACATTGAGTACATTTAGGTTAGCCGCGAGTATGAATTCTAGCAATTGCTCACCTCTTTGATTGGTGTCCGTGCTGCCCCAGATGGTGTTGTGCGCGTTGGCGTCGCAGCCCAGCAGGAGGGGTAGATTGCTCCTACTGCAGTAGTCGGATAGCCTCTGTACTTCTTCTGGTGGTGTTTGCCCATCTCCAGCGAAGTATCCTGAGGCTATTACTATGTCGAGGAGTGAGTGCCTTGTGCGGATCTTGGCCCGAACCGGCACTAAGTCCCTCGTCATGAATTCTGAAAGACAAATATAATTAATATTATTTCTGATCAGTATGCAAGCTCTGGGGTTGTCACTTCTGACATCCCAGATCACCATACCTTCTTTGTTCGGCAGTCCTCTGATCTGCCCCCTGTTGACCCAAGGTTCTTGGATCAACACAACTCCCAAGTTTGTCCCGGCGAACACCCTCGATAAGGCGGCAGATGCCCCCTTAGCGTGATGAGCGTTCACCTGGGCAACCCTGACGTGGGTAGCCATTGCTACACGTGAGTTGGAGTGCTTGCCTCCTCATCATCCAGCAGCATTTGCTCTTCTTCGCTGGGAGTCACCGTGGTGTCCTGGTCCACGCTCCCAGTCGATTCTGTTTCGCCTGCTGGGTCTTCTACAGCCCCAGGGTCCGGTGTCTTGCCCGCCTCTTCTTCCTCCTTCTTCTTGCTTGAGTCCTTGCGGAGGCCATGAACGGGGATTTTCCCGAACCTGAAGAAAATGGTGTATCCCATTTTCCTGATGGCCTCGCAGGACTCGTCGTCAATGCCAATGTTTAGTAACTGGCCGTTGCCTTCTTTCTTACTTCCCAGTACTTTCCACAACTGGGTGTGAAGCCCCATGTTTTGTGTACTTACCAGGGCTAGCAACTTCTCCGTTTCAAAGTTCGAGCTCCTGGGAAAGAACACAGTGATGGCGTGCGCCCTTGGGATGTCCTCTCCCACGCACGCCATCAGCTCTGTACCCCTCCAGTTGCTCAGACTGGGGGCATTTGCCCTCAGCCAGTCTGCCGTCTCTTGGGTGACACAGTCTACCACAAGCGTGCTTGGGCGAAAGTGGATTCCTCCAAACTGGAGTTTACACTCTGCACCCAGCACCATCTCCTGCACAATGGCGTCTTCAAGTGCTGTGAGTTGCTCAGCACTCAGCGTCTCCCGTGGATAGTTTTTGGGGAGGACTGCAACTTTTATCATGCTCACTGCTTCAGCATAGCTGGTGGCTTGCCCAGTTTGCTTAGCAGTGGCGGTGCTGCTTCCCGCTTCAGTCTTCCTCCTCTTAACATTCGGACGTTGAGGGGGTGTTTGGGTTTTGGGGCCCCTCTTCTCCGTCTGTTGTGGAGGTTGCTCCTGAGGCCTTTTCCTCTCGACGGCTTTCCTTCTTGCTTCCTCAGGTGTCAGGCCCTGTTCAAGGAAGCGAAGGTACCATCTTACTCCTGCCCCGCTAAGACCTCTTCTTAGCGGATCATCGATGCCTCCAGGATTGCCTGGAGGTGGCAGATCTTGTTTCCTCCGATTTTCCTTGGGAGGTTTCTTATGGGAAGTACCTTTGCCGGATGCTTGCTCCGAAGGTTTTTCCTCCTTTTTCTTTTTCGCTCCCTCTGCTTCCCGAGGTGATTTCGGTGAGTGGGAGCTGCCAGGACGCTCTTGAGCATCCTGGGTTGCGGTGAATTCCCGCGATTCACTTTTAGTTTTTTCTTTATCCATGTTGGTCCCACGAATAGCTAGGGAACTAGGAGTCGACCACGCCGGAGCCCCGCACGGCGTGGCAAGGCTGGTACTCGTGCAGGTCGCCTGGTATGCACGAGGCTCCGTTCAAGGCGGTGCTCTCCCACCGCCATGCATCCACGGGCACGGGTCGCGTGACACCTTGGATTGGAGGGTTGCTCAGCGCCACCTTATTTTATTCGGTGGTAACCTACGACGTGCCTGTGGGTCGCACAGTGCACGCCGCAGGCCGTCCGGCTATCCGTCACCTGCCGACGCTGCTAGTAGCCACCCAAGCCCTAGCAAAAAATGACTTACTTGATTCATGTTCACTCAGAATAGAATGAAACACTTGTCTATTTCATTAAGTTTCATAATATGTGACTTGTGTCAATTATTACATCATCTTCATAACTGAACAGCATTAAAAATTTGTTCTGATTTTTTTTCTGAAGTTTGTTCTAACCGTTATCCAGCCGCACCCCTAAATGCAACCCTGAGAAGTTCTAGAAGACTTGTGCCTGCTTGGAATGATATGTGATTCCAAGGCATGTAGTTATATTTCCACAACGGTCATTACTAACTAATTATCAGCCTGGTGCATGTTTGGATTGCAAACTCATCACCCGCGGTGGTGCTGTAAGATTTCCTACAGCTGAAAAGTAAATACCCCACCAAAAATTAGTAAGTTGGAGCGCTACGGCAATAAATAATAGTAGACGTTCTCTTGGCGCACAGGCTATACCTTTGTGTACACTCAATGAGTGTTTATGGTTGAACTATTATTATTATTCTATAGCCGGTTTCATGAAGACATTAAAATCATTATCACATCCAGGTAATCTAAAATTAAGGGACAGGGTGGGATATATGAACCTCAAAACTTGCGAATATCTCACCCTCCCCTTACTTTTAGATTATTATTGCTAAGATTGTTATTTCCGTCAGCAGCTACAATCTTACAAACAACCGACAGAAATCTTCGATATACTTGTGCGAGCTAGGGAAGACGTAGCCTGCACCTTTTAACGTGTGATGCCATGCACGGGACCGGTGACCGCGCTGGGATTTGAACCCACGCACGTGAACGCGCTTTAGCCGCACGCCACCGCGGCTCCTTATCTGGGTATTAATGCCACTTCTTGTAACCGGTCGATTTTTAGTGAAATATTAGAATTCACGTATATGTATTACCGCTGAAGGTATGTGATCAAAAGTAATAAGTCAAGGGCCGTGGTGGCATGCGGGTAAAGTGCTCGCTCTATAAGCCAAAAAACATCAGCAGGAGCATGAGTTCGAATCTCAGCATTGCCACCGGTCTCGTGCATGGCATCACACATCACACGTATTAAAAGGTAAGGGTTACGTCTTTCCCTAGCTCGCACAAGTCCCTGACTCCTGGGGATTGCACGTAGGGGTGCAACCGGTTGACGAATATAACAATTTTTTTTTCCATGGTATGTAACGAAAATGATCGAAACTAGTCCCAAATTATAAAACTTTTAGTGGAAAGTATACCAAAGCCTTTTATCCTATTCTCAACTTAATTCCTGATTTCCGAAAGATTTTATCTCTTTCGATTATAATAACAATATCATTTTCTGAGTGTTAAAAAACTTATTGAAGTGGGTAACTTCACTGACTCCGTTCCTTCTCAAGTATTTCAAGAACGTTTCACCTGACGGAAAAGTCTTATTCTCGTAAGATATTCTCCACCTTTCAACTCCTCCGAACTTTGCACTTTTCCGGTGCTTCTGCTGCTAATACAGTTCCAATGAAATCAAAGGCAATGTCAACTCGTTAGGAATGTTTGACACTGAAACTTTTTATTTGTCTCAGCTCGAAGGGTATCTTCGGCCTGGAAAAGGATTTCAACTTTCGTAATCTATTAAGTTCCGTTCTTTTCAGCCGTTGAAGCTTTCTTTTCCATTTATTAGTTTATTTTCCAAGTTTCAGCCATCTCGCCTTTTTATTGCACACATCTTGGGTCAGCTTGATCAACGTTTACGTGTTGAACGTGCGAGCGTGAGAAGCAGTTCTTCCGTGATTTTACTTTGTGACTAATTTGAATTATGTTGTTCAAATCGTTGCGACAAAATCTCCAGTTAGGTAGGTGATGAAACATAGTATGGTTGATTTTTTTGTTGTTTCAAATATATTCCAAGGAAAACAAAGTGTTACAAAAACCCTTGATCCAAAATAATTTTCAAACTAACGAAAAATATTAAGTACAATCGTTGAAGATCGGAAAAAAAATCAGAAATATCAAATTTTGTTTTTAAAATTCGACAATATTTTAAGAAAACGCTGCCTTCTTATGCGCTGATCCAGCCAGCTGAACTTGTAGTGTAAGAGGTTACATTACACCCTGTATATCTACCTACAGTATTGATTGGACATTTTCGATGAAATAATTAGTAATTATTCTTGAAGTAGAATTTGTCTGAACCCTAAAAATATTTTGGGATATTGCGCAAAAATCTTATAATATTGGAATTAAGCTAATTAATAGTTATTGATATATTGATTAGGTGAGTAGCTGTTTTCTATTATATCTTTATTTCATCTCTCACCTGATTAAAGGAAAAACGTTTTTCTACCTCTCTATGCTTCACCGTGGGCCTATACCTTTCGGAGAACATAACCATTTTTTTGAATATTTTGAAAAAAGGTATTGTTTTCATTTATTTATCATTCAAAACCGTAAATAATTTTGGCAAATCTTTTATCGTTTTAAATGGTTCATTAGGGTATGAATAGCACGAATCTAGGTTCTCCTCACACCCCTGAGGCCCGCGACGATGTTTATCTCATAAAACCAGTGAATGGAGTAGAATTCACCCGACAAAGTCGTTCAAATATGTAGAAGTTGCACAGCACATACTCTTCTTTTACGCCTTCAATGGGTGCGACACAACCTAAAGACATTTTCAGGCATGGAAAAAAGAAATTCGTCAAGTTATTGCAAAAAAAGTGAATGTACGAGGAACTGTTGGACTCTTTGAATACCCAAATGCTGCTTCAGACCTGATTGAAGCATTTTTGAATGAATGCAGGACCCAGTTCTTCACGAAATCAATTCTGAGAGTACGGGTGTGAAAGCAGCAACGGTTTTTTTTATCGCTTATGGCATATGAAGGAATAACATGCTGGTGATTCCTTGATGTGAGATCACTATTCTGCAGGTAAAATAATTGTGACATATTTAACCACCCCATTACTACCCCCAAAACCCTCAAAAATCTTGGAACAGCTGAAAATCCGTTGCTCGATGTTTTTCAACTGGAATGAATTATTCTGTACCTGCTGAATATGCTCCATTGGGTGGAATAATTTGTGAATCAAAAACTACCCCTCAACAACCCTCCGAAGTAGAAAAATCTTGAAATAGTTAAAATATCCGTTGCTCGTGGTTTTTTGATGTAATGAGTTATTCTTTACCTGCTGAATACGCTCCATTGGGTGAAATAATTTGTGATTCAAAAACTACCCCTCAATAACCCACCAAAGTAGAAAAATCTTGGAATAGTTAAAATATCCGTAGCTCGAGGTTTTTTGACTGGAGAGACGGAAATCACTGCTGAATCATCGACTTCGGGTAAACCTTATACTTTGTCAAAAAGAAGACGGTTGAATTGATTTCACTGACCCGCTGCAGAGATGTATGATGTATGAAAGCTACAATAAATCAAACTTTATGCATTTTTAACAAAAATTCTATACTTTTTTTTTCGGAAACTGATGCAATATGTGCTTATTCATATTTTTAATAGTTACCAAAAGAGTACAGGAGGTTGCGCTGGATCATTTTCCCCAATAATCACTACCCAGGCAGTGGGGTAAGTGACTATTGGGTCCTAGAATCATAAGCCCTGAGCGGGCAGATTGAACCAAGGATATCGGCCTTCTGCATTCGTTTGGATAAGATTCTGCCATATCACGACAAGCCGGTATAGGTTTGAAAGCAGTGTGTCCATCATTCCACCAAGAACCCCTATTATCAGAACCATCATTTTGATAGAATAGTTTGGGTAAAGCCTGCGGAATTCAAAGAGTAGATCTTCATATTTAGTCCGTTTTCCTTCCTGTTTTCGGACGATGTTCGATTCACCAGGAGCCGAAAACTCAATGACGAAAATCGTCTCAGTCTGTTGGTCGAGGAGGACTACACCAGGTTTCTTGGCTTATTCGCCTGAGGGTGGGAAATGAGTAGGTCCAAAATATTCGGCACTTTTTATTCTTCCCAACGGACTCGATATCACTTGGAACATAAGGCAACATGTCTCATCTATATCGTACGAGTGTCGTAGGTGGTAGTACAAAACACTCGTAGCACCGCGTTATGCCTGTGGATATAGGCTGAGATCGCATAAACTGTGAATAAAGACCATTTTTCATTAATATTAATAATTACATTTTATTAGGTACGATTTATAGTTTTCGATAATGTAGCCCGCGTTCTTCTATATTGTTAATCCACTTCCGCTCGGCGCAGATTCAAATGCAATAAAACTCTATTTGCGAGAACAGATTTCTGTTGAAGAACTTGTCGCCAGTGGATCTGAACGAAATCCCTTTTTTAATTTATAAAGTCGGTCTTTGATTACGATTCCGGATAAATGGCTGCCAAGAACATTTGTTGTGCTCCCTTTGTGATCAGGCTAGGCTTTGTTGCGCAGCATTGCTAATTTGAACGCAATAGTGGATCATGAAGGACTCTCTGGTCGAGAATCTATAAAATCGAATGCAAAGAGTCCATACCGATTGAGGATTGAAATCAGGTCCCCATACTTTACGGTTTATCCAATGAACTGTATAATGCTTATAAAATAAATTCTTTGACATCCGTGTGAGTGCGTGGAAAGTCTGCAAATGAGTGAATTGATTTGTAGGTGAGTCAAAAACAGGAAATGAAACTGCAAGCTCGAAGAAATTGAGTCCCAAACTTCAACACGAGTTATTATTTCAATGCCCCTTGTACTTCACAGTTTGAAATATCGTTATTTCCGTGGGTGTGGGGTATTGAAGACCTCTAAAGGTTTACGATAACGTACTTGAAGTAAAAGGAATAACTTTCAGAAAACTTTATGCGGAACTCATAGCATATCTAAAACTTTATTCGGTCGAAGCGTTTTCTGATGTCCTACAAGCGAATCTATGAATTATTTGATGTTTTTTCTCATAAATATTGAATTCGTGATCATTGAACCAATAGTGGGTTCTTTGTTCTCATTTTTGTTTCAGGTTTCCTTTTCATCGGTCTGATTTCAGATACCTTATTATTTTCGATAAAAGCTTCCTCAATACTTTACCATTCTAATTTATCAAAGAAGGATTTTAAAGTGAATAATAACATCCTCAAAAAAATGTAAATCGATAACCCGAAACTGATCATGTCAATAATATATTAGACAACATCGGAAAGGGTATTTTATTGGTCTAAGACAATAATGTTTGGAAACTAGGCATAGTTTTACAATTATCCTATTTTGATACCATGATTTCTCTGTTTCAATCATCAAAAGTGAACTCGAAAACAAAATACTGTTGAAATCGGAGTGAGTGATTGCGGTAGTGTGAAACTGATTTGACAACAGTTCATATATTTCTTTTATAATCCAATTATTCGTCGGAGCACTTGTCCCAGATAATAGTTCCTCTATTGACATTGGTATATCAACACTAACTATCTGTTGTCTATCTCTGGGAGACTCTTTGGAAAATTATAACTATTCGGAATAAATGAATTGAAAATTCAATTCACAATTGAAACAGAATAGTTTCTCTGATAGATTGATCGTGTCCATAGCACACCTATATTCATTTGAATTTGATCTTTCTAAAATATGACTCTTCGACTATAATACGATTAGTAAATTTGTCAAGCTGTGTGCACACTTCAATATACTTGAAGGAAGAAAATTTGTATTTCGTGCAAAATATTTTTAAAATAAAAATTATAGCAGAGCGCTTTCGACTGTTAAGTCATCATCAATGCGTACCTGCAAGTAAGTAATGATTGGAATTGAATTTGATAAAATGAACATTTTTTGAAATTTGAAAGTTATGAAAAGTGAGTTTACTTACTCGTCAGGTGTACAAGAAGCCATATAAAAACATCATGTCCATGGACCAAATTAAAATGTTACAACATATTAAAAATTGAACAATTTTCATCCTGTTCAAGGATTCATTAGATAAATATATGGGATACTACATCATATCTGTCTGAATGTTGAAGTGGAAGTGGAAATGAAATTTAAATTGACAAAGTGTGCCAATGACACTATTGACAAGTGACAGTGACCACTAACATATGTGACATAGAGTCACAGAACACAAATAGAAAATGAACTAATCTAGACATGAGTTCAAAAAGGAACGTAGAACTGAAAAGGATCAGTCTAATGGGAACCTTTCGTTTTCCAGAAATACACTACCAGAGAAAACTCTATCAAGATTTTCTGTGTGTTCTTTACCTTCTGAGCTACCAGAATTGAGCTCAAGGGGCTTAAGGACATGTGAAAAGTCTAATGTCTTAGTCCAAGAATAGACAATTTGGGTAGCACACACGTGAAGAAATGAAGAAACCTTCAAGCAGTTGATCAATATAAGGTCTCTATGCAGTTCTATCCAACCCCAACAAGGAAAGCTAAGGGAATGAGAAAAAGTCTAATGAGAACTCATCACATTATACCCACTGATCAAAGTTAGATGTTGTAGAAAACTACATAGTTACCAATAAAAAACCAAAAGGTGAAAATTAACTTCGTGTTCTCAGAATTGAAAAGGCCGGAGAGAATGTATAAACTGCTAAATGGGTTCAAGTAATATCATCATAGAGAAAGAATTAATGAAATACTGAAAAATTGAAAAATGTTTGAACTAAAAAGAATTAATTAGAAAAAGTTCAAAGACATTATTTCAAACGCCTATGAAGGGGTACATAAGCTCTACTTAAATTGTTGGGTTTGGATAGAATTGCATAGAGGCCTTATATTGATCAACTGCTTGAAGGTTTCTTCATTTCTTCACGTTTGTGCTACCCAAATTGCCTATTCTTGGACTAAGATAGTTCTCATTAGACTTTTCACATGTCCTTAAGACCCAATTCTGTGTGCTCAAACATTGGAGCTAACTCACTCAACTTGGGTCACCTCTTAGGTTCAGTTTGTCTTCCCACTATGCAGGTATATTCAGTGAAGTTCTCATTAGACTTCTCCTCGGTGTCTCAGCAATACTTGGTTGAGGATGGACAGAGCCATAGAGAAATAGAGAACCCCCCTCCCTACTTTCTTTCTGATTATTTCTCACTCATTACTAAATTTGATAATTTATTCCTTTCTACTAGGTGCTCTCCTCTTCGAGTCACCCAAATTGCCTCTTCTGGGAATGAGAAAGTTCTCATTAGACTTCTCCCATGACCTTGAGCTCAATTCTGGTAGCTCAGAAGGTAGAGAACACACAGAAAATCTTGATAGAGATTTCTCTGGTAGTGTATTTCTGGAAAACGAAAGGTTCCCATTAGACTGATCCTTTTCAGATCTACGTTCCTTTTTGAACTCATGTCTAGATTACTTCATTTTCTATTTGTGTTCTGTGACTCTATGTCACATATGTCACTGTCACTTGTCAATAGTGTCTTCTTGTACACCTGACGAGTAAGTAACCTCACTTTTCATAACTTTCAAATTTCAAAAAATTTCAATTTTATCAAATTCAATTTCAATCATTACTTACTTGCAGGTACGCATTGATGATGACGTCGAAAGCGCTCTGCTATAATTTTTAAAATAAAAATATTTTGCACGAAATACAAATTTTCTTCCTTCAAGTATAATACGATTACACTGTGAAACACTACCAATAGATTCGACTATAATAATTAATAGCAGACCTGTCTCTATGAGTTTGAGAAAAATTATTATTTTACGATATAAATTTAACTTCTTATTTGTATTCAAAACACAGAGAAATCTTGTTTTTATTGAAATCTTTCAGAATTTTGTTTTTTAAAATAATTTTTTGTTCTCAATAACCGTTTCTTTGATCGAACTCCTAGAGAAATGTTCTGAAATGCTACTATTTGAAAATATTCACATCAAAGTTATGGGTGTCAACCATCAGAGCGAATCTGTCACAGATTAAGTAGGATAACAAATGACTCGTGTTTGGCTTGATCAAAGAAATCAAAGAAGAATATGGCTTGACTTTCTCAAATACCTATATCAACTCTCCCTCTATATACCTCAGAGAAAACAGCTGAATTAGTTAATTAAAGAAACGAGAAACAGCGCTGGAAGAGGTCAACGTAATTCGTTAAAAAAACTTTTGGGTGTTCAAACGAACTTCAAAAACTACCCACACCAAAACTTAAACTTTTCCTCTGAGCTGATTAATTTTCTGTTGAACCGACGTCAATGAACACCTACAGAGTAACTCTTAAAGAAATCAGACGGCGACTAGGGAAATAAATTACTGGTAAACATAGTGAATTGATGGAGTATCAGAGAAAGATGTTAATTAACACTACCACAGAAAAGAAACACTGAATGTATCTAGAAAACTAAAAGTGGAATGATTGTGGAAAACATATAGATGTTTGCTGAAAAATAATCAATGTGTTTCTTGGAAAAACGTTGCACAAATATCTGTCAGATGTAGATCAATGTCCGTCGTGGTATGATCCAGGGAAGTAGTTGTTTTCTGACAGATTTTTGCCTCATTTTTCCCTCATTTTTCCACTTGATGAAAACGTGTGGAGAGAAAGGGTACTTCAACTTTGTCGATTTAATTCGTTTCATTATCGTGATAATCTCCAGCACATATTTTCAAACTTTGTTCGAATTAATACAATTTCTTCTATAACAACTACATTTTGAATAATATTCTAGTATTGCAGTGCACACTCATTTCTGATCATATTGCTGGTAATAACGTTTTCCTGAAGTACTAAGGCTGGTTGTACTGTTGCATGCCCTCATTCTGACAGTAATAAACCTTCTTGTTACTAAAATGGCGAATGTGAGTGTATGAACAAGGATGTATTGAAAAAATTCGTAGCTGAGGCAAGGACCAATAGATTTTTGAACACGAAAGTTCTTAGGCCTTGGACAAACAGTGTCTCCATTCTATCGATTGCTGTTTTGTTTCTGAGTCATAGAACCCAAGTTTCATCTATAGTTATAACACGGCTAGAGAAGTATCTTTTTCAAACTGATGATGCTCATATACCCTTGCAAGCTTTTGGTCAACATTCAAACACTTGGCATGATGATTGGCGCGTTCATATGAGATTTTCAGTGCCTCAGATAAACGAGGATATATTGAAAAATTCTTAGCCTGCTATAGAACCGAACAAAATTTCAATGTCAAAATATTTTATTACTCAACATATTCTCCTCTTAATTGGATACATTTATTACAACAAACCTGCAACATCTCTTGCTCTGCAAACCAGAACTCCACAGCTTTTATCACCTCCTCGTTGGAAGAAAATCTACAACCTTTTAAACTTTTTCCAGTTGAGGAAAGAGATGATAGTTGGACGGAGCCAAATCTGGTGAATAAGGGGGGTGTTCTAGTAATTCAAACCCTAAATCACGAATTTTTTGCATGGCAACATGAGAGTTGTGTGCAGGGGCGTTGTCCTGCAAAAACAAAACACCTTTGAATAGCTTTCCGCATCTTTTCTCTTTAATTTTTTCGCGTAGAGTGGACATTAATGTCAAATAGTAATCTCCAGTTATTTTTCTACCCTTATCCAAAAAATCAATCATGATTACTTCCATGGCAATCCCGAAAAACTGAAGCAAAAACTTTTCCAGCTGATTTTTGGACACGAAACTTCTTACGTCTTTGAGAACCGGAGTGTCGCCATTCCATCGATTGTTGCTTTGTTTCTGGATCGTAGAAATGTACCCAAGTCTCATCCATACTAACAATTCGGTTTAAGAAGTCTACATCATTTTCAAATCGAGCACAGATCGAACGCTACTACCCTTGCACGCTTTTGGTCAACATTCAAACATTTGGGGATCCATTTTGCAGCAAGTTTTCTCATCTCCAAATTGACGTGAAATATATGATGAACGCGTTCGTATGGAATATTCAGTGCTTCAGAAATCCGTTTTAGCCCAATTCGACGGTCTGTTAAAATCATGTCGTGAACTGCATCGATATTTTCGGGACTGACACAGAAACTGGCCTTCCCGATCGGTCAGCATCTTCAATGGAAAATTTACCTCTTTTGAAGCTTGCAGTCCAATTTTTCACGGTCGCATACGAAAGACATTGATCGACAAAGGTATTAAGCATATCTTCGTAAATCTGCTTACCTCTTGACCCTTTTAAATACAGGTACTTGATGATGGCTCGATACTCCAATTTTTCGATTTGCACAATTTCGATGGACATATTTTTTCTTTTAATTTATTGCGTAACGCTAGTTTACTTTTTTGACGTCAAACTTTACATTGACACTTCTAATAAGTTATTGTTCATTGCTATGGTAACGCAATATTTTGTTTATGTAGGGAACTGGTCTAGGCTAACTAGATATCAATACATCCTCGTACTTATCAGCCAATTCGACAGTCTGATAAAATCATGTCATTGAATACATCGATATTTTCGGGGATGGACACAGAAACTGGCCTTCTTGATAGCTCTCCACCATCAATGGAAAATTTACCTCATTTGAAGCTTGCAATTAAATTTTTAATAGTCCGAATATTAAGTATATTGATAGTAAGTATATCTTCGTGAATTGGCTTGCCCCTTCACCCCTTCAAATACATGAGCTTGGTGATGGCTTGATAGATACTACAATTTTCTTATTTTCACAATTTCGCTGACATTCTTTTTTTTTAAATTTCATTGCACAAAATTTGCTGTTTGACGTGAAATTTCACACTGACACTTCTGATAAGTTACTGGTCGTTACTGATCTGTTAACACAATATTTGTTTTCATTCTTGCAACCGGTTTAGGCTAACTGGATATCAATACATCAACATCATCGTAATTAGTTAATAAAACTCTGTCCCTATAGGTTGTAAATCTTCGGAAAACTTCGACTCCGTTGTATATTTACGAAAGACTTGAACTTATATAGTTTCTTATTAATTAAAATTACGATAAATCTCAAGCATTAATTTTTCCATATTATTAGTGCGTGGTACTTCGAAAGTAGTAAAGTGTCACATTTTAGAGTTAACAGGATCTCACAAAAGTTATTTGGTTTAACACATGTCCATCATTTCATGTATTTTGGCCATCACCTAAAGCATACATTTCCGAAAAATGTAGAAAACTATCAGCACTTTTTCAACTAGGCTTCCAATCTTTTCGCTACAAAAATATCTGAATTGTATTCTGTTCCGGATATCTGATTACGGATCACGCCTTCTTCAATCCTTCCGCACATATATTAATCCGACAGCGGTTAATTAATGCGACACCCCGGCGTGATAATTTTTCAGTGGAGCCCTTCGTTCAGGAAACGAATTAAATTCTGAATAATGAAATCCCTGCGAGGCATCACAGCCTCATAATATAAACTTGAAAAAGTTTCCGGACACCGAATATCTAGAATACAGATATTCAAATTCTACCAAAGGAATGGAAAGCACACGGCTATTAGCTGAAAGCCAAGAGAATTAAAACAAAAAATACACCCAGAGCAAATATGAGTTTTGTGAAACTCGGAAAATGGTTAGGCATTGGTGGAATTAATTAATTTTTACAATGTATTGGAATATAAATCAGATTATGTTCAGTGAGGTGTTGAGTAGTAGACTGTTTTAACGCCTTGGATATTACAACATGAAATTGCACATACTTTTTAAAGTTTTATTCATCCCGGATTGATTGTCATAGCAGTGCAATTCCAAACACATTTGATTTATTGAAAAGTGAATGGCAGTTGATTTCTAGCGCATATTAGGAGTTTACATAGAGTAATTTGATGGTTGAAACTATAGTTACATTTAGTAGTATCATTTTCAACAAAAAATATAAAAAAATATAGGATACAACATTCAACAACATTGAATGGTATAGATCAGATTACTATTAGCAAGACTAATATAGAAGTACATAAGCCTCTCTGCATGAAAGTGATGTTGATGAAATTGGTTACACGCAAGGCTCATTGTACTTGTGCCATACACATCTGCATAAGATGTTTATAGTAAGCCGGCTTATTTCCGCCTTAGGTAGGCTGCTATGATTGAATAAACATATAGGTTGAGCAAGTTATTCGCAATCTTGGAGACGTTCATACTTGCGAATCTCGTACAAGCTTTTTCAGATTTCTCATTGTCACCTAATTTTCCATCGACCTCTGTCAATGTCTTCACAGGCTCCTTCTGAATTTCGTTCACATCTTCACGCATTCCCTCTAGCAAGTCTCTTTAAAATTTCTGAGTATCTTACTAGACGTATCCGATAAAACAAGGGGTAGAACAGTATTCTGACGATTCTTCTGACCATAGTTTCTTGATCACCTTCCCAAAAGATTTGATTGAAGTTCCGTTCTTGTTTGTTTCTCTTATAGGCATACTTTTCCACATGTACCAACAACCATCTGGATGACACTGTTCATAAAGAAAGTATGATGGAATTGAAGTTCATATCGTTCATTACTGCTTATTCTTCTTTTCTTCTGAGTGATATCTAATAGAGTGGTAGTTTCTATTTTTGGAGAGGCGTGACAAAGAACTCGCATTAAGACTTTTGAGAATCGAATTTGAGGAGAATATTGCAGAAGTTGTTGTTCTTGAAATGATGATCTACTTGCTGTGAATTTTCTTATAGATTACTATGTTTCTTATCCAGGTTATTTTGAAATGTTTCAAGATAAGACAATTTATTCATCTAGGCGACGCCGTCGAGAGGTGGGAATGGCAACAAATATAAAAGCAGTATTTTCCCTCTAGATTGCTACACATTATATAAAAAATTATCTAGATCTGGGATAATTTTTCTTTCGATGGTTTCCATAAAACTGGTGGCATAACCACCAGAAACATCAAAAGTTTCGATTACCACTGGATGAAAATGAATTGATTCTTGAAATAACGATAATCTCTCGATTTTAATTTCTCTGCTGATTCAGCAGTTTCATCAACTATACTTTTGACGTTGATTCGGTATGACAAGCTTCAACAGTATCAGCACAGGTGAAATCCCAGACTTCAGCCTTGACTCCATGGAATGAGAAACATTCTGTCAGGTCGCTTTCAATCTTCTCGACGGATTCCCAAAGGTTCTAGTACAGAAGGGATTTCAAAAGTTGACAGAACTCATTTGATTAGATCTTTTACATTGAAATATCGGAGAACGATCCGAAGTCAATTTGCTGTTCTAATAGTATAATGTTCCGAAACTGCTTCAATACGTTGTTCTTCAGAGTTATTACAATTTCCAACACTCCTCTACATTTCCATAATCAGTGAGGACAATTTGTGTTTGCCAAAATGTTTCCTTGTTTCAGAAATCAGTTTCTGAATTTTTATTGATTATTGCAATTTATAATTGGAATCATTCACTATGGATTTCATTACCTAAATCTTCATGCAGATTTGTATAGGTACAAATCATTTCCAATACTAATGGGCGTCACCACCGCCTCAATTATCTATTCGCTACCTTCGATTTTTCTTTTCTGATCAATGAACACTAACTTTTTTGTATAAATGAATTTTTTTCATACGAAAACCCAAGTCTACTTCACTGAAAACATTCCAAGTTTCGTTCCCTTGAAGCTTGAATTAATTTATTTTCATTTAGGATGAAACAAGTCTGAGAGAAGGAAATGAGGTCAGAATATGGAAGGAGTGGAGAGTGGAGGCTTGAAAAGGAATATAAGGGGAGAAAGTTGAAATATGATACTTATCGTAGATGATGTGTGGTCCTGTAAATGGTTTCTCTTGCGTACGCGCATAGAACCAACTCATCGAGACCAGTGTTATCCACTTTTATAGCTCTACACAAGCTGTCCGTATTATTTATATTGATATCAGAATATACTTTCTCTAAAATACAGGGTGTATCCGAAATTGAGGCAATAAAAAACGGGTTGTTATTTGGGACATAAATGGCAGGAATTCTTGTTTTTGGAACCTCCAAAAATTTTCAAAATATTGGCACTTTTACTTGCCTTTGTTTGGGAGGCACTGGTTTGATTCTCCAGGCCACAGCATGTTTGCCCGCTGGCAGTGTGTTTCTCACCGACAACGAACGGTTTGAATATGCTGTTGCCTCTGATCAATGATCAACAAAAGTGTCTTGAAAATTTTAAAATTCATTATCGCCCAAAATATTATTTTTTCAACAAAAATGTATTTATTCCCTTATTTCGTTTTGTTTTTTCATATTCTACTTCCCACTTCATTTATTGCTCCAATCCAGTTGTTGATAGCATCTTATCAAATGCTTCGTTTATACCAAGCCCCAAGGTTGACTCACTATACTAGCAGGGCAGATCAATAACCTGACATACCGGACATAATACTGGTTCAGAGCATCCTAACCATGATAGAAATCTCCGTGTCTCCTTGTTAGACCAAGACTGCTCAGATCACAATCCCATCCTACTAATAACCATAGATAACTCCATCTGAAAGATACAGAAACTTCTGAGGTACGGACGAAGGTAAACATTCCCCACACTCAACAGTGGGATGGGACTTGTTTTCACAAACGCGGACAAGGCCGAATAATTTGCGGATTCGTTTGAACGCCAGTGCCGTGGAAAAGAAGTCGATTACACTGACGATCTGGAAGACATTGAAACTCACTTAGATAGGATAGTCAGACAGCTATGAAGACTCCCACATCACCCTAGACTCAATATCTCTAGAGAAAATCCAGTCCATTCTCAGGTTTTTCGAAAACAGGAAAGTACCAGGGCCTGACGGCATACCTGTCAGAGCTTGTAAGCTATCAGCTGAAAGGTCGCTACTGTTATCATGATACCCAAACCAAATAAAAACTACATCTTCTCACAGAATCATCGCCAAACACCGGCGATTACAGAAGTTGATAAAAGAGTAATTCAGACAAGACTGGAGTCCATAAATGACGTCCATAAGACGTAGAAGCAAAATGGCACTCGTGGTGAAGCTACGCCTTATCATGACAATCTTGGTCCCCATCATACTATACGCTTCAACTGCATGGGGTTAATGCGCGTTTAGGTATAGACACAAGATTCAGACCTTCTTCAACGTCTGCCTGAGAATGGCAGCAGACTCCGAAACATGCCAAATCGGTTCATATAACGAAACGATAGATACAAATACAGAAGACCAGTCAACCAAATAGTCAACGACACCCCTGAAGAGGTGAGACTCCAGCGTCAACCAAACTTACATTGTGTTTTTCACCTTCTAGGAAATCCACCGCTCACAGACTCAAATATTAGAATTAAGGGCCATAAGGGCAAACAAGGCCCTTAGCCAGTTTTAGGGACACACCATGCTATGAAAATAAACTCATGTCAGACATAAGAAAGCTCCAGGCACGTAATAGCTGAGCACTTCATACCATGGTTATCGCCAATCAGCAGGATGAGAATCCGCTCTGAGAGATCTGAATGGGTGGGGGAGGGGGGTGAAACGTCCTGGCATTATCAACGATTGGTAGTTCGCTCCTTCCAGATCTCAGCCTTAGGGGGTGCATGGTGGGGGATTCACATATTTATTATCAATATTGACATTTATATGCATAGAATTTTGTTTTTTCTTCATCATATTTCACTTCGTTTTCATTGATAACAAGCTTGTAGTAGTTATCGGTATCAGAACGCATAGTGTCTGTCAAAGTTTTTGATGAATATCTAGAATCAATGGATGCCTTTACTCGTAAGGGAGTATTTTTTACAGGTCTCTACAGTATTGATAGAGAAGCCTGCTTCTATAATTGTGAATTTTCGTGATATGCCTGTCTTTATATCTGGTATCGTAACAACCAGATATGCACCCGTCTTGTACATCACTGATTTCCAAATTCGTAAATTCAGATCATTGACAGGCACCAGACATTTTCCCTACTAGTGCAGCCTAAAAATTTCAAAGTTTTCTATCTAAACTGTCTAAAAGGTTACGAGATATTATCACCTTGATCATGAAATATTCTTTATCGCAAGCTCTCGTTAAAAATTTTGCAATAATGCAGCTTCCTTCGCCTTGTTATCCTCTCGACTCACTCTTCAGATAGGCAGTGAGCTTACAGTATTTCCTAATATCTATGTTTCCATCGACCTTTATGGCGGCATTCAGCATCGAGTACTTCTTCTACAAATTTATTAAAAAACGATAGCAGGACATTCTCATTTATTGTCAATACCATCGGTTTTTTTTTCATTCATTGAATTCAAAAAATACTTTTTCATAATGTTTCCTGGACTTGGTAGTCAACAATTGTCGTGTTGCTTCTTCAGCTTCCTCAAGGATTATACAGGGTGACCCAGGGTTAAACCGCAAAACGTTCAGTATCGGTTTTTTAGGTGAAAATAAGATTTTTTCTTCATACAAGCATGTGGCAAAACTTGATGTGTTCTCAAGATATAGGGTGTCAAAGTTAAAAAAAAACATTTTTTTTAATTCCACGTACATTAAAATAAGCCTTTCATCACCGCAAATAAACATGCTGAGTTTTATCAGAATCAACCAAAAGGTTTTTGAGTAATGAATAAAAATCTGATTTTTTATGAAAATTTGACACTCTGTATCTCGAAAACGAAGCAAGTTGGGACATACACTTGTATGAAGAAAACATCTTATTTTCACGTAAAAAATCAATACTGAACATTTGGCGGTTTAACCCTGGGTTACCCTGTATAAGGAACAGTATTATTTTCGTAGGTAATATTCCAAGACCATGACAAATAGCTGACTATTATTTTCTTCATAATTCTATCGAGAGTACCTTGTATTTTGACAATTTGTCTCAAAATACAAGTTACTCGAGATGAATTAAAGAAAATAATAGTCTCTATTTGTCATGGTCGAGTGATGAATATTATTTCATGAACAATATAAAATCATTTAATATACTCTTTACTCTTCACGGTATTTTCTGGGATGGATTTGCTTATATATGCATTGATTTCTGTCATAGAAGACAACCCAAAACGAGACATTTCAATTTTTAGCGACTGAGTTGTCAACGTTTGACACTTATACAAACAAAAGCAAGCTTTGTTTACATGAATAGCAGTGTTTACCTATATATCCGGTTGTTTACCTAAATAGCCGCTCATATCCCAGTCATGAAATTTCATTGGTGTAGCATTGTGTGAATGAAATAATCTTTGATATTTTACCAACGAGTCGATAAACAATCGAAAATAAATATCACCCATTCCCGTTTTAACCTGTCATTTGCCCATTGATTGAACTTTCAATATTATCACCATCGTTTATTCGCATTTGGGATACTGAGGTGAACGCTTGAGATATAAAATTTTGAATAACATTCATTAATCATTACTCTCTTATAAAACCCAGAATTTATCCAAATTGCTTCGCTCAGTCCTATTCAGCGTGAACATTGCCTGGGAAAATTGAAACTGAATCAACAATGGTTTGGGGATTCGATTGAAATATACGAATGGATTAAATTTTCAGGTGCTTTTCTATTCGTATACAAATTTCTGTATTTTCAATAGCTTCAAATGAAAATATTATCTTTAGTCATTTTGTTATTAGACATTTCGAATTCGAAATAGACAAAATATAAATAGATATACATCATTGAATTGGCAGGAATGTGATATTCACACTCAGGTAATTGATGACTTGTTCGAAAGAGTACAAACAACTGTTTTAGGAAGCTGAAAGAAAAATAGTTGTTTGCATATTTGGAGCGCAAAGTACGGTTATCTTTAGAAAGCGGCTATAACACTTTGTACTCAAAATACACCCAATATTTTTCTGTAAGCGCGCAGCTCTTAGAAAAAAAACGCTCTCGCTAATTCGAACATATGCAAATTTTATTACTCCTGAGAAAATTAACATTCAGTTGCTATCTTTTATGTATAAGCTATCGAAATATACAATGATTTACAATAATCATCGATACAACCTGGGGCCCCATAAGAGGGCGCTAGCGTTCATTACCACGATGTAATCAAGTGGTCGATTACTCCAAACGATAACGGAGGTAACTCATTTGATCTATGCCCTCTGCTAAACTCTTAAATGTAGATATTCCTCTTTTATTAAAGGATTTGAGATCATTGTTTTGACATGTTTCGGAAAAGGCTGCTGCAAAAATCCTGGTCGAGGTACTTGGACGTTATAGAATTTGCACTGGTTTCCCTATGGAACCGGTTCTTTTGATGCACATGGAAGATATCCACCGCTTGATGTATGAGCCCGCCGTATTTACAGGGCTTAGTATCGTACATCCTGAGCCTGATAAGGTCTCTAGTCTACGAACTCTATTCTTTATTCATGCTCAAACGTAGTGTCTACTTATACTACAAAAATAATCTCTCCTGCCATCGTGAAGAGAGTTTGGTATCGAAGGTCTTCAATGTGATGTGGTTCAAGTGATGCACTTCAAGCAAAAATACAAAGAAGAATTATACACTCGTTGCAAACAACTACTTTTTCTTTGTATGAACTATCCTCATATACAAATCGAAGTGATCTGCGATCATATGAAAAATTCAGATATTTTTTCCAGCTCAATTTGATGGTCTGTCATGAATTGCATCGACATTTTCGGTGACAGACACAGAAACTGGCCTTCCTGACCGCTCTTCATCTTCAATGGAAAATTTACCCCTTTTGAATCATGCAATACAATATTTCACGCTCGCATACGAAGGACATTGATTGCCAAGGATACTAAGCATATCTTCGTAAATTTGCTTGCTTCCTAACCCCTTCAAATACAGGCACTTGACTACGGCTCAATATTTCCAAATTTGTGAAAACTGGTTTGACAGTTTGTTGGGATAATATTATATTGATCGTTGCTATGGTAACTAAGGTATATTTTTTTTTATCCATGCACTATCCATTGGTCCGATCTAGGCTAACTAGATATCAATACATCCTCGTAATGTATGACCTGAACATGAAGTTCAGAAACAAATAATGCTGTTCAAAAATCATTAAAGCTCTCCCGTGATTTCAAAAATTGTTTCCAGAAATCATATTATCCTCCATAGCCACACTAGGAAAACACTATGAAACAACAATATCTTCAAAGTGTCTGATCTAGCTCCTGTGCGTAAATATGAAAACATGTTGTGTTGTTGACTTTCGAGCTGATTATTTCTACTGCACTCCATTATTGTTTTGATATTATGATGTGTTCAGATTTATCATTCCTGACTCTTGAGTACGGTTTCGATCCTGGGGCTTTGTAAACTTTGCTTCATATAAAAGTGATGCTCTGAATGGTTTGCGTTGTATTTTGTGAACGCACCACAATGTACTATTCTAAGCATCAAATATACCACTTTTATGACAGGAAATGTACGTTTTCATCTGTCAACGAAAGGGCAATTGCGATAATTATAATGCTTATAATAAATACTTTATTTTCCCAATGAAATGCAAAAAATATGTAGCATTTGTCAAAAAAATGCTTTACTAAAAACTAAAATTATGAACTAAAAAAGAACATTTGGTAACAGAGAGTGATTAAATATTATTTAAAAACTCTTTCATAGAGTAAAATCCACCTCTCAGTAGGTAATTCTTGAGACATTGTTTGAATGTTTTCAATGTTAGAGATGATTTGATATAGGTTGGAAGTTTATTGAACAACCTTTGCACAATCGAAATCCTTGCATGTATTTCTACCTTCAACATATTCTGATCTTTTTTTTGTGCCACCAATGGTATGCTGCCTAAAGGTTCAATTCTGGAAATGATGTTTTTCAAGAAAAGGTACTTATCCTACAGATATACTCAACCAGTTCCGATCATATTTCGGCATTGTGAGCCTTTTTCGTGGTATCGCCTGTAGGTGATGATGGACGTCAATGATGTACTTGTCGAGTTCACGAATTTTACGGATGTTCACTATTATCATTTTTATTGCTATTACTATTTTGTTCTGTTTAGAAGCGATAATCAAGTAAACCAGCCAAGTTTTCTCCTCTTACCACTAGACAAAAACAAAAGCTTCATTCGCCATTCTTTTAATAATCATTCTCTGGGATTGTGAACTTCACAATTATTTATTGACAGTAACACATCCGAAACATTGGGAACCTCATTGTATAGCTTCAGATATTTTGAAAGAACAATATAGATAAATCAGACCCTCCTCTTTACTGACGCTGGCGTTTTGGATACAAGCCAACTGAATAAACACTAGGAAATGATATATATTAAGTGAAATAGAAGTTTTTTAGCTGGAAATATAAGAAATAAGATTCAAGGAGCAGGAGCTAATAAATGACGCCGTCTCCTTTTTTGTACGAAAAGCAGCGGGAGCAATATTTGTCCTGTGTTGTAGCAGACTGTATTTAATGGAATGTAATGCATTATCATTTGTCGCAATTTGATGAAAACCAAAGTTTCAATTAGGGCCGAAAACACCAATATACAATGAAATACAAGAGGTCCAGAGGTCGGTTTTGGTAGACAGACGTCTATCGGAAAATAACTGATTTTTCGGCCTTTGTACTCTGCCGGATGTTACATCACATGAGAACGACGGCCGATCTTATACAAAAACCAGTGATTTCTCAAACAATAAGTAATTATGATGCGTGAGAGCATTTCCTAACTCACATTTGCTGTACTGAATAAGAGAAAATATTTATGCCTGACCCAACCTTCATTTCTCTGTGATGATTTATTTCTGATAGTACAAAAACGAAAGATTGGATGAATCTACCCCTAATTACTGGAAATCTATCTTAAACACAACAAAAAACATTCCGTTCCAGAATTATCTCTCCGTACTGAATAAAAAGAGTTGGATCGCATTCGTGCAATCGAGTTTTTGCGCAATAAATAACACCGAGCGACATTTTCGGTGTCAGATGGCATTGTCCTTATCAATTATTCAATTGTTGGATATCCCAACGTGTGACCATATCGACATAAAACAGTTTTTGCATGTTTACCCTTTTTCAGTATTTCGTAGAGAATGCTCGAAAATATATCACATCATGATCATTTGTCATCATTCATGCTAAAATAATTGACGCAAAAACTCGGGCTTAGAAAATCAATAGAGTGACGGAGATATCGTACAAGAATAGGGGGAATAGGGAAGATTTTTCGGATACTCTATAGAAAGGGACTCGCCGGTCACGGTATGGTGAGGATTTAGTCTCCTAGCAAGGGAAAACTCCAAATTCGGGATTACTGGTTTTAAAATGAAATATTCGACAAGATTTAAAAACTATTTTCTCCAAGCATTCCCCAAAAAGAGGAAAATATGATGCAAATATCCAACAGAAAAAATATTTCCTGGTTTTTACCTCGCGAGACATTGAACTAAAGGACTCCACATGTTTACTTATATGTATTGAATAGCGTTCTGTCAAAAGTTTTATAAAGAATGATTCGTTAAAGTAATTCGGTATAAGTTAGGGATAGAGATAATGCAGTGATATAAGTACCATCAGCGTTGAAGTGATAATACTTAACGTGAAGATTTTTTTCGAAAATATGAATGGTTTTGAAATTTTTTAGCATGACAGTTTTTTTTTTCAAAATTCTTCACTCGTAATATTTAAAATTGGGCCAAGTCCCATTAAAATCAATTTTTGGACAAATACATTGACGAATCTTTCAAATGATATATCTAAAATCAACCTGTGATATTATAGGATGCGAAAAACAGCTTGCCAAAGATTGTAGATAAAAATGTACAAAATCTCCTTCATTTTGAATGAAACACCCTGTATAATATCGATCCACAAGAAGCGCCAACAAAGACTCTAAAATATTTCCTATATGGTCAAAAATCGATACTTTTCCTTAAAAAAGTTTTTTTTTCGAAAAATGGAAATCTTCCCTTTTTTACGGCAAGATCCATGTTTGACCACTGCAATCGGAAGATTTGTTATGTTTGTAACATATTTTGCTTAATGAAACACCTTCTTACTCCTTCATTTAATGTACAATCTTCGTCAACCTCTTCTTTAAAACATCGTTCAATGCCTATAATTACCCGTTTAGAAGATAAACAAGTTGTGCCTTTGACCACCGCTCTCTGTTTTGGAATATTTACAATAATTCAAATTTTTTCCATCATCTTCCGGTCTACAAAATGAGACCTTTAGTTTGATAGTTCAAAATATTTCCCTGCCAGTTTGTTTAAGTATTGTGATCTTCAGTATATGCCAGTATGAGAATTGGAATCTTCAGTAAATGTTGCTGTATCCAGAATTTTCGAAACAATTTAATCAAAATGTTGATTTAAAAACTGATTTATTTGATATAATTTTCATATTTGGTGAATCAGAAATTGTTCATTAGCAAGTATAGAATTTGTTCTCAACAGCATCGATTTAGAAGGTTTCCAGATGAAAGATTGCAGTAAAAAAAGTCGTTCATTGAGTGTACGATGAAGAAATAGGAAGAAAACAAGAAAAAAGCATTTTTAAGAAAAACTATTGTTAAAAATCTCGAAAACCGTCAACATTTTCGAAAGATTTTCACAAGGTACCTTTCATTTCTCAAGAAGAAACCGAAAAACTGATAAAAAATACAGGTTGCTATTTTAAAAAACAAAGTTGAGACCTGCCCAGAAAAAACTGAACTTCTTGTGTAAAAGTGCCATCATTTTCAATTTGTAGAGCTCAGATTTTGTAGATAAAATCGCCCATCTATTTATTACCATAAGGAGATATCAAAGACCGCACATTTGCTGTTGATGTAATTCTTGTTATTTTGATTATTATTCAGATGACAATTGAAAAGTTAATGTTAACAGCCTTCGTCCGTTGAGATTTTTCAACGGCCGGCGGCCGTAAAGAAATCACAAGTTCAAATATTTCAACACGATATTGAGATTTTTCTGTAGAATTACGACGTACGTGGTTTGTTCTTTCCTCGGAATCAAAATGTAATCTTTCAGCGGGATTACGAAAAGTCTTGAACGACACACGGCCGATACGCAAATAACGGATTCGGTTGTTACAATCCTAGGCGGCGCCTCGGTTTACACTATTCAACCTCATCCGTTATTTACCACATATCGGCCTTGTAACGTTAATAACTATTAATTGTGTTTATTACGTAATACATAATATAATATAGCGAAAAGAATTTCCAATCGGGTGCCCCTTGACACCTCCCGACTTTTTTCATTCTAGGTCAGCGTGACTTGGCATCCACATTAAAGTATCGCTATTACATCGCACTAGTACATTTAGGACGCGTCCCGAGAGTTCCATACTGCTTTCAAATTATAGCAGTTGGATTCACGTGCCTTTGGTGCAGCCTGATGATTTGCCTAAATTGAACAAATCATATAAACATTAACGAAAACTTTCACAGATGTATAAAAGTCACTTAACTTATCAGCGGTTTTGATAGTCATGAAATTATTTGAGGTTATAGTAAGCTTTATCACAAAGAAATGTTTATATGTTTATGAAATTACTTATGAAAGCAAAATCTGTAATGACTGTGGGCAATTTATTATCCATTTTGATCCCATTGTATGTGACAGAGTTTTCAATCTGGGTCGAGGTTAGAATTATACTCATTAGTTGGCTAGATTTGCGTCTATTATTTGTTGGGTTTTCTGCCACAATGCGTGTGTTATTTCTGTGGATTAACCAGGTTGTTTCCAAAATGAATATGGAAATTAATGTGAGGATATTACGTTCAATGAAAAATGGTCTACATGAGTCATTCCATTTAGCTTTACAAATATATCTTATTGCGCGTTTCAATAAATAGAGTTTGGAATAATTGCATCCACCCAAAACACGATCTCATATCTTAAATGGGAATCTATTAACCCATAGTATGCATTCTTTGCGGCAGGCATGAAATCCCAGTTCATTTGACACTACTCTAAGAGCGTAGAATCCAGCTGTTCATTTTTGTTCACGTACTTTACATGTTCTTTTAATTTAAGCGCTTCGTCAATATGAAGTCCCAGAAATGTTGTACATACTTTTTTCTCAATTTCTTTCATGTCTATCTGTTCATTTGGAAGGTTGCACTCAAAGGTTAGAATGTTTGTCTTGTTTGTATTGAATACCAAAAGATTAGAGTCACACCATCCTTTGATTTTTGCCGAATCCTCAGTGATGCTAGCATAAAAGTAACCGTCTTTATTGTCTTGCAACAGAATTGATGCATCGTCGGCAAACAAAGCTTTCAGATATGTCGTGAGGGCATTTATGTACAGCAAAAATGAAACAGATCCCTGCGGCACACTCAACTGTATTTCTTTTATATGTATGTATTAAACTGTTCTTACCAATTGTTTTCTATCAGAGATGTGAGAATGCATCCAGTTCAGTGACACCCCCCTGAAACCATATTTCTGCAGTTTTTGCAGCATTATATTATGACTGACACAGTCAGTAGCTTTTGCAGAACACTGGTACAGGGATAATAATAATAATTCATATTGGTATTATTGGTATATACCATGCATCTGAATAAATGTGCTTTTTCTTAAAACCAAATTGCTGTGTACTCAGTTCACGTTCGTAGTACAGTAAATAGATCATTGGTCATTGATTTTCAAGAATATTTGCCATCGAATCGAAAACAAAGTAGGTAGAAAGAAGATAGATTATAGCAGTTGAATTAGAAAATGAAGTAAATAAACTAGTTATGAAATTTTATGTAGACAGGTATAATGTAGGGAGTAGAGTGTAGGTAGAGTAGGATAATGAGTACAATTAACCACTCAGATGAGTAGTATAAATTGAATTAGAATAAGTAGTTTAGTATGCTTTGAGCTCTGAAGATGCTAACTCTGTGGGCGGAACACGCGTCGAGTAAAATTGACGTTGATTTCGTGTTTTGAGTGATTCTATTTTTTGAATTCTAATCACGCTCCTCACTGTAGTGCATCAAGATTAGCTTGGGCATTTTTTTGGCCTTTATTCCACCATACTATATTATGTTCTGAAGATTCGGAATACATATGGAGCTACAATACGACCAAGGAAGACATTTTGAGAAAAAGGGTATCAGCAAGATTCACCATATTCAAAGATTAAATAAAACCACAGAAGAACGTCTTCCAAAGTTTGTGAGGAAAAACCCATATCTATCGGTACACAGAATATCTACTCATTGTTCAACCGAGCTTACCTCAACAAGCATTTTTTTGGAAGAAAACTTTGATTGCTCTGTTACTCAATGTTCGAATGATTGGATCGCCAAACTCCAAAGAAACATATGAGCTGGACAGGTACAGATAAACTGAGGTTCAGCTTGCTAATATAATCCACGCACGTTCTCCCTGCAGAATCAGAGCGCTAGAAGACAATCAGTTTAAAATTTTTGTCAAACGCTTTCTAATAAAAAATCCATTTTATTCATTCAACGAATTTTTTATTTTCGACTTTCACACGTTGGATGATTTTTTTTTGTGATTCATTTTGATCTTTGATCTGCTGATAAGCGGAACATAATCCACCCCATTGCCCAAACAAATGAAAACACGAAAATAATAATTGAATTTCCTCCCCTCTGCTTATTCAGTCAATATTGATTTCTTTTCAGTGAAGCAGCATTTCCATCGGCTTGCATTCACATTAATATTTTAACGGATTACTCCACCACCGCTTGATTCCCTAACGTTTTCAGTTGAGAGCTACCACGTTCTCAGTTGAACCGTATAATGAACTGTTAATTAAACTTTTGGCCAAAACATCGACGGAGGAAAAGTTGCTGGCAATCACCGATCTTCAAGAAAATTGATGTCTTCGGCTTCCATAATTCCCCAGACTCCAGAAAACGAACGCATTCAAGTATTCTACACGAAAGCGTTGGTGTCTTACGATTACTGATATTTATTATTACTATATAAGGCGTGAAAGTACCGGGTGAGGTGAAAATATTTTAATTTTTCATAAATTATTTTTGTTTTTAACAGACATGTGCGAATATCCCAATATGAAGAAACAGCTCGGCAAGAGTTGTGTAAAAAAACTTTGCAGAACTAAGTACGCAGCAGTAGGGACCATCAAATGAATACCGTTTTCTCATCAGTGCAGCTTAGGTAGAACTCGTAAAAACACCTCCTTGATATGTCTATCGGGATGAAAACTGGGATTGTATATCAGTCATAATCTTGGCGTCTGACTAAAAAACAGTCGGGCAATTACATTTCTAATTGGGAAGGTTTTTGACATACGGTTGCTTCATTTCAAGAAGAGAACAAAATTCTTCCATTTCTGACTACGAGGACCGTTTTCTATATATGAAAATAACAAAATCCACATACATCTCAGAACAAATGTATAAAAGGAGAGGACAAGTCAGACCAATTCACTATTTACCAACCAGCATCCATGAATACAATAATATTTTGCCTTCATGCCATCGTTTGATGATTATCTATTAAACATTTAGAGAGAAAAAAGAGAGAGAGAAAAATGGTTTGTTATCAATTCTGGCTCTATCTAAAATATTTCGGCTAGATACAAACCAACTTCACCCTAAGTTTGTATTTCGAACTTCTCCTGAGACTGGTATCAGTAACTGGTTTGTTGCAAGTCACGGCAAATGTTTGAACAAGTCAGAGATATGACTGAAGTGGACGTTGACATGTGTTAAATGTCGTACGACCTACTCTGCACTGTAAGTCACTGCTCAATCCTCAGGTAATTGTATGGAAAGGCCAGAAATATGACTGAAGTGATCAGGACGTTGACATGTGTTGCTTCTTGAACAACCTAACCTGCACTGATAAAATGCAAGTATATCAAAAATTATCTATCATTGTTCATTACGTATTGCATCAGTTAGACGGGGCTATTCTCTTTGGTAAAGGATGAGCTTGTGCTGGTACAACATCTTCTGTAAGAAAGCTGCATAGATACCTGTCAGAGTTGATTCAACGTTGTATATAAAAACACAACTACCAACGAAAAAGTACCATCCAAGGAAAATAGTAACATATTCAGTTCGAGGGATCAAGTAGTCAGCCAACGACTCCTGGAAAGTAGCAGAGGAAGCAAGGCAAACCTTTCAAAGAAGCTATTTCCAAAACTATTCGTGTGCGATGAAGAATCATAGCTAATACTGAGCACGGTGGATGTAATCTAGGCAAGGAATGTGAAAGCCGAGAAATGAATGGGTGCTAGGAATCGCATCTTAGAAGGTAAGTTTTCGTTAATCCTTGGTTAAGGGAAAAAACAATTTTAAACAAATTTTTAATGTTTAAACGGATCCACTGTCGTGTACAAAACTAGCTACTTCGGAAAAAAACATGAACCAAACCAATAGCAAAAAGCGAAGACGTCTGATGCCAACATCAAAGGGAAAATTTCAAAGTCAAAATGAAGATGGTATATTTTCGAGAGGACGGAACAAATCCCACGCAGCTATTGCGACATCCAATGGTATAAACATGAAATATTCGGCTGAGAGAAGGAAATCCAAAAGCTTCTTGCTAGATGTTATATACAAAAGATCTGAAAGGGTCGCAGTGTGGAGGCTAGTAGTACGCAAGCCTCGAAATTATCAAATTTGTATTCATTATCTATAATTATTTTTTATGAAAGAGAAATGAAAATCGCGCCACGTTGGGCGCCAATTTTGTAATGTATATTTTTTTCATTTTATTTATAATTTTTAGTTTAGTTTCTTCTTTGGACAATTTCAATAGTTTGGATAATTTGTGCAGATTCTTTAGAGTTTACTTTTCTCGAGAATAGTCTATTATTTCTACCCGCCTGTTGAAATTGATGGTTATGTTCTTATTTGATGATTCGGACAGAGTTTCTCTTATTTGTTAAATGGAATTTGCCTTTATTTATGCAACAAGGTGATGGTGATATTCTGGATAGCTGCTCCTTCTTCCAGCAATCGAAAATGTAAAACAGATGTAGGACAGATGATAGATATTAACATCAAACTACTACGTACTTTATCAACGACTAATGTATATTCCACCACTTTCTGCACTCTCCGCAGAAAGAGAATTGGAAATCAGTGAATTGATACTGTCCATTGTCAGAAGTGCTTTTCGGAAACTTTTCGAATACTGCTGCTCCTATATTTGGAGTCCAAGAATTCGTATCGTTGGAGCTGCATCGCTCATGAATTTGCTATCTGCTGAATCACCGTAGAACGGTCAATCTGTATTTATTTTATGAGTTTTTTCATTTTAAGTTGTGAGCCTATGCAGCAGCTTGTGTAGGGATCTGTTTGTTCTCAGCTTCATTATGACCATAAATTATCTCTTCTTCAAGATTTGTGAATTAGTATGAACCTAATTAATACTTCCCATCCAGAAAAATAAGTAAGAACTGGATTTAAGAAAAATAATTCATTGTTATTTTTCATTATACAAAAAAATGTATATTATTTTTTTTAAGAATTACACTGCCTCTGGGGATTGCCAGACTAGACTTTCATCGTTCAATATCTATATGAGATTCAGTACCAAAATTTTTCTGACCTATCGACAACTTGGTCTATTACTTTCTCTTGATTTTCACCAGGTTCTCAATAAAACACCGCATATTCATTCTGGAGTCTCAAACAATTCATAAATCAGTAATATCCTTTTGGATATTTTTCGACCCAATAAGAATTGTATGACCGTTGAAAATTGCATCCAAGGCATTGCCTGTTTGCATTTTAAGAGGATAAACATGCGCGGCAAGAGGAGCATGTTTACGTAGAGCGTTCGAGACTGGTTTATTGTACTCCGCTTCGAATAAAACCAAATCCATTCCGCAAAGCTGTAACGAGCTTCGATTTTCGATAAATTCTATACATGAATTCTATCAAAACACAACAATAGACATAATTCAACGTGATTTATCGTTAAATGAAGCAGACAAAACCAAATAAATATGTATATAACTCTCGAACGTATTTTGTTTTTCTGTTCTATAGGAATTAAAGTGGAAGGAATCAAGGAATTAACATGCCATGTCATCAAAATCTAATATGGCAAATAAATGAAAAGTATGATGGCAATACTTGTGAGAAGGCCTTCTGCAAGAAATCCTGCCCAATATGCTTTTTTGGTGGATTCTTTGTATTGCAGTGGGCTGGAAATTTTGAATTAATTTTCCTCATTCATTCATGATATATGTCACGTCATGTCGATACCGGGAAAGATATAAAAGCCATACCCCGGATTCTTGAATCTCTTCACTGAACAAATCATGTGCACCATCAACTTCATATGATATAAATGAGACTTTTCAGTCGCTTGATTCTGGTTCTAATAAAATGTATTGATTTAAAGTTTGTTCCTCGTTCCCATAACAATGACCTTCGTTATTTGGCCATTCTAAACAACTGATCTGGTCTAGTCAAAAATCACTATTGATGACCATAGACCAGATAATAATATTCACTGCCAACATAATAACTTTCTTTCCGAATTTACTTTCTGAAATATTATTAGAGAAATCATCAATTTTATCACCTATTACCTGTTCTATACCCTACAATATACCTGACTACGTTCAATTGTGTACGTACTTTAATTATTCACTTAATTTTCTGCTTAACCTGTTATAATCTTCTACTTACTTTATTTTAGGTCCTTGAAAATTGATGGCTAATAATTGCTTGTTGTACTAGGCAGTTGATCGAACAAGGGCTCTATGATATTGGGGACTCATTCGAATTCATACTTTTTTAACGTTTTACAATTTTCTGACTTTTGAATGCATCGAGAAGTCTGTTGCCATGGACTTGTCCAAATAATTTCAAATTGGTGCCATCAAATCGGTGGTCGTGATCCAAACCATATTGGGCCACACTCGATTTTTCTGGTTTCGAATAACGAATATGCTCTTTGATCCTTACGTTCATGGCTCTTTTGTTTTGACCCACACACTTCTTCTCGCAGTCCTTGCAGCTAATTTCATGAATCCCTTGCTTTTTTTTCCTGTCTTATCTTAGGGAGTTTTTGGTATTGGTACACTTGGAAACAAAGAACTTGCATCAAAAATAATCAACATTTCTGCTTCTACCAGTTTTATATTCCTAATGTGGTCGATAAATTTTAATAAATTGTTTACGCTTAAGCCTGGTTTTGCCACTGGAAAATTCTCAAACTCTTTTGTGAGCCACTTTGCTATTTTGCATGTGGGGGACCCTATCGACGTGACGATTGGTCGTACCGACTTTCCAGGTTTGTGAATCTTGGGAAGACACCATATTTCCTGTACATTCGTATTCGAGAGTTGTAGTATTCTCTTCAACGTCGATGTGACCAAAGTCATGCATTCGTTTAAGGCGGCTTTCACATCCGTGGATTTCTGGTCAACTATTTGTATGGTCCGGTTTCGATGAGGTTTTCTACCCATTCTTGATAATAGGATTTATCAAGAATCACCAATTTAGTGACTTCAATCGGATTTCAGAAAGAAAACGCCCTTTTCATTTCATTTCATTGATTTTGTATTCTTTGATGGACCTGCTAACATTTTTAAATTCACTAATATTGTCCGCAAATTCGTTCTTGCATGCTTCTCGAACGAAACCCTTAGGCTAGTTCTGAATCGCATCAATTCCTCCAGATCCCATTCAGGACCATTCAAAAGATTTATTGGAAAACCAAGTGAAAAGTGGGAATTTGAACAAGAAAAATTACTATTCCTATGTGAAGGAGAGCTAGGGAAGACGTAGCCCTTACATTTTAACGTGTGACGCGATGCACGAGATACACGCGAAGCGCCTCGGTTGATTTACGAACTCAGTTTGGATAATAAACCATAGTTTCATTTGATTTCATTCATCATTTCACCATCATTTCATTCCACTTCAATATTTCACAAGGCATAACATTACCTCTGGCGAACTACTTCATGAGAAAGGAAGAATTATCAAAAGTACAGTGGTTCATTCAATTTTCAACTCTTTGAACAAAATTTGTCATGCTAATTGTTTCACTTTGAATGAACCAAATGAAAAAAAACCTTTCAAAAATATTCAATGGAATCTACCAATTTCCTACGGGAATAATCCTGATTCAACTTGATTCATTACCAACGGAAAACATTTCCATGTTGAATTCCGCAGGCCGTTTTTTATCTTTCTCGTTGTATACAAGTTGGAGTTCGGATTAAATTTGCTTCTTTCCCATTTTCGGGATAGAAACTTTCGTAATCTATTAAGTTCTCTCTTTATAGAGGTTAAAATGTGTTTGTAATCTTTTTTCTTTTCACTGTACACCCACTTGCCTTTTTTGTTACTCGAAATCGACCGACCATCGTACAATGGTATTCCAAGACCTGGAGATGCCATTAGCTTTTTTTAGAGGAAATATAGACGGCTGACTTGAAAAGCAGAAAACACCGATGGGATGCGGAAGACAAGCGGAAGGAGAATCCCGGAGGAAAAAAAATATAGAGGGTTGTGGAAATTAAGAGGGTACGAGGTGTTGAATTCGAAAGGCTATAATGGGAAATTTGAGTAATCAGGAAAATTATCGTAACGAAAGATGCATTGATTGATCCAATCTTCCAATAGGTATGTTTGTTGGCAAGTCTCCATCCACTGTTCTGTGAGATTTTTGACAACGTTTTTCATAAGAACTACTTTGCAATACTCTCCAAATATCATAGCTAAATTTATATTTTGATTCAAATCGGAAAACATCTACGTATCGTCTTCATGGTTCTTGCCACTCATACGTGAAGGGTAGTTCAACAAATTGAAAAGAAAACTCGAAAAAAAAATAAAAACAGATTTTAACTATGCTATTTGAACAGCATATCAAGTCATTCTTGCACAAAACTTTGCAAATATTCTAAAATATATAATTCAACGGTCGTAGGGGGCAGTAGTTGTTTTCTGTTGAGAACTTGCCGACGAATGAACTCATTGTATATGTTCAAGCGAACGACTTGATTATCCAATCAATTTTTTGTTGTTAGTTCATTGGTCTTCCGCCAATTAGTATCAACAATTTTCAGCTCAGTATTCTTATCAAATTGCGGAATGTAGGCCAATCAATCAGACAAAGAAGCCTTGTTCGAACCTGGGTTGCCTAAACGTCACTTCCTCCTTTTTTTATCGTAGGTGAATCAGTTAAAATGGTATCAGTGTTTTGAAAAACTGTCCTTACCCTGTGAACGTTAATGTAAACAGGTTAAATTCACGCTTGCCACCGTGTATTATGACTCGTTCGGATAAAAGTAAAAGTCCTACACAAAGCTCAGCTCTGCCAAGTTGAATAATTTTAAAACAGTGTCTGCAATGACGGACATAGCGTAATATTCAATTTAATAAAATTTGAAACGCAGCAACAAAAAAATTGTTGAAAATAATTTCGACTGCACTCTAAAATACCCTTCGCTCCACACATTTCCACGAAGTGGAGAAATGAGGCGAATATGAGTGCTGATTGTAATGAAGCCATTTGGTTGGAAATGACCCCCTGCATACATGCATGTTTCGAATTTTTTTCTCTCATCAGTGCTAGGATAGGTCAGACAATATAGTCGTCTTGTTCCACAGAACAAACGATAGATAGATAGATAGATTTATTCGCATCTCGGTTCAGTATTACAGTTCTGTTTGCCACGTGGATTCTGTTTTTAAATTTGTGTTGGGTAATAACTGGTATTTCGTCGTAGAGACTGCAGATTTACCCATTTATTACGCCAACTCTTACGATGATAATCAATAATTAATACATAATGAATTATAAATATAAATATAAATTATTAATGAATTGTAACAAATCATTCTAGTGAGAGTATCTAAGCTAATAATATTGGGAGCAACGTATTGATACTTGATGACAAACTCATTGTAGTAAGAATACCTTACTGAACTAATAATAGAGAGATATTGCAATAACGCCAGCCAGTATTAAAGGCAACTTTATTTTAATAGGGACTAGCACTATTCTGTGATTGAAAACAGAGATATTTCAGTTCTGTCTGTCCGTCCCTTATTTACACAAGCGTTCGTTATTCATAACCTATAAATGAAATCTAGTTTCTCAGATTTTTCGTTCTACATTATTTATTTTATACTAAGATACAATTATTGTGATGATAAAATGGTCAAAGGGGGCTCCGATATCGATTTGTGTTGAAAAAATCATATAATTATCAGCATGTCCATGTTCTCACCCGAAGTGAAAATGGGGGAACCTTAAATCCTGTCCTTAGCCGTCCTCTAATAAGGGCAGGCAGTATTTCAATAAAGTTGACAAAGTTGTCCTCATTCCAGATTCACATTGCGCGTGCGTATATGTCAAAATAAGGACAACTTTATTAGTGCCTGACGTTAAAATGAACTGCAATATCTCTCTAATATTGGGGAAGACTTAATAGTACTTAATTATAAATAATAATAATAATAATAATAATACTTCCTCAGTGTACCCAAAGGCAAAGCCTGTGCGGGTAGAGGACGGCTATTATTATTATTTCCCGTGGCGCTTCGGGGCGACTTACTGATATTGTCGGTGCTGTATTCACTTTTCAGCTGTAGGAAAACCTACAGCACCACCCCCGTTGGTCGGTGCGCACTTCATGCTAGCACCAGACGTCGGGATTGGCATCCAGGCAACTCACATCACACTTGATTCACAAGGCATGTGGACACCTTAAGAGACCCGTGTACATGAGAAAAAAGATTCCGTACCCGTGCCTCGAACGTCTGTCTGATGCGAGCTAGAAGTTCCACTGCTAGAGACCTTAGCCACTGAGCCACCGAATGATAAACTTGTTGCCAATGTTAGAACTGGTCGGTTAGATCAGAAAAGGTATCCAATCAGCAATTTACACCATTTGAGAGTAAAATGTTTTGGGGCGTTAAAAAGAAAGCTTCCACTATAAGAAGTTCTTGTAAAGTTGTTGGTCCTGTACGATATGCGTTTCAATCAATTGTTTGAATCCAACAAGTTTTTCGCCTTTTTTCATATTGTCTGGAAGTGTGCTGAATATTTTTGGACCGTAGTAAAATCCAGTTCTTTGGGTATGGCTTTTGTTGAAACGTCATGTGAGTCATTGGTGTACCTTGTGGTTCTTGTAAATTGGTTTGCATTTGATTTTTGTGTTTGTATGTCCATACTTATTAAGATTTGTTGAATGTAAATATTTCTTACTGTAAGGATTTTCACTGATTTATAGCAGCATTTCCCAGTATCACATATTCCGAGAAAAGCGAAGGCAATACATTTATGAATCGAACGAATTTCGATAAGTGTTCCTAAGGAGAGTTATCAAATGAATGAAAACAATTAATTTCGACTACAGTCGGAAATGCCCTTCTCTCCATACATTTTCACAAAGTGGAAAAATTAAGCCATAACACCACCATAATTACACCTTAATTACCCATATCATCAGATCTATAAAGACCTCGTATCATTTGAACTTGTCAGTATTCACCTGAAGATGATTGCGGATACAAGCAATCGAAACGTTGTGAAAAAGTGAAAGAAGTCAAATATCTTTTGAACCTATTAGGACGATGGACGTCTGAAACCTAAGTAATCAATACTATACGGGTTTTGAATGCTATCGTTTGTTTTGTGGAGGAAAAATCCTCAAAATATCATTGCAATGCTGTTACACGGTAACTTTAGGGACGTATTTCAGAAGGCGCATGAAAGCGTATTTTGAGTTCTTAGGTAACATTTATTATTAATCGCTCATTAGGTTGAGATCTATCCAGATTTTTCAGAATAAAAGAATCAAAGTAGCCTAATGATAACCCATTTCGCACAGTTTATTTCCAGCAATTGTCACATTTTCCTTTTTCTCCTTGTCATTTACATTCAATGACAACACCAATATATCCCCTTACAAACGCAAATTTTGCGATGCGATACCCTCCAACTCACATTCAACAATTTCCATTCAATTTTGTTCGACCTTATTCATTACTCATTCATTTAAACAATGTGCACAGTTTTGTTATTTGTTTTATAATCCACCCTTCTAATTAGGTCGACATGTCAGTAAGGGCCTATAATACCCCTGTGTCGTTTTCTTACAAATTCTTGTTTTTCGTTGAATTCTAAATTATTTTTGCTTAAATAATTAAGTTTCCTCAACACAACCCCCAATCGCATTTTCTTTAATAATCGTCACTGCAAATTCTCTGAGTTTTTTTTGTGGTTACAAACCATGTGTTTCATGTTAAAAAACGAATAATATCCGGCACATATTAGGTAATCTGCGAAATAATATATTCTCATCATTCCCAGAAGAATATTTCTCGTAATTCTTCGAAAATTCTTAAGAAAAATCTTTCCTGAGATCAAGATTCCGTGGTGCTACAAATTCTTAAAGAACAGCGGGTATCCTTTTTTTCTTGCGTCTGCCAATGTAGTATTTTAATTTTAAACGGATTGCCCGGCGCCTCCGCCACTTTTGAATTTGATATTGTGATCGACTTCGCAGATTCTGATCCTAAAGAGATTGATGAAACACTTTGGAAAAAATATAAAACATTCAATCAACCATTGGAAATCAATTTTCAATTGAATTATGACTGAAATGGCCGTATAAATATCTCCTTGACCAGTTCCTTACTTATTCTCAAAATGAAGACTCGCAGATAAATTTATGTGAATTTTTCTGTGTCTAACTACTGTGCTTAAAGTCACCCATTGCCTTCACTAGCTCTATGCAAAATACTCCTCAATCGATCTCTCAGTATCTTTTTTTACATTTTGTTTTGTGTTTATCAAATATAAGAAGTGTACTGTGAATTATGATGATAACTGTATTTTCAAATTTTACTTTTGAAAATTTTATATTCGAAATTAGACTCTTACCTGGTTTGAGGTTTTTACTGACACTGATACTGATTCGAAATGGAATATATTCTTGAGTAATTTCTGTGATCTTTTCAATTTGTTTTTCTTCCATTGAAAAATCAAAAATAAGCCTATGAAAATTGAAAAGTGGATATTGAATAAAGAAGTCAAAATCATGAAAGAAATAGTAAGCACCTTGCAGATAATGGCTCTTGGTAATGAAAAATTTTAAAATATATATACAAATGATAAAGGAAATCCTACAGATTATTATTTCTGAATAAAACAAAAAGTGACTATTACAAACTTACAAAAAAGTGACAATGAATCCAAAACCGCTTTGAATGTAATAAACGGTCTCGATAATAAGGCTACAAACAGCACAGCTATTTTACCTCATAATCAGGTGGACGGTATAAGTCTAGCAAATGACTTCATTGTTCATTTTGTGAATTCTGTAATTTACTTTTGAATTCTAATTCAATACCTTTATATCCAGTAAGCGAAGAGAATTCTAGCAAGGTGTAAACAGAAAAATAAACTGAGTAGTGGATAGAACTTTTTTACCATAATATTATCATATGTATTAATTACAATAAATATTGAATAATGTAAAAAGTAAATCAAAGTATAGAACTAATGAAGACAATACATGTAAGACGTGGATTAGATAATATTGCCACATTATCAATGATAATAACTGGAATCTATCCAGATGAAATGAAGTTGGCTGTAGTTATACCCCTGCACAAATACGTGAACGAAATGACATGAATAACTACAGACCAATTAGTTTGCTATCAGCTTTTTCGCAGTTATTTATTCAAACTCATCATATCAATAAGAATCATGAATTTCATCAAGGCACAAGATTTGTTAAATGATTTTAGCATGGCTTTCTTGAAAGAAAAAGTACTGAAGCGGCGTTCAAGTTTACAGATGAGATTCAACACTTAATTGAAAAAAACTTTTGTGCATGTGGTATTTTGATGATCATTCCATGTTACGTCGAAAACTTGACAGTTATGGAAACAGAGGAAATGCTTTGGATCTCTCCTTGAATCTTAGTAAAGTAACAGGAAACGAAGAGTATATATATTAAGCAATACAATACCTAATTCTTCTCGAAATAGACGTACCACAGGGAAGTGTGCTGGATCCTTTATTTTTCACTGTGAATATTAATGATTTCAAAGAAATTTTACAATATTCGAGTACTACAGTTATGAGTTATGCAGATGATTCCGATATCATTTCACCCGTTGACAGGCACCTTACTCTGAAAACTCAATTTTAAACAACATTTCTCCAGTATTTTCATGTTTTAGTACTAACAAGTTATTACTATAACACCTTGCATAATTTTCAAAACTTTTCACAATAATATTACCATTCCGGAGTATGTTCAGCTCGGAAACGATAGATTATCCTTTCAACTAAACTACTTGCCAGATGAAGTGGGACAGCCAAAAAATTGCCTGATTTTGAATAGCTAGAACTTGGACATTTCTTGGCCGATGTTCGATTTTCAACCAAAGGTGCAAAGCGTCATTCTTGGTCTATGCGTCATTGACGTCGGGTTTCTTTTTCTGTCATTCGTTCTCTTTGTACAGGGTTAGTATTTAGAACCGGAAACATTTAAAATTTTTGACCAGTAATTTGGGAAATGTGAGGGACCCTTGAATTTTTTTTTTGATGATGGGTGAATTGTTGGGCCGATACCTCGAGACGTCTTTGAAATAATTTTAATAAATTGCGTTGCTATATATCGCTAAATATCGCCATTTTATGAAATTCCGTTTTTATTTTAAAATGTGGCCTTGTTAAATTAAACGATAACAGCCATCATCTAAATTGCAAAAGGTATATTTCTACTGAAGATAATTAACACCACCTTTAATCAGCATGAAGCTGACAAATTCAGATGCGTGCCAAAGGGGATTCGAAAAATAACAAATCCCCGTCAGGACCGATCAATAGTGCAATTAGAAATAGGGTTTGGACCGCCAAAATAATCCGAGCGCACCTGCAGTTAAATGTTTTAGCAAACACTATCAGAAGGTGCCTACATGCCCAAGGATTAAATGCTCATCGTTGGGCAAAATGTCCACTTCCAACAAATAATCACCGGGCGAACAGAAGAAGATGGTCTGAAGAACACATACATTGGCATCTTCGGTGGAGAGACTGTCTTTTCGCTAATGAATGTCGTTTCAACCTGTATAATTCCGATGGCCGATTATTTACTTGGCGGAGACGGGGAGAACGTTTCTTAGAAGAAAACATGCGTTCACAAGTTGCATTTGGCGGTGGAGGATTGACAGTTTGGGGCGGTATTCAACACAACGGAAAGACAACTCTTGCACAGAGAGAAAATGCTTATGCACAACGTTGTGTAAGACACAGTTGTGCAGATATTTTACACAATTGTCCAATCTTTCATCAATATTATAGAAGAATAATAAACAAGTTGGTGCTGTCAACTTTTTTGAAACCAATTGTGACAAAATTATACACAATTGTGTAGAAATCATACATTTATTTTTCTCTGTGTGTGGTGTTTCGAGGCAATGTTAACAGTATAGTCTACCTGAATGAATGTCTGATTCAGGGAGTTCTTGCGCATGCTCGAAATTATGGCGATGATTTTGTTCTTGTGGATGATAATACTAATGTGAATAGGTATCTGTAAAACCAAAATGTTAATCGTAGCGAATTGCCTCCCAGATCTCTACACTTGAATCCTATTTTGCACGTCTGGAGTTGGAGTTTTCCCGAAGGGAACGTCAGCCAGAAACTCTTGACGATCTCGAATAGATGATTCTGGACCTCTGGGAGACAGTTCCTATAGAATTAATTTCGAGCATGCCAAGTCGGTGCCAGGCAGTTATTCAGGCTAGAGGGGGGGTAACGCCTTACCGAATAGGATTAATATTCTTGTTTTAATTGGAGGTATTTCTATAGATTTTTAAATAACGTTTCTTATGTTCGTAAACATATGGATCCTTTTTTGTACGATGAATTCATTAAAATGAAATTAATTACATGTAAGCACATTGTTAATAAATGAAAAAAAAAATAACTGGAGATTTAATTTGTCTACATTACAGAATCCCCTTTGCACGCCTCTGAATTTGTCAGCATCATACTAATTAAATATGGCACCTTTTTAACTGTAACGATCATTAAAAATGTTGAATTTTTTCAACAAAAACGAATTTTTTGCGCGCTACTGGTGTTAATTATCTTCAGTAGAAATGTCTCTTGTTGCAGTTTAGATGGTGGCTGTTATTGTTTAACTAAAAAAGTCCACATTTTCGAATAAAAACGGAATTTCATAAAATGGCGATATTTCCATAGCAACGCAATTTATCAAAATTATTTCAAAGATGTCTCGAGATATCGGCTCAACAACTCACCCATCTAAAAAAAAATTCTAGGGTCCTTCACATTTCCCAAATTATTGATCAAAAATTTGAATTGTTTCCAGCTCTAAATTTTCACCCTGTACAAAGAGAACGAATTACAAAAAAAGAATCCCGACACCAATGACGCATAAACCAAGGATAACGCTTTCCACCTTTGGTCGAAAATCCAACATCTGCCAAGATATTACCTAGTTACAGCTAGACAAAATTGGGCAATTTTTTGGCTGTCCCACTTCATCTGGCAAGTAGTTTATTACAAAACTGTTAGTAATCTATAGGAAATGAAAAACTAAATTATAAGTTACATATCCAAAATCTCGCAAAAAACTAACAAGCTAGACAAAATTGGGCAATTTTTTGGCTGTCCCACTTCATCTGGCAAGTAGTTTATTACAAAACTGTTAGTAATCTATAGGAAATGAAAAACTAAATTATAAGTTACATATCCAAAATCTCGCAAAAAACTAACAAGCTAGACAAAATTGGGCAATTTTTTGGCTGTCCCACTTCATCTGGCAAGTAGTTTATTACAAAACTGTTAGTAATCTATAGGAAATGAAAACCTAAATTATAAGTTACATATCCAAAATCTCGCAAAAAACTAACAAGTTTATGTTATTATGCAATTAGAGTTCTGAAGTCACTCAAAAGTAGATGCACTGAAAACGGCATATTATGGGACTATTTATCCTTTTCTGAAATATAGAATATTGGTATGGGGAGGAAGTTCACAACTAGAACGTATTCTCATTTAGCAAAAACATTTCTTGAAGACTACGTTGAATATGAAATATACACATTCGTGTCGTGGTAACTTCAGATCTAACAAATTGCTGACGGTATATTTTTGTGTAAGATAACAAAGCGTATTTTGAAAAAGACACATACAGACATGAGTATTCTACCAAAAAGAAAAACAATTTAATTGTTCCCAAGCCTAGACTGACAAATGCATCCATTAAATTCTAACAACTAACCATTATCAAAGAAGAACGCTCATGACAAATTTTTTGAAATCATGTTTCTGATTTTTTGCATGACATTGAGCCATATCCATTACAAGAATTCATGAAAGAATAACTTTATTTTAGATGAATGGAGTTTTCACTCTTACACCTATGTGTGAATATTTCTTGCATATTATATTTACTTTTATAAGAGATATTTCCAGTTATATTGAAAGACATTTGTCTTTTGTATTGTATTGTTTATAATGTAACTACGATTATTTTTATTATATTTCATACGACTTGAGTTTTTCAACTGCTTAACTTGAAAGCTTCGAATGAATCTATCTATCTACATTTTTCCATATATGTTTGATGGAATTATATACAACGGCTACGAATATTTCGCCAAAAAAACTGCACATGCATATATATGAATTCAAATTTTAATCGTTAATACGACTTCCATCATCCATTTGAACATTTCTTCATTGATCAACCACGACACTTTTATTGACTTTTCTCATCCAATTATTCGATCGGTATTCATTTCTGTTACTGAATTGATAAAAGAATACAAGAAATGCAAAATCAACAATCCAATTAGAGACGACCTCAGGACCTATAGATCCATAGCTTCACTTCATCTTTCAGTCAATTCCAAATGTTTTACTTTGTTGAACTGGAGACAGTCGAAACAGACTTATTTGACGTAGATTGTTTGCATAATAAGAAAAAAGTATCGTTTCTGAAATACAATTAGTAGTAATTGGTTGAATGAAACAGAAACATAAAATCTTGCCGTGATGAAAATTAATTTCGTATTAAAAGTAGAATATCGAAATCAATTATGAATCCAAATATGTTTTATCCCTGAATATTTCAGGTGTTGGTGAAGTTACTTTACGAAAGTCATGATGCTCTAAATCTTCAAGTTCGTATTGACCTGAAAATCACTTCCGCCACGCAATGTACACTATTTTTCCTACGACCACGCGATGATTCTATGTCACTAACTGCATCTCGGCTGCTCTATGGTAAAACAAACTATCCAACAGTTTCTTCGAAATTGACTAATTACATTTTTGGGGTCCTGACTATATTCTGTACCTACTCATTTGAAGCAACTGACATAAAATCATCTAGAAGACTGTAAATGCGAATCACTTACAAAATTCAGAATAAATGCAAGGTCATCTCCGTGTAATGATTTGAACTATTTTTGGCTCTCCTGGAAAATATTATCTGAAGTAGATACTTCGTTTCTCCATAGAATAATTATTTTGAAATGAAAAATATTTTTCTTCGAGATAATGCCTACAAGATTAACTTTAACATTCAGAATTAATTCAAATACAAAATATTCTGTCATAAGAAGTATGCATAATGTACATATGACCAATCAGCAATCAGCAATGTGATTTTTTGCATTTACAATCGGTAGTACACGGCATCGATTTCCACCGGTGCGTTAAACTTTTTTTTCATTGAGAGGATGAAAACAATCACAATTTCAAGTCTATTTTGAAATTATTTTGTTTTGGTGTTCAGAAATGATGAATTTTACAACATGAAGCAGTAAATCTAAATAGAAATTATGCATATGATAGCTTATCCATCCACACGCAATTTGGTTTGAGAGGTGTCATTTTCCTGAACGCTAAAGTTTCTGCAAGTTTTTTCCGCACCCGAATGTTTGTTCACGAGCGATACATAATATTTTTAAATGCGCTTGTATAAAAAAAAAATTAATTTCAACTCATACGTAAAGGAACTTTTCCGCACTCGATGGTCGCATGCGGGAAAGGGTACTCTTTCGGTACTTGTTTTGTGATTTTGGCTCATAGATATATCTGCTAGGGCACAGTATGATAATATTTCCTCAGGATAGCACTTCAGGTATCGTATCAGATTTGAATTTCAATTAATAATTTTCATGATAAACGGATGTTGTTTAATTGGGAATTTGAATATCAACAATCTCTCAATATGGTTGAAATATGTATCGCAGTCTTTGGAAGGCTTACCTTCCTATCATGTAATGCAATTTTACTAATCAAATACCTGAAGTAACCACAGAGTACTTTATTTTTGAGGGATGTGGTGGTACACAATAACAAATGAGTGACAATTTGTGCACCAAGGAATATAATTTCAAAATTGTTATCAATATAATGTTGCCCCATTGTCATCCACCCGATTTGTTTCTTATAAATTGCTGAGCTGTGCGATCGCTACCGATCAACATCACGAGCCATCGATCAGCCGTCTTCATGAGCTAACGTACTAGTCTAATAATTATGTTTCGTATCTGAGATCCTTGCTTTTCACTCTTTGTGCCTGATCAGGTCCATCTGATGATGACCTATACTATATACTCGAGTTTTCAAGAAATCTGTCACACTCACTAGAGAACAATTGTAGATACTTATCAGTAAAGAATCAATTTTTCTCATACTCATGCAATGGATGTCCAAAACGATTTGACTCACCCCGTGCCATGTCTTTCTAGAACACTCGAAATGCTTTCTCTGAATTTCAGATCAGTTACAAAACGCCATCTTAGTGGGGCCCCTTGCGCCCATAGAGAGAGCTTTGCATTATCCCTCTTTGAGGGGAATATTTCAAAACGACTTGTTTAACAGTTGAATAAAATAAAAATATAAACATTGTATAGCATCACTAATATCAGCTTGAGATTACAACGAAAACTGCTTCGAGAAAAGCTCATTCTCAAATACTTGAAGTGGGCAATGTCCAGTGAAGTCAAATTTAACTCGATATCTCACTTTTCTCCAAATGGAATTGAGTTTTGACAATTCAATTTCTATAGAAAATCTCGCTTCGAAAGCGATCCGCTCGGTTTTAAGAATCTTAAAGAATACCTATCAAGAACTCCCGAATTACTTCAAAATGATCACGATCTCCACGATTTCTGGATAAATCGCACTTAATTGTCTAAAGACCCCAATTTTCTTGGACTCGAACGACTTTTATTTTCCATTCACAGATTTGATTAGGTGTACGTTGATCAAATAACTTTCCGAGACGGTGACTCAAAAATGCGTTGGTGGAATTTCAAAGTAATTAACGTCGAGTCGGGGTCGTTGTTAACTAAACACACAGCTCGTAACAGGGACGTATTGAAAATAATTCTGCTATGATCTAAGAATCAATAGTTATTTACAGTGAATGGAATTTTGTCCATATCCATTTTGATGATTGATTTGCGCTGGAATTAGTGTCGATTTTTAAAATAATCATGGCATAAAAGTTTCGATCCCTACAGTCACCCCTTCAATATTTTCAAATGAAACAATTTTTCGTGAAACACTTATCTCAAAAATGTATAATACTATGGACCCAAAACTTACAGGTTCTGATACGAGAAAGATTTTGAATTCGTACAATAAACTTTCATGTCTTTTGTCGTTACCAACAGAAATTATTAAATTGTTAATGCGTACTCAAACTCTTTCTTGCATACCTTCAAATCCATAAATTTTGAGATCAGTGTTTCAAGATCTTTCAAATCATGTACTTTCTCATTTGACAGATTCGAAGGGGTGACTGCCCTATGAAAAAGGATCATGTAAGGATTGAAACGTGTATGCCATAGCATGCTATGATTAAAATTTGAATCGACCTGTCCATGCGTGTTACTGATGATATAACAATAGAAAAGTTAACTACTCTGTGGGTAAGTTTCTATGAACAATAACATAACAGTTGATGAATATATATTAACGACCATTTGAAATCATAGCACCCTCATAAAAATGTCTTTTAAAATCGATCGAAATTTATTTGCCATGGAGTAGGTTAAGATACATTCAAAAAGTTCATTGGAAGACCACACGTGAATGTAAATTTTTTAAGCCAACTACAAATTTTGTTCGATGTAAAATGTCGGGACGTTTTATTCCTTAGCAAAAATCTGATCGCTCCACCTGAACTTATTTCTGAAAGCTACAAACTAACGGATAACAGAACTGATAAAAAGATCGAGATTTGTTATATCAAGTGGTCTGCCTATGTGACCATCCATTAAATGTACTTCCCCGACCTATTCAACGATTAGGGAAATTTTAATGTTTGCAGTATGTCTACACAGAACAATCATCTTGGCAAAAATAAAAGTGATTACAACCTTCATCGATTTAATTTGTTTTTACTATAATTATCGTTAGGATATTCTCCAGAAATTATTGTTCACTATTTAACAATAAAAGTGGATAAATTCAATAATGGCATTCATGTCATTCCGATATTTCATAGTTTTGCTAAAAAAGTCCTCAATTGCATTGATGGAATCCTTAATCGAAATATTTTAAAATTTTATATCGTTTTATCTTCAACTTTTGAAGAGGGATTTGAAATTTTTATTTTGTTGTATTCATAATTTGGTCGAATAGTCAATCTACAAAATGAATTGATTTGTACTTGAACTGTATGTTGCAATCTTCAATTGAACTGTCTCAGAAATTGAAGTTGTGTATTGTGCATTGACAACTTCATCAATAAACTCACTGAAAAAACACTTTCGCTACAAATTAAAATAACTTAGAACACCATTTCAAGGATCAACAAATACATACGTAAAATAAAAGATGAATAAAATAATGATTCTAAACATAATCAATGAAATATTGATTGAAAGTTTGTTTTTGTGGAGGAGAGTTTTTTGACATTACTTTTTGGAAATGTTAACCTTCCACAGTCTGAAAATTAAAACTGTTAGGTAATTCAAAGTAATTTTGTACAGATGTACAGATGAAACCTTGTGTCAAAAAATAATCAATGAATTCTCTCTAAAACAACAATCATTTCATTAAATAATATATCCAAACTAGAACAATTAACCAGATCATCAAACAACCGTCACAACAAAATTCAATTTTGCAACAAATATTGGTTCAATGACATTTCAAGCTTTGATATATATTCTTATGTAGATATTGGAGTTTATTTCTCTCGCACCAAAATTTGCAATTCCAGAGACCAGTCACACAAATGGTATCACTAACTTTCTGCATAACACACAAAGCAGTAAACCTACTTATGCCAACAAAATTTTCAATAAAACCAAATTTTTACTGAAAAATTAACAATTCAAACAACAATGAATTAACCGTACTTGATACCAAATATCTCACAATATACATTTCAGCCGTTCACAGACTGTATTGTTTACCTAAAATACATAAACCAAACAAATAAAATAAATATAAAATAAATTTATTTGTTACAGCAGCCATCCAGTGGATGGATGTACACGTCAGTCTAATTTTTCAGAGTGGACATATTGTTTAACAATAACGTTAATAAAATACATAAACATAATACAAAAGACAATATATAGAATTCAATATACACATATTTACATATATAATAAATTAAGAGTAAAAATATCAACCTGACGAATCACTGAGATATTCTTTAACAGAATAATATGCCTTTTCTACTAACATTTTTTTAATTTCTATTTTATACCTTCTAATGCTTATGTTTTGTATGCATATGGGAAGTTTATTGAATATTTTTGTTCCTATACCATCACACTCAATAGTAAGTTTCATCATTGCCACTACTTAAAATACCTTAAAATATCTGACCAAAATTATCAAATAAGCCTTTGAAGACAACTGTGAGAACAATATAAACCACCAACCTGGTATAAAAAAAAATCACTTGACTTCGATTGGAAATTTAAATTGAATCTTTAATTCTAATCACAGAAATTAATCGAATTGGATTTTTCTTTTTTCCTGTTATAGAGTACAAAACAAAAAACTACGATGGATACGATATCAAGATGACATTGTACCATCATTGAGATATGGTATTCCCAGAATAAATAGGAGTTTTGGCAATTCTCAAAGTTGTTGAAAATTCTGAGCTTTATTTTTCATTTTCGATACCCTATAGCTCGACAACTTCTCGGTCAGTTTTTTGTTCATAAACACTTTTGTCAAATAACTCGAAATCTATAACATACTGAAGATTCAGGGGCATTCAACCAAAAGCATTTTCCAAAAGGATGGTGCGGAATCGTTTATGAATTGAGATTGTTTCCAACAATGGTGAAAAACGAAGATGATAAAAACTGGCTATGAATTTTTCGACAAACGAAATACAGTGACCCACGTACCCACAAAATCGTTCGCCTTGTGGACAATATTCTCTAGTCACCAGCTGCCTCATTGCAATGGATAATCTGTCCTCCTCTGCTTCTCCCTTTAGGCCATGTATACCGTAACTCAACAACTGAATTAAACTGATACGAATAACAATGATACTCTCAGATGTATCTATCTCCGAACCGTCTTTGGAAGAAATAAATTGAATTCGGTGTATTTTACTCACAAAGAGATATCGGAACAGAAGCGATATAGAATACCGGGTGATTGTCAAATGTTATTACCAATTCCAAAGTTGGGAATCTTGCAAGGTGCTACGAAATCAAAATAATATTATTACTATTCTTGACGATCCCCAAGAGATATTATTGTGCGGCTTACCATAACTTTCCTGGGAGACTTTGAGATTCTTTATTAAAGTTGATTGGATATCACTATTGTCCAAGCTAAGACTCACTGGGATCCACATCTAAGCAAACCACATATCACTTGCTTGAAACAAAGCAAGTGAAAAGTAGAAAGTTCGTACAAAATATTCCAATTGATTAATTTTCCAGCAGGGGACAAAAAAATAATTTACATGGTCGCTGAATACTTGGGTCAATATTTTGCTATAGAGACAATCAAAGAAAAAATCGAGTCATATATCTATTTTGTCATTATACTATCAAACAGATTTTGTTGAATCGGATAACATGTCCATTATCACTTTCAAAGTGCTCCGGAATCATATCGAGATCTCTGCCTGATATTTAACCTCTTCAAAAATGTAGGTGTATTTCATTCAGATGAAAAACGGCTAAAGTACAACCATTACGCCAGAAAAGTGGTAGATTCAGATTTTGAAGCTTTTCTGGTAGTTTCGACAAAAGATCAGAATAATCCCGACTAGAAAAAATTTGTACAAATTGAAACTATTGTTTCGATGCTATTCAATTCAAAAAAGGGAGAGGATAGTCATGGGCCTGGTACCCAATCATCGGGAAGTGTGTGTTCGAATCTTAGTGCGCAAGTCTTTTGCAGACTTCTGAGGGTTGCTCGTGATGATGCAGCCGGTTGAAAGAAAGAACAAAAAAAAAATAGCGGAAAAGTTTAATTTATATTTTTTATCGAAAATATAGTGAAATCACTGGAAGTATTGACTGTTTGGAATACTCGTGTAATAGATACGAATTGCAACCTGTACCCTTAAGTGAGGTACAATCAATTGTAGATATTTCAGATTTCAAACTCTCAGTGGAAGAGTGAATGCTAAAATGTTGAAATAAATATTTGAAACAATTGGTCATATCATGAATTTGGAAAACAATTCATTCATCACTGTGAAATTTTCCATATTACTCAGGTCCAATATCATAATAAACGAAAATTTGACAGCTGAATTGAGCCCTATAAACTCATGGCTACGTCGGTTCTTCCTCGCGGCTCCCATCTGGGGCCCCTATCGCTCTCTAAACCAGCCGACATGAAATATCATGAACGAATTTCATCGTTCGCCGACTGTATCGAGTTTGCAATCTGATATTGATCTGAGATTGCACAAGATATTTTAAATTCGTTACCGCGGATCTCTTGAAAAATCTCCCGAAATCCAAAGATATTTTTTTCACCAGTGACAGAGATGGGAGTGTCAGATGCCATAAAAAAACTCCAAAACCCTATGTATATGATCTCAACATCAAAATTATTGAAGAGACTATGGAATACTAATAAAACCTCTAACAACACTTATCAACGTATGTTTCTCAGAAGGGGTCTTTCCGGATGCTTTCAAACTTACTGAAATAATCCATTTACAAAAATAAGGGAGATAAGGATGATGTTGACAATTATCGTTAATTTCAATCATATCGATATTTAGAAAATTAATAAAAATGATAGCAAGGACTTGAAAGAGGCAAGCATACTTCAATAACCATGTGTGATCTTAGTAAAGCCTTTGATTGTGTCTCAAATGACCTGCGGTATAAATTATACTACTATGGGATGAGAGGTGTGGCATTGGACTTTTTTAGATCTTACCTCAAAAATAGGAAGCAAGCAGTGTATCTGGAAGAAATGTCATCAAAACATAGAAATGTCGACTACGGTGTGCCTTAGGGCTCTTTTCTGGGGCCACTGCATTTTATCATTTATTCAGATGTTTTTTTTCATCTTAATTCACATCTCATATGCTCTGCGCGTGTTATACGGATGATACTAGATTAATTCAATCCAACAAACAGTAATCTGTACTCAACAAAACGACAGATAGGAATGAAGAGAATGCCAAGAGAATGATTTGAATCTCAATGCGGGGTAAAATACAAAGCTTACAATTTCATCAAACAAAAGAATAAGTGAATCTGAATATGTAAAATTGCTTGGTTTGACTCTTGATGATGGCTTGAGTTGGCACCTCATATAGATGTATTAAGGAAAACATTATCCGCCCAGCTGTTTTTGCTGCGCCTCCTCAAAAGGTTTGTAAACTTTTCTGCTTCATTAAAACCATACCATGCTCTATTTCACTTCCATTGGAGTTATGGAATTATTTTATGGGGAAATTCCCCGCACTCCATTAGGGCCTTCCGTCTCCAGAAATGTGCTATACGTTTGTTAGCTGATGCACCATACAATTCTTCGTGTCAGGAAAATTTTAAGAAATTTAAGAAAATGTGTCATGCCTCCGTTTATTTGTATCGGAGTTTACTAGAGATACATAAAAGAAAAAATGAAATTGACAAAACTCATTATTATCGTAATTACTTGACTAGAGATGCTGACCACTTGAGACCTCTAAGGTTCAATCAGGCAATCTCAGAACGTATTTCTATGAAATCTATTTAACAAAATTCCAATTGGTTGGAAAAATCTAGATTTTATCTCTTTTAAAAGAAAGGTGAAAAGTTATTGTGAAAGTTTTGATCATTACTCGGTGGACGAATACTTTGATACGTCTAATTTGGATAAATGATCTAATTTCTATAAGCTTAGGGTTTTCACGAAGTTTTTAACGAACAATAGTGTTTTAAGAAGTGCTTTTGCTTTTTCATATATACGTATATGTTTTTTGTTTGATTTACTATGTAGGTAATCATTATCAATTGAAAATCTGATCTCACATTACCTTACTTCTGACCTGCTACAAATGTTAGTATTTTGCATAATGTAGTTAAATAAACGATTTGATTTGATTTCATTTGATATTGAGAGAATCCAAATTCAATTTATTAATTATCTGACTTTCATTTCGATAGGCAGTTACATTTTCGCGTTCATCACTATAATTTACTAAAATTAAACGGTAGGCGTGATGTTAACCATATAATTTTTCTTTTCAAACTTGTCAATAATACTATAAACTGTGAATTAGGTTTCAGTTAAACGAAATATGCCACAATATAATGACAGTTGTTTTTACGTTCCTGCTTATGATAAAACTCCTATAGTAAAGGAAAAAAATGATAACTACGCAGTATTTTGTCATAGTTTTCTAAAGCACGTTGATTTATATAGCAGCCCGATGTAGTAGGCGAGGGATGTTATTTAAAAGTTCAGAAGCAACGAACTTGAGGAAGTTATGGCAAAATTATGAACTATTTAACTACATTTCAGGACTGATAACTACCAATGGATAGTTTTCAGAAAAATGCTGCGTTCGATCGTTATTTTCGATCACGTCATTAGAAATTGGAGAATTCCATAGGTTACATATAAAATAGAAAACGTTCAGTATAGCTTCGTAAAAAATTACGTTCGTGTTTCCAAAACACCATGATTACTATATGTTGGCAGTAGGTAATCTATTAAATTGTTTAAAAATTATATACATACATTAGCGAATACATACATTAACGAATTACTTGGAAAATTTTTGCAGCATAGCAACCTCTGCTGTGAAAGGAATAAATATCAGAAATTCAATTCCGACAAGAATTCTTTTCCAGAAGTAATCTTTCAGAAATAGTCACCTTGTTTTTCCCATCTTCATTTCGTTCTACTTGGATGCCACATAGTGTTCATATTTATTTATCGACAGGTTCTCCTAGTTCGGGTTGGAGTGTGTGTCGAGAGAAAAATGCTTCAACTACATCCCAATTACGTTGTCTTGTGAATTATTGAATACGTCTTTGACGAAAGCCCCAGTTTGAATAATTGCGTATTTGTCCATCTAGGAAAGACCGCCTCTATATTTGTCTTTGAGAGATATTAACAAATCATTCTGTGAGAAAATTGAGAAAAACTGAACGAGCGTATCTACCAGTATATACATATTTCTGCCAATTATAACGCAACCCTTAATAAGAAATTAAAATTAACAATATTGAAGAGAAAATAAAATATCGTGTTCTCACGTGGTATTATAAAACTGAAAGTAACAACCGCATTACTTCAATTCAATCAAAAATTACAAACAATTGTTTGTTTATAGAGGGTACCATGTTGAAGGAAACACCTCCGAAAATACTTAAAATATTATAATTTCTCTCCTTGAGACTAAAATTGACATTTCTGAAAATGATCTAACAGAAAGTATTTCTGAAGATACCCTCTCTTGAAAGAATCACTCTTTATATACATTCGGTAGTTTTCGGCCTCGACGTAATTCTACCATTCTTGTCGCCTACATCTGCGGTAGAAATATTTAAAGGCGGTGTGGTACACCTCCGTACCGGTTTCACGGTCATTGCCGAGACAAAAACTGAAGTATGAATTCAGCGCCATCTCTACGTTTCAGTTGAATACTTTCCGACGACCATACCTATTTTATAGGTTTTTTGCGGAAGATTGGATTACGCAATCCACCATTTTTCATAATTCACTTACTTACAAGTACATAAACTGCTTGGAATATCATCAGGACATCTCTGCATTGACAGAGTGAAAAAATTATATTCTTGTATTCGATACGAATATAAAGTAATTTTTGAAGACGGATTGAATTACTTTCTGTAAATAATAAAATACTTATGTCAATGATATTCTCTTTTCATGAAGTATTATGTACTTGAATCCAAAAGAATAACTAGAAAATTCGAAATGACATACCAAGTTCAATAATATCATTAATTCATTCTGGGACAATTATTCCGACAAATAAAACTTGACTTATCAAAACGATATGAGATTCATTTCAGTATGAACTAACCATTTTCTTGAAGTAAATCACGTTTCTCCGATTGAAAATGAGTGTAGTAGATACAAAAATCCACCAAATTTTATTGTATAGACCAATCGTAAGCCGATGACAGATTCAAATATAATTTCTGAATTGTTAAAGTTCATTATAAACTTTATGCGACTCTTGATTAAAAATGTTTGTCTGTTGATAAAATAGCATACAAACTTCGGGGAACGTTTTATTTCTTGCCTTAAAATTAATTCCACTCGACCCTTTGTCCCTTTGTAAACTACCTTATTCTCACGACAGTAATGAAACACTTTCCATCTGAGCATGTGATATTAAATTAAGACAGTATTAAGACCAGGAAATTTCCGAGGTGAAAATTTGTTGCCTGAGCATTAGCAGCTTTTTCATCAAATAGAATTAAATATTATAGCGTAGAAAAATCCTAAATATCACTTACTTTACCTTAATTTTTCGATCTTCAAACATGTTAATATATCTAAGTGAATAAAAAATAAATTAAGTTCAAATTTTCGATTCAGCACTTACTTCCATTCATAATAACATCCATAGTAGTTAAGATATTTTAATTTCCCTAGAAATCAGATTCATACTGTTACAAGTAAACAAAACACGTCGACAAGTGTTTCTGTTATTCAAATTTACCCAAACAAGAAGTGACGAAGATTTGTAATTGTGCAACAAGTTATCGATGTATACCCAACCCGATGTTTTCTGAACTATTAAAGGTAAATTTATCGGGCTCCACTTCAAAATAATTAAATCTGGTTCAACTAATGTACTTAGTTTCATCTCCTGGACACAAATTCGAAGAGAAGTCGACAGGGGACTCGAGGACTTTTTGAGTTATGACCTTCTGAATCTTCAAAGTAGACCATTTTCAAACACGAATTTTGGTATAACGAGTCTTACGGAAAAAGAGACAAAAAAATAAAGAAGGATGGTCAGTGCGCACTCCAAGCAAGCGGTGGGGATTGGCATCTAGACAAATTACATTGCCTATCGACTTCTTTGAAATTGAGAAAAATTTTCTCGTTTCCAGGATTCGAACTTGGCCAAATGCAAGCAGAAGTTTCAAAGGCCAACATCTAACCGCCTTGGTACCGACCACCACATGATCCAGATGCACAATAAGGTGCAGCACTTACCCCCGTTGTCATTTAAACAAAAAGGGCGAATAGAACTGAAGGAAAGCGATAGCAGACAAAAACAAAGTTGAGTACAAAAACTGTCTGTGGAAATAATCTGATTTGCTTCTTTTTCAATCTACGTCTTGGTAGCTCGTTTCTTCTTTTCTTTCTTCCCTAGCCGGGCCGTTATTAGTTCTTTGTAGAAGCTATGATATATTGGCGTTATAGAGTCTAAGAAGTTGTTGAAGATCTTAACATTTGAATGATTGATGGCATTTATTTTGGCTTCCCGCTTGAGATCTGGAATGGACTATTATGGTGTGTCCTTTCTTTGATGAGGTCTGGCGTAACCAAACCATCTTCTGCATCAATCATGAAAACCTAAAAAAATCAACTCCTATTGAAAATTTCCTCCCTTTTTCATTAAGTAATCCTTAATTTCAGATTCAGGAGAGAATTTTTCTCATTATTGATCATCTTATGTGAGGAGTAGGTACGACAAGGCAAATTGACCTTGATACTTTCGAAATATGAAACCAAGCTTTTCGAAAGCTATCCTTGTTTTAAATTAATCTTGATCACCGCCTGAGAGAGTGTTGTTGATGGTCACACCACTCATGAATATTGAAGTTTTCATAGGAATTTTTCGAAAATCATCGTATAGAAACAATGCATGCCTCTATTATTTTGAAATAGACTTCAATTCTAGGTACAAGAGTTCATCGATCTCCTCATTACTCACTGTGCACATTTAAAACCTTAAAATGTCCCAAAAACCTCATGAATTTACTGACCAAGCGAGACCTGAAATAACTCAGAAAGAATCTTCCGTTCACTGCATGAAAATCGTTCAGCATCCCTGGACAACTGACACAGGTGTTCCAATCCTCGAAAAAATCTGATAATATATCTTTGAGAATAAATTGCACATATCCAAGTGCGGGCTACCCGCATGAATCACACCGTTCCAGCCCGAACTTGATTTCCCACAAACACGTACATTCTAAGATTCAGACATTCAGTTGGATATTGGAAATCTTGATGCAGCTGGAGATTTCCGAACGTTTTCCTCCGAGAAAAGTGAATATACCGTTCACTTAATTAGGGAGATGGAAGAATAGAGAGCGTATGATTTGCTCGATGATAGGGTAACGAATTTTGATGATCCTGAATAGGGTAAGTTATGTAGCAAGGTCAGGTGTTCCCGATTTTTCTCTAAAAAACATTATTGAGAAAAAGATTCCTAACTTATTTCCTCGGTCTCTCGCTTGGTTACGCTGAGATGGCTATACCGGGTGGCATAAGAGACATGTAGCAGCCTGTAGTTTTTTTTTTTGTTTCAACACATAACAATTTTAAATTAACAGAAGGTACTTTATCAATTTTGAACTCAACGACTGTTTTTTCAAAAACCCCTTTGAAGTGACACAACATTCTTTTTTTGATGTCACTTTGCATATTTCTTTAGCCTATCATATATGCCCTTGAATTCTCTATTCAACCATATGTTCTATATCTATGTCTACAAATTGGTATTAGTTTCTTAGTTGGCTGTTGAATTGCATTTTATTGAAAATCATCAAGTTGGCTGTGACCCGAATTGGATGATAGTACGATGCTGGTAATAGGCTTTGATATCCAAAGATCATTAGTTAACCGATAAAATAATACCCCTTTGGAGTAATGAAATGAACACAGGAGCCTGTAGAGTCATCAGGAGTTCAGACTTCCTTCTCTGCTTACTATGCGATCAAGAAAAAGCAGAGATTGGAGCATTTCTTTTCAAGGCAACAATCCGTGCAGCCGATGAACTCGGTATCGTATTTGACACTGAACGAACGATCCCAAACTCTGTCAACGAGTTGGAGTCCGTTCAGCAAAAAGCCCACGTCAGAGCAGCGGAGAGTGAGAGGCTCCTACAGCTACATAAGGATAAGCCAATGCATTTTTCAAGAACATTGAAGACCTTGGCTTATCCAGAAACCAGCTCCAATTAGAAAATTTATTGAAACGTTTTTATAAAATTGTTTTAAGAAAACCCCAAAATTATTCTTCAGACCACTTACTAAATGAAATTCAGCTATTCAATCCTAGACAAATATATTTCTATAACGTTGCTCATTACTTGTTTAAAAATAAACACACTCTTGAGATTGCTCACAACTCCAGATTTGACACCAGACAAAAAGATCCCTTTTCTGTCCCACATATGAATAAAACTGTTGGACAAAGGAGTTTAAATTACTTAGGCCCCAAAATTATGAATTCGCTTCCAAACGAAATGATAAATATACATCTTCCATTTAAATTCAAAAAACTACTAAAAAAATTCGTAACAGAAAATAAAACAAAAATAGAAAAAATTATAGACACTAAAAATAACTGAAAAATATATTTATCTGTGTATATCATATGCTTATATTCCTAAGGTCTTATATACTTTACATTTCAAATTTTATATTTTAGACTTCAATTTTATATTTTAGATGCAAAATTTTATATTTAAGATTTAATATTTTATATTTTTATACTTTAACTCGTGATCAATATTTTGTATTTTATATTTCTATGTTTAAATTTTATATCTACTTTTATGTGTGTATTAAATACGTTATATGTGTGTACGGGTGTATGTGTAGTTATTGTTATATCACACAACATACCATTTTTATCATAAATTTGTAAATGATTCTTTTTATCTCATTTCAATATGTATTATGTTTTCGCACACAGTGTTTAGTGCTTATCCTTTATAAGCGCTTGACACTCGCGAATATATTCCAACGTTTATATCAAACATAGGAAGCATCCTCCTGTAAACCTTGATAAATAAACGTTATTATTATTATTATCACTTTTCTCAGGTCGAGTGAGCTGAAGTTGGAAACCGAGGGATTCATAATGGCCTGCCAAGATGGTGTCTGGCTGCAGAGCGTGTCGTGGGGTAGCTGACACCATAATGCATTTGCTGTCAGCCTGTCCAGCTTAAAGTCGCTTTACAGTTCACAATTTTCATTGCATGCGATTAATTGCGGGAGTTTTCAATCAATGAGACGCTTTTTGATAGCCGAGTAGGCTTATTAATTGGTAGAAAACTCGTGCAATGAATTGCATGCAATGAAAATTGCGAACTGTAAAGCAGCTATTATGCGGTCTCAGCCTATATCCACAAGCATAACGCGGCACTACGAATGTTGTACTACCATCTACGACACTCGTACGGTTTAGTCGAGACACCGGTGTAATTTAAAATCAAATAAGTATAATATATGAAGTTCAATCAGTTCTCAAATTACAATATATCTTGACAAGATGTCATTCCTTCTATAGCTACTAAAAATATACAAAGTTTCAACCATATAACACGCATAATCTTAATACACGTGGACAAATTGTTCTTGAAGGGTCTAATACGCCGCTGGTTTTTTTGTTACTATTCGAGAATTATATAAAATTGATGAGCATTAAAAATTTCTAGCTACGTGAAATCGGTAACATAAATATCTGACTTCATTTGGACATGTAGTGAAACCCAGCTAGCAGAGACTTGGCGATAAAATATATATGGAGGTTTTAATAATGCAACGCTAATGGTTTAGCAGACTTGGACATTTTTTGAGTTCTACCAGACGAGCAAATGCCTTGAAAATTTATGCCACCACCTCCCTAGCTATTTGTGTCGGCGAAACTCACATGTTAGTTTGAGATGTTAATAGCACTGATCAAGTTAGTGCAGTGTGAATTCATGGTTGATGAGACACTGTACATTCTGCCAAGTTGGTTTGGCTGGAACTCCAATAACTGGGATTAGTCAATTATCGCTACGCTAATCCATCAATAAAATTGACGGTGGGAGGTACAATACATCATTGATATTTGGTGGAGTTTCCGTTGACGTGCTTGGTTGATTTTCATCAGATTCTTGATTTTTGCTTTGTTTCTACGATGAGATATGATTCTCTTTCCATCACGGTGATTCACATCTGGCGCCTTTAATGAATAACTTTCGACTGCATCCGATTTGAGTCTTCTGAAGTTTGGATTATTTTCAATCAGAACCAGTAATCAAATGATCTTTCTTTCATAGATAACTTCGAAAATTTGTACAGTATTAGTTGAAAACTCTTTTTCAGGATGAATGCAAAATCGGCACATTTGCAAGGTGCAACATTAAAAAATAGCCGAAGACAGTTTTCCTTGAAAGCCATTAGTTTCCATTCATACTTACTATTACAGTAACGGTAATAGCAATAATTTCAAAATATTTGTCAGATGGTGTTCAATGTCAATTGCGGTATCAGCCAGGAAAATTGTTGTTACCTGTCAGATAATTACCTCATATTTTCCACTTGCAGATATCATAATTTCCTAGCATATCAATCTTTAAAAAACGAATAAAAATCGAATGTGGCAAAAGGTACTGACCGTTGAAGGTAACCTTAATGTCCACATATAGAAAACAATGAACTAGAAATTCAACTTTGTACTAAATGTTGTTGGAATTGGTGAAGATATTGATGTATATAAACTCAAAAAATTTTACTTATCACTTCATAAAAAAATCAGTTACCTAATTTTGGTACAATGTTCTTTAAATTTAAGTATGAAATTCGGCCAAACAATTTCTTTTATTATTGATACAAAGATATACGTCACTAAAGTATTGACTTTGTTCGACTTTTCTTCCCTTTCTCTTCTCTTGAAACTCTCTTTTGTTACTCCCACTTGGATTTACATTGTTTCCAAAATGACAGAGGCCTTCTGCCACCTCCTCACAAAAACCAAGAGAATCCAGTATTTTTTTGCAATCCTACGGGTTCTTCTTTAACCATGTCAGTTTTGTACCGTATCAAAGCCGTGACTATAACCAAGTCAATGGATGGAAAAAAAATCATCAAATATTGCTTTCGACTCCTCAGCGCTATTATTACATAATAGGATATAAGTCCATCTAGCAAATCGACCCCCCCATGAATTGATTGTATCGTTTCATCATGTTTGGACACTGATCGCCAACTCTTTTGGTTTTTTGGTCGAAACATATAATTGTTAAACCATTCCGAAGCAATCATTGGTATGCCTTGTACAGAAGTCTATATTATTCACTATACTATATTGTACCTCGGCCTAATTTTTTCATGATTTTGTCGTTGAAAAATTGTAGACCGGAAATTCCATCTTTTCTTATTGTAGCCAAACAATTTCATCTTTTTGCAGAGTGGTGAGGAGTTTAATAGGAGTTGACCAGTTGTCGAAACACAATAAATAATGTTTGTGTTTTGGAATGATAATCGCCAAACGAAGTACTTTATTCCCGCTGGCACCTACATCTTCTGTCCCAGATGCCGGTAGTTTCTTTCTGGTATGAACTTCAAAAATATAGATCAGACCACCACAATCACATAAGACAAAAATCTTGGTGGCCCCATTTATTTCGCATGTTTGGGTTGTCCTTTGAATAATGGCAAGTATTGCTCATTAACACACAACATTTGTAGTTTCACTTGGTTAGAAAATGTTTGCTGTAGCTTATATGGTTCTTCTTATTATTAAAACGAAGTGTCTTCTTCAATTCCTTCCACCTCTTCCTTCCTAGATATAGAATACGCAACTTGCGGTATTCTGCAGGTTTGACTTCAATACAGACGATGTCTCGGTAAACCAAAAATGGACATGTATATTATAATCGTCCCAATAAAACATTTCAATTCTGATTGTGTGAGATTCAGTGGTTTGTTAAGATCAACCTGACAAGCATACAGATTGCTTCGTTCTACTATCAAATCTAATAATCGATTTAGAAAAAACATCCCGAAATAATGCATTGACCTCCCTATTTTCGGTCGCTCTTCTGTCTTGTGATGTAAATTGTGGATTGAATGAATTATCTTGGTCTGCTCTCACTTCTGTCCACTTATACTTTTGTTTTCCTCTAGCAGACACACTGTTTAGTGGCTCATCATATTCTGAGGCAGTCATATCTTCACTTGGTTAAAAAATGTTTGCTGTAGTGAGTACTCATGCAGTTATTTTCAATAATTGTTTTAGCCTATGTGCCTATGTGGAGCCAATATCGATGCTCAACTGGAAGACAGGTGTTAATAGGCTCGAAAATAGATCTGTTTGGATCAGAAATATCAGTGGCTTCTGGTATTTGAATACAGTGAATTCATTTTTTACCAGAGTATAGGAGTAGGCAGTTATTCAGAATAACCTCTTCTGCCTCCTTTGCTCATCATTGTCCAGCTGAGATGTCTTTTCGTGATCACCTTTCAACTCTCTGTGACTTGTATAGCCTTCAGACTTCCACACAGTGTCCTTTCCCACTCCTTTCTTACCTTGCATATTATTCTCATGAACATTATATGTGCTCACGAAATATCTAATTAGAAGCAAAAAAAATAGTTAAAGCAATAAACGTCAATATTTCTGAAGAGTCTATTACCTATATGTTGAGTTCATCTCTCAGTACTCCTTCGTATTCCAATGGAATATTCATGCAATTGATCTTTATTTTACAATAAAACTGAAAATTATGATACTTTACACTGAAAGTTCAATATTATATATTTTCGGTATGCCGTAAGTTATTTGAACGGCGCGGGCGGTAAAAATTGCATCGAGCCAGAAAATAATATATCCATAAATTATTCATCCACTACAAATTCTTCTACATTAAACTGTGAAGAGTGAATGAATTTTAACCTCCGCAATTTCCTAGAAAACGGATATGGAAATTGGGAAATTCAACACTTTGTGTTAATATCCAGCGCAGCAAACAACCTGTGGGAGCATATTTCAACGATATTGTGGTTTCAACTCGGGGCTAATGATACTCTAGAGAAAGTCTTTTGTAATAGAAATTAATCCTTCCTCGAGTAAATTTGAACAAGAAAAGAAAAAATCCTTATTGGAGCTCCGTTGTCGCCAAAATGTATGAACCGTTGTCGAAACGAAGTCGAGCGAAGACGATAAACGATGAGTGCGGGTTTTTGTGGTATCCTTTAGGAACACATGAATTTTGCATGACCAAAATCTAACAGTTTGATGGATTTCAACTAGAAATTATGGTTAGAGAGGAACCCTCACTGAATGTGAATCTGGGCTTGCGTCGACTTTCTTAATATTTTAATGTTATTATTTTGGTCAAAATAAGCAAATTTCTTATGGACCTCAATCTTGCAGATATACAGGGTGGGAGGCTAGAGCATCAATAGTACCATTAGAATGGTAATTGGAACTTATTATTCAATTCCAAACACATGTTTCACGGCACTTAAAAATAAAATAAATATGGCTGAGAATGTATGAAGGTTTATTACTTTTGGTTCTATAAATGTATAACATTAGTATAGAGCGTGCTCAAAAAATTCCGCAGAAGTATTTGAGCTTGAAAAATAAATTCCGCTCATGTATCATATCATATTGACATCGTTTCGTCATTGTATTTTAATGACATAATGAAGTTCAAAGAGTTCTAGTACTATAATGAAATCCAAATGTGAAGTTTCTGGAAGTTGAGCATGAATGAACTTCATAAGAAATAATTCGAGTACTCAATATCAAAAAAAATTACTCAAAATACAAAACTTTACCCTCCAAATCGAAAGGTGAACTATTTTTCATGATGAATAACTTGAATGTATGTATGTATCTGTCGTTTCAAAAATACTCACTAAATTAAGAAAATTATTATATATTTATTGATATCAGCAGATAATAGTTATTTGTGGTACTAGTGTGTTATGTTGAAAATAAGACACGCGAGAATGATTTCAAATTCTCAAGTGATCTAGGAAACATAACACACGAGTGGCATTCAACAAGTGGAAGAAATCGTTTTTTTATGAGATAATAATTAATTGATAAGTTTTGTGATCAAATCGAAGCTACTTGCTTCTCCGTACCCTATAAATGTCAGAATGACTTGACAGTGACTTTTTTACATTTTGGTCAAAGCAGGTTGTTTGCTTACGACAAGGAGTTCAAAATGTAAGTTATGGATTATAATACACTAGTGTGTTATTTGATAGTTTACTTGTCTAGAATGACATTAATAATGACAGTCATAACTGTGCATACCGTGTTATCGGGCGAGGCGATGAACCAAAATACGAGGATATATTGAAAAATTCTTATCCTACCAAACAAAATTTCAATGTCAAAATATTTTATTACTCAACATATTCTCCTCTTAAATGGATAAATTTATTACAGCAAACCTGCAACGTCCCTAGACCTTCCAAAAAAATGTTTCTTCTTGCTCTACAAACCAGACCTCCACAGCTTTTATTACCTCCTCGTTGGAAGAAAATTTACGACCTTTTAAACTTTTTTCAGTTGGGGAAAGAGATGATAGTCGGACGGAGTGAAATCTGGTGAATAAGGGGGGTGTTCTAGTAATTCAAACCCTAAATCACGAATTTTTGCATGACAACATGAGATTTGTGTGCTGGGGCGTTGTCCTGCAAAAACAAAACACCTTTGGATAGCTTTCCGCGTCTTTTTTCTTAAATTTTTTTCCGTAGAGTGGTCAGTAATGTCGAATAGTAATCTCCAGTTATTGTTCTACCCTTATCCATAAAATCAATCATGATTACTCCATGGCAATGGACACGAAACTTCTTAGGACTTGGAGAACCGGAGTGTCGCCATTCCATCGATTGTTGCTTTGTTTCTGGATCGTAGAAATGTACCCAAGTCTCATCCATAGTAACAATTCGGTTTAAGAAGTCTACATCGTTTTCAAATCGAGCACAGATCGAACGCGATGCTACTACCCTTGCACGCTTTTGGTCAACATTCAAACATTTGGGGATCCATTTTGCAGCAATTTTTCTCACGTCCAAATTGACTTGAACTATATGGAATATTCAGTCAATATTCCCGATCGGTCATCATCTTCAATGGAAAATTTACCTCTTTTGAAGCTTGCAGTCCAATTTTTCACGGTCGCATACGAAAGACATTGATCGCCAAAGGTATTAAGCATATCTTCGTAAATCTGCTTACCTCTTAACCCTTTTAAATACAGGTACTTGCTGATGGCTCCATACTCCAATTTTTCGATTTTCACAATTTCGGTGGACATATTTTTTCTTTTAATTTATTGCGTTACTCTGGTTTACTTTTTTGACGTCAAACTTCACACTGACACTTCTAATGAGTTATTGTTCATTGCTATGGTAACGCAATATTTTGTTTATGCAGTGAACTGGTCTAGGCTAACTAGATATCAATACATCCTCGTATTCACGTCTACTATCACAATGATCGTCATTATGATTGTTATTACGTAAATAACGATTAAACGGTTTATTATGAATATGGTGAGTAGGTGTTTCAAACCCATTGTCGTACTTAAAAATATTTTAATAGAGAATTAGGCTAATGCATGTATACTCAACCACATTTTACTGTTCTGTACCTACTTTTTAGCTGCAAAAAGTTTGGATATGCAAATAAACACTCGCAAAAAATGTACTTATAGCATCTTGTGACTATTCTGGACGTCCATAGATTCAACTTTTTAGATATCAGAAAAATTATATTTCAATTTAAAAAATCAAGATGGAAGTGATAGCCGAAATATTCGTTGGTCCAAGAGATGATTATGTTTTTGTTGTGGGTTGAAAAAATGGGGTGCTGTATTATACTGCCGTCCTTAGCAAAAGTGCAGTATGTACAAAAAATATGAATATCTCGATATTGAATTCTGAAGGTTTGAAAACCTATAAATTTTGCATTTTACCAAGCAAAACTGATGTATACTCTCAGTTTATAGCCGAAGTCAAATCATTTTGCCGCATGTACAAAAGATTGAGAATTTTCTTTGTATGAAGGTCGGATCTACAGAATTCTAATCGAAATAGCAGGTACGGCGTTTTTACTAAGGACGGCAGTATATTTCAACCCCTTGATGTGATACCAGTGCAATATTCAAGAGTTAATATAAATATGAATGTTAATGACGTATTTTTGGAGTTTTTAATATGCTAGGCTTTGTACTTATATCAAATAAAACATCAATTACATTTTATATGTCCTCACGGTGTCACGGTCCAACATCAACAACTACAACTGACTCTACTATCGTATCATCACCGTGCACAATTCAATTCACTACAGGGCCCTCGAAAATTCCCCCAAAATTTTGTTGGATATTATTACCACACAATTTTGGATACTTTTATTAGGTGATTCTGAAAAACAGCTATGAGGGTCTACATTTTGTAGTATCATCACTTTGCTGAATTGGTATCTTCAGGGAACTAGTTATTATACTAGTTGAGTATCTGTCATTTTAACCAATTCCGACTACCTCCTTTCGGACTTGGCCCGAATCCAAATACGAATTCTAGTTATCTATTTATTTACACCATTTTTTAGTTCAAGAATTATTTTACGTATCTACAATAAATACTTATTTTTATCCGTAATATTGAAATAAATTTGTTAATAGCGAATATTGGTGAGATATGTATGTCAATAATTGATTGACGACTGTCTACACAAGTCACTTCTTTTCAATGTCACAACTGTCATAAACATCAAAAAAGCCCTTCCGTTTAGAACAGTCTTTATAACAGCTGTAGATGAAATTTTATATGGCTAATAAAATACACATAAAATAAATAACTATCTCAGTCTCCAGGCGAGTCGTCTCGTATATTCTCTAACTCTAATTAATGAAATAATGCCCAGAATTAGGTGTCCAATGATAAACTTGTTATTCAAACTACCTACTACTGAGAACAGCTCTCTTGCTCTATTTGGGTCATTTCTAATTACATCAGAGAAGGATCGGCACGAGACATGCACAATTTCTTTCTGTCGTTTTCACGGTGTCGCATTTTAGCAATGCCTCTGGCTGCTATGAATGGTTTCACAAAAGGAAATGGAAACGAAATCTTTGAAAAGTTTTTCTTTGTGTATGTATTATTATGAGGAAGGAAAAAATATGAAGTGGAATTTAAGGTCTGCCCTGAAAGAAAAATAAGCTGTTTTTATTTTCAGAGAGGAAGTTCGAGGGTGTGTTATTTTTTTACTACTGCGGTGCACGCGTGTATGAAGGCGGAGATTAGGTTAGGTCGATTTACTCTGTCGTTTGTGGAGATTTGTTAATAAAATATGGTGGTTTCCAAAGATAATATCTTTATCTAGTTTACTGAAGCTGATATTTTCAATAGCAATATTTTCAGCGCACTGAACAAAATGGGGTTTGGGTTTTTGAAAATATCTCAAAAACTATGAGACATTTTTCAAATTTGAGAAAAAAATCGAAAAGAGGAGAAAATTTTCAAAAAAAAAAGTTCTGCCTTCCGGAACTGTAAGGCCAATATTTATAATTTTCCCAGAAGGATGAAAATTCGGTCGAAAACGGGAGCTGCGTAAGTCTACTTTGAACCTTCAATGAATAGATATCATTCCAACCTATTGAATATAAAAATGAAAAATTGAAAAATTCCAGGTAATACTGGATAGATCAACGAACAATAAGTCGCGGTCAAAAAATTTTCATTGCAATTTTTCTATCAATTATGAATTATTTAATCAAGTTAATCAACAATTTTTGCCCACTTGAACATGAACATTGCAAGTGCGATCATTGTTAAATAACAGAGATATACAGAAAAAAAAATTTGATTTTTGTTTTTTACTTATATCTGCTTTAATACAATAGATTTCCAGAAACCGTTTGCACTTTGTCATTGCAACTTTCAATGGGCTGTGAAAATATGTAAACGAAAGTGTTCTACAGGGTGTCGTTTTCCTTGGGTCACCCCTAACTATGAAATTTTAAATACGGACCTGGATTTTTTATCACTTATTTTTAGGCTTCAATGATCATATTTTATCACGATTATGATTACCACTTGAAATTTTAGTCGTTTCGTCAACAATGAAAATTGGATGTTTTGAGAATTGAGATGTGTTTCGGGTCATCTCTTGTTGAAAAATAATATTGTATTCAGTGCATGAGTAAGAAGTCTACGTTATTATCTGTTACATGGCCAGGTTAATATTGATTCATTATCAACTTTGTGATGCAATGCTGAAGTGCTTTTTGCATGATATTTAATTGATTACTGTATCAATAATACATAAAAAAATAAGTTAAGAAAACATTTTATCAACAAGAACAATTATCATCACAAATCACATACATTCATTTTTCCATTTATAAAAGATGTTCAAACTGGCGGCCCTCTTGTTCGATACATAAACGAATTCTTCTTTTAATATTATTGATGGAGCGGGTTACTTCCCTGGTAGTTATTCTGGAAAATTGGTAAATGTCGTGATAATCATTTTGATAACACGATCTTTAAGAGTACCCCAGAGAAAAAAGTCAAGTGGAGTAAGATCCGGCGACCTTGCAGGCCATTGAACTACTCCTTGACTTCCTATCCATTTGTTAGGAAAATGTGTATTCAGAAAATCACATATGATTGCTTTCTTATGAGGTGGTGCTCCATCAAGGTGAAACCACATATTTTGGACCTGCGCTAATGGAATATTCTCCAAATATCCCATAAAGGTGGTTTCCAAAAAGTTGAGGTAACGTTCGCAATTTAAATTATAATTATAGATAAAAGGGATTTTCGTGGCTCCAAATATGAAAATTATTTCTGTTGAAAATTCCGCAATTTGTGAAGTTGCTTTCATCTGTCCAAATTATATTATTTAAAATATCTGGATCGTCTTCGATGCTGTTGGATAACCACCGACACCATACCAACCGTCGATACGGATCATTATGATGAAGTTTCTGGACACAATGTATCCGAAAAAACTTCAATTTATCACCTTTGAATACGCTCATTACTGCAGTCTGACGAATTTCTAGTTCTAGAGCGATTTGCCGCGTTGATTTGGAAGGATAATCTCTGATCTGAAAAAGTATTCAATAGTTTTCTCAAAACAATGCAAACAAAAATTGTATAATACCTGTCCCAGAATATTTTCTTTCATTTGATTGGAAATTCTATTCCCGTATTTTCTTCTGGGTTTCTCAAAACTGCCAAACTCACATAGATTTATATTTAATTTTCTGAACACACTTCTGCACGACTGCTGTCTTTCCGGATATAATTCGTTGTACTTAATTTTGCTAAATCACAATTTCTATTTGATTTGTAAAAAACCATAATCATATCACGTTTCTCAAAACTTGTGAAAGGCATTTTCAGTCGGAAAACGAAACGATAGTTGATGAATTTATGACAGTTGTCAAATACACAATCGTCATGGCCTACTGGAAGAAATCCTCAGGTCGGTGCAAGTAATCGAATTATCGATATGGATTTCGAAGACTACCAAGATTGCATTTTTCAATTTTATCCCAAATTAATGAGCGTTAGGTTTTGATCAACTGGAAGCATCATAGCTAGATAAAAAAGAGATTTGTACATTTTTACGATTTTCTATAATATAACGAAAATGTTGAACATAGAATGATACACATATTCAGATGTAAATATTCCAAACACTTGAGAGTAATGTTTCATTTGAATAAATAATGCACTCAATACAATAAAACGATATCATTTGAATAAGTGATGTCTCGAATCACATGAATTTTCATCCAAGTTTCACTGATGATGACCAGATACCGTCGAAACGACTGAAAATTTCAAGTGGTTTTCACAATCATGATAAAATATGACCATTGAAACCTAAAAAAAAGTGATAAAAATGCAGGTCCGTATTTAAAAGTTCATAGTTAGGGGTGGCCCAAGGAAAACGTCACCCTGTAGAAGACTTTCGTTTACATATTTTTACAGGAGAGTATTCCTTGATTCTCTCGAAAGGCCGAGAGCGGTGACTAATGTATTCCTTCATATTTTTATAATCATAAAACGAAATATACAAAAGTTTCCCATATTTCGCCAACTTAAGTGGACACAGTGTATATAATGGGGGTAAAACTGGAAGTGAAATAACGGATTTTCGAATAAATCCACCTGCAATTTTCGATTTTGTGATTATTCCTGAATGTTCCGCTATATATATAGGATACTTCGAACATAGGTTACTCTCTGGAAATCTCACGAATCTTCGAATATAAATAGTTTCTCGGAAAACTAGCTCAATCCCACCCTGAACGCTTATCTCAACTTCAAATAAAGTGTTATAAATGGCTGCAAACACGAGCAATTTCAGCAGATAGAGAAACACAAAGGCACGTCGTGGTTTTTGCCAGTATAACTTCATATAGTGGATTTTCCGATAATGATTTGCGTTCCTTGATTTTTCGCGGTCAAAGTCTCTTTGAAGTTCACAACATTGATAGCGTAACAAAGTTTATTAGCTTGTTTCATCCACGAAGTCTTTTGCATCAAAAGAGATGAGTTTGCGAGGATAGGGCCAATAGAGTAGAGTAATTACAGCAAACTTCGAACATTGCTACGTGACTATCTACGAAATTAAGTAAGTAGGGAAAAAGTTGTTGATGAACTGTGATTTCGTTATGCTCATCTCCGCCGTTTCAATGTGGGTCGTGGTTTTACCCCTCGAAAATCAAACTCTTTATTAGGATCATGGATTAAAAATTTAAGAGGAAAGCGAGTGAATTAATCACATTGATGGGAACGGATGAAAATAGATCCTCATCGATTGACACTTGATCCTAATGTTACTTCATTAGACCAATTCGTGCTCTCAGTATTCTCCAAAATGTAATTTTCAAACAAAAAACGCTGAAGTGATCGAAAGTTTCTCAGTTATCATCCCCGATCAAACAACACAACCTAGATGAGTAACTCGCCGCTCACGCCTTCAAATTTGTTTGTAAAGGATATCTTCCCCCACCGGCAGTGTCGTGCGTTGTTCACAGAAATAATAATTATGATGGAAGAATCTCCACATGATTTTGAGAACAACCGATGCTCTAATTGACATGTTTTTTCATAATTCATTAATTTTACTAATTTCCAATTTTGTTTCCCTTTCTTGATAGTTACGACACTGGTAGCTTACCTATGAAATGACATATTTTGATTTCCAGCTTCAAATGGTCTTTTACACATTTCAAAATGCTTCACCATTGCTTAATAATATAAACTAACGATAGTTTTACACAAATCAACTCAGAATTTGCCCTTTACTCACGAAAAAACTCCCCAATAAGCCAACAAAAAGTAATTTTTTATTGTTGCTCTGTCAACGAAGAATCTCCGTTCGACGACGGAAATACGCGTTTTTACATGCTCCCAACACGCTGCAATGAACGTTTCAGTTGCCTTCTAATTGTTACTTATTTCATCTAGGACAGTATTTTTGGGTTTTCGTTGCCATGAATATAAACGACAGAATAAAAAATCTAGCTGACATGCCTATTATATCCTTAAAATATTGCGACAAGGTAACAATTTCATGATTTGAAGGATTACATTATGAAAAGAGGTTACCCTCAATACTAATTAAGTATTACTCATCTAGGTTGTGTTACTCGATCGGAGGCTATCATAATGAAATGATAAAAACTTCATTCACTGTTTTTCAAATACATGATTTTGATATACTGAGTTGGTAAAAGCACATAGAATTCTTCAATAGTAAAAGTGCTTAGTCGAACTTATAGTTATAGAATCAAATGAATACCTACATCTAAATATGAAAATAATTTTCAAAATTATTTACAGTGGAGTGATTAAAATATACAGTTCCAAAACACAATTTATATCAGGAATATTGGATAGCCAATTCTTATATATTTTCGCCGACCGTTTATTTACGATGTATTTTAACGCACTCAAAATCGTTGATTAATGACCCCTGTTAATGAATGATTTTCTATTAATCAACGATTTACTTATATGCAACCCAACGTATATTGCTCAAATACATATTATATTTATATAGTTACCTGTGGCGTATGCAACCAAACATATTTATACTTACCCGCTAAAACATTTATTTTGAAATCAATTAGCTGTGTTAGTACTATCTGTAATTATTTATTTCATTGTAATTTCTTGAAATTCTACGTTTATTTTGAAATCAAAAGATGGAAGTTCTGTAAAAAAAAATTCAGAAAACATCAAATATATCAGTGAAGTTGTCAGTAGCATTATTAGCTAGATAGTCGCGCAGCCGGCTGGTAAAATGCTGGTTTCAGTCCTGGGGTGATAGCAAGGTCGAGGATTCAATCCCCAAGTGGTACCATTTTTTTTAACGAACTCGTTAATTAAAATGGCGATTAACAATCTCGAACATTAACGCGCTAGCTCCGCTCACGCGTTAAAATATCTCAATTGTTAATCGCTCTTATTAATGCACTTGTTCGTTAAATAACCATTAACATCGAATAGTTTTGACCCTAGGTAAATAAAGCATATTTGATTCCCTTTTCCTTTCATCTTAAGGCGTGACTACTCTGAATCTATTATAATACCGGTGACTGCATGGCATGACTCATTTTTTCTATTGAAATATAACTAATACATTTCATTCTGCTGATATGTTCTGAGTTTCGTATGTATTTTAGTAAGGTTTTCCATTGAGGTACTAGCCTCTGCTTCCCATGCAACATTCTGAAATGATTTATATTGATTTGATTCGATGGAATTTTGAAATTGTAGTTTTGGTATGGTGTGGAGTTCATTAAAGAGATATAAAATACTTTCCAGATTAGTGTTTTCGTAAATCTAGATTTCCTTGATAAAAAAATCATTCTGAAAAGATGTCGGATGAACCAAAAGTGAAACCAGCTGAAAACTTTTCATGACAATTTTATACCAATTTCTTGATGTTCAACCAAAGTACTCTTTATATACTCCATTTGCTTTTTTAACTACAGGATAGTTGATTTTACACTAGTCTGTAAATTGACCGATTGCTAATTCATCTCTATAGATAATGTCAAAGTGAGTTTCCTGAGACAACCACTTTTATTTTATCAGGCCTTCCTCACGAAATTCAAACAAATTATGTATATACACCTAGCACAAAAGAGGTCCTAGGGCACATCCCTGGTTTCCGATCAATTATTCCACTGAAATTTCTATATTTTTACGTGAATCTGAAATATTAACCGATTCGGCAAAGATTCGACTGTATTTAGTACCAAAATCGAGGTTTATGTACGGCACTGTTGTTGCTCTTCTTTTGATATCATAAACCATGACTCATTAATACCTAGTTATTCTTCATTACTCAAGACTATCAGTTGAAGCAATATAATATGGCGTGAATATTTCAGTGAGAGACAACAGAAAGTCAACATCAATTAATACTAATACCTACAAATCTGGTGTTTCCCAGGTATCCATGCTGGGCCTTTTGCTGTTTACAACATACACCGCAAACATTTTGTCAACAATTGTCTTGAATACTGTTCTGCACATTTGTATGCGGACGATACCATGATTGTGTCTAATGTAATTGATGTTTGTGCAAATATCAATACTAATTTAGAATAATTTGTAAAATCCGCTACTGATCATTGTTTATTCATAAATTCGAGTAAATCAAATATTATCGTCTTCTCACCAAGAAATGATCTCACGGAATTACGAAGCACCAAAGAACTTCACATAAATTGAAAGAAAACAAGATGGTTAAGTATAGAAAACAGGAGATATCTCCATAGTGCAAGTCTGTATCATGAAATACTTACTAATAAAACACCTCCATGTCCACAACTTGAACATTAGGTTCAAGGGACTTTGACTCCCCTTTCATTAAAAACAGAAATGTTCATGTGTGTTGTGTTTAGTTACCAGATAGCAGAAATATGTAATGCCTTCGTATTTGAAACAATTGAGCCGGTGATGCTTCAAAGTGGCATTTAAGACATTATTGCTAGAATCAATACACTGGGAAATGTATCTTTACTACCTGTATATATACGTATAAATGAATGTTACATAGAATTACGAAATACGAACTTTGACAGTGAATACAACTTATCGTTAAGTGGAAGAACAAATCATCATGAAAATTCTTGCTGAATGGATTGAACTTTTCCTATAAATATTTTCAATATTTAATTTCTAGATATTATATGTGAAGAAAATGTGTACAATTCTGTATTGAAAATGACCATCATTACTGTTATTATTAAATAGGTATACCAATTTTGAACAAATTGAATTCTTCAATAATAGCAATTGTTCGAATTTCCATATAAATATCAATTGTTATTTTCCTCATTTTATTCTTCAAATGAATATTATAGAGAAACGTGTTTTATTAATTTGTTATAACATGGTTACCAAAAAAAAATTTTGCGTAAGCATCACGCTCGAACATTTTCCTGACCTGTTACGTAAGTTACTATTTTGACTAGAAGATATATTAGTTCCTCCTCTCGCGCATTCCCTTTTTTCCAACAAGGAAAAACGGAGTAATTTTTTTGGAATCCGATTTGTTGGTTTCCAGAACTAATAAAGTATAAGTTCTCATAACTAATAAAGTATAAGTTTCCATAGTTTCAGTTCAACGTATGATCCCAGGTAGGTCACATCTAACGGAAGCTTCCATCGTTGCTACAAGTTTTATAAAGTACTCAAACAAAAACTAACTTGAGAACCACATTAAAACTGGAAAAATGTAATAAGGACGAAGGAAAATTATAAACCATTTCTGAATTTGCATGCGAAACTATTTTAAATTAATATAGCTGGCATTCGCAGCCCATGTTAATTAGAAAAGTTAACATTATAATGTAAATGGGAATTACGGCATTTAGCCACTGTGACAAAGTGCATAACGTATTTAATATCGCCCGTGGAATGACAGTCAGGGCATCCCCTAACGAATTCGTATTTTACATTTTCCCTGTGATGCCGTGAAAGTCTTCTTTGATGGTAAACTGATTCGTACTCACCTCCAAAGAGTAGTGGCATAACGTTAGACGAATACAGCAAGGGTTTGGACAGGCGTGTCGTTTATTGATATCAAGTTGACTCACACAGTGGAATAGGACAAAACCATTCTGAAAATGAATTAGAAATATCTAATGAGCCGACAAAAATTGATATGAGGTGCTATTTAAAATATCAAAGATGTTGTGAGTAATTAGTTGAATTAAAGTTAGTAATTTTGTTTCTCGGATGGCCAAATGAATATCTCATGAAATGCAGAAGCAAAGGAGATTTGAGCAATACTGATTATTGGTGGCGAAGTCACTTTTCATTTGTCGTCAAATTGAAAAACAAATTACTCCAACAGATAATAATAAAAATGAACAATTCCCCAATTTGATTGCAAGCGCCGGAATTACTGTACAAGGCTCAGTCTGACGGAATACGTCTCTGCTGCTGACACTATCTGATACAATCCAAGTATTGCCGAATATAATTCGACTCTATCATTGGTCGACAGATGTTCAATCTGCGATTGTACTGATATAGATACTTATGAGTGTTTTGATGTAGGTTTTGTCGTCAATCGGTATGATTTTGAAGATTTATATTACTTCAAAATCCAAAGCTGTTGCGATCAATTGCTTTGAAAATCTCAGTCGAATCCTTTAAATATATGTCGATACTTTTTATTCTGCTTGTGTCCAGTCTGATTGAAAACGGTAGGATGTGGTGTTTATACTCTTTGTAGTGGAGATAAGTATGGATTTATTCATCTAATTTTCTGATCAAAAAGCTGTTTCATGGGATAAAGTCTAACAGTCTTTTATTAGATATAGTTCAGTTTGACAATATGTGTGTCCCTCATTATGGGATCTCGGTAACGGTGAGAAATAGAAGGGTGGTTAAATGGGGGCAAAGAAAAAACGTCAGGAATACTTTTCAAAAATGTTTGAAGTTTTCCATGGCAACTTTTTGAAGAGCATCCAAATATATGAATGAATATTATATCACAAGTAATATTTCGAAGTTTTTTCATTCCATAACAGCTGTAATTGAAAACTGTTAACTTGTAATTGATTGACTTCTTATTCTCTGATTATTTTCAATTGCAGCTGTTGAAGAATTTCAGAATTATTAAGAGTGACAAACTGACAAAAGCAGGCTTTGGATGATAAAAGGCTATCTGACGAGGGTACTCTTAATGAAGGCAATAACTGAAAATTTGTTGTGACTTTCTTTTTGCGGTAATGGCATTTTTTCTTTTTTAAGAATACACATTGAGAATGTTACTGTTAGTAAATCATCCATTCAAAAACATCAACCACGACGCATACTAACATAAAAATACGAAATGAACTTGAAATGTGATCGCTTGTTTTTGAAGAGGTGATTAGTGGCGTAGTTAGTAAAGCACTAGACTAGAACCATGGACCACAATTTACCACAATTTTGATTCAGTTTTTTTTCCGCATCTACCAGATATTGCTGTTGATACAAAACTTTCACTAAAAATTTTTCATATTATTTATCGTTCTTTAAGTTTATGCGTATAAGTTGAGAATCACCCTGTATATTGCCGAACTGCATTCAACAGTTCGAAATTTTTTTTATAAACGACTGAATCGCATCTGACCGAAACTATTCACTTACACCAAATCCGAATTAATTCGTAGGAAATAAATGGGCTCGCGAGAATTTTTATTCCAATCCCAGTAGTATACATTCCTATTGTTCACCATAATTTTGTCGCGCGCTTCCGCAATTTATGGCATATTAGATTTTTCAACTGAGATATTTTTGGCGTGTCCAATTTATGACTACAATTAAAACTTTTTGGCCTCTTTGGTTGCGCACGGTTTATGATTGTTAAAATAGAGCCGTAATAAAGTGGTATAAATTGTCAACTAGAACGTGCAAATGTTTCTATTGAATTGCCGCGGTAGGAATATTATGCAAATATTTACTTTTCGATGTTTTCGTTGGTTGGAACATATTCTGCGGGAATTTCATGTGAGGGCTTCGTGTACAATTAAATTCGATAATCCTCACAGCACAAATAAAATTTTCGTTGGAGCATCGTATACAAAATCCGAGAAGTTTGCCGAATAGATTTGAATAGGAAAAAATTAGCAAACAACTCTTTGTGAAACAGTTGAGTTGATTTTGTTGGGAATAGCACCTACTTCTGAGATTTTAAGTGTACGAAACGAATGAATTCATGCCACGGTTTTTGGCTTGCCTCAAATTTTTTTTTTATAATCAACGAAATGTAGAAAATACGGTTCTTCCTCGAAAGTTATACTGTTCGAAAAGTCTTTAGAGAGTCATGAAAAAGGAATTCCGGAATTACGGAACAGGATCAATCGCGTAGATAGAATACTTGCTTACGGAAAGAAAGTATGAAAGAATTCATTAAATAAATAAAGATAATTGGGCGGTGTTTTGCAACAACCGTCTAACCCACGATTTATTTACAATTGAGTATTCCATGTTAAACTGTCTATTATGAACCATACTACAATATGTGTTAGGAATCGCACGTTAAAAGGTAAGACCTCGTTAATCCTTGGCTAGGTGGAATCTCCTTACGATCACCAGGTTTCAAGGTATTGTGGGCACAATGGGATTCCCTGATTATTGAGAATGGTCTATTGAAGAGAGCTAGGGAATCGGCCGATAGCAGAAAAGTGATTTCTCAATTCGTTGTGCCTAGGTCGAGAATAAGTGATGTCTTGGAGGAGATTCATGGCAGCAAATCAGGTAGACATTTTGGAGTGAATAAGACCTTGGATAAAATACGGCAGAGATTTTACTGGGTCCAATGTCGGGAAGATGTAGAGAGATGGTGCCGAAGATGTCCGAAGTGTGAAGAAAACAAAGGTCCCAAGACAAGATCGAGAGGAGAGATGAAACAATACAATGTAGGCGCTCCCTTCGAACGAATCGCCATCGATGTAGCAGGACCGTTTCCGATGACGAATGATGGCAACAAATACATCCTCGTTGCCACGGATTACTTTAGCAAATGGGTTGAAGCTTATGCCTTGCCTAATCAAGAAGCATCCACAGTTGCAAGAGCTCTGGTGGATAACATGTTTTCAAGGTTTGGAGTCCCAATGGAGCTACATTCCGATCAAGGATGAAATTTTGAATCAAATTTATTCAAGGAAGTTTGTGAATTGATGGGAATTAGCAAGACCAGAACAACGGCCCTCCACCCACAGTCTGATGGCATGGTTGAAAGGTGCAACAGGACTATGGAAGAACATCTTTCCAATTGCAACCAATTTGAAAAGGAGGGGTGTCGAAGCCCCATAAAAAAAATTTAATTTTGATTTTTCATTTATGTTTCGAGTTTTTGCTTTTTAACCGACATTATTTTCAATCTCATTTTCCAAGGAAATATTTCGAATTACTTCTCTTTCATTTGGGGAATTAGGGGCGAAAGTTCTTTAAACTGAATTATGTTTTTTACTGTTTTTACGGATTCTTCCGACTAAATTTTCGTGAATTTTCTCATTTTGTTTCGGGAAGAGGGGATCTGACTTTTTTATTTTTTCGTGATTTTGACTACCAAAATCATCGGAAATTCACATGATCAGGGTGCATATTTAACAGTTACTTGACTGATTCTGAGTAATTGAAGATATCCCATTGGCAGGATCTCACTGGCAGGTGTTCATTTCCAAGCAGGGATAGACCTACAAGAAAATCATCAAATTCTTTATCAGTCGGTGTCCAAACACCATTAAAACTAATCAAATATTCAGTAAGACCTGAGGACTGGATGTTTATGATCACAAAACTGATAGAAATGAAACAATAAAATATAACCAACCATAGTTATTACGAAGATCAGCTTTCGAATGTTGCCATCGTTGTATTTATTTAACTTTGGATGGGAACTTTCAATTAAAAATACAAGCGATGATAAATACACTCAGCAAGTTTACCTTCTCCATCAAAGGTTTTATTCCATCAAAGAACCAGAACATTTCAATTACTAATGTGTAACTATGTAGAGGCCAATTAATTTATCACCAGTGAATTCTGCCGAGAGATAAAAAATATTGATTTGCAGTATGTCAATGGTAAAGCGAACCAAAAATGGCATATCTAGAAGATAGAAACAATATACATTTTTTTTAACAGGCAGCAACCCAAGAGGAGAATTATTATTTTCAAACATAAAAAAAATAAAATAAAACTTTGTTTCTATTAGGTATTGCTGGTATATCAGATATTGGTTTCTAACGAAATATGTCGTATTACATAACCCTTGAGAGTTGTTGAATAGCCTTCTCATTCACGTGTTTTTTCGTCGAAAATCAAAATTTTCAAACCCATTGCATATAAGATTTTCCCCAAAGTTTACAATTCTCAAAAATTCAAGAATAACATCTATTCAAATATCTTTTCCTAGGCGGTACTCAAAAACATTAAACGATTTCAAAAACGAGCATACATTTATCCGAAGCGTATTCGTACACTCTGACGCCCTTTTGCCTAGATCGATCGTGGTATCTGCTAGAGCAAATAATTCAAATATTTCGCCTCGACTAATTACGATTGTACGGCAGTCTCGTCAGAAAGCCATCCGCCATCGCATATTTGAATAATATTCCTGAAACGAAACATGACTTCTCCCAAATTAATGACTTTAGCGTATTAAAATTTCTGACACTTAAATCGAGTTCATTGCATAGAATTGTGGCATGCAAATTATTTAATGCTCGAACTAGAGTTTCTGATGAACAACTTCTCGAGCGACTTGACGATTATAACTTTGAACAGTAGTTATAGATCGGGCAACGTTGACGAATAACCTTTATCCGTAGTTTGAGAATTGGAAGGAATACGATAATTTGAGAATGTGAAAAATGTGGACTTCTTTATTCATGTTCCAATTTTATTCTGTCTAACAATATAATTAATACTTGCCCTCAAGAATCTTAGTAGGGAAACAGAGGGGAGAAGTTGTGTTTGGCTGGTCTTGGTCTATTATGATGAACTTTTTTGACTGATATCATGCTGAACTTTATTCACCGTTAAAACACACTCAATAACTCACTACGAACACAAAATGTTTTGGAATATTCAATGTCCAAATTTGAGGAATATAAAATAAGTAATTTCTCAATATAATAAACACTCTTAAAAGGGACAGAAGGATATTTTGATTGCTCCTTGGACCCGAGATGTAGAAAAGAAGAGCTAATGAGACCATAGTTGATTTCCTAGAACTTTCCCTGCACACCATTCATTTTTCATACACGTACTTCTATTCATGAAGTTTATATCACCTCTCACTTTCATCATCAACAACTGTCTTTTTTGTCGGAATCGTTCCATTTGTGTTCAAGCCTTCTAAAGTACTTGTCATCCATAAAAAAGGTAATGAACAAATACCTGACAACTACAGAAAAATACATATTTTACCAACAATCTCTAAAGTAATGGAAAAGGCGATCTTGTTACAACTTAATGACTTAATGGAGGAATGGAGGAATTTGGATTCTGCAAGAAGAAAAGTACTGTTGAAGCAGTAAACAGACTGGCTACCAACATCATCGAAGCTTTTGAAAACAATCATGTTTATTAATATTTACTGACCTGTCGAAGGCTTTTGATTGTGTCAATCATGAAAGATTTCTGAACAAATTAGAAATGTATGGAATGAGAGGAGTCGCTAGAAATATCATTCAATCCTACCTCGAGAATAGAACCCAAAAAATCTATAATAATGATAATGTGGCTAATAATCTTAGCAATCGATGCCACTATAAACAACTGGAGAAAAAAAATTATAATATTAGCCAGGAACGTGTTATTGAAATGGTAATAAAATAGGCGTACCACAGGGTCTTCCTTGCTCTTAATTTATGCCAATGACCTACCTTCTCACATGTTGCTGAAACGAGAACTACTAACCATATTATACGCTGATGATACTTCACAAATTAATGATTTCAGTGGGTTACTTGAAGACTCACTTGCAGGCAGCTAGTGTTTGTGTCAGTTGATTTTATTATTATATTTTATTTTTGTTGTGTTAAAATGTAGTTTTATTGTATTTTATTACTGTGTGTATGACTTGTCCAAATTTAGCTTATGGATGTAATATATTCTATTCTATTTCATATGTGTACAATTTCTGGTACTGGTGTCAGTGGTGTCCTCGATCAAAAGAGCTTCACTTTAAAATGGCAAAGTTTTCTTTAGGAATAATTACCATTATATCCTCAGCTTCTACTCTTCAACCATGAACTAGGTACAATATACCAAATATTTTAATTGAAAAATTAGCCAATTTCTGTGATGCCTACTGATAACTCAATCAATCAATAATTAACAAGGGCTTGCGGGAGATCACCTTCCAGAACACAAATATATCAGAGAATGAAATGATAAACTTGCCTGACGAGAATCGCTCACTTCTTATAGTCGTATAATCTCTATGATATACTTCCATGTCATCCTTCAGTATGAACTCGTCTACGCCCTCGCTCATCATGGTCTCTTCCTTGATTTCTTTGATTATGATCTCTTTCGTGACTTCGCTGCTAGGTGTGACCTCTTAGAAAGTTCGAACTCTGTGTGTCAGCATAAAACAAAATATTCGATTCGTTTACGTTTTTCTTGGGGCACATCACTTGCTTGTATTTGAATTCATCTTCAGTCTTCAGGTGAATACTGACAAGCTTGGGTACTACTCAGAATTGGTAGTGACATCTATTTTATTTCGCGCAGTCGCCAGCCGCCTTAAACTCTTAATCGTGGGTGGTAAAATTATGTGTGCAATATTGCAGTGTATGTTATAAGCCACTTTGTTATTCAGCGTATGTCGAGAAGACAGCTGTCCGGTACTGTCGAAAATGTTCGAAAAATTTCTTGCCTAAGCCTTTTTCAGGAACAGTTCGCAATAACCAGCGTTAGGAATCTCCCGGACAGGCCCTGTCTCCGGAGCCCCGATACTTCCGGAGGGCGCGCTGGATCATTTATCCCAATAACCACTCCCCACGCCGTGGAGTAAGTGACTATTGGGTCCGGCCTTCTGCATTCGTTCGGCTAAGATTTCTGCCATATCACGGCAAGCCGGTATAATTTTTAAGTTTGAGAGCAGTGTGTCCATTATTCCACCAAGGACCCCTATTATCGCCAGGAGCTGAAAACTCAATGACGAAAATCGTCCTACTTTGATGGTCAAGGAGGACTATATCAGGTTTATTGGCTTGTATTTGCCTGAGGGTGGGAAATGAGTAGTTCCAATAAATTCGGCACTTCTCATTCTCCACAACAATCGTAGGGCCGCGTTATGCCTGTGGATATAGGCTGAGACCGCATAAGCTGGACAAGCTGACAGCAAATGGTCTCAGCTGCCCCACGACACGCTCTGCATCTAGTGTCAGGGACCTCTATACCCATCACGCATAATTTAATATTTATTCAAGATTTCCTAAAAATTATATAATGATGGTGAAATTATTATTATTATTATTATTAATCATTAAATTTCTCTGCGATCAGAGAAATTTTCCTGAATATTATTTTTTTCATCTTTTATGGCAATGTCGGTATCACATACCTCATTTTCTTGTATTTTCTGATGCACTGGCACACTTATTTAGAAATGTTTTGATTCTTAAATATTCAATTTTTGTAATAAATCGTGTTCGCTTTGGCTATGACATCACTACGGATATTTTGATTAATTCAGTATAGGGCTTCGCGAGACCAAGAGATTAGTCTTGATCTAGATACAAGACCAAGACCAATAAATCTTACCAAGACCAAAACTTGACTTTCGAGACCAAGACCAAGATCAAGACTCTCACCAAGAGTATTGGTCTTGGTCTTGGTCTCGAAAGAAAAATAGTGAACCTAAATCTACTTAATATTAAGAAAATTTTTATGGAAAATGTTATGGCATTTTATTTCAATTATAATTTTTTCATATGGTAGGTTTTTAAATTTTGTTCATTAAAAATCGAAAACACATTTTTCAAAATCTGTATTGCAGTTATACAGTTTACAACAAATAGGTGTATATTGTAAGGTCGCAATGGTTAATAAGTATTGCAATTTCCTTGGGATTCCGATTCCACCGCTCTGCCACAACCGCATCTTACTGCTCATCACACAATAATCCATTGTAAAATGGTCAATAAAAACCTTATTGAAATTCCAACCATTTCGAACCTTTTTTTCTGGCCTGTCGGGCGTCGACCTGTGTGCTGTGTGGGCATAATAATATTTATTCAAGATTTCCTAAAAATTATATAATGATGGTGAAATGAGAAATCTTTATTTGGCTTACATTACCCGTACAAACTGAAAATTGTTAAAGACTGAGGAATACGAAATACCTATACTATGCATAAAACCTGTTGGACAATTTAATTGAATAATTCAAATTTCCTGACAAATTTTGATCCACGACTATCAAGACCAAGACCAAGACTGAGCCAGTCTCGTCTTGGTCTTGAATCAAGACTAATACCAAGACCAAGACTACATTTATTTTTCGAGACCAATTCCAAGACTGATCAGTCAGATGATAGTATATGATGTAAGACTAGATAGAGTCAAGAGAATGCTAAATGTTCGAAGATCTTATTTGAAATCTTCCGGATCAGATTTCTTGGGAACAACTTTCAGAGTAGCACTTTTCAATAAATCAGGTACAACAATTCTACCCACCACGGTTATAATTGACATGCAAAACTGCAGTATATGTATGTCAGGCCTTAACTGTGATTTTGCCACTCATCAGCCCACCAGAACGAACAATACAATACATTCTTACTATCCATGTCCGACTGAAGCCATTGGCTTCGATGTAAGCTGATTCCTTGATATTTCATAGGAGACACTGATTTACTTGAGTTGAAAGATACTCTATAGGAAAAAAAACAAAACTCCACTGATATAGATGAAATTTCAGTAATAATTCCCAACTCTGCCTTGAATGTACTAGTCTGAATAATAAATGAATCTCTTGCTCTCGGAGAATTTATTTTCTGTCTGAAAACAGCTCTTGTTTTTCCATTATTCAAAGGCGGTAATACAGAAAATCTGAGTAATTTTAGACCAATTTATTTGTCATCACTAAAAGGTAATTGAAAACTCGTAAAAAAAGATTACTTCATTTTTTAAAAACCAATGATGTATTAGTTCAAACGCAATTTGGATTTCAGACCTCAAAAGGTACAAATGATCTTTCTTTTCTTGAACATATTGACACCAATATTAATAATGTTGAAGTTGTAGGTGTAGTATTCTGCGACTTTTCGAAAGCTTTCAATAGTGTAAATCATGAACTCCTTCTAAATAAGCTTAGCTATTATGGATTCAAAGGAGTATGTAATAGATGGTTCAGGCGGCATGAAACAATTGGTTAAATCTGATGGAAAGTTATCTGATAGCAAAGACAATTTATGGGAAGTCCCACAAGGATCTGTCCTGGGCCCGATACTTTTCATTATATATTCAATTCATCTGATGATCTCTGGCATGAAAAGGAAAGCAAAATTATGATAGCTATCATTGAAGACTTGGAAATGGTCTTTTAACTTTGGTGTTGATAATCTTAACTTTGACGAGCATATTTTAGAAAATAAAAAATACTTCAAATTTCAGTAAACAAAAGTTTGATTAATAACAAAAAATTGGTATCAGGATGTTACGCACTCATAAAATATGTTCTAGTGAAATAAATGTGAGTAAACCCTGCATGGGCACGCATGTATCTGAATCGGCCTTCACATACACCACTCTACCGCGAGAAATTACATGTTACACATTTCACAGATTAGTAAGAAAAATAATAATAATCAATTCTGAGGTAGTAAAGAAGAAAATTCAAACCTACTTTTCTTGGGCTATCATCATTAGTTCGTCCATATGTAACGATGCCGTTGCTTCGTAACATGATGGATTATCGTAAAATATCTGATTGATTAGTTAGAGCGAGATAGTAAACAAATGCTGATTGGATTTGACGTGAAACAATGTGATTTCGAAACATAACAGAATATAATAATGACTAGGACAATAGAACTAAATTGGGTTTCGATGTTAAGTGAATATTGGTCGGGAAAAGTATGCTACATACCAAGTGATTTGGATGAGCAATAACATGAAATTAAACCAAATAACGTGTCAAATGTGGACTGAACCAATCACTATCATTTTGCGAATAACTAAATATATGCTCGTTGAAGTATTAATGCAATTATTAGTATTCGAATACTGAAAATGTGCGTGATGAAAGAGAGTATGACAAATTTGGTATCCTGGGATAAGTTTGTGAACATTCAATTCGGATAGATCTGTTATCATTTGCTTCAACCTATGCAATGAAAATTTTGTTGGTAATCATCCAACAGAAAAAAACCACTGCACCATGCAATGGATGAATTATATCCGTTATACTTTCGGCAATTATCCTACAAGAAATAGTTATACTAATTTCCTTGAGATTTGTTCGAGCTAAGGATGGCTATGGATAACAACTTAAGAACCAAGAGATAGAATGTAGGAAATAGTTTTTTTTCTGAAACTAAAACTGTAAACGGTAGAACGACTGATGATATCTCAGAAGAGCAACGACTACGACTTTTCTACTCATATATATACTCATTTTTGCTCTCTAGAGAACAATGCAAGAATGGGATCGAGACATCAGCGACCAAACGAATTCCTCTTTCCTAGAGAGAATTCAAAGCTTTCAGGAGGTGCAGTCCATACAAGGCGTACAAGACAGATCTGTGACTCAATTAGGGTCTGGGATGTGCGAAAGCACTTGTAAAATTTGAGAGCTTTCGGTGATGATTTGAACAATTTTTTTTTGCGACAACCTTCATAGAAACGCTACTGAAATTTGTATGGGAAATGTGTGTAAACACCGCCCTACGTTCTAAATTGAGTCGACACCATTGCCAATTTCGTTATTATTGGTGATACGAATCCGATTAGATGAGCAAACTAGTGGCATTTCTGTACTCCGTTGAATGACAATAGAACCGATACGTAGGAGGTCCACTATTTGAGCAATGCAAACTATACTATTTAATTATCTTGATGTTGATGACTACTTTCCAGAGTAGTCAACTCATACGAAGAAAATTTAACTTTTCATGTGTACCTGAAACATCAAAGAAAAATAGAGTCCGGGCCAAAGTGCACCCGCAAACATCAAATTACATACTTATCCGCTCATATACTCTGCAAAATTATCCTTCTCGCAAATATAAAAAATATTAGATTATCATTTAGTCAACCCTCGAAGGCACTTGAATTATATACTGAAAATAAAAATGGAAACCCTTTGACCGAAACTGAAACGACTATCAGTCTCGAAATCAATATCTTGCGTAACATTCGGAAGCAGCATTCATTATTTCCTAACTCGGAAAGAGGAAATCGAATTTAAAAAATCACTGATAGTGACAAGGAAGCATAAACTTTTTTGAACAGTCCTGATATAAATGCCAATTAAAAGTTACTGTCAAAGAAGTGATAAGTCAATTACTAGACTAGTATTTGGGAGAACAAGAGAATTTTGGTAAAAAATAAATGATTGGTTGCCAGGATCTTCGGCTTTGGAGATTATGTTCTGTTATTGAAGTAACGAAGGAAATAAATTAGTGAGGAGCTGCCCAATCCACTTCACAACGTTCGACATTTCTTGCTTATTATTTTTGCCAAGCGTTTTGTGAATATTGGATGCTGATTTTACAAATTGAAAGTTTTGTGATGGTAAAGAACTTTGAGCTCTTCGGATACCACCCAAAGAAGGATAAATGATTCTGATGAGTTACAGTTATATTTTATGTTGACAGAATCTTCATCCACCGAAAAACCAGATGACATTACAGAACACAGACATATAATGAAAAGGAATTGATTTTTATAATCATACCAATTTCATTGTCGTGGATATGCTTTATTACACCAATCAATAGAGTATAAACTGGGTGATTTTTTAACAAAAATTCTAGTATGAAACCGATAATATCATCACATAAAAGACAGTCCGTAGTTATATTCTGCTATGTTGTATGACTCGCAACTGTCATTTATTGATTTGATAAACATTTGTTTGCAAAAAATTTGCAAATCGTAGAGAATTTAAATACAAATAAAATGAGATTTGAATAAATATATATATAACTCCGCCATTTTTCAAGTTCACCGAAAGCGTACTGTTAGTTTATTTCAACGAAGAAGAAGTTATCAACGCCTTGGTCTAAATTCTCTGTGATGAAAGCTGAATTGAAAATCAAGAAAAACGTGGATACAAGTAAATATCATACACTGATCACATTTTTCAAACGAAAAAGTATTGGATACCGTCCGAAAAAATCGAAAATTCTAACAAGGGAAGAAATTGACATATTTTTGAATGAAGCTTCTTATAAGTACTAAATATCTTATGATTGAAGTGGCAACCATTTTTGGATTATTTGGAGCGTGCCGTTGCGAATAAATCTGCAAATTGAGCGTAGATGGAATTGACAAAACAATACAGTCATTCATATTGCGGATGCCTAAACCAATATTAAAATAAGTTTTTGCATCGTTGGACAATACGTGAATCATACCGTGAGTATGCTGTAATACGCCTAACTTCTGTCACTCACCGTTGGTTTACTGAATTACTCTAACAACAAATGCACCCTTCAATCAGTTGGAATAAATGCTTTTGGAAAAATTCCTTTCACTATTGCTGAATTTCTGAAATCACCAGATCCGCAGCAGTTTACTGGTCTTCAGCATCTCTATTAGCGAATTTAGGAGTAAGTTTGACTACACCAAAACGACACAGCGTGTGCAAGTTCCCAACTGTAGCTGAGGGTTACATCGAGGATTCCAGTGGAAATGAAATTGAAATTGCTGATGAAAGGTTCTGCACCAGCATTATTTGATTATCATACTCCACAAAAAACATCATCAGTTATCGATGAAGGATCTTCTACATTTGGACTGAATACTTCGTCAGCAACTTCAAAGGGAATTAATATTACCAATTGCACAAACTGCCAAATACATGTGAATGTTTATAAATAATTACTTCTAAGTTGGTGTTCTGATTATAATATGTGATTGAAGTATTTCTATAGGAGCGATTTATATTATTTAGTATAAATTAACTGATCTGTCATTTTACTTTCAACACTGGTGTAAAAACGTGATTTTGACACATAATGTGAAAACGTCAGTTTTTCATTCATAAGTCTATGAATTGAAAACGTCATTTTCAGTGACAGTTGTACAAAATATAGTATATTTTTCAAAAAGACATGAAAATACTGTTTTTTTTTTCGTGAGGTGAGAGTTTGTCCATGAGCGAAGGCGGAGCAGAGCGAGTGTGGCAATCTTACGAACGAAAAAACGTATTTCATCTCGAGTATGAAATGCTACTTTATCTACGATGGATGTTGTTTATAAAATAATGGAATTTTGCTATCAGAGTCCATATTAGTTATAGAGAGAAGTTCAAATATAATCCATCAAATTGTTTTCAGTATATTCCCATCGGGTCACAAGATAATGTTCATTTGCTTCATTTTGATCTCTAAAGTGAAAAACTATGACTTTCATGTAGGGTATCCGGTTGAAAAATTATCATTTTCATATACATAAGTAGAAAAGATTATTTTCCTGGAGAAATTATTTCACTGCATGATCGTTTTTTTTTTCGCATGCAATCTGATTTATTTGTGGTGGATTTTTTTCAATACATCTCAATTTTCCTTGGATATTCGTGGATTTATTTTGTTTTATTCGGTTAGGTTCTGAAAAGTATACAATAATTTATAACCGGTAAATGTTGGTGCAAGTCAAAATTTTATTCCGATCAAAGTTCTACATGGCAAATGAAACAGAAGTCAAGTTTATTGAATGAGTGTTTATTAAAAGGTTATTATATGTTCTTCATAGACATTTTCTAAAATTTTTCTAAATGAGCAACATGGTTCTCCCAGCCTGTTACAGATTGACTCAAACCTATGTTAAATCCACAACGACCCTAGGAATTTGGATAAATGTGTGTAGTCTCTAATTATCAGTGTCGAAAATTACGAAGGTTAGGGAATATGGAGGTTCACTTATGCTTGTGAATTCTACACAACAAGAAGCAAATTTTTCTATCACATATATATAAACCTTTGCATCGAGTCGGGAGAAATAAATGATGTACCTATCATTATGAAAATTTTCCCTGCGGGGTACCTAACATAAGAGCGAATACTTTCGAGTAGTCGTTATCAAATTACAGAGGAAAATATAAATATAAGGGTTTTTGAGAATCAAATCAAAAGCAACATTTTGAAAAGTTCCTTTGTCACCTTAATGGCATTGTAAAACCAGGGTGTTTGCATAAATGAAGATATCTCATGCCTTGTTCACTTTGTAGTTCTATTTTTTATCTTTGTGAATTGCTGCATGTCTCATCGATCTCACGTTCTTTTAGTCGTATTGAAGCAGTTTTTTTCCAGGTATTCATTTTGAATAGTCCAACTTCCTCGATTCCTTGATTCTTTCTGCTTCTTTTGTATTCCTCAATCAAAATATTGTAATATGATTTGAAATGTACATATCCTCAGCCAAATTCAACTGTGGAGAGGCCAAGCAATTCTAAACGCTTTCAAGGAAGCGAGGAAAATATGTACCGTTATATAAATCCGGAGTCAAACAGGCAATTTGTGAGTGTGAATAACAGCATTCTGGACCAGTAGGAATTTTATTTTTCTAGGAACAAAAGAATTAAAGACATTGGCTATAATAAATCTAAATTAAAAACATCATTCTTTATCTGTCCGAAAACCTCCAGCGGCTAGAAAGAAAACTCTTTTAATGGTCTTTTACAGATACTTCTCCGGTTTCGCCCACTTTTGATTTATACTGCCGTTTTTAGTGTATTCTTTCTTGAAATTCCTGGTCGATGTAATACAAATAATGGTTCTGGCGAATTCAGAAACTGCAAAGAAGGTTGAATTTATAATATGGTTTCCGTTGTTTCACCAATCAATCTAATACAGTTTTGCTGACCATGCATTGAAAAGATTGAAAAATGTTGGGTAATGAATATGATTCAACCATTTGACTGACATATATAGTCAGTCTCCCGTTAAAGAACAAATTGCATCGGACAGGAACAAAAATGTAATTGTCAAGAATTGGTACAACTAGAAATGTAAAACAAATATCAGAATTACCACTATTTATTATTGTTATTGATGACCCAAACGGTTGCCAACATAATTTCCACATATTAGGTTGCTAGTTGTTGTGGCACTTCATAAGAACACCAACACCCGGCGTTTATAAAGATAAATAAAGTACTTCGGTTAGATTAAAAATCATTGCTTTATGATTACTATCCACTCGCATAGTATATTTATTTACTAATTTTTGGTGGAGTTGAAATTTTTTTACCTAACCAGTTGTATCTCACCTCCACTGCATGTGATGAATCGAGATGATTCATGGATGATATTTATCAGTGTTTAATATCAATTAGATTCTATTGATTAAGAAAAACCCAGATCAATACTGTTCTTGGAGCTATAGAGAGTGGAAGCCACTGAGACAGGTAGCCCAATGTTTTGGAATTCCAAGAACTCTGCAAGCTAGAGTAAAAAATAAAGAGATTAAAGGTCTATCCTAAAGACGTAACGCATTTTCAATAAAGAAAATGAAGGAAAAATCAAGCCAACTATCAACAACACAATTACATGGAGTGAACCGGTTAGAAATGAGAAAATATTTTTACGAGAATGTTGAAACAAATATTATTGCCGTACAAAGATTCTCAAAGTGCAGGCAAAGCCTGGCTGACTGAGGCATTCTGAAACCGTTTTTCATTCGAATTTAAAGAAAGTTTTCAGTTATCATATGTCAAATGAAGAACTATAAGAGAAATTGAAAATGAATCCTTTCTAGGAAATGCAAAACAAAGCCTACGATTAAAGACAGTACATCTTCTTCATGCAGGAGATTTCAGTGTTGAAGATGGTAAAAATGAGAGAGAAATTAATGAATAGTTAATGGGAGGAATACGGAGACGTTCAACTCGTAATTGAAAGCATCCCACATCATCTTGATGCCAGAGAGACGTATACTTACCTAGGGGTGGAGTAATGCCGCTCTAAGAGATAACCAAAGTCAAAAATTCTCTCCGCGGCAAGTATCAGCATAAGCTCCGACAGATCTGGAGAGAACAAAGTTGCTGCAGCTAATATGCTAGCCGTTGCGACTATACTCTCTCCTTTAGAGAAATGAAATGGACTTCAGATGAGCTGTGATAACTCGACGTAAAAACCCGCAAAATGATGCATCTTCTAAGAGCTTGCATTCAAAATACTCTGTTTTACGGTTATACATTCCCAGACAACGGAGAGGCTGTGGACTTTTGAGTTTGGAGTGTCTAAATAACAAAATGGTACTGGATGGAGCCTCTTTAGTCATCAAGAGTTCAGATCCTATTCTCTGCTTAGTCTGCGACCGTAAAAAAGAAGGAATCGGGTCTTTTTTCTTCTCAAGAATGCCGATGAACTTGGTCTCGTATCCGACACTGAACGAGGTGACTCAAATTCTGTCACAGCGTTGAAGCCCACGTTGAAGCTGCGTAGATAGAAGTATTCCTGCAGCTACATAAGGGTGAGCCAATCCATGTGGTCTTGTTAGGAACATCGGTTTATGCAGAAGTTTGGCCTTTGCTTTCCTCAGTTCAAGTGGACTGAAGTCGAAGGCCGAGGTATGCATAATGGCCAGTCATACCATAGTTGCGTGATACATATAGAGGTCCCAAACACTGGATGTAGAGCGTGTCGAAGGAATACTGAGGCTATAATACATTTGCTGTCAGCTTGTAAAGCTTATGAGATCTCAGCCTACATCCACAAGCATATTGCGGTGCTACGAGAGTTATACTACAACACGACAATTATCAAAACCATTCTGATCATAGGGGTACTTATTGGAATGATGGACAGGCATACAGCATATTTCTGTTAATAATTCTGAATTCAGTAGCTAACAGTATTTTGGGATCTATTGGAACCTGGTTAAAGAAGGTATACATGAAGGACCTCTTCAACCTTTCAAAGATTAAACTTCGATGGAATGAAATGGACAAGGGAAAAAATCAATTTATCTGCGTTTTTCTTCCATAAACCTATTTCCCATTGCTATAAAGACCACGCCTGTAATAGGGGAGTTCCGCACAAGTTGCTAACATAAAATCGTCATAGAGCTCTACCTCTCCAATTTCAATTATTTTATTATGGTTGTGTAGAGCATAAAAAAATTCACCTATATGGTGGATAATTTATTTGTCACCAAGCCTTTATAGAGTTTTCAGGTTTTTAATTTGAAATTATATATATGGCACTTAATGTTGTACCCATAGCAGTCTGTATATTATATTATGTGATAGGTCACTGCAAGGGCGGAAAGTTCAAACGACAAGACAGAATAATACTTACTCCAAATTATTATCGATATAAGACTATTTATCCAAAATTGTAAATAACATCAGTAATGATCGTGAATTTCAGAGTATTGTCACCAATTTGGTACTTTAAGGCAGCCAAAATGAACTGTGACTAAACAAAATTTGGTTTGTTTTGTTTAAAATTGTTTTTTGCGTTAACCTGTCGTCCCTCTACGAACGACAGCCCTCAGAAGTCAAAACTTCTGCGAGAAAAGTATTAACGAGGTCTTGCCTTTCAACGTGCGATTCTTCTTTCTCAGTAGACTACTAGATACCACAAAGATTTCACTAAAACTGAATTCCGAAGTCACTTTATTGAAATATTGGACACAACAATAACAAATTCTACGATTATTGCATCTGATATAAAAAACTATATAAAGTCTTCGTGGCTTGAATAATGAATGATTTGAATTGAAAAGGCAGAGCTTTCTGATGAACTTTTTAGGTTGGCATCTTGTGCGGAACTCCTTTGTCACCACATATCTGAGGCATTCTTTTTCATTTCATAAGAAATACCTTTTATAGGTGTTTCATTGATATGTTCATCAATATCTTCCCTAACCATTAATCCCACATCGAAAGGTGAGAACGAAGAATAATCAGTGTTTGAGGGATATGAAATAAGGGCCGCTATCCCTTCTATCGAAACTGTACTACGTTCAGGAATTGATACTTTTTCCACTTGCCAGAGTTTCGCAAACACCTTAGTTCGAGTTGAAAACAACTTGTTCATCAAAGTTCATCACTTGCGTTCCATTCGCACAGTACAAACACGTTCTCACGAAAGTAGAACGGATATAATTTAATTAAACTGGATCAACGAACAGGAGATTGAATCTATTATTTGTGGTCGCCTGTTATCCAAGGATGATCCGTCGTTTACCGGTCGATTGCACGCGCTATTGTTATAAGATCGGACTCAGCATACGTCACTCATACATCATATTACATGTAATATCGGTCCAGCAGGAGAGATATGGTCAAATCCATGTCCATGGAATAGATAATAGCTTCAGGCAAGAATGCGTCAGAGCGTTATAATGCGATCAAAATGAAAATTTAAAACAGGCCGATAAATTCGTTAAATGGAAACGGATCCAGTGGAAATGATTTTCAAGAAACAATCAATCAAACAGTCGGTTCTAGTACATTGCATTGCTGGGTGATTATACTGGTTTGAGAGTAACTGTAATGCATAAAAAAACAGAGTGAAAAAACGAATACATTATTTCATTCGATGCAGATAGAGTCAACTGAAAAAAAGTTAAATAATATATTAATTATCATTATTAAAATAAATATTAGATTTATGCTACTGAATACTCATATAGTCACGGATCCACAAAGATATGTTCAACTGAAATCTTCAAATTCACCTAAATGTATTGAAATGCCTAAACTTTTGACTCCAGATAAGAATAACCACCCAACTAACAACTATTATTTTAGGTAAAAAAATAAAAATTATTAAATTTTGTTTTATTGCAAAATACTTATTTTACGTCGACCTAGTATGAATGTAGAGTATGTGTAATGTATACAAAATTGATCGTAGATGACCCCTTCAAACGATCAATAGTTTAGGAAACTATGCATACACCAAATGCAAAATAATTCAAACATTTTTTAAATCAAGGCGTTTAGTTTTTCATATATTTTGGTGGAGGAGCATACTGTAAATTAACTCGAACGTACCGTGGTCTGAATTGACTTCAGTCATACGCAGAAGAGCATGGCAAAGAATAACTGAAGACGATAAACATTTTGGCATACACCCCGGCAAGTCTAGGCAATCCTAAGAACGAAAAAAGATTTGGGAATCTCACATAATTGAGTTGAAAGGGATTCTAAGTGAATTTATTTTGAGGTGGGTCAAGCCCTCCGAACGATGCAACCGCAACACGTACCTTATATTGTGAATCTGAAGGACCTAGACTTTCTGAATGAAATAATTTCGAAAGATGAGGAATTTTCAACAGGAAGAATAACTATGATTATAACCAAACGTCGTGAAGAAACCCTCAGTTAACTGACCAATCTTCGACAGTACATCCGAACTATTATTACCAAGAAGAATCTTCAAGCTGGAGTCATTCGGGAAACAATTTTGATTAGAAAGAATCTGAACGGAAATGATGGAAGCAGACTGTCCAATACTTGGAAACCTCTACTTTCCGCTCTACCTAGAAGTAAGCAAAAACAATTAAGGAAGAGGCTCAATACCATAGTGTAATAGAAAAGCTGAATGGCATCCCAAAAGGTACTGCAGCTATTGACCACTAGTAGTGTTTGTTGTTGTGAGGAGGCTGTTACTACAGTCAGGCAAGTAGGCCCACATGAGCCCTTTTTGCGATTCCCTGGTCTCGTTTAATGAAGTATGCTTCAAAAAATGGGCCTGGTTCCCATAACGATCGGACCACAAAATTCTAGCAAAACAAGAAACGGCCGCTACATACCAAACTGGTGTCAAAATTGAGTGTCTTAGCTGTTTTTCAAGACAGACATCCTACCATTGACGCCTCCACCAGAGAGCCACCACTGACACATTTCCAACGTACCAAATTCGAATCCTCAAACGAAATACTGGCTAACAACTCAGTGGACTATCAGGATGGACTCGCTGAAACAGTGCATACATCCATAGACCTTCCTAAAAGGCCAGAAGTCATAAGTTGAATACCTGACAAAGGTGATGAACGAGTATTTAGAACTGGAGATAAAATAGTGACTATAGATGAATGACAAATGGATAACAAGCAATTCTGACTTCCACAAAAAACAACAGAAGACAAAGTTGTCCACCACGGGGATATTTAAAACTGTGAAAAATAGATAATAAATAAGGAAATATGCATTTTCCAACAATTATATGTATTCTCCAAATTACATTTAAAGGGGCTTTTTAGTGACACTTGAAAGGCTTGAAAGTTATATTTTGACTGCCTAGGCAGGAAAAGTTCGATGCTATGAAAGAGCTTCCTTTTTTTCTGTCTATTTTCCATGAATCTGCTATATATGAGTTCATATACAGTTCCTGATTTATCCGGTAAAAGATACAATGGGGCAATAGGCTTAAGTGTCACCGGAGGCATTAGCCTGACTGGACCTACACAAAGGTATAAGGTTTTAGTGAGTATGCCTGATCAGGAGAGTCTAACAGTATTTATAGAGCTTGGAGACTCAATATTTCTCTATAAAAAAATTCCTCCATCTAGGCAAAAACGGCATTGAATCTTGTGTTTTTATGCCTAGTAAAACAAATTCCTATTATTTTCAAATTATTTTTCAATTTCAATTCATTTTTTATTTTCAAATGTATAATTTTTTTCTAGAGTTATTGTCAGAGCAGGAACAAAATGAAATTCACTTTTTCGCAGAAACTTTTGTATACGTTCTTTTCTGACGATATCAGTTTTACTGTCCAACGTTTCGTTACCAATCATCATCGACATTATTTTTCATACAGCTGTTTCATTTTGTACATGGATCATTCTTGAAGTTAGGAATAAAAACTATGGGGGAACTTCATTGAGTCCTGTAGACATGAAAACTGAAATGAGTTTAGTTTGAATCAAACACTTGTTATGCCTCTGAAAATCACCCCACTACCATATTCGAAATTTTATAAGTACGAACATCAATTGGCCAAAGGAATATTTCAAAAATCTAATAAAAACATATTTATTTTATTATTTTCTAAAGTTATCGTCAGTGTTGGAACAAGATGAAAAATACTTCTTCGCAGAAACGTTTCTACAAGTTCTCTTGTAACGATATCAGTTTCAATGTCCGTTCCGTTAAAAATCATCGTCAACATTGTTTTGTGATAGAGCTGTTTTAAAAAATACGGGGTATATTTTTAATTTTTAAAATCAGAAATGAAAACTATGCAGGAACTTCACTGAATCCTGTATACAGGACATATTTATTTCTAGTTTTCAAAATGAATAAAATCTGTACCCTAAAGATAGAAAAAAAAACTCATACCCGTTAATGAAAAATATAAATAGAAAGCGAATCAGAATATAGCTGGCTTTATTTTGAAGTTTAATGGAAAACGTGTTGCGAGCTGAATGCTCTCGAATAAAAATAAAAAGAAGGTACCTATATGCGATACATTCTCGATTGGATTTTTAATGAAGTGAAAAGGTTATTTCTCGTTAAATCCTCTATAAAGTGTCGGCAGTATGTGATGGGGAGAATAACCGAGAAAATATTGTTATTTTTTTCAAGCTTCTACAAAAAACGAAAATTTCTGTGATAGATAACCATAGTCAATGGGAATTGATATTATTTTTGCTTTTTGGTGGTTTGAACTTTCGAAAAAAACCTTCCAAGTTTAAAAGTTTCACCATATGTTGAACCGAAAAGTATACTAAGTTCTCCAGGTATACCTAGAAACAATATTGCTAAAATGTGTCATGGAACGTGCAGTTAGATTTTTGAGCGATTCTGTACTGAACTGAGCGTACAGTTTTTGTTCATTTCCTTATCACATTCTCCGTAAACGTCTAACCTACCATCAACCGAGTTTGACCATGTTGTAAGTATAAAAAACTAAAGGTGGATATGATATTTCTATGTATGAGACGAATAATATGTGATAAAATCCATTGGGCTCAAGAGTTGGGACATCTGATCGATTTCAAATCAACATTAGAATATTGAGCAGTTAAAAATAACAATGGCTTTCGGACCAGCTACTTTCACCGACTGCATTCACAAGTACCGACAAAAGCAGATGGAAATCACTTGCATCAAGGTGAATGTGAGCATTATCCCTCTATCACTCTATGTCCTGTCCAGGTCTGGATTGCTGAACCGTAAAACTATACTGCGCACCAAACTTAACGCCTAATTTTAAGAATTGTGTTAAATTAAATTATTTTAATGTTTCCATTTTTGTGACAATATTTAATTTTTACCTTCGGTTTAAAGATTCATTTATCGATATTAGAACTGCAAAAACGCAGATAGTTTTTATCAATTTTGGCAAGCAAATTGAGAATATGATAGCGATTCGTCATTTGAATTTCTTGGTATTGTTGAATTTCTTGGTTTTCAAGTTTATTGAATGAGTTCTCTTCAAATGAACCACAAGCAGTAGGAAAATCGACATTTGTCAGAATTTAACTGTATTAGAATCGTTGCTCTTCGAGAAGATGGCTACAGTCAAGTTGAACTTGCTGAATGGTTTAGTGTGACTAAGTCAACCATATCAAGTCTAACACGTTTTGCTGTCACTGGGAGTAATTGAAGGAGACCTGATCAAGACCAGTTTTTGAGACTTCGTACACTGAGACAAAAGTTTGTTACCAGAACTTCTCGACAACACCAGTTTTTGGATCGTTATAACTTTAGAATGAGCCAAAATACAATAACGAGAAGAATTAGAACTTAGACGGCAACGACGGCATTTTATTCGTGAACATGTTTGGAATAATGAAGATTGGGTAAGAATATTGTTTACCGATGAATAAAGATATTGTCTCTTTTCTAATAACAGGCGGAACAGAGTATACAGAGTGTACAGTATGGTAGTGGCTCTGTAATATTGTGGGGTGGAAATAATTTGGAGGATCGTACAGCGTTAGTTCGGCTCACAGTACAAAGGTACATTACAGATATTTTAGAAGAGCATGTCTTGCTTTCTGCACCATTCATTGAGGAGGACCCACATTTCGAAAATTGTGCAGCAATACCGTCAAGAGGTTGAAATACCTGTCATGGTTTGGCCTGCGAGAAGTCCCGACCTCAACCCAAAGGAGTATTTGGGAGATGATTACGACAACTACCTAATCCACCAAACATATTAGATCAACTGTTTTGCGATTGGCAATAGATTGCTGTCAAGCAGTAACAAACGCCACAGGTGGTAATACTCGTTATTAGTTTTTATGAACTTTTTTCGTTTTGAATTTTTTTATGATATCACTTAGTCTTATTGCAATATATTTTTTGTAAAAAATTATATATTTTTCAACTAGAGATGAAAATACTGTTTTTTGTGAGGTGAGACTCTCGAACGAAAAAAACGTATTTCGTCTCGAGTATGAAATGCAATTTTTTCTACTATAGATGTTGTTTTTAAAATACTGGAATTTCGCTATCAGAGTCCATATTAATTATAGTTATAGAGAGAAGTTCAAATATAATCGCGAAAATGTTTATAAACTGTCAAAACGAAGTGACGTTCGTTTGCTGATTCAAGTGCCAAGTAGTGAGATTAACTATCATTAGTGTCAAAAATCCATCAAATTGTTTTTAGTATATTTCCAACGAGTCGCATGATACTTAATGTTCATTTGCTTCACTTCCATGTAGGGTATCCGGTTGAAAAATGATCATTTTAATATACCTACTTGAGTAGAAAAAAAAATTATTTCAAATATATATTAAAAATACAAATAACAAACAAAAAACTTATTAATTACAGCTGATTTTAGACTAATGAGTTAATTTTGGTGCGCAGTGTAGTATGCAGATAGTGATCTGTTTTTTACTAACATTTACTAGTTGTTACGGAAAGCATTGCAAAGTATGTTCTTGAAGAAAAACTATACCAGGCATTGGCTGAGGTGATTCGGCAGTCGTATGGGACTGTGCTGTAAGTTTATTTTCTGTTCTATGTTTTTTAACACAACTCTTGTGGTATAGGAAATTCACAAGAGACTGGATTATTTATAATCTAGTTCAATTTAATGAATGTATGGCATTTTGCCAAATACGCACAATTCCATGTGCAAAATATTAAATTATTAATCATGATGAAATAAAAAATTAAAAATCGTCAATGGAGCATTCCTTTCAAATGGACCACTTCATGTATCCGTCAGTTGTTTTATGTTTATAATCATTCGCGAATATATCCAATTTTCCAAAAGCAATTCTCGACTATGCAAAAAAACAAATTATCAAATCATGCCATACATTCAGTAACGGAAAATCAAATAAAATTGCCAATTACAAATATAATTGGTCGAAACTGAATTGAGAATATTGATACGCGTAGTTTTGAAATGTACAAAATCTCTACATGAAAGAGAAAATCATGAATCCATGTCAACTGATGAGAAATAAAATACTGAATGGGAAGCAAATGGAAATGGAGTAGCCTCCACAGCGATGTTTATTGGAAAACGGATTTTCAGCTGTATGTTACTAACCAGTAACCTTGGGGAGACCGAACATGTAGAACAAAAATTTTAATTATTACTCTTCAAGGTTATTCAGGAAGATAACTGTTTATAGAAATCAAAATGGTAAAGTTTTCAAAAAATCTGGTTATCAATTTGTACAACCCGTCATCAGACTTTTGGAAAGTTTGTGGAAGCGATGAGAAACATTTTGATTTACTGAAATGAAAGATCACAGTTCAGAACTAGAACTTTGGATGGAAAATTCATCATTATAAATAACAAACAAAACGTTCAGTGAGAAAGTTTATCATCAAAATTAAGAGGGAAAGAAATATGCAATTAAAAACTAGACTTTCCTCAAAACCGTTGGTAAATTATTTTTATCACAATTTTTCACAAATATACAATGCAGTTCCAGAGTAGGTAGGTACAATCATCATGAGATCAACAGCCCCGCATGACATTCATTTAACATGATAATAATTCAGTACAAAGTTATCAATTAAGTGAACTAGGCACATTAAAGTATGGCACTTTTACATTATCGCCTGTAGGTTCGTTTCAATTCCTCCAAAAACATCAGTTAGTCGCCCCGGAACGTCACGGCAAATAATAATAATAGCCGTCCTCTACCCGCACAGGCTATGCCTTTGGGTACACTAAATGAGTGTTTATGAGAAAGTATTATTATTATTATTTTTTCCCGTTAGGAATTTCCCAGACAGGCACTGTCTCCGGAGCCCCGATACTTATTATTATTATAGTTCAGGTGTCTTAAAGCTCTATTCTTATAATCATAGGTAAAGAAGAGTTACATCTATTGATCATGAAACTTCTTGATCGTTTATTTTGCCGTGTTCGACTCAGTCTTTTCTCAAGAAATACATTTTACTAGTGCACATCCGTTTAATTACGTAATGTATCAGTTTTTGTTATTGAAGGAATGCAGATTTGGATCTCTTATCAAACTTGCCAGAATTTAGTATTTGTAAGTTCATCACTATTGTAAGAAAATATACTTGATTGATACTCTAAAATAGCCTGTTGATACAATCAACGATTCAATACGTTTTTACGGTTCTCTAGAAATGATGATTCGCAAGCTGTATGGACTTATTTTTCGAAAGACGTAAAGCACGGTCTGTAGGCTGGAGCTAGTGGAAATAATTAGAATGCGAAGTGGACAAAATGATTACATTTTGCTTGGCAAAACTGAGTTTTTCCGCACCTGTATGAAATTATGAAATAAAAGCATGCACCACTTGTACACGCTACTTTTCAAGTAGATATGTCTGGGAAAATGCGTGAAAATTATGATTCCTTCATATATTCTGGTGAATTTGCTTCGAATGTTGAGCAAAAAATTTTTAAATGTATACCCATGGAAATGTGATAAATAAGAAACAAAGTCCCCAAAAATCTTTATCAAATTCAGCTAAAATATCATACACATATTTAAGGGACACACTGGGACATTTCTTCAGCTTTCATTCCGAACCCAATCATGAACAAAAGGTTACCCCTGGCCGTACCTTCTGTTTCATAAAATCAGGCTTTAATCTGGAAATGGTTTGTTTTGGTTTTCTAGTGATTAGGAAATCAATGTGAAAAGCTGAACAATAGTAAAAGGCTAAGATATGTAAATTATGCTTATACAGAATTCGATGATGAAGTATCGATTATTGAGCAACTTTTTTCGAAATAATAGATTTTTATCAGAAGAATTCACATATGAATTAGACAATGAGGACCAACTGTCATTCACAGACGTTCTGATGAAGCTCAATCTAAAGTACGATGTAGTTAAGTTAATAAGTATGCTAACACTCACAACTTTATCTGCGATAGTTCACATTACTGTAAATTTTTCTAACTGCGGCAACAATAATATAAATTCAAAGGATTGTAAAACGAACAAACATCAGGAAAAAATATCGTTAATGCATGTTTCAATCGAAAAGTTTCTTAATTTCTTAGCAGAATAATTTTGTTACTTGTTTTTTTTTAATTTAAAGGTCAATCGGTTATTCATCTTGGAGTTTATGTCTAGCGTTTCAATCCTCAGCCTCAATATTTTATATTTCTTATTATTCTCTCAATGTAAACTAATTCGAGCTTGGCTTACTTGTATTGTATTTTTCATCTGAATTATTTCCTTGAAAAAAACCCTAGTTAATAAAAACAGTTGAGTAGTGTGCTCGGCGTATTATTCAGAAATATCGTTACAATATGTTGAAAATAAATTCCTCCATCGCATATCATCTCAAAGATCTAGGAAGTTCATCTATTGCTGAATGTTTTTACTTACAGACCCATTCTCGATAACCGTGATAGTAGAGCGTTCGCTCCTCAACCGAATCAACAGTAGGGGTGGGTTCAGATTCCATCGTGCTCACCGATCCCGTGTATGGCATCACACGTTAAAACGTAAGGGCTACGTCTCCTCTAGCTCGCTTGAGTATCTTTAACACTTCAACAGAAGCAACTGAATATTTTACTGTTTCTTTTTTCTCTCAAAACTATCGGATGTCTTTATATTATGCAGTGAGTTCGAAGTTCTAGAATATCCATACAACTCTAATCTGCAATAGAAAAATCTGGACCAAGAGGTAATAATTTTTACCTTTTGGGGAAACAAAAAGTGGAAATGATGGTACATTTATGTCGTTATGGGGATTGATAACTGAATTCATTAATTACATCTTGTAGAATGAACCAATGCTTCGTACCTATAAGTAGTTTTCTGAGTATATCCTGATTTTTATTTTTCCACTTATCATTCTGAATAGATGCTTTCGAACGCAAATCTCCTAACATCGATCTCCCCAGAAGAATAATTTCACAAATTACATTCGAATCCAGTGAAAATTTGCCGCGGATTTGATTCGCGTTAGCCCTCTGTTGCTCAAGCACTTCCACCTAGATGCATTATTATTCCACTGCAGCACGACGGTTTTGCATAGGAATGCGTATTTCCGACATATGTCTTGCATATATTCATCCTACTTTTGAGACGCGACTGAGGTAACTTCTATGTTGATAAGTGTTGCTGAGGTTCTTGATTAGCGATCGTTGATGTTTGAGGTCGACGACGAGATCCTGAATTTAATCAAGTTTGCCTTTGGTGTGTAGCCACATATCCATCTTCCGTGAATCTTAATTAGTTATACCTTTGCCATGGTCTACGGAGCAGGCGAAAATGCAATTCCCTAGAGAGGTGTTCATTACGGGAGCTGAACTGCATCAGGTCGTGTACGCGAAATGGCCCAGTTCATTGTGTTTGTTAATTGGACATTACAGGGGATTTATAAATAGTGTTTAGGTACAATAGAAAGTACGAATACTTCAGTTTCGAGAAGAACGCGTAGTCGTAGTTAAATATCCAAGATGGACTCACAAAACAGTTTATGCCATTTTCAAAATACAATAATTTCTTTTTGTCAAGGAACTTCGTCTTTCTCATGAATAACATCAATATTCACTTCGATTTTCATCTCCCACTGTTCGGAATTTGGAATACTGAATCCACATTGAGAAGTCAGTGAACGTGACATATGCCAATACATTTCAAATGACATATTTGACGCCAATGTTGCATACGTCGCTTGCAGGTATTGCCGGGCAATAAAATCTGTGTTCTTTGCGTCTTTGGCTGAACAATTTATTTCGCAGAAGATTGTTTATTTGATGAAACTTCCAAATACCATTGTGAACTCAACATTTTGTGGTTTCTCATAACACTACTTTCAACTCAAACGAGGTGAAAAAGCTGGTTTACGATGATTAAAAAAGTACAATAACAATAATAAGATATCAATCATGGAAGAAAAGTTGATGAACATGCTTAGGTAAGTACATGTTGAAGAACATTTTTGGGCTGTGGACAATTCTGATTCAATTGATGAATAACGTTAAATAAAGTTTTTCAATCCAAACAAACTGATATAAACCAATTATAGTTTTGCGAATGAACGTGGACGATTGAAGTAATTGTGTTACTTTATTTTATGGTATATATCAGAAGAAGCGGTAATTTTTTAACAAAAAAGACAAAGTTGTCAAAACGAGATAGAGGCACGTAAATAAAGCAAAGTATATATTAAACAGGCTATTATGAAATTTGTATCACAACGAGAAGGTGCATATTATAACGCCCGTGATGTTATGTCCAGATTACAAATAGTTACGTCGATGATTTAATAAAATATTTGCATTCGGTTGTTCTAAAATTTTTAATGAACTCTCTTCTCAAGTCACTTTCCTCATATGGAATATTATAAATATAACATTAACAAAACTCAACAAGCATTATATAGTCCTCATATGCCGCCGGGTAACTACGGTGTAGCTTTTAAATAATATAATGATATTTTCATTAAATTTTGGATATTTCATTGTCGCCAGTGATTATTTGTAAATAGCAAAGTATTTAATCGTTTCTGTACAAATATTATCACCAGCAAATCTACCCGGGCTATGAGATTCACAAGGACTGTCGACACAACAATCTCTATGACCAGGACTATTTTTATATGAATGGCTACGGCTCGTGTGGAAGTAAGAAAAAACTGAACGACAAAAAATTTACTTCAATCAATGAGAAATTATAAAAAAACTAGTATTTCATCAGTGCTTTAATTTAAGTAATTTCTATTGTACTACCCACCTAATCATCTAGAAAACTGGACATTATCATCAATTATCGTCCAGATTGGAGGCAGACACTGAGAAGTTTGTAGATTGTCCCAGTCCTGCCACTTTGTTAGTAGTAGATATGGGGTCACTAAGACTAGACAATAACTTTAACCCTTGCGCCAGTTGTAGCTAACTTTAGCCCGGCACTAAGTATGGAATATGCATTAATGATTATAGTCACAATTTTTCTGTGATGAAGTAGGGTGGTTGTTCTGTGTGCGAATTGGGAATGACGAGGGTCTTATCTTTTAACGTGCGATCCCAAGCATGGTCGATAATTTTGAGTGAAAGTGTCCATCTAAGCATGCCAGCCTTCCCTCCGAACAGCAGGTTGTGGCTCATACCAATTCATATTTAACAAATGAACCCAGCTTCTTGACAAAGCCAATTAGTTTATAGAGAGGGAGAGGGTGAAACTCTGCCAAACATCGGAAACCTGATTCAGCCCAAAGTGGGGCACGCACGCAAGGATGTGCTCGGCTGATTCTTCATCTTCAAGACAGAGATGGCATGTCGGGTCCTCCGACAGTTTTAGTCTTGTCATGTGATGATTCAAACAACAGTGGCCTGTTAGACATCGCAGGTCATCACTGCTGGAGTCTAACAATATTTTGGTCAAATTCTTGAAGGAATGTATCAATGAGCCAGAAGTTCAATACTTCCCTTGCTGTCCAGGTATTCGATGTATATTTGACAAAACTTGGTGAGATGCTAATAGCAGGTTCCAGTCCACCATCTCTTGCAAGAAGGTCCGCCGTTTCATTGCCCTCCATACCGGACTGGCCAGGAATCCAGACCCAGAGACTGTTGAGTCTTCCTATTGAAGAGAGTCTTTTCTGGCATTTTGAAACCAGCTTAGCTGTTGATCTGTACGAGCCAAGTGCTTTCAAAGCCGCTGGACTATCCAAGAAAATTTTGATTGATCTTTGTGTGAGGTTAGTTTCTTCCAATCTCTCTACACGTAGATTGATGGCGTGAATTTCAACCTGGAATACTGTTGCATATAATTCCAGACAGATTGATATTTCTGTTCTAGGTATAAGACAAGACTGTATACACCTGCACCAGAACCTTAGGGTGTTTTTGAACCATCTGTGAACCAACAGTAATCTGCTCTCAGTATTTCGTCTTCTTGGAGGACCCAGTCGTCTCTCTTCGGAATTAGAACGGTATGAGACAGGTCAAAATTTACTGATAGATGCATTATATCAGAGGTCATTTCAGAAAGCTGTGACTTTCAGTGTCAATCAGCAGTCTGCTACGCTCTGTATAAGTCTGTTTGCACGTAATTGGCAATATGCATGATTCTGTAGGTTGTCCATCTAGCCTTCCTCTCCAGAAAGATGTGGATAGAAGGCAGGTCTAGTAGGATTCCATAGCTGCTGAAGGTGAAGTGCTGATAGCATCAGTGATCGCCAAACAAGCCTGTCTCTGTGAACTTGAGAGCTTCAACTGAGCCGTGAGGTTGTCGTACGTGTGGTTGAGAAAAAATTTGGGTATGACATTTCTTTATTATTATTTCACATACGTATTCGAAAAGCAGCAAAACTTTCGATGATTGTGGACTGTTCAAGTGTTCATTCAGACTATGCTGTCAAGAAGTGTATGAAAAAACTCCCCTGGATCACTTAACAAATCGAAAATAAACTCATCACCATTGCTGACAGATGAAATGAAAATATTTGAAAAATCAAAAGTTTGCAGCTATAATACATCCCATGAAATTAATATATCTACTTACTGAATCGTATCTAAAAATACCTTTTTAAATAGTCCACTCCTCAATAAAAAAACGATTGAGTTGGTTTGGCAAAAGATCTTCAAACAATAATCTCATAACTGCGGTTATTTTTTTCCAGTAGTTGCATGTCTCATTCCGAAAGCTTGATTCAAGGAATCTAGCGTTATTTCCAGTTACAATCTCACATACAGTAACTATCATAAACCTTGAAATATAGCCCCGTTACTAAAAAACTATCAACTCTACAAGATCCCCAAGTCGGGTATATTTAACCTACACTTTGTCTCGCAAAAAAGCTTTGCCAAAGTTTTCCGCTTGTTTTTGCATAAATATCAGCTATTTTGTCTCGCTTAATGGCTGTACTAACTCCTCTGAAAATATGTTTATGAAATTCGTCTGTGAAACTTACAACGCTCTTGGGTATAATTAAGTAACCCTTTGTGAGTTTCCGTTCGAAAAGTATGTGCTCTAAGTGAATTTCAGTTTTAATTTAGCGGAATAAAAACTACGAGATTTCTCTTCAGTTTTCGAAGCGGCCGAGCATTATGTCAGCGAATACCTTGTTCATTCAAAAAATTCGACGGGTTCATTCCATTATTCTGAAAATAAGAGTGTTAACGATATCACACCAAATAGCTATTTCGTTATGATGAGAGAATAATTGTTTTGATTCACTCCATATATCTAAGAAGAAACAAGTTGAAATAGAGACACATCTTCAATCTGCTGAAAATATTAATAACTTTTTCATAAATGCAACAGCGACTGTACCAGCGGCAGATAACGAGGTTTTGAATTTTTGTGAAAATAATGTGAAAAATAATATTGTATATTATTTTAGCTTCCAACTACCTGATGAAGCAACCGTAATCAACATAATCAATAGCATCAAAACAAATGCTTATGAAAATGATAGTCTGAATATTGTGCAGTTAAGTTGTCCCGTTATAATTCCTGTTATCACTAACATTATTTATGAATGTTTATTGAAAAACTGTTGTCCACCGATAAGGAAAATTGCGAAAGCAATATCATTACCTACCCAAAATTAGCTCACCTAATAACTATGGCAGGCTTATCAGTATTTCACAGGTTTTCTCAAAAATCTTTGAGATAATTATGGATATACAAATAAAAAAAAAATTGAGGATCCAAATGTATTACTTATGGAGCAGTCAGGTTTCAGAAGGGTATACAGCTGTGCTACAGTCCTTGCCGATGTTGTTGATGACATAACTAGTGCTACGGATTGTGACAAAATATTAATATTGATACTGCTAGATTACTCAAAAGCGTTCGATATGATAAACCATAATATTTTGGTGGCAATGTTGAAGTTTTATCATTTTGATTTCGGTGCATACTCACTTATTGTATCATACTTGAAAAACTTAAAAAAGCGAACACAAACTGTAGTTGTCGGTACTGACACATCTACACCGTTGGAAATCATTTCTGGGGTATCACAAGGCACTATATTAGGTCTCTTATTCTTTATTCTATACACAGCAGATTTTCCAAACTCAATGCCATCTTGATGAGATTTTCAATATTTCAACACATCATCTTTGAAAATTAATCCCAAAAAATCATCATCATCATGGACCATGTATAGATGGTGTTGAGAGCAGACAAATTCAGAAACTCCAAACGCATGTATAGGGCTTATTTAAAATACCATCATATCTCACATGAATTCAAAGAAATTAATTGGCTGAATATGTGTATTCGTAGATGCTTACATATGGAATGTTTGGCTCATAAAATATACTCTACAGAAACACCTCCTTATTTACATCAGGAACTTAGATAGAGAACTGATGTTCATAATCTAAATATACGTTAAAAATCTGTACTTCGTGTCCCTAGACACACCAAATCAGTCTTCAAACGATCATTTTTCCACAGCTTGGCAGCCTGTATCAACAATCCGTACAAAGTTGGTTCAACATTTTAGAAACTATCTACACATACACACACAAAACTGAATATAAAGCATACATTTTATTTATCAAGTTTTCTCTTTTTTTTTTCTCCATTTCCTCTTACTTCCTTCTCACTGTATATTCACTTCACCTTTATTTCTTGAATCATCTTATTTTTACAAAATGTTGCATTCATCATAATTTTTGGATTCTATTTTAATCTTATCAGCTTTGGTGAAAGAAAAGGAGTGGACTTGTCTACGACTGAGCCAATCATCCATTATTATTTTGTTATAATGTGAAGAGAGTATATAAAAAGAAATGTACAATAAATGTATTATTATTATTATTATATGTGCATTTACTAACACAAGTGCATAACGTTGTGAAAGCTGGTTCACCTGAATACCTTCACAATCGAATGAAAATTTGAGCTCAATAAATGATTTGCCACCACAATGGTAAAATTCTTGGCACTCAGCGATAATTCCCAATTAACAGAGTCAGTCTGCACGCCCTGAAGTATAATAATAATCGACGCACCACCAACCTGCATTAATATTTAACAAATCATCAACACATATCGGCAAATTATCGCAGAAACGCGTTAGAACGCCCGAAACCGTTTAGAACAAAATCTGTACCATTGCGTGGAAGCTAGAGATTAGCATTTCGAACGTTCAATTAAGTAAGAGGAAGTTAGTCCGTAATAGTCACGCTGGTTAATCTCCAAAATAACGGTCTTCAATTCACACAACAATTTATAAAGTGTTAAAATCTACTAATGAAGGAGTATTGCTAAAGTTTTTTCTTTCATGAAGATGTCATCAGAGTGTGGTCATAATTGAAAACATGAGTGCATGAAGTGCATTTTCTAAGTTTCAAGTGAATGAATGAAAATTATTTGGAAGTGATTGGGATTAGGTACCCATATAGTTAGAACTATGCACGTGACATACCTATTAGTTTAGAACTATTAACCAGAGCATTTTGTAAAATGAAACTTTGCCCCCTTTTAGGACCGTCTGGCTATTTGTTGTAGCCTCTGGTCACCTTTAGGCCTTTTAGCCTATCGTATCTTACTTTTAAGCTGTATCACAGTATTCACTCCAGAACTTTTGTGCCCTGTACAAATTTGCTCAAGTCCTTCACTAGGTGATAACGGTTTAGTTCTGGATTGTCAGTTGACCAGACGAAAGATTAATTGTCTTGGTTTGATGCCCCTCATCTTCACAGTATATGTGTTACTATTTTGTTTAGACGTTTACCGCACAATATTCATTTAATTATTGTCGAGGCAGCTCTATACTGCTGGAGGTTGATTTGATGTATCCTTTTATCCTCGACCCAAATTCTTTGAGTTTTTTATTCAGGACTGCAATACGCTTGAAACTGCATCCTCTCCAGTAACCTGTATGAAACACCGTCCTCGGAGCAGGCCAGAAATGAGTTTTGAGGATCTGATCATCCTCAGCAACGGGTTTCCACAGCTGTGAAATTGGGTCTTGGTTAACTGCAACTGCAACACACCTGGGCGGTGGGATCGCCGTAGTACGATAGCACAAAACCTTACGCTGGTGACACACTTGGCGGATTATGCCGTCGCGGCAGATTTGCCGTCGCAGTCATTTGGACAGTAGTTTCAAGAATTAAATGGAAGCCTTCACACTTGGCGGCATAAATGACGACCAGCATTTATGCCGTTGGCGGTCAATGTACAGCCGCCTGCTCTCACAACTTCGGCGGCAATTTCACCATCGCCGTCCATGTAGTGGCGTACGTGACTAGATGCATGTCTACACACTCAGCGGTTTTTTCTCGTTGTCAAGCTCGGAGTAGTAGGGACCATAGTTTGCATTTGGGTTTATAATGACTTCATTTCAGACGCAAAATAGAAGAAACTTATCGTTTCTGATTAGTATCAAATGAGGCGATTTTTTATTTTCTTCTTCTTTCTGCGGCGGTATAACAACACAGCAAAAATTTGTTGCTGGTTCATTTTAATTTGTGCAATCCCAAATCCCATGCAACTCGAATAAACTGAAACTGAAGTGCGGTCGCCGCTGAATATCGGCGGTTATTTAGCCGTTTAGTGTGAAAATGTGCTCAATTCTCATAAGCGGCGACGGAAAATTCACCACGACGGCACAACCGCCAAGTGTGTCACAAGCGTTAAGGGGCAGTCTTAGATTCATATATCTGAATTCGTCTGAAAGTGCAGATTGTAGGGGGGTCGTGCAGGTCGTGCAGCCTCACAAGCACTTCAACCTGTAAGATTTTTTGTGCGTGACCTTTTATTTATTTAAGGCCAGGGATTCGAAGACTCCGTACGGAGTTTTTATTCTCATGGAAATTAAGTTACTAATGTTGGAGGGCGTTAAGAATACCCTTTCCAGGAATTTGAGACTCATGCAGAAGAGCGCTGAGAATTCGCAAAGCAGATGTCCTACAGTTACCGCAGTAGCTGCAACTATCACTCTCTGACTTGCTCATCTTTTCAAGGTGATGCCTCAGAAGGCAGTGTGAGTGAACAACACTTTCCCGCCCGCCGTTTGTATTCTGGAAATAACACTTCAGTCCCTGAAGTAATTGCTCATAGGATGGTAATACAGAATCCAAACTTGGTTCTTTCTACTAAGTGGAAACTTTCTTCTCGATTTCTGTTTTACATAATACATTCCCAAAACCCAAAAGAGTTAGGAGTGTGAAAAGGAATCTTTAGCGACAGATTTGAACCAGAAAAACATCCATTCAACGTTAATAGCAAATTTTGAAAATGTCAGTCAGAGGATTGGCCGTTTGTATTTTGGAAATACCACTTCAGTCCCTGAAGTAATTGCTCATAGGATGATAATACAGAATCCAAATTTGGTACTTTCTTCTAAGTGGAAACTTTCTTCTCGATTTCTGTTTTACATAATACATTCCCAAAACCCAAAAAAGTTAGGAGTGTGAAAAGGAATCTTTAGCGACAGATTTGAACCAGAAAAACATCCATTCAACGTTAATAGCAAATTTTGAAAATGTCAGTCAGAGGATTGGCCGTTTGTATTTTGGAAATACCACTTCAGTCCCTGAAGTAATTGCTCATAGGATGATAATACAGAATCCAAATTTGGTACTTTCTTCTAAGTGGAAACTTTCTTCTCGATTTCTGTTTTACATAATACATACCCAAAACCCAAAAAAGTTAGAGTGTGAAAAGGAATCTTTAGCGACAGATTTGAACCAGAAAAACATCCATTCAGCGTTAACAGCAAATTTTGAAAATGTCAGAGGATTGACACGAGAGATGCTATGGAATAGCCAGCATTTTCACCAGATTCATCTCGAATGTGATGCTTTTTGCGGGGCCATTTGAGAATTGAAGGGTATTCTATCCAAATGATTTCTTTAGGAGTGTTGAAACATATTGCACACACTTCATTGAAATAATCCCTATCGTCCACATTGACGCAAGGATGCAATCAATTTGTTGATGCAAGATATATTTACTTCCATGATAACCAAAATGCACCGAATAAGAAGATCCAGAAAATCTGTAATTCTCTTCAATAATGATAGGTTCAGAACGAAGTCGGAGCCCATTATTTCTCCAAAGACCGGCGATGAAATCAGAACACAATGAAACAATAATAAGAAAAACAATCAACTACTAAGTGGGTGACCGTAGCTACTCCCATCTCTTTTCATCAAATATTGAGGCGCACTTTTATTTGTTTTAAGTTTTCTTTTATTCTGTTCGTCGCCATCAAATTTAATTTCCACAGAAATCGTTGTGGTTCGGTGGACATTCTCGTTTCTTATTAGGGCTTTGGCGCTCTGGAGATAGGAATATTTTGTGACATTTATTCCGGTGCGATTTCATCGATTCAATTGGTATCCCGAAACGGCATTGACGTGCATGTGAACCGAAAAGGATTTCGCGAGTCGAACTTCTCTAAGCTCTGAAAGTAAAGATGATGAATGTTGGGGAGCAGAAACACAATCGACCCAATTGATCTGAATGACGTTTTGCTTGTGATGATTGAGTTCAGATTGTTCTTTGATTAGATGAATATTGATTGCATTCCGGAACAGCTCTGTTGCGGAATATTTCCCTTAACGAAGGACAAATCTTCAGAATCCTCTTCCCAGGACGGTATAGGAATTCCCCAGAGATCATAAACTCCGAAATAGGTCCGCGTATTCGATTGGGATTTCCACAGATGTGAGAAACTTATTCAATTATCTAGTGCTTTATAGCACATTGGGGTCAAAGAGTGTTTTCATTGTTAAATTTCCTGAAAATACATAATGTTACTCCCTACACAAAAAATACCCTTTCTTCTGCACTTTACGAGAGAATATAATTTCCAAATATTATAAGTTTCAGGGTTATTTTTTAAGGAATTGTACTGAGAACTTTTTTACATACACTTTGTTGCAATTTGCTAAGCACCACCATTGTATTTCTATATATTTTCTATATATTTTATAATATTGAATTCATTTTTGTTTCAACAAGTATATACTTCTCAAAATATCTTCTCAGGTAAAAAGTTTCATTTGGATGAAACCAACTTTTATGGAGAATTGTTATCCAGTTATAAATATTCGCTTATGGTATAAGTAAGATTAGAATAGCATTTAGTATTTAGTATGTTTTTCTGAGCTCCTGAGGATGCCAACTTTATTGGTGAAATGCGCGTCGAGTGATATTGAAGTTGTTTTGGTGTTGTGGGTAGTTCAATACCATGTTCATTTACGTACACTTTTGCATTTTTGATATAAAAATAATTCATCTATATCAAGAAATTTTAATATTCTTTGACATAGGTCTACATGTTTCGAAATGACTTAAAAGTCCCAGCTGAAAATTTTTTGGGTAAAATGATCTGATGAATAAAATGGGGATCTCATTCAGTATATAGTATTCGGTTCTCCCGAAAGAGAAGAAATGTCCAGCGAGTCTGCGTCAAGTTTTAAATAAGCCTAGGAAAGTTAGTGAAATAAGGGCTCTAGCCCGTAGAAATAGCTCCTGAGCTGGAAATCGTTGGGCTGCCTTAGCGGAAAGGCGCTACAACCTTTTTGGGATTTTTAGCTTTTTATCTCAGACGGGCGATTTGATTACGGCTGAACGACTTGACTGATTTCGATGTTTCGAATGCCGACGTGAAATTCAATCTTCTTCATAAAAAGATGGAATGACATTTTTATTTTGGATGCGTAATTTTCGAGCGAAAAACGAAAAGTTTGGAAATTTTGCCCCAAGAAGGAATAAAATGATTTCCAGCTCTTGACCAATTTTTATGGGCTAGAGCACTAATTATTTATTTAATTTATTAAAATATTTTCATTTATTTTTCATTATTATTATTATTATATTATTCTTTCATTTGAGAATAGGTCTATCAGCCACTAACGTTATGGGAAGGTTTGTTGAGAATGACAAGACTATCAACGATACAGTTTTCGTTTTGAGATTCCTGTGGATTTCGAAAGTTTTGTTAAATATTTATAGGAATACAATATTATTTAATTTCTCACAATCACAATTCAGAAATCACAAAAATAATGTTTGTTCCGACTAGGAAAGCGTTAATTAAACCTAGAATTTACATGTTTGAACAAGAAACAAGAAAACTTTTATTCGAACATGAATTTGATGAACCTTGGGTTGCAGGGCCGGCTGCAGGAAAAAATGCAACCCTACTTGCTGAAAAGTCAACATGAAAGATAGATGCATGGAAGATAATGAAAATGTGATGGAGAAATTATTAACTGAATGATGATGAATAGATTCGGAGAATTCAGCCTTATGCAAAATGTTAATCAATATGATTCTTTTTCGGCAGGAATCCAACACTGCTTGCCCTCCTAAGATTGCCGCTGATTTACATCCCTCAGACTCCCTGTGAAGCTTCTATACGAGAACAAATTTGCAACTGCACTCTAGGAATGGCTTGTAATTCATCCCACTCAAATGGAAGACCACCTACATACATGCTTGAAGGTAATTTCCAATTATAACAAATAGAAACAACTTCTCGTTTCTCCGAATGAGATGGAAATAATGTAGGCTTATAATACTCAATGGGAGTTGAATCCATTTCTCATTATTCTTTTAATGGGTCTTCTGTGGAGTATTATTGCCGTCATACTTTTCTTATAATTATTCATTATTATTTTAAATAATATCACTTTCATTTCTTCCTCGTTTTGAATGGGAAAGTTTATATGATAATAGGAAAATATTTGCTTTCAACGAAATAAAGTTTTTCTAATTAGGATTTGGATTTCGTAGGTATTATCTGTGAATAAAATATTCAGTAGGTAATTGAAAATGAAAATTAAACATTAATGTCAGTTGAAATGGCCCTGTCAGCCTTTTTGTTCGATTTTGTTGAACAATATCGATATTACTTCGTATATAAGATTATCGAATGCTCGTGAGAAAAATAGTGTACATCACTATATCGATTTGCATATTTTTTTCAAAATTTCAAATCGATCAAATATTCAATAGCTGAGATATAAGAAAAGAGGACCGACCACAGTGCATAAATATATGAATATTTCTCCCGAAAAGAAATCTCACCTTGTGAAATTTCCATAGCCTGATTACATCTCAGCCATACCATCACTTGCATTCATTTTTAATAACACAATATTCTGCTCGTCTCGTTCACGAAGTATCCAATCAAACTTTTCTCAAACTACCGCTCGAGTTATATGCTTTGCTACAGTTACGGAGCAGCGAAACTATGCTACGCTATATGATGTGCTTTCCTGGTTGTGTTTTATTTTTTTGCAATCCATAGCGATCCGTTATTACACCCATTTCAATATTCATTGCACACTATTTGGCGATTTGGTCATACACGAATTGTTGAGAATACTTCCTATAGAATGTTATTCTATGAACTATCCCAATAGCCGTATGGATTCATATAGACAGTAGAATTAGAATATATTCCAACAGTATAATATGAGTACAAATTATATTTCTCTAATTAATTTTCATGTCCGACACTCTTTTGTGATGAAAATCGCAATTGCAGGATAATTGGTAAAAATGCAAATTGCTCAGTAAAATTAATGAATTCCTGATAAAATATATTCAACTCACAATGATGGAAATACATTCTTGATAATAAAAGTATACGTTTTAGAAAAACAATGTTCTGTTAATAAAAACGTCTGACAAAACTATTACATAGTCGATAAAGATGAAGAGATTAATGTACAAAGCAACAGGTGTCTAAAATTAATTTTTACTTGTGATAGATAATGAATGCGTTTAACAAGCGAAGTGGTCGTGATGTTAGAGTGTTTGGCTCCCACCCACGTGGCCCCGATTCGATCCCAAACGTCTGTCACGGAGTTAAAATGCTAATGTTATTATTAATCTGGTAGTTGCTATACAACCCTATTTTACTAGAAGAATTCATTACTGTCAGGAGAGAGAATGGACAAGGACATTGAATTTGGCAAAACGTATTGTGAAAAAGTTGTTGAATACATTGCCAAGAGATATTTGAAAAAATTAGGCAAGTGCGAATTCTATGTTTCGAAACTTCCAGGCGCAACTACGATTTCTTCATTCATGAAAGAGGAGTACAGATGGCTTCTACAATTTATCAAATGTTGCAGGAAACAAAAATAAACAGGAGAATTTGATGCAGACGAGATCCGTGAAGCGGGATCAGTATGGTGGAGACATGTTCAAGAAAGCTACTTCACAGACGAAATTATGGAAATACAGACAAAACCATATCAAAAAGAAGTGAAATTAGAAAATTCTGCCCCTACTTGGATGAATCAAATATTCTTAAGGCCGATTCAGATACATGCGTGCTCATGCAGGGTTTTTGAAGCAAGGACAGTTTAAACGCGTTTTACTCAGGTTCCTATCACAAGAACATATCTTATTTGGTTCTGTAATAATTCTGTTAATGCTGGAGTAATGCTTTTCGAGTTTTTCAAATAAACCGATGTATTTTTCACTGCCTTTGAGTACGAGATTCGGATGCATGTGTGCCATTCTGCATGAGATAAAAGATACAGTGAAAAATACATCGGGATTATTCAAAAAACCCAAATAGAATAGTACTCCAGCATTGACAGAATTATTACAGAACTATATAAAATATGTTCTTGTGATAGAAACGTGAGTAAAAGGCGTTTAAACCGTCCATGCTTCAAAAACCCTGCATGGGCACGCTTGTATCTGAATCAACCTTTAGGGAGGCCACACACCAATGAAATACGAAACATGAAACATGAAGCATGAAACGTGAAACACGTTTCATGAAAATTGAATATGGCCAAACGAATGAAAGTCCGCCCACTAATGAGACGAGTATAATTCATATGCGTGAAACAGTTTTATCGCTTGAAATCGTGTTGAAACTAGTTTCATGAAATAGATCGCGTTCTATTTTTCTGCTTCAGTTTCACTGTTGGGGCAATTTAATACGTTGTATAAAATTAATAACAACCAAGAAGGTAATATTGCTAGGACTCACATTGAACATATACAGGCCGTTTCTTTTATCATGTGGTAACAATGATATATTCTAAACCGTAATAGATACAAAGACGATTAAATGGGAAAAAATGTAACTATTGTGGTGAGCAGTACATTGGTCAGAGAAAATCTACGGGGACTCTCGCCCTTCCCGACTTATACAGGGAAAACTAAAAATGCTGTTTTCGGTTTTTTACGAATAGAATGGTTATTTCAGAAAATATAAACAAATTAAAGAGGAAAGTTTTATTGTATTCAAAATGTACTAGAACTACGTAATGATAAATTTTTAATCAAAAGTAAAAAACCGAAAACAGAATTTTCAGTTTTCTCTGTATAAGTTGGGAAGGGCGAGAATCCCCGTAAATGTTCTATGACCAATTTACTGCTCACCACAATAGTTACCTATTTTTCCATTTAATCGTCTTTGTATCTATTACGGTTTAGAATATAGCAATGTTACCACATGATAAAAGAAACGGCCTGTATAGTGTTGTAAATGTTTGAATACTCATTCTATAAAAAGATTTAAATCTGGCAGGATGATTTTTTAATTCCCTTGCAACCAAATATGTACTATGATATAACATAACATAACATTACACGGATACACCCAGTAACGTCGTTGTCTTCTTTCTTTGCCTTTATGGACACTAATAAAAGAGTTGCCACAACAGCTCGTCGTCATCACTTTCCATTGTAGTACTACTACGACTATATGAAATTTATTTTTGTTTCTTTAGTATGTGAAAATGAAACGGTTTCGTTTTTCGTAATTTATTGTTTTATGTTTTGTGGTTCATACTTCATGCTCCAAGTTCCATATTTCATTGATGTGTGGCCTCCCTTCCTGTGATATACCAGGATTTGAAAGACACCCGGTAATACTAGATTTGAAACATAGATTTTCTGAATAATTAGTAGAATTTTATCACCAGAAATTCAACCACCTAAGTCATTCAATAGTGACCAACGAGATAAGACAGAAGTATTGGATCATTGATGGGTTGACCAATTCAGTAAAGAAAATCGCTTATGACTGTCAGGTATGTAAAAATGAGGAAGCTCATCCACAGGTGCTAGTCATGGGAAATTCACCGAAGGAAAGAGTCTTTCCATATGTACGTCATTTAACATATTGTGGTATGGACTATTTCAGAACCTATCAAGTTATGGAATCATATTCACCTGTTCAACTATCCCAGCAGTGCACTTCAAATAAGCGAATTCATTACCCACCGATTCCTCAATCATGGCTATTCAACGAATGTGGTCCAGAGGTATCCATCGAAATTATTCAGTGACAATGGCACGAATCTGATAAAGAATTGAAACTTGCACTTCAAAGTTTCAAGCAAGATGATATTACTTCCAATCTTTCAGTCCGAGGAATCAATTAAATATTCAATCCCACTACAGCATCTCATTTTCGGGAGAATTATAAGATCTTTAAGAGTTATAATTGTTGATAATCTTTCTCCTCGTAATTTATGGATGAGAGGCATTGTCACAGCCGTATTTACTGGAAGAGATGGCCGTGTATGTGTGGCGGATGTTGAAACCAAGAATAGAGTATTCAGAAGGCCGATAGCGAAAGTTTGTGGGATGGATGTTTAGTAAGATGTGAATCTGATCAAAGATTAAGATATCAAGAATCTTTCATCACGGGCTACAATTTTAGATAGTTGTTGTTGTAGTTGATTTCTAATGATTTTTTAATGTGTATATATTGATTGTATTTTGCCGATGTTTGATAGACAAACAAATAACTCGAGAAAATTGTGAATTCAAAAGGTAAGGAAAAGTTTTCACCAACCAAAGACATTCAGAAACCAACTGCAGACAGCAACCACCAGAATACCTATAATACCGGCAGACATAGTCATTATAACGAATATGTAATAAACCTGGTTAGCAAAATGATAATTAGTATAATGTTGCATTTTTTAAGCGTAATTTGCAGAATATATCAATATACTATGTAGTGTTTATTGATCATTTAATATTTTCACCCTGCAAGCTAGGAATCGAGCAAGTGATGCTATTGTGCGTTTGCACTATTCTATATCAAATTTTCCATTGAGCAAATGTTCTTTGAATATCAAACGTTTTATTCCTTTCCAGATGAAACAGCAGAAACAAACCGAAACAAACCGAAACAAACTGAAACAAACAATATTGGATTGACTGGGAGCACACGTAGCAGACTAGGCAATACAAAAAATGTATGACTGAACCGAATGAAACGAACTATTACTGTATTTCATGGAATGAAGATAAAAATGTGGTCGAGACTTAGAAGAAAGAAGCTGTACGCGGAATATTATATGCGAAATAGGTCAACAGCGCATAAGTGTGTGGATCAAAGGACCCCGCAACATTTCTGTGGAATATAACGGATTCTTTTCATTTCCGGCTAGCCGGTCATGGTATTTGAAACACCGAAAAACAAATGCGAGGCACTGTGCCAAAGTCGAAAGGATTGGTACCGAGTGTATGTGATTGTCTTAGTAGAATTTTTCGATTGCGTGTTATTTTCCAATATTTGGTGGATACACATTGCATTCAATTTAATAGTTTAATAGTTTCAATTCAAAAGAAAACGTAAAACGATTTCCGTAATAGCGTGGGTGACGAATCATAAGATAGCGCCATCAAATTTATAATTACCTACCTGATGACTCAACAAACCAACATTGAAATAGTTATTTATGTAACAACTGCCAAAAAAATTGTACTTTTTTTGTTTATTTTGTGTGCCGAGAGTATATTATTATTCAATATTAAAATACTGTTTCATTATTTCATGGAAAAGTGTGAAAAAAAGTGCATTATTTTCGACAGTTGTAGAAAAAAATGTTTTTAAAAGAAAGCTCAAAGAATTTTGGATTGGCAGTTATTTTTATAGTATTGATGATTATTTCATTCATATTATATTCATATTTATTTTGTAGAACTGTTATATTTCGATATATAAATGTCGGCACCACGGATTTGTTGTTAGACGCATCCTATAACATTTTTATGGATTCAAACATGTTATTATTATTATGAATAGAAAACAAATGCCAATCTACTGAATTTCTGGAGTCGTACCTGCCGAATGATAAGCATACTTTCTAGAAGTCTACTCTTAGACTCTCTACCTCCAGACAGAAGTGAAATATGTTGCAGATGGAGAAAAATGAAAAAAAAAAAGTAATAGTTCGCTAGCAGATTCTTTTATAAATAGTTGACATCATAGTGAGGTGATGAAAAATATCATCTCAATCGTGGAGGAGGTGAAGGGGGATATGCCTCAGCTGCTCTCATGCATTTTTGAAGAATCATGTAAGAAGAAATAGTAGTTCACAAAATGGGATCGAAAGAAAACGTTTTACATGTAAGAAAAATGAGAAATCAATTCACTATGTTACTATATGTTCTGAATTTGCTCAGAATTCGAAAATGTGCGAATATACAAATGAAATACTAAAACTATTTCCGGTGGAACTAAAAATGCCACAGAATTTGTTTGGGGCACAAAAAATCACATTTTCGTTCTCATTAGCGTGCTTTGGATTAGATCATTCATCAAGAATAGGAGTATACCACCTCTCTGACTCAACTGATATATACGTATGCATGACCATACACAGTGTGTCCAGTCAAGTTGATCTCATATGGAGAAGTTCTTCACTTTTTCGTTCTGGGAATAGAAATTATTCTTCTTGAATGTTCAACATTTTCTAGAAAATTTATATTAACAAATCTTCTTGTCAGTTGCATACGAGTTTTGTCAAAATATATGAGTTTGGTACAAGATTACAGTAATTTTATTTGTGAGAATATCTCAAACTGTTCTTGGGAAAAGTTGTTCAGATCGAATAATCATGATCTTATACTCAAGTATATCCATCTTTTCTGTAAAAAAATATTGGACCACAAAACTATTGCTCATTCAAAGTACTTGTCTATGAGGACTATTTTTGTCGGTTTTTAAATGTGTACGTTTTAAATGTATATTTTGATGGGCGAATTCAAACTGTCATTATAAAGAAAAATCTAAATGAGTGATATTTATTCTATTTTCAGCGTAGATGAATAAGAAATAACGTGAATTTAAATTTTGAACCATTTTTCAAAATAACAGTTTTCTCTTTCCAGAATCCAGATAATGTTATTTTTTTTATAATATCAATTAGAGTAATATTCGATTTTTATAATATTTTTGAAATATTTCTATTTTTAATAATGGCATGAAAGTTTATAATACTCAGAAACATATTTTGTATGACATAATCCTTTTGTGGGTGTATGAAATCTTTACCTAGTCCTGGTATGTTATTTCATGCTCAGTTTTCAATATACTATTTTAGTTAGGTAGAGAAGAAATTCAACGGAAATGCTTTGAATTCCTTATTTCCGGTGCATCCATGAAATTTCGAATATTCCAAGAGATTAGGCTCCCGCGAAATGCTTTCAGCAGAGATGTTGCAGAGGTGCATAATTAGCAAGAGAAAGTCTTGTTTACAGGAATGTTCGTCTTGAAACAAAACAAAGTGGTTGGAAAAACGTGCCGCTACGCCTCTAGAACCGACAATCACAAGTGCACTTCGTTTAGTTTTTATTTTCCCGTTTGAAGCAGCAGCTGAAGCAATTAAAAACAAAACAAAATGGATTTTCATTGCACGGTAGTTAAATATGAAATTTCTGCAGAATAGTATTTGAATGGCCCCAATTCTCCGTATAAAAGCCATTGTTTAATTATGGAAAGTTAATTTGCTATCACCAAAAACAAAAATGTATTGCATCAAAATTTTAATTTGAATTGGCATAAAATTGGGATTCGGTGCTGAATGTCGATGTGCATTGTTATATTTTAATTTGATTATATGGGTCATTTCGTTGAATCTATTGTGAGTGCATGGCATTCGGCTGACGTTATGGGACCACAAAATATGAATGTTTGCTGGTTATGTCACATTGGATAGAATCATTTCAATAGTATTGATTATGTATTATTCGACATTTCTATTTGAAAGCTGACATAACTTTCAACTGAATCTAGTCGTAGACCAAGGCAGGCAGCACACTGAGCAACCATGACCAACCGTCCGCGATCGTCCAAATACGACCAAAATTTCCAACACGCGTATTCTTATCGGATAACTCACACTGTGACCGTCCTCGACCGGTTTTCAAAGACCTTGTTTAATATTCCAATCTGCTGAAAATTTTGGACGATCAGTTGAGTTCGAAAGTTTTCATTGATCTCTTTCAATTTTTGTTTGTTGCTGGACGGTCGCGGACGGTCAATCGATGTTAATTGTATCACAAAAATTTTACACTTCACAGTCTGAATATATTTTATGTTTTGTATGTATTCTACTAACTTTTTGTACTTTACATTTTTTGATTCTTAACTCACTGATGTATTCTCTTATAATCAATTTTAATAATAATGACAATCCCTATTGTAGTGCCCTGAGGATGACCTAATATAAGTCGAAGCGTCGGCAACAGATCCATAGTGGTTTTAGTCAAGTTGACCTTTTCCCATTTATTACAATAATCAGTGAGGTCACAAAACATCATGTATGTTGCATTAGATAAATTGCTACAATTTGCGAAGTCATAGGACTCCCACCCTATGGAACTGAATAAGGATTTAAAAATTCACTGCAACATTGTCTGAATATCCGATATCGATTCGAGATAATTTGAAGCAGAATCTTTCGAAAAGAAATCTGAACAAATTCTGCACAGGGTAATGAATGTGGAAATTTCCATAGAATCAGCAGACCGTTGTCGAGAACCATATTTTCCACTTTGATAAACTGACAAATGAGCCCTGGAGTCATTTTCCAATTTCTCCGGAAATTTCCCCATCAATTGCAAACATTCGATCAAGATAGGCAAACTCGTTTACTAGATTTAATTGTTTCTCGTCCATGCTGCGTCTACAGTTATTACTATTACTCTCGATTCATCTGTCGACTACGAACTTGGTTTCAACCCTTTGGACTTGAATCTCGGGGATATAACTGTCGCAGTGGGAGAAGTGTACTTCGGAATATCTGAAAAGCGTTCGAGGTTTTGAATTATCATTAGCGTGTCAAGATAAGAGCATCAGGAGTGGAAGGAACTGAGGGCATATAAACTTGGAATACCGTGTGACTGAGATATTTCACAAACAATCTGAGAACTATTCAAGCATTGTCATAATGGAGCAGAGAGCTTAAATTTTCTAGGAGATAATTAATTCATGACAGTCGACAACGACCAATATTTTAACCAATTTCATATTCAAGAGTGAAAGCTATCAACGCAAATATATTTCCTCTCCTAATTCCGCGACCAGTATCGGAGTTGTTGCCTTTTCTTAGGGCAGCAACGTTGGCTACGGCCATCCAAACTCATACCTATCAAACCGTGTCAAAACAGCCTATTACTCACAACTCCACTCTATTTTCTGTGGTGTATCTCAAGGTTCAGTACTTTGTCCTTTGCTTTTCTTATCGTACATAAATAATAATAATAATAAAGGTCTTTATTATTCAGAAATAAACTGCGTTTTTATATAAATTATCAAGATAGGGCGAGGTTCAATTCATTCTAGAGTCCTGATCGAATTCCAGAATGTTCTTCCACCTATGACATGTACAATTTGAATAAATGAGATTGAACTTCCCCAGAGTAGTGTTCTTCTATTCGTACTATATTTAAATGACGCACCATTGTCTGTTGATTGTGAATTTTTAAACATATTTGCGGATGATACACTTTTGGCATGCAGCAATGAGCACTTAGAAATGGATAAATAAAAAATGAGAAATGCTCTAGCAAGTGTCAACAAACATTTGAAAATGTATAAACTGAATGTATTGAAAACGAAAGTTATGATAATCACCACCAAATTTAAATATAAAAAATATTAATATTAACATTGATGATGAGATAATTGAGGTAATGAGTACAACTAAATACCTGGGATTTCAAATAGATAACTTTTTTTGTCGTTTGTTCAGCCACACTTCGACTACTGTTTCTCTATCCTATATCTATTCAATCAAAATAAATGGTCTCAAATCCAAAAACTTCAGAATGAGGATCATTTTGAAGCGCGGTAGGGATACTCCTATTATGATTAGGCTTGATGTTATAAATGGGCCATCTATTTCGTGAATACTGTTTTATTTCACGATGATATTCATTTACGAAATATTGAACAACTTATTTCAAACAGTACATTGTTTTCCATTATATGATATCCACCACCACTTCACTCTCGAAACAGTAATAATTTATTCATAAACAGAACAAAACCCAGAAACAACAAGAACTCAAAGGTTCAACAAATTACCAAATGCAATAAAAAGTAGCCCATTAGTGAACATGCCAGCAAAATCAGGTAAATCAGATCAACTACTTCTTCATAGAAAATATCTTTATTCAACTGACTCTCCAGTCAATATTCAATATTCTCCAGAGACTATCAAATATTTGAGATATTTTCCCACAGAGCTTGTCCGTGTTTTTACCGAAGTTGCTGGTGTTACCAGAACCTTCGCCAAAACTGTAAATCTTCGTTCTATACAAGTTAATTGGGGGAATAATATATATCTACCAACTTTTGTCATTGATAGAAACAATACCCTGCATCTGAACCACTTTTGTCGAAACAGTAGTTAATTATAGATAATATAGTTGAGGTTATTGCGATGAGCATACAAATACACATTTTTCAATAACGTACTTGACGTAAAATAGTTTGAAATTCTAATGCTCTTGTACAACCAAATATATTGTGTAGAATTAATGCATAGGGAGACGTAAAAGATAATTACATCAAAAACAGAAATTGCTCGAAAATTATCATGATTCACAGAAATTATACTTCGAAAGTGTTGTTGAGCATTCCAAGGAAAAGCTCACACAGAAACAAAAAAAAACGTTAGATAGGGCTTTCCATCATAATATTGCGATAATAGTCTGAAGTAATACTCAGCCAACTGCTATCGCGTCAATTGCCCGATCTCATTTCATAAATGAACAAAACTTAGTTTGTCCTATGTCAATCAGGGGTCTGAGCAGACTCTAGTATTGGTCATGTTTGTTCGTCAATCCGCAACTCTGAGAATATCGAAATGTCAAACACGCTGATACCACGATACTCAAGAACAAGTCAATATTTTAAAAAATTGTTTTCAATTCTCTTCACTTCAAATAATATCAGAGGTATTATTTTACGTTTGATATGATACCAAATCTAATATTTAATTAATTATGGTGATATATTTTTTATCTTTGAAACGAATAATTTTTGGGGAAATAGATTTGTTCTTCGAAAAGTTCGAGTGGTGTTTGTATTTGTGGTTGTAACCATATTTTGAGTACGCTGTGAGTAGTTCCTCTGAAAACAACAACGTAATTTCAAAGTGTAGGATTTTTCCACAGTTCTTACTCACCGCATAGATCAGAGGATGAAATTCAATGCTTGGCAGGGTACAAGAGCATGAAAAGTAGTAGTTTAACCCATCAACATTTCCTCCTTGTTTTCATCGTCAAAATTCAGGGTGTACAAAAGGAAATGGGTAATGGAGAATGGGTATTGTATCTTATTGAATAATTAAGTTGTGAATAATAAAGTCATCTTCTCAGAAAAAGCAGTTCATGTCTATGGACGGAATTCAACCGAAAGTTAACAGAAGCCTAAGTACTATATCTACTCTTCCGTAAAATTAGTCCTGAAGCGGGGATTGTCGTAAAAACCTGTAGCACACAACTTGGAAGACAGGGACACTTCCCCACCAATACGCACGAAGACATTTTCTCTTACCCATATCACAGCTTTCGGGCTCGAAAGGAATGAGTGACATTCTATGTTCGTATTGCCGTACAGTTTGCGAATACCGGCCATAATGAAGACAGTGAGCACTTTCCCAAAGAACATTATGAGACATTCACTTATAATTATATCATCTAGATTACGCAGAACACCAGTCCAAGGAAGTATCCCAGAGGACATTAGAATAAATTTTAGAGTCTGTATCGTTTTTATTCCGCTGAATAAAAATCGTAATTCGTGCGCTAAAAAGGAAATTATTTCGTTTGTAGCCGTCATTAAAGCTGACACTTCAAAATTTATTATATTATCATGAAGCCGTAACTAGCAATTCCGACTGTTATACTTTCAGCTCGGTGAACATATTGTTGCAATTTATGTTCACAAATACACAATTCAACTACTATTAACTGCATGATATCTTCTCGATTCAGGATAAATGGAAAACAAAATGAATCATTCACAAATGAAAAATATATTTTATTTCATCAATTTTTCATCGAGGATTTGTATATTTAGGCAAATAACATTGTAATATTTCATATGTATATAAATAGGATTTCCGTGTTATCTTCCATCAAAATATTACATTTTTCAACCAATTTTTAGTGCATATTGTTTTTGAAAAAAAGAACTGATTCGCAGTGGTAGCCGTCAATAAATCAGGCAAATATAATTTGTACGTTGTCAAAGCCAGAAACATTTCAACAGATTTAATTAATCTTCGATCAGTGAACAAAAACGTCATCATGAAATGTTTAGAACGCTCAGGAATTGTTGACAATCGACAATATGGTTTACATCATTGTACATCAACGGTTGATCAGCTTTCTAATGTCTCATATATATGACAAAAATCTAAGGAAATATACAGTGCGGCCTTTGATAGCCCACCCCCCTGTTATATTTTGAACGGCTTGTCGTACGAACATACAAAACCGTTAGGAGGGTTTCACCGATACTACTTTTTGAAATAAAACACATTGTGATTGCTCGATAGATGGCGTGGGGGGTACATCAACTAAAAAATTTTAAATGGCATGGGGAGTCATATGTCAGTCACATCGTTGAAAAGATAATTCAAGTCTCTTTACAACCATCTAAAAATTTTTTGAATTTCGTTTCATTCAAAATAAAAATTTGTCCCGTTATTTTACATCAAACCATTCAAAAGGTATCGTGGTCAGGTAAGAAAAGAGATTTAGACCGCCAGGTCTGCACTTAATCTGACATTTCAAAGGCATATTGTGAAAAATCGTATTAACAAAAATCTAAAAAATTTAGATGATTGAAAAGAGATTTAAATTATCTTTTCGTGCTAGGAATCGCACGTTAAAAGGTAAGACCTCGTTAATCCTTGGCTCGCACAAGTTTCGACTTCTGAGGGCTGTCGTTCGTAGGAGGATGACAGCTGATTAATGGAAAAAACAATTTTAAAAAACAATTTAAAAAAACATTTTTTTTTTATACGATGTTTCTAATGGAATGCCTTTCACAGAAAATATATTGTTAAACTGGATATTACACCTACAATAGTTTTACTGATCAGTTTGTAGACAATTGTGAATTTTCTAGAGTAGTCAACAACAACGATAAAATTCAGAGATACTGGTGTTTTGAAATCGATGACTATTCTTTCCCAAAAAATATCTGGAATATCATGTGGTTGTACTGGTTGCCTTTTATTCGATCTTGAATATTTTTGAGTTGTAGAAATCCAACATCTACGGATTATGGTATAATGAATAATTTTCTGTAGAATAATACAATTTCAGGGATAAAAATGCCATTCTTGATGGGCCAAAAGTTCTCAACAGAAGCGGGTATATTGCTTTTGTGTGAAGGCCAGCCATGAAGAACGTGATATTTCACTTTCTGTAGTGTAAAATCGAACATCTATAAGCATTTTTGAGAAGCATTTCATTTTCAACAGAAGTTGAAAATGATATATATTTGTAAATTGGTAACCAAATAGTCTGTGTCCATGGTATTCATACTAGGCACACGATTCAATGTATCTGGTACAAGTACATTTTTTCCTGGTGAATACTGAAATTGAATTTAGTATCTCAGCAATCTTAGAGCCAGTCATAGAAAACTTGATAATAATTCATCGAGAGGTTTTTGAGTGAACATAGAGGGCGGTGATCCCTTTGACTGATGCCCCAAAAATTTAAGTAACACAAAGTTTGGATTTATCACGGTTTTGATGTCAAACCGAAGAGTTTGATATTTTCTAGTATATTTTTCAAAGGTTCGTTGTGTTCTAGAAGAGTACGACCAAGAACCGAAATATTATCAATGAAGGCTACAACTCCAGATAAACTTGATAAAGTTTCTTGAATAAATCACTGAACAAATTCTGGCGGAGATGATAAACCATATGGAAGTAACGATATCTACCAAATGGAGTCATTATTGTAGGTTCATAGCGAATAGCTATCGTAGTCTAAAGGAATTTGAAGAATAGCTGATAAAGCGTCCATCAACGTAAGGAATTGAGCCCCTGCTAATTTTACAAATATTAGTTCTTGTTTCGGGATGTCGAATAACTCTCAATGTACATTCAGTGGAAGGATCCATGGATACTGGATATCACCATTAGATTTGTGTACGATGACTGGATTAACCCAGCCTGTCGGCTCGGTTACTGGAATTATCATTTTTTTATTGACCAATTCTGTTTTACAGTTTTCAAAAGTGTCCGAATACAATTCATAGTTCCTCACTTGCTTCACTAAAAGGCGCCACCTCTCAACATGTTTTCAAACCAGCTGCCACCATGTAATGTTTTTTTGTCTCCTTATATTGAGGTAGATCGTTATATTGAAGTACAACAACTTATCGAAGACAATATTTATTAACAATAATAATTATTTAATGTATACCTAAGCGTTTTAGATAGCATTTCATTCGGGCAAAAATGTTTAATGCGAGAGGGATTACTTTTCTTAAGCGAATAATAGTATATTTTTTGACAACATGAAAATAATGTTTTTTTCATGAGGTGAATTTGTCCACGAATTTTTGACGAGAGCTTGCGATGAAGAATATCATTCAATGATCAAGGTCAAAATATCTCGTAAGTTTTTAGACAGTTTAGACAGTTTTATATATTTAAGTTGCACTGATATTGGGACTGTTGCCTATCGATGCTGTGGATTGATGAATTTGAACATCAGTGATTTACAAAACAGAGGCGTACTTCAACAACCTTACTGGCTAATAAAGGTGCTGATCCTATTCAACAATTGAACAACATGGTGGGTGGAGAAGCTCAGCTGTAGCAGAAAGTTATAACGAAGATATAATGATATAACAAGAAAAATCCAAGGTTCTCCTGGTACTAATAGTTCCTCACATTGATTCTAGAGATTCATCAAAAACTTCGACATTAGGAAATATGCGTCCTGAAACCGATAACAACCACAAGCAAGTGAAATATAATAAAACAAAGAACAAAAGGTCCATAAATATAATTAATAATAATAAATAAGTAAAATGTGATTTATTCAAGATTGTATTTTACATTATTCTACCAGTGGAATACAGTAATTTCATTATTCTACTAGTGGATAAATTGGTACTTTATATAATTCATAAGTGTGGATGAAATTTCAATTATACGATGATTTTGGATGAATAACACAATGGCATTAGCATCTGCGTCGTATCTGACAGTTCACGGACTAGGAATGCATGTAACCATCAGCAGTACCCTCTAATGGAAAAACCATTGCCAAAAGTGCCTCTCGAAAATTTGGTTTTCTGTTTTGTGCCAAAATCTGCCCCTGTCAACTTTGACTTGTCCTGGAATATTGTTTCCATATTTATTGAAGTGCAGCTCCAAACTACACCCTGAAACATTCAGATTCTGTCCAAAAAAGAGTCATCCTTCTCGTCTATGATGGTCCACTCACAATGTCGTTCACTGCTTTGGACACCGTAGAAAGGTTGGAGATCTGTCTCTGTTCATAGAGGTTTATTCTTGCAAAGAATTGCAAAGCCATGGAACTTCCTGCCTTGAGAGGCATACAGACTTCAGATATTCAAGTACACGAATTCTTTACTACTTTTCCTCTCCTTTCACGATGTTCTCAAAACATTACAAAAATTTTCTTTTTGGTGAAAATAGAAGAGATTGAAAAACAATTATCTGAAAACTCACTGCAGAACCTACGATATCATCAGAAATGGTCGTTTCTCTAACGATTTGTTCCGTACATAAATTCTAGGCCACATTCAAAGCGACCAGCCGAGTGCAAATTACTTCGAACAATAATCCAATTTCGGACTCCATTGACAGGAAGATTAAAATTCTTCTCGGACGGTTCTGCTAATTTTCAATTATTGGTCGAGAACATTTAAATACGGATGAGGATTTGCTAACGATCCTCGTTTTTCATTTCAACGCTTTAGCGCGCTAGTTAATTATATTAAAATTATTCATAATCATCCGTCTTCTCGGTCTCCATTATTCACAAGATACGTTTGTCGTCTAGGTTGCAAAGTCAACATTGCTTTTGTGAATATGATTTGAATTTGAAATTTGGAATTATCCGCGGGTAATCCATAAAGAAAAGAGAAACGTAGTTCCGCTCTGGCGCAATTTTCCAATTTTCCTTTTTTCATGTTCAATTCCTGATTTTTATATATTTTGACAGGAAATTTATACAGGGCAAGACGCGGATACGACATGCCAAAGGTGTAGCCAATTATTTCATAAATAGGGTGTCAGACATTTTGAGGAAATAGTTACATAAAACTTAGTGTTTTGCACATTTAATCAATTCAAATATTTTACTACATCAAAATTTACTATATTTCTCTTGATAAATGGTTTACAGCTACTCGCTTGTTACTATATCCAGTACTAAGTTGAAACTATGTTTCTCTATATGACGAAAAAGTCAATATTATTTCAATATGGTTTTTGTTTTGCAAAAACTAACAATCCGGTATAAGTGCATGACTAAATTCCAGGATTCTTGTAAGCCACTCTAAATCAAAAACAAACCCAGTATAATACTAGACAAAAACTAAATATAAAATTTCTAATTCCAACATCGACACAGGTAAAAAATTCTATAATGTATAATGGCAAAAAATTATTTAATCACTTATTTAACGAGATTTGATTCATAAACAATATTTAAAAAAAAATTAAATTCCGTGAAAATCTTCTTCTGGCGAATGCTTTCTATACATTAAATGAGTTCTACTATGAGGACTTCAAGTATTATGAAATTCAACTTTGTGATACTATCTAGAGTTATTGAGGATTCAATTACTAGTCTTTTCTTTTTATTTATACGTTTGTTGTTGACCAGTACGGTGAAAATTTTACTAATTTTATTTTATTTACTTGTGCCTATTATGTTCTATTTTTATTTATTCATTATTTATATTGTACCTGATTTTTATATAATATTCTATAGGTACCTAATAATTATTATTTTATATTTTATTGTGCATTCTCTATCTCTTTGTATTTTTTGACCTTGCTTCTGATTGGCGCACTTTTCCAACTCTCCTCCAACTGTGTAGGGATCCGCCCTACCCCAGCCTAGTTACTTGGAGCTCCTTGAGGGGTGGATTTCATTGAGTATATGTATGAACATCCTGTTCATATTCTCAAAGTGAGAGGACGAGATTGTGACAGTGATAATAAAAATTTTTACACCATCTAATATTTTATTGTAATAGTTCATTCCAACTTTCAATAAGAGTTGAACTGTTGAAAATGATCATACTTCGTTTGATTTGATACAAATTAGGTAACAGGTCATAATTTTGATTGTGTGCATGTTTTGTATATTTCCTGGGTAGTTTATGCTTTGATGATTCAGTCAAAAGTGTTGAATGAACACCTTCAAGATGTATGGATTGATTAAACAATAAGGCAATTAAAAGAGAAAAATATCATCCAGTAGACTCACCTAAAAAGTTTGCTTCAGAATCACCGAAAATCTGCTACAGGGTTGGCGGATGATTTCTCAGAATATTATAGCATTTAGTATTATCATTTATAAGAAAGTGAGTGAGTGTCAATAACTAGAACACTGTCGATTACTGGGGCTCTCACCATACTTTTTGGGAAATTTGTCAGACTTGTTTCAACAATACTCCCAAGTTTCCAGAGAAAATCGCTCAAAACCAGAGCTTGTGCGAGCACCAGATATCCGGGACCTGCGGCTAGTTCGCTTAGTCGTAGAGAAACTATAGCATACAACAAGCATGAAATGACCATTTCTCACTCGTAGATGTATATATACATTTCCTATCTACTCGTAGGAAATTTCGCGCTTATTGTAATATACTGCTTTATTCATTTCCATACTGACATATTTTTGAAGTTTTCATTTCACATTAGGTCCATGTTGTTTCTGTTTCCCATTTAACGAACGCCAGATCCTATAGAAAAATATTCAGCTGTTTTTGGTGTTTTGTATTTCTTGTGTTCGAAAGTTCCGACTCACTAAGCTGTTGAACTTTCACCAAAACACATGGAACATTGTATATTTATACAGAACGCTCCCAACTTTCGCGAAAACAAGTCAGATTTGTTAGCCTGACATCCTCACAACTGAATTCGCCCATTATAGTCATGCGTTGGAAAGTTTCCGTTTTCCGTGTAGAAAGGTATCCAACGCACAATTCCATGCAGGAACAAGAATGAATAGCGCTTCGAATAATTTACCGGAAGAAGTTTCGCAACAGAATAATTTCGTTGTCTCGGCAGGATGTCTTTATAATCACTTATAAAGGTTATGTACGAGTAAATTGCACTAATTACCGTTAGTTCAGTATATGATATGAAAAAACTTCCCTTTCAAGGGAACGTCTGGAGTCCAGAAAACACGGTATTTAAAAATGAAGAGACAGATCGTCAACGTTTCTGCGATGTTCCGGAGAAGTTAGCAAGCTCGTAAGCGAAGCATCTTCGACGAGACGAATCTTCTTTGGACTTGATCTAGAAGTTTCAGTGTTTTGGGGCTGCACTCCATGTATGGGAACAATATTCTAGGATTCATAATTATACTGGCCACTGTAAGATTGGTATTTTTAGAGAGAAGACATCCTTGGGTTTTGTTCTCATCAAATTCTATCAAGTTGTTCAAATCGTTCACGTTCCTTCCCCGTTTTTTACTGGAATCCCCAAACAAAAAATTGATTTGTCGAAGAAACAGCGGTGGTGTAAGAATAGATCCCTGCGGAACACCAGCATTTCTGATAGAACTCTTGGTCCCACTATGTACTCACAGCACCACATGAAAAATATTTGAATATTTTTCATGATGAAATGATGTCTGATATATTTGAAAATATCTTCAGTTTGGAAAAACAAATTTGCAAGAGCTCTCTGAGACCTATAGCGGGAATTCAAACAGGGAACCAACTACGGACTGGTTTCGGAATTTATTATTTTACTCAGTGCAGTTTAGGTCATCATGGTTGTCCACACGTGGGGTCTCGTTCACTGCCATCATACGCCGAGATGAATATTGCAATTTGATCACAGGTTCCATGTCGGCGTCAGACTGGGTCCACTGCCGCAGGACATTTCGAAATACGAAACGAAAAGATATAAATACACTTGTTTCTAGGAGCAATGAATATAAATTGAACCAGTGACCACAAACTCTGATTTTGAAACAAGTATATTTTACTTCCGTAATTTTTGCTGAAATTGTTTGAAAATCATTTTAGGAAGCATAATAGGTAAAAAGAAATTTCGGATTCGTAATCATTAACTATCTCATTGTTTAACATTCTTGAAGAAATTTCTGGAAAATTGAATTTTGTTAGATTTTGATTCTCGAAAGTTTCTAGTTTTTCATCAGAATTGACAGAAATTTGTATTCTTCATTATAGAGATTTTTCAAAAAACAAAGGGGATCAACAATTCTGATTACGAATTCGTCATTCTCGACCTATTATGATTCCTTGGAAATGTTGTTGGTGCTGTCGCTGCTGACGTGTGGTGTGAATCACTTTAAATGATCCCCTCGAGGTCATTTTGTGCATTTTTGATGAACCTATCGATCCTACAGAATTTAGAATCGTTGGTCACAAATGACGAAAGTTATGGGGGTGTTTCCATGAGAAGTGAGACACACTGTATACAAGGTGTTTCAAATTCGATCCTCAAAATTGGGATCTCGAAAACTATAAGAGATACGATGGTTAAATTGAGCCAAAATTACGCATTCACCTGACTAACAATATGTCGTTGACAAAGTTCTGAAATTCCAAGTATATCCGGAAATATCGGGAAAAATCCGTAATTGTGGAAAATGGTTCTTATAATTTAATTTTTTTAATTATTCGTAAATAAATCGCACTTTCACATTGCCACTCTTCTCCTGCTGTTTTCAAATTTGCTATCCGACGTTTCGCCTTCTGGTCACTATCATCAATATAAGTTTTTCTTATGGGCGCTATATTGGATTCTTTCTGTTTTGATTAGAACCATAATATATTATCGTTTCAATGATGTATACGTTATCATTACTTTTCGAAAAACCGGAGATATTAAATAATATATCTTATCATAATTGGCTTTGACTTTGAATTTTACTTTCAATTTGTCACCCTTAACGATATATTGCACAAGTCATTGAATTTTTGGCAGAAAATGGCGTCCACGAATGAAGAAAAAGGAAATATGATACAAATGTATTGCAAATACAATAGAAACTGTATTAGGAAATCGAAAATATATTTAAACTTGTATCCAGGAAGACGTCAACCACATAGAACTATGTTGAGATATTGGATCAAAATCTCACCGAGATTGGTCATTAGAAAAGCCGAGGAAAAAATATGGAGACAGAATAGAATAGCAGAAAACTAAAGAAAATTTTATAAATGAGTTATGAATGAGGCGAATCCTTTTCAATAAAAATAGATAATTTGCAGATGAATATGAAGCCGTCAAATTTCCTCCGATATGAATGTTTGTCATTAGTGCTTGGGCACAACTCAAAAAAAGCTGTTTCAAATGTAATAAAATACACATATCTCAAATCTGAAAACACCATTATGTAGCAGGGGAAAAGTGGCAATGTAAAAATGCGTTTTATTATCGAATTGTTCGAAAAATTAAGATAGAAGAAAATTAAAACCATTTTCCAAAATGTTGTGTTTTTTTATATCTACGGACATACTCGGAACATCAGAATTTTCCTAAAGGCATTTTGTTAGTCAGGTAAATGCGCAACCATCTTCGTATCTTTTATAGTTTCCGATATCCCATTGGTGAGGATCGAATTTGAAGAAACAACCTGTAAACAATTTGACAGACGAAATTTCTAGTATGACGCCGAAATGGAGCCAGAAAATTATCAGAACTGAAGGGCCCAAAAATTCCAAAGTACCTATGAAATATTTGTAATTCCTTCGAATCACTACAGAACAAAGTTTCAATAATGTCATATTCAAAATAGAGAATTTATCGCCTATCGAATCATATTCTGAAACACCCCAATACCTATTCCTATTCGCCAAAACTCCCGATAAACGGTGAGGTATGAACTTCATTATACCGAAATTTTCACACAATTCCATGAACTCCATGCTGTTCCATTTTTGACGCAAACGTGATAAATATTCTTGAACGTCCAATATGGAATATGCTCTTCAACTGTAATAACATTCGTCTCAAATATGATAAATTTTTCAAAAATTGACCAGATTATAATTTTTTTCAGAATCGAACAGAAAATTCAATAACTGTAAATGTTAAGGGATTTCTCCAAGGCCAACAAAACTACATTTGAAAATTATCTGACTATCTAGCTTGTACGCCAACCAGTATATTGAATGAAAAATAGGTTTCTTTTAAAAAATTTCAACCCAATTTCTTTAATTCTTAAAAGTATGGGATAGTAAATCTGCAGATTTTATATTTTTATTTTTCATACTTCAACAACCTGTAATATGCCAGTAATATTATTTTTTCAATAATTCATAATGATGATGTATCATTTTGGGGACGAATATTATTACAGTACTTTCAGTGGTCCATCAAATCAATGAGATCATTGGGCTAACTGAATAAAGAATACAAGAGTTCCTCATAAGAATTGAAGATACTGCAGTAAAGAAAATCAAATAGATTTCCTTGGAATTCTTCAGCCAATAACTGAAATTATACATATTATTTCGAAATCTACGAGTATTAATGGTACTTTCAGTCATAATAATTCTTGACAGAAAAATTCAAATGTGTATCGAATTCCTATCCAATATTTGAAAACATGAAGAATTTTCGAAGTGTCTTATTCCTTTAATTTGAAAACAGCGAAATGATTTCTACCACATTTCGTCGTCGAGGCAGTAATAATATATCAAACAAATAAAAAATATCCAACAAAATATCACCACAACTTCATTCAATATATCAAACTTATACATGTAATGAGCTTAATATATACATACTATGAAATGTACCACCGCTAATGACGCTGTGAGATCGATGTGGGATCACGTTACTATAATAATTAATAACATCAACATTTAAATTGAAATGCAATTTCGATATATTCCATACCACATCACTTTCAACAGTACTGGAGCAATCAGTAAACCTAAATAAATTCAAAATATTTTTCAAGGAAAGTTGTTTTTTATTTTAGACGTTTTTCCTTCGGTTTCCACACAGTACGCACGTGTTCACGTTTTCAATCCATCCACATTATTTTCAATAGATGGAAATATAAATTAAAATTTTATCACTTACCTATAAAACATGTTTACCCCACTCATCAGATTAAGTATTTGCCAGTTCACAGGTTGGTGTGCCAGTGGTTCATACGCGGAAGAATATTTGATTGAATTCGATACTCCGAATTTTGAACAATTTTCAAAAATAAAAAAATTGGATTTGTTGAAGTCCAAAGATTTCGGAACAATTTTCTCAGAAACACTAATTTTCTTTATCAAAGACGAGTAAAAAAAATGTTATTTTAAGTTTATTTATTTTTCAAAATCGAGCGTATATTACCTAATTCCCGAGAAAAAAACCGAAATCGCGAATATTGTTTTCGTCGTACTCAGCGATGTTTTTTAGAGAGCATTTTTCGTGAAAATGCATCACATCGCTCGTGGGTTCCAGTGGCAACTGAAATATTGAAGACCCGGGAAAACGCGATCGTTATCGAGTCGAAACGGAAACAGACGAAAAGGAAATTCACTATCAAAATGTAATGGCTTTTCAGAAGAGTTTTCAGAAACATTTTCATGAATTATTACACACGTTCTTATTCCAATTTGGCTGTCGGTGATATACGAGCCAAATTGTATTTTAAGAACGGCAAGAGTTGACACTTTTCATTCGGAAAGGAATGGAGAATGTGAGAATAATCTGAAGGAAAAGCCGACGCCACTCTTCGAGAAGCACGTGATCAGGAATAGTCCGCGACGAAATGAATAATATATTGAGTTCCCAAGATCTCAATAATAAAAAAGAAGGAATGTGGAGGAAAGCGATTGCGGAATTATATTAATAAAAGTAGTTCTGGGTGCATATTCATGCGTTGTCGCCAAATTATATAGAGTGATATCTGAAATAGGTAGCAGAGGAGTTACAAATTGTCGACAGCACTTGAGACTCTGTACATCTGTTACCAAATTTTTTAGAAATTGTTATTTCCGCCAACCGGCTGCACTCTTACGAGTACAACCCTCAGAAGTATTCGAAAGGCTTGTACAAACTAGGAAAGACGCAGCCTTTACTTTTGAACTCATCAGACCAAGACTCGAGGAGTAGGCAGACAGAGGCCTCGCAGTCAATCTGTTGAAAATGGCTTCAGAACAGGAGCCGAAACGTCGAATTATAAACTCTCAACGCGGTTCAACCCATGAACTCAGTTATGTACAAATATCTGACCGCGGAAACCCTTCCGAACATATATATTACTTATATATACAGGGTTTCGATTTGAACACACCCCAAATATCCTCCTTTTAGTAAATAATATGATAAACCTAAAAGACACATTAATTTTATTTTCAAGAATATTTTTAGACCTCGTAACGTATGTCCCGAAAGTTTTGGCACAAAATTTATTGTCTTTAATTTGAACAAAAACGAAATAATATCAAGTTGCCGTTGGAAACATAAGTTTTTTTACTGTCAGTTGAGAATGCTGAAATTTATTTATTTTGAAGTTTTCGCTTCAAGATATCGTATAAATTGAAAATAAGAACACGTATCTACAAGCTAGTAGGACGGGTACCCAAAGCTGAAATCTATCGAATATTGCAGAATGAAAACATTTCTCGCAGGACCATTTATGGAACAATAGCGGAGTTCGAGCTGGTAATACCAAAAGCTGGAAGACCACGTTCATTTACTGTACAGAGGTCTGAGAGATTGGTGAGAAGAGCAAAAATCCAGGTTGGAATGTCAACGAGGAGACTGGCTCGTCAATGCAGATATTCTAGACAACGATAGAAGAAATGGTCCAAACACTCTCAAGCGCAACTCCTTCGTATACCAAGATGCTGTCGTCAACTAAGGCGAGTAATTGATAACTGCCTTTTCAAATTACTTCATTTTGTCCACGAACATCATGCTAATGACGATATCATATTTGAACCAGACCTAGCATCATGCCATTACTCAGAAGATACCTAATACTATGGCTTCGACAACACCACATACCATTTGTTCCCGAAGAAATGAATCCTCTAAACTTGCTGCAGGCTCGCCCAATAGAGAATTTTTTGGCCTTATGTCGAGGAAGGTTTTATCATGGAGGATTGGAAGCCGAAGATGAAGAACAATTAAGACGGCGAATTCACGAAAAACTGAATGAAATTAATGTTAATTCCGTCCAGGATCTCATGAGACACATTCGAAGAAATTTGCGTCTAGTAGAGCGAATGAGCGTAATTCATAAACATAAATAAGGAAGGAGGATCAAGTGGCACGTTATTTTCAGAGGGCGTTAAAAATTATCTTTTCAATGGTACCCTGACTTTTTTTTTGATGAGTATTTTCCGAAAAATAGCATTCTGAACTTAGATACAGAAGTAATAAGAACTTGCTTGCACTGAGATGCAATATTGTATTGACTATCCTTTTAATAGAAATGGTCAGAAGAGTAGGTGACACCGTTCTCACCCTTGAATAACAGGAATGATTCGGATTTCGGATTTCCAGATAATGTTTTAGTTTGAATGAAATTGTTTGGACTTCCATAGCCTGACAATTGAAGAGAAATCATATTACTTATATCCATGGTTTGAATCACAGGGGCGTGAGTTTGATTCCTAGGATGGTCACTGGTCTCGTGCGTGGCATCACACGTTTAAAGGTGAGGGCTACGTCTTCCCTAGCTCACACAAGTCTTTCGAAGACTTCTGAGGGTTGTGCTGTGAGGGTGCAGCCGGTTAACGGATATACAAAAAAAGTCGTTTCGATTGGTATATACAATCGGTTTCAAGTGATTCCTATCAGGCGAAAATTGAGGCGAATATTTGTCAGGCAACAGCTACTTCCCCTTACGAACATTGAAACAAATGTATTCAAATCTCTCTTCATTACCCGATGTTGTAATGACACAAATCTTAGAAATTCGAGAATTTATAGTTGTTCTTAGTGATCTATTAGTGGTGATTAGGAAAATCTTATTTGCTTCAGGCACAGGAAAAATTTGCTCTTCTAGTATTCTCCAAAAGTATCTCTTATGCCGGGGCCATACGGACGTTTTTGTTTTCGATTTGCAGACAATGTTTCAGGAATAAATCTATTATAGATTTGTTGGTTATTTTGAAAAAAGTTTCAAACATGGAATCTATTTACGCTTACCTTGTTAACTGTTCAAAATGTCCATTTTGCTCATAGGCGCATCGATGGGGGGAGGGTACTTTACCTCCTAGGAGGGGGGTACTTAATTTCGGATTTGATTTGCTTTTCTTGCAATTCTGCATGACATTCTCATCTGTTCTGCTATAAAGATGATCATTAGGAGCTCGAGGTCACTGAATCAAATATTCCCGAAACTTCTATCTGGGGTTATTCCTTCATTAATTCCTCACCGAACCAGTTTCGTAAAACGTTGTCACCAAATCAAGCACATACCGATGACTCACATTACAATTTCGATGTCTTTCATTGAAAACAAATGCCGCCCTTCGTGCGCACTTTCCAACCTCTAGATAATTCAAAATCATTTCAATTCCTTCTCGAAGAATGCAAAATATTTTCACACTTTTATACACTTATTAAAATTATCACTGTACAGCCCAACAAGTAAAACTTCATTAACGCTACTGCCACATTTTTAGAATTCGCTGAACAATTTTTCGCTTGAAAACAAAAGCGTTTCATACAGCAGAAGTAGCAAAAAAGTAAGTCTATCAGTGTGGAATTTCAGCGATGAGAAATAAAAATACAGCATTTAATAAACACAACCTAACTACCATTGCATAAAGTGAGAACCTCAGCTATCTGGATCAGTTCCGTAAAAACACTAGCTTCTCGACTCTAGTCCATTCAGCTAAGGTTTGGCAGACAACGGCTCCGGAAATTCGGCGAATTATCATGGATAATGAATAGAATAAAACAGTGGCTTCTTCAAGTCGAAGTATCGTAACTGAGTCAAATTACCGCCGTACATGCTCCATACATGCTTCCGAACGCATCATAAATAAATAACCTCTTGTTAGAATTAATTGGCGAACGAATCGAAGCTCAACATTTATTGGAAAATATAAGCGGATTAGCTGTCGGACGATCTATACTGTACGGTCGGTCAAGATTCAGGAAAGTCGGGTCAGGTCGACCACTCAATTTAGCGGTTAGTAATGAGACAATTGAAAAGTTTCAATTGAAAATCGTCTTGGCATAGTCGCTGATTCTCCAGAAGAAAAATGCGATCTTTCCCAAGAAAACGCAAAGAATATGCGAAAACCATCCTAGTTAACTGAATTTGATGTCATACAATGTCTAGAGATATTTTAGTACCGAATCCAGTAACCTAGTATATAGATAATGAAATAATAAGAGGTCATCTTGAACAATAAAATATGGAGACTCTCAGCTTCAACTTACATCAAATTATATTCGACAAATATATTGTGCAATGTTATTTAGGAAAGACACTACTGCATATGATTCTTGTATTAAAATTGCAAAGCCACTGCTTAGGTTAAACGCGGTGACAACCCGCAGATCAGTTTCAATGTTCTAGATTTTTATCTGTACTAGGTAGTCAATGCCAACGAGGATAGCTGTCCTGAAAAAAAAACAAGGCAACAAAATAAAACATTCTGATGAAATAAGCAGCTGGAATATCTCCAAGGTGTGGTGCGAAAGCTTTTCAACAAAGCAAAATCCAACCAAGATTGGACCACATATAAGGTCAAACTCATGCAGTACAACAAAGAAATAAGAAGGCCAGAAGGCAATCCAGATGTGGTCGAGAATCCATAAAGTATTAGCCAAAGAAGGTACTGTAACCGAACAATATTTGAGAAAAGATTAAAGATGCTCACAGAAGCACACTTTCCAGCCTCGATAATTCCTAACGGCCCGATATCAGTAGAAAGCACCAGAAGCAGGCCAAAAGCTTTGGAATGGAGGCTAGCTATGGAAATATCAAGACCAAACATAATCAGGTGGGCTATTAATAAATTCAAACCACACAATCTTCTGGAATGGATGGAATATATCCCATCTTTATCAAAAAAGGGCGGAAACTACTGATTCCATACCTGTGCCGTATGTTCAAGGCTTGCATAGCATTACGACATGTACAAGAGGTGGCAAGAGGTTAGAGTAATTTATCTCCCAACAGTAAGGAGAATAGAGGCTAGCTATGGAAATATCAAGACCAAACATAATCAGGTGGGCTATTAATAAATTCAAACCACACAATCCTCTGGAATGGATGGAATATATCCCGTTTATAGACATCGAGGGTGCCTTCAATAATGTATCCACCGAGTCTATATTGTGCTAGTGGAAAAACGTCAACTTGAAAATCAGAGTTATAATATGAGCAATTGGCGGACTAGCACTAACATCTACAGCAAACAGGGGATGTCCTCAGGAAGGAGTGCTATCGCCCCTTCTATGGGCCATCTTAACGGACGAACTGATAAAGATTAGCATCCAGAGGCTTGCATTGCAAGAGGCAAATTTGCAAGGACAGTCTCGGAGCTTACACAGACAGCCTTAGGTATAATTGACAAGTGGTGTGAAGAGAAGGAGCTGACAAGAAACCACAATAGTTATATTTACAAGAAAAAAAGTACCAGAATGACTTAGGTCACCTGTACTGAACGGTATAGAAATTGCATTTGTCCAAGAGGCAAAATACTTAGGAGTAATCTTCGGCTATAAGGTAACATGGAATCAACACGTACACAAATTTAAATTTTAATTACCAAGAAGAAGCTCCGCTGAAATCGGGGGTGGGGGAATTGGGAATGAGCGTCCGGGCATTTTCAATGCTTTATAGTTCTTCCTTCCGGGCCTCAACCTTATGGATTACATGGTGGGGTGGTAGAAATCTCATGTTGGAGTATGTTCTCAAAAATATTAGTGCACTCAAGTGTGAATGGTTAATTATTCAAAGAAGTCCTGTGAAATTTTCATTAGAGTAAACAATGCCGTGAAAAGTTGTTTTCCGGGCTAAAATCAATCACGTAAAGGTGTGTTTTACGATTCAGTACATAGTCAAGTTGGACGTAATCAATTCAATGAATCGAGGGGATGAATTTCAGTTACCTACTGTCAAGGCTCCGAAACTCTATGTGACCTAATATGAGGCACAGGATAATCCCAAAGACTCAGGTAAGCTTGTGGCGTAACCAACTTTGCTGATTTCGAATAAGTGCACCACATAGCTGCCTGTGACATCCTCATACAGAGAGATTTAGCATCATATTGGAGAAACATTTAATAATAATTCATTCTGAAATTCAACTTAGGCGATAAGTTTTGCTTTGAGGAAGACGAAAGTGGCATACTGAGACGGGGTCACGTGGCTTTCGCATTCTATCAAAAGTAAATTTTTTCAAAATAATTACTTGAAATACGTTGTTTAGATTTCAAAATGCAAAATTGCTCCTTTTCCTGTTTTACATGTTTTGTCCAAAATTGAACATTGTTTGGCAACTTCTTCTCTCTCTTTCTCTCAGTAAAGTAAGATAATGAAACTTGGTCTATTTGGATGATGACGCCTTCTTGATGAATTCAAGCATCGTAGTTGGTGTGGTGTCCATCTGAATATCCGAGGCCATTCGTTTAGAGTCCAGGACAAGATGACCATCTTTTTTAAAGGACTGAGGCAGATATTCCTGGGAAATAACAGTCTTTTGGAGGTGTTTTAATCTTTTCTACGTTATGAGATTGTGTAAACTGCTCTATATCCAATGATGTGAATTTCATGACAAGTTTACATGTCCAGTTTAGTGAAAGACTGATGTAATTTTTCTGTTCCATTGAATGGACTAATTCTTATACTATACCCATTAAACCCTGTGACTTCACAGGTTACAAGTTCTTGAGGCTTGTGGAAAAGTTCATCTCATGCGGAAACGAAGCGAGGAATATGGAGAGTATATAAAATATCAGATAAATATAACCATCAGAACTGTCAGGAAAAAAAATGTTGCTGTAGCGAATATGCTTGCTGTTCCGATCCTACTCTACTACTTCAGAGTGATAAGATGGACTGAAGTAGAGATGCAACAATACGACGTATAAACTTGCAAAATCGTGCATTTTTATGAAAGCTTGTATCCTAAATTGTCTGTTCCACGGTTGTACTTCCCCAGACAACAGAAACGCCATGGACTTTCCCCTTTGAGTTTTTTTGTAAGCCAGAATCCTGTGCGGCCAATGAACTTGGTCTAAAATTCAACACTGAGCGGGAAACCCAAATTTTGTCAACGGAATTGAATCTGGTCAACAGAAGGCTGAGATAAAAACTGTGGAAACCAAAGACCAAGGTACTCCTAAAGCTAGCTACATGAGAATAAGATCTCCGCTATGGACAAAACGAATATCGCCTAAAAGGAGGCAAAAGATGAATTAAATATCGAGAGTTACACTTTGAACTATGCTGGCTCAACTCAAATCAATGTGGCGGGTAGTTTAGGTAAATGGGTGTATCGGAGCTTCTGGAACATAACTTGGAGAAAAAAAAATACCTTTTTTTTTCAAATTGTTATATCCGTCACCCGGCAGCACCCTTACGAGCAACCCTTAGAAGTCAGAGAGTTGTGCGAGCTAGGAAAGACGTAGCCCTTATATTTTAAAACGTGTGATGCCATGTACGAGACCGGTGATTGTATTAAGAAGCAAGCTTAACCGGTAACCACCATTTTCTCATAAACTCGCTGATGAGTATTCCCGAAGGTCATAGCCTATGCGGGGACAGTACAGGCTATTATAAATATTTGCCGTAGCGCTCCTTGATGACTTACTGATTTTTGGTAACGCATTTATATCTTCAGCCGTAGGGACTCCCGGAAAAATCTGACCTGAGGAATCTCCAGATTAAATCACATATTGAACCCAGCTAAGTTCTGATTAGGTAGATAACTTTCGATTCGTGCAAAGAACATAGTTTTATATTTGAATAAATCACGCAGAAGGTGTCATTATATCTGAGAATCTTAACAATATTCATTTCATAGAAATAAAACTGAATTTAACGTTTCGGAAACTGGGTACAACCTACAAACAACTAAAATGATTTTTTTTTTTCAGTACCACTGATTCGCTCGTCAACCTTCAAATATTCAATATATTTATATTTTTCAATAATGCATTCTCGATGCTTTTTTTAAACTCATTATTAATTATTATAATATGAGGACAGTACAATTTTACGATACGAACGTTGATGTGCATATAACACCATCCAGATATCCAAGTTTATATCGATTTGAAAGTTGCGGCGTCGAGCAGATTCATGATATAGACAACTTTAGTATCGAAGTCCCGTATTGTTGGTTGCATAATAGCAGGGACCACCAAAGAGCGATTTTGATGAACTGATGTTTCATTTTCTATTTTTCTCAGAAATTAAGTAATTTTATTTTGCATAACTAAGCTGAAATCTGAAATCCAAATAGAACGGTTAGCAACTGCAAATAATATTTTTACTCAGGTTTCCGTTCAAAATATTTAACTTTTCGCCATTATTTATATTGTGAACGCCGCTATAAAGGAGAGTGTTGTACATTGGGACATTTTAATATATTAATTTTTTTTTCGACGTTTTTGAGGATCAGTTTATATTTTGACTAATGATAGTAAAATTGAGCAGTGATATATTATCATACTTTTTACTGAAAATTAATTTACTTGCTAATCGTCCCAAGGTACCACCGGGTCTTACGTTGGAACAGTAGATACTAATTGTACCGTGTGACAACAAATAAAAAAAAACTGAAATTTGCAGAAAATATTCATTATTACACATTATAAAAAATGAAGTCATCTGAAAAGGATAAGTGTTCCTTTCAACGTTCTGATCCTCCAACCACTGATAGTTTTGGTAAATTTCTCAAAATATCCTATTAAGTAGTTGATTTCGAATAATTCGCCATTCACAAATTTGTTACTCACTTCCTGGCACTGGTGGGCGGGTTTTTAAAACCCCTGCATGTAGGCCTCTTCGCTTGGACCCTTTGTGCACCCACGTGTCTGAGTTCAGCTGGGGAAGCCAGTGCTTCCCTGGCGTGATTCAGCAGTTTGCTCAGCTGCATCTTTTTACATCCTCTGGAGGCAGTATGCTTAAAGGCTGCCTTCTTCCGGTTATCCAATGCAGGGCTTTCTGTGAAGAGGTCTTCAAGGCACCACGTACATATTGGATCATCTATGATCGCGATGAGGGCCATGTGCCTGTTGAGATGACTGTGTACCGTTAGGAGCCCTGTCACTAGTTTGATATGCTGCCACCCAAAAGAGACGATTTCTCTTTTGAGTTTTTTTTGACGGCCCGGGTATGTGGAGCCTCGATTGTCTAATGCCATGCATGTTCTACCATGGTTTCATAAACTGTTTTTGTCACTTTATTTTTTTTTGTTAAAAACATCTCACTGTCAAAATCTTCCTTTATTTGGACCAAATGACTGTCCAAAGGTACATGCAGAAGGAAAGAAGGAACTTTTGTTAATGCATTTTTCGAGGATTGAAAATGTAGGTACTTTATAGAATACCAGAAGAAAAAGAAGAAACCAAATTACACCCTAACATAATTAAATTTTCAAATACAAAATGAATATTTGGAACCCTTGGTAAGAACAAAATTCAAGAAATAGAAATTATCCAAAACCCCAAAAGAACGTCGATTCCACTCGACGCGCGTTTCGCCAACAAAGTTGAAATCCCCAGGAGCATTCTTTCCATCAATTTTGTTTCCATATAATAATTTTTACTAATTTTTTTGAAAATATTTCTCAAAGTGCTGGGAATTGCACGATGAAATGTAAATGAAGATAACAAGCAATGTTGTGGTGGTCGGTGGATCAGCGTTCTAATGCACAGGCCGTTCGAAACTCCAGCATAGGGATAGTCGGTTCGAATCCGATGTAGGTACGAGAATTTTTCTCAACTACTTTATATCGGATCGATAGGCGGCCACATGCCTTGTTGAAAAGCAAGTGTATTGTGAGTTGTCTAGATGCCAATCTCGTCTAGTATGCTAGTTTGAAGTGCACACCGACCACCCGAGGTGGTGCTGTAGGTTTTCCGGGTTTTCCTACAGCTGAAAAGTGAACACATCACCTAAAACATCAGTAAGTCGCCCCGGAGCGCCACGGCAAATAATAATAATAGCCGTCCTCTACCCGCACAGGTTATGCCTTTGGGTACACTCTGCGAGTGTTTATGAGGGAGTATCATTATAATGTGTAAAATTTCTAGAAGTATCAATGGACCATCAGCTCACGTGGCACCATCACACTGACGCTATTGGTAAAAAAATTACATCTAGCATATATCTTTTGAAGAATCTTAAAATGTACGCACCCAAACAGGTAGTGATCACTGCATATTTCTCTCTTATACAGTCTCATATTAGCTATTCCATTATAAGTTGGGGTCACTCAACTGTTGCATATAGAATTTTTTGCCTACAACGAAAAGCAATTCGAATAATTGGTAATCTTAAATTTGATGAAGATTGTAAGTCATCATTCAATGCACTGAATATCCTGATTTTTCCTTCCTTATACATTTACCACTGCCTAGTATATGTAAAAAACAACATAAAAAACTATACTACCTACACTGAAACTCATAATGATAACACAAAGAATTGTAATGGGATTAAGACAAATTTCAATAGACTGAAAAAAATTTAAACTGGACCTCTATACTTGGCTCCAAAAATGTATAATAAAATCCCCCCACCGTGAAGAGTATGGAGATGGGTAAATTCAAACAAACAATAAAAAAAAAATTATAATGAAATGTTTTTACAGTGTGAACGAATTTATGATGTGTGATGTACAAAACTTATCAGAACAATAAGTAGCATAATTATGCGATAAATTAATCTTTGATAGATGTATTATATGTATGTGGCTTTTACTATATATGTTTTTTTGTTTTTATGTATTTATTATATCTTCACGTTTTACTATTTATATTGACGAGTGTAAACTTTTTGTAATAACACAATAAAGAAATGAAATTAAATAAGACCTCGTTTAACCTTGGCTCACACAAATTTCGACTTCTGCGTAGGTGCTACTGATAGTTAATGGAAAAAAACAATATTAAAAACAAAAACAAATATTGTCATCAACAAAACGTAAATTTCACCTTTAGTTATATTTCTAGAATATTAGCAGGAAAAAATTCAATGGGAAATAGAGTAAATTTCTCCTGAATATGTGTTTATGAATCGCCAGTTGCAATACTTGATAAATAAGTATGATAATGAGACAATATAGGAATAACTTATGCGAAATTTGTATGAAATTCAAACCTATGCAGTCCATTTTTTTACCATGTGGATTTTTTATTAATGAATCTGTTTAAAGTCCTCAACTCGGCTGGATTCTGATTCCGCGATTCCGCTAGATTTACAGAAATACATTTAACATGCATTGTTGGTTGTATACGTCAAAGGCCCTTCAGTATTAGCACCTGCTAGGAAATTCATATGATTTAACTTGCGGAATAGAATAATCTAAAGAGGATGAGATATTGTTACTTGAACACTTCCGCTTGTAGGGGAAAAAATACCTCATAAACGTATGAGGTTCAGTAGATGGCCATATGAATTGTTAAAACGCAAGTGTGATGTGGGTTGCCTAGAAGCCAATCCCATCTTCCACTGCCCTCGCTTGAAATGCGCACCGACCACTTGGGCACAATAAAGAACATATACGGATTGTGACTTGGGGGTGCTGGAGGTATTCTGGGTTTCCTTACAGCTCAAAAGTGAATACGTCAACAAAACTCAGTAGGCTGCCACGAAAAATAAAGAGTATAAGAAATTTAAGGAGAATAAGGGGAGTATTGTTTTTATTATGGATGATATGGGCTATGAAATGGACCCAAACAGCAGCGATGAGAGTATTGTTGAATCTTTTAACTCTCAAAATATTACTGACTTTAAAAGGACTATATCCAAATCAGATCATGCAGAATAGAAGAATAAATGCCAGAAATTATTCACAACGGACTGCAATTGAGTTGTAAAAATTTCAAATTGCCGAACGGTTTTCAGAGGGAAAAAATGAACATGATGACTCTTTGGTTTGTGAGGCCGACGGTGATTTTACGAGTTCGACGCGACGATTCGCCAACACGAGCGGTCGGTATTCTCAAGAGATTTTTTTTGTATTTGAAAGCTATTCAATTTACTGTCGATTGCAAACTCGTAATCAACATCGGCCTCCCAACCCGAAAATTCATCATTCAAGTAACGGCGTGAAAGCTTTTCACAATTTGAAATAATATATATGAATTTTGACCTTTTTTGCTATTATCAAAAATAGTAAGTTATTGAAGTTTTTTAGAATTCAAAACGTTATTCAGATTTGGTATCATAGACACACATTCAACAGAATTTTCTTACGTTAAATCATACTGATAGTTATTAAGGACATACATACAGAGTGAAATATCAAATTTGAACCAGAAAAATAGTTAAAGTTCAATTCAAAATTATTATAGTAATATTAGGAAGGCGCCTAAGGTGAGGTACTATTACTTTACGAGGTTAGAACAAAAAAAAATAAACGGGTAGTTTACTCCTGATTTTTATATAGTTTGCCCCTGTACACCGTTTCGATATTTAGAATTCTGATAACTCAAATGAAAGTTTTTCGCAATGCGACAATTTTTACGCGGAATAAATTTTTTTAACAAGTGGACAATAGCGTTTTCCATTTGGTGTGAAAATTTGGAAACTCAGTGTCATACGATGGAAGATCTGGCAATATTCTACAGTATTTCCAGGTCAAAACGTAAGCGATAAAACCACTCGTTTGAGAAAATACGAGGAAAGCTCATGTGAATGGACGAAGAAAGATACGTCTAAAAGAGTGTGGAAAGCACTGTACTCACTCACTGCACGTAAATGTCCACAAAAAGCAACAAAACAACTGGAACAACATCCATTGCATAACTTCGTAGTTGCTAGCCCTGCCTAGGAACCAGTTCAAAATCATGAAAGTCTCTAATAGTAGATACATATTTGATATGCAGGAGACGAAGTATACCTTGAGCATCTTGATGGAATCGGGATATGTCAAAAGTATCGAACATTTACTAGGGTAGCTCTAAACATTTTGAAAAACAGTAAAAATTACAAGAGATTATTAGAACGAATGCATTCGTACCACTTAAAACAAATTATGCATTTTGAAATTTTTAAGTTAGAAGGCATCAACAGCTTTTGCTGTAAAAATCGCTTTCTCAGCTCCCAGATTTTATATTTGGCTGTCAGACCCAAGAAGATATCATTGAGTGATAAATCAGCTTTAGATAAATTCTGTTTTGAGATTTCAAATAATCGATTGTGTATGGAGGTGTGAAAACTGAAATGTTCATGGCGCAGGATGATGCGCTATTTTCGACTATTTCTCTTAGACTTCTGGTGAATAAATTTTCGCATACCAATCAGCATGAACATTTTTATGGTCATTTGATGCCATTGCAGCAAAAGAACCCAATATTCTGTATAAATAAGGAGCCGAAAGAGTACCTATAAATCAAACTTTATCAGCACTATGAACGCTGTAATTGACAGCGGCACTGATTTAAAATGCCTTCCATTTGGAACTTATTTATATGAACTGATCAGTCAAGTAGTGGGTCAAAGGTACTCATAGTCATACCTTCCAGTTGTTCATAGAAGAAGTCTTCAGCCTGAAAACGGTTTTGTGTCATATAAGAGAAACGTATACTTCAACTTCGTTAGTACTGAAATTGTTCTTCAGTAATGTCCTGAGGTACTGCAAGGTCTGAAGAATTGGAATACTAGGAAATGAGAAGCTAACATCAAAGTAAACTATAATTTCACCTTGTTGAGTTTTTCACACTGAAACTTGGTTCTGTAATCGAATTTCAAATTCCTCAGTTAGAAATTTTGTTATTTGGTGGTTTGGGGACCTAATGGTTGATACGATAGTATACATTGATTTTTTGAGTTTGTGGATTTTTGGTAGACAATATAGTTTTGAAACCGTTGGATCAAAAACTTGTGATCTCCGTGTCTCTTCAGGGGTTCATTTGCATTTTTTTATTTTTGTTAAAGTATCTTCTTCGGAAATTATCTTTGGTAATGGGTTCCTGGATAGTTTCAGTCGAAATCATTGCCAATCAGGGTATGAATCCTTTCGTAGATTTATCCAGAAATACCCTTGTCAGCTGTTAAATAAAATACGTCTTTGTTGATCATATTTTTGGGAATTTGATTTCAGACCTCTCGAACTAATCTCTTCAAAAAATCAGACAATGATGTCGGTATGCAAAGACTTCTTCGTCGATAGCAGGGACACCAAATTTCAAACCCTTGTGGACAAGGTTGATTTCTTTCTTCGGAAAAGTTAATGATGATTTTGTTCAAAAGATAATGTTTTTCTTGATAAAGTCAGTTTTAATCATTCGAAACATGTGTCTCTGAAATTCATGCCTATTAAGATAACAATTTTCGTCTGACTTATACGTAATTTTTTTTATAGTCAAATAGTTCAGTGGAAGCATATACCATTTTTTATAAACAGTCATTGAAAGATGTTCATTATCAACAGCCATATAAATGCATGCTCAATGAATTGTTGTTGAGTCAGGCAAAAATTAATACTGCATGAATGATCATGAAAAACTGTTCACGTGAAATTTTTATTCCGTTCCTTTTTTTATGCACTGTTATCGAAACAGTCAACTACCTGACACATTGTATAAACTCAGTCTAGTATTGTTGATGAAATTTTACCATTTCTTTTGGAATTTCAACTACTTGATGTAAATTTCAATTTTTACACCATTTTTCGACAGGTCTTCTTTCTCAACTCTGTTCTATAAAATTCGACTTTTTTTAAGTAGTGAGAATATCGCTAGTAAAGTTATTACCTGATGCATTTTGTTGAAATGAAATATCAAAACTAATACAACTGAAATTTTTCAGAGAATTGCAATATTCCTAGAAACTTCCAGTTTAAAACAATTCCTACCACCGAATGCCCAGAACAGCGATATTGATATTACGAAATTAGCATTATATTTTAACACGCATCCCTCATGAACGCTGAACACTTTCTCTTACAGATTCATTCACATCCTCCTTCCCTCGATTTCTTACGCCTTGAAACCCCTTACGGCCTTTTTTGTCGTTTTCTTACCTCCGCATCCTTTTTCCACCCTTATTGCTAAAAATTGCAGCTGTGTTTATTCGTAAAAGGGTTTAAATCGTAGATAGTATTACCTTGCATTTTTTCCATTCTTTTTTTCTTGGGACAAAGGGTGAAACCAAACACATGTATAAGGGTGCATTTTTTCAAATAAGGAAACCGAATTAAAGGGTAAAAAATTGAATTTCCGTATGTTTGACATTTTTTATTTTCTCATGGTGTTAGGTTTGTGTGAATGAGGAAAAGGTAAAGGGTTTATGATGCCATGGGAATCTGAGTAACTGAACATAATGGTATTATTTTAAGAAATAGTTTTAGATTTCGTCCGTTTTTGACTATGCTGTAGTTCCCATGAATCATGACTTTACGATATTTCCAAATAACTAAGTCAATTTTCTACCTCAGTTTTGAAAAATACCAGTCAAATATAAGATCACTTTTTGCTTGGATACCAATATGGTGTCAAACGATGTTTCTTCGTAAAATTTGTGCAAATGGATATAAAATATGCTAGAGGTAATTAATTTTATGAGAAGGCTGAAAGACAGTGGTTTAATCAAACTGAATCGAATAAAATCATTCATTCACGTCAAGTTTCCTTTTATTGTATTCAAATATCTGTTCATTTTAATTACCAAATCATTAATTTGTTCTATATAGTATAGGAATTGTGATACTTTACTTCATTTTATCCGACCTATTCAACAGGATCTTTTCTTTAGGTTACAATCACTGAATACGAAACCGATGTTGTAGAAATGCGAAAGAGAGTTACAATTCACTTGGGAATTAAAATTCTTCTCGAATTTTATATTCAAACGGATGTAATCTCAAGGGAAGAGTGAAAATAAAACTAAGAAGATAGTAAGAACAAAATTAATTCCTTTTGGATTTTGAGACGATGAATTGTGACTTATGGAAATCATTTCAAATATCAAAATAATACGTATTTTGAAATCAGTTGCGATATGAAATCTCGTATTACATTTCGTGCCAATATGAAACAAGTCAACAAGAACTAATTATGAAACAAATGGGGATTCCACTTCAACTGATACAGTGTATATTCATTGGCAAGTCTTCAACAGAAAACAACTACTCTCCCATACGGCCGTTAAATTATATACGTTGGATTCTTGGCAAAATCTTGTACAAAAACTACTCTTCTATGCTCTCTTGTCTTGAAGTCAAAATTATATTTCGATACAAATTGTAGAACACTTACATACCGGGTTCGTATCCAGATAACAAAATTATATAATGAATTGTTTAGCCTTGATCTAGAAATTCTTATTCCTGAGATGAATATTCAAATACATATACAGCACCCTCTTAACAGTCCATTTTATTCAAAAGCAAAATATCATAAATAAAAAATATCGATACTACCCAAAAATTTAGGAAACTATAATTCTTTATAAGATAGTTCAAATATTTTCGAAAAATGCCAACAAATTGACTGGTTCGCACGAGGAACCAACACTAAAAAACGACTGTCCCAATTATTAAAAAATATTTAAATGAAAACGAATGATTTTTACGATTATTCATTTTAAATCATTCACATAAATCAAAAGTCGAATAAAATATGCAAAATTATTAGTTATTATATGTGGAAATCCTCAGTTCTGTAAAGAATAAGTAATGTTTTCATATTCATCAGTATATACTGAAATATCTTCAAGAATTTCGTCGGATCAGAGATCAAGAATTGCTCAATTCCCATAATAAAACGTATATATCTTTCGGTTCCTTTCCCAATTATGAAGAAAGTGGATGTGTTGATTTCAGTTTTTTTCTAATTCTTTGATGATTTTGAATTTACCGTTTATTGACGTCATTATTAAGCCGTAAAATATTGGTGGGAATGATTTGCATAAACATATCGCCGGAAACATTATTAGCGTTCTAATTTTATTAATTTATACCATAAAATACTACCGAAAAGTATAGTAATAAAAATTTGTTAACACGATAAAATATCGTATTTCATAATCGAAGAAGCTTTGAAACTAAATACCGAACTATACAGAGTGTATGTTCACTATTTTGTGGGGGCTTAGTTGAGAGAAATATGAATACTCTCGCATCTTTCTTCACTGATATAGTTTCAACAATAATCGCCTCTCAACCCTATTCGACGTTCATGAACAATCACACTTCGAATCATTCATTTCACTTTTCGATTAGTCATTTTAGTGTAGAATTTGGTATTTCTCCGAGGTAATCAGACAAAACAAAATTTATGATATTTAGAGATTATCTGAAGAAAGAAGAATAGGAGCCAATTTGAAATATTTGCATGATGTTTGATTAGGAAAAATTCTCCTCACGAATTAGGTTTTGAAGTTCTATTATTTGTTGAGAGGAGGTGTCTTGAGAAAGAGATGTTCGGCAAGTTTTCAGAATGATTTACCTTATTGGTTTCACTTCACTTTAGTATAAAACAGACCTCTTGATAGGGTGCACATACATTTACACAACAAAAACCAAAATACATCGATAAGCAATAACCTGGCAGAGAGTGGTTCCTTAAGGTTCAGTGTTAGACACTATTCATTATTAATCCAAATATATATGAAAGGAAAGTGTGTGTAAGTACGCATTTTCTCCATAACCACCCACCTATGGTTGCAGAGGTAGATTGCCCTTGGTCTTGGACGATAGGTGGCAGTGGATGGTGAAAATGTATGATGGGATACGTCTACCCTTGTCTAACACATCGTACGGCTCATATAAACTCGATATTGTGATGAATGGCGTTAAGGAAGTTTGTGAGTGACAATGTTGAGAACATTTCTAGAATATTCCAGATTTTTCCGATAGTTATTGGTCCAGAATGTTCTAGATCAGTTCTCAAGATTTCAAAAACATCGGGAAAGTTCTGCAATATATCCATCAAGCATTCGATGTATTTTGACCCCGACAACACAAGTTTCGCAGCTAATATCTTTGATAAAGGCAAAATTCAGAGGCAGCAATTTTTGCTGCTTACACTAATGATGGATCTTTGATTATAACCAGTTCACAAGAACCATCTATACAAAATCAATTTGAATTGGAAAAATATCTGTCAATACAAGATTTGCGAAAATATTTCATTTGGGTCACTATAATTTCACCACGTGTTCCAGACATATCGAAATAATGCCTGTAACGTTTTTAAGTTTAGTGATTCTAAAATTTCAGCTCTACCGTAATTTAAAATTTCGAATCTATTTACTTATTTGTTTACATGACTAAAAAGTATAGTTTAACGAAAACTATAGAAACACACTTCTATAATATGCCCTAAACAGTTAAAAAAATCAGTTATTTCTAGCTATTCGTAATTTGTGATTATGAAAGTGTCAATAAATATTATTTTTCACTTTTTAGTCCATATTACTACCAAAGTATGTTCTTTTTTTTTAAATGGAATTTATTCGTTACTATTATTATGCGATTAACAGCATATTCGACAATAAAATTGCATTATCATCCAGTTTTGAGTTAGTTCAAATTCTATCGTAAAATTTGCACCGAACTGATCAACATTATTATTTGTATTATCACATTGTTACTATGAAAATCTTGTATCGACATCGGTCCTTGATATCCGTGTCAAATTTTAGATTATTCAGGCGACTGCAAAAGTTTAATTTAAAAATTCAGATTGGTATTATCATTAACATTATGTTATTCCGTTGGGAATATCCCAATAGGCCCCTCGATACATTCGCAGTGATAACTGGGTCCGAGAATCATGTGCTCTGAATATACGGAGTGAACCAAAAATTACGGCCTTCTGAATTTTTCTGGCTAAGCTTTCTGCCGCACCACGGCAACACGGTATAATTTTTAGATTCTAGAGCAACCTATCCATCATTCCACTAGTTTTCCATCAGAACAACCATTTTGACAAGAGAAAGTCTCGAAAATATCAGTCCTTCTTCCACCTCCTTTCGAACGAGTTCATTTCGAAAGTAGCTGAAAACTCTATGACAAAAATTGTCCAACGTTGATGGTCGAGGAGGACTACATCAGGCTCATTGGCTTGTATATGTTCCTGAGGGTGGAGAATGAGTAGCTCCAATAGATTTGGCACTTCTCATTCTCCACGAAACAAAACTCAATATCCAAAGGAACATACGGAAACGCCGGTGCGGTGTCTCGTCTGAGCCGTACGAGTGTCGTAAGTGGTAATATAACCCTCGTAGCACCACGTTACGTCTGTGGTTATAAACTGAGATCGCATAAGCTTAATAAGCCGACAGCAAATGCATTATAGTCTCATAGGCCCCACGACATGCTGTCTGCTTCTATACCAATCACGCGATTCCTTAGACCAAAATGATGAAGATACTATCCTGGCAGGGCATTATGAATTCCTTGGTCTCTGATTTTAGCCCACTTGACCCGATGAAGACACGAGTAAAATTTTTGGATAAGCCTAGGTCTTCGATGTAGCTGCAGGAGTGCTTTTGTCTTCGCAGCTTTGATGTGAGCTTTTTTTGAACAGGTTTCAAATCAGTGGCAGAGTTTGGGTCACCTCGTTCAATGTCGAAAACGAGACCGACTTCATCGGTTGTTCAGAATTCTTCCTTGACAATGAAAGCTCCAATCCCTGCTTTCTCATGATGGCAGACTAAGCAGAGAAGGATCTGAACTTCTGATAACTTCTACAGATAACCTGCTCTATTTGACCAGATCTTATAAAGAACCGAGTCCTCTACACCGGATTCAGCTATTCAATACATTCCACTTATAACATGCATTGAATCATGTTATCAGCCTGTAGTTGAGAACTCTTGCCAAATGTTGGTGGGTGCTTGGAAATGTTTTCCAATAATAGTTATTTAGCCCATCAGGGCCTGAAGCAGCGAAGTTCTTCGACTCTTTGAGGGCCCGTCATACTTCATCGGACTGCGCAGTTCCTTGAGCTCAGGTTGACGAAGCCTCCCGCAGAAAGCTTCGAACTGCACTAGCGCTGGAGTATGTATGAGTTGCGCATATTCATAGATATTCTTCCGGAAAGTTTCCAACCGATCAGCGGCCGGCAGGTTATCCACAACACGAAGAGACTCGTTGCAAGATTTTTTGCAAAACAGAAATTCAACGAGATATCAACACTAAAATACTCAAGGTGTTCAATATGAAATAACAAAACATTTATATAGCCTAGACGTCTATCAAATATCAATCTATTTTAGGAAATGTTTCCTGAAAATATCGCTTTTTATATTTGCCCACAATTTAATTTCAACCAGGCGGGTCAAATAAGCACTAAGAGAATGCCAAAGAGGACCGGAACTCGAAGCGAAGATATTACGTTTCTGGTTTCTGAATAAGTGATACACTTGTTTGAGATTTGGCTACCAAACCTGCTCTCCTAAGTTTCAACGATTCTGAAATTTTCTTTCTGCCTACTCTCTTAGATGTTCTGCAGGATGTCTGATACTTGGCCATGGAAACACAGGACTAGTGAAGTAGCTCGTGAAATAATAGAACGCTCAAAGTTCACTTTCGTAGTCCTTGGTGATATCAGTGATGATGTCTTTCAATTGACAGGAGAAATTTCTTCAAAAAGTATCCGCTTGTGTCCATCATTTCCAGCCACTTCTTCAATTTCTACTCTACCACCGGCACCACCCGTCATCAATTCAAGTTCATATTCAACATCTTGGTCTATTTGTTTCTCTTGATCTCATTTCCTTCCCATTTTGAGTTGTTTCTTTCTGTTCGTGTTTTCTTCTAGCTTCTTGTTCCTCTTGTTCTTGACTCATATCAATTGGAAAACTAACTCTGTACAACTGAACAATTCGATTTAATGTTAAAATAAATTTTGATGGCTTCCAACTACTTAGTGATATGACATCGTGTATGTTTTCATCACAAGTGAAAAGGCGTGGAATAGCGAAAGAATGTGCTTGGGATAGAACCTTCAAAAGTGAGGAACTCGTACCCCTAGCTCGCACAGGTCTCTCGAGGACTTCTGAGGGTTACCCGCAAGGGTACAGCTAGTTTGCAACAGAAAAGATTTACAAAAAAAATTGTAATAAATTGTCTTGAAACATAACTACGCAATGACGTTCTGAATGTGATGTAATCAGTGACTTAGAATCAATCAATTCATATAAGAGTAATTCCACAGATATACTAGTTACAATGGATAATGGATGCTGTAGCACCTGTTGATATTTATATTTTTTTATTTCAACTTGAACTGTCGCAAAGCCTTGAGGAGAGGAATTCTTATTCGCTGCCAATGTGCCAAAATCGATATCGACTCCACATAAAAGTGATAAAATTATCCTCGAAAATAAAGATATACTGGTTTTTTATGATCATCTGGTAAAGATACTCCGAACGAAATGACAAAATAAAATTTTTATATCTCACGAAACAAACTAGTTCATTAAGCAGAAGTTGTCATTATAGCCTCCAAAAGATGATAATTTACATTTTTTTATTTCCCACAAAACTGTTTAATTACCACGAATTAAATTTAATATTGTTTGTCTACCGTTTCTCGAATTCACTACCAACTGTACATTAATATCTTCAATATGGTGATATTTCCATTTCGGCGATTTTATTTTTAATTTTAACCCTATTGCTGGAACCCCTCCGAGTGAAAATAAAAAAGGAACAGGTCGATAAACTCTCAACCCTTTAAAAAAATACGGAACTATATTTTACCGCCAGAAGAGGATGGCATACTCGAGAAAAAAACTCCCCAGTATCTATTAATTATCTACGGTACTAGAGTGTATATCTTATACTTTTCATATGTACGTGTATTTTAATTTCGGTTTCTCGTAACCCTCGTAGCACCACGTTACGTCTGTGGTTATAAACTGAGATCGCATAAGCTTAATAAGCCGACATTATAGTCTCATAGGCCCCACGACATGCTGTCTGCTTCTATACCAATCACGCGATTCCTTAGACCAAAATGATGAAGATACCATCCTGGCAGGGCATTATGAATTCCTTGGTCTCTGATTTTAGCCCACTTGACCCGATGAAGACACGAGTCAAATTTTTGGATAAGCCTAGGTCTTCGATGTAGCTGCAGGAGTGCTTTTGTCTTCGTAGCTTTGATGTGAGCTTTTTTTGAACAGGTTTCAAATCAGTGGCAGAGTTTGGGTCACCTCGTTCAATGTCGAAAACGAGACCGACTTCATCGGTTGTTCAGAATTCTTCCTTGACAATGAAAGCTCCAATCCCTGCTTTCTCATGATGGCAGACTAAGCAGAGAAGGATCTGAACTTCTGATAACTTCTACAGATAACCTGCTCTATTTGACCAGATCTTATAAAGAACCGAGTCCTCTACACCGGATTCAGCTATTCAATACATTCCACTTATAACATGCATTGAATCATGTTATCAGCCTGTAGTTGAGAACTCTTGCCAAATGTTGGTGGGTGCTTGGAAATGTTTTCCAACAATAGTTATTTAGCCCATCAGGGCCTGAAGCAGCGAAGTTCTTCGACTCTTTGAGGGCCCGTCATACTTCATCGGACTGCGCAGTTCCTTGAGCTCAGGTTGACGAAGCCTCCCGCAGAAAGCTTCGAACTGCACTAGCGCTGGAGTATGTATGAGTTGCGCATATTCATAGATATTCTTCCGGAAAGTTTCCAACCGATCAGCGGCCGGCAGGTTATCCACAACACGAAGAGACTCGTTGCAAGATTTTTTGCAAAACAGAAATTCAACGAGATATCAACACTAAAATACTCAAGGTGTTCAATATGAAATAACAAAACATTTATATAGCCTAGACGTCTATCAAATATCAATCTATTTTAGGAAATGTTTCCTGAAAATATCGCTTTTTATATTTGACCACAATTTAATTTCAACCAGGCGGGTCAAATAAGCACTAAGAGAATGCCAAAGAGGAACGGAACTCGAAGCGAAGATATTACGTTTCTGGTTTCTGAATAAGTGATACACTTGTTTGAGATTTGGCTACCTAAACCTGCTCTCCTAAGTTTCAACGATTCTGAAATTTTCTTTCTGCCTACTCTCTTAGATGTTCTGCAGGATGTCTGATACTTGGCCATGGAAACACAGGACTGGTGAAGTAGCTCGTGAAATAATAGAACGCTCAAAGGAGTTCACTTTCGTAGTCCTTGGTGATATCAGTGATGATGTCTTTCAATTGATAGGAGAAATTTCTTCAAAAAGTATCCGCTTGTGTCCATCATTTCCAGCCACTTCTTGAATTTCTACTCTACCACCGGCACCACCCGTCATCAATTCAAGTTCATATTCAACATCTTGGTCTATTTGTTTCTCTTGATCTCATTTCCTTCCCATTTTGAGTTGTTTCTTTCTGTTCGTGTTTTCTTCTAGCTTCTTGTTCCTCTTGTTCTTGACTCATATCAATTGGAAAACTAACTCTGTACAACTGAACAATTCGATTTAATGTTAAAATAAATTTTGATGGCTTCCAACTACTTAGTGATATGACATCGTGTATGTTTTCATCACAAGTGAAAAGGCGTGGAATAGCGAAAGAATGTGCTTGGGATAGAACCTTCAAAAGTGAGGAACTCGTACCCCTAGCTCGCACAGGTCTCTCGAGGACTTCTGAGGGTTACCCGCAAGGGTACAGCTAGTTTGCAACAGAAAAGATTTACAAAAAAAATTGTAATAAATTGTCTTGAAACATAACTACGCAATGACGTTCTGAATGTGATGTAATCAGTGACTTAGAATCAATCAATTCATATAAGAGTAATTCCACAGATATACTAGTTACAATGGATAATGGATGCTGTAGCACCTGTTGATATTTATATTTTTTTATTTCAACTTGAACTGTCGCAAAGCCTTGAGGAGAGGAATTCTTATTCGCTGCCAATGTGCCAAAATCGATATCGACTCCACATAAAAGTGATAAAATTATCCTCGAAAATAAAGATATACTGGTTTTTTATGATCATCTGGTAAAGATACTCCGAACGAAATGACAAAATAAAATTTTTATATCTCACGAAACAAACTAGTTCATTAAGCAGAAGTTGTCATTATAGCCTCCAAAAGATGATAATTTACATTTTTTTATTTCCCACAAAACTGTTTAATTACCACGAATTAAATTTAATATTGTTTGTCTACCGTTTCTCGAATTCACTACCAACTGTACATTAATATCTTCAATATGGTGATATTTCCATTTCGGCGATTTTATTTTTAATTTTAACCCTATTGCTGGAACCCCTCCGAGTGAAAATAAAAAAGGAACAGGTCGATAAACTCTCAACCCTTTAAAAAAATACGGAACTATATTTTACCGCCAGAAGAGGATGGCATACTCGAGAAAAAAACTCCCCAGTATCTATTAATTATCTACGGTACTAGAGTGTATACCTTATACTTTTCATATGTACGTGTATTTTAATTTCGGTTTCTCGAAATTTATGAACCGTCTTGTAGGGGTGATGGCAACTGGCAACCCTACTTTCTCACGAAGTTTTTGTTGTCTGTTTTTGTTTTAACGTTTTCGTATATTTAAAACATAGCGCTGTTTTAGATGTTTGACATAAAAGGGGAATTTTAAATCGGTGTAAAATCCTGAAAAATAACAAACAACAAGATTTATGTGTGAAATGGGATGATCTATTTCGGGGCTACCTGGATTTATTTGAATTTTATTGCAAGATCCCTTTTGTGTTGTTTTTAAATTCTAATGAGAGATGAAACTAAATGCTTTGGTCACGTTCGAATCGAAATATTACAAAACTGAAAGTATCACTTTCAATGCAAAAAAATCACATAGAAGAAAAATGTAATAAAAGCAGTATCAGATCGAGAATATGAGGAGAAAAAATCAGAGAATTTCAAAATTGTTGAATTTCTTGGAATTGAAATAAGGTCAAAAGTCGAAGAGGATGAAATAATTGAAAAATACATAAAAATTTCGAAGAATGAATAGAAATTGCAAGTGTTATTTGCGTTCCATTATTTTGTCGAGGGTTGTTATATATCTTGGAGTTAACTCAGACCCAACCTGGAATATATATTTCGTACTTTCTATTATTTATTAGAATTTACCTTAGCGACAATGAGGATGATCCATAGCAAGACGTGGCCATTCAGGCCTTCTATGATCCATTGGAACTCACCTTAGCGACACTAAGGGAGATTTATGGCAAGACGTGTCACTCAAGCCTTCTCTGACTGATTTGACTCCACCTCAGTGACATCTATAGCAATACGTGGTTACTCAGACCTTCTATGACTCATTGGACCTCACATTAGCGACACTGAGGAGAATCTATAGCAATACGTGACCTTTATTGGCTCATTGGACCTCTCCCTAGCGACAATAAGAAGGATCTATAGCAAGACGTGTTCACTCATACCTTCTATGACTCATTGGACCACACCTTAGCGACACTGAAGAGAATCTATAGCAATACGTGATCAATCAGACCTTCTATGACTCATTGGAGCTTAGTGACACTGAAGAGGATCTATAGCACTCAGACAGTCTATCAGGCCTTACTTTAGCGAAGTCCTTTAATGACTCATTGAACTTTACCTCAGCGACAATGAGGCCCTATATCAAGATGTGGTCACTCAGACCTTCTATGACTCATTGGACCTACACTAATTAAGTGTGTTTCCCGTCAATAACCTATAGAGACATGTTTCCACGCGGAAAATACAACCCCTTCAATGAAATACCAAATAACGTATCAACTATCGGTACTCTACGAAGGATAGCGAGGACCTAACCTCTCAAAGTGCGATTCCAAGCACGGCCATGAACTTTACTGGTATGCCAGTAATCCATCTAAAACCTAAACGCGCCTACGGTTGATCACATCGATACCATTCGACTCATCCACTACAGTTGTAATATCGAAAAATGTTTTCCATCGTAAGAAATTTACTATGAACAGTGTGAAAAACCTAACTACATTTCGAACATATCTGGCATATTTCACTGGTCTCGTGCATGGCATCACACATTGAAAGGTAGGGGCTACGTCTTTCCCAGCTCGCACAAGTCTCTGAATTCAGAGGGTTGCTCGTGAGAGTGCGGCCGGTTGACCGATATAACAATTACCAATTATCAATATCCAATTATTAACAACTCTGGAAATAGAGGAATCGACATTATCTATAATTTTTCAATAAAGTTATAGTAATACCGCTATTCTGCATCCAAGAACTGAAAGTAATATAGAGCTTTTAATCAATCCCGTGTACCATGTGACCATGAAAGTTAGGTAAGCAAACTTGCACGTGTGATAGAACTAAAGATTAAATATTCCTGAATAGTATATTCAAATGATTTCAGAGTTCTGGAAAGAACTGAACTAATTTCAATGGTAATCAACTACAAAACTATTAAAGACGCTACGCACTAAAAATTTGCATATTATTTTGAGGAATGATATTTATCACAGTTACAAGTTTTCTAAATGATTCACATTGTTCACAATAATAAATCGCCTCGTCACAATTCATATTACTTACCACCAAATTTGGAAAATAATTGGAATGAAAAACTGATTTTAAGAAGTCTGATTACGTTAGAAAGTCAGTCAAGTCTAATGATCGAGTGTTGGAAAAATATCGAAAATCTCAATCTTTGCTGTTTTGAAACTTTTGATAAGTAATCCATGTTCGACATTATATTATAATTAAGGTGAATTCTACCTATATTTTCCTCCTATTCGGTGTAATGGGAAAGTCATAAGAACGATGCATATTTAATTATTTAATTGTGTTTCTACGTGTAATTGTGCTACTATATACAATGTGTTCACTCAAGTTGATGACATATGATTTTTTTTTCAAAATTACCGTTTTAGAAAGTACTGCTCTTAAAAATAATGACCAATCATGTTCAACTAGGCAGGAATAACAGAATTCTCCAGAAATCACAATGTCGTCAAATCAACGATCAATTGCTGAGTTTTTCAAATTTCCTACGTATCCTCCACTAACATGCTGAATGCATGATTGATAGCCACCATACTGGATTGATATACTTATTTGGTTCCCATAGTGACAGTGTAAGATACCTTCTTCAGAAATGAATGTTAAAAATAAACCTTTTATTTTTAATCGAGTGCATTTCCCCCATATTAAAAGCAAACTAGAGAGAGCATATGGCATATTTTATATAATTTTTTTCGATAAGTTTTTGTCGAGCGCGACGCAGATGGATCTGCGCTCAAAGGGTTATAAAACCGGAAACTGAACAGACTCATTTCGAATTAAGAAAGAGCAGATTTTAAGCCTACGTAATGAGAAATAACATATTTCATGAGTATTTTTATAACGTCGGTTAGGAAAACATATAGCATTCATTTGGATGGTTCGAAAGTATACGAAAAAAAACTGGCTTTGAGGGTATTTTACTTGATAATAGTCTGATAACACTTCCGAACGGGCAAAAATTCTAAATAGTGGATGTACGCACATTCAACAAGATGAGAAAAGAAAACAATCGTTACAGCATGTAAAATCATAAGACGAACTGATGAGGTCAAAATACAATGCTAGGGAATTTTTGTACGACTGTCACTGAAATAGACATTTTTCAATAAAAAAATGTACTGTAAATTGGTGTTTGAACATTACATACTCCCTCATAAACACTCGTGTAGTGTACCCAAAGACAAGGCATGCTATTTTTTCTTTCCTTCTTTCTTGAAAATACATACTCTGACATTAATTGGCATATTGAGTTCTAAACGCTGGTGCTTAGCTCAGCCCTTACGGAATAAGAGGAAAAAAATTGATCTTGTTCAATTCATAAGTATCTATCATGACGTGACCAATTTGTGGAAACATCAAGGCGACAGCCTGCTCGCAGTGACATAAAATATGGAGTACCACAGGGGTCTGTTATAGGACCAGTCTTGTTCTCAATCTATTCAAATGACCTGATCACCATTAAGATCGCCGGATGATTTACTGATTTTGCTGATACCACTATTATATGAAGTATTAAAGCAATCAGCTATCAAATATAGTAAATGTTCGAACTGGTGTAACCTAACTCTTCATGTTTCAATCTGAACAAAACAAAGCTAGATACTTTCTTATGCATACTTGACAATATAGAATTGGAGAATTACCACAAAACAAACTGTGGAATATTTACTGTGCTGTAGTTTACTATATTCTCTTGTGATAATGAGAAATTGTTTCACTTTGATGGATATTTCATATACTCCTAGGCTGCAAAAGAGGTTATTTTAATTTGTGAACCAGTGATAAAAAAGTATACACTAAACCAATTGCGATAAAGTAAATTCATGAATAAGAATATGGCTTCCTTAATCGGATCTATAGAAAAGTTTCATATCAAATCTGGCGATTTTGATACCTACATGGAACGTATGGTTTATTTATTTATTGTTTACGAAGTTCCCAAGCCAAGAAGTTGATTTATTGGTTACCTTGGTGCAAATGCCTATACCATTCTGAAAGACTTCAGATTAATAATATTATCATATGATGATACGAAAATTCCTTCCCCAGTCAGAAATCGAACCATGAACCTTCATTCCATGAGTCCCCTGTAAAAACCAAACGCCGCGCCGTCACATTTACCTATATTTATATTAATATAAAATAACTATCAAGATTATTCATTGGAGAATAATTATTCTCCTTGATAATTCAAACAAACTCGGATCTGGAAATTATCACAGCTTATCTAAGTGGAGTATTATGAATTTGAGGTTAGATTTATTTATCAGTTAATCTGACAAAAAACTATATTTTTAATAAAAAAATAGTTTGTCGGTCTCATTCTGACTCACCCTGTATAAAGTAATTTAGCTTCAGAAACAATATATGAATCAATGTAGACAAATGGAATTTCTATGGTAACATGAGAAAATATATATAACTTGTTGATTTCAGAAGCCTATATTTATGTTAAGGTATGTCACTAACTTACAATTCAAACGAACGGCCAGCTCATCGATTTCAGAGTTTCTCGACGTCATAGGAAACGCGTTTTTACAATTTCCTATTTTTTAAATCTGCTGCACCCTTCCATTCATGTAAAAAGTCATTAACCCATACTCCCTCTTACTTTCTGTTGGGATTTCAACAAATCTCACGTAATCAACAAAGACGACAACCACCTTTACATTTTTTACCTGAAATCTGAATGATGTAAGGGATATTGCTTTTTTATACCTGTTCTTTATGTTGTGTGTGGTTTAGAATTTCAGAAAAACGAAACTCTAGACGTCCTTCTAGACTGCCGTGAAAGGGTTTGGGAGAGTATAAATGTGATATTTAATGTAAAATGACGTGTTTTCACTTTTCAACCCCTTTTTATTGCTGAGAAGTGTGAGAAAGTGTTTATTTGAGTAAATATACGGACACCTAAGGGAAGGTGTAAGAGAAAGTTTTACGTTTTGAATAAAGAAACGTGTAATGAAACATAGCTAGGTATGTTTGAAGGTTGTAGATGATATAGTAACTTGATTACTTGGGTACCGTATTCACCTGAAGATGATTGCGGATACAACCAACGAAACATTGTGAGCAAGTGAAATAATTCAAACATCCCAAGTAATCATAGCTATATCATAGTATATCCAAAACATTTCACGAACAAGCATAACAGTTCATTAGAATTTGTAACAGTTTGCACCTTCTGAATATAAAAATAGTCAGTTCAGGGCCAGTAATCTATTTGGCGAATTCATATATAGTATGGACGTATAGACGTTTCAGCTTAATTGAAAGTTCTTGATTTTGAAGAAAACTTCGATTGGCCGTTTTATATCCTAACGATGACAATTTCTCACAATCAAATAATACCAGGTTCTATTTAGCTGAAAACCCCCCCCATTTTCTTCATCAAACATTTCCTGTTCAGTTCGTCTATTATCGATTTTTGGACCAGCAATATTTTTAGTTCTGACTACGTTGAACTTTTCCATGAATGATATGATTACGAGAGTTGATCTGTCTGTAGCAGAGTAGATTAGCACCAATGATATTGTAGTAAAACTGCACTAACTAATTTTCCTAATTTATTTAAAACACTATTTACAATAATTATTCACTAAAACATTACTTCACTATTTCAAATTTATGTCTACTGTGGCTATCTCTATCGACGAACTCTGGAACTGTAACTAACTCTCCATTCTGACTGTCCCGCTTATATACTCCCAAGTAGTTTCCATTCACAACTCTAGATTATTCAGGAGTATAGAACATTTCATCTAGATGGCTCTTCGAATAGTATCGAACAATCGATTTATTCTAGCTTGTTCTCGGCGATCCGTACGCCAGCAGATATGCAGTTGTAGTTGAACGAGGGTGCATAATTAATTAGATCAGGGCCGGTCTCGAAATCGTTACAATATAATCAAACACGACTGGTTATATTCAATGTGATGTGTTAGCAAAACTCACCGTGATAAAAATTAATCAAACGGATATGGACGAATCAAAAGAAATTCTCCCCTTCAATAACTCTCATATTGTTACGTTTTGCTAAATAATAGGCCGAGCACACTACTAAACTGTTTATTTTCTAACTTCACTATAAATAAACATACAACACTTCACTGACTAATAAAACACTTAGATCTATCTATACAACAATACAACTAGCTAAATATTCCAAACACTTCTGCTTATTATCACTTTCTAATCTTCTTAAATAATTCTCTTCATAAAAACTTGCTTCCCAGTCAAACGTCTCCGTTTATATAGGTGCTCATCGAGTAGACTGGATTAAACGCAATGATTCGAGAATACTCAAAACGGAGAACTTCTACACATTTCCAGGAATTGAGCGATGACGCGGCAGCTCCGTTATCTAGTTTATTCATGCATTACAGAAAACGATACATCCAAATAAACACTTCTTGGAACTAATTATGCTAGGAGGCTTTTATCAATCTCGTAACAATATTATAATCTCATAATAATTCAATAGTTTCAAAACTTTTAATTGCTCCAAAAACAAGAATTCCTGCCATTTATCATGTCCAAAATAACAACCTGTTTTTTTAAAGCTCCAATTTTGGAAACACCCTGTATTTTATGTTAAAGGCATACTACGACGTTGCTTGATGGAGTATCATTATCAATCCTAAACAGGATGTTTCCTGAATTGAAGGAGTGAATAAAATGTGGTGTTATATGAGACATAATGGCATAATAAATCAGAAACAACCAAGAAGGTTCCAAATATGTACATTTTCAATCACCCTACCATCTTTTTACCATCATTTAATGTCCTGCATCATTGCCGAAGTTTTGATTCTTTTGATGCTTCTGATCTCGCCGAAAACAAAAGCTCTAGTTAGGCTATTCATCTCTGTTCAGTGATTTACAAAAGTTCCCTGCAAGTTTAAAAATATATTTACCAGAAAATAATCTTGATAGGATCACAAAAATGGAGTGGCCTACCCATTTACCAGATATTAATGGTATTGAGCACTTTTATACCGAAATACATCGCCAGAAATAGCCACCTCAAGCTTACGATTACTGGCTAATGAATTGCAGGCAAATTGGAAAGTAAATATTAAGTCAGCAATCATTTCTATTACTCGCAATAAAGTTCAGCTGTTTAACCAACAATGTGTACTATTGTAGAAAGAAGAAGAAACTGCATTAATTCTTCCATATAGATAGTCAACCCTAAATGATGTAAAATAGACGGGTTCCTGTACACGTGTACACTTCATAAGGAAAAGCGCTTTTCTTTTTGTGGAGAATTTTTGTGTTTTTCCGCGATATTATACTGCCTGCCGTTGTAATATACGGAAGTTCAAACAAACTGAAACGCTACTAATTGATGGCATGCAATTTGCAGCATCCGAAAGGACTCGAAGGGTTACGAAAAACTGAAAAAAATTAAAGGGGACTTCTGTGTTTTCAAATTGCATGCCGATGTGAATAATTGAAGTTTTAGTAAAATAGAGGCATGCGTGACGGAAGTTGCAAAAAACAATGTGAAAATATATGTGACTTCGTTTTGCAGAATCCTGGTGTGCATGCGACATTACCTACTTTACTAATAATTAATTATACAAAAGACGTATCGTTCTGATGGCATGCAGTTTGGAATCAAGTAAAACCTGTATTGAATATTTACATAGTTTTTCCGCAATTTTCCACCGTTGGTCAGAGTTTTTATTACTGAAACTTCAATTCTTCACATCGGCATGCAATTTGAAAATACGGAAGTTCTCTTTGATATTTTTCAGTTTTTCGTAACCCTTTGAGCCTTTCGGCGGCTACGGCGGATTGCATGCTATTAATTAGTAGCGTTTCAATTTGTTTAAACTTCCGTATATTACAACGGCAGGCAGTATAATATCGCGAAAAAATACGAAAATTCTCCATAAAAAGAAAAGAGCTTTTCCTTATGAAGTGCACACGTGGGGAGGCCAGGAACCCTTAAAAGGGCATGCATGTGAAATGGGAGAACGTCACCGTTCACCAGCTCCTGGACTGAGAGTAACAGAACTGCCAAGAAGAGCAAAAAAAACACACTGTATTATGGGACATGGTTGCGCGTAGGTAAAGCGTTTTTCCCCTAACCCAATCATCGGTAGGTCTTGCCAAGTTCGCAAAAGTCTTTCGAAGACTTCTGAGGGTTGCTCGTAAGGGCCGGCTGACGGAAGTAACAAAAAATATATTCTGCATAAAGATGAGGATTCCACGATAGAAACAGTGTATTTTATTTTAACTTTGAGACGTTACCCAACGATATAGATTCACAAAATTTTTCACTTCAATATTATCTACAAGTGAGTAAACAAAAGAAAAAGTTTTTCCTGAATATTTTGTACATTCGGTATGCCTTAATTGTCCCAGTCTGATGCAATCATTAGTTCAAAGCGATATTCGAGACCATCAGCCAAACTTCAAAACAAAGGAGAAAAATTAATCACTGCATTTTTCAGCTACAGAGAAAAAACAATATGAGCAAGTATTTCTAGACTGACTTTACGTAACCATCCTTTGATGTTCAGGCTCAGTTCTTTTCAAGCCATAAATACGTTTCTCATTTAGAGACGGTGACCGACAACAGAGCAGCGTAACGAAAAAAAGGTCATGTATCGATTTTCTATGCAAGCGACTATTTTTTCATCAACGATCCTGTGAGAAATTCCCCAATCTTAAAAAACGCATCAAAAAACCAAACAAACATACACAAAACAGGACCTCTCCACGCATTTTAAGAACATTTTCAAGGCTGTCAAATGCCGAAATGATTAATCTTATTTAGGAATTTTTAACCGGCCTTTTTACATTTTCTGTATAAGTTTTTTAACGAAATGATAAATGATACATTGACGTACAACAATTCATTTATTATGGTTCTTATAGTCCGTCTTTTTAGTTTACTATTTAACTGGAAAAATAACCATATATAGGGTTAGATGCAGCACACACAATTTTATTAATGATTCTGTTCTGATACAGTACATGAGAAAGGTTTTTAGAAAAGGGTTGAGTTAATGGTTGAAAAAATTAGATACACTCGATAATTTGAATATCCCTTAGGGTTTTAATCGAATTTTTCAGTTGTTCCCTTTTGATTTGTATTCCATTTCCATAAATCATTTATTGATACGGGTACGTCGGTTCTTTATACAGGATTGCTAGGTGACACATGTCCAAAGCATGGGAAAATATCTACTTATCATGTATTCAGTTTTTGGTAAATGTTCGTTGAAGCATCATAATATTTCGTAAATCATCTATTAGGAAATCGGTTCAGATTGAGAAAGGGTTGAGATACAATGAGTAAAGTGAATCATAATAAGACTCCTGGTCACGAAGTGTTTCCTAAGTAAAATACAGGGCGTTGAGAAAATGCAAAAAGTATGATTACGCAAATCTATGAAACTATGAAACATTTTAATCTGATTTCAGGGATTACCTTGGTGATTTCTCCAGGAATATTTTGGTGAAGTAATGCAGTTACAAAGGTCTCAGGCCTGCCATTACTACCGACAAAGTTAAAATACTTTTCAAGGCTAGAAGTTTCAACGTTTGAAATATTTATTTCAATCTTAAGAAAATGAGTTATATGCTATATATAGAATATATACCGCATTTTTCATTGAATTGAACTGAGTTGAAATATTAGTATTTCATCATGTAAAATAAATTAATATTGCACATGTAGAATTGGGCGTACTTGACGAAAGTCAATACTTCCATTTAATGAAAATCGATTATAGCAAATTTTCCGTACTATGGGAGTTTTGTCGGAGCTGGCTGGACTTTCTGTTCGATGTTTGTTGACAAATCTCCTATCAGTCTAAGAGCCAGTGAACGGCAGATTTGACATATTTTAGGAAAGCCTAAAATTTACCCAGAGAGTCTGTTATACCTACCAACCATGAGATGGGGGCTAGCTAGGCGCGGTCGCGGTGGCCCCATCTACACTCAGGTGCGACAGGTGTGATAATTTCTCAAACTAAAAAAGTGTTTAAGGAAGGCTGCCGTTCGGATATGTCAAAATAAACTATAGTAGCTATAAAAAAAACGGCAGACGGTTATCACGGTTCTAAAGTGGTGGCAGAAATTTTGAAAATTTCGAAATAAAATTTTTTTCCAAAATATTTTAGGAAACTTGAAATTTATATATGTTGTTCTTTTGAGTATAAGAAGCTTATATTTCTGAAGGCAGACCGGTACGTCGGTTCCTATGGCCTGATAAAATATTCCTCCCCCACGGGTATACCTGGGTGCAGTAGATACGTTGTATGAATAGAATAGAATAGAAATTATTTGTCCAAGTTACAATTATGTTTTTAGCAAGTCAATCATGTACAAAATATTAATTAAAATTCGTTAAATATACATCTAAGATATCACAAACAGATATACACAAATTTTCACAATCTGATACAAGAAAATGAATTGTTGTCGAATAAAATAAAGTGAAGTATTCACTACTACGTTTCATTCTCGAAATGTTTGGCACGTCAAAAATACGTATTTGTACAGAAAACACATAAATAGGTATCAGATACCAATCAATTAAAATAAGGTCAGATTACAATTAAAATATTTTCAATACATTTAATATAATTTTACTGATTAAGATCGAAGACACTGATTGACCTCAGAAAAACTAGTCTAAAGACAATCACGGGATTTCTTACGGGGCACTGTAGACTCAAAGAACACCTAAGGAAGCTAGGCTTAGAGGAGGAAAGCACCTGCAGATTCTGTGGGGAACATCCAAAAACACTACAACATACAGTGTGTCCCAGCTAAAACTTGTCACCCCCCTAATATCCGAACTCATGAAAAAAATTGAAAATCGCTCAGACCCGTCGATTTTTATTTCAAGGAGGAACACTTTCACCAAATACACCATCATTGTGTTGTCAACCCCCTCAACCCCAGCACCCCCTACTTCAGGGGACTACTATACTTGTGATACATCATTTTGAAGGGAATTCAATCCCAAATTCATCGGTGTACTGAAATTGAGGATCGATCAAGTGTTGTTGAAGTTTTCATGAAAACTAAGTTTTATCCAGATATTTTAATTTTTCATACTGCTGGTAAAGTCCAAAGTATTTATTCGAAATTTATTAAGCCGATAGCGATTTGTACGAATATTCTTTGCGGATCTGGTATTATGGTCATGAACGTCACATTGCTTGATTAGTATACAGTGAGCACGTAATGGTTAGAGCAAATTCGCTAAAAGCTTGATATGACCATTGGGGAAAAAAAGCTCGGACACGTCGATTTTCTTTTTCAGTTGCGCATTTTTTGTTCAACTCATATTTTTGATGACGTCATCACTACTCGAGTTATGACGTCACTATATATTTTTTTAAATGGAATACACTATTTTGATACCACGTTTAAAAAGAACGCATTTTTTGTGTATGGATGTCATATTTTTTCTCATGCTACGTAATCGTTAGTCCTAGAAATAAAAGATATTTCTTTCATAAAAATGTAATTTAAACATGACAACAGGACTAAATAAACCTATAAATTGTATTTGCGTTCTTATGAATTTCTACCAAGGGGAATAAAAGAAGTTTTGTTCTTTATTTTCAATGTTTGATATACTACTGTCGTATTCTTTCTAACTCAAGGTTTTTTTGCTGCCCTCTTAATATCATTGAAGCTAGTTTAATAGACCGGGAGATGGTGACAGATTTTGGTTGATGATTTTCTCGTTGATGCTTCTTAGAGGACTGAAACATATGAAAGTGCTGATAAAATTAATGGAAAAATTGAGCCGTTCCCGCGTGGCTTTCATATGGAAAATTCAATTTTTAATTTTCCACAAAATTTTCCGGTACTTCGACATCCGCAGAACTTATGCCAATTTTTGTATGGCATATTCATCATATTCAAACTAGTTTCAATGATATTCATAAGAGGGCAGCAAAAAACCTTGAGTTAGAAATAATACGACAGTAGTATATCAAACATTGAAAATAAAGAAAAAAAAATCTTTTATTCCCCATACAACGTATCTACTACACCCAGGTATACCCGTGAGGGAGGAAGATTTTACTGTCTGCCAGGCCTTAGGAACCGACGTACCGGTCTGCCTTCAGGAATATAAGCTTCTTAAAAGAAAAACATATATAAATTTCAAGTTTCCTAAAATAAAAAAAAAAATATATATATTTTAAAAATTTCGAAAACGAACATAATTTATCTAACGAAAAGGCAATCTGTTGAATATCAACCCAACCAATAAAAAAACTCTTACAAGAGAGGAGGTGAGTATATGAAAGAAGTACCAACTGAGAAGTGAGCACTTATATCTTTTGGTGAAGATAATTCAACAAATCATTTTATATTAGGTTATTGCTATTGCCTATTGAAGATGTACAGAAGAGGTAGGATCACAGTTGTTGATTCAAATTCTTCAAAAAAAGGAAAATAAAAGGAATGTTTCCTCACTTTCATTAACGACGCATAAACTTTTCAGAATATGCACGAGATTTTGGCCTTAAAATCTTAAGGACACTAAACTGATGTTCCATGCCACAGAAAAAGTACCTAGATGTATCTGTAAGCGAAACGAGCAGTGAAATTGAAGGATATTCGAAATTGAAGAACTTCAAAAATACACAGGTTACTGTTAGTTCCTGTTCTACGTGTGTCTGCTACGTTTCTTACAAATGCACATACCGATTTGACCGTTTTTAAGTGACTTAGGGGTGTATAGAATATTCTTTTGAAGAATAAGTTAAAATATCCCGATTGATTTAAAGTGGAAAAAACGTAGTTGATGTTCTGCAAATTGAAATGCTCCGTAAAACGTTTAATTCAATTCAATATTTCATTGGGAAAATCAATGGAGTTCGTTGATTCAATGTTGATACAATATACATATTGATACTGTGCTTGGCATCGCACGTTAAAAGGTAAGATCCTCGTAATTCCAAGCTCCTAGAAGCCTCTCGAAGATGTAAAGAACAAACAAAATAAATGAACGCTTAGATGAGTTGCTTATTTTTCTTACAGTTCATTTTCAATTGTCACTGTGAACAGGATATTTTTTTTCAGAATGAATCCTAGCTGATCGTCAGTTTAATCTGAATTCGAAACATTTCTACGAATCAATATAGTTGTAAATCCATTGTAAATTAGTGAACTAGTGATTTTCTAATATTTGGTTTCTCAGTTAACTGTGCTGTTTTTCTCTGAACAATGTGTATCATAGAAGTTGTTCAACCTCTGTACATGCTTGAAAATAGTTTTATTCAGTAGTACAACATCAAAATACCCACAAACTCAAAGTATGCAATTCATCGTATGATCTGTTCGTGAGAAACGGCATAAAATAAAAAACAACCCGAAGTTTAACACATGTTGAGTTATTCCATATTTCACACAAACGATCCGAGTCATGTCTGCAGATCTCTGCAACAACTGTCTCCCTTTTCTTTCAAATCACCAACTTCCGACGACTCGCCGAGAAATAATGGTTTTTAAAATCTTTCTTTCCGAAAACCATTTGACAATATTTTTTCATCATTTGTCCCAATTAATAAAGGAGAGTATGATAAATGTTGCGGATTTTCTTGTGTTAGATCTTATGATGCAATGACTACGTTAGGTGGGAGAATACCTAATAATAATGAGTTTGGCTTTCAAATAGTTACTCCACAGATGTTTTGTGAGCATCACCGGAAAAGCTGTGTACACTCATCACAGGTGTTGATGGTATTCATAGGTATTGGATTTCAACCACTCAGTTAATTTTTGACTTGAAAAGAAAATATTCTCAATTAAAATTTGAAAAAAAAAATGGAAAATGGAAAAATTATAATTTTTTTTTTCTTGTATAGTATCTAACAGAAAACAATCACTTCCTCGGCTAAGGCCACACCCAGACTTATTATTATAATAAGATAAATTGAAAAAAAATCTATTTTTGTTTCCATTTTCAACATGAATACTTTCCAAGAGGTTATCTTGAACAGTGGAAAATGACGACTAAAGTTTGTTCTTGATCATAACTCCCGTTTTTCCTAACAATTTAAACACGTCGTGTTAGAGTATGTTGAACGTCTGTTATTATATATATTTTTCCTTTTCTTTATTACAAGTTATATCGACATATACGGATGATGAGCTCTCGGAATTGAATCGAAAATACTCTATTCACTTCAGATAGATTCTGTTTGCGTTCCTCTAAACACACGAAAAACTTTATTGAGTCTTGGTTGGTCAGAATAACAAAATGTTGGCTGCCTGTCAATGAATTAGACAATAATTTAACTTTGAATTCCATGTAGATGTCATAAATTACTTTTCAAGTATACATAATGCCGTGCTGATGAGTAGGAAAGTACGAAACAGATGTCTACGAATAATGATCTCTCGGAATTGGATCCCAGAATGAATACAAACTCCGTTGGTAGAATTTTCACTTCATTCTGAGGATAAAAGTTAAAATAAATATACCTTCTGATGAGTATTAACAGAACTACAGGGCATTGAAAGTGATAAAAAATATTACGTTTTCCAGAATAACTCCATAACTTCCCAACCTTTCTGCAGTAATTTGGTATATCATTTGACAGCTTATAGTTTCAAATTTGAATGCCTCTTGCATGTATCTAATTTCGAACAGCGACGTACAGCAGATGGGCACCCCCAGCTTTCTTCGAATTCTTAATATTTTTTGAACAGTGATAACTTCCATTATCGAATATGTCAAGCGTGTATTCTTCCACCACTCGCAAGGACTAATGTAGATTCTGTTCTTCCGAAGCATGAAGATTGCTGTCGTCCATGTGAAATTTGTAAATTATTTTTTTTTACCACAACCTGGTTGATTCGAAGGAACCCTGCAAAAGCAGAGCTTGTGCGAGCAAGCGAGCTCCAAGACCTACACCTTATTCACGAATGGAATCCGAGCCACTTTAGCTCAGCCGCAGGCGGTGGGGATTGAACCCAGGCCGCCTGGGTGAGAGGCAAACGCTCCAACACCACCACTACTTCGCCTTCAGTTGTGGGAAAGCCACAGTTATATCCACGGATTTTTCAAGTGCAACAAACAATGAAAATAGGATTATGCAGAAAAAATGATGGCTGAGGAAGTCTACCTGAAGCACGTTCCTTCTGGAGATTGCCTGCTCTGACTTGACCAGATCTTATGATGAAGCGATTCCTTCAGAGTGGCTTCAGTTGTCCAATGCATCTTTTTGTTTGATCGGGTACCTAAAGGCATCTGAGCAAATGCATAATGAGGTCATGCGATGTTGTATCAGACGTTTTTCGGTAATAAATTATTATTAATGTAATTATTATTATTTCTAGAGCAATTTGTTGTTAAAATTGTTTTTTCCGTTAACCAGCTGTCATCCCTCTACGAACGACAGCCCTCAGAAGTCGAAACTTGTGCGAGCTAAGGATTAACGAGGTCTTACCTTTTACCGGGCGATTCCTAGCACGTTAAAAGGCACCAATACATGTTAAAATTGGAACACACGAATTGTACCAAAATACCACTCGAATCAATGGTAAGTGCTTGTTCCTTTGAGCAGACACATCAACTGCACCATGGTCATTTCTGACCCACGTGTCTACGTAAGGTTAGTTCGTCCTGGTTACAACAGACTAAAATATTACACCTTACAAAATCTTGCCACATTTGGTTGCAGGTGGTACAGTTTATCTAGGTAGTACATTTCAGTTGACGAAACTGACCATGGCAAAGTTGAGATATGGGATTATATTCAACTTGCAATTATTTGCCGTTACGATTATTCGCCTAATATTTCAAATTACGAATGAGCATTCTCTTCTGTCAAGCTAGGCCGTATACATGGTGCATCCATGTATGGAAAGATCGTATTTTCAGAAAACTCATCAAATTTATAGAATCCAATAGTTTGAATTCTGGGTTTGAATCAAGATAGTGAAGAAATTTGCTGTAGAAGGTATTTGGCAGGTATAAAAATGAGAGTCAACAGCCATCGCTTATCATCTCACCATGACTTTCAATTCCTTGTAGTTCTTTATCAGAATGGGGTCTTGTGGAAAATTTTGGTTGGAAGGTCTCCAGATTGACAAAAAATGTGTTGACTATATTTTCATCATGAAAATATTTATAGAACAGATGCAGACTTTCACTTTATTTGCGAAATGTATGTGCTGTATAGAATAATTGGTCAACTAAATAGTATATTTTTCAACAAGAGATAAAAAAACCTATTTCATCTCGAGTAGGAAATGCTATTTTTTCTAAGTCAGATGTTATAGTTATAGAGAGAAGTTCAAATATAATCAGGAAAATGTTTATAAACTGTCAAACGAAGTGACGTTCGTTTGCTGATTCAAGTGCCAAAAAGTGAGATTAACTGTCATTAGTGTCAAAAATCCATCAAATTGTTTTTAGTATATAATATATACCTATCGGGTCGCATGATAACATTTATTTGTTTCATTTTCATCTCTAGATTAAATAACTAGTAGGTTATCCGGCTGAAAAATGATCATTCTCATATAAATGAGTAGAAAAACGCTATTTCACAAATGAACATGATGGAATATAGTTCAAAAATATTTGCTCCTCGTCTATTACATATCAGTAAATGAAAAGGGGTGTGCTCTTTTTCCCAACAGGAGACATAAACAATATCTCATTTTCACTCTCATAATGACAAAATAAACGATCACAGTCCAGAAGCATGAACTAGCGGTAATATTAATATAATAATGTTAGATTATAACTATCTGTGGTCGGTACAAACCATTTATTCATTTGTGGACCATCGAGCCGGCCAAAATCTGGTTATCTCTGGGTTTCTATCATCTTCTCAGCCCAACCCCTTATTCGATTACTTACATAAATGAAGTTTCAAATATTCACCACAATTTCAATTCCTGTTCGCACGATGCTCGTATCCTAACAAGACGTGAAATTTATATTCATGATATTTCGAAATATTTTAAGATTTATTAGTTGCAGATACAAATCAGTTAATTACAAGTGAGTAACTTCATATTTGTCTTCGCCTGAGTTAACCAACCCAGAAGAATCACATATACACATTAAGTTGTTCTTTGGCCATTAACATTAGGAACGATTTAGTATTTTCAACTTTTACAAATTGGATTATGTCAATTCGAAAGTATTATAAATGTTAATTTAACGACTTTTTGTCATGGGATGGGTTTTAATGAAGATTGTTCCGCCCAAGTGGCTTCCATCAGGCACGTTTTTATTCAGTATAATTAAATAAAATAGAATTATGTAGAATGCATTCTGATTGAACCTTTCGTGTCTACAACCAAGTTGAAATCAATACATAAAAAGAGTATATATCAAAAAACGCTGAACTGCTTCCAAAAAACGACGGACATTAAAGGGGGTAGGTCGTAGGTATGGCAGTGGTATTTTTCTGTTGGATACTTGCAGACGAAAATAAATCCCCATTCTTTACGAATTCATATAAAAAAATATAACTTCTCGAACATCTTAGAATTTCTTACGATAAGAGTATTCGACATTATGGGTTGAACAAGAATCAGTGTTTCCAAATCATTTGCTGGAGTTCTTAGAGGTATTTATACTGTTCCACAGCGTTTCTAGGAGATTTCACGATGTTCCTATCGAAAACCAGGTTCATAACATTGCCTCCTTTCCTAGGTTATTCCGTCCCAAATAATACCTTCACCAGTTTGGGTGTACCTTTGGAAGCAATTTGGGGGTTCGTTGCCTTGGTTTTCCACTAACCTCTTCTGGGGGTGAGATGGATACGGTATACCAATTCGTTTCTTTCTAGATGGTTGAAAGAGCTAAACCGCATCACTTGGTTCAAACCCTGGTCCCTGGAGTGTTCCTGTCAAATCTATTCTTCATCATGTCACTGGAAATTTGAAGATGATAACTCGGTTAAGTTCTTCAACATATTTTACAAGAACTCAACCCTTTACATTTCTGGGTGCCATTGCAAACAACATATCGTATGGCAGTTTCATTCAATGTTTAGTGATGATGGGGTATCTATGATGGACTCATGATGGTATAGGAGAAATATTGCCACCAACTCAGCCTAATCCTTTCGATTTTTGGAAATGAGTATCGACTGTATGTTGGTTTGATCATGTCGTTCAACCATTCTATCTGATTGTGGAAAGAGGGCTGATTTGCAAGTTCCCTTTACGCAAAAAAGGCTCATGGGAGCAGTATATAAAAAATAACCCTTGTAATTGAGGTACCAAGCTTGAATTGCATCAGATAAGCTGGGTTAGTTTCTTCAGTTTTGAATATGGCATTTTAAATGAACCTATGGAAAGGTGAATAGCAACTTAAGTTTAATAAAAAAAAACAAAAAAAGGGCTATGAAGTTACCAGTTTTTTTGTGTTGAGAATATATTCCGATTTAAGAAAAGAAGTGATTCACAGAGAGCAACAAAATGTAAACCTTATGTTACTAGATTCCGATAGTATGCTGAATGAACAAATAACGAAAGATCTGAATAATTTGGGTATAAGGAAATGACTATATCCAGAATGAAGAAATTCATTTACGTATGTGAAAAAAGGTGGTCAAAACCATTTACAAAGAAGTCACAGGCGAGGAACATAGTGAGTTTTTTACCAAGAAAAATCAGATTCAGTTGAAGCAGCTACAACTAAATTTTAATTATATTTTAGAATAGTTACCATACGAAGATGGTGGTCCTTGGTAGAGGCATGAAATACCCTCTCACTCAAATTGACTTGAATGCTGACGCATGCTTATATTTTATATTTCTCATTAAACATCGAAAATATTTTCCACATAATTACGTAAATTTCTATTGATCGTGATGACTAAGCACAAATTTGGAATTTCAGACTTGAAATGCCCAGTTCGAACATTCTATTTTTTACTCACCCACGGTTATAAAATATTCTGAAAGCATTTGAAAGGGTGTAATAGTGTATTGAGTTCACCTATAATTAATGAGAAATATTTTTTCCATCGTTATGAGTGTGAAACAACCCAATAATTTATTTCAATTTGGAGTGGCTGATGAAGTAGATTGAGATGTGAATCAAGTTAAAGAATAAAAAATTATGATATATATAATTTGTATCAACTACACAATAGTTTCTTCCATCATAAGGCAAAAAAGTGTCATTCTCCTCGGTAGGGGTGATGAATTCTGAGAAAGGCCTCATTCCAGGGTAATAGGATTTTGTTTTATGATTATAATTCATTATACCTAGGGAATTGTTTCCCATCTATCTGAAAATTGTACTATCATGACAAACGATCGAAAATCGAGTGATTAAAAAAATTTGCTCGGAAATAACTTGAAACGTATTTTAAAGCATTCAACCTATTAAGAATGTATCATCTTTCGACCTTTCATTTCACCTTGTAATACTGTTGGGATTTCATCGCTGACGGAGCAAAAGATCTCACCCAAAACTAAAAAAAGATAAAAGGTTTGGTTTCATACCTTTCTCGCCTCCACCATAGGATCTCAAAAATGGAAAGAAAGTGGGCAGAAGTACTATCATCTCTAAAGAAAGCTGCAGTAAAGTTAGTGAAGTTAGTAAATACAATGTACCGAATGGCCATCGACCTAGATTCTTCAGCCGAAAGAGTTCTTTTGGGCTTTGTTGCTAACTTCAAACGCCACCTTAGGAGATGAACCCAACAGTGAATTGTGCGGACGACTCTTCCTGATCAGAATACAGAATTTTAAATTTAGTCAAATTTCTACTATCACGCTGCAGTTGAAACGTCTACCTAAGCCGTTTTATTAGGGAGAGCAGAGCTAACATTATATAATGAATAAAGGCAAACATAGCCCATGCGGGTAGAGGACGGGGATTATTATTATTTACTGTGGCGCTCCGCTGCCTTTCATAGCATATTTATTCATTAGCTGTAGGAAAAAACAAAAAATCCCAAGCAAGCAGTAGGTGTTGAGATCGGAATCTAGAAAAGGGCGATATGTAGAGTACAAGCAACTTCTTTCACATCGCGAACCTCTATGCCGGAGGAACACCATCCGAGGAAAATGATGAATGAGGGGGCAGGGCCTTCGGTGGTTTGATGATGACCACGCAGAACAATGGAACACCAGCAAGATGGAGGGCATCAACAACATCGGTGAACGCCCATCACACCTAGGCGAAGTATAAAATTTCACGGAAAATAAGGAGACAATAGCACTTGGTGATTTGACGTATCTATAGATTTCCATTTGACTCATAATCCGGAAAAATCATTCTTGAGACCTGAAACCTTCTGGGGGATCAGCAATAATAGGATATCAAAAAAATTAGAAAATGAGGTTCTCGAGTAAAAACTAATTCCATGTTGACTAACCAGTCATTGCCAACTGTACAAACATCTTTCTTGGGAAAAATTACGAAACCTCTAACTACAACCTCTTAGAATACATAGCATTGCACATCATCAGGGTACTGAATCATCTGAAACCATATGAGATAGAAGAGGCAGATTTACCTCACATGTAGATGGACGTACTAGAGCAGGAGTAGGACCAGTGAATCATCCACCAGCAGTGACCATCACAAAGAAAAAGTTTTTTCCGTCAATTCTATGGTACCATAGGAATCAGCTTTTGTCGTTTATGTTGAAGAACTTGGTGGATAATTTCAGGAGGCAATAGTCATCCTATGAGTATCAGAAGTTACCGATGAGTGTCTAGAATATGTAGTAGTGGGTACAGGTCATACGTGAATTCTATTTCTTTGATAAATACCTCCTTCATCAGACTGCAGAATATAAATCTGAGGGAAGTTATTAATTTCAGGGATTAAAATTAATCTCCAAGTATATGAACATGGCAAGAGACGAAGAAGGTAAGTTCTCTTCGATGTGGTATTGTATTAGACATCAATTCCAAAAGGATGTCTACACGGATTTTTTGAAAGCATTCCTTTGACAATTTCGATGTGCCGCTCAACTGATTCAATTGATTGACTAACGTGGACTAGAGGTTGCATGGGTAACGTCATATTTAACACAAGAATCTTCGGAGAACATTGAATCAAATGGAGGTCTACTGTCTAACATAGTATTTGTTGTAATTGATCAGATATTATATGTATACTCATTCACGCATCTGTTGTCCATGATGCATCTTTCTTCGACATTTGAATCCATTCAATGAATTTTGAGTGGTAATTTTTCGCTCCTATTTGTATGAAGTCCAATTTTTTGCCAAGTTGAGGCAAGAAGGTTATTCTTGAATACTGTAAGCAAGCCAGATAAGATGAAACATTTGAATTTGGTTTATTGGTATGATGCCAGAAAACTGATTCCATAGCACATTTTTGAAAAGATATAATTTTTTGGTGAGTAAAGTGTATGCGATGCTGAGTATATAGTTTTTCTGATTTTGGAATAATCAATATTTTTTTTTTGATTATGAATCCACCTAGTTGGTATATTTCATCTCGGTATCGGTAATACCGATACTGTATCTTGACTACATTCTTGACAGCTTGCATTTCGAGATATGAGTTTGTGTTTTCAAAGTTGATTGATTTTTCATTAATCAGTGGTGCTCTACACAATGCATCAGGAATATGAAGTTCTTTTCTAGGTGAGGATTTCAAAGTAGAACATTATTTCAAATATCCTCTGAAGTCTAGGAGACAGTGCATCAATTGGATGCTAAAACTATGGTAAGCAACGCTTTCCTAATTTGAGCATAGTTATGCTGGGCAGCATTCAATGAGATGGACTAGTGCAATATATTTTGACTGATTATGACCACCCAAACCATGCTGACTTGCATCTATGGATAATGGCATCTGAAACTTCGGATCAAAGTAAGTCAAAACTGATTTTTCTTGTGATCCATTTCCATCGCAAGTCCAATATGAATTGAAACGGCTTAGATAACTCACCTTTCCTGAAAAATCTTTTAATTTGGTAGGCCCTTCCTTATTTGTAAATGCTTCATTCCTCTCTTCATCACTTGTTATGATATTATCCTGGTAGACATATCTTTTTCCAAGGCTCATTTTAGTTTATCTTTCTCAAACTTTTTTTTTCGTCGAGTCTATAAGAATAGTTCTTCTAATATCTCATTGTGTTTGCTTGAAATATCGTCTATATATGCTAGAGTTCCATCTAAGCCGACCATCAGATTGTTTATGTTGTTTTGAAAAAATAGCTAAGGCATTTCATAATTCATCAAGTAAACGGGTGAATTTACATCCAATAAAATAAAGCTCACGTGTTTTTTTCTTGATAAAAACGGTATTTGGCGAATTGCTTCAGATCAAGTATTCGTCAAAATTATTTCAGTATATCAAAGTTATATATAGTTCTAGAAGAATTTCAACAAAGTTCTACCTTAATGATGAATACATCAATAAAACAGTTCTGTAAATTATTGTAGGAATCGTTGAAGATTGATCTTTCTGCTTCATTATGTTTCTCATATAATTCAGAATGATTTTCTAATAATTGCAATAAATGAGAACGCTCCTATCTAACGATACCATTGGCACCTGACAATCTATCGGGTCGAAAGGAGGCCATAAAAACGCCGATTATCAAAAATGAATCAGTTCATTCCCATGATTATCATTCTTTTATGCATAACTACATTAAAAACCTGGGCTGTCAAATAATTTTGATATAGGTTTTTTAACATCTTTCGATTATTCGACTCGTTTTTCAAATGAATCTACCTCTTATCTGATTCAAAAGATAATTAGTATGTATTGAAATTTCCGAGTCATCCGAAGATATTTATCGAGGTAGAATTCATAGCGCGCTACGATTTACTACACGTAGCGCCGCTCTTTTGTTTTTCCACGGCCGAGAGAATATCGTTGTGCGGGAGTCCGGGTTCTCGTAGAGGCAATTTTGGTCGAGTTATTCGATTTATAGGTATATTCTCTCAAAATGGACCAATCACATATTATAATTGTTAATATTTCTGTATATCTCCGAGGCGTTTTTACCGAGCCGTGTCATTCATCTCCCATTGTTTCGTATCAAGATGATGATTTTTATTTTTGTTCGAATGCTTAGCATAGGCGGTGGCGACTGTACCAAATACTCGAAACAAATCATATTTATAGGTGGTCAGCACGTGAATTACAGCTTGTGCCATACCCATAATGCTGATTGTGCATGTATGAGAATATACAAATCGCAAAAATTTTTACTCACGATGTACAGTGTGTTAACAAACACAGAGTGTTCCACAGTAAATAAACATCATGATTGTAATCAACCCATTTACATTATTTTTTGAAATGGGTCGTCGCCAGTAGTTATGTTTTACAAAATGTTTTCATTTCAAATGAAATACCTTGTATATTCTATGACTGTATGACTCGACGTTCCGCCAAGAGAGATTTTTATAGTAGACCGCTTCTCAAGCCGATTGCTTGAGTTGAGATGGCGTTCTTACCTCTGATTGGTCCATAGCATATAAGGGCCGAGTAGCAGTCAAACTAACACCGACAGAAGAAAAGCATTCCTACCGTATGTTCCCAGAGTTAAAGATCGGATTGGACGTATTCTACGAAAATACGAGATTAAAACTATTTATAAACCTTCGAGAAAACTGGAGGACCATTTGAAATCAGCGAAGGACAAACGAGACGTGCTATGTTCCTGATGCGGCGTATATATCGGAAACACGAAACGTGAAACAAGAATCAAAGAGCATTGTCGGTTAGGACACACAGATGAATCTGCTGTCGCAGAACAATTTGAAGAAACTCAAGTTATCTCTTTCAATTGAAATCCAGACACTCCACAACAACTGATAAAATTATGGAAAATCGCCATATTATGGAAGAACTAAATATTACTACCACAAGACATCGAAAGAGAAAAAGCTAATATAAAAACATGAAAAATGCTACCGATCCTCAATTGGTAAATCGAGTGGACAGGGTTCGAATCCCGGCTAACATATTTCTTTATATTTTATTATAGACACCACTATTTCATATAACTTCGGCTGAGTCTTATATTACTTGAAAATTAAGTTATTTATTTTCAATAAACACTCAAGCAAGTTGATTTTATTCTCCCAAATTTTATATACATATTTCAAATTTAGTGACTTTTGTATCAAAATTATGAAATGATCCGTGAATCTTGAACCACTTTTTAGACGAATGATGGATGGTGTTTGTCGCAAATGGGATTCATCAACAATAAACTTCGGCAAATTAAATTACTTTAAAGGGATATTCTCATTTCACAGTACATACAACTCTTCGAGAACACAGAAAGGCAACAGTGAAAATGGTGGTAGTTGTAAAAGACGATTTATACAGATTTCCAGAATTATGGTAATTACTAGAAACATATATAGACATTAGCAGATACCTATTCTTGAGTTCCTGGGAGCAATTGAAAGAAAACAAGAACCAGAAATCAGAAAAGAACTAAAGGAGACAAGAAATGAAGAAAAAAGAACAAGTTTCTAAAAGAAAATCAACAGGAAATATCGCGAATAAAATAAAAAAGAATAAGGTTTAGTTCGAATCAGCACAAAGAGAGGTACTTCTTGTGAAAATTTTCCGTTACTGATGAGTCGGTCCATGTATCAGTAGTTCAGTCGACAGGTAGTTTCAGATAGAAAAAAGTCGGAAGTTAATGAAACTTTAAGATGTTGTTCAGGGATGGTTGATTAACATTTTCTCGAGTTTTGGACCTCGAGGACCCTGTGCTAAAAAAGTAGGGGGGGGAAAACTGCAAATTTTTCGACCTTGGTGTGGTTTTTCCTCAATAACTTTTTTGCCTTATGTTCTACAGCAAAAACGTCGTTTTACTTTTTTGTAGATCGTCAAATTCCCTACGAATGTGTTGCATCAAACAGGTTTGTGTGTCAATTTTTTACCGTGATATGGCGCTTCGAAGAATAGGTAATTTTTCAAATTTCCACAAAATGCAGAATTCCACCCTATTTCTTCTGTTATACAAGAATTATGATGAAATGTAGTTGCTATTATAATTCCTACTTGAAATCACCAACTTTAGATAGATAATGCAAACGATGAGCCAATATTCAACATAGAAGGCTGATATTTGTCTATTCTACCTGCGCTACCTAGACCTATTTGTTTTTGATTTTTGAGGTCATATTAGATCAATTTTCATTTTATTCTTTCAACATGACTCTATTATTCATTAATTCCAAGAAGAAATCGAAAAATAGTAATTATAGAAGGGTATAAGTACCTCAGGTAGAATAGGATTGGTAAAAATGGGACAGAGAGACAAGGGACGCTGCCAAGTACCACTCCCTCCGCACTTACCAGCAAGTACAGGCATGGTTGGGCAATGATCTCCTCCCATCAGTGTGGGGCTGGAGCCTAACCACACGAGAGGTACCACCAATCCCCACAACCAGAAATGCTGCGCCGGATGACATCCTCCATATTGTTTTCCGCAAGTGCAGCAAAGGCTGTAGCAGCGGAGCTTGCGGCTGCAAGAAAGCAGGTCTTCGATGCTCAGCAATGTGCAAGCACTGCACAGGCCACTCCTGTGAAAACGCCCCCGCAACTGATTTGATCGAGGAAGACTCACCAGAAATATTGGACGAAAACGACGGCAGCGACATCATTGACAGCCTTATCGCTCAGGAGGACGACGAGCTGTTACGAGCAGAACCAGCGGCTAAGAAATCTCGACAGGAAATGTAATGAGTACAAATGAGTACCTACCCACTATGATTATCTATAATATCTTTATTCCTCGATATAATATATGCCTTGAGAATAACTTAATATTGTTAACTACATTAATTGTTTTCACGAAAGGACTACGTCTTTTTTTCTTCCTGTCCTGGGATAATTATGTAGGGGAACGGGGGGATATCGATCTGAAAAGTAACTGATATCAATACCAAAATGATGTGAATAGGTATGGTTGGCTTTCATCAGAAAGTTAGCTTTTGAGAATTGGTGTTGAGTGGGGGAAGGAGGAGTTGGGTGTCCAAAGTTGGTGACTTCGACTGAGAACCATGATTACTACAACATTTCATCATAATTCGGGTATAACAGCTGAAATAAGCTGTAATTTTACATTTTTTGTCATCTCATAGCAAATTTTGCAACATGACGTGCCATATCTCGATAGCGAATTCACATCCAAACATGTTTTTTCAGTCAAAATTGTATAAAATTTTACGCTTTACAAAAAAGTGTCGATATGTTTTTTCCGTAGGACGTAAGAGAAAAAAGTTATCGAGGAAATACCGGAGACAGGTCAAAAATTTTGCAGTTTTTCGCACAGGGTCCTCGAGGTCCAAAACTTGAGAAAATGTTGATTAACCATACCTGAAGAACCTCCTGAAGTTTCATCAACTTCCGACTTTTTTCCACCTAACCCTACTTTTTTCAACCTGTCCACTGAACTACAGTTTGAGGCTGAGAAAAATGTCACTTTCTGTTACCAAGAAGAAAATTATATTTCATTACTTACATACTTATGAGACTAAGCATTAAATATGCTGCAAAACATCTCCGAATGAAAAGAAAAAGTACACCAAAATTATTAAAGGAAAAAGAATTGTAATCGTTATTTACCTACCAAAAGTATTATTGGACTATTATAGTTCATATGGTACCATTGAATACCTAGCTCATTAAATGAGCTCTCAACCATTTGAAAATAGCAAAAATCGAACTTTATATCAAAACACCCTGTGTATTCTTGGTGACTCCAAAAATTGTGTATGTTTTGGCACTTAGCTCGGATATTTTGCATAACCACATTATTCCATAATAAATAAGGTTTTATGAATTTTTTTCCCCGTCCATAATTTTCATTAAATTTAATTACAAAGTGAATATTTAGGCAACGTTGAATCGGATCCCTGAAAATTAAAGAATACGCAGAAAATAAAAGAATATACAGAGTGATCCATTTCAAGAAGAGACCAAAGGACTGGTGCACCCAGAATACTCGAAATTTATTTCAGAGTAGCACTTCAACTGTTCAATAACTTCGATCAAATTTTGTTTTCCATTTTCATCAGTCTAGCAGCAAAAGTCCGAGAGAGGATTGGTACAAGATGACTCTAACGTTATCCTATCACTGATGAAAGGAAAGAACTTCGAAACATGTCATGTATGCAGGTGGTTATTCCCAACCCGATGGAGATGATATTCAATGCTTGATTAGTTAGCACTCGATATAGTGTAATAGTGTCTCCCTAGGGAAACTTTGCAAAGGTGTAACTCAATGTCCGTAAGGGAAAGTAGTTGTTTCTGTTGGATATTTGCCTTATTTTTTTCTCGAGGGAAAAATATTTCGACTTCTTCGGAATTGTTTGTTTCATTTACTTGAAACTCACCTGCATAGTTTTCTCGAACTTTGTTCGAAATCATGCTTTTTCAAGTAATTAATGAACAGTTTATCAAGTATTTGCCCTATATTAACAAAGGAACGCGTACATCTACAAGAATATAATTTCAGAAGACTACTGTTCATTGAATAATACTAAAATACTTGACAAACATAATTGATTAAAAAGCAGCATGACTTTTATTTCTCATACAGTTACACCACTGATTGCCCTTTACGTATTCGTAACAGTTTCTGTCCGTCCGTGAACACCATTCCACTTACTGGAAAATAAAAAGCCATAAAAATCTTCACGTTTTTGTATAGAGACATAAAATTAACGACGAACCTCGAAATCTCATTTGAGCTCCAAATTTCATATGGAACTATAAAGATATAATACAAAAATATAGTTGAATTGTTAAGTGAATTATCGAGTTTCTGGGGAAATAAATAAAATCGTTAAAATACCAACAACCAGCCCATAATATGAGAAACAGGTATTCCAAAAATTCCATAAAATTAATATCCCCTGCCTACGAGTCGACATTCTGAACGTTTAATTGGGCATAGGTGAAACTGAAACCAAAAAATTTCTCAAATAATGAAAAATAGATCACAAGCAATCCAATTTTCGCATATTCATATCGATAAGTCTTCAACAGATAACAACTACTACCCATCATAAAAGTCTAATTGTGTCTGTTAGATTCTTGATAAAGATTCTACAAGAACTACTTTGGTACCTATTTTTCATTCGAATTGGCAAATATCTTACATATAAATAATTCAATAGCCGTAGAGGGCAGCTGTTGTTTTCTGATGGTGAATCACCAAGCAACTAAATTATATTGTATAGGCTTATGCAAAAGACCAGATTCCTTTTATTTTCCATTTTTCTAATACTGTAAAATGGGGTGGATATAAACTGTCTTGAGCTCCGTACCAATAAACCAAATGATTTCTGGGAGGCCAATGAAAGCGGAGAGAATTCTGTGAATATATTCACTCAAAATTTGTAACACTGTTTATTTTCAATTGAAAGTTGCCATTTGAGCTTTTGAAGTGTGTGTTAATGAGGTAGAGAAGGTTGGACTGTAAAGCTTCGCTCATATACTATTTTGATTTTCTCGAGCTTGTCTTAAGACAAATTTTGGCATTTTGTTTTTTATTCTTTGATTTCTAAAATATTCTTACTGGCAACACACATATTCATTATAAACTATGTTCCAAAAATGTTTCATTATTCATTTTATTCATAAACGATTGAAATAAATAGTAAAATAAAATATTGTGTATGAAAAAGAACTTTTGAAAATTTAAACATTTTCCCAAAAGCTATGTTTCAGTTTAACGTAACGACATTTGACGATTCAGCTTTTACAAAAATTTTAAATTTTTTATGCATTTTATTTATCATATCCTAAATAATATTTTTAAATGACATTCAATCTTTTATAAACTATAATTTTCTATTTTCTAGCATCAGAATTTGTCTTAATATGAACGACAGGTGTTCAGCGGGTGGTAAGTTGTATTCGTGTGTTTGATCCCCAGATTCTTGGCACATACCCCATCTTACTAGATAGATACATAAGTACATACATATCTTAAAATAATTCAACGATTCGATATTTTTCGCTATTTTAACAAATCTTTTCGATTTTCTTTTCAATAATTTTCTCAACTTTTTTCTAGAAGAAGAGGGGTTTGAGCCCTCCGACCGCCTTTTTTTGCCGTAATTTTCCACTTCCGAAACCATCTAATTTTTTTTCTAATTTCTGAAGTTTCTCTATCTATCCTTCAGGAAGACATGGGAATATTTTTTCTCAAATTGAATGATTAGTCAGTCTGATGTTTTCAACAATATTAACGAATTTTTCCATTCGATTTTCCTGAACTTTCGCAATTATTTTTAGAAGGAAGAGGGTCCAAGCTTCCGTACCAATTTTTTTTTTCTGTTGTAACATTCCACATCTTAATTCCTCTGCGTTCCCTATCTAGCCGTTGGGGGAAGAAGGGGGTACATTTTTTAAAATTTATTGTACCTATTGTCATGTGTGCAAACTTTCAGCTCTATCACATTCCAGTAAGTTTCGAATCGGAAAGACCGACTGACATACGAACAGAGTTTTTGTCACGTAACATTTTTGGGCCGAAGATAGTAAACTTTTCGATTTTTCATGTAGAACCGCACCCTTAAATATCATTAAGGAAAATGAAGAGCTATAACAGCACAGTATTTCGAGCTCAAAAAAACAAGCAGAACAGAAACACATGTATGTGCATGATCTGCCCGGAAGATATCATCGTCCTGCATGCTAAGATATACTGGGAAACGAAAAAAACCAAAGCACTCGCCAATTCTAGGTACTCTATTGATATTCGTTGTACTGATATATAGGAATAATGTAAGAGTCAAAAAATTATCTTCATAAAAATATGAATACCGTTTGATATTCCTCCTATATAGAAGGAAAGGCACCTACGTAAAATAGAAACATATCACCTCACAAAAACTCCATCACCATCATCACATACCTCATTATTTATTTTAGTTCAATAATAATTAAAACAGCTTCGATCAGAACGAAAAAATGAGAATTAAATCGATATATCAAAGATATCCAAGTTCCAGTATCAATACGATTGGTATAATTCTTGTTTCCCGAACAATAGGTTCGAGACGTCATGTACGTCTGCTCACTATGAGAGTGACTTGGCTCTTTTAGAACGCCTATCATACTTTAAAAATTATATGAAATCATTGTTATAATCTTTTTGAGAGGCCGATACAACGTCCATACGTCTTATATGGATACCCACAGAAATATCGATGAGTCGATTGGCGTTCATTTTTCAAGTAATTAGCTCTGCATGGTGGTATAACGATTAACAGAGATAATGAGAAATTGAAAAATATAGATCAACATTTCAATATCTGATTCATGTAGCTATAGAATTTTTCGTGCCTGAGAGTTTCACTTTTGTGTGATGTTCTTCCTAAACGAATAATTTCGACGAAATAACTCTCCATACATTCACACACTATAACAACAACTACTTCCCCTTTCGGACATCGAATAACATGTATGATGAGATCCTATCAATCTTTAATGTCTCAAAAACTAACATCGTGATGTACAAATGCCATATGGAACAGATTTCTCTCGATAACCAAACTATTCATTAAGGAAATATGATTTTTAACTTTGTCTTGAAGGATGTCAAGAATGTAAAACGTTTAATCTCTTCTGGCAGACTATTGTAACTATCAAGCCCCTAGAAAAAAAACATAATTTTGGGTATGCGTTAACGAGAAGTTGGATATGAGAGTCAGTTCTAGATATTGTATCCATGAGTTTGGTCATTGTACATAACTCTATCTTGTAAATAGGTTGAAGAAATTTTATTCATTTTGAAAATCAGGATTCATATTTGGTACAAGATACAAGAAAAATGATTCGATTGGTAACCATTTCCAGCTGCCAACATCTTGGTGTTAGTCATCTGCAATTACAAATTATGCACATGGCTCTATTTTGGAATTTCTGTTGACGTCATTTTGTTTCAGTAATTGTAGAACAATAAGTAAAATGGGGAAGCAATGATGAATTATGGAGTAAAAGTTTTGCCAACATCGTCAAATATGGGGCACATCGAGATATAATAGTTCTTTGTTTTACTGGGCATGAAAGCACAATATTGTGTTTTATAGCCGAGGCTTTGGAACCAGCCAAGGCATAAAATCTGCCTTTCTGTCGTGTGAAACATATAATTTTTTCTTCAAATTTGTTTCAATTCCACGCCAAACTGACTTTTTCATATTTATTAATCAGGTTTCATTATCAATATCCAATTAATCAAATTATTTTATCAAAGGTAGCCCAGTTAACTTCGTTACTATGTTCACCGCTGTTGACGTTTGTTGAATTGATTGTGTTTACTTAAATTTCATTGTCAATTATGATTTTTTTTTAAGTAACTGTTAAAAATGTATGTAATTTAAAGTGAAGATAAGACATTAACACTACCTGAGATGACAGAACTATTACCGGATAAATAAAGAACTGTATATGAACTCACATATACAGCAGATTCATGGAATATAGACAGAAGAACGAACTTTTTCTGCTTAGGCATAAAAAATAGACTTTTTCTGTTTAGAAAGTATAAGTGCAACTTTTAAGACTATCAAGTGTCACTAAAAATCCGCTTTTAATGTCATTTGGATAAAAAAATATATTTAAAAAAACAATGTCTTTATGACGTAGTTTGCATGTTCTTCAAATTGTGAACCCCTATCTACATGAACCCCAAGATATTTAAATAGTGCAACCCTTTCTACATTATCAGGCCCTAATATTATATCGTAATTTTCGTTCCAAAAGTCAGTGTAGCGTTTTTCTTTACTCATCACCATGTATTAATCTTCGAGTGATTAACACAACACCAACAGTAAGTAGTTTTTAAAATTTCATTGATTTTCACTGTGCGAAAAGATAAACTCAGCTATCACCTACCATCTCTGGCAAGTCGTTAATGTAAATCAAAAATAATAAAGGTCCCAGCACACTTCCCTGCGGTACTCCCTGATTTCATTATATATTGCCCGATACTTCATTATTTATTTCAAGCTTTTGTTCTGTGTTTTTCAAAAAACTTTCCAACCATTTCAAGACTATTCCATCTATACCTATACTGCTACTAATTTTTGTAAGAGCCTATCGCTTGTGTATTATTTTTGAGAGTTCTTTCAAGATCCAAAAATACTGCGACAGTAGTGGAATTCTTTTCCAAGCTAATTCTCTAATTATCCAATACACACTGAACCGCTGTTCATACCTATATTTTTATTTCTAAACCCTGATTGGTACGTTCCTAATTAACTATCATTTTCAATATATTCAATTACATGGTTTTAGACTGCTTTCTCGAATATTTTTTCAATTAGCCTCAACATAGATCTGAGGCTTCATTAGAGTTCGATTTTTTTGAAATTGGAATAATTGTGAAAATCATCAGTTCATGTGGTACCTCCCCTGTTAATGATGAAGTATTAATTAGATTCAGTAATCCTACCATACAATATATCAGAATCCTTGAGAGCACAATCTTAATATCCAAAGATCTATTCTGCAAACGGAATATCATATATTAATGTTCCGCCTATGAACATTACCATTAATTCCATTCAATCCCCTCGTTCGGTTTCATAACAATAATAGGTGGTTTTATTCTTTTGTTTTCGAGAGAAAGATCTGGAAAAATAATTGAACATCGAAGATTAATAATGCCCCAACCAGTTTTGTGCTTAAAATATCTGATTTGGCCAGGTACGTACCTATATACCATTCTGTCAGGATTCAATTTTTATTGTTGTCGGAGTCTATAATTTTGGAATTCGAATTTTTAAATTTATTCTCGGTCTGTATTTATGACAATACGTGAAAAAATTACGAGAAGAAACCGGCGCTTTTGTATCTTTATTTCGTTTGGGTTTCTTCGAGATCGGCAGAAGGTTCAAAGGAATTTGAAGTGAAATGTCCGAAAATGAAGAAAAACAACTGGAATCATTTCGAAAGGAAACAATTGGATGAAGAATAAATTGCCAAAAATGTTCACATTTCTCATTATACGCCACCAAGATTTCATGTTGTGTTCCACAAGGTTCGTCGGAAACCAGAATAAAAAATAATCACTAGGGTGGTTCAAAATTGGGAAATTTCCAATCTGTTATTTTTTTTTCATAAACTATTCGAATCACTGCATATACCAAAATTATTATAGGGGGTTAATACCTACTGTAGTTCGTGGGCTTTGTGAATGAGTCCTCAAAATATATTTTTTTTAATATCCTTTACACACATCAGAAGGCGATGTCTGTTGCTAAGGTGTAGAGATCATTTTCAAAGATAAAAGAAAGAAATTGTTCAAATTGTCGAAGCTTGAGAGTGTCAAAGCTGAGCAGGAGACCAGGAAAACATTCTTTTGCAAGTCTTCAAGATGACAAATGGATGGGAAGACTGAATACTTGGGTCCAGTCACAATAAAATTACAGGGGCATAATTATATCTATGTAAAATAAATAAACCGTTGAATTTCTTTTTTTATACATGATGAGTATTTCTGGGTTTTAGACCGATGTTCATCATGAGATATTCTCAACGATTCGCCAACACGAGTGGTTAACATTCTCAAGAGAGATTTTGACATGTTTTCAACTACTCAGTTCACTGTAGCAGTTAGTTTGTTGGAAGATTCAGGAAATTATCAGCACGTACTGGATTTGTAGATATGTGGAAAACAAGACATGGTAAATATGGCCCCTTGAGGTCTACTTGTCTGACTCCTGTAACAACCACCTCACAATTGATACTACTGCTAGGTACTGGATTTCTCATGTTACGAACCCGATAATTTTCATATGCAATTTCCAACTGAAATGAATATCTGATCTAGGACAGTAATTTATCCATATTCAGTTCAGTATATGGAATTCGTTAACATCAAATTCAAAATTCAGAAGTGTTTGTAGATCAATTACATCACAAGATTCAAAAAAAACGGAAAATATAACATATAAGAATATATATTGCTCATGAACTACATGGTGATCGGTACTCCTAAAGTTCTGCTTATGTTAACATTTCCAGTATTCAAGTATCTTCTTTTATTCAAATCGTTCAGATGGATAATTGATTCAAATAAATATCACTTGCAACTGATTGTTTTTTTTCAGCCTACTGAAATTACAGTAAATTTGCTTTAAATATTTCTCTCAGTAACTAGTGAATGTGTAAATGACATTGTGGTAAAACGTAATGTACATCAAGGTAGCATTCACGATAGTCCCAACTGGAAGGATACATCACTCCTGCACTTTCTTTTTGTATCACTTAATAGTTAGTACAATACGAGTCTATTGGTGTTCTAGTTTATAGCATTACGAGACTGTTTTTGTCAACATTTATCTCCAATCTTGTCTCCAAAATACTATCAGTCGCAGAAACAAAAGCAGAAAAAAGTTTTTACATTCGACTGAAAAATTCTTCAATGTTGAACAAGTGTTTGATTTGATCAAATCCACATGGCAGTGGTACTGTTACTAGAACAAAAACGGTTATGGAACATTTTTGGTATTCCGCAATTACCTGAATATTTTGAACACTATTTTTCGACTTTCCCATCAGATATTTCTATTCATTACACCAATTTCGTCACTTTCCTGAATCCGATGCAATTACCACTTCACACTCCTTGCCCCGTTGAATTATTTCCGTTTGACAGACTTTGTTGGTGTTGGTAATATCTTATCAACCTCAAACAGTGTAAAAAGATGATGTTTTTGGTATATTTTGATTGCACACTTGGTCAGTTTCACGCACCCTTTTAGTGACAACCTTGATATTTCCCAAAGAGAGACATTACTGTAAGGAGGTCCCCCCCAAAAAAACAACATCGCAAATGCTTCTTGGATTAAATTTTGTAGATTCTAAGCACAGAAAAGAAGTTCAGGTATAATTCATAAATTCTCATATCTACGCTCATGACGATATCAATTGCTCTGCTCAGATTATTATACCAATGTCAATGCTATATTTATGTATCATTATTTTTTTCTCGGACGTGGAATCGTGTCATTTGAGTTTTTCGAATTGTGGAAGACGCCTTAACGTATCATTACGGGAAATAAAATACGCCCATTGACGATAGGAAAGGGATATTCTCAAATCTGAATAACTGAGTCAAATAATGATTGCGTATTATCTAGTGAGAACATTCCTACGCACAAAAGGCTCGGTTTTCTTTGTGGTTGGTTGGATATTTTATTCAAGTATCGATAACTTTGTGAAACTACGTCGGAAAAAAAGAAAAAAATTTGAATCAATCAATTTATCGAAGATATCCATGATTCAATAATGTTGTTTGCCGAACAATCGGTTTGAGACGTCATGTGTAGCCAAATATCAAAAAAAAAGAATCGAATTCTCAATATCAAATCACCAGCAGGTATCAGAATACATTGGATAAGATACATTTAATAATACATATAATACTTCTATGGCATCGACAAAATTTGCGTTTCCGTCGGGTCTTTCTTAAAAGATGCACTTTCGTTATTATGGAACACATCCAACGTAAAAGATAACTTGAGCTAAAGTATCCAAAAATCAAATAAATGAATATTTGGATCCTTCGGTGAGGTTATAATGCAAGAATTTCAGCACCTAAATAAACATTTAAAATTACAAATTCCTTGAAAAATACAATTTGACCCATCTGTGACATTATTTACTATTATTATTATTGATATAGGTCGGCGGGGCTAGCCATCAACCGAGATAAACATGGTTTTGCCAAACATTATGTGGGAGGCTGTTTCGTCCTCCTCACCACAGAACCTGCCTAATGTAAAGTTTTTGTGTATCCCCAGTAGGTACAGATAATGGGTGGTATTCATAAAAGCTAACGAATACTCATACCATAGGTTTGTCTCTCTCATAACTGCCCAAAATGAGTACGTCTGTTTCAATAAATCTGGGTAAAAGCATTCGCTCAAGGTTTATGTATATTACGACCCATTTTCTCATATGGCAGGGCCTTTTCAGGAATCCTTCCATCTTCTGGCTTTGTTTGAGAAGGTGTCTTGATAGCTGGTCGATTGGCTCCTTCACCATTATTTTTTCAGTATTGTCTGAAACATTGCCTGAAACATTCTACCAAGACATTGTTTGATGGTTTTCAACCCATTTCTTCGTGTCCTGGTAACCTGGTACAACCCGCATGATAACCAGATAAGTTTCAGCATGTTCTGTGCCTATAGGTCATTGAGACAAATTTAGAAAAAAAAAACTGCATGATCACATGTCCTAACCGACGGAGAAAATGGTTGGTCTAAAACCATTCTTTAGAATATTAATATAGAAGCTTTTCAGTACCTGGGCTTAGAAAATAATGTCCTGTTTCTCTGTTTCCGTTTCTCCCCGTATATTCTAGCTTCTACTCCAACTGCTTGTTAACTTTCCGTTAACCATTATGACTCGTCAGCGTAGCCCTGGGCAAACAACCCTATCTGGTTTAGACCTGTGAGGAATCATGGAGAGTCACGAAGTTCCACAACAGTGGCGATAGTACTCCCTCCTGAGAGCAATTTCTTCGTTCGAGAAAGATTTCTCAATCCTGCTGACTGGGCTATGGAGTGCCGTCTCACAAAATTTGACATGGATTATCTGTATCATTGTCTCGGATATTTCTGTCAGCGAGTTTTTCCATCGTTTCAAGCATGAACAATGAAAGGAAAATTGGTTTGAATGCCTTAGCCGGCATCAATACGGAGACCTCATTGGACCATCGTCAGGTACCTCCTGACCAGCATGACAAGGCAGTAGGTCTGCTCCTTGCTATAGTAGTATAGTTGGCCCCGCTGATTTCAATGGACTAAGGTTGCTATAATAATCCTGATGACCTCTTTCTTACTTCTGTGAGCCATCGCATGAAAGATGGTGATATTTTTCGTGCCTTGTTGATCACGACCAATACAAAAACTCATTTTTTCAAGACTCGTTCTTTCAGCACACGGCAGTGCCTTGCGAGTATTTGTGGCCTTAAAACTTCCAAAAATTAAAACATCATTATCATGATGCTCTCTGAATAACAGATCTTTTCTTCTCGGTTGAATTGAAGGCGGAGAATGTTTATTTTCCTAACAAGTACGGAAAGAGTACCTTTTCCACATGCGACTGCCGTTACCCGGCAACAAAAAAAGGAGTTCAGGATCAAGATTTTTTCTACAAGCTCATTAAAAAATCTCATGTTGCGCTCTTGAACACAACTTTCGCGTGCGGGGATTTTTTTCTACGACCACATAGGAAAGTAACGTATATTGCACTGTACAGTCCTGAGATAAGTAGCTTTTATCCGCTCGCGTGGGGAAAGTAACGTCAAAAAATGTCAGAAACGTCTATTTAGATTTACGCTATCAAGCTGTCAATTTTATAATTTTTTCCAAGATTCACCCAATATTTCTATTCGAAGGACGAAAACAATAAAGTACATTTTTTTATAAAAAAAAATATGGAAAACTTACCCTGCGGGGACTCAATACCGCGTCCATTGGCTTCGGGGCTCAATGCTTCATCAATTGGACCTACAAATTTTGATCTGATTTTATAAAAAATATTTGATATTTGCGAAAATTAAGTAGAGTTTGTGTGATTATAATTTGATCTCGTGTTATTATTCAAAATTGAACAGGTTAGTTGCAAGGATTTTCAATCAGCCTTCACACAAATCAATAATCAGCCCTATGCTGTATCACTTCCGTTAAACATAACGTCAACGTTATCCGCCATTTGTGTTATTTTCCTATTACCAATCATAGCAAAGTAACGGAAATGGCAAATAACGTTGACGTTATTTTTAACGGAAGTGATACAGTGAATATCGATATTATACGTAAATTGTTTGCATGGTCGTAGGAAAATCGGAAAAATAATTTAAAAATTATCGATAATTCTGAAAAACGTGTTTTTTAAAATTGCACGAGTTTATGTTTTTCGTTGTTTCAAAGCATAAATTGCACCAATTTTTTGAAATATCGAGTGAATTTTATTAAAAAAAAACACGTTTTATTCAGAATTACCTGGTTAATTTTTATTGTTATAGTAGTATACTTCAATTATTGTTAGCATATCCTGTCATTCATCAGTCACTTCAGTTGAATTGTTACCTAGCGATAGTTCCATATAGCTTATGGCTATTTTAACACAGTAAATTTTACCTATAATTTTGGAACGTTTGAATAACACAATGGAGTAATTGAATTACTCTTAACACGCACAGAAAGATTTGAAATTTCCTGTTCTCAAAATCCTTCTAAAAAACATTAAGTAATTATCATTATACAATTAAAGAATATCCTTTCAATGTTGTACAAGCCCGAGTAACGATAATTTATTGGGTGCTGTACCATCAAGATTGCCAGATATTTCAAAATATTCCAACCACACAAACGGATAAAAGTGACTACCTGTCCATCAATCTACTTCATTTGGAGAATAAGAAATCTTGAAAATGATAAATCTCTTTCCACATTCCCAAATCAAACCTCGCATTCGTATGCATACATATTTCAAATACCAGCTTATATCTCCTTTTTTTATAATGTAACGAAACTTTGAATAATCTATACTCACAATAGAAGTCAATCTCAATCGAAAAGGATCCCTAACAACGAAGTAAATAGACAACTTTTGGATTTATCTCCAATGTTATTCACTGCGGGGATCCTATTGTTTAGAATAATTATTGTTATTTTCTGAGAATAATGAGAATGTGATTGAAGTACTGGAGAAGTTGTTGGAATCAAACATTCTAAACGGCTTGAAAAATGAGTCGAGTCATTCGACTTGATTTTGAAAAATCATCGTCGAATCTGTGATGTGATCTAAGAAATACCTGTTTCAAAAGCCACTTATCAGGAATAATATTCAACTAAGAAATACTCCTTCTTTTACAAATCGTGGTGTATTCATGTGTGATGAACTTGGTGAAACATCACTAATTACTGAACAAATGAAAAATTGAAGAGAGTTGATATAACTGAAGAGGTGTCGATGGACGTATGTACAATGAATTAGAGTAGAAAAAAAATCATTTGAGGAACTATTTGAAAACGGTTAAACATTCTGGTTATCGGTTCGCTCACACACTAAAATTACCGAACAGATTTTGTTGAAACTTGGCGTAGTTATAGTGTTACGAGATTGATAAAAGCCCCCTAGCTGCGCCGCTGAGTCCATCGATAAATCAATTCCAAGAAGTGTTTATTTGGATGGATCGTTTTCTAACGGAGCTGCCGCGTCATCGCTCAATTCCTGGAAATGTGTAGAAGTTCTCCGTTTTGAATATTCTCGAATCTTCGCGTTTAATCCAGTCTACTCGATGAGCACCTATATAAACGGAGACGTTTGACTGGGAAGGAAGTTTTTATGAAGAGAATTATTCAAGAAGATTAGAAAGTGATAATAAGCTAGTTGTATTGTTGTATAGATAGATCTAAGTGTTTTATTAGTCAGTGAAGTGTTGTATGTTAATTTATAGTGAAGTTGGAAAATAAACAGTTTAGTAGTGTGCTCGGCCTATTATTTAACAAAACGTAACAGTGGTGTCCGAAGCGGGATATAAGTGAAAAACAGAAACTATTTATAAACTATTTATGGTGAATACGAGGAGTACATCGTACGATACGATGGAGGACATTGTGAAATTTATCCAAAATCAATTTGCGGATCTGGAAAGAAGGTGCCAGGAGGAAAAACAAGAAGAGGAAAAGCGGCGGCAGGAGGAAGAGAAAGAACGAGAAGAACAGAGAAATGAACGAGAAGATGAAAAACAAGAACGAGAAAAGGAAAAACAGGAAGAGGAAGTGCGACGATTGGATGAAAAGAAAGAACAAGAAGAGGCCCTCCAGAAACTTCTCGAATAACAAAAGAATGAATTAGAACGTATAGAAAAACAAAGGAAAACAGACTTCCAGAAGGTTCTAGAACATCAAGACAAGTTCTTCCAACATGTATTACAGAAAACCGAAGTACAAATGGAGGAACTGAAAGAAGAACTGAAAGAAGAACTAAAGGAAGACGTCAAGAAAATCGACGATGAGGTTAATAAGAAATTTGATACAGTGCAAGAGGAGATGAAAGGACTAGAAAATCAGATAGCACTCCTCAAGAAGCAAGATCATCAAGACAGGGTTGCCACATCAGGAATTTCCGTAAAACCACCGACTTTTGATGGACAGTCCTCTTGGTCCATGTATCGCCGACAATTTGAAGCTGCAGCAGTGGCTAATGGATGGGGCGAAGAAGAAAAAGCTACTGCCCTTATACTAGCTTTGAGAGGGCCAGCTTTGGGTATGTTACAGACGATACCAATCGAACAGCAAAATAAATATAAAGACCTGATTACTGCATTAGAGTTGCGGTATGGCGATCAACATCGAGAACAACTGTATCGGGCTCAAATGAAAACACGCACTCAAAAATCAGGTGATAGTTTGCAAGAATTTGAAGCGGATTCAGCTGGCATACCCAGAAGCACCGAGAGATTTCAAGGAACAGCTGGCGGTGCAGTTATTCATAGATGGACTGAGAGAAACCGAAATGCAGAGGACTTTGCGATTGACACACTTTAAGAGGAGTAGCGATGCCTTGGTACGTTCTTTAGAAGTGGAGGCGGCCTTCAACACCTCGAGGCCGAAAGTACGAGCGGTATCGATAGAAGAACCCGAACAACGATCAAGCGCAGCTACTAGTTCATTCGAGAAGGTTCTGGAAGAGATTAAATCTTTGATAAGCGGAATGAGCACCCAGAAGAACAGGGCGTGCTATAGATGTGGGAAATTGTGCCATCTTATTAGAGACTGCAGGGTAAGAATGCCGCCACGTTCGCAATCATCTATAAGACAAGATCTTCCAGCGAGTCCTCAAGTGGGCGGCAGGAAAACTAGAATTAGCCAGCATATCGGGGCGCATGCTGGCTAGCAATGATGGAGCCCCCAGGGTCATCCCTATTAACAGGCTAAGAAGAACAACCGATAGCCTTACCATTTCAGGAAAATTGAACGAAATAGACGTCGTATGCACCATAGACACCGGTGCTGCAGTTTGGTTGGTACGCAGTGACATTCTTCGGCCGGAAAGCATGAAACCTATCTCTTCAAACCTTCTGCTTCGAACAGTCACTGGAGAAAACGCACCGATTCAAGGAGAATCTGAGATTACACTGATTCTTGGGCGACTCACCATCACAAATACAGTGTACGTCGCGTATATAGAAGATGAATTTATCCTTGGGATGGATTTGATCAGTGACTACGGGTTTTCGTTTGACAATGAAGAGAGGATCATGAAGTTTGGAGGAGAAGAATTTGTCCTCACAACTCCAACAGAGAGGACGATGTCTGTGAAACTGCGATTAGTGAAAACTGTGAAAATTCCTGGATTTTCGGAGAAAGTAGTTTATGCTACATTAGAAGGAGACCCTGGGTGCTGCGTTGGAATAGTACAGCCATGTATTGAATCACCTAGCGATCTGGTTCTTGCACGAGCCCTAGTAAAGACAAAACATGCTATTCCTGTGAGAGTTGCCAACGTGTATGCCGAAGAAATAACAGCTAAAGAAGGCGATATCATTGGAATCTGTGAACCTATTTCATGGGTAGCAAACTATGATTCAAGTAACCACCAGGAAAGAAAGGAAGCCTCAAAGAGTGTTATGACAGTTCTTGAAAAATCATTTGAACACTTGTCGACAGAAGAATTGAGAGCTGCTAAAAATTTCATCAGAAGTGAAAGCGACATCTTTGATTCATCAACAACAGGAAGAACTAACTTGGTCAAACACAGGATCGATACTGGCCAAGCCCATCCGATTCGGCAACCACCAAGAAGAGTTCCATTTGCCAAACAACAAGAGGTGGAAGAGCTTGTTGACAAGATGATGAAAGATGGTGTGATTGAACAATCATCGAGCCCTTGGTCTGCACCTGTTGTGTTAGTTTCTAAGAAGGATGGATCCACGAGATTCTGTGCGGATTATAGGAAATTGAATGATGTAACGAAGAAGGATAGCTACCCTTTACCAAGGATTGACGACACATCAACAACTTTAGCAGGTTCACGTTGGTTCTCAACCCTAGATCTGAAGAGCGGGTATTGGCAAGTGGGCATACATGAAGAAGATAAGGAGAAGACAGCATTTTCGATTGGAAGCGGACTTTATCAGTTCACTGTCATGCCTTTTGGATTGTGAAATGCTCCAGCAACATTCGAAAGACTTATGGAGCTGGTCCTGCGTGGGCTCACTTGGAAGACTTGCCTAGTATACCTCGACGACGTTTTAGTCATGGGAAAGACGTTTGAAGAACATCTGCACAATTTGCGAGAAATACTCCAAAGATTCAGAAATGCCAACCTTTAACTGAATCCTCAGAAATGCTCATTGTTCCAGAAAGAAGTCGATTTTCTGGGCCATACAGTGTCATCAGACGGCATTCGAACAGATGGAAGGAAGATACAGGCGATCCGAGTCTGGCCGCGACCTAAAGACAAACATGAAGTGAGGAGCTTCCTAGGACTACCGTCGGTTTGTAGAAGGATTCGCTGAAGTTTTCCACGTCAAAGAGGCCTGTTCGTTTTGGATACGGATGCCAGTAACAATGGGATTGGAGCCGTACTATCACAAGAGCAAGATGGCCAGGAAAAAGTAATTGAATTTTATAGCAAGGCACTGACCAAACCAGAAAGAAATTATTGCGTAACGAGGAAGGAACTACTGGCAATAATCAAGGCTTTAGACCACTTCCACAAATATCTATATGCAAGAGAGTTCCTCATTAGAACAGATCATGCAGCTTTGAAGTGGCTACTCGAGATGAAGACCCCTGAAGGACAAGTAGCAAGGTGGATTGAGAAGTTGAACCAGTATCACTTCAAAATAAAACATCGACCAGGACGATTACATAACAACGCAGATGCCTTGTCCAGAAGACCTTGTTCGGATACCTGTGAGCATTGTGAGCGAATTGAACGTCGCGTAGGAATCAACCAAGTGAGAGTAATGGTTGACGACAATTGGACCACAGCGAAAATGAGGCAGGACCAAGAAAGTGATCCAAATATTGCAGATTTTCTACGATGGAAGGAAAGTGGAGCAGAAAGACCCACCTGGAAGGAAATCTCCTTACGATCACCAGGTTTCAAGGTATTGTGGGCACAATGGGATTCCCTTATTGTTGAGAATGGTCTATTGAAGAGAGCTTGGGAATCGGCCGACGGCAGAAAACTGATTTCTCAATTGATTGTGCCTAGGTCGAGGATAAGTGATGTCTTGGAGGAGATCCATGGCAGCAAATCAGGTGGACATTTTGGAGTGAATAAGACCATGCATAAAATACGGCAGAGATTTTACTGGGTCCAATGTCGTGAAGATGTAGAGAGATGGTGCCGAAGATGTCTGAAGTGTGAAGCAAGCAAAGGTCCCAAGACAAGATCGAGAGGAGAAATGAAACAATACAATGTAGGTGCTCCCTTCGAACGAATCGCCATCGATGTAGCAGGACCGTTTCCGATGACGAATGATGGCAACAAATACATCCTCGTTGCCATGGATTACTTTAGCAAATGGGTTGAAGCTTATGCCTTGCCTAATCAAGAAGCATCCACAGTTGCAAGAGCTCTGGTGGATAACATGTTTTCAAGGTTTGGAGTCCCAATGTAGCTACATTCCAATCAAGGAAGAAATTTTGAATCAAATTTATTCAAGTTTGTGAATTGATGGGAATTAGCAAGACCAGAACAACGGCCCTCCACCCACAGTCTGATGGCATGGTTGAAAGGTTCAACAGGACTATGGAAGAACATATTTCCAAAGTAGTAGAGGAGCACCAAAAGACATGGGATCGACATCTTCCACTATTCTTGATGGCTTACAGGGCCTCTGTGCACGATTCCACAAAGCTCACTCCAGCCAGCATCATCTTCGGGAGAGAACTTCGGTTGCCCTGTGACTTGGTGTTCGGATCACCAAGTTCTGAAGAAAAAGAGGTACAGGATTATGCAGACGAACTGCGAGATAGCTTGAATGGGATCCACGAATTTGCAAGAAAAATATTGAAGATAACTAGTGACAGAATGAAGGCTCGATACGATCTTAAGGCCAATACTGGTGGATTCAGAGAAGGAGATCGAGTGTGGCTGTACAATCCTCGTCGTAAGAAAGGATTTTCTCCTAAATTAACACCATCTTGGGAAGGACCATATACGATAGTGAAAAGAATAAACGACGTGGTCTATAAAATTCAACGCAGCCCGAGAGCGAAAATGAAGGTTGTTCACCTAGAGAGACTCAAACGTTATAATGGAGACAACGACACATTGTTTGATCGGGACGATCAAAATTGAGAGGGGGATAATGTTACGAGATTGATAAAAGCCCCCTAGCTGCGCCGCTGAGTCCATCGATAAATCAATTCCAAGAAGTGTTTATTTGGATGGATCGTTTTCTAACGGAGCTGTCGCGTCATCGCTCAATTCCTGGAAATGTGTAGAAGTTCTCCGTTTTGAGTATTCTCGAATTTTCGTGTTTAATCCAGTCTAATCGATGAGCACCTATATAAACGGAGACGTTTGACTGGGAAGGAAGTTTTTATGAAGAGAATTATTCAAGAAGATTAGAAAGTGATAATAAGCAGAAGTGTTTGGAATATTTAGCTAGTTGTATTGTTGTATAGATAGATCTAAGTGTTTTATTAGTCAGTGAAGTGTTGTATGTTTATTTATAGGGAAGTTGGAAAATAAACAGTTTAGTAGTGTGCTCGGCCTATTATTTAGCAAAACGTAGCAATAGCTTATAACCTGGGTGAAAATTAAGGGTATCTTTTTTTATATTCGAAGGGATAGTCAAAATACTGTTTCAACATAATTGACCTTCGCGTGCAAAATAACATCGCAAAAAAAAGTACCAGTGGGGACATCTATAGTTACTATGACGAGATTACGGAACAATCAGATGATACCGATAACTTACGCCAACGTAGTGGTGAACTAGTGGAAATATAACTCGGATTTCACGACGTTTTTCCGGGGGCCCACTGAAAATTCCATAATACATAAACCCAACAGCTCGATGTCTTACATATAAGCATACAGTAACCCTCCGCATAGCGAAAAAGTCTAATAACTTCGAGACTTAACACCTACTGCATTCTACTGCCTATATAACACCGTAGGGCCTGCCCTAGGCCCGCTCGCTGACGGATCAGCAGGGCAGGAGCAAACCCCTTGCTGCTAAATGTTAAATAACTCCCTCCTAGCCCCTCTGAGGCTTAGCGATTGTTTTAGCATTTTTGAAGATTTAAGTGTTGTTACGTGCTATAAAATCTACTGTAAATTGATTGAATTTTAATTTTTTTTTAAAATTGATATATCATAATAATTAGCCGTAATCAACCCAAAACTATGCATGTATGTGCTAGGAATAGCACGTTAAAAGGTAAGACCTCGTTAAGAGAGACTGTTTGTGCCTATTTGGAAACAAAATGGGGCAGATTTTTTATATCTGTCGAATAGACCTTTCCAGAATTACCTGTGCAGGTGAAAGTTGCGCGCGTCACTTGTGGGCTATGAATGAATTTAATTGGTCGACAAAATTCCCCGCCTTGAATCATTGACAATGTGACAATTGACAGATTCTTTTTTTTTTTGAGAATAAAATTTATAAATATGCTTCAATAATGTTGTGTTTCCAATTGCTGGTCACGGTATGATAAAACCAGTGGGATCTCATTTCATTACTTCCCTAAACAAGGAACCATAATGCGGAAAAAAATGGTTGATGGCGATTGGGCTTGAAACAAAAGGAACTGGGACGCAAAATCACGGGTAAATGAAAGAGAACATTCATCTATCCATCTATAATTAATTAATGAAACCACTTTTGTCATAGGTTTGTTCGCACCACTCTACAAATGACGAGTTTATTATAGGGGGCAATATTAGAAAATTGAAGAAATGGGCTATCCCGATTACTTCAAGATTAGAGCCTTTTTGCATCGACACGCAAGATTTGCCAACTGCATCATCTACGGTAACATTAGATCTTTGCTTTGGTTAAAATGATTGTAATAAAATAATTTTGTTTTAGACTGCCATCAACACATACGAGCAAATGGAACATGTTCCATATCAACAAGCAGTTGAAACTTTTTGTAGAAGCACCAAACTTTCAAGATTCACGGTAATTATTTGAAATGATCTGGATTGTTCCATATGGCTTTGGAGTATATTTTTCTTGGCTTTTAACGTTTTGCCAACAAGAGCAGTTGGCTTCTGCAGAAGTTACGAGTGTAAATACTATACTAACACTGGTCTGGTACTCTAGATCTCAAGTTCATCAATCATAACATATGATTTAGAGTACCAACCGCTCATTTTGGCGGAATGTCAAGACCCAATAATAATGGATACATGACCGAATACCCCAAAGCCATATAGAACATTGGGCAAGGGTATTGAAAGCCTTATATATGATCTGTAATGTTTTAATAATAGTGTATTATTGTTGTAGGATCCTTCAACAGAAGTGTCGATGTCATGGTCTAACCGAAGTGGGAATAGAAACAAAGTCAATACTAAGGTGAATGCTTTTACTCCTCTATGTAGTAATTTATCTAAAGAGCAAAATCACGCTGAAGATCAGTTGAATAATTTCACTTCTACACCAAAAAAGGTAGCTATACTTTGTTTAATAATACATTTTTCGTTGCTGAAATATTTTTATTGTTTTCTACAGGTATTCACAAATGAACCAATGAAATCAGCCAACCATTTACCAATGAACATGAATTGGATATCGAAAGAGAATACCGCTAAGGAGGAATTGACAATATCACCATCAAGATGCAGCCCACTCCACTCTTGCAAAAGTCGTCGTCACATGAAAATTTTCTCATAAATGAAACAAGTAGTGACAACATGGAATCAGATTCCTGCAGAAGATCCTGTTCAAGAATCATTGATATATTAGGAAACGAAATTACATATCTCAATCAAGAAATCTAAAACTTACAAGAATCAGTGCAGCCAAAGGCTTCGTTCATTTTGGAGAAATTTTCAAGCAATGACAAGAAAATTGCACCTTCCAACAGAATGGTCACGTATGGGAACAAGAACAGTGATCAGATACTTGTTCGGTTGTACTTTTTCGTCCTCGAAACAAGGAAGTTATGTTGAGAGTTGTTTGATTTTTGTGAAATTTCAGATAGGATATTTCAGTTGTGTTTTACTTGTAAACTGAATACTGGTCTGTGTTGTTGTAAATGTTGATTCAGTCTATTGTGCATAAGAAAAACTCTTGTACTATCGTAATTCTTATTGTGATTTCAATTGGCATGATCATTATGCATCAAATATTTATATTTTTGAATTTTCAACCATTGTTGGTAAGTTTAGGAAACTAACGTGTTTAAAATACTTATTTTCTTGAGATAAATAAAGATTGTATTATTTATTTATTGATTATTCACACTAACTTGTTCATAAATGCCGTAGAATACTAGGTCGGTTATTTATGAAGATTTTTCAAAGGCCTTTGACTGACCGATATCAAGATGTAAAATATAGTAATTATATAAAATACTTTTCAACAAGTTTACTGAACTTTTGGTTGTGCTTACGGAAAATCTGATTCAGTAGATTATCATTATAACCTTATAAACCAAAATTTATAATCAATATAACAAATAGATGATCTAGGGATTATTTTTGATAATTAACTTTTGTTACTCGAATCAACCCAGTTGTTGATAAATCACTGAAATTGTTGTGATATGTATAAATAAACTAATAACTTAGAGAGATATACTCCTGTGTCATTCTGTATATTTATTTACTGTTGAACGGGCAGCCTTAGTAAAATACAAATATAAGAAATCATGATGACTATAATAACACTTGACTAGCATAACTCTACAAGTCCATGATTTTGAAATATAAAACTTTTCCGCACTGCCAAAACTGCATGCTTGGAAACGTGAAATGTCTACTCCAATCCTTCAATCCTTATAATTCATAGTACACATGTTGCTTGATAATGCATGTTGTACGATAAAAATTATAACATTAATTATACTGTATATGAAAAAAAAATTCAAGTAATCAGTTTTTTATAAATCTCTGAAAGAATCACCACGATACAAATTCAAATTATTAATACACGTATTACATACATTCCGCATGGCATCTAAAGAATCTGGAGTTTCTTGTTCAAAATGGTGAAGAATAATTTATACCTACCTCGATTTCGTTGGTCGTGTACAAAGTGCGCAGTCAATGGGGTAAAGATTTAAAATTTGATAGTCGAGTATCAGATTCCAGCATGTTGTCTGGTGCCACCGATGTGCTACCATCAGTAAGGTGATAAAACCATTAACCGTTTGTATTCAAGCACTACCTGGTTGTATATAAGTGAAGATCTTCAATCATGAAAATAAACCGAGAAATAAAAGTTAGGGGAATTAATTTTTCAGAAGCTTTGCCAATCATTTAAATAAAAATTTCTAGAGAGATACCGGGGATAGGTCTCCAAATGACCTCGACGGATTGGTGAAGGCACATGCTATACATAATCTATGAACAAGAGACATATCCCAAATATTTCAGTGTTCCAGTGAGAGCAGTATTTTTTCTCAGACAATGATGATTTCAATTCTGCTTGGATCACATCTAACCAAACTAAGCAGAATTCCGAGGTTTTTTAGTTACTCAAAAAACTACTCTCATTTCGTCACAGGAATTATGGATCGGTTTTATCTTAGTAGTGACATCGCAACGTGGTTAGAACATAATAATAGTAATAATATAAATTTCAAAAATAGAGGGCAAGTAAACCACTGAAGCATTTCATAGTCGACCGATTGTTATTGAACATACCGAAGCAGAATTCAAAACTTATATTTTAATTCAACATGAAGTACACCATATTGAATACATAAATTGAAATAATATGTAAATATACATATATTACATCATACTAATTTAATTTCATCAAAATTGAAGCAGAAATTGATTATATAGCAGTTTTAACAGTCATATTTACCAATTATTTATTCACCAATGTCTCACTAGAAGACTGACAATTAGCTAAGTAGCAGGGATTTCCTGAATTTCAAGGATAGCTATCAAAACCTGCTACTCTTGACAGCTTTGGTTCGTGAGTCACCACGTTTGACCCCTGGAATACCGACCGTATCTTCATCTGAAGAAGCTGCCCTGGGCCTCCCTCCGGAATTACATTTGGGAGAGTGCCCGAGGACGGATTGGGTTTTGAGTTGTTCTCGTTAGAGAAAACGATATAAGCTCAATATCCTACACGCCATAATGACGACTGCTATAGTCCAGTTAGCAAAAAATAATGTTGCAGTTCTGAATAACTACAAACAATACATTGGCCTCGAGCATAGTGAACAAAAGTTTGATTTATAACTTTGTTATCAGGCTGATGATGGAGGGAATGCCTATAGAAGAACTTTGCTAGGTGTTGGGTGAAGGTGATTCGGCAGTCACATGAGGCTGTCGCAGAATAGAAAAATTGCAAAAGGCTGGATTATTAAAATTCATGCGCATTTGACGAAATTATGGCCTTTCGCCAAATACCTTCAATTGAATATGTGAAATTTTCATTTATTATAGAGGCTAAAATGATGGGTAAAGAAATCAAAAACTTCTGTTTAATTTCCACTAGGTCTCGGTTTATTTGTTCCGACCGGTTTCAGCTTTCACACAATTATCAATTAACTAATTCAAACCCTTTGAATAGTGCTGAGACTTATCTTGCAATTTTTTGAAATTTTTTCTAGAAAATTTTCAGAAATACGGTAATGAGTCCCACCAACATGTTTCCAAAATGTATCGTGTCAACCATTGAAAAATTCGCTTAGAAAAAGTAATGGAAAATGTGGGGAAATATCAGATAGAAAAAAACTACTATCCTCCTTGAGAACATCACACAAATGGATGGCAGATTCAATTCAATGTCGGTAAGGGGAAGTAGCTGTCTGATATTTTCCCTAAATTTTCTACTGAAAATGGGTGGAGAAACTCGCCGGTACACCTTCGAACTTTGATTGAATTTTTTATTTATATTCATAAACCAGATTTCATAAACTTTTCACCACAACTAAGACTAATAGTTTTCTTCACAAATGAATACTATATTATCTTATATAATCCTGATTAATATACTAGAGAAATTCCCTTGCGAATAAATTCGATTCCATCCAGTCCTCAATATCATTCAAGCTGCGTATCGATGTAAATATCGAGAATTCAAATGCAATTGATTAAGTAAGGATATCAGAGGTATTAAATTTTACTAGTTAGCGTGTTGTTCATTAGAGAATGAATTTAAATGTCCATTTGCTCAAGTCGCAGTCGGGATCGCATTTGCTCTGAATCGGATACTACAGCCGTTCGACTTAGGTGGTCAGTAATCTCTGTAACTATCTCACTCCAACCTGCTGAAATGAGCTCAGGGTGCGTACCGTCTGCTCTTCAGTCTGCGCAATAATTTTAAATACGTTTTCTTGTGCGATACGAGATATATATGTAGGTACGAGCGGTCCATTTCAATTTAAATTAGTTTTTTTGCACGAAGAGGCGTAAAACATCTGAAGAGTTGAAGATGGAATTTCGTATTAGTGGGAAATTTTCTACGAGTCTGCCACAGGGTGATTCAAATTCTTGGACTGCTAAGTTTCACAACCGAGGACTTCAATATGTTTAACCAGAAATTCAGTAGACCTGAAATCAATTGATAATGAAGTATTTTGCAGCACTCAAGATAGTGAATGGTGTTCGAGTATATAGACCCAACAAAATATTGAGTACTTTTCTAAACGATATAGAAGTAAATCTGAATATTACAAATAGTACATCTTGGGCATTGAACTGGTCCGTTATCAGGCACATTATTTAGTTCATGGACTAATAATAAAGGCAGAACAATATTTGTCCTCTCCTATGTAAGTACTTTTCAAGTATTTCAGAAGTTTTTTCGATTAACGACAAATTCTATAAACCTCATTCAATACCTACCCAATTGCCCTAAGGAATTCATATTTAAAAATAGATATTTTAATTTTTCCTTTCTTATATTTTCATGTGAAAAGCTCCAATAATGAATGTTTCGAAAATATACTAAAACAATCACAAATGCTCACAAAAACTGTGGAATAAAATATTTAAAATGAATTGTCTGTAGCCAGTGTCTTCCAGTCCATGATTTGTAAATGAATCCGAAGATGAAAGCTAGACTTTGCAGGCATTTCTAATACTCTTTTTAAATTTTTCCTGTTTACATTTCTTTAATATTTTGGCAATAATTCATTCAGTTCCTGTAACCTTCAGATTATCTGATAATATTATATAACTTGATCGATCAAGATTTGAATTAGCGAACATAAAAAGACAAGCCCGAGATTTCTATACAAATTAGGGATTCATTATTCAAAACTAAATCCGAGCTATTATTTTTTCTAGCGACTATGCAAAGGAAATGACGTAACGAAAACAGTTAAAATCCTAATACCACACCTTTTCCAACAAAACAATTGCCTTCGGATTCCATGTTTAGATTAATAATAATATAATGCCGAATAATATATTCAGAAATAGTATTTGCTTCGTGTCTATGCAGAGATTAGAGATTACTTATAGGGTATTTCAGTTTTTGGATAATTTATTCATATCACGTTTCTTTTGCGATACATCATTATTTTTAGACAGTCAACTTCAGGCTGCAAACCAATCGATTAATTTGAAATGCATTGGAACATTATTGTTAATAATTCATTTCTCATTCAAGCCTTGCCTTGATATAATTGTCATAAAAAAAAAAATGCCAAACTTTCTCTAAATTTGCAATAGATTTTTTGAGGCACTAGTTTCACTTCTAAAAATTTTTGTCACGAATGCAAGTGGGATTTTTCTGGTTGTAGGAAGCAGGCAAACAAAATCTCACATTTCCCCGCGTTTTATACAGGATGTCTCGGTACTTCTTCTTTTCCTCTCAAGAATGTATAGATGCATGAAAAATATCACCAGTACATCATTTAACACTTACAGTCTTTCGTTAGTTACGACCTCGCCTAATTTCATGAAATACTATGTATATTATTGATATGTGTGCAAGAAAGTCGAACTACTTCAATTAACGTTATTTTAAATTATTATTTTCAAATGCAAAACATTTTCTTTCACATAATAACTACGATATGAAAGTCGTAATCAGGTACACTTTACTCAATTACTACAAATACAAAAATATTCCCTTATAAAATACATTAGGGCAGGAAAGTAAAATACTTATGTCAATTCAAAGTTATTATACACAATTTTTTATTTATGAACCAAGTTGTCATCAAGACGTCAAAGTTTCAAGTCGAAGCGTTTTCGAAGTGACAGATTCTGCATTTTTCAAATCATTTCCAATAAGAGCTATATTTTAATGGATTCGTCAAGCGAAGAGCTCCAAAAAGCAATTCTAAAGGCCGCAGATGAGGTGAATTCAAACATGTTACCTAGTTAAACACGAGAAAGATACGAACAGCAATATATAACTAATTTTTAAAATACTTGAAGGAAAGGGGAGTGAATGGCTTCAGAGAAGAGGTTTTCAAGGCTGAACAAGGTGCTGAAGTCCAATACCCTATGGTCGCATTACTCGATGGTGAAATGTTTAGTTGAAATAAAACAAAACCTGGACACAAGCAAGTTTCATAAGTTGAAACCTAAAAAAAAAAGGTTTTCGACCACATAAAGCGCAGATTTTTACCAAGGAAGACATATTCAAGTTTATGCTAGCACCTGATGACATATAACTGATTAAAGTAGGTGCCATTTTTGCTCTAGCCGGTGCTCTTCGCAGAGTGGAGCTTATAAAAATCACGCTTGACGATATTCAAGATGAAGGAAACCTAATTGTTGTAAAAATTTCCGATTCAAAAAATTATACTTCAAGAACCTTTGTTATATCTGAAGACACAAATAATGGAACCTTTTTGAAGGTCTATATAGAGAGAGGTCGCTACCTACTTAAGCCTATCTAATCCAGAACGTTACACACGTCACAGTTGTAGACGATCCACGGCAACGTTTCTAGCAGATTCAGATCAACAATATGATTTATAGAATCCAACGCAGGATGGGACTAAGATTTTTTATTTTGCTCAGTAAGAGCTGAGATCCGACAAGAATGACTCGAAAGATGGCAACTTGTCATTGGTAGAAGAGAGTCAAAACAAAGATTGTTAACATGTAAGCGAATAGTATATTATGATGAAAGTGTACAAGTGACGCGCAACCAGTGTGAGAGCTTTAAAGGCAGTTGTATGCTAAATACAATGCTGGAAATTATTTTTGAATCGGGATTATGACGAAATGTAAGTTATTACATACAGTCAAATAGGTAATAGAACTCAGATGTCACTGTTGTTACCATGGAGGCTTATATTTGACATTTGAAAAGGTTCTCACATAGCAACAGCCTTAATAGCACGCCGTGTTATATCTTGAAGATTTCGCACAGTTTTGAGTGCATTTGACAAGGATATCTTTATTCGGAGTTTAGTATTTATTATAAAGCTGTAAAAATTAAAAACGGAAAATGACTGGTCCACTATAGATTCGTAACAGTTTTAAGCTTTCTTTGCAGCAGGATCTACGAAGCCACAATGTCCATCGAACTTTTGATCGAGCTCGAAAGATCGAGCGTTTTCATCTCCTCGTATTATGAAATCAAGAATTTCAAACGCCATCAATAATTTTTCAAAATACGTGACTACCGGTATTTCCTTTCATCTGCTATAATTTTCCAATACGTGTAGTGAGCATATAAATTTGATTGGCCTCTGGCAAGAAAAAAAAAGTTAAAAACTCATTTATGTGTATCTTTCCTCTTAAAAAACGATCGTAGTCAAGAGCATTATCATCCTACGGAATGGATTGTTTTTCAATGACCGGCATTTTTATAGAATAACTGCATAGGCTCACAGCATAGTATACCTGCTGATGGAATACGACCAAAATTAGAAATTCATAATTTATATAATTATACATCCTGTTGCCCGAAATGTATATCTGTAACGTGTAATTCGAAGAAATAAATCTGACTATTGACAAGGTAGATTTATCGATATCCGTCAACCGGAGAATTCGGAATAAACCTGTTACAATTTATCTAGATTCATTTTAAACGAACGAATGTTCAATCTGGTTCGGATCGAACATTTCAATTCGAGATTAGATTCTTTTCCCGAATTTGAATGAACAGTTACTTTATATTGGAATTTGAAGGTAGTTATAAATTGAGCGATTAAGAAGACGAGTTAATTGTGCTAGATGCGAAGTTTAGAATCAGTCTCTTAGAGGCGACCACTACCAGTTCAATTAGATACATTTCATGAAAATCAAATGATAAAGCCTACATACCATTCTCTGCAATAATCTCTCAAGCTTACGAGGCAGATAAGTGATAGAAAAAAATACTTTCCCTTGGCTCTTACTGCGACGGACACTGAATTACATCTTACAGATACTTTTGCAATATTTCTCAAGGATCGCTGGAGTCAGGTGTATTTTTTTAATTGGATTGTTTGATTTGTCTTGTCCTCTATCAAGTTGTACTGTTGACCACCGAGCAGCACTGTCTTGATACAAAATGAATACTAGTAGCAACAAGGAAGTCACTAGTGAAGCGGGTGAGGAGCATCGCAGAAAACGAAGATCCGCGACAAACCGATTCACTTTATACCACCACCATGCACCTCCTGAGGTTAAGGCCAGGAAGGAGTAACTACCAAGAGCGGATCCTCATCCTCCTGAATGGCGGTCATCAGATTGAAATCTAACCACGGTTTAAAGTGCTCATCTATTATGTGCTGAAGCTAAAAGTGTTAAAACAAATGTCATTCAGGGTGAGCTATGACCAATAACAGAAAATTATACAGTGTGCTTTCTCCACCAAAAACGTTCGATAACTAAGTGAAATTCGAAAATTTTAAATAAAAATATACTTTTTCATGTAAAAAAAGGTACCGTGGAGAAATGGAGGCTACGGCCAAAAATTATCCTATATGGCTATACAGGTTGATTTACGTTGGTCATGCATTAGATGTTTTTCAACTTGCAGTTGCATTAGAAATTTGAAATTTGGTTTTGGTTATGGTCGTTCTACCTGAAATATTTTTACTTATACTTGGTATGCCAAAAGACCATATCAACTTTCTTATTTCATATGGATTTTTTTATACAAATCTCCGATCAAATAACACAACCAAGGTGAGTAACCAGCCGCTCACGCCCCTAAATTGGTTTGTAAGGGACATCTTTCCTCACCGGCAGTGTCGTGCGTTGTTCACAAAAATATTGAGATTCAATAAAATTGAAATAATGAAAGCCCAATATGGAATGGAAACCTGAAATTATGATGGAAAGAATCTCCACATGATTTAGAGAACAGCCGAAGCTCTAAATGACATGTTTTTTCATAATTCGTTAATTTAACTTTTTTCTAATTCGGTTTCCCTTTTTCGATAGTTACGACACTGGTAGCTTACCTATGAAATGACATATTTTGATTTCCAGCTTCAAATGGTCATTTACATATTTCACAATTCTTCACCATTGCTCAATAATGATAACTTACGAAAGTTTTAGACAAATCAACTCAGAATTTCCCCTTCATTCCCGAAAAAACACTTCAATGAGCCAAATACGAAAACAAACAAATTTTTTGTTGTTGTTCTGTCAAATATCAAATACAGTGTTGCCATACTGACGACTATATCGACTACGAAGAATCTCGGCGATGGAAATACTATCGTTTTTACATGCCTCCAATAAGATGCAATGAACGTTTCAATTGCCATCTTATTATAATATATTTCTTTGGTTGCCATGAATATACCCAACAGAAATCAAAATCTAGCAGACATGCTTATTAAATCCTTTAAAAATTGCGACTTGGCAACAATGTCATGATTTGAGGGATTACATTATGAAAAGATGTTATCTTCAGTACTATTTGAGTATTACTCATCTGGGTTGTGTTATTTGATCGGAGATACAAACCTACATTTTTTTCTCTTATTGTTTTAATATCGCATTAAAAATTGACAAAAACTCAATTTTTTCAAATGACACCTACTATTTTTTTGACACCATTCTCAAGAAAATTGAATTTTTGGATGAGTTACTCAAGCTTCCCCTATATACCTTACTCAAACCTCTGTCGAGTAACTAAATAAAAATTAAGAAATTCCGAGATATTTCTTGCTTTTTAAAGTACCTATGCCATGGAAACGAAAAACACAAATTATTATTAATCAACAGAACTCTAACGTAAATGTTCAATATGACCACCATTTCTATTCAGAAACGAAAGACACATATTATTATTAATGAACAGAACTCTAACATAAATGTTCAATATGACCACCATTTCTATTCAATCACTTTCATTAGATTACGTAGCACTTCTCATTTCGTTGGGATCGGGACTGACAAAAGTCAAAGCATCTTTATTATGAACTGGTTTTCTGCAATCCACTAAAACTCTCACTGTCGCTTGAAAATGATTTCCCGGTGGTCTATATCTCCTCGAATATCAGATATCTATGTTACGAGCTCATTTAAAAGCGCAGTTAGCGCAGTTTGCGCAATTGTCATTTCCGAGAACAATCTGCGCGAAGCCTATAGTGTTAAAATTTACATTAACCGATAAACGCCGAAGTGTCTTATTTTTTTAATTAGTTCGGAGGGTAGTGGTCGGACATCGCTATCAATCTGGGATTTATTCAAAACACACAAAATATCTCGAATCTTCTCGTGGCGAACTTAAAATCCTTTTAATTATAGTTAAAAGCAAAATCATGATCGCGCACAACAAGTTAATGCTTCTCAGAGGCTATGAATATATTTCGTCTTGTCTCGTATCTAACTTATGCTCGCCGGTAATTCTATTAGGTGTTCTAATGCGGTTTTGTGATAAAAACCAGCTGTTTATTATCCCTTTTAGGCATTTTTCTCAATATTTTCTTCGCGCGAACAATTTACGATAAAATATATGGCCGTATAAACTGAAATATTTCAACAACTAATTCCAATAATTCCTAACTGGCTGCCGGGTAAAAAACGGGTATGGAAATGAAGCAGTCGCGTTGAAAACTATTTTTCGGACTCATAAATTGATATAAAACCAGTTGAAACCACATTGAGTCTTCAGATAAACATTATCCATTCCATTGTAATAAGTAGAAATTTCATGACCATAGTGAAAGATTACTGATTACCCGATTATTAATTATTTCTAATCATCGAATACTTTTTATGGATTCCATAATTTTTTGCATACAAAAGGTGTGGGCATTGAGCATACACGGGGCATTGACTCAACTTCGCCATCAGAAGAGAAGAAGCTTTTTATTCTCTGGTTCCGTCATTTAAAATAATTCAAGGAAATGTTTATCAAGTCCCCCGTTTTGAATTTGTACCATGCTTTAGAAAGTCTTGATTCTATAATATTTGCATGCGTGTCTAACAGATATATTTCGATGGTCGTAAGGGATAGTCATTGTCTTCCATCAGAAACAAAACAGTAGAATGACCGAAGAGTGTTCCGACCAGGAGTGTTTGTAGAAAATTATTTTGTTCATTTGAATTACTTCATTTTATCAAAACGAACAAAGTTCGAAGTGTATCGGAAAGTATCAACTCGACAAAGACGAAAATACCCATCTCTCCACATTCTACAACATTGGAAATATGTCATAAATATCCGACAGAAAACAGCAACTTTCCCATACCAACATCTAGCATCATGGAAGGGTCTTCACCCATCATCAAACTCCACGGGACAAAATACCAAAGGCTAGAAGAAGAGCTAAGGGCCGCCCAACCACGCCATGGTAACCAAATACAATTTCAATAAAAAATACTATAGAGAGAACACTGGGAGGGAGGAACACACAGACAGCTCGAATTCTGAAGAAGGAGTCGGAGCCGGTATAAAGAGACACCACATTATTTCAAGCGAAAATAGCAGAAGAAATAAATGGACAAGAGCATAGGTCAGTCCTTTGTCATAATCTCCGACAGCCAGGCAACACTGAAAGCACTGAACGCCACCCAAGTGAACTCCAAACTTGTGTGGGACTTTGCATGTGGCCTAAATGACCTGGCAAACCGCAAGAAAATTACTCTGGCATGGATTACAAAAGGGATACCAAGGAAAAGAAAAAGCCGATGAATTGGCCAGAAAAGGCTCGTCAATGGCATTCTACGGCCCACAACACTTCTACGGCATAGCAAAAGCAACAGTTAAAAAGACAATCAGCAAATGCGTGGAAAAACAGGCCCAACGCTGGTGGGAACAATCCCCAGGACAGAGGCAGGCGAAAAGATTTCTCAGAGAACCATCGGCCACGCTCACGCCAGACCTACTGAGCAAGGACAAAAGATCCGTAAAAGCAATAGCAGGCATCCTTACAGGACACCGTAAACTCAATAAGCATATGAAAAACAAAGGTCTGGCAGAAGAAACCACCCGCAGGTTTTGCCGAAAAGAAGAAGAAACCTCGATTCATTTCCTATGCGAATGAGAAGGAATAACAAAGACAAGGTTTTCACAGAAGGGAACGGAATACCCAGAGGCAGAAAACTATGTTGAAGAACCAGTGTCAGGGATCCTGAACATACTAAACGGGCAAAGCTCGCGCAAGTCATCTAAAGATCAAGGAAACCACAATAGATTTGCAAAGGTCGTAGTGGAAATAGCCCGCAGGGTCGACCAGTTACATATTTTCATATCTATCTGGTGCCACATCTTCCAAGAAGCACATCTAAGAAGGCTATCCGTTGGTCTTGCTCAGTCTCCATGGCCAAGTGTTCTTATTTTTTTTTTTCTTAGCTGCTGGAGTGTATCGCATACCTTGCACATATGGAGAGGCATACAGCGGAGCCACTGGTCGATCTTTGGGTACGAGCCTGAAAAAATATGGAAGAAACTGCAGGTTAGGCCAAACAGTAAAATCAGCATCAGCAGTGGCTGACCATGCGTTCAACGAGAAATAACACAAACTTCTTATTGGTGCCGTGAAACTAGATGCCTCCTCTCAAAGGTATCACAATAAGGAGAAAGAACTAAATCAAATCTGGAATGCGATTTTCAAAAACGTTAGGAAAGTCCCATTGAATATCGACCAACTGCCAGCCAATAGATTGTCAGCAGTCCCCTTAGCCAGAAGTAAATTCAGAATACGACCATAACACCATAAGATTTATTATGTGCAAATTGAAACGAAGAAATTCTTGTAGAATACATTTTTTCGATCGTGGGATACTAGCATTGATTTTTAAAATAGAATCAGTTTATTTGATTAAAAAATATTTAATCAAATTTCCACCATCCTATTATATAACAAGACAATCAAGCAAGTCACCTATAGAAATTAAATCAGATTCCATTGTTCAGAATGGTTGTAAAATGTTCAGTAGGAGTCAAATAACATAAAATAAATAAAATCTTCTTAACTCTAAATCTGTGAAATATTTATACAAAACTGTGTATAGGTTACGTGAAACTTTGTTAACAAAAAACAGTAGATCTCTAGTAATGGAAACCATATTTTCGATCTATCCAAATACAATCTATTGATCGTTCATAACAGTCAGCCGGCTTATGCTGAAGGTTTTTTCCAAAGACTTTTTCTGAAGAAGTTGGGTACGCTAGACTTCTTTTAGATGTATGGGAATGTCTCCGAGTTTGTTCAGAGGTATATTTCGTGAGAATAACGTTCATTTACCGGTCTTATGGGCATTGTAGAATCAAGATATAATGGCTATTTCCGGAGCAGTCCTGACCAGTATTCCATATTCCTTGGTGGAGGTAGAAAACAAGCTGGAAGTAAAATTCCTTTCACAGAAATATGAATATTGGAAAAAAAATGAGCAGGGTTCATTAAAACAATAATTGAATTTGTAACAAATTTTGCTTTTATGATTTTTCGTCGATCATCCCATAGATTGTCAGGTGGCATGGGCCTCTATCTAGTAGCTCCAATATATTCTGCCAAAACACTACTTATAAGATGGTATTTTTACAGCAGGGTCAGAATGTATAACTTCATCCCCTTCGATGAAATTCAGTTTGAAGGGTACCAGATTTTTCAATTGGGCTCAGTTGAATTTGGGTATTAAACGTACCTACATTACGCGAACTAAGCTCTTAACCAACCAGACATGGCCAATTCCACGAATAATCTTGATTGAAACGCTTCGATATATCTGTAACCAAGATTAGAATTCTGATGAAACCAGACCTAAATGTGCATTAATCGATTTTTGCATGAATCCAGCATTTTACGTATAAAAATATCGAAGGTGGATGAGCAAGTATCTCTGAAGCCCATCCAACACAATGATGAATATTCCGAAAATATTCCATTAAAATGTCCCAATTCTGGTTTTGGGCACACCGGACATGGAACAATTCTCAATATTCTATTAAAATCCACTGAATATCAAATTCGCAAGATGTTGATTTTTACTTCTGGTATTTCCAAAAGGTCAAGTGGTGTGTCACGTCGCCGTCATTTTATACGAACTCTAATTCGCTTTGATTCATAGCTTTGTTCAACGACTTGAACAGTGACAATCGTGATTTCATCAATCAGAGTAATAACAGTTAGTTTATGAAAGTTTGCTGGATCATGAAAAATTATATTTTCAAAAATGTAGCAAGGACAAGCGACGTGATTCTCGTTATCTCATATAAACCACTCAATCAACAAGTTTTCAAAGACATAACAATAACGAACGTTCATATTTATGCAAATGCACCGTGTCAACTCGATTTTTCATTGATAATTTTTATGATTGACTGTGAACGTGAATGATAATCAGTTTTACCATACATTACAATCAAAGTATCTAATTTTTCAATTTCTAAATTAGTCACAACTAAAAATCCGGTAACGCCTCGATTTCTGATGAATTATCCAATACTGAACTCCTTCGAAAACAACTGATGGACAGGCGTTGAAATTGAATGTTATTTGTGACCAAATTAGAAAAGCTTCACAGTGGCGTATTTATGGAAAACACGGCAGCAACAGGTATACCAGATAACATTTATGTTATGGCTTTGTTATTATGGCTACAATGTATATTTTTGTTATGTACTACTTGAGTAGGTGATGGATAATCGAAGAATTTCGATCAAGTAAAATATTTTTCTGTTCATAAAACTCACTATATAGGACATGAGGCACATATATTACTGAAAACAACCATTTTTTGGCTAATATCGCGACGGATATCGAGTTTCATCTGACAGTATTTGTTAAATTGTGTATTTGGCATGACCGTCTCTTCAATTCGAATAGAATAATTTTGTTTTGGACGCGTTAACCACCGGCAAACAACTTTCTGGGTTCTTGCCTTCATCAAGCCATGGTAGATCATCACATCCGATTTCACCAAGGCTCTGGTTATTTCATTCACGAGTTTATAAAGCGGTGCACATTATATTCTCAGCAAGCGAAGCAAGAAGCATTCTTCAAAAATGAAGATTCAAGCTGAAATTATTATATTTCTCGATACAGAACTTAAAGTTCTAAAAATTCGAAGGCGAAACCACAGAATATACTAACTTGATAATTCTGAATCGATTGGCGTTCGCAGAATTGCTCTATCTTGGACCGTTTTCGAGTTGAAAAGTTCATTTGAAAGGGGTAATTTCCATCCTCAAATTATTTAAATAATTTTTTCATTGATATTCTAAAAACTCAATCTTTTCTAAATAGGCACACCAAATTTGAAGTCGATTTCTTCCCAATTAAAGATTTCATATGCTTTCTACGGAACCTTTGCAATTTCGGGTGGAATATTCTCGAAAATTTTATAGTGCGTGGAAATTTTTGTCATTTTATCCGTTATTCGTGCTAAACCTTGTATATGACCAAAAAAAAATCAAATATTTTTGGAATCAATATGAAATTTTGGGTATATTGTGCGAGTTTTAACTGATTCTGATGATTCGGTACTTTTCATGATTATTAGGGGTCTACCCCTTTGAGATTTTTCGAGTAATTCTGTTTTATTGCCAATTAACTTGAAATCCATAGAATATACTAATTTGGTAATTCTGAATCGATTAGAGTTGGCAGAATTACTCTATCTTGGACGGTTCTCGAGTTGAAAAGGTTATCTGAAGTTAAAATGGGTCATTTCCACCCTCAAATTTTTTAAATAATTTTTCTGTCAATTTTTCAAAATCAATCTTTTCATTATGAATCAATATACTCATTTGGATCAACGCCTGTTAAAATTACTATTATTGAAAAACTCTTCACAGGAAACATCAGCATTATCTCTGAGGAATTATCTAATCGTTAGAACTGTCATGGAATAAAAAAGTTCCTGCAAGAAATATTTGATTTCAATTTGGTCAATGTGATATCACAATTATCGGCTTTTGCTGCTTTATATTCACACAATCTACTGAATTTTCATTGTGAGATTCATATATTTGTAAATATGGTGATTTGTGTGTGAATAAAGATTATTTTTATTATCAATATCTTCAACGCAGCTTGCGTCCTCAAACGTTAAATTGAAGACGCACTATTCTTGAAACTTGAACTCATTATCACTATATTGTGAGAATAGTGTGGTTTTCGACACATTTCGAATTTTGATGCTCTGTTGACTGAGCACATCGTTGTTCAGAATGTTTCGTGTTTCAAGTGAATTTTAGTCACACTCAAGATTCGAAATATCCGTTCATTTAAACCTATTGAGTTTGAATTTATAATCTGATTCCTCTTATAAGGAGTCGCCTTATTTATCCAATCGTCTGAAATAATTCTGCCGTGAATGTTCCATTTAACAATTTCATCAGAATCATAAAAACAATAAAAGAAATAATGGTAGAGAGACTTTGCCACCAACGTTCAATGGATGTCCATTTTGGTTCTAATATTGATATGAACATCCATGGACTAGATATGAATGCACTATGGACGTTCGGGTCTGAATATATTCTGTACATTCCATATTGGACGATCATCAGTGGACGTAAAATATTAGACCATCATGAAACATCAATTTGACAACGCATTTGGATGTACAATAATCAAGCGACGTTTTTTATAATACGTATATTTACGTCCATTGGACAAACAGCACCTACGAGTTGAACTTGATACGTCCATAAAACATATGTATTTGGATGTATAAGTATATCGAATGTTGAATACTGGACTCAATTCGTACGTTTAGTTTTAGTTACATTTTTGTACAACAGGATAAACAAAATTGGATCAATCAGAAACTCACATAATTGTACATTCACGGATGTACATCGAATATAAAATACTGGACCATATTTGTACGTATATTGGACGAACAGCACCTGAACTTGGTCAACTTCAAAGAAACGTCTTCAATTGTACTTTTCTGGATGTACACCGAATATAGAATACTGTACCATATTTGTACGTACATTGGATGAATAGCACGTTTATTATTGTACGTTTTGTGATGTACGTACATTGGACGTACAGCATCTGGTCAAATTGAAGCGTCTACAATTGTATGTTTTTGAATGTACATCAAATGTAGAATACTGGACCACATCTGTACGTTTTTCCCGTTGTACGTACATTGGACAAACAGCACCTGAACTTGGTCCACTTAAAGAAAATGTCTTTAATTGTACTTTTCAGGATTTCCACCGAATATTGAATACTGGATGACATTTGTACGCATCTCACTGTATGTTCGGACATGTTCGGTCGAGTACGAGCACCCTCTATAGTACCATGACAGGGATACTCCCAAAATTATGTATTTTTATATATTCGTGTGCTCTGTGTGTAATGTGTATTATTTTAAGCTTATTGACATATCCATGTGTCGCAATATGTGAAGATAAAAGGGAAAAACATCAGGTCAGTATGAAATAATTTCCAAGATAAATAGAAGAAATCGAATGAGAAAAGTCATTAATCAAACGACCAACAAGAATGAGGTTCTCAACAAGTACTAAAGTACACTTTTGATTCAATGAAAATTTTTGGCTAAAATCAAATTTCACGGAAGCTGCAAAACAATCAAGATTTTCATCTACTGAAAAAGGTACTGAAGATTCCATATCCCAATGGGTGAGAATGGCAAATGAGAATATATTTTCTATTTTAAATAGTTTATCGTGATATTTCGTTCATATCGTATATATGTTTTTAATTGTTTAATTGTTATCAAGAGCCATTATTATTTTGGAAATTTCAATTCATTTTTAATAACTTTTAAAAATAAAACAAGTTAGTTCAATGTCTAATTTTTATATCATGCAAGTATGTTTTTAAAAAACCTTGACCGCTATTATGGGAATATTTGTTTCAGAGAATCCACTGACGTATTTTCATTCAAGATCATTGTAAGTTCATATCTGGATTTTGAATAGATCTTTAGGGATGTAGGTATATGAGATCCATGTTGTACAGTCAAAGGACAAGAACTTTTTTTCTGGAACATTCAATGGAAGCTCTTCATGAACGCCCATTGGACATCATCGGCGTATGTACACGAGGGGTTATATTCAGGGTATGTGGACATTAGGTGGACTTTCACCAGACATTTATGGAGCAGCAGAGGTCCAATAGATCCATTCTGTGCATCCACTGTACATATATCAAACATACATGTGCTCATAACGGACATAGGTACTTGAGATTCATGTTGTACGTCCAATGACCGTGAATTTGATTTATTTCCATACATGCAGACGTTACTTATGTGCGTCCATTGATCGTTTGTTATGTACGTCCCTTGGACATCGACGGCATACGTTATATACTTTATATCCACTGAATCCGGATGGACATTCACCAGACATTTTTGATCGTAACTGGACGTACTAAGATCTATTATGCAGTACATCCATTGTACAAACATGTGCTATATGGGACATAGCGCAAAATAATGTTAACACCAATTCTATAACTATCCACTATTCTCAAGGTTTAAAAATGCTCCTTTGAATTTCATCCCAAAATCAAATAATAATGAGTTAGTTGGTTCAATGCATTTTTCATTGGATTTGAAGATCGACACTAGGGATGATAAATTTAAACCTAAAAGTAAACCACAACGCATACTCTGCAAGATCATCCTTTGGACTAATCAGAGGTGAATTTGAACGCAGACAACAGCTACTGCTAAATGCAGTTAAGACTTCTTTCCCATTCCTCAATCCGACCCTGTTCCTATATCCTAAAAATATTCTAGACAAAGCAAGTCCAACAGTAAACTTCAATTTCACCGTGCGATAGGAACTGCTGCCTCCGCTACTGATAAAATCCATCTGCATAGCCTCAACTGAAATAATATTTAAATTAATATGGAATGTAAGAGATCGAAAGATGGTATGCATCATACCAAACGTATCTCATATTCTTATTTCTCAAAACACAATACAACGAGAAAGAGGAAAGATACGAGAGGGTTATAGACACTATAGACAGGTCACTATTAATAATATTCATTGCTGATGGTGTATAATGTTCGGTTGGACGTTGGTAAATTACCCTCGTCCTCCATTTTTAATCTTGAACACAACGCTAATTGCTTATACCTTTTTGTTTATTTCAAAAGCTGTAGGAATCGATGTTGAAGAGATATATCGAGAACATCATCTCATGAAAAGGCCTTTTGTCGAAATCATCTGATTCATGTACGATGGAGCAAATGAAGAAAATAAAAAACACACATTGTGGTAATGGCACAAGCTGCATATCTCAACTGGAGTTGATTATCCAACAGTTAGAATATTTGTAGTAGAAATAATACATTCGCGATGACAGTAGGTACATTTGATGGTCGTATGATTTTTTCATCTTTATAGATTCATACGAAAATGAGTCTGTACTATTCTGAAAATTTCACGTTTTTGGAATGTATAGGTTATCAATTCCTTTTCCTTGAAAATCAGTTTCGTTTATTGATCTTTTGACAAGTGTTACGGTATATTGATAGTCAAGACATACCTTCAAAGGTGATATATTCATTTACAAAACTCTTAGAAAAATAATACTTAAAGATAACTTTTCAATTCAGTTTTCACAAGATGTAGTTCACACAATACCCATCAAGATGACAATGACCAAATCCATTATGGAAAAGCAAACCACAAAAAACGAATTGGAAAAAAATCGCTGCAAACACTGTAACACTATGATTATTGAAAGAGACCTAAAATTAATTTCTGTTACGAATTCGAACATGCGTTTCTGGTGTATATAATTCTGTCATGCTTGAGGACAATTTACTATTACCCAACCATTCGATTAAAAAGGAACATGACGTTTCGAACGATGAAAGAATAACAAAAATTAAAATTGATTATGTGAATTCCATACTTCGAAATGTTGAAACAGATATCTAGAATTGATATTGAAATGAATAAATTTATTTCTCATTTCAATGGAGGGAAATATTCCTGAAAAGAATCCGAGATGACGATGCATAGTAATAATCACTGATAATAATGATAATAAAATATTTTATTCTCAAGAGATGATGAATAAGAGTTATTACATATACGATAGTTGTGCAAATATATTTGAAAATTTTCTAATATTACGAATAATCAGAATATCTTCGGAAATATATGTTAACAATAAATGTCCAATGTATGAGCGAAACTATGCAGTTATTCTCCTGTTTCCAGCATCAACTACTCAAAAATTATAAGAATAATATAATATACAAAATCCTTGGTAAATATAATTTTATTTAGCTCCTTTGTTTCTTACCACAACAAACCACCCATCATGCTTTGACTCCAAAACTCAGTTTGTTAAGAGACAGACAATATTGAAATAGCTAACACCAGGTTGAAATCATTATCACAACAACAACCTCTAAGTTGAAAACTCCAATACCAGTCAAAACCAAATCCCATAAGATTTATGAAATCCCTTGCAAAGGTTGTGATGAAGTTGTAGGCTTTAAACGTGCTAGGAATCGTACGTTGAAAGGTAAGACCTCGTTAATCCTTGGTTCGCACAAGTTTCGACTTCTGAGGGCTGTCGTTCATATGGGGACGACAGCTGGCTAACGGAAAAAACAATTTCAATACATTGGTCAGACAGGTAGATTGCTCAAAGATAGAATAACATCACATAAAAGTAACTGTAAAAGGAAAGTGAGATCTTATAGTCGTGTTGAAGAAGCAATAGATGGAAAACATATAATTGACTTCATATAATTGACTATATAAATAATACAGAAAAAACAATGAATGAAATAACAGACATCGATGACCTCAGTACCATATATACATATCTGCATGGTATCTATCACACGTTAAAAGGTAAGGGCTACGTCTTTCCTAGCTCGCCCAAGTCGTTCGAATACTTTTGAGGGCTGTGCTCGTAAGGGTGCAGCCGGTTGACGGAAATAACCATATTAATAACAATTTTAACAATTTTACAATCTATTGAAAAAACAAAGAAAATATCTCACCTCCTCCTATTTACACAATGGTTATACATTTTCATTTCCTCATACTATATCCATTAGGTAATCATGACTTGATATCTTTCAAATTCTGACACCTATGTTCCTTTTTGTCCCTAATTTATTCTGAATTATATATATTTATAAATCAACTAGTTTTGGTTACGTCTTAAGCAGTAGACACAATGTGAGTTTTATGTAATAAGTTTAAAGTTTCGGTATCAATTTTTAAAATAAAACAGGATGCAAAACAGTATTGAAAACTAAAGCTTGAATTTTACCAACAAGATCAGACTAATTATGGCAATAATGGTTTCGCGTGAAGAAGATATCCAAAATTATAAAAATTAAAACTAAAAACACAAAACTTTCATTGTGTTTCAGCCTTTTAAGAAGAAAATATTTCTTTTCGAAAACTCTACATAGAAACGAAGAATTTGACCATTGGCTGCTTCCTACTTATTTGTACATGCAAGTGTGACAAGTTGTTCGACATCGACATCTCCCTCAAAGATGGTATTCTTCTTTTGAACTTCTGCAGGTTATTTCCAAGGGCTGAAAACGCTTTTTTTATATATCTTCCTACTGCATTATTTTTGAAATATTCTAAAAGCACACTTTGACACTCACATTGATATAATATTTTGCATCATAAAAACAACAAAAAGTGAAATCCCACTTCATATCATCAGATCGTGAAGTTCTCAATTCCTCAGACCCTCTTGACTTCAAGAGATTAACCCGGAATGAAAACTCGTTTCATAATAAATGATCAAACTTCATGGTTGTAACCAAAAGTGAGGGACGAATTATTTGAAATGCCTCATAGACCCGACAGGCAAACTTCGTGGTATAAACTACCCTCATATGTCCAAATGTTAAATTCTGAATTGAATGACTAAGTGATCAAAAAATAATCATCAAACATTTTTTTGTAGTTACTCTGAGCAACTTGTGCAAAACATGAAACCACCAACCTTCCTTCAATGGTGTTACACGTCCAACAAGATAAACTGAAAATACGCAGAAATGATAAAATATGCAGGTATAAGCTATAATTACCATAATTCACGGGAATTTTAATAATTGCCTTTTGATATTTTATAGCTGTTTGATTAATACATGAAAATATTAAAAATGTAAAATACGGTAAACACAAAACCCACACATATTTGTGAAATATACGGTGTTTATAGTCCATGGCTGTTAAAGGAGTGGTTCATAAGGAAAAAATAGATTTATCGTGGCTATAAATGTTTGATATGGCTCAAGAATTGCGGTATCATACATTTACGGGCGAACTGATATATTGGAAATTCATTTTCCTGTATGAAAAAACAGCAAACCGTATCGCCTCCTGGCCAACATGGACATACGTATTTCTAGGACAACTTTGGACAGTTGATATTCAAAACTCTTAATAAGATAGAACGTTGGCGTTTTATAATTATCAAGCGAGTTGATTGGTTTGGTTTATAATTTATTTAACACAACCGTGTGTTTCGTCTCCTGCGGTAACAACTTCACTACTTTTCGTGTCCTAAAAATTTGATGGAATGATCAAACTTTCGATGTTTCAATTTTCCGGATCCTGCTATTTTTTTAAATTTGTTTTCATTTATTACAATTTCAAGTATACGGGTTCATATAGATACCGAAATTAATTAAGATGGTTGAATGATCAAGTTGTGTTGGTGTATTGATAATCTCTGTAATAGTGAAGGTATAGTTATCGTTAATAATTCAGGCCTCACTCGATTCATCACTATTCTAGCAAAACAGTAGATATTATCATCCAAATACTTTTTCAAACCGTCCAAATCAGCATAGCAACAACATCCTTGAATCCAGAATGTTCTTTGATTGGTTATATTATTGAGTTACCTTCTCTATTGCCCGCTAGATTGGTCTACATGTTCTAAATTGATAACGCTTGATGAACTCGGCAGTTTCCGAATAGGTATATGAATATACAATAGGGAGAGTTTTCAACAAGAACATCAATATTTCAAGTCAATTTCGGACGCCACTATTGAGAGAATTTTTAAATGAAATACCCTGTATATTTTTACATATTTGGAATCTGTACAGCAAAGGACAGTTATAAATGCGACAATATTTGAAATAAATGTATTACACGATATCGTTTCGTTTGGTGATACATTGATTTAGGTAGACAGTAGTGATATAGACGACGCGACGCCTCATTAGTTATATCAGGTATGCCTAAAAAATATCGTTTCATAATGTAGGACAAGTTTTTTTTACTTTTTTTGAATGAATATTGCCTTGAACTTCTAATTCTAATCTGCGGTCCAGGAGGTCAATTCTCGAGTTCATGCGAAATTTTTTTCAAACGTTTCAAGTAACATAGAGCAATACAGACACCGCTTGTTAAAGGGAGATACAACATCAAATTCGTATACCTTGAACTAGGAATCACACTGACCGATCAGCATCGACCGTCCGCGACCGTCCAGCAGCGACCAAAAATTTAATGAGATCAATAAAAACTTTCAAACTCACACTGATCGACCAAAATTTTCAGCAGATTGCAATTTTGAGCATGGTCTTCGAAAACTGGTTGAGGACGATCATTCAGTGTGAGTTATCCGATAAGAATACACGGTTTGGAAATTTTTGGACGGTCGAGGACGGTCGGTCATGGTTGCTCAGTGTGCCTGCTGCCAAATCTCCAGACACCCCTAGGAGTCGGCCGTTTGAATTTCAGGTACCATTGGACGATAGTTCGAACCCGGAGCAGGAAAAAAAAAATTTCCTCAGATATATCGGAATCGGTAGACGATCACACGCCTTTTTGGAAAGCAAGTGTGATGTGAATGGTCCAGATGCTAATCCTGACGTCCAATATTCTCTTGGAACGCGCACTGACAACCAGTAGTGGTACTGTAGCTTCAGAGGGGATTACTACACATGGAAAGCGACAGCACCATCAGAAAATAGAGCGCCATGGCAAAAAATAATGATAGCCATCCACTACCCACACATATTATACACTCTAGGAGTTGTTTATGAGCGAGTGTAATTATTATTATACTACCTACTATTGAAATCAAGTCATACAATTTTATAATCAGGCATTTTAAGCGAAACTCCGACAGATTCGGATGGCTGCCTTGGCCTTATCATAACCCCAAAATCTATTCCCATAAGCAGCTATTCAATCCTGATCGTGGGTCTCAAGGCAATAAACCGAGGATGACATCTTGCGTTCTTGTGAGGTTTTTTAATTTTGTTGTTTTCATCAACCGGCGAGCAACTCTCAGAATTCTTCAAAATACCTGTCTGACCTATGGAAGACTCCTTAACTTCCAACGTGGTCTAGAAGGTCGCAAACATGATAGGGTAAGCGCGTGTATATATGTGAGATACAGGCACTTACCACTTCTTGAGTCCTGCGCCAAAAACTTAGTGGCAGTAAAGGTGTAGCTCTCACTGGAGGATTCGCCTGTCCTCCACAAGAGTAGGAAGAGTTCATGGCCCACTGTAGGAAAACACGAGCCCCTCAGGTAGTGGGATGAGATGCCAACCCCCACAGCATAGGGCCAGTGAAACGAATACACGAGGTGAGCACATTTAAAAATTCCGATAGAAAAAAAACCTCGTTGTTATGAATACGGTGGATAATGACTTCTGCCAACCGCGTTAGATCATAGACATTACGTGGGCAACCCCTCGGGTGAGCACACTCATCAAAGGATGGCAACTTCTTCAAAAACCTAAGATAAACGAACCGGGTGAGACAGAAAAGGAAGGTATGGAAAAATTGTCTGCGAAAAAGTTGAGAGCACGGCGAATGCTCACGACTAAACAATATCTTGTAAAAAAATTCGATAATCCTATCAGTATGCTGATGTGAGCCGACGGATTATTCATCAAATCTGGAAGACAATATGTAGAGATACATCTTGATAATCAGGTTCCTGACTCTACAGTAGCAAATGACCCATTCGCGCCCCAGAGAGTACGAGCAGTCGAAGCAAGGTCCACAAGGCAAATCTGGGACCTGGCAAAGGTCACCTACATGAAAAATGGGTAATAACACCATTCAGTCCATTCAAGTCCAACTTGTACTACTATATCGAAGAGCACACTTGCTGATTCCATACCTAGCCAGGCTCTTCAGGTCGAGCCTTGCCTACAGGTACGTAGCACCTGGCGAAGTTCCAAGTTACTGAAGCAAAACCATCTATGTCCAGGCCAAGGCCTTCAGACCAATTAACCTTTTATCGTTTATGCTAGAAACGATGGAAAAATAGGAATATCCAAGACAACGGGCAGGTTTGAGACATTTCTCTCGAACGAAGAAATTGTTGTTTTTTGACGTTGAATGGACGGTTAGTATTACATCATTTCTAAATATTACACCAGCCCTCAATAAGAGAAAGTTGCTTTAACTTTGAACCAGGGAATGCCATACAGGAATATACAGGCTTCCTTATTTGGTGATACAATGGAGATAAGATCCACGAGAAGCAGCTGTCCTCTTGGGGGAGTACTATCCCAATATTGTAGAAAGTTCTTACAAACCTAAACATGAGAGGGGTGAATGCCCAGGGATGATATATTTATACGCTGACGATATCATCATAATGATTAAGTTTGTGGATGTCTGTGTGGATCTGTAAGTATAGCAAATTTTGCAAGCCCTATAGTTATCACCAAACATTATTTTTGTCCTAGCGAAACTCCTATTTTAGCATCCTTTTCATTGGGATCAACACAAAAAGTTCAATTCCTGTGGAAGAAGAATATACTGGGTATTGCTTGCTGTTGGCGTGTTCGAATTGGAATATTAACGTAACTAAGCAGCACAGAAGTTCAATATCTTTTGCCGAAGGCTATACAAATAGCTAGCTGGAAATAGCCGAGAGAATTAGAAGTAACGTCTGAAACTACAAGTTTGTGCGTTAATTTTGCGGTGAGGTGTATTACAATATCCATAAATGTTTATTGAATTTAAAGGGCGTTTATTGTGAATTGATTATCATTCATAACCACAAACTATTGATTTCCAATTAGGTCAATACGAAGGTTATATATAATATAATGATAATATAATTAAGAAATGGGTGTGCTTTCGAAAGAAACTGTGAACAACAGGAAGGGGAGAATTATTGGACTTTTTTTTCTTTTGGAGAGGTGGAGGAAATCTTTTATAGAGAAATAAATCCACCTCTGTGTAGGTCCGGTCGGCTATTGCCTCCGGTGACACTTAGGCTTATTAGCCCATTGTATCTTACCCTATCGATGCCTCAATTCGCAAACCCGCCAACTCCACGTTTTATCAATGGAGCCAGCAGGTCCGCGAACCAAGGCACCGCTATGTTTCAATGTCACACTACCCAATCCAATATTTTTGTGCCTTGTACGAGTTTGTACAAATTCCGTATTGGGTGGGAACTGCATAGTTCTGGGAAAATTGCCTGTCTTTTGCGGTCTAGTGCCTCGCAATAGTACAGTATGTGTTTCACGGTTTCTGGATCCTTACCGCATAGTCTGCAGGTCAGGTCTCCATCGTATTGCCCCATTTTTTTGAGGTGCTCCTTCACTGGTGTATGTCCAGTCAGGAGTCCCGTAACGGTTCTCAACTGACTCCTGTTCATCGTTAACAGGTCTGCCGTTCTTTTGTTACACGATCCTTCGAAATATTCTTTCCCATGTTTGTTTCCTGGGACATAGTCCCAGTAGTTTTTGTGCTTGTCCCTAATCCAGTCTTTTACAGACGCTCTTTTTGTACACTTTGGTACTTCTTGAGTTCAAAATTATGTTCAAATTTTAGATGATAATGCTGCATTAGTGCCGTTTCAGCTCATGGATAAACTCAAAGCTGAACAAGATAGAGTGGTGTCTGATAATATCGTCACGAGTATTAAAATCCAATAGGATACATATTTGTTTGAATCCCCAAAAACTTGATAACGCATTGAGAACAATGCAGAATTCCCATTTTTGAGGAATTAACCCGAGATGTGTGTTGCAAAAATACTTTCAACTCTTGATACCAACAAAGGGTTTTGGCGAATGGTGGTAACAAGGGAACCTTCTGAATTAACATTTGCAACACTTTTTGGTAGATTCGTGTTCTTACATTTGCCATACCATTTAGGAATACACCAAAAACTTTTCATAGAACTTTCACTGACATTTTTGAGGGTATCAAGGGGTTCAAATTTTATATTGACCATCATTATTTAGGCAAAAACTTTATGACATTTTAGATACAGTTCTAAGTAGATCAAAGGAATGAGCCAGGTTCGATGAAAATTAATGTAATTTCAATTGACTTATTATTATAACGACTCGGTCTCATAACTCTTTTCCCTTACCTATCGGGCAACATATATCTTCTAGGCAGATTTCCACTATTTACCGTTTTCAAATCGATTCATAGGATAATGCTCAATTTATCTGATTTCGATAACTCCTTAACTATTGAGATTACGAAAAAAACTTATTTACATGTCTTGGATTCAGTAACACATTTATTTCACATATTTCGAGTTATTTATGTTATATGTTCTCAAGCTTACTATTTTCCTGTATTTCAAAATAATACGTTGATTGAGTATTAATATTTCTTTGGTCAATTGGAAAAACTTCAAATAATGAATTTCTTTATGTATGTATGTATATATGGGATGTTCAATGATCAACTAGATTTGGTATATTCGCCCGATTTTCAACACAGTGAACCCAAATTATTGCTCATAAACAGAAGCTCCAGGTTACTGACAGCTGTAGATATACAGGGTGCCAATTTAAAAATTTTCCACCCTTAATATCTTTCTTCCAGTGAACAATATGAGGAATCTAAAAAACAGGTCAATTTTATTTTCAAAGGGACACTTTCAAGGAATATTTTTAGCCCTCGTGGTTCAACCACGGGAGGGGTAGATGTTACCCTTAGAATTTTAAATGGAAAGGGGGTCAAGTGGCACATCATTCTGATTAGCGTTCAATTCTTTTTCCAATGGTACCCTGACATATTATTTTTTGGTGAGCATTTTCCTCTGACTGAAGTAAGTATTCATTTTGTATTATTTTCAAATCACCACCAGCGCATGAACTCTAAAAAAGTGAGTAGGTAATGAAAAAAGTCCCCTGTGATGCGAAATTTGAAGGTCACACTGTATATAACTTCTTGTTTCTCGTGCGGTACCTACATAGTACCGAAAAGTAAAACATGGGTAGATCCAATTCACAATTCTGTTTTCAATTTCTCTGCGAGTGATTACCAACCAGTCAAACCTTATACCCGAACTAATATAGATTTACGCTAACGATAAACCTTACTCACGAATTATTAATTATCGAATACAAGAAATTTATGTGGCTTTGTTTCTTTGTAAAGCAGCCTTTTCGACGGAGCTGTACCTTGCACTGCCTAAACTGGTTTTTTCCTCAGAATTTTAAACATAATTCAAAATTTCAAATAGAAGAATTATTAAAGAAATATTGGGCAGACTGTATAATTACTAGTCTGGTTGTGTCAGATATGATATATGGGCGGACGAAGAGAGAGGAACATACTCGTTTTGCGGTAGATTAAAGAGAGACGGGCGAATGCGTAGGCTGCCTTTGGTATTTTATTTATATAGAAACTGTGTTTCGTATGATTTGTATTAATGTAGCTGGATCCTGTGTATAAAAACCCATTATAATGGACTTTAATATTAATACCAGTCTCTGGGAACTTTTTATCATCTCAATTATTAATTACTCGGTGATATCGTGCTATATTTAAATCACCATTAGCTCGGTTGCAGATGCAGATATGCCATACAGGATGTTTTATCTTCTCGGTGTCCAGATTTTTGTTCCAAGTGGTCATACATAATTTGTCAACTAACTGTCAAGTTCGAAGTTTCGAAAAGACAGCTGAAATTTGTTTTGTTTTGTATTAAATAATTCAGGTTGTGCAGATACGTGCAAGAATAGCATCCTTGAAATAGAATTGGCCAGAACACTTAAAAAGAACACACAGATGGTCAACTGACAAAGTTGTTCGAAGAAAAAAAGCTTCTTTTAAAAGAGCAAACAATTTTAGTGAAATCGGTTGGTGCAAAAAATAGATTTCAGAAAATTGAGAAACGATCTTACAAAAATTTAACAAAAAAATTAACTCAAAATCTTTAAGGACAAATTCAAAAACTAATGATAAAAAATTTACATAAATACTATAATATTCATATAAAACTGAATAGATTCCAAGACATCATGGAAAATCATTCAACAAGTCCACACAAAAAAGTTAAATTGAATCATTAAAAAGGAATCAGCTGAATAATACTAATACTAGTGAATAGAGAAGATATGACACAAAATCAACGATTCGTATACAAGCATCGGTAAACAAATGGCAGCTAAAATAAATGAAACCCCCAATTACCTATATTCCAGAAAAAATAAGCATGCAGGAATAAATTTACTTCAACCCTGGGTGGAGGTTTTTGTTATTCTAAAAACCAATTGCTCCTTTGAACTTAATTGAGAAAACGTTCAGTAGACTGTAATGAGTTACAAAGTATTGAATTTTGAATTATTAAATTAAAAGTGCCTCGATTCGTATCTCGAGGAGTTCTGTCACAGTGAAGGTTGCTTGATTCTATCCCAATAGCATATATTGCGATGAATTAAAAGTCTGAACACAACGGAGAAAAATGGTGCCATGTGGCAACTTGACGAAACGTGAATTATAAATATTATGCAGTGTGACTCAAGTATTTACGAGACTAATATTGAGAAAAATTACAGAAATACCCTGTATAAAGAAAAGTGCTCCATTAATTTTCCTGATTTCTTCTCATTTTACAGAGGATATTATATTATATGGGCTTTTGTGGAAAATACAGAATTTTTCTATGTCTAGTTCGAATCTGTTGAAATTTTCGATTACAGAAAGGTGATAGGTCAAAGAGAGCCTTTTTCAATCATTTAGGTGTAAGAACTCTCCTCGTATTACTGTTGACATCAATCAATATGTTTGTACTGATGGCGGCTATGGTGTAAACTACATAGGTATGCCTATATCGTTATTTCATTATGTACTGACTAACCCCGTATTTTGAACAAATCCTGCATATCTATAATCTGAGAGCACTCACTGTAAGGAAAACATTTTGTGACATTATGTAAGGATTTTATCGCGAAAACACGAAAACATCGATACTTTTTAGCACAAGCATGAAAAAATAAACTGCGTGAAAACATTAACTGTGCGTTAAGTAATTTTTACGTAATGTTCATACATTTGCGCATTCTTGAAAGCGATGATAATTTTTCATGAAATTTCAAGTCATTATTTCATAATACTACACAAATTGAAAACTTCATAGGTACCTAAAATATCAATTATTGAAGAAAAATTGCTATTTATGTACCAAGTGCGTTAATGTACCAAGTGCGTTATATAGATCCTAACGCCCGGAGGGTAGCATTCACCCGAGGGCCTTTGGCCCGAAGGATGAAATGTTGCCGATTTTACGAAAAAAATATCTTAAAAAACGTTGTTTACTTCATAAATTTCTTCTTATAGGATTTACTGCATTCTGGGTCGGCAATTGACATGGAACATGGAAACATTGATGAGGTTGCTAAGGGTTGTTCATTTAATAAAATGTTAGTGGAGGAAACTTAAAATGGTTGTGTTCATAATAATTATGAAGATTCCACAGAATGTGACGCTTAAAGCTGAAAAAGCTTTAGAAAATTTACTGCCTATGAAATCCAAATACTTATACGAGAAGGAGTATTTTTTGAAATGGAAAGATGAAAACAGAGTGAATACCTTAAATGAAACTGTCTTAATGACATACTTCCAGGAGTTTATCTAATGAAAAATATTAATATATTTTTTTTATTTCACATTATTTCAGTCTGAAAAATATAGTGCAGTTTATTGACCAAATACTCACAGCTGAAATCAACATTGATTGTTGAAGAAAACATTAATATATCAGCATTCAGTCAACTGATGGCCTTTCTGAAAGTTAATTCAAAATGATAGATTCCTAAAAAATCAAGTGTTGGAAGGTGGACAAGTATTATTTTTCATAAGAAAAGCTCCAGATGATACTATTCAGCTACATAAAGTTGTTCTGCTAATGGGCGTATTTGGAGGCTTAAGACGTGAAGAAATGGTCAAGATGACATTGAAGACAGAGGAGCCGTTTTACTGATCAAGGTACCAGAAACCAAGAACTGCACCTCAAAAAGTTTCACCATTGTTGAAGGAAGCAAAATGGGAGCCTTGAACTTAGTTAAAAAGTACAGTGCACTAGGACCAAAAGGATGTAAACAACGTAGTTTTTTTTGATCTACAGAAATAATAAATGCATTGAGTTACCTATAGGAAGTGTTCGTTCTATCATAGCGATATACCCCAATTTGGAAAACCCGAAAAGTTAAACCGGACATTGTCTACGCCGAATGTCGTCAACGCTTCTTGTTCAAGGTGGTGCTTCCTTTGAAACACTAAAATTATATGGAAAATGGAAAAGTAGTACCTACGGTAGCGGAGAGCTATATTGAAGAAAATATCTCCTCGAAGAACAAAATTGCTACAATGATAGCCCATTCCGAAAAAGAAAATGTTAACGTTCCGAACGAAACCGAATGCACATGAGGTCAACTTACAGAACTTCAAACTTGGTACCAATTTTTCAGGAACATTTGAAAATTGTAATTTTTATTTGAGAGAATATAATTAGTCCCTTTTTGATGTATAGTTATAAAAAAAACTTTTCTGAGTAATTAATTTATTGAACTACAGAAAAACATTTAGCAGGCGTTATGATTCATAATACCCTCCATAACGCCCCGAGCGTTATGGGTCTGTTAATAGCAACCGTTGCCAAGGTATTATAAAGCAGTAATGGACAAGTGAAAAATAAATATTTTTGACACATTTTCGTAACGAGCATTTTTGTACCAGCTTATTTTAATGAACTTGGCTGCGCCATATTCAACAAAGTTCCTACTTTACGAACATGAATTACTATTTTGTCGTTCTGAAACAACTACTACAGATAATTTCACTGGAGTTACTCAAACGGATGGTACACCATCAAGGAGCGCCGATACATTTTTCTAAACAAATAAAAGCAATTACCTCGAAATTAGTATAAAATCCAAGTCATTTCAAGCAACTTAAATAAACACAATAGCTAATAAATTAACATGAAAATCAGCTTATTTACTGAAGTATGAAAGTATTTTCGTCGACATTATGTCCGTAATATCATAATAACAGGATATGGGAGCGTCCCATATAACTTTATGATTTCTGTTTTTAATAAACCCTTTTAAAAATCGAAATTGCCCGCGGTGAAACATTCTATTGTTCAAAGTCGCTCAGCAAGCCATGTAAATTGTCGCCATGACACCCATTACCCGGTAATTTGTTAGATCGAATGGGAAAAATTAAAGGAAACAATGTTCAGTTGGCATTCTAGAGATTTCAGTAGCGTTGCACTAATGGTATAACTGATTACACAGGAAGTCGTCACTAAAAAGTAACAATTGAACTCGTTTGAAACAAAACATCTATTTTGAGTATAGGGGCGCTAATTTGTATTTGTTATTTCGGAGGATGTCGAGATTTTTGTACGGACAAATAAATCACATCCGCGTGTAATATTACGAGGGGAACTTTACGAACCAGAAAACACCAGGATAGATGAGATTTGTTTAGTAGAGTGCTCTGCGGATCATCATCATATATATCCCAAGCATTCGATCGATTTTGGCATCACGGTGGCCGGTCTGTTCAATCTCACTCTGCTGTCAAGCAAGTTCTCTGCATGGAACTCCACATATATGTATAGGATTGTTTTCCACAATTGTATATTCTAGCGCGAACTTCACCTCAATAATTTTTTGGGAGCTATTTCTACTTCACGTCGTGAAACCACACACAAACAATGAAGAAGAGTAATGAAAATAATGAACAATCTAATAAACCCAAGGATAGTATCCAAAGACATGGCCGATACAGGCAGCTGTTATTATTATTATTATTCATCATAGCAGTCGTTGGCCTGTCACTGGTTATTTATGGAACCTACTTTCTTCCAGCTATAGGACAGCAGTTGAAACCTACAGTTGACCACTCTCAGCTAGGGATGAAAGAGGACTAATAGTTAACCTTAAAGACAAAATGAGTATACAAAATATTAAAATTATAAAACAATAAGTAACAAAGTATCACATTTGTACAAAATAATAATAATTACACGACTGGAGAATGTACCAATATTCATCACAGAGTTTCTGAATAATCGGAAATTGCTGAGCTAGAAACACGAGTCCTTCAAGAACAGTAATGAAAAATATCACCAATGAAATCAACCAAATTAGGAAAAATCTTGTATGTGGAAGAAATGACAACCTCATTTATCCTCATCCGTACAATCAACAAAATAATCTCCTCGAAATACAATCAATGAATACAAAAATAGGGCCAATCGTATTGGTTTAAAATTCTTTACGTAATTTTCTCAAGCAATCGAAACTAAATTCACAAAATCAGGACACAAAAGTCTTTCAAGTGAAAGGAGCGGTAAGGAGACATCGCAGCGAAACAATGTAAAACCCTGGTATATACGCAGCGCGTCCTTCTACAAATTCAATTCAATCTACAGTACCAGACTGCGACTGGCTACAGGTGCCTACCGGACTAGTCCGCCTAAATCACCGCCACTTCAGTTGAGAAGAAAGGAACTCGCCTCCAGAGAAAATGATCTCCATCAGTCCTTAAAGGTGCTGCAAGAGTACATGTGTCATCGGAATGGAGCTTGGGATCGACAAATGTGCTACGGTTCTTCTCAAGAGAGGATGATGCGAGGAATACTGAGAGGACGTTCAGCTCGTAGATGGAAGCTCCTACATCATGTGGATGCCGGAGACACGTATATTTATCTAGAGGTGGAACAACGCCACATCTAAGAGGCCACCTCTGTATCTATCAAACTCTCTCCGCGGCAAGTATCACCATAAACTTCGACAGATCTGGTCATCAGAACTGTCGGAGAAGAACAAAGTTGCTGCAACCAATATGCTTGCCGTTCCGATTCTATACTTCACTCTTTTGGAGTGATGAAATGACTCAGGAACAGCTGCGACAACTCGATGTTAAAACTAGCAAAATGATGCATTTCCATAGAAGCTTGCATCATAAATCGTTCGTTCCACGGTTATACTTCCCCAGACAACGGAGAGGCCGTGGACTTTTGAGTTCGGAGTGTCTACACAACAGAATGGTACTGTTAAGTCATCAGGAGTTTAGATTTTCTGAGCTTCTAAAACCATGAAAAAGCAGGGATTGGAGCATTTATTTTCGAAGCAGCAACCCGTGCAGCCTATGAACTCGGTCTTGTATTCGACCCTGAACGGACGAACCCAAACTCTGTCACCAAGTTGGAACTCGTTCAGCAAAAATACCACGTCTAAGCTACGAAGAGTGGAAACAGCTACATAAGAACATTGAAGAACTTGGCTTATCCAGAAACCTGACTTTCGCATTTCTCAGCTCAAGCGTCTACCGTAGTCGCGTGGTATATGGGAATAGAGGTTTCTGACATTAGATGCAGAGTGTGTCGTGGGGCAGTTGAGACCATAATGCATTTGCTGTCAGCCTGCCAGCTTATGCGATCTCAATCATATCCACAGGCATAACGCGACGCTAAACCCTACCAACAGACTAAGACGATGTTCGTCATTGAATTTTCAGCTCCTAGCAAAACGATTACCGAAAAGAGGAGGAATCATCAAATATCGAGATCTACTCTTTTTACTCAACAGGTTCAGGACACATGATTCTCGGACTGATTAATCACGTACCCCATGGTGTGGGGAGTGGTTATTGGGGTGAATGATCCTGCGCGCCCTCCGGAAACATCGAAGCTTCAGAGACAGGGCCTGACTGGGAAATTCCTGAAGGATAAATTAATAATAATGATAATACTTCATAATCACTTATAGATTGTACTCAAAGGCATAGCTTTTCAGCTGTAAGAAAACCCGGATTGCAAATTCAGAAAATCATATTGCTTCAAACTGAACTAATTTGTCATACACAATTTATTCATAGATATTATACTTTAGTATTTTGCATTTATAATTATTATCAATAGTGAAGTTCGTCCAACTATGATTTTGATTTTGATTTCGTAGGTATGTCATGAAGAAAATATTTTGCATTTCAAAATAATAATTCAAAATAGAAGTTAGTTTAAATGGTTCTCAGTCAGCCTTTTTCTTCGATTTTCTTGCACACATGTCAACAATATCATTATTAGTGGTCGTAGGAAAATAGTGTAAATTACTTGTGCTACAATATTTCCCACTCATGTGGAAAATGTAACTTTCCGCACACGCAATGTAATATGTAATACATGCATGCACTTAAGACAAGGCCGGAAATAAAAATTTTTTGATCCGCATTGTTAACTTGAAACAGTGTCCAGTGATGTCAGAAAAAGAGGGCTAGAGATATTTTTTTAAGGATTCACATCTGGTGAAAACAGACGATATCTTCGTACATTCGACACCCTCGAAGGCAACTGATGACACTTATTGATTATGCATTTGACCGATGGTACTTATGACAGGCAGTTAAATCGTCAAACTATTCTCATTTACATAAAAAAGAACCAACTTCAAGTTTCTCGATATAATAAGTACTCGAACATGTTTTGAATTCAGCGTCAGTAATGATTTCTAGGACCACCGTTATAAAAATAGCTTCGTTCATGAAGAAAGGAAACTGTTCTTCAGAACGGTCTAATGGAAAATATCCGATAACGCATTATTAGAATAAAACTAACGAAAATAAGTAAATGAAAGCAAAGATAACACGTGGCTGCGAGAATTTCTCGATAAAATGTTATTTTAGTATACTATTAGTAAGTCAACTCGAAATACGACTGAAGTGCTTCACGTCGAGAGGAAAAGCTGTTGTACAGATCGGAGCATTATTATATTTCAGTTTTTGAATCGCATTTCTGAATTCGAATGGAATGGTTCTCAGGGTCGGATAAATAATTCTCAAGGTCGGGTGAGGAGTCGTGTTTGAATTGAAAACCGCCCTGTATCATTTTCAAATCATGCGGTTTTTATTATGTGACCCATAAGTATATTTCATTGCTAGAGTTTGTTAATTTGCAGTACTTTATCTCAACCTGATGAAACATACAAGCCCTTTCAAATTTTCATCACTCAAACTGGATCTCATTCCAGCAAAAATATCCAACTACTGAAATCAAGATCATGAGGAAGTGCAATGTGTAAACGATGAAAAGCTCAAATTTTTCAACGGTTCATCAAGCTGAGACCTTTGCTACTAGGTCTCATGATCTGGAATAGCTGGTTGAGCTATCCACACGCACTCTTGAAAATATACAAAATATACACCTTTTTCTCATCACCAACTCTGATCCTTCCATAATGAGACTTTGTGATCTAATGGAACTCCGATCACACAATTTTATTTCAACTGACTAGAATATGTTTCTCTCAGTGTTTGTTCTTTTGGAAAAGAGCGCGATTCTGTTCTGGAGATCCAACACCAAGCATCTGAACAATTTCAGATATCATTATGCTGGTGATGGTAGTGGTGGTTGTATTTATGGGGCCTTTTTTGCTATCCCCTGCTCTCCTTATGCATGGCGTTCTGCCTGCCTATGGTTTACACCTGCTCTTCTCAAAGTATGGGTATGTAGTGTCTATGTGCTTGTCAACGGAGCGAGTTCTTTCAATTCGCCTCCTCAAGCTCTGATTCTCGATCGGGCGGTGCGGTGATTCATCACCGGCTACCAGACCCACAGCATCTGATCCGATGTCCCTCTTCAGCTTTCATTGAATACTAGTTCTCCACTTCTCACTGCGAGTTCCTGCAGTAAAGTCCTGGTACGGCTGGTTCTTGATCGGATGGTGCGCCGGCCGCGGGCGATTCATTCACCTGCTACCACTCCCTCAGCACCCGATCCAAGGCCCCTCCTTGGCTCCCACCAAAGACCAGATTTTCCAGTTTCCTTCCTTCGATCGTCCTCCTCGTGAAAACTCGGTAAGGCTGGTTCTCAATCGGGCGGAGTGGCGGCCGCGGATGATTCATCTACCAGTCCCGCAGCACCCAATCCAAGGCTTCTCCTTAGCTCCCACTGAAGGCAGATTTTCAAGTTCTCGCATCCCTCTGTAATGTTTGAGTGGGTATTTAGTGTCGGGGAAACATGTGTGTTTATGACGTCGGTATAAGGTAAGTTAAGGCCCACGAGTCGCTACTACCGTTGGCTGCAACGCCTCGGCCGCCCTTAGGAGCATGCTGGTGATACAAACACATATATCAGTAGGGAGAGGGATGACAGGGCCGGACATGGACTTTGAACCCTTTCGCCAGTTCTAGCTAACTTCACACCCGCCAGTAAGCATAGAAACTGCATTACCGACCAAAGCCAAGTTTCAAACCCTTTGAGATGCCTACAAATATCGAGCGCCCTTTCAGGCACCCAAGTCTCAAACAGTAAGATGACTGACATCACCTGATCCGTGCCATTGACATAAGCTGCGTAACTAACATCACAGACGCCATCAAGTATGGGCTCTGTATCACCAATAATAGACGGTCTGTTATCACATCGCCCATTTATTATCAATTATCTGCCATTTATCCATCACGAATCATCTATCTCCCGTCACAGATCATTCCTCATCTTGATACATCAATCACATATCAATCATCTCAGCAAATTACTCAGCGTTCAGCTTGTGACATCACAATCGAAAATACTATAATTTGAAAAAAAAAATGTTTGATTTATAGATTCGACCTCACAACTTCATACACAACAACAACAACAAAAGGGTTAATTCGTTAATTGTTCGTTGTAAATACATTTCACAGTTAAAAATATAAAAATAGCACGCGTTAAAATATGATATTATGACATCAGCCACCCAGACAGGTTTGTTGGTCGGGCAGGTCAACCCAGGCAACAACAGCCTGATCCTAAGAAATCGTCCAGGCTGTGACTACAGTTGTTGTGCAGGTGTTCCTTATCTCAAAATGCTCGATACTTACAGAAGTAAAGTGTGTACCCTACCTCCTGAGGCAGCTCATGCAGGATTCAGTAAGTAGGGCCGCAGTGGTCATGATGGTAGAGCGCTTATCTATCAATCAGAGGGGCGTGGGTTCGATTTCCAGCATGGTCACTGGTCTCGTGCTAGGAATCGCACGTTAAAAGGTAAGACCTCGTTAATACTTGGCTCGCACAAATTTCAACTTCTGAGAGCTGTCGTTCGTAGGGGAATGACAGCTGGTTAACAGAAAAAACAATTTTAAAACAATAAAGGAGTTATTTTTACAGGTTGTCAGATGGTGGGGGATTCTGTATCTCACGCAGAAAAAGATGCAAAAGGAAAAATTTCGGACAGGTCAATTCTTGTTTGAAACGTGACCTTACTAGAAGTATAACTGAAATGTACAAGGTGACTCATTTCTGTTCAACCTGTATTTTTTATATTTTTTCATTCTACCTGATGAGCTGATTCTAACGACCTAATTATTTATTGAATTGTAGGAGCTAAATTCTGAAATCCTTCAGAGGATTTGGAAAAATTTTAAAGTAGGTTATGAGCTTGGGCAAGACAAAATACTCTAATCAATCCAAATTGTTCTCCACCAAAGGGTCCAAATATTCAAATATAATATGATGAGAGGAGCGATTGATACAGTCAAAAACAGAATTTGTTTGATCATCAGAGAAGATTATTATTATTATTATTATTATGCGACGGTGCTAGCCATCAGCTGATATGCAGGTAGTTCTGCGTAGAATCTTTCTGCTTCCCGCTGTCAGGTTTATCTCATGAGAACTCCGGATCTTCTGATGAAGTCCTGGAGATCTCTCACGGGGTTTTCCTGTGGGATAATATATTCTGCGCCACAGTGTCCAAACAATATGTGCAAGGCTGTTTCGTCCTCCTCTTCACAGAACCTGCATAGTGTGGGGTCTTGGTGAATTCCCAACATATGCAAGTGTTTTCTCAGTTGGCAGTGTCCTGTTATCATTCCACCACCTTCCTGAGGAAGTTCCGGCTCAGTTCAAGAAGATGCCTTGATGCCGGTTAGTTGGCCACATCACCATAATTTTTCCAAGAGTATTGCCTGTGGCGTCTTCCCAGGAAGATTGATGATGGTTTTCGACCCATTTCTTCGTGTCCTGCTTAATATCCCCAAATGGGATTCCACATGCTGATTCTGGTCCAATGAGAGTTGTGGCTACCGCCGCTCTTGCTAGGGCATCTGCGTTCTCATTCAACTAGATGCTCTTATGACTTGGTACTCTGATAAGCTTTACCCTGTTCTGTGCTACTTGGTCGTTGAGGTTCTTGTGATTCTCCCAAATTAATTTTGAAGTAAATTTGCATGCTCGCAAAGCCTTTATTGCCGCCTGGCTGTCGGAGAGATTGACTATGAGTTGGTTTCTAGGACCCCTCCTTAGAATCTCTCTTGTTCAGACGGAAGTAGGTGTTACCTCGGCTTGGAATACGGAGGCTTGAATACTGATGCTTACATTTCTGACTGAATATGCCAGCCCCTACCCCACTTCTTGTCTTTGAGCCAGATTTGCCTCCTTGACAGCATTCGTAGGACTCTTGAGGTGACTTCCTCAGAGAAGATAGTCAGTCACAAATATTCATATTGTTTCCTAATTGGACAGAGTATAAGTTCACCTATTGTAAGCGAGCGAACTTCTGATATTGAAGTATTCGATATTTTGTAATTGGGGATTTTTCTCAGATGTATGGTAGTGACACATCAACCAATTCGAACTTTGCCATGTTTGGCAGAGTCACAATGTCATAGAAAACAGAACCTCAACTGATTATTTTCAGAATTTGAATATTTTTAACTATAATGTCAACCAGCATAGAAATGTTATCGGTAAAATAATGAAAAGTGACTTTATCCTCTTCGCTAATTTTGAACCCATAACTGCAGCCAGTCACAATTCCTCCTTTCGGAGCTACTCACTTTCTGGACATAACAAAATATACGTGTATTCTTCTATTTTTTGCAAATTGATAATATCCAACTGATTTTTGAAATCTACTCCATATTCCAACGATCTTATTCCGATACACCATTTGCAAATTGAATAACGGTTTACCCTCTAATCTTAAAAATTTAGATGCATAACAAAATTCAATTTCTGAACTGAGTATTTCTTTCAATATCCAAACTACTAAAATATGTGTAATGTAACTTACCATAGTCCTATTCAGTCAGGCAATAATATTTTACCAAGAGTGTCGTGTTGTGTAATATAAAATGTATATTGCTGCTGAATCACTGAATGAATGACTCAATAAATAAATAAATGAAGTGGCAATTTTTTCCAGGTCATTCTCAAGAGATCAAATTATTCACTCGGCCCATATAGAGGGACTATGGGCATATCCAGTACAAAATCGCCATTATTATCCAGCATACATTCTAACCCATCTACTTTTCACTGAAGATAAAAGTTTCCTCTGTATACCACTGATTTCCCCACTCATCCCTAACTAATCATCAAACTAACGCAAACGAGGAATTCTGAACTGGTAGTAAATAAGTCTTCAATTGCGTGAATGATGGCAACATGACATTTAAAATAAATAACATGTCAATGGGAGAGCGAGATAAATAAACATTTCATTCAGTTTTCTATCTGTTACTTAATTTTAGGGAAATATGAGCTCGAAACGTGCTAGATTTATAATATTTGGTGTTAATACATTTTGATGATGGGTTTATTGCGGAGTTAAGGCGGTTATTTTGTGTAATAAAAATTGATTATTTTTTCATTGAATAAAGTTCGAGTTACGGGTCGTTTGATATGTTATTAAAAAAAATGAAAGCAGTTATCACGATAACGTGATGAAATATACAGTGGAATTCTCAAATAGTGGTTCACATATGAGTTTTACAATAAGCGACAGGAAGTTATTATTGAAATATTCAATTTTTTATTGCTTAAAAACCACCGGCTTTTGCACTTACAGCTTTGCCCACATGAATATAATTAAATAATATCATCCTGATAACGATTTGGAAAGTCACAACTGAAGAGGATCGAAATATGGCCGTTATTATTTTTATATTCCCGTACGTAATGAGAGTCACTATAACACGGGCTTTCATTATAAAACGATTCTGTTGACCAATAAAATCCCTTGTGATTGGCTCATCAATTTAGCTCCTTCCGTATAACTTACTTACTGCAATATAATTGATGCAGGTGGTGAAATTACCATATTAAAGATACATTGGGTATAGGTATCAACAACGGTGGCAATTTTTTTTAAATAAAATCAATGTTTCCAATACAACTCTACATTGTACTGAAATTAATGTTAATCTGCGAACAGCATTCGAAACTATCAGGCAGAAGAAGTTACCCGAGTATATTTTACAAATTTTGGAATCAATAATTTGAACAAGTATCTGAAAAAGTAGTTCGAGATCTTATTTTTATTGTCCAAATATGATCGACAGTATCCCAACAAATAAAATATTTTTTTTTTCAAAAATACTTAACCAATTTATGGCTGGTCGTAGTAGTCGTAGATAATATTGTTGTATGCAACTCTTATGCAATGTCTGTCTATTCATCCACTCGCCAAAGGTCGTGTATAATATACAAATATTCCTAATTTAGAATTGAAAGTTGATATTTAGAAAAGTTTTTTTCATCAATTTTATTGAGTACACACAATTCCGCAGGAAAAATATTCAAATATTTTTCACGATGAAAATCCAGCCGGACCCTAAATTTAATGAAGATTTTGATTCAATTGAATTCGTATGAGTATTGAATTTATATGGAATCTTAGGTTGTGATGATATAATGAAGAACATTGGTACAAATAATAATGTATCATCCCAACATAAGTCTTTTCCTTATACGAACGTAGTATGTAACAGAAAGTACTTCGTACTATATACATTATTATCTTTACCTTAGAAAGCAAATGCCTCATTCATATAATAATCTTCAAATCTCCTCGGTGGCTTCATCGGAACTTTTCAGAGTAGATTGACAAGCCCTTACATCTTCTCAATCATCAACGCAATCATTTATAATGCTTTCTTTCTAACTTTCACTGGAAGCACCTCTTCAGAGTTAGGCCGATACAAGGAGAGCTAAAAGAAATACCTTCAGGACATTATCTGAGCACGATGACTCTACAACCTTAGCGGCGAGACTACACAGAGTCATGGCGAAAAGTAGAGTCGATTATCCAATGACAGTGAGGAAGCCAAATGGTAGCTAAACAGAAAGTGTATAAGGCATGTACCAGAACAATACAGTAGACCTATCAGAGACGGATAAAATTGGCCAGGACAACTTCTATGACTCTTCTCTGGCCAGCTTCAGCGCGGACAAGAGGAAACCCTAATACACAGTGCAAATTAGCCTTGATATTCTGAAAATGGGATAGATGAACTATGTAGAAGGACCAAAGTTACCTCTATTACCACAGTGGAAACTTCAACATCGTTTGTTCGAAAAATAAAGAAGAAAGCAACCGATAACTACATCAGATGAAAAATCTTAGGAAAGGTTCCTCTGCACCCCCGCCTGCAGGTATACCAAGCCAGCAAATCCACGGAGACCGCAGTGGTGCAACAGACAGATGGAATTCAGGACTCACTAGGGAGTAACAAAATCTCAGTTTGTGTCTTTCTAGACATAGAAGGGGCTTTGACAACAATACATGAAGCTGTCAGAAGAGCACCAGAAGACAGAGGAATAGTCAACACGACAACTAACTGTCTACTAGAACAGCAGAGACAAATATAGGACATAACACCATTTCCATATGCACGATCTCAGGATGCCCACAAGGGGGGTGGCCTCCCTACCTACGTGAAGCCTATAGAAGTTGTTCAACTCCTCTAACCGAGATCGGTCGCTAAGCAGATGACATAGTTATAATCGCAGGAAGAAAATTCCAGAGTTCTCTCCGCAACCTATAAACTTAGTTAAAAGAGGATTACACTGAAGAATGGTATCGCCATTCCCACCAAGACCAGCATAGTTTCCTCTGCAGGGAAAAGAAAAATTTATCTCAAAATCATCGAATTACACGAAAAGGTTATTGAATGGAAGCCAGAGGACTAATATCTGAGACATATACTATAAATTTATCTGGCATGTTTGAGAAGCCACCAACAAATACATGAAAGCCTTAATCGTATGCAGAAACTTATGCGGAAAAAACTGGGGTGAAACCGATTATTAGTAGTTACGGGTCAGTGGTTTGGGGCAGAAGAACCAGACTGGATAGTAAAAGACCACTTCGGAGGTAATCCTTCACCTGAACCTCCAGATAGTAACAGAGAGTTGGCGATGATAAAAATCAGAATGACCAGAAAAGGTATTACCACAGTAAAAATGACATGACAATAAAGTTTAGCTTTGTGAAAGAATACATCACAAAGCTACGTAACAAAACTGAATGAGACGAAGACATCATTCCATGACTCAAGAGGAATGTCATTGCATCAACAGAAGGAATTCCAACAGGAGTAAATGGGCCTGGAACAAAATACTCTGAAAGATTAGACATATCCTCAAGTCGGAAGTTTACGCTTTCGAAAAATGTGTTCAGTCCTACATAGAAATCAATTTTAGCAGACAACAGATCATTATCAAATTAAACAACCGCACTAAAAGCACTGAACTACCATGTAATCAGTTCAAAAATGGTCTTGATGTGCTTAGTACTAAATGCACTGAGCAAGAATGATACGCTCCAGGTCATACTAGAGAAAAGGGTAATAGAAAAGTGGATGTGCTCGCAAAAAAAACGAGCTAAAACCTCATTTTTGGCATCATCTAAGTTCCACCTCTGGATATAGAATCGCAAGGAATGTGGGAGGTAAAAATACTACTGGGAAACTATAACCTAAAGAGTCATAATGACTGCTCCAGCAAAAATAAACTTGAGGTCAAACAGGAATTTTAACAGGGGAAGCTCGAAATAGTGGATGAAGAATTGTGCAAATTTTGCGAAAAAAAGAGCGAGATCTCTACGTAGGGCGCATAACGAATAGAAAATTGAGATTTTCCCAATCTGGACTGGAGGAATTGCTTTAGCCGTTGAGACATCTTGAACGACAACCGCAGAAGGGGATACAATACAATTCAGGTTGTAGTGTAAATTTTCACCCCAACAATCACTATCGCACAAGGTTGAAATAATGAAGCGTTGGACATCTTCCCCCATCTTTATAATTACGAGAAAAGAAATTCAAGTATCATTTTTTTCCAGTGCTCTGGCAGAAAAATTATACAAGAATGAATAAAACGTATTGGACATATTGGGTCAACTAGTTTGGAATGTATTTTTATGTTCTAAACCTCTTTTGATATGTACGTGCTAGGAATCACACGTTAAAAGGTAAAACCTCGTTAATCCTTATATCGCACAAGTTTCGGCTTCTGAGGGCTGTCGTTCGTAGGGGGATGACAGCTGGTTAACGGAAAAAACAAAACAAAACAATTTACATATTCTGCTTCTCGATTTCGGCACCAGCTATAATATACCGCTTGTTCCTTGTAAAAAAGCAGTTATTGGAATATTATCGTGTTCGGTAGGAACAGAGGAACAAGCTCTTTTCGATAACCTGTAGAGTGTGAAGTTATTCAATAGAGCACATATTTACCTCTTTCAGAGATCGGAATTAATGCTCAGAAAAAGTTCGAATATATAACCCGATGAGTAGTTGATTTGAGTCTAGTAGCGTTATTTACACAAGCAGTCTGCATAATCCCAACATAGGTTTGTATTTAGATCGGGCTATAGTTGCGCTCCTACTACACTCTTGGTAAAACTGACGATATCCTCAAATCGCTATACAATAGCAAATCAGTCACCTAGATTCTGCAACAAGGTGTTCTACAGGAAAGCAATTTGGGACCCTTGTTGTATACAATATAACAATGATTTGGAAACATTGTAAATATAGTTCCTATAGGCACATATTATTATAACACAGCTGCCTTTCTATCATCTGCCAACGCTCATATTAATCTGAATTTGCATGAACTCCTCAATCTAGCGAATATGTCTTCACTGACGATTGTTTTTGAAAATTGTGTCCAGCATATGCTCGATTCAGATAATCAATTTGGCGATACTTGCCATGCATAATCTTAGACTCCTTTGGGACTCCAAACTACGGTTCAGGATCATATTACTCAGAAACCTAAATGTATATGTACCTTTTTGATGGGTCCACCATGTGCGCTCGACAAGCGATGGGTGCCCGCAGTGATTCCAATGCCACCGTCATGGCAAATTGGTTAAAAGCTGGCTGGTCCTCTTTCAGTAAACATGATATTGGTTTGTAACTGGCGTGTTACGAACTGGCCACAAACGTAGACATGGGAGTATAATACTATGCGACTGCAGACGGTATCACCTGATGCCTCTCCATTTGAGGGGTAAGGGTAATGTTGGGTAGTGGAAGAAAATAGTACCCGGCTATAGTAAAGTAAAGGTGGTCAGGTCAGGGTTCTTGCTGTATGGGCGAAGGGCAAGAAGATCTTGGTTGTTTTGGCTGATAAGCAGCGCTAATTTTGTTCAGACACTTATACACTTCAGTGGTATGCAGTAGCATATAGCTCACTATTAGTGGAAAATGGTAGCTGGCTCCATGCTGTCTGTAGACAGATATGTGCTTTGGCATAACCATATCTGCCCAGCGATCTACGAATGTGGAAGGGATAAACCGAGAGGTACGCTTGCGAAAATTTTTGGTAGGACTAGTGGCAAAGGCAGTCGTTTTGAATTGTTTTTTGTTTTTGTTTTTCAATTCGACGGCATGATGTGAAAGATCCCGTAATCCATACAGATATAGAATACACCTTCATTTCGTTAAATGAAATCATTGAAAACCTATATACTATCAATTCATATTATCCCATCTTCAACAACGTTTATGCACTTTCAATATGACTGAGTATTCTTATTTGAAAACTGTATCGATAATATCGACGTTAACGTGGTACTCGACGATTTGATCCATTTGATTGCATCCATAAAAAAACTAGCTTCGATTAGTACGATATGAAAATATATCGTTACTGATAAAAGATAACAAATACCCACTTAACACCTTAGAAGCGGTAATAAACACAACCTAAACCGGCTTGTCAGTCTATTTTGTGGTGCAGACATTATAATATCGATAATGTGACTCTGCGGCTGTAAACATTCTCCTCATATACTCACTTCCACCTTGTTTTGTATATTTCTGTCCTTATCTTAGTGATCTAATCGTTCATTACAGTGAACGAGTGCATTATCTAATATGCTTAATAGCTAATTTATTCCTGTCTATCACACGGATTGTACACGGACGCCATGCCGATTGGCTGTGGTTTCGAAAGCGTCCGCCCAAAAGAGCGGTAGGGTCCGCTATTGGCGCAAAGCCAAACGTGCTCCAAAACGCACAATACATTGTTATTAGGTACAAGTCGAGGAGAAATTTTTATTTTATTCGTTAGAGTGCATGCGGTCAAAGCTTATTGATCCGTACAAATATGATTTTATTCGCAATGAAAACATATTTGGTGAAGGAGGGACAACACCCAACAGAAAATAAGTGTTCCTCTCCTTAGTTCCGCGACAACTATTGGACAATTACTGTTACCTAAAGCTCAATACATCGTAACAACTACGGTTTGAGGACAGTAGCATTATTTTATACTATGAGGTCGAATTAATATAAAGGTAGACAACTGCCACGTGGATGTACAATATTTGGTTACCATACGACAATAACTTTCTGAACTGCCCATCTGGCAAGAGACCCTGAAAATTGGACCGCAATCAAAGACAACATTTTTCATTGAAAATTTAGAGAGATCAAGGAGGCTCATATTTGTTCTCAGTTTGTAAAACATGAAGAAAAAATCTGGTTACCATCAGAAATCTATTGAAAAAATTCAGTATTTCAAAATTGAAATGATCTGAATATGAATTATATTTTGGATAAGGGAGAAAGAATTTGATGACTCGGCATCAATAAAAGTTTCAACTGAAAAATGAAAAATAACCCAAAAGTTGCCCAAAAGTGTTTTATTTTTGTAGGACAATTCTTTTGCTCGCAAATTGCACATTATCATGGTAAGAATTCGGGTTTCAGAGATCAAATTACATGAATATTTTATTAACCAGAACTAAGAAGAAAAACAAGTGGTAAAATCTGTGGCTACCTGGTATGCATAAAACATGCAAATTGATGGTTCCAAAAGGAAAATGTCATTGCACTAGTTCTGTGTCTATGAGGCAAAACATTTCAAATCCTACAGAACATCGCCGGGGGTAAACAGAGAGAATATTTCAGATCAGCTGTGGGCAGCAATATCTCAAACAAGTGTTCCAGTGCTTGGGATCGCACGTTGAAGGGCAAGACCCTCATCATTTACAGCTCAAATCAAGTCTTCTGAAGACTTCCGTTAGGTTTCGTAGGGGTACAGCACATCAGAATGACGGTTAGAATAAATTTTAGAAGAAACAGATTTTAGAACCAACAAAAGACCTAACGAAATCCGGCAGGATTATGGAGCCAGATGTAGAGCGACTCATTGATTCGGACTATATCATTAAGCCACAAAGGAGTTCATTCAATAGCTTGGAAAAAACACCTTTACGACAACTTGACGTTTTCTCACCGATACATCACTGGAATTCGAGGCAGCGAAAAATGCTATGAAAATACGAAGCCCTAATTACGAAAAGTTGAATTTGGCAAAGGTTATTCTACGAGAGAGGCGCTATTGAATAATTTATTGAACTCCATATCAGTATTGAGAAGAGACATAATGAAACATTGCTATGACTGGACAAACTGGCCATATACAAAGAAGCTGCTTGGTGAGATCTAGATTCAGTAGTTCGAAGAGAAAACAGTCATGGAACACAAGCAACAAAACACGATCAAGTAATTCGAACTTACGAGGAGAAGAACAGAGGAAAGACTTCGACTGAGACTAATTTTCTTAATAATCAGCTCATTGGAAAAAAACGTCATTTGATTACTTAGGTACATTTTAGACGTCCATCGTCTTAATGGTTGAAAGATTTCCAATTCTTTCAAATTTTGCTTGTATCCGCAATCGTCTTCATCAGCTAAATACTAATATGACAAATTTAGATGTTATATACGAGGTGTTTTATAGGTCTGTCGCTGTGGTGTGATTACGCATTCAATTTCGCGTCTTTCATTATCACGCTCGGCCTCGAAATCAGTCAATCGCCCATATCTCGTCCATAAATCTGTGAAGCAGATAAGAAGGTTCCAAAACGGTTACCTACGGGACAAACCGCACCGACCATTGGAGAAACCTTTATACATATATGTCCCATTACTATGAAACATTCTCTGTCGATTCCTAAAATAATGGATGACACCCGCTCAACTTCGAGATCTCTTCTTGTGGGTAAATAATTGTCGTCGAGATGTTGAAGGATGGTGCAGGAGATGTGACCTATGTAAGAAGTGATGCAAAACTAGAAGACGGGAAAAATGCCGAAATGTCTCTGTGGTGAACCTGATGGAATGCCACCAACAAATGCAAGGGACAGAGTTCTTCCAGACAGGCCCTTATGCCGTCATATGAAAAAGGTCAACCTACCGCAAGAAGTAAACCCATTTGTTTACATGAAGAGGTTAGCAGAATACTAAGGCTACGGCCTCTCCAATTTTGTGAAGAGGAACAATAAAAATAGTGTTGGTGCGAAAATTCTCAGTAGCAAGGCGTTTTTGTTTAGGGTCCCTGCAAACTTTTGGGGCTATCAAATAACAAGAAGGAATTGAGAATTTTTCCTTGATGATCGGGCAAGGTAACATTGTCCGACAAAATGTTGGCATTCTATAGTTGTTAGATTTTCGCATAACATATTATTCAACTCGACAAATATAGTCTCAAAGAGTATGTTTTTTTTTCTTTATTTCACATTTTTCCAGGTTCGTATTGGAGATGAAGTAAGTAATGGTGGTCATGCACAGACAAACATTCCTTTTGTTGAGAATTACAATCTTAAAATATTAACTATTTTAAAAAAGTCTACTTTATTCATCTTATGATTTTGTGTGAGCTGCTAAAAATTTTATTTTATAATTTTGATATTTCTGTATAATTATTCCTAGAGCTATTCCGGATATTGCCCAAAATATAAAACTTGACCCAAGCGACAGGAATATTTCTTTAACGTTTTCAATACTTCCGTATATCATCAAGTCGATTAGCGGTTTTCGATTTCGGAATTGTAATTTATTTCATGTTTTCTCGTGATCTTCGGTAATTAGTTGGGTAAAACTTTCTGATGAGTATCCCGCACGTATAAGACCAAAATAGTCGGGCCAACAACAAGAACGATTCATATCATAAAAAAACATTTTCTGCCAACGCACCTTCAAATATACTTATACCTAGATATGGTGTGTGAATAATTAGGTCGACGTTAATGCAAACCCCCTATGGATTATTCCCTATTGTTACGGCGACAGTGAAAAGTGCAATGAACAATTTAAATCAATTGAAACGAACCAGCTCTTTACACATCCAAAACCCGAAAGTAATGCAAGCAAATATATCTTACTCGTCGAATAACCAACAAAAGGCTTTGATTCCGCCAATATCCGATATGCAAATCTCTCAAAAATCGATCCTTAATAGCCAAAATGCATGAAGGGGTTACCCGAAAACCATTTCCAATATGCAAATATGCTAACAAGGAGCATATTCATATTCAAATTAACATCTTGGCATATAATACGATCCGATCGGTTTTATTTTTAATGGCGACATAATTTATTGCTAATTTTTGAAGCTTGTTCGCAGTTTGAAGGTCTTTTTGCACGGTTTAACATGATGTAGGTTGGCATATTGGGCATGAGTTTTGTGAAATGAATATAGAGTGATGAAATTAGGCATACAGATATCGGTTAGGGAATGCAACGTAGGGTACAATAGCTCAGGAATCGAACAGAAAACATTTCTAGGATACCATGAATCTGGTGAAGGCAGGGACTTTTAATATTTCTACAACTTGACCGGCGTTGATCAATTTTATCATAATAGGAATTCGGAAAACAGTTAATGCGTGATACAATTCAAGAATTCAAACCGCAGGATAAATAGAATTATGAAATAGTTATTCATTTAACATGTGGGTAAGGTAGTTCGTTCGAGTCCCGGAATGAAAATTTCCCCTGGGAGAAAAAAAATCTGTACACAAGTAGTTCAGAAAGTAGTTAAACTTGTGAAAATAGAATCGTGTTTACCTTAGTATTATATACTTCACACAGATAACCCATTCACTATCTTCAGTGTTACAAATCGGCACCTAGTACTGGCCAAGATCCAAATCAAATCGTCAGTAGGTATGGCACTAGCATCCACTTTACGGGAGGGAGACTTCGTCTCAGAGGTTTTTCAGATAGCAGCTGAACCGAATAGCAACATTATCAGAAGTCCGCCTAACCGTCACTCGTGGAATCAATTAGAAAAGCACAATATGAAACCAATAAACCAGACCTAGAGACAGGGAGCCAACTGCTCACAGATTTGGAACAAGGAAGATGAAGACTGAGTTGCTTTAGCTTGCCGAATTCCAGCCGAGAACGAAGGGCTTTCAATGATCTACAATCTCAATCCTCTGGCAGATATTTGGTGGTCGTGAAGGTGAAGATCTCACTGGAAGTATATGACGTGGAACCAACGTCAGCTTTGCTTATCTTCCTTATGACGGTGAACCTATTATTCAAAAAAGTCATCAATTCGAAGTTTTATTATTGATTACTGCCAAAACGTCATCCACATATTTTATAAATATCCTAGGGAACTGACGATTTTTAGGCTTCCATTTTGAACTTACACATGAACAAATTTGCCAAGTACATTATTACTCATTGCTGTACCTTGTGATTGGTCAGTCTGTGGAATTGGCATACTATTTCATTTTATTCTATTAAGAGGGGGCCTATTGTGTCAACTTCTGCTGCCCAGCCGTGCACGATGTATCAACGACTAGAGCAGTTCCTCCAGTCCTATGGCTTTTGAAATGTTCAGGATGTAGGGTGGCATCATGCTTCTATTTGATGTTCTCCAAGTATCATACCTTCGAATTTTGCAGGATAAAGCATTCTGAGACGATGAGGATGGAAGTTTTGTCGTCTCCCTCACAAAATCTGCATTCTGACCTCTGAACTGGCACTGGACTTTCCGTTAATTTTCTAGGTATTTTCACTCTAACTGGTGCAGTCATTTGATTTCTTCTAGTTGTAATTTCCCAGTTGCCCTGCTTCATTCCTTGTGATCTTCTCCAGTATTAGGATCTTTTGTACATACTTTTTTTTCAAGTTCTTCAAGTACTGGGCTGGTAGGTTTCTGCAGAAGGGTTCAAGGTCCAGAAATGGTGTTCTTGTCCCTCCTTTGCAAGTATGTTTGCTAATTCAATAGCCTCCACTCCAGTGTATCCCTTAACAGTGTTATTCTTGCCCAGTTCATTTAGTTTCTCTAGGCACTCCCAAACCATCTTGGAGTTGATTACATGGGAGTCAGAGCATTGAAATTTGCTTGGCTGACTGACATGATGATAATCTGCGAGAATTACTTTCTATAATATTGAACTGGACATATTCTCCGATGGCATCGACTTGTGAAATGCTTGTGAATTTGTCTTGACTTTTGGAATATTCGATTCCAGGTACATATACTCATGTTTCGGTTTCTTCTGTTGTTCTGGATCCATTTTTGTACCACTTAATGGCACTTCTTTTGAGTCTTATGATGGTGTCTTTGTCTCATTCACTTTTGCCACTTTGTTTTGTCATGAAGAGGGGCGACACTACTTGACGGAAAACCATTAAACTAATTGATAAAAATGGTGGATTACGTAATCCAAATCTTCCACAAAAAAACCTATACAATAGGTATCGTCGTCCGCAAGTGTCCAACAGAAAAACAACTTTGCCTTCGCTTTGTGTTGAATTCTTTCACAAAGCTAAACTTATTGCCATTTCATCTTAGTGCATATATCAGGTTTGGTAATTTCTGGGCAGAAGTCGAAACTTGCGTTTGGTGCTTCCCTCTATTCTGTTTGTTGTCCTCATCGCCATACTATTGTCAAGCTTAGGATTGCCTCCATAGCGGTCGTTGGGCACGTTCTCATTGCTAGTCTTTGGATTTTCGAAACATTCGTCTTTGTACTAGCCAGCTGAGTTCTGCTGTCCCAGACCACTGCCCCGTAAGTGATGGTCCGTCTCACTATTGTATATCCACTGTAAGGTCACTACAAAATAAGAAACTAACACCGAAATACACTTAAATACCCCTTATAGCAGATTGATGTGCTCAGTTTGTTATTGGTTCTGAAATATGTGAAATTGTATATCACTTGGTTAATCATGTTGGTATTTGATAGGTTAGAAACCACTACGATTATTAGACGATGTGATTTCATCTTTGGTTATGGGTTCCTGAATAGTTTCACATAAGGATTATTTATTAGCATTAAGGGAATTAACCATATCCTAGTGAGTTATTACTCAGTTTTTCAATATACTATCACAAAAGAGAGAATTATGTGTGCTGTGTCTTTGGTGACTTATTGAATCCCAAATCTAAATTCTGCTTTTGTTCATCTGCAGTCGTATGGAGAACTAAACATATGTTAATTATGTGAGTGATCATAATAAAGAAATATCTCAAACATTTCATATACTTATAAATATATACAGCACTTCTATCAGAACTTAGGAACTCAATCCCAATTATTCGAAATCACTCGGAAATTGTTCCTGACCCACATTAAGCCACAACCGGTGGTTCATCAAACGCTTCTGACCATAAAAAATAGCTCGACTAGTTTCAAGGTTTATGTACCATACATCCATCGAAAGATGCTTTCGCTAAGAAAATGTCGACTCCATCGCATTCTTCGAATGATATAATCTCGAGCCTCTAGCCCACGGCCAAACGAATTATTAACAATTGGCTCTGTTATTCGCCAAATGTTGTCCTTAATAGAGTTCAATAACAAGAGCACACACCTCGTTCCTAGTGTAACTGATTCACTGAATAAGGTTGCAAATCTTTGGGTGAACGTCCTCTGGTTCGACCGACATCTATTATAAACCAATTAGAATTTTAGTATTAGTGTTGTTATTAGCTGAAACTGGACTAGGTAATTTTTTTGATACTGTTATTGATGAGTTTTCTCTGGCCATATAAATGTTACGCTGATTCGTTGATTTTTTGCACCATTATAATGGAAGATACATCTAAATTTCCGCGTAGAAAAAGCATTAATCTTCGCTTCGTGAAAGTCATCTAGTTATACCAACATGGGATTTCACAACATAATTTTCAGTGATAGCTATACTGCTTTTAAGCTTAGCATCTTTTTTTTCAAAATTAGTGTTTAAATGGTCAATCATGTCCATAGGAGTCTACAAACATGCTTGATGAGTTTTACTGAAAACGTGAAGATGAAAAAATAAGCAACAAATAGGTTCTGTTGATAACACCGCATTTGTTTATTTTGTGCAAAGAGCATAAAGATTCTAGAACATTATCCTCAAACGGATTACAAAATAATTCACCACAATAATTTCGATTACTTATTTTAAAGTGAATTTTCTTCCGAATATACTGATAGATTCTACCCAAACAGACCTTCGATATCAGGATGTTTTTTTATTTCAATCTCTTATAAACATCCGTTTTCTCATATTTCCATTTCACCTGTGCAATAGTAATATTCTCCAACTTTTGAGGAGTCATCTCATACTGATAAATTGTTTGAACATGTCTCTTCAAACCTACCGAAGAAATTATTGCTTAACAAGTACATAGCCTAGAAAAATAGCTCGGTCAGCTGACAGTTGATACTAGAGGTATCTAGAACTGCTCTAGACAGTGGCGTGACCACAATGCCTCCCAATATGGTTTGTGCATGTATCAGTGAATCCGACAAGTCAAATATCATGGTGATCACAATAACAAAATATTTCAAATAATTCAAATGGTGGAAGACAGTCAAGTGGTGTCGATTACAAAGCCAAGCAACTGTAGAAGCGGTTACTAACTCCACCGTTTTTTGGAATCGCATGTTAGAGATAAGACCTACGTTAAGAAATGTCAGTGGCACTAGAGTTATCAAATGTGTCTCAACGCAAATCTGATTTTTGGAGTTATTGATATAGAAACAGAATAAAATAAAATCAAAGAATTTCTCATCATTAATACCATCAAATAAATTGGTGAATAATCATATTGTATGTCATAAACCCTCCTTGAAAAAATAAACGCAATATCTCACTTATGCAATTTTTTTACTGATTGTAACTTCCTCATTAGGATTAATTTCTCATTGTTGGCTAAATAATCTTGTAAATGTGAAACTATTAGAAAATGAAGCCATTATTATCATCATTATTATCTTCAGGTTTGCTCATCAATGGGAATCCTGGAAGTTCGAACAAAAGTCTGAAAACCATAGAAAATTTATCAATGAATTTTATATGTTAGTTTCAGAGCCATTCGTTGAACTGAGAGGAAAAAGTGATTGAGAAGTCACCAGGTTGAATGCGAAGGGCAAGAAGTACTCATCGGGTCGATCTAAATGAAACTGCTAAGGGTATGAAGATGGACGCTATTTTATCGACCATGAAAATGAAATGTTTGTAAAGGAGAGACAGTCTGACAACTCTTTTACGTTGTCTCATGAACATTAGCAAGTTTTCTAGTGAAGTAGTACAGGCGGAAGGACATTCTTGTTTTCTCAATGGAACCTAACATAGTTTTAGTGTAGGTTTGGGTACTTCTTACAGTATTCTACGTCAGATCGAACTTAACAATAATGAAAAAAATTAAAAAATACATTTATTTTGAGATAAATGAATCTCCAAGGTCACCCCTACTCACCACCGCCATATTATGAAAATTAATATTTACAGTCAGAACGACTTGATTCTCTTAACATTTTGGATAATTCACTAATCTCTCAATTTTGTTTCAGGAATTACCTACTCACTTGGTTTTAAAAATTCATTCACTTTTTCCACTTCTCTGAAACCCAACTTGAATGTTTGCCTATATTTTTCTACGGTCTACGGGTCGTTTACAATAATAATTCAATAATTTTTATCACATTTTCATTCGCAATTGCATCATGTTGTTATTTTATACTATTTAACCATATTTTACCCGAAACAAGTAATAACTGCTTATCGGTTAACAATTTATCTACAACCTGTTATTTTATATCACATATTCACACTTGGTAGTGAATGAATAATATTATTATTATCATTAATATTAAAAAAATTCTCTAAAAACAAGTATTTTACATACTCATCGAGAGTTTGTTTATACTCATTCTTGTATTTGTATTCATATTTCCAATATTTTACTATACACGATTGTACTTTTACATACATTTCGTATATTCGATGAATAAATAATACTATTATTATTTCCGTCAGGAATTTTCCAGTAAGGCCCTGTCTCTGGAGCCATTATTATCATTATCCACATTCGACAACGATGGCATGCATATGAAGATTTTTCCGACATACAATAATAATGTTATATCTTATACGCATAATATCAGATTGTACGATGCTAGATGGGTGGCTTGCTACATTTAAAAAAAATGATATTTGAACAAAATGTATTTATTTCTTCACCAAGCAAACCGTTAAATATTTCCCAAAGTCCGTGCGAAGGTGTGAAAGTGTTTGTTAGAGGTCATTGGTGAATGAGTCAGGGTGATTTGAGATGGTACAGGAATACAGAACTTTGGGATTTAAAAAATTTCAGATGAAAAAGATTGTACAAATGCCCATGCTTCAAAATATTCCTTCAAAACTACTCTTCCACACAAAACTTCATTATACGTTGATACATAATACATTTATAACAGAAACATTCGCATTCAGGAAAAGCAGTAATTTATGTATCCCAGTAGCTACCATAGCATTAAAACGAATTGGATATACTAGAGCAAAGAATGACAAATCGAGATCAACGATTAATGTCTGTCCATAGAAATGAAAAATAATCGTCAGAAATATAGCTCGTCTCATTTCCCCATAACTGTTCTCTCTGATCCTTAAAATAAATATAAGATTTCATTGTAACAAACAAAAAAATTAAAGGGCTCACAGAGAAATTATGCAAATGCAAGGCCACCCTTCGAACTTCAATTGGGTTTCTGAATTTCAACCCCTATTCAAATACCCAATCAATCATACTAGCATAAGGGGATAAAAAATTTGAATATCCCTTTCCAAATTATTCTCCATGATAGCGAAAAAAGGATTATATGGAAGCAGGCAGAGCAAGCACTATTACTATCGGCGTATATAGGGGTAAGTCTAAAAGTAATAGAGGCATTGAACCGGTTATATGAATGTGATAGGAATTACGATATATTATTAAATATGATAACCGAAACTTTCGAAACGACACATTTAAAATAGTTCACTGACGGAATTCTCGACACTGAGATAATATAATAAATAAAGTACCAATAATAATACTCTTCCCTAAAAAAACACTTACATGAATGTTCTTGAAGGGATGTGGGATAGTGACGGACACCTATTATTAATATATAATATTTGCCGTGGGGTTTCTCTGAAGTGAAGGCTAGGATAAATGCCAAGAATGTGAAATAGAAAATGAATTGGTTTGGCTTCGTTCTGTATGTCTGTCCCCTTCAGTGATATTGGATTATGAGCAAGTCCTCATTGGAAAACAAGTACTGCCCTCTACGACTCTTGGAAATTAATCCAGCATGGTTTTTCTCCAGAAACACCATTTCTGGACGCATTTTATAAAAGAATTCATGCTTCGGATCTGTGAGCGTAATGGAGTTTGCCAATTTAGTGGACTCTTATTTTCTTGGAATAAGTTTTTTATATTTAAAACTGACGCAGTTGCCCGCAACTAATAAATATCATTTATCATTTTCATATTAAAACGAATTATCTGTCTACGGCTGTTTGCTCACATTTTTAACATCCCCTGTATTATTACAGCATTATATGCGATTTATAATATATAAAATATGTTAATTCAAGTTTAGAAATTCGTTACCGAGCTCGGTTAATATATTCAACGAATTTGCATACAATAAAATATGAAACTGGCATTCAAATTTCCATATTGTTGTCGATTTTTAAAAAGGAAATTCGTTTTGTATTTAAAATTTAACATATAGCATATCCACAGAAAACAATTTGACGTTGGAGTATGTAACACATAACTAAGTTGTTCGGTTGAACCTCTTGGTCAGTAGCGCTGTACCAGCAAGGCCTAGGGTCCTCAAAGACTTATACTAATAATGTAGATTGCATTTCAACTACGATTTCAGCTGATGGAAGACCTGTGATACGCCATCCAGATTATTCCTTTGGAAACTATACGTCAACTTGTATTCTTTTTCAGAGCTAATGAAAGTTTTTTATTTTCTGATTTCCACAAAAAAAATATCAGGTGATGTCATTAGGCAACGGCTATAAAGGGGTGGAACTCATAAATAAATCGCATTTATATTCTATTCAAGTGATGCAAAAAAGATTTTCAAAACTGATTTTTTCCAAACATTTTCGATATACCTCTGACGATCTTTAATTTGAGTCAAAAGTCCTAGACCTAGGCCTAGGCTATTATATTTTTTCATCACGTGTATCTCAACACTAACCATCTCCCAACTCATAACTATGATACCAGAATAAAAATGGTGATTTGGTGATGGACAAATCCACAACACAAAGAGGGTTCCTGAACTTGGCACACAAACTATAAAATAATATTTCTGGAGGAATTAAAAATTTGAAGAACTAAAATAGATTCAATATACTACCAAAGGAATTTATATCCAAAAATTCAAGACACTTAATACACTTTTGTTTGATATTCTTATTGAAATAACTGCGACAGTACCACTCATATTATGATCCGACAAATAATCAACATAAAACAGATGAATGTTTGAATTTCTTACATCATATATTGTTTATTGAGTATTATTATTATTTTTTCTATGGGTTTTTATAATGGTATCGATTACTCAGATCCAGCCACTATGCGTTCTGGGTAGGCTGTGTTACTAATTCTATACGCCACCTTAGGAGCAGCACTGTTAATTTGAACGCAACAGTGAATCGTGCAGGACTCACCCCAGTTAAGCCAAGAGATTTTAACAATTTAATCGGTGAAATTAAATTGAAAAAATCAAATCTCTGACTGCAACTTGAACCCGGGACTTCAGCCCCAAACCCAGACGCCATACCACTTGCGCCACGCCCCGTCGTATATGGATTATTATTATTACTAATTTCATTGTCTAAACTAAGTTGTATTCTCTGAACTAAGTTTTTTACTCTCTGAACTGTTAAGGTATGGTTGTGTGAATGATACTTTTATATGTTTTATTTTAATTAATTTTACTACCCTTTTACCATTTTATTTATATTTCTTCAACCACTCACTCTCTCGACACAAGTGTTCAGTCACTTATTGAGTCATGTATTTGTTCACATGTATTATTTGTGAATTGTGAAATCATTGCTCTCCTTCATATGTGAATAAATATTATTACCATCATTATATTATAATAAGATCTAAATACGCTCACCTGGTAACTGCTGTCGCTACTTCAAACTGCTTTTCAGTTGATCTGAAACAAAATCAGGAATGAACATTTTCAAATTGTCAATAATATCTGAATCAGTTATAATCAAGGTTTAGGCATGATTAATTCAGCATAGACCTCGACATTACCATTTACAAAAGAATATAAGTAAATATCAAAAGGTCGAATAATCACATTCACAGATTGTAAAATTGCATTGATGAAAGTGACTCAGTTTTACCAACCCTCAGGAAAATCCATTCACAAAGTTTATTTGATCTAAACTTTACGAAGTATTGCCATCCAACTTGAAAACTATAACTATCAGCAACCCATTACATTGTAAAAAATCACTAACACCTTCCATAATTGAAAATAAAACTCACCTAACATCCTTTGAACGTAACAAAAAAAAGAGGATATTTCTTTGGTCATGCCCCATCTATTATTCAACTTTCACATCTATTCCAACCCAAATATATCTCTTTCTTTCTTTCTTTTGGGTCTGTTATCACTTCACTGTCCCTAATTACTAATCTTATAATTCAGAGAATACTTCTCGATCAGATCATCAAATGAAATTCATAAAATGGTTTGGTAGATAGTACATTAATTATACGGATGAATAAAAATTCTAAAAATCGTCCAATAATATTCGAGATAATCTATTCGAGCCCGCCACTGCGATCAGTACAAGTTTTTATTCAAAATTCAATTACGGCTTTTTATGAAAGGCAGGGCGGCGATTGTTGAGAAATACAATTTCAGCTAGAACTCGTTTCAGAACTAGAATTCGCTTGTATATGCTGTGAAAAAACGAAATACGTATATAATTGAACTATGATGCCTTCATCAAATATGGAAATATAATTGAGTCGGTATTCCAATATTAATGGTGATGTCAATAACAAACTTGGTTTAGATGTGGTCTAACCGAAATATGAGTTTGGGAGAGGGACGGTATTTTTCATGGAAAAGTTGATACAACAGTCATCTGATTGACGTATGTTAACTTTTACCCATTTTATATTTTTGGATACCTCCTTGACAATTGACATGCAATTTGTATATCAGAAAGTTGTAATTGTATCCAATGTTTGAGATAAAAAAAAGTCCTAATATTTTTTTGTAATAATTGACCATTTTTGAAATGAAAAACCATATTCGAATTTGTTTTTTTACATAACCTAGCTCCTCATTCTGAAATTACCTAAAGATCATGTAGAGAAAAATAAGATAGTCTTTTGACCCCATCCCCATAAATTCGCTACAGTTTTTTGTCAGATAGTTGAAGATCCAATCATCCAATTCATTTTCTGTACAATATACGTCACACTTTATATTGTCTCAATCAATTCAAAACGTATTTATTCATGAGATATTCTACGACTTTGTAAGTCAATTCCGAACTGGTCAAATTGTATGCTTATTAGAGAAAAAGCTATGATAACATCATTATACTTACCTTTATTACTTCTTGCATACGCAGAACCAATAAAAGTTAGATGTGAAATGGGAATCAAATGTGCCTTTAATTACTGCAATGGTGAGGTTAGTTGCAAGCACATGTTGTTAATCGTATAAATTATTCATTTTATTGGTACTTGACTACTATGACGGTAACAAAATACAAAATAATGAGATTGTACGAGGTTCTATCTGATATAAAAATTTGTTGAATGTTCAGTTACTGTTATTGAAAATACGAGTATACACTAAGTAAAGTGAATAAAATTGTTTGAATAAATCAATTCTAACTTTATCTTCATCCGTTATTGGGAAAAGAATAGTAAAATGTAAGAAGAATCAGTGAAAAATGTTCAAAATATACTTTGAGAAGTTTAGTTTAAGACTATTCAAAGTTCTTGAAAATTCTATGATCCCAACTCTTTTTTGGAGTTAGTCATTACATCTGACAACAAATTTGAAGGTAGTGTTTTGAGTAAATTCCAAGTGTTTCTGTGTACAGCACTTTCCATTATTTCCAAAATGAAAGTTGAGAGACCCCAGAAAAAAAATCTCGCAGCTTTGATGAAACCCGCATGAAATTGCCGTAGTCTTCTATTTCTCTGAATTGTAATTATTCACACCAAATGTTCCAATTATTCGTATAAGTGATTCCTTCGCCAATTCTTTACATCGATTAATGCCTCATGATTATTTCCTTCTGTTTCTTGGACCTGTCCTCACTAGAGTTTTGAAAACTAACAATAATACAACTGGCGCACAATAGAGAAACCAGCAAAAAATTCTAGATTACCATTTTGCTTTCTTTTTCATTTCAGAAATGAAACTCAAGAAACAATTACATTTGAATGCTAAAACTTGACTGTTGAAACAGAAGACGACTTCAAAACATGTTTAAAATATCGGACCTAAGTTGTCTTGGTTGTCTCTAAATATTTTTGTTCAAGATTAGTTTTACCAATTTTTCTTATCCACCCTTTCTATTAGGTTCCTGCCATGTTGCCTCTTCTCCTTTCAACAAATTTTCTTTGTCTATTTTGGTTATATTTATGTTTTTTGTTACCCGCTCTGTTGAGTTATCTGTCAACTCCTTCTAGAATTCTTCGATTAATTCTGCAATGGTTATTGAATCACTTATTAATTTTTTTATTTTTTTTCCTCTTCCACTGTTTCTTCTTTTGAAGCTAATATCGCTCTACTGATATAATCCCATGTTTATTCCACTTCATTGGTTTCCTTCTATTCCCATTTAATTTCTTCAAAAGTGATGATGAGAGTACCATTGAGATTCCTGACGTGATAGTATACCTACTGCTTTATGAATTGGTTATTTTGTAATTTTTTTTATTTCATTTTTTTTATTTTGTTACGAATCTTCCAGGTTTCCAGAAAGAGGAAACCCCTCAGAAGCTCCTAGGAGCTTGTGCGAGCAAGGAAAAGATCCGGGACCGATGGCCGTGCTGGGCTTTGAACCCACGACCTTATGCTCATAAGGCGAGCGCTCTACCACACGACCATCACGGCCTCTGTACAATTTTTTTCATGAATATTTTTGTGAACGATGGAACAAATATACATCCAATAAAACAGGAAACCATTTATGAATTAATTATAATTTTCAATGATCATTAGAAGATCTAACTGCCGATGCCGTTATCTTCATCAAATTTATTGATTCATCTTAAACTCATCAGCAAACTCAACCTTTTTTCCATAATCGTTGATCAATATTCGAATGATGGTCATGAACCATTTATTATTTAATATGTTCACAAAATTATTTATTTCATTAATATTTGGTAACTGTATTTATTGAACAGAAATTAAGAATGACTGTTTCTTCCTCAAAAACTTGACTATTGACTTATCGTGTGAACTATACAGTGTGCCCAAGATAAGAATGAACAGCATGGGGATATCGGAAACGGTAAGTGATACGGGGTCGATTAAATTAGAGAAAAGTAGCGCATTTATGTGCCTAATAATATGCCATTTAGAAAGTTTTAATATTCCGAGTAGTTTCGGAGATATCCGAGAAAAACCGAAATTTGAGAATTTCGTTTTTATTTTCTCCTAGCTTTATTTTCAAAGGAAATGTAAAACAAATAGCACTTTGCCATGGCCACTTTTTGAGGACTACACGATAACGTAAGCAGAATTTTTCTGCGACGTTTCGTCTTTTAGAAAACATCATCAACTTTGTATTTTTATATGGGCCGAAACTAAAGTATACCCTGTATACGACTCCATATTTCATTGTGAATACAGCAACGTATCAAACAATATGATTTCGGAACAATTTCTCGCGCAAAATGTAATTTAGTGATTACTTAATATGTTTTTCTTCAATTTTAGATAGTAGGCGCTGGAAAAAATGACACATATTGTTCCGTTGTCATAATAATACTGTAGTTTGGTAGAATTTTTGACACATTTTCGTTCCTACTTTTACATCTCGCTACCTACCTAATTTGTGTTAAAAATGGAAAACGGCAGCTTTTCGAATACTGAAAAATTTGATATGTTGTCATGTTACATTGTGTGCCAAAGAAATTGTGTTGATGCTGAACGTGCGTACTCTAATAAGTATCCAGAGAGGCGACAACCTGGTAAATCAATATTTAGACGGTTAGTTTTTAATTTAAAAGAATACGGATCATTTAAAAAACCTGTGGTTTCCCGACAAAAGCAATCTAATGAAGAAAGTCACGAGCGTACTTGTGCTTAGAAAATAACGGCGGGTTATTTGAACACTTGTTATAAGTTTCTGTTTGTTTCCTGTAATACATATCAGCTCCTTGTTATTACATTACAATTACATTTATAAAGTAAACTTTTGATTTGGCGACTCATCTTTGTATTCAACAACGCAAAAATTCTGGAAAGTGGTAAGTTTAAATTTAGTATAAATAGGACTAATCAATTTATTTCATGTACCAAAATATGTCATTTTTTCCAGCGCCTACTATCTAAAATTGAAGAAAAACATATTAAGTAATCACTAAATTACATTTTGCGCGAGAAATTGTTCCGAAATCATATTGTTTGATACGTTGCTGTATTCACAATGAAATATGGAGTCGTATACAGGGTATACTTTAGTTTCGGCCCATATAAAAATACAAAGTTGATGATGTTTTCTAAAAGACGAAACGTCGCAGAAAAATTCTGCTTACGTTATCGTGTAGTCCTCAAAAAGTGGCCATGGCAAAGTGCTATTTGTTTTACATTTCCTTTGAAAATAAAGCTAGGAGAAAATAAAAACGAAATTCTCAAATTTCGGTTTTTCTCGGATATCTCCGAAACTACTCGGAATATTAAAACTTTCTAAATGGCATATTATTAGGCACATAAATGCGCTACTTTTCTCTAATTTAATCGACCCCGTATCACTTACCGTTTCCGATATCCCCATGCTGTTCATTCTTATCTTGGGCACACTGTATAATTACTTTTCATTGTAAATTGAAACTTCAGAGTTCTGTGATTTCACTCGCTAGGCAGCTTGGAAACGCGTCTTTGCCAAATCGCACCAAAGTTAGTAGCTACTGTTCAATAACATTTTCATTGATTGTCCTATGTTCCTTTTTTAGGGTATATTTTTCAATTCGAGCTTAAACTCAAAATATTGGGTTGACTTGTCAAATGACTGGTTATAATCTTTCGAAAAATTCTTGATGATAGCTTGCTTCAATAAATTCCATTAGGTTTTATAAGAAGTTGAGTAAAGCAGTTTGAATTGATTTTCTAGAGCCAAAACCAAGCTGCATGGATATCAAAATTTTGTGCGATTCAGAGGCTATAGGAAAGCATACTCGAAAACTTTCGAGGGATAGTAATTGGTTCGAAATTTTCAATAGTTGATAATTTTTTGTTCTAAGGCAGGGAATTTACTATTCCCTCTCTCAGGGATGTAGAGAAACTGCCTTTTGAAAATGAATGATTCACTAAAGAAGTTTTCAGTTTAATAATGATATGCGTTAATTTTTTTATTGAAAACACGGGTTTTGTGGTCCTCAGATTACCTTTTATCAAATATATTATTTTACATTCGCAAAATGGATGTAAAAACATCGTGTATGAATTTATGTATATGCGATTTTCGTTATTGATCTTCGATTGATCATAACTATTATTTGAAATATCACACATTGACAGGGTATTTTTCAATTCTTCATATCTACAGGTCACCTGTTGTTTGTGATAATTCTTTTGTGTAAATAACAGTGCATATACCGTAGGACTAAAGTGACTCATTCCCTTGGGTGATTATTTCCTGTGGTGAAGCCCTCGGACACAAACTCCACTCGCGGGATCAATCGGGTCACTTTATTCCCGTGGTATATAATAAACTATTATCAGAAAGTTTGCAAAAATAAGTGCTAATATCAAAGAAATAAATGTTATCGCATCCTATTCTCGTTAAAACTCATTTCATGAAGCTCTGCAATAAAGAAGCTTATCGATATGAATTTCCACGATGAAGAGCGCATACTTGTTATAGGAGGAGAAATATAGGAGTTGAATTTCGGGCATGATTCATGCTTCAATGATACCTCTAAGCCGAACAATATACGAGAATGTGTTGAAAAATTCGTAGCCTACTACAGAAGCTGGTCCAAATATTTCATTACTTTTTCTCGTAGAGTGGTGACCGTTGAACAGTAAATCACAGCTATTGTCCTACTTTCATCCAGATAATCAATGATGATGATAACTTGGAAAAAATGAGGTAAGAACGTTTCCAGGAGATTTTTTACCACGAAACTTCTTAGGCTTTGAAGTATATCCATTCCATTGCTTCTGTGTTTCTAGGTCGTAAAAATGTATAAACTTACATCCATAGTAAACCGACCACACATCGAACGTGATGCTTTCTTTGAAAACCTGCTTGCAAGTCTTAACCTCTTCAAATACAGGAACTTGATTAGGCTCGATAATCCAATTTTTCTATTTTCATAATTTTGACATCCTTTTTCTCAAAGTTAATTGCGCAATACTGGTTTGACTTTTATACTGTGTGTAATACCAAATAATGTTAATTCTGTTTTTATTTTCAGAATCGAAAAGACAAATAAAATTATAAGTTTGATCCAGACCATCGGCTCCTTAATCCAATAAATTTAATATTAAAAATGAATTGGAAAAAATATCAGAAAAGTTTTACAAAAAAGTTGTGTATTAGTACTCAATGAAACTATAAAAATTTGCATCCTGTATAAGGCCCCCAACAAATTTAAAGATATAAATTATAGACAATTGTGGTTATTTTGTACAGAAAAAGAGTCGTAATATAGGGAATATTCAGAAAATATTACATTCATCATTCCCCAAATGTGCGACAATGTCAAAGTTTTTGAATTCGAATAAATAAATTATTTATAAATTCTTTTGTTAAAACGATAAGAGAGGCAAACTCAGAGAAACGTTTCTCTTTATGCCATAAGTCTCGTTGAAACTTTGCTATTTCCGTCGACGACTGCAACATACATTTTCTTTATTTACATTGAAAAAAATGTGTTTGCAACATGAATTGCTGATGGAAGTGGAGTAATTACCTAGAAAACATTTAAAATTAGCCACTACTACAGATTTCTGGAACTTTGCAAATTGGTATTCAGTCTTAGAAATTACACAAAATTTTTGCAAATTTAACTGATGAGTATCTATAAACTGATATCATGGACCTGAATTTGCTCCCTCATGCGATGTTGGGAAAGTAATTAGTTCAAGGTCACAGTAATTCGTTGCATAATTATTGTGATTTAAGAAATGCCTGAATTGTGTATTTTCAGCTTCTGTCAATCCTTTTTTCGAAGACAGATTTTTTGTCAATTACTTAATTCTGAAAAATTTGATTAAGAACTCCCCAATTCACAGAGTATACCAGTCGAGTTGTTCGTTTTCTCGAGTTGAATTCACAGTCAACCAGTTGTGTTGTTTCTTGGTTATCTACAACAATAGTTAGAGTGAGTGACAATGCTAAAATGTTAGTACCATTAGAATAAAACTGGAATATTTTTTTGTTTTTCCGTATATTTGATATGACTACCTATTCAAATTCAGTGCAAAACAGTAAAAGTTGCATATAATTTAAAAAACACCCAAGTTGTGTATGATTTATAAAAAAAAAGTCTACTAGGTCTTTCCAAAAACTTGAATTTGCTGAATATCACACAAGTAGAGTAACAAAGTTCCTGAAATTTGTGGGGGTGAAAAAGTTTATATGATTGCTACAAAATAATTCCCTACGTTTGCGACCAACTCAAAAAAAATTTTGCATTATTTCCATAATGAATTCAGGTTGCCAACCCAATTTTTTAGTATAAAGTAAAAAAAATATATGTTGCCATCATCGGCGGAAGTGGCAAAGTTTCAACGACAACGTTTTTTTCACGTTTGCCCCTCTTTTCGATTTTTTGTGTCGAGTTATTAAGGAAAGTATGAATAAATAATTTATTTATTGTGGTACCACTTTTGGGAATGGTTGCAAAAGTGGGGAAAGAGAAAGAATTATATTTTCTTTATTAAATAGCTACAATTGTTATAGTTTCTATTTTTAAAAATGTTGCTATTTTTTCCCCAATTGTAATAAAGTGATTACTAGTTTTTCCCCAGCATGATAAAATGAGTATGAGTAAACAGTGTTCGAATAGACGAATAGGAAAAATTGTAGAGCAAAAAAAATCAAGCATAATAGTATATTATGTAACAAGTGCAGTTATAAACGTCCTTTCAGTGGCGAGTGTTTGATAAACGAGTTTCTAGAGAAGTTTACACTATTTTTCTATAAACGTATATTAAAACAACAACATTGTATTTTATTTAGTTGATTCCTTTTAGGTTAGCATGAAACTACAAGACCTAGTTTGTCAGGCGAGTGAAACAGTAACCATAGTGAAAAATGAGATTGCCATGGGAAATTCTTTAAAAATCTACTCCAAATGCGTACGAATAATGCCATTTCAGTAATGTGAGTAGAAATATATATCAATAGTTCTTCAGATTCTGATAGACAGACTCAAACTCAAATTTTACAGTTGATCAACAGTTTTCTATTGGACGTCCACTCGTACTCTGTATGAAAATTATTTTTTTCCATTTTAGTCCCCATAACCACTCCTACATTATCAGTATATGGGGCGAAGTGAAAATAAGAACTACTGAATTCGTCTGGTCGAAACCAAACAATCTAATCTAGCAATGAAGTAATTCTGCAGTTCGATCACCATGTCTACGTCAATCGCATTGCTAGAAAAGAAGAATCAACCAGCCTGTGAAGAAAATAACTGAACATTCCAACACAAGCAACGCACACTTAGTACACGTGCTATGGTTATACGTGACTGTTTTTTGCCTCCGTACCTTGCCTACCCATGAACTTCTCTTTCTTTGAAGAACAAATATTATAGACCAGTCAGTACAGTCTAGATGTGAGAATACTGTTTCGGGGACGAAATGTTCTCGCATTCATCAAACATATTAGTGAAAAAGTACATCAGAATCAAATATCATTAAAAATACTTCCCGTAGTACATGAATTTCTCTTCTTGTTCGAAAATGGAGATGTTCCAACCAAATGCTGTATTTTCTGTTTATACATTGTCAAATAGTCAAATGTAAGGTCCGATTTCATAATGAGATTGAAGTAGAATTCAGTTTAAATAGCTATCAGAATCTGCAACTAAATTTTGGCAGCTTTTCATAGTCTGACAACTATTTAAACTAAGTGATACTGTAAGTTCATTATGAAAGACCCCAGAATTTTTTTTGTTTTTGCTGCTGAGTTCTCAAGGCAATGTTCAAAGTAAAGTGTGAAAGCAACTCCTCAGCATGTGTGCAACGTGAGCTGAACTTATCCTATTGTTTTTGGGATTATGAACCCTGTGGTATCCGACTCGACCTAAGGAATGCAATGGATAAATTGTTGAATGAATAAAGGTCTTTAATGTTCTTCAACACTCCGCAGCTTTCATGTGAAGGGGTTACAATTCATTTTGGTTCACCTCGTTCAGTTATATACTAATAATAATAATAACACTCCCTCATAAACACTCGCATAGCCTGTGCGGGTAGAGGACGGCTATTATTATTATTTGCCGTGGTGCTCCGGGGCGACTTACTGATGTTTTAGGTGATGTATTCACTTTTCAGCTGTAGGAAAACCCGGAAAACCTACAGCACCACCTCGGGTGGTCGGTGTGCACTCCAAGCTAGCACTAGACGAGATTGGCATCTAGACAACTCACAATACACTTGCTTTTCAACAAGGCATGCGGCCGCCTATCGATCCGATATAAAGTAGTTGAGAAAAATTCTCGTACCTACATCGGATTCGAACCGACTATCGCTATGCTGGAGTTTCGAACGGCCTGTGCATTAGACCGCTGATCCACCGATTATAGGCGACCAAGTTCAATGCTTCAATCCTTGATTTATTTGATTGCAGACCATGCATAAAAATGGACTTGAACTCCTGACTTTACAGGCTTTACAAGCTTATTATGAAGACAGTCCAAACTCAAAAGTGCACGGCCACCCTGTTGTTAATAGACGATTTAGGATGCAAGCTACTATGATTTTTTATCGCAGCACTTCATAAGTCCATTATAACTTCGAAGTAGTACCTTGAGATCGGAACCCCAAACATATTTGTTGCACCAACTTTGTTCTGCCCTGACTGTTCTGATGACCACATATGTCTGATATTTGCCGCGAACCCAGTTTTAACTGTATAGTCTTCTCTTGAGAGCAGCGCTGTTCCACACTCCCACATTTATCAATTCCGAATTTTATGCCGATACCATGCACGTTTTGAACACGCTCTCCAGAAGCTTGAAGTTTAAGGTGGTCCATATAAAATAAATGGGTAACCAACCTTATGCCTCCGGTTATCATTTTTATTAGTACTATACGCATTTGTTTATCTGCAAAATATTTATATAGAATATTGCGTTAGTATGAAAGTCCTCGGAACAATTTCTCTTCTTCCTTCTAGGTAATGAAGTACATCACCTGGAACGGGATCAGTGATGGCATTTTGATTTTCTGTAGGTACCTATAAATAGACTGAAACAATATCCATTTTTAAGGTGAATGTAATTTTCTAGACTTTTTCTTAAAAAATGGTAGTCCCCCAACAGTTCAATCATGATTACGATCAACAACTCCACCAGTCTCAAAGATTTATATGATCAGGAATTTGGTTATCCCCACCTCAAATATTAGGGCGTATTAAATTCAGTAAAAGATGAACGATTCATCTTATAGGACATCCAATAGTTAATGTACCTTTTAAAATGGTCAAGTACACGTACTTTCTGAATCTCTTAATAGAGATGAGGTGAATCATGACCAACCATCAAATGGTTAGGTAAGTCAACACCCATGCATCTTTTACTGAGTATTCATTTTCATTGCTGGACACGTATGTTTGGTCAAGTTTTGAATAGAGTACTACTGTTTATGTGAAAGAAAAATTATGTTTGGTTGATGCTGTTAATACGTATGGATTATCCATCCATTCTACACTGGTTATTTTTCAATAGTCCCGATTTATAGTCAACGAAACCTAATCTTTGGTATCAACGTTACCTTGAACATTGATTTTTCTAAAAAGGCTTTTACTGTGGTTCTTCCTGCACAAAGCTTATATTATGAATAATAGCGAAAATAAAATTGAAAAAATCAGTAAAACTTGTTGAACCGTCGAAGTTTGATTTCTAAATATGTGAACCTCTTACTCCTTCTAGAATTCTAGAATTCGGTCAAATATCCGACGTAGAAAATTACGACAAAAAAAGTAATTGGACAAGGGGCTCAGACTCTCCTCCTTTTCAAAAAGAGGTGAGACTCGCAAAAATAAATTCGGAAAAGTTCGTAAAAATGGTGAACGTTCACATAATTCAATTCCAAGAAATGTTACCCCCTGTCCCTTTGAGGGCTAGATAGAGATCGCGTAAAACGTGGCAAATTACTGCAAAAAACTCGGAAAATAAAATCGGAAAAATCCTGTAAAAATGGTGAAAAACATCTGATAGCCACATTACTTAATTTCGAATAATTTCATCCCCTGCCCACCTGAAGGTTAGATAGAGAAGGTGTTTAGGAGTGCAGAAACATTTCTGATGAGTTCAAGCGTGAAAAATAAAAAAAATAACGGTTTGACTCGTATCCCCTCCTATTTGAAAATAGTAGTTGCGAAAACTGAAGAAATTAATATCGAAAAATTGACTTAAAATTGTGTAAAAATGTCTTCCTATAGGCTAGCGTAAAAATTCTGAAAAATTTCTGAAGGTTTCGAAAGTGGAAAATTAAGGCAATAAAATGTCAGTCGGTGAACTCGGACCACCCTCATTATCGAAAAAAAAATAATTATCTCCCAAAAAAAAATTGGAAAAATCCGGAAAAGTTGAGAAAACGGAAAGTCGATAAATACTTGTAGTTTGATCTGGCGCAACTATACACACAAATATTTAAACAAATTTCACTGCTAAAGAGTACAAAATAAAATATAACTGATAATATGTAAAAAAAAAGCTTTTATATATGAATCAGTGAAATGAGAAGTGAAAAATAATGTTTATTGTACGGAGAAAACTATTTGAAATGATATTATTTATTGATAAACATGATATGTATAAATATAGATACTCATTACTAAATTTGAATTTAAAGAAAAATTAAAAGTATCAAAAGTTCTTTTTTTCAATTTTTAGTTCACTTGCTCATACATCTATACTAAAGCTTATTTTCAAAAAGTTTTTTGCGTTCATTATAGCTTGGAATTTCTTTACAAATCTCTTCAAATTGCTCAAGTTTTCATTTCTTCAATGCTCTGTCCTCATTGGTGCACGATATAGAGTTTATATATAGAACTTATAGTATGTTCAATGGAGTTTTTTTATTAATTGGGTTCATTGGGTTCATTGCGGGTCTGCAGTCCGACCGGTTTTTCCTTTCTTCAACGAATACATTCATTCAGTCCCTATTCCGAAATGCAAAATAATGATCCATAAAAGAAATAGAAATCTACTCAATATTGATATATTACGCCATTCATCTTTCGAGTTAATTTTTATATTATTTGACACACTTCACCTGGTCTAATAGTGGTGTTAGCAAAAGCTTGATTTTAGAATTAACCATCGGTTAAGTCAATCACTTACACGCTCGAACACGGTTTTATTTACACTTTACTATGCTCACTTTGATTCTCTTCTCTGCGGTAAAGTGGCGTGTCGGTTGTTGCACGTTCTAACGCTTTTCCATTATTTATTCCGACTTCTAGTACTGTTCTATGAATCCAAACACTCTTTAGAAATTCTCGTTAAACCGGAAACCGAGTACACAAATAATCAGAATTTGCATACAAATCCGAAAAAATACTAAATGAGTGAATATTACGAAACTTTCTTATGGCTCGATGAAAACACCGGTGGTACAAATTTAATTCAAAAATTCTAACGAAATTGCAAATCAAAATTCATATATGGTGAGAGATTTGGTAGACCAATGCAATCATGTTGGAAATATAAGCTAAAATGTTTTTGCACTGGTGAAAAAGAGAATATGGAAAAATTCTTGAAGGAATGTCTTGAAAATATCTCCACTTGGATCTGTGATATTGGTCTGAAAATGAAGGGAAAAGAAACATCGAAGCTATTTTCAATGAAAACTTTATCAAATATAATATTCAAATAAACGGAAAAGTATGCATTGGAGAATTGGAAATGTTCAAGTATTTGGGAGTGATCATTGATATTCAACAAAATGTCAACAGTTACAAACAGTGAATATATTATTAAGTGTCTCATTTCATACAATTAACGATCTAGTCCATCTTATATCGATTATTATAGAACTTTTCCAAGTTTCCTTAATCATGAATTTAATATAAAATCTAAAATCGTCCATTGAGCGGAATTGTTGTAAAAGAAATGTACCAATTATAAAAATGTTTAACATACCGTAATCACTAAACTTACTCACTGTTCATTGTCATAATACGAGAAGGCGAGCAACGAATCATTCTTAAACTATTAAAAAATCTTTTGTGATACCTTATTTACAAAAGGTGTAATCGTGTTCAACATCAGAACTCTGGAATGAAGAGAGGTATGCAAGTGAAAATTGTTAATTTGAAGGTAAAAAAAAAATATGAATTACCTAATCACTGCAATACATTTTTCTACTAACTAAAATATGGCGTATGTTTTGTATTGAATTGTATTGTACCTAGGAATAGTATCCACAGGACAGAACAATCCTTTTTCAATATATAGTGTGATAATTAATTTAAAAACTTACAATGTCAAGAAATGCTTGAAATCGTTTCTAGAAAAGAAAGGGGAAACTAGAATGACATAAAAGAAAACTCACCCCCATCAACCATCTGGGCCCCACCCGCCCCAACCAAAATAGTGATACATCACTGAAAAGCCTACAAAAAATGTTATCCAATGGTATAAAATATATTTGTACAGGGTGTATCAATAATTACCCAAATATCTAACAATTTAAAAAAATACTTGTGATGCAATGTTAAATAGCTCTAAAGGTCAATTAAACCTTATTTTCAATGATAAGTCTCCGTAGGTACTTTTTGCTGTCAAATAAAAACTTTAATTTGCCGTTTTTGCAAAACAAGTTGTAAACTTCTGTTTTTTGGGTTCTGTCGCAGTCAATACTTTTTTGTTTATTTGAGACGTTTGAATGTCATGATTGTGCACATTTGTATACCTGGTTGTGTGGAGATTATTTTCAGTTTTGGCTCCCAGGACCAGTGTATTTACGAACAGCTCAAATATTTAATGAGAGGCATCCGGAAAAAATGCAAGTCACGTGTACATCCGCGATTTAGTTGAAAAGTTTTGCGAAATTGGATCAGTGCTAAATAAAAAAGGGATGCTCTAAGATTACTGAATGAAGCAAGCCAAATTGAGGTTATTGGACAATTTGCAATAGAGCCTACTGCATCAAAACATCAAGTATCTGCAATAACAAGACTATCACATGAGTCGATTTGGAAAGTGATGAAATTACATCAATTTTTACCCGTACAAAACGCAAATTCTCCAAGAACTAGGCGATGATGATCCATCAGACCGACGAATTAAGTTTTGTGAACTCATAACTAAAAGAATTCGCGTTCAACCTAGACCTAGAAAAATATTCGTTTCAGTGATGAATGTACTTGTAAGCTGAATGGTAATGTAAATAAATATAACTGTCGGTATTGCAGTGATGCGAACCTGCATCGATTTAGAGAAGGTCACACTCAATATCATGAAATACTGAATGTTTGGGCAGGGATATTAGGCGATGCTCCAGTTGGACCCTTGTTCATACCAGGCAATTTAAGGGGCTACATTTATCTGGAAAAGCTGAAAAACACCATCGGACCTTATTAGAGAACCAAAGGGACGACCAAGGCAATTTATCACTGGACGAAGATTTGCTGCATAACAAGATGGAGCTCCTCTAACCTATGCAGCCGCATTTAGGCACTGGTTGGATGCCAATTATATCCGAACAAATAGATTGGAAGGAGAGGTCCTATTGAGTGGCCATTAAGGTCACCAGACTTAACGCCACCTAATTTTTTCTATAATTGTTCACAAAACAAAGGAATCCACTTTGGAAATTAACTTCAATGACATTTTTAACAAATTTGTATTCAACGAAAACTTCATAAAATTTTCCTTATAAGGCAAGATTTCACAAACACTGATTCACAGTGTACAATTATTATTTTTACCACTGAATATCATTTTTAAAGGCTTTTCAATGATGTATCACAATTAGAGGTTCTTGCTACTCAAACTTGTTTAGTTGGGGTAGGCGTAGCCTATGGAATTGATGGGGGTGAGTTCTCTTTTATGTCATTTTAGTGCCCCTCTCCCATCCTAGAAACGATTTAAAGCATTTTTTAAAATCATCTTTCGTCTGTGAGCCCATTGTAAGTGTCTGAATTGTCACACTCTTATTTGATACTTATATCCTTGCTACAATCAACTTCCAGAAGAAAAGTGGTCAAACTAATTGGCAGGCCAATATCACAAAACCTATAAAAATTTATCGTGAAATGTCCACCATCAATCCGTCGGTGTTTTATATGCCTCGTAATACCGTTAATTCCGGTAATTCTACGTTATAGTAGCATCGTGGTGGCAAGCGACTAGTTAACTTGGTGTTAAATAAGACATTTGTGTCATCACCGGCGAGCGTAATGTGACGTGCGGGGCCCCTGAACTACTGCTGCCGCTCGTATCCAGTAGGCCACGTTCGGGCCCAAGCTTCCTTCGACGAGTAGGTCAGAACAGGTAACGAGAATCCATTACGCTACGAATTATGCTCACAATGGTAGGAAGACGCTATAGGATCATATCACTTTATAATCCCGACTATTAACTCGGAATTCCAACTAAATTCCTGGGATACTGACTTTAAATGTGGAATCTTGACTTTAAACTCGAGATTCCGACTTCTGGAGGCACCATCTATGATTATTTAAACCCTAACACTCGAAAACTTACTATGCTGAAATGCGTGCAAACTATTCAGAATTAAAACACGCATAGATTTTCATGATACAATTTACACAAGGTTGAAAAGTGAATGATTAAAACAATGGTATGAATGTTTGCAGTTAACACCAGAGTCTTTAAAATACTTTTCACCGCATTCCTAGTATATTTTATAAACTTCTCAGATCAGAAACTTATCGAGACTATCGATGGGATCTCTCACATATTAAACAACTTCGTCCTCTTTGGAGACTTCAACTTCCCAACTTCAAAATGACCACTCGATGAAATTCCCGACTCTCCTGAAAGTAGCACCTTGTTCGCCGAAATATTGATTGATCGCAATCTCTCAAAATTAATCGATATAAATTCAATCAGACACCCTCACCTATCGACTTACTTATAACGAATAATCTCATTTGCTACATTAAAACTGGTCTTCCAATTGGTTACTTAGATCATGTCACAGTTACCTGTAATCTCCAAGTTATAACAGACGAAGATCTTCGAAGCAACATATCGGAACACAGAAGAATAAACCAGAACGATCTAGCTACTACTGTGAGTACATTGAACTGGAATAATCTTTATCAGTATCACGATGTTGACTCCAAATGGGAGTTCTTTCGCAATTCACTCCTTAAGGCCATCAATAACTGTTCCTACGTTATTTCTAACAACCACATGGATGAGACATTGATCCACCACTCCCATAAAAAACGTAAGCTCTGAAAGAAGTATTTTTCAACTAAGTCTCCCGAAGATTTTGTGACCTATCGTTATTACTCCTCAAATGTATTTCGAGACCTGAAAACGGCGAAACAGACCTATGAATCAAATCTTGCGGAAAAAGGTTCCAAGGCCATTTATACATACTGTAGAACTGAACTCTCGTCTAAAGGTTATAAACCAATGATTCGCAATACTGCCGTCCAAAATAGCCGTATCTACAAAACATGTAAATATGGAGATATTGGTTTCTGTAGTCTTGAACCACTATAAATTTAACTTTCTCCGAATAAAAAATTACGTTAACTAGATTTGAATAGCCCAAGTTAATCAATCATTTTGCCTTCAGTGCACAAGTTTAAGACTTTTCGTACTTAAGATGGTTGAAACTACAGATTCTCAGCTTCAGAGTTTTTGGAGATACGGCTTTTTTGCTTAGGACGGCGGAATAATAATGGAAAAATATGTGAATCCAATGCTGCAGCTGCTGAAATGCTTGCCATAAATTTGGATAAATCTTTCTCGTCAGTTGAAAAAACAGCGTTACCCCAAGTAATGTCACAAAGATTCCAAAACTCTTCAACCCATGTATATTTTTCATCTGAAATAGTGGAGGAAGAACTAAGGAATGTTAAAACAGGTGTCTTACCTGAGTCGGATAATATACCAGCATTAAATTTGAAATTACCAATCATAGCAAAATAACGGAAATGGCGAATAACGGTGACGTTATTTTTAACGGAAATGATACAGCATAGGGCTGAATGTCACTGAAACTTCAATTGACTTATATCATAGAAAAACTCACAGCACTCCTTACAGTCATAAATATTAGATATTCAAATTTAAATTAATATGATGATGTTTTTTATTGGATGGACCAACCGTGGTCCCTGACGTTTACAGTTGTGGCCTCCGCTCCATATGCGGACCACATGGTCGTGGTTAGGATCAAAATGTTTAGTTTAAAATTGTTTTAAGAATATTTTTCCCATTGATCGTGAATTTTCCACCATAATATGATCGACTTGTAACTAACTCAAATTTTGCTGAAGATGAAGGATTAATCCTTCGAAACATGTCCTCCCTCTCAATGTTAGTCTTCTGACTACATGATATCAACGTGATGTTAGTCTTCTGACTACATGACAGCTACAATAAAGAATATTTTTGGTGGAGTTAGACTGTAAGTTTTTTCACTCTCCTAATAATACTAGATATGCATAACTTTAGAGTTTATAAAATTTTCTGTTATTTATTGTTTCTCAAAGTCTTTAATACCCCTGTTGCTGATAGGACAGCCAGAAAAACCCACATTCCTTTCCAAGCATTGCCCAAATAATTTCTTTTGACAATCCGATATCGTGGCCAAAGTTACATGTAATCGAGGCTCTCAATTCACCAAAAGAAATAAAAATAAGAATGTGGCGTTACCTTCAGTAGTAGTAGGTCGACTAGATGCAGTATCTAGAAGATATACGCGGGCGACGATGGACACACAGTAGCTATATTAGTAGTTGACCGACACGTAATTTATGTGCCGTTCTTGTCCCCTTAAAGCAAAATATTAATTCTGCTCTACATGGAGAGAGTTTTCGGAGAACATTCTATCAATTAATCAGCGTTATCTGAGCAGTTCTGAGTCTTTGAAAATGTGGAACGAAATAAACTAAAGGCACGAAATACGTCCATATTTTTTTTTAAGTATGCCTGAAAACAGAATAGAGAAACATCCCTACACAGGACTACTTTCAACGGATGCTTTTTTTTCTGATCTCCATAGGTAGGTACCAATTTTTCCATTCCTGCTCATAAACAAAACATATGCTCCTTCGCTCACAAGTGATTGATGTGATTTTTGCGAAACACGCTGAACTCGTGCCATTTGTCTACATAAGGGTGTCCAGTAAGCCGTGTAGTGTTTGCAATCGATAGTCCCACTATGACTGGATGTGGCGCACAGGTTGTAGCGATACGGGGCTACATTGTCCGCTACGTAGTGTCCACATCTTTCAAAGGAAAATGAATTACCACATTCAATTTTTCCTCTGATCTCTCTTCTGGAGAAAAACATTTCAAATTGGTAACAAGAATTTTGGGAAACTCATGAAACGACATGGATTTCGAGCACTTCGTTGTTGGAATCGGTAGAGAAAGATCACAGAAGAGGTCAAATGGACTGAACAATGACCGCAATGTGTACATTTAAATGTAGAATTCAGTTGGCCAACAAAGTCATCTACAATCTTAAAGTTGTTCATCCACATGTTTCTCGACCATAACAGTCACTAACAACAGTCACTGTCAATGTGTTCCGTTTCCTTCACAATTTGAATTAATTTAATCGATCCAAAGTGCCTCCCCTTCGTTCAGAGAAGAGTCTACTGGAAAGAATGGTGGTAGAATCCATTCAATGACATTTGTAATGCCGTGGATGGATGAAATAAAAGCAGGTAAAGCAAGAGAGGTTGAAAGACGAATGCCTGAACTTCCAAATAAAATTGGAAGACATGCTTGTAACTGAGAAATTTTATCGTTGAAAGTTTTGAAAATTTCACTTTCAAGAAATAATCATTCACACTTCTCCTAGTTAGTATAATAGTTGACAAAGAATCGAAAACTACATTAAGCATCACCTCCTAGAACTACTTTTCTTTGATAGCGACAGCTATAGAATCACATCATGTTGAATGCATGTTTGAAACCAAACTTGAGGAAAACTCTTCCATTTTTTCCCTTATGATCAATTATGTAACGTCTTGCAGCATGAGCGACAGTTTTGCAACCACCTCGAGTATCAAACCCAAACTGCAAAGGGCGAAGAAATTTTCTGAGTTTTTCCTTCAATTTGAAACAAACTGATTTCGCGATTAAACTGCAATAAAACATGCCAACAGCAATCAGTCTAACTCCACTATCTTTTTTCTTGAGCCTCTAATGACGGCTTTAGTAGATCCCTTTATGTGTCTACCTCATCTTGTTCGATGATGGTGTATGTTCCATCAAAGGAATAGGTTGAGATTATTTGGTCCGAAAGAATGATTATTGCAGTTAGAAAGATTAAGATCTGATAACGGCTTTAGTAAATCCCTTTATGTGTCTACCCCACCTTGTGATGGTGTATGTTCCATCTAAGGAATAGGTTGAGGTCATTTGGTCCGAAAGCATATGATTATTGCAGATAGAAAAGTTAAGATTTAATGACGGTTCAAGTAGATCCCTTGACGTTTCTACCCCATCTTGTTCGATGATGGTGTATGTTCCATCAAAGCAATAGGTTGAGGTTATTTCGAGGACTTAGTGTCACAGAAGCGAAACTACAGATTATTCATTTCGAGAAAATAAATGAATTTTATATACTAAATTCATCTATAACGACCATAATGTTCGGACATACATTTTCAGATGAATATCTACTTGATATTCAGGGACCATGTCAAATATTTTAAAAACTTGATAATGATGAAAAATATCCCAAAATTGAAAAAATGTAGTTACGCCTTTGTGACACTAAGGCCTCCATTTGGTCCGAAAGCATATGATCATTGCAGATAGAAAAGTTGAGATTTAATGACGGTTTAAGTAGATCCCTTAACGTTTTCACCCCATCTTGTTCGATGATGGTGTATGGTGCTGGACTCCGAGCATAGCTAGTCTTTGTGAGCTACCCAGCCTTCCTTTAGTTGTCACTTGCCAAATGAACGCCTGTCATAATTACTTAGTGATAACCTTGTCCACGCCATTACTTCTTCCAGGTGAGCTTTGATTCCAGGTTTGACTACAGGTATTTGGACTATTCTGGCATAAGTAGGAGTCTATATACAGAGGATTCAAAGAGCTCCGTTGATTTGAAGTTGGTAATAAAAAAAACATTCGTGGTTTGATTGCATCACAGACCCCCAACATCTCCTGGGGTGTGTAAACAACGTACATAATGGATAATCTCTTTATTTTTTTTTGATGCTTTGGAAACCATGTTATCTATTCCAAGACTCTGTGCCTATATAGGTTTTCAATATTCACCATTCTGCAAGCTGTTCAATAAATAATTTCGAGCCAGTCGATCCGGTATGGTCTAGTGGCTAGGATACCTGGCTTTCACCCAGGAGGCTCGGGTTCGATTCCCGGTACCGGAATTTTTTTTTTTTTCTTCAAACTCACATTACTAGCGTTCGTGTATACCGTTAACTGTCTTTCATTTATCACAATGAGTATAAAATTATGAAACAAATAACGAAAAGTAAATATTATGTTCGAAAGCTATCGCCATAACCACTATCGGACACACTCCAAGCCCCTCCGAGCGTGTAATTATTCCAAGACAAAATAAACACTCGAGATATTTTCTCTCCTTGATGTATCACCATTACCATAAATCATTACTATTATTATTAGTGTTGACTGGGACTGTACTAGGTCGCGAGTGGGTTGACAATGTATGGATTGTTCGTATGAACGTGGACACACCTTTCGCAGGTGACAATTCACTTTATGAATATCGGGATATATCTACTTCGCCTTGCCGTTGATTTCTTGTAACCTCTGCACGCTCGTTCGAGTGCTTTCCATGGAATTTAAAAATGTTCCTTTCTGTCAGTGGAGTCGTATTCATTTATTACAAATGAGAGGCAGTTTCTGTCTTTCTCGGTCTCGTATATCATTTGACTGTGGAGGTTCAGCTTTGAAGATCATTGTTTGATTTATACAAAAGATGAAAAACTGACAAAACATTAAAACGTGTAGTACTCGATGCAAATTTGGCTTTATCGGATAGGAGCTTTAGGCGCGTTCATACAAATTTCATATTCCTGATCTTCCAAAATCATTGAGAAATCTGTGGCCATGTTACTAGTCCAATTGATTTTTACTTGTGTCATTGAATATAGTGATCATGTTATGAGGATGAATTAATATACTCATAATGAGGAAACTTTAAATATCCACCTGAGATAAAACATTTTTCCACCAAGTGTCGGGAAACAGAGCAAAGGAATTTTTTGACTCTATGTTTTGTAGTTAGTCATGAATTCCGGGAGTCTTCTTTTGTTTGTTCCACTTCTAATAACATGGATATTCAAAAGTCAGAAATGTACGAAATCTGGGAATATACCTGCTTAAAGTATAATATAATAATATCACATATTGATCCCATCAAACTTCTTACGGGTTTGGGGGGTTCGGAGCTAGAGGTGCTACTACACAACAATTCTATTCAGGAACAGATCGACAGTTAGCTGAAAATCCTGAATCATTCTACTTATAGGTTCAGCATGGAACACAATCGTCCTCGTAACTTATCGTTTCTGACGATATACCTTTATATTGTTAGGAAAGATCTCACGTGCGTAATAGTCGTCGGAATTATTAGCTAGTCAATTAAGTCAGATACAGGATTTTGACATTACGAAAAGATGCAGAGGGAGCACGACGAATAGGTTATGAAGAACAGAAGCGCAAAGCGAGAAATTGAATAAAGAGAGGCAAAACAAGAAAAATAGTGATGAAACCAAGAATAGAATTGAAGAAACAAAGAGAAACAAGATGATGGAGGTAGAGCTAAGAATAAACAACAGGAAAAAGAACACAAATGCAGAAATATCTTTGAAAAATTGCAAAAGATCAACTGATTGAAGAAAATGAGACTATGGTTATACAAATGTTACCGTGAACGGAAAACGTGAACGGAAAACGTAAACGGGAAGAGCAAAAATAGGAACAGGAAAAAAAAGGTTGAAGTTGAAAAAATAAAAACGAGAACCTTTAAAAGAAAATACAGACAAAGGAGATAATAAAAGATAAGAAGAACAGAAACCATTGCATGGACAGACAAAAAACAATCAGGCAAGTAAGGCAAAAGGAATAGTGCCAGCTTCTGGAACTTCCTCGAAAACAGATTGACGAACAAAACTTTGTGAGGATAAGAAAATAAAATGAGAAAAAGAAGGAAAGGAAGGAAAATGAGGAAAAGGAAGAAAATGAGGAAAAAACGAAAAAGGAGGAAATGAAGGAAAGGGTGAAAAGGGAGGAAAAAGAGGAAAGGAAAGAAAAGGAAGGAGAGGAAAATAAGGAAAAGCTGGGAAATTGAGGAAAGGAGGAGAGGAAGAAAAATAAGGGGGAGGAGGGAAAGGAGGAAATAGAAAAAAAGGTGGGAAAATGAGAGAAAGGAGAAAAACAAGAGGACGGAGGAAAACAAGGAAGAGTACGAAAAGGAAAAAAGGGAAAATTGAGTGAAAGAAGAAAAAGGAGACAAGGGCGTGAAATGAGGGGAACGAGGCAAAGAAGGGAAAAGGGGAACAGAAGGAAAATGGGGGAAAGAAGGGAAAAGGGGAACAGAAGGAAAATGGGGGAAATGAGACGGAAAATGGGAAAATGGACGAAAAGGGGGGAGGAAAATGAGGAAAGGAAAGGGGAAAAGGAAGAAAAGTAAAAGGAGGATAATGAGGAAGAGGGGGAAAGGAGAAAAATAAGAGAAAGTAGGAAAAGGGTAAAGATGAGAGAAAGGAAAAAGAGGGAGGAAAGGAGAAAAAGGAAAATAATGAAGAAAAGGAGAAACAGAAATGGAGGAAATTAATTGGGTACAGAAAAAAGGAGAAGAGGTCAAGAAAAATCACCAGAAATCAATACTCATTCTGCAACAAATACAGACCAAGTAGCATAGGTAGATCCAGGATCACCCTTGTATTCGCCTGTGCCAAGAAAATCCGTGAATATTTTGCTCCCAGGACCAGAAATTAGCTTGGCATTGGGTTTTACCCAAGTATAAGATAGATGAGGTGAGGTTAGGAGATTTCTGGAGAATAATCATAGTCTGCGACCGAATTTGGTTATATACTCATCGTAAAAATATGCTTTCCACTTTTCACAACCAGGGCATTTAAGAAAAGTTATAGATTAAACAAATTAGATGAATGACACTCCATGTTTTCTGAACATCAAAGTGAATTATCATAAATGCGTGTTTCTTAAATTATTTTCAAACTACACATTTAAATAATATTTTATACAGATAGTTATTTACAGCAAGGACAGTTCGCTCCACCAACAAGTTGCCATTATGAAAAGTCACTTGCTTGAAATAAGAATCATTGAAGAAATATTTCGTATTACTTTTCTGGCTTATCCGGCAAAAAGAATAAGCATGATATAGTGGTCTTCCATATCTAATATAATTTATTTAATTTTTTCATTGATACTATAGAATTTTTCTGCAAAAGTGAATCATTAATGTCAAACTTCTGACTCGGACAACTTTGCTCTTAGTGGCAAGTCTGATTGAATGGGAGGAAGAGTGAGTCTGAACGGTTCTACGGAGGCATGTTTACATATATCCCACAATCAAGTAATTGTTTGGTACACATTTTTCATTCCTTTAGGTGATGGTGTTTTATACTGTTCAGGAGCTACCGATCCAAAAATATCATGGATGTCTGCTCAAGATATGAGATGTTCCCAAAGCATTTGATCGTCTTCGGCACCAATAATAACTACTTGCCATACTCCCACATGTGTTGCACCTTAAATTGTATACTCTCCTCTCATGCTCTTTCTCTGACCTCTCTATGAAATGGTGAGTCGGGTTTCATATCATACACTACTAATAAACGCTGGCTTCCATAGAAATATTTTTCAACACAATCACCTTTTCTCAATTTAAATAAATTATTGATCGAATACAATCACATTTCCATTAGACAACTGAACCGATGAGACTATTTTTCAAATTGCCTTCTCCTCCAGAGCTCCATAATCAACTCGTCAAATCAAAAATGCAAACAAGAATGTGAACGCAAAAGAAAATTCTCAAGTGAAAACTTTATCTAGAATGGTGATTTGATAATTCAATGAAATTCAACCTAATTATTTTCTGATCAATTTATAAAAGTAACGTCATAGCCCAATATGAGCATGCAAAAAACAAGATCGTCACTAGTACAATTATGGTGCTGAACATGCTCCTTAAATGACTACTAACACATCCAAAGCCTATACTAAAATTCTAGTAGACAGTGAACTTATAATAAAATTGCTTGGGAGAATTTTATTCAAGGATGTACCTACTTTAAATTTTTTGTGTTCGGTATGCGATAATTACAATAGGAAAGTTAGTTTGTATTAACCGTTTAATGCCTCGAAGACATACCAAATTGGTCTTTCGTGCGTGTGTTGGTACGCTAGTTATTTTTCCATAAATAAATGAAATTGTTAGTTGATAACAAATTTGGAGGTGATGCACATCAGAAATAGCATGATTATCCCGATTGTAGGTCGAGAAGCATTCGTTTAGAAAAAGTGCTATTATTCATTTCAGGAAGACAAGCGAGGCAGAGTTAACAAACATAAGAACGATTATAATTACATTCGACAGTCTTCACAATGTATCTGATGACTTTTCATAATGAAAAGAAAAAATTGTAAGCTTGAACGGATTCAAGTTGGACTTCATTATTGATGATATAATGATGTACTTGAGACGAAAAATTTTTGAATTTTTGGGATACCATTCGATTTTCACACATTGAATGATCTGTTATTCAAGCAACGCTTTTACTTGGGTGAAATTTGTAAATTTGAATGATCTGGTGCGTAGTCGCACTTATACAGCGTGATTTACGTAGGCCGTGCATTAGAAGTTTTTTAACTTGCAGTTGGACTAGAAACTTGAAATTTGGTATGCTGTCATAATTGATCATGTGCGTTCTACCTCAAATGTTTTTGTATTATTCTAAGTCGCAACTCATCTATATTGTGAACTGGTGAAGAATAGACCAAATCTTTTACCCTACCCCAAATATAAAAATCTAAAGCGATAAGATCTTTCTATTACGTTTTGAAGAATTTCTACATATCTGTCACTATTCAGATTTTCATCGGACATAAAGTAGCGTACCTCTTGGTTCATTACCAAACAAAACACATTTATTCGAAATTGTACTTGATTTTCAACTTCGAACACCATATGTTGATTTTCAGAAGCCCAAAAATGTCGATTGCGCCTATTGTAAATTCCCTGCTGACAAAACTTTGCCTCGTCAGTCCAAATTATGTTGTCTAAGAATCCGGCGTGCTCTTGTATTTTGAGTAATAAGTCTAAAAGTTTACTCTACGGGAAAATTCACCTGGGTGTAATTTTTGCAATCGTATAAATTTGAAAGGATGTAGCTTATGGCGGTGTAAAATGGTTTGTATTGCAGAGTATGAAAATCCCAATTCCAAAGACGCCGTTCGTATTGAGGATTCAGGATATGCTTGAAAATATCCGAGAATGATAATTTGATTATCGTCATTGCCAGTTAGTGGTTTGTCTCTCGTAACGGGTCTAGCCACCTTCCCAAAATGTATAAAATTAGTTTTCAATCGTGAGAACTTGCCCCGTGTCATCCTCGGTAAGTTTGGATATTTCAAATTAAACTCTCGGACAGTTCGCTGCACAATTTTTTGACACATGCCGTGGATAACAATCAAGTCAAACACAATTTCGTTTGTATAATTTTCCATATTCCAATCAATTTTATTTAAGAATTAGCACGACTCGTTTTTACTTTGACAGAATAGCACCTTCTTGTTTACAGTTGTTTTTTGTTTTCATGGCATACTTGAATAAACACAAAAGCAGCATTCGGCAGGATAAGACATTTCTTGATTTTTATTGAATAACTCGATAGAGGTGGAGCTTGGGTATAGGGAATGCTGAAATAACTCATCCTAAAATTCAATTTTCTTTCGAATGGTTAAAAAAAATGGTAGGAGCCATTTGAAAAAATTGAGTTTTTGACAATTTTATATTGCGACATTCAAAAATCGGCTGCGCCCATATGGTACAAAATAGGACCGTCGATGGGACATCAGGTGTTAGCCTGGACTACCAGCTAACTGCTCCATAAATTTGGTTTCCTAATTTTGAACAGTTTGCGGGCTACACGTGTTTTCGTAAACTACTACAGCCGTAATTTTTTTCAGAAACATGGACATATCTCAAAAACTGTGATAGATAAGTAAACATAACTTAGGTTGTCTAAAGTCATTATCAGAAGGCCAATCGAACCATGACAAAAAAAACATTAGGTTTCCATTTAAAATAAGAAAGTTGGTACCGACTTTTGGCATACCCTGTATAATTGTAGGATTAAAAACATTTGAGATAGAACGCACATGATCAATTATGACAGCATACCAAATTTCAAGTTTCTAGTCCAGCTGTAAGTTGAAAAACTTCTAATGCACGGCCTACGTAAATCACGCTGTATACTTTGTACATAATTTTTATTCGCATATTTGGATAGCCTACACAAAATTGCATGGCAAATTACTGGAAGTTCTGAAAATATTCACAGAATATAAGCTATTTTTTCTGTTTAACTCCAGAACTAAAGAAGCTAGATTGATTTTTTTGTTTCACGTAATTTACCAACCCTATATCTTTTACCGTTAACGAAATCTCGATGCATAGACTCGAATTTGGATAGCCCTGTATAATCTCGAGTTGAGTCGTAGAGGTAACCGTGATCTGAATATTTGAAAATAATGTTATTCGCGTAATAAAAACTTATGTGCAAGTGGAGAATTGCCCTAAACGAAACTCAAACCCCAAAATACACACTTTAGGGCAAAATTATTCACAAAAAAATCGAAGCTTCAAAAAAGAGTGAGATAATCGTTTAAATGAGTGAATGATAGAATTCAATACTATTATTAATATTCAATAATATTCGTAAATTTGTATGGTGACAATGAACAAAATGTGCAAAATGAGGGGAAATATACTCTTCATTCATTCAATACTAGAAGAATATTTTTTTATTATTTTTATTTTCATACACTTATACATCCCTCCATCAATGAACAAAAAAAATCGTTTCGGACTCTCTTTTTTTTTAGTGATGAAGACCCTTATGAGTATCAAACCAAGCTAGAGAACCGAGCAAATCTTGAGATCTCACTGAATACCAGCTCTATAAACATATAGAATTTTCAATTTGATTATCTGTCAGTATTTGAAACGTCGTTAAATCGGTCATAAATGTCATTCAAAGAATCCTTGGAATTGAAATTTTATGCAGTTGAATAAAAACGCACGTAAATCATTTCCCTTCGAGTCGTTTCAAAAAGAAGTTCAATTTGAAGTGCCTCTAATTTCAATATACAAATTTCATTTACGTGTTCCCACTTAAACCACATGAACGACCCCAAAGTAAATTATTATATTACAAGAAAATAACTGTTGACCGCGCAGCAATTCTCATAAATACCACAGTTGTTCATAGTGATTCTGCGTCTCCTAATGAAATTTAATATACCGCGTGTCCGTTTTTGTTATTATGAGAGATACAAGGTTGGTTAAATTAGGGCCTAATTTGCGTGTTTGGAAATCTGGGTCATGAGTTCCAAAAAGGAAAGTTGAGTATCAGTTCTTCTCGCTGTACACTACTTGTATACAAAGTGGGGCTATTTAAAGACAACTTCATACTGCAGACTCCGCGGAAGTTTTAGAGAAACATGTTGGTGGCACATACAAAGCATTGGGTTTCAGGAAATATGACATATTTGGATGGAAAAAAACTGGACCCAAAGTTGAAATCAACTGAGTAGTACAGGTAACTTCAGCAAATTGACAAATTCAATAGTCATAGGTGGTCGGCAACGCAACGGTTTGATGTCGGCTGTTAAAACTTATGCTAGCGCTTGGCTAAGTTTTATCCCTGAGTTAGCAAGAATTATTTCCAAGCTTCTCGGTTTCCCCGGCATTCCAGCTAAAAAGTGAATACGCCACCAAATATCAGTAAGTAACCCCAGAGCCGTCCTCTACCCGCACAGGCTATGCATTGTTTAAAAAGTCAAAGATAGTTAGTCAGTGCCTGTGGAGTCGGCATTGGAGCAAAACACTAGTGCCATCTAGCATTTTTAGTTGAAAATCAAGAGGAACTACGAAAAACTGTAGAAGGTTTCTCTTTGAAATTTCAACATATTTCACAAACTGAAAAATCTAAATTCTCGAATTTTATCACCAAATATAATTTTTATACATAAACTATTCCGTAATTTGCACCAGTCCAAAGAACAGATTCCAAATAGATATTTTGTTTCCCCCTTTCCAGGATCGTAATTAAATCGCCACCTATTAGTTGGTAGTTTCAGTATATCCTCAAACACTGATCTACGACCTGACTGGGAGACCAGAGATCTAACGCCATCTACATGTCGTCGGATCCAATCGGTATCCCATATGATTCTTACTATCGTGTTACTCTTTATACAATGTTATTTATTCCGATAGTTACCCCCCACGTTCATGGGGTGAGTGACTACTGGGTCCGAGGATCATGTGTAGTAAGTGGAAAAAGTGGGAATTACAGACTTCTGTATTCTTCCGGCCAAGATTTCGGCCGCATCATGGCAAGTCGGTATAATTTTTGTATTCGATAGCAGCTAGTCCATCATTCCACCAAGTACCCATATAATCGGAAATATACAAAGCGTTTTGGATAAAGCTGCGGATTTCAAAAAATAAATCTCGATTTTTGGTCTCTTGTTTGGACGATGTTAGTACAACACTCGTAGCGCCACGTTATACCTGGAGATATAAGAAATTGACCAAATTTGTATGAGTTTATGCTGATACTTGCCGCGGAGAGAGTTTTTAACAGTGGTTACTTTTTGGGAGCAGTGTTGTTCCACCCCTAGGTAAGTATACGTCTTTCTGACATCAAGATGATGTAGGATGCTTCCAGCTACGAGCTAAATGTCCTCTGCGTATTTTTCGCATCGTCCTCTTATGAGATGAACCGTGGCACATTTGTCGATCCCATCCCAAATAACATGCGTGTACTCTTCCACCACCCGCAGGACTGATGAAGATTGTTTCCTTCCCAAGGCGTATAGTTCAAAGTCATCCATGTAAAGAGATGGGTGACCTCATGCCTCCGGTTGTTGGGGGTGCCTCAGTTGTATCTTCAGGTTTACCTTGGTGCAACGGATAATGGCAGTATGGGGAAATGCAGAAGAAAAGAGGGCTGAGGGAGTCTTCCTAAAACACATCCCTTCTCAATTCTGACTCGACAAGATCTTATGGTGAAGCGAGTCTTCCAGAGCGACCTCAGTTATTCAATGCATCTCACTATTTATTTGATCGGGCACCGCTTGATTAGCTTATGCGATGTGGCATCAAATGCATTGCGGTAATCGATCCAGGCATCGAAAGGTTACGCTTATACTTTCAAGCTATAGCAAGTTCAACGTTTAGCTCTGCTTGAACCTGGATTGTACAACTGGTAGAATCTTGGAATGTAAGGAATTCAATATTTCAATACTCGTTTCATATAGGTTTGGGCTAGAGTACTTCCGAATTGAATTTCAATATTTAAAATACAAAATCAGTTGAAATATTTGGGCAAAATATATGCATCTTGGAAAAAATATTTAAATTTCGATCTTGTTCGGTTTTCAACCAATTATTAATGATGTATCTTGACTGACGTCGTACGAACAAAGCCAATTCTTTTTCTGAGAATTATTAGACAATTCAATATTTTTCAGAATAATCCATCTATCTCGAATTAGATGCAAATAATCACATCACAGTTACATCTATAATCATGGGGTGGCGGCAATATAATCTAGTTTACGAAAGAAGCTAGATATCTTACGATATTTTTTTTACGATAAACTGAATTTTATCCTTAAAATTCACCATATTAGATCATTTTCAAACATATATATCACAAAGGGCCACCTCCTAAAATGTTATTGAACAATATAACAACATAACATGAACATTAAAAACCGTTTGTTAATATTACTCCATTGATGAAAGTATCTATATTACATCAGAAAATATTGGATCAATAGAAATAAGTAGAATCTGTATCTGAGTATCTGCAGGCTGACAAAATCAACATCATTCCCATCACTATCGTGTGTTGCTACGCAAATGTGGAGGAAAATTATGTGGCAGGAAAAAGAAAATACATTTAATTTTTTCATTTCATGTCTGCTGCTTTGAAAAATAACTGCAAATAAAATTTTAAGCCTACACTAAATGTCGAAAAGACGGTAAATCATTCAGCTTTTATAGGTTCCGAACCAATATGGCAGGATATACACGGTCACTTACATACATTCATAGATTTTAATGGTATTACAGAACGAGGTAAGTACAAGGTTTATTCAGGAAATGTCTGTTTCAATTTATTCATTCAGTCTAGAAATAAGCAGGTGATACAGTTTCAATAACACATGATCATTTCCTACAATGATCGGCCTCATTAAAATATCAGTTAATATCGGGAATATTATTCATTTCTACATTTGAAACACCCACAGATGAAACCATTTATTAACAGGTGAAAAACACAAAATAGCCATTGTTATTTTTCGATCATTCATCAATGTCAAGTCGCTCAAACACGCTGGATTGGAGTCGAAGTTGTTACAGCCTTTTTTGGATAAGTTCGGAAACTCATCACAGTATGCGTTGAATAGTTGAAGGTGTTAATTTTTCACAGAGAATCGATAATGTACTCAATCAAAACTTTCATAATATCAAATGATCAATTTGATTTCACAACCTAATTGGAACCCGCACTGAATTTTATATATGTCACTTTATCATCAATATTATAATTTTCGTGCTAGTTTTTAAGCAATTTTGAGACTTTGGAAGTTTGTTGTGTCCACTCAGGACACATTTTATGTCAGCAACAGTTCAGTTTTTAATGAAGACAGGACTTATTTGCAAGTACACACACAAGTGTAAGTGTGTGGTAGTAATAATCATCAACCTCGAACAAAACAAATTAATTTTTCCTTCAATCTGGGTAATCTGAATGATATTATACATTTTTTTGTGGATTCATAATGTGAAATCATTGAATATTTCACGTTTGGTAGCATACTATAGAAATTTTGTCGGCAAATATCGAACAGAAAATAATCCAACAGCCTACGCCTGGCAGAGTTTCTCTACAAGAACTTCCAGATTGGAGTTGGCGAAGTCTTCGGCTTGCCTTACATTTTGAAGTCTTCACTCTTCTCAGTGTTTTCTCCCATCTACGATTAGCCTTTCTGCTTCGAATCTGCAAATGAAGGGGTAACAATCTAGACCATTCCATCATAAAGGAGGTGATAAGGATCAACACTTCCAAGATACCGTTAGAAAAAATAACTTCAACCGACTCCTTCAATGGAACATACTACTACCATCATAGAAGATGTGGAAGTCACATCAAGGGCCCTTCCAATGCAAGAAGGCAAGTCTGGTACACGGATGGCTCTAACACAAGCAATGGGGTAGGTGATGAGATATACGAAGAGATACCAAGTCAGGACATTAGTGTAAGACTCGGCACAAAAGCGTTTGTATTCTGAGCAGAAAATCATGCAGGTTTTCATCCAAATTAGTTTGATGGATATACAAAAACTCCAACGACCTAAAAGCACGTAACAGGATGGAACTGTGAGGGTACCAGGTCATTGAGGCATCCAGGGACTTAAGGGGACAGGGACCCTGGCAAAAGTGGAGGCAGGAGCCTATGGAATTTCATTTGAAGACATTGAGCAGGACACGAAGAAATTAGTTGAGAACCATCATCAATCTTCCTGAGTGAATACCACGTACAAATGAAGATACCAGTTAGGAATGAGCAAGAACTCTTTCAGGAATGGTGTGGGACTCCTGACAGTACCTGATGCGGATATACCAAGACTTAAATGCAGGTTCTGGAAGGAGGAGGACGAAACATGTTTGAATGCATATTATTTACGGATACTATAGTGCAGTTCAGAAGATATCATGCAATAAGACATTCTCGTAAGAAATCTCCAGGAGTTCATCAGCAGAACTGGAGTACTGCATTACGGCCGATAGCCAACCTCGCGAAACAATAATAATAATAATGAATGAATAGTGCATTTTTCTCTTGATCTAATTCCTTCTGAAAGTAATTTCTAGCCCAATTAGTGGTAAGGAAACTTCACTCCTGTTCGTGCCTATCTACTTATTCGTTGCTCTACTCCAGTATGCCCTGGAACCTAGAGGAAAACTACTTCAATATTTTGCTCAATCAAATCGAGTAAACATTCCTATATCAACTTAGAACTGATATAGGGTGTATACTTTGGTGTCTTCTTGACTCAGACATTATGGCAATGCCTTTGCTTCTGCATTTTCGATAGTATTTATGTAGTACCTTATTTTCTAATGAACTTTCAGTATGTAGTGAAAGTCTCAAAGACTACTGCTCCAGTTCCCTCCAGGGCCTTGAAACCATCTGCGTAACATGTAAGGGTATATTTCTTTTTCAATGCGAAAATTGCTTCTGTGCTCCATTCTTTCTTGCTACTGAGAAATGTTTGGAAGTGTTTATCAAATCTGAATATTTCGACTATCCCAACTTCAATCAATCTGAGGTGAGCTCCCCAGGCAGCTCTTCTCCTCACAATGTTGAGAGGTCTAGAGCGACCTCTACAATTGCCGTTAAAGTCAATCCCATTGCCTCTGTTATAAAAGTATGGTAGCCTTTCTACCTTCTTCATAATGTTTTCTTGTTAAAGATAGTGTAGTCCGGTCATCCGATGATCAGATCTTCCTGCGACGTTTCTGCATACTATCAGTGAGTAAGTTGACTTTTCACTGGATTATTCCAGAGGCTGATCATCAAGGGTGATAGTATTTCTTTCCGCGGACAACCTCGGATTGTGCCGATCGGGATGCTGTTATCCCCTACTTTCATTTCGGGCATTCTTGTAGTCAGCATTTGGTACATTCATCCTGTCCTCTCCCATACTCGTCATCGATCTTTCTATGGCTTATACCTATCTCATTAGAAGAACTGCACGTTATCCACTTTCGTTTCTTTTGTGGCAGATCTAATGATAAAAGAAAGCATTGTCAATTATTCTGGAAACGTTGAAGGAGTCAACTTTCCTGATAATAACAATAATAAAAGGTACAATTCAGATAACTATAAGCAATACTTGTCTGATAAATATAGAGGAAATAACATGCGTAGCTGAGCAATACTTGTAATAAAGTACATATGTCTCTCTGTCCAAAAGTAATGTTGATGAAATTGGTGACACACAAGAGTTTGCACTAGTACCACGTATCTACATAAGGATGTTTACAGTAAACCGTGTAGTGTCCAACATAGTTTGTCCAGCTATGATTGGATAAAGCATATAGGGGTTACATTTTCTGTTGTATAGTTGTTCATATCCAACGATATATAACATTTATTTCATTTCTGAACCTTCTGTTGGAGAAAAACGTGTGAAATGGATCACCTGAATTTCTGGAAAGTCATGGAACGATATAGATTTTGTGAACTTTTGACTCTCTTGGCATTTCGAACAAATAAGTTCGTCGTCATCCAAAGTTTCATCTCCAGTAAATTGATCCAAACAATGTGACAGTCCTAGTTGTCCTGTCCTCCGCGGAATCGGTATAGAAAAGTCCCAAAATGGACCGTGCGTACCTGAACAATTACCACAACAAATTTCTGAGCATCTTACTGGGTGTATCCGATGAGGCTAGGTACATATTTTTTGAATTTGACTCTTTAATGGGACTGTACTAACAAGTAGATCTGAAGAATCTGAAGAAGATAATCATGGATATGTCTCTCTTGTAGGCATCGTAGGCATCCTTTTTCTTCCTTACAATCTCGAGGTGGTGGGTTCAAAGCCTAGCATGGCCACTGGTCCTGGATCTGTTCCCTACTCCTAGGAGGAGCTGAGAGGTTTCTCTCGCTGGAAACCTGGAAGATTCGTAACACTGTTCATGAAGCAAGTATTGCCTTCTGCAGACCATTGAGTCCGAGTATGTTAACGGCACTATTTCTAATGGAGTATTTCTGGAGTGGCGTAACAACAAACTCGCGTTGAGGACTGCTGGGTATTGAATTGAAAGAAAATATCGCAGAAGAAGTGAGATGTAGAGAAGATAATAAATCAATTTTCAAATTTTCTTCAAGAATACTATCCGAATGAAAATTACATCTAGCCCCTGAGAGGCAGGAATGGCACCCAATATAGAAGCAGCATTTCCACTCTGGTGAATATTTTGAAAACGTCTAAAAACCGCGACTATTCTTATAAAACTATTCTTATAAAACTAACATTTTCGGTATAATTTTTTTTTGGTGTTATATTCAAAGTTCAAGATGAGAAATACTTTTTTCAAAATTTCACATTTTTTTTCTATTTCAGGTCTGTTCTCGAGAATCTCTTCAAATATTCGAGATGATGTAACTGCCATGTATGATACATCATTGAATTTTTAGTAAAAAATTTGTATTCATTGATTTCGTTAACATCTTCGATTATTGCTAATTTCCGTTTCGAGAAATAATTCGACCAACCTCTTCGAAAAAGTATAATTAATATTCAAATTAGAGAAAATCAATGAATCATTGCAAATGACTTCTCATTTATGAAGGATATCAACAAATGAATAATTGGTTAATTTTCTAGCCACGTCCAGTTATATTTATGGACAGTCGATATAACAATTTGAAGTTTTTATAAATAATAATAATCATTTAATGGCGGAACGTTTCGCTGACGTACTTGCACACATGATCATTTTTTTATTTTAATTTTCCTGGTACTTCCATAAAAGTTTCGTTGTTTATCGAGAATAAGTAGGAATAATGCGTAATATTTTTAATTGAAATTATGAGAATGCGCAGTGCATATGTATAAAATCCATTTTTATTACGTACCATTTCCTGTGTTTAATCATTCAGCTCGGTACAGAATATAAATTAGAAAAGTGTTGTTATCACCTTTTCCGGACAAAAAAATTCTGTATGGTGTAACCGAAAATGTTACCGAGAATAACAATACAACTCTGGAAACCATCGACAATTAACTCGAAGAATAAAACATCTTCATCGATAATTCCAGATATGTATTGGTAAAAATAAATATAAGTAAATACAAATTCATCTGAGGATATATAACTATTTTCCGGGCTAAAACCCTAGAATGTATCATTCCAATATCGTTCAGAAGTTACATTTTCAAGTGTTTGCAAAATGTATTCGATAGAATATCGGTATAGTCGAACAAAGTTCGAAAGATGTGCCGGAGAGTTTCAAATGAAATGCTAGCACAGATGAGAGGAAACAACCTCGAAACATGTCAAGCATGCGAGTGGTCATTCCCAACCAGTACCCAGTGCTTGATTGTAAGTAGCACTTGCAATGAGTTTTCTCCTGGCGGAACATTGAACATAAAGATGTCGATGTAATTCAATGTTGTTTGTAGATGTTTTCTGGCAGATATCTGCCTCAAATTTCTTACTTCACTTCGGGTGTGAAGAGAAGGGGATTTCTTTGAAATTATTTGTTTCATTCTCTTGAAACTCTTTTTTTTCGAACTTTATGCGAATTTAAACATTGCAATTAGTTACATAAAACGCATTAGTATAATCATAAATATGAATCGGTCCACTTTTTATGAATATTCCTTTATTTTAGCTAGGAAAGAGAGGTTGCTGGGGCAAAATATCACAACTTTTCATCACTATTATTTCATTAAATATCTCCTATTAAACTTGTGGTAGATGGTGTTTCATCTAATTCACCACGTACAGAAAGAATTTGATATTTTTAGGTTTTGTAATCACCAGAAGTATTTTTCTGAAAATTTGTATACGGGGACTTTTTGAGGATCTCTTTTCAGTTGAAATATTTTTCGTTGTTTCCGACAGCAGCTCTCAACCTTTTTTTAGTTGCGTACCCCTAACCCAATTATTTCATTAATATTATCCCCGAAATAGATTCTAGTCTAGAGGCAATAATAAAAATTCAAATTGGGGATAACAAATAACACAAATGGTATTAGTAATATATTTCGAGATTACATTGTAATACTACAATTTTGATAACAAATACTTTTCAACTAACGATGTTTGAAAAATCAGCTTTTTGTTCAAAAAGTTGATTCTCTTAAAAAATAATTATCCACAGAAAATCATGTGTAGATATTGAGCAAAATGAGATGTCACGCCAAATATTCTGAGGGTTATAAGGTCATGCAAGTGCATCCAATACACCAGGAATCAAATCTCACAGTAGAAGGGACAGTGTACCTATCCAAATCCTAATGACCCATGCCCATCGAAAGAGGGGTAACATGCCAATATAGCCTCATAACATAATGATGAAAAAAATAATATTTCAAATTCTCTAAAATACATTTCTCAGTCTAGAGATCTGTGCCTGAATTATTGCCAAGTGGAAGTGCTTTCTCATAATAAATATTTTGAAAATTGAATAGACGCCGTATCCCTTTACACATTTCGCCAATTTGGAAAAGCCTTTCAAATTGATTCGATACTCATGTGATAGCAGTTACTCTTCGATGACATGGTATACAAGAATCATTTCATATTGCCGAAAATTTAAAACCCTAGAACCGAAAATAAAAAAGTCGGAACGCGAAACAACGTAACAAATGAAGAACGCGTTGTTAAATATTGACCAAGAGAGAAGAAAGATATTTTAATAATGGGCCGACAAAGATATAATACAGCAGGGGCGTATCACAAATGTATTCAATTTACAGTTCCAAATTGAAACGTTTCGGTGCTACAAAAATTGTTAAAATAATGAATAGACATTTTATATTTTTTCGTTGAATTTGAAAGTGTAGTTTTCTGCAGCTAATATGATGGATCTCATTTATAATAAATTTCAAGTTCGATAAATAGAATGTACCCAACACCAGAACTACCTCAATTCCACTCGCCAACAAATTTGGCAATCTCATGAGCCCAAAGCTCAATAAATTCCCCATACTATTCATACTGTACTACTATTTATATCACTCATTATCCCCCTTTTCAAACTTGTGTCATCAAATCGGTGGTGGTGATCTTAAGCTTGTTGGTCAATACTCGATTTTTCTAGTTTCAAGAACCGAATACAAGAAATGTGTTCTTTGAGCCGTACTTTCATGACCCTTCTAGTTTGACCCACATACTTCTCGCAGCTTATTTTTAAAATCTCCGACTTTTCTTTTCCTTCTGTTTAATCTTGAGAAACACCCAGAGTCTGATGTAATTTATACGAGGTTTTCTATTCCATTGTCATATTGAGGGTTTCAATTTATCGAATTTTATTCACACCATAGGTTTCAAATATTCATTTGAAACTGAAGAACCTATAAGTTTTCCTCAAAACACAGGTTACCAAATCCACAATTGGTTCGCTATAGAAAAAGAGAGATATACACTTTGTTGTTCCACGATATATCATGGTCACATGGCATTGATTGAAATAAATATTCAATGCGGCTTTCAATAGTCTCTCCCCCTGTTAACTTTTGAACGAATTGACGTAAAAACGTGAAAAAACGTTTGGAGGGTATCACCGATACTACTTTTTGGAATAAAACACATTGATTGCTCGATAAATGGCGCGGGGAGCACATCAACTAATAATTTTTACATGGCATGGGGGGTTATGTGTCACATTGTTGAAAAGATAATTCAATTCTCTTTTCAACCATCTAAATTTTTAAGAATTTCGTTTTAACGTTTTTTCACGATATTTGAAATGTCAGAATAAGTGCGGATCTGGCGGATCTGAATCCCTTACCTCACCTGATCACGATAACTACGATAACTTTTGAATGGTTTCATGTGAAATAACAGGGCAGAATTTTTTTTTTAATGGACCGAAACTCAAAAATATTCGGATGGATGAAAAGAGAATTGAATTATATTTTTAACGATGTGTGTGACACATGACCCCCCATGCCATTTAAATTTTTTTAGTTGCAGTGCCCCCGAGCCAGCTATCAAGCAATCACAATGTGGTATACCGGGTGGCTACGGAAGTATTGCCTACGGAATATCTCAGTTATTGTATGAAGTAGGTTTGTGAAATTTGGAGCGTCGATATAATGACATAAGAGCTAGAATTTGAGCATACTGACATGTCGAAGTTAGCTTCCGGTCTGACCGGAAGTAACATCAACTTTCTTATTTTAAATGGAAACCCTATTTTTTTTCTTTTCGCTTTATTCAGCATTCAATTCCCTTTCTAATGACATATCACAAGTTGGTATCTAACCAGAAACTAGATCAGAAAAAAATTATTATTGAAATTCACCGAGTAGGCCGTGGAAGCAAAATGAAAGACAAAAATTGAAAAGTTGGCTATTGAAACCATACGTCACTTGATAACAGTTGCTACTACTGTGATATTTTATTTTCATTCGTCGGCGTTATAAAAAGCCGCCAAAAAAAAATATTGGAAAAATTGGGAAAAAAACAATACTCTGTAGGTCCATAACTTAAATAGGAACATACAACTTTTTCTTGCCTGTACTATTCAGCATAACCATTCCTTTCTAATAATAATAATAGAAAGTAATTTTTTGAAATGAAATACCAAAATATTTGAATTTTTTTTTTCCGATGAATCTGTTTTTTTTTGTTATTTGAATAATAATAATATTATAATATGAAACAGTCTTTGACTGAGGTTGAGTTTGGTATTGGAATGGGAACATCATTATTTTGCCGAGTAGCATGATGGTATTGAAGTAAGACAAATTTTTCATAATTTTTTTTCATTATTATGATAAGTATTCGTAAATAAACAAAAGATATTTTTCATGAATAAGGGTTTGCACGAGTCTTGAAATTTGGGATTACATACTGATGGCTCGTTTTTGTAAAGTAAATATGCGTTTTAATTGCAATGCAATTCCATATCACAGGTGAGCGATGAGCGAGTGATATACCTACTATCTTTGCAGCTGAAAAATATTACTCCTTTGCAACTTTTTTTGTCTGCATAACATCCAGCAGATTTTTTTTCTCAAAGCTGTGATGTGATCATCAAACTTTAATTTTCCGTCAATACGGATTCCTAGAGATTTTGTGCAGCTCTTATCTTCGATGGTACCTGTATTGATAAATAAATAGTCAAGCGTACATTTGAAAGTGACTATTTTAGTTTTTGAATGTTGAATGCTAATCAGTTGCATTCACACCAACTTGTTAACTTCTTGATGTCGTTACTTAGTACTTCACTAAGCTCATCAACGTTTCTCAATGCTACATTATTGTGTGTCATCTGCATAAAGTGTGGACCTTCCTGAAATATTTATACGGGTTGAATCATTGACGAAGTAAAAAACGGGCCCTAGAACAGATCTTTAAGGAACTCCACAATCAACGTTTAACATAGTTGAACACTCAACGGTCATTTGACTTCGTCCTGAAAAATAGGACTGAATTTACTGAAGTGTCAATCCTTTGAAACCTCAGTCACCGAAGTTTTTGCAGCAGTATAAGTATAAGAGCGATTGGACGATAGTTGCAGGTCTCTTCGAAGTTTCCTCCTTTATATAAGGCTTCTTCAAGTAGATATATTCTCCTATTCCTTGGCTGTTTCTTCAATTATCTGAAGACATACACATTTTAGAATTGATGATTTCAAAATAAATCCTCAAAGGTTCACAAAATGAAAAACAACACTTTTTGGGTGCTACGTCAAAATAACGCTTTGCATTGTTACTGCAAAAATCACACAATTTTCCCCCATCAAGATAAAAATTCTATGGCTCTAAGTTAATTCCTATATAAGTTTTTTTATGTTAATAAGACTTGATATAGAATAAATACGAATACTTTTCCTAATTTCTATGGGCTTCTTTGACGTTTATTAATCACTAGTTTCTTCGATCATAAGATACTAGACTTCTTATAACGTTTGTAAATAAAAGCATTGTGACTTCATAAGATGCCAGTTGTGGATAAACAATGAAACATATGGTTTCAACTTCGTATTTCAACAGAGGAGTAGAAATTGTTTGGGCCAACTCTTTCATACTTTCTGCGTTTGAAAGAATTCTCTATTCACAAACTTTTCGGGAGAATAATCAATCGTCACAGAAACTTTTTTTTTGGAGATTGACAAATGTTGTAGTTTTATTGACAAAGGAGAAATCAATACCAAAAATAAATAATTTTTTTTCTCTTGATTTTATTTTATCCCCTCATATTGTCAAATAGAATCAATTTCTGCAACGAAAGACACATTCTCTCAAAGTAAGTGGGATGAGATATTAATTTCAACTGTTTGTGCAGTTTCTGGAATAACTTTTCCAAATTCGATTTTTTTATTTTCTTATGAATTGTAGCTTTGGATCTGATTACAGGAGGAGATCTTTCCTGGAAGATCAACAGAAATGAAACTGAATTAGGATTTTCGTCCACTGGATGGTAAACGAGTTAAAAATGGAAGTGAAAACCATTATTTTATTTTTCGATAAGTTGTATATATTGCTGGCTTCCTCGTATTCCACTATTTGATGTCACCTTGCTGGGTTATAAAAATAACAATTTTTTTATTCTTTTCTATTAAAAATCACTTTCATATTCCACTAGACGATAGATAATATGGCAGATATAACTACCCAAACCAGTTCCTGTTTTTTTTGCTGTGAAAAGTAGCAAGTTAACTGAATTAATCTCAACATGTACTTCAAGAAATATCGTATATATCGTAAATATAGTGGAATAACTCTTTATTTTATGCAAGTAGTAAGAACTTCATTTGAGATAAGCAAATGAATAGTGAACGAAGAATAATAGTGTGTAGTATGTAGTATTAGAAATTGAGATATAGTTATCTGTACGCCTATGCATTTCTACGAGTCCACGGCGTTTCATATGGGGATTTGCGGCCTCGCGTATAAAAAAAGAACAATTTCTGCGAAGCGAGCTCTTTCTTTTTCTAACCCAAAGAGGTTATTGGTTTGGGCAGATTTTATGGCTCGGCATTTTTATTGCGAACAAGTTTAAAAATTCAAAAAACAACAGAAAATCGCAGACAAAATAAATCATAAAGCCTCTCTGGGGAATTTGAAAAATGAACAAAAAATCCATGTAGACGAATTTTAAGGCTGTTTTAATTACATTTTTAAATGAGCCTGCTTTTAGGGCACAATAGCTGAATTTATATAGGTTTATTAAATTTTAATTTGCTCCCAAGGCTAAAAATACTAAAAAACTCTTCATTTCAGCTGGTGAGTGGTCAGAGAACGCATTGTTTAATTTCTTCTTCGTGAAATACCGTGATGGTACTCGTTTATATGGTGAAAATAAATTGAAAGCGTTTTTTTGTTCGCTGATAGCCCGTTATAGCAGCTCCGAATGAAAAATGCATTCTTCACCATTTGCGGAGACTGCATCGAATGTTCTTAACGCTCTGATGTAACACTGATTGAACTTCGAGAAAATGCGTATTCAATTCAAGATAAATAAATAGTATAAATATGACAAATCACGTAAATGCTAATAATAACCTAACTAGGCTTTGAAGGGCGGGAACCTAATCTGAAATTGTACATATACGAGGAGATCTCAAAAACTTTTCAACGGGCATTTATCACGATCCGCAGTAAAGGAAATATAAGGCGAAGACGCAATATATTCGTTCATTTGCTGTACTTTTGGAACGCGATTTTTTATGAAAAGGACGTTTCGTTAGCCGCAAACAATGAAAGTGTAACGAAAATGATTGGATCATAATGTAGTTGAAAACATCTTGGGATTATGCCTGCAACCAATATGTTTCGAACACTGAATCATGAGCTTATAGTTGTTGCTTAGATCTCTGAGACTAAGACCTTAAATAAGGTTTCAAGGCAACAAACGGACATGGAGAAATTTCTTGCTGTCTTCTAGGGAATCGAATAAGTGAGTTGGAAAATTACAACACGTGATGTATTCCAAATGATTAAAATGTTTTGACCTCAGAGACAATGACACGATGAAGTTTCGCAAAGACAAAGGGAATTAATAAAATTCTCTGCGACAATGATCTAATGAATTTTCAAAGCAGCAAAGGAAGGTGAAAGAATAAGTATCTTGTTGAGAAATGAGTGAGTTGCTTGCTGGATGAAGAATTCAATACCTGTTGAGATCTAGCTGATACCAGTTTGAGGTGCTTTCAACCACTGAAACAATGACCAGAATAAGGTTCGCAGCTATACCAGTTTGAAATGCTTTGACCACTGAGACAATGACCTGATAGTCTCATAGCAACGAATGAAAGTGAAGGAATCCCCTGGTGCCTTGATGAGAAATCAGTCAGTTAGTGAAAGAAAAATGCTATAGGTGTTGAACTCTAACTGATTGGCTATACCAGTTTATTGGGTTATTGTCTGAGAACTCAAAGCATTTCGACGTTTCGCAGCAAGAATCTCCTGGTGTCGTGTTGGGAAATGAGTGAGTTATTGAATGAAAAATTCAACATGTGAAGGAAGGTGAATCAATCCCTTGGTGTCTTGTTAGGAAAGAAGTGATTCAATGAATGAAAAATGAGTGAGTTGGAGAATCAAAAATGATAAACGTGATGTGCTTTAAATGATGAGATATATCAGTTTGAAATACACAATAACCTAATAATGTCAAAGCAACAAATGAGAAAAGTGAGTAATTTATTTTACATACAAAATATGCTAAAAGAAGTTTTATCTCCAAGTGGAAAAATTAAGTCATATTTTCTTTGTATTCTTGCTGTTCAGTTGACCAGCAACAACTACGATTATTCAGTGATACAATGACTTACTTTCCTGAAGCTATTGTGTAAATTAAACCTTATGCTTCCAACCTACACACAGTTAGTTTTGTTATACAATCAAAGCGAAAAACTGTTCTCGGTAGGTACTTTCAGCAGAGAATCAAACTGGATGATTTCACGGGCCGTTATGGCCTACTGGTAGATAGAGCAATCACTTCACATAAAATCAACCGGTAGGAGTGTGGGTTCAAATTCTAACGCAGTCACCGGTTCCGCGCATGGTATCACACGTTAAAAGGCAAGACTTACGTCTTCCCTATCCCGCACAAGCCTCTCAAAGACTTCGCAAGGTTACTCGTAAGGGTGCAGACGGAAATAACAACAACATTACATCAACAATTGGTTCGTTTTCTATTTTACGTTTATTTCAATAAGTTTCAGACTCCTTCCAAAATTTTCTCTTAAGCGTTATACTTCTATGTTGTTAATTTTCAGTTTCAGAAGCTGGAACTGGAAATCTAGAGAAAAATTATATGAAAAACATCTATACACAACGACCCAGAGAAAAAGATGTAAGCGGCGACAAAAAGGTTTCAGAAAAGTTTGCAGGAATAAAAATAAAATAGAGCTAAAGGAACAAAACAAGCAGAGCTGGCTTCGGGAAATTCAATAAGTAAAATCTCACAAGAGTAAAAAAGTGAGGACCAGTTCGATATATTCTTGCAAGAACAGACAAATGTGCATAGTCAGTAGGAACATAATTGTAAAGAAGATCTAAGACACGTCGGAGAGTCGAGAATAGAATCAGGAAATTATGGTGAATAAAGTATGTACGTGAAACATGAAATATGAAATTGGAAATAATAGTACTAGATAATGAAATCAGTGGAATCAATACTTGGAAAATGGCTGAACATAATGTGGATCTCGATATATCATGGCTCTACATCCTGGGAAATGGTCAAACGTCACTTCAAAGCTGCTCAAGACGAGAACTGATGGTATGATGAAGAAATCGCAGCAACCTTGAATGTTGCGCAACTTCTTTGGAGATTTTTCGAAAAATGTCGAGCATTCCTCTGAATAATTATAAAAGTGAAAAAGAGATTGAAAAACAGATCTGCTGCGAGCGAAGGAAATCTAGGACAGAATGGAACCGGCGTATTACATGAAGGAAAATCACGATGATTCAAAGAAAGCAACCCAATCTAACACAATATTGGAAAGAAACGTACAAAGTGAATAAAAGTATCGATGATGTTGAAACTGCTCCACGTAAATCTCGATATAGTCATAATCGAAGCATAGGTCGACAAGATATTCTCGAACATTTTAATGGTTAATTTTTATACAAGAAGCGAGGAAACGTAGAGTTGAGGTTTACGCTTTGTACTTCAGCTGGGAATTCTAACTGACCATTTGAGTTAGCGGCATTCATTGTTGACAGGTTTTAATGAATGATATGATTAGTCTAGAGTTTCTGTGTCCAAGAATCCCCGATTTTTTACAATATGTCGGTTCCAGGTTACAGAGACACTTCACCTTCTTCCATACCGACACCCTGATAAGTGTAAAATTTCGTTAAACATCACAAAAGCATCAGAATGTCTTCAGCATATCACAGTGAAAAATAGCACATTTAAAACCATCCGATGTTCACAACCAAAAAGATCAATACACCCGTTTGAAGAAAAATGAGGACTTCATAGCTGTATATTCTCCTAATGTATGCACATTTATGACAAGTGCCACGCGCCTCGAAAACAAATGAAGAAGGCATATACTTTTCAAATAATTGCGTTTTGGAATGCGTATAAAAGTTGGCATTGCTGTAATGAAACAATTGAAAGACGGAAATGGACGGCTACGCTGCTATTTCAACACATTATAAATAAAAATTCAAACAACGCCGTTTCTACTTCCTTCTTTATAAGTGAAGAACGTTCGGTTTGAATTTCAATCAATTTTTATATGAAGATATTGAGGTTAGCGAGCACCTACCTTTGTATGGAAAATTTATTAGGAATTTTGATAACAATCTCTTTTCCTACATTCGTTGAGGTGACTCACCTCACGCTCCATCATTTGCCAGAATATTGACAGTTCGTTAAAATTTTATTAATGAATGGATTTCGCCGAAAGGAATACACAGGTTTCGGTGCCAATATAATATCTATACCTACCTTTCACGCACTACAAGTATTATTGCCCTACATCGGTGAGTACCTTAAGACCCCTTTTTTTTTCATTCGACACTAATTTTTACAAATACAAATATATAGACATACAAATACACGCAGATAATAAATAACTGTTCGAAAATGCTATATACTAAATGTTGTCTACTATTTTATGTATTACTCTTGAATACACTTCATGCCGGAATGTTCCGACAAATGAAAATAAATGACATTTGACCATATTTTTCATTATAAATAAGCACCACTTCATGCAGGTGGAAAACTGGCCATTCAAGTATGTATCAACAATTGTTTTTATCCAAAACCGAAATCGATTAATCTACTCAATCATCCGTTGATATTCTCATGCTGGAATTTTGCCGTATTCCCACAAAAATTTAACGTTTCACACTCTACGCAGCTCAACAATCATCACGAAATATCGAAAAATGATCAATCAAACCTATCATCAATCAAATGATATCATTAACGAAATAACAGGGTGTCGTGTTACCTTTCACAACCCTTACGATATCTAAAAAGCCTAAAAAAGAACACGGGAAGTAAAAATTACATCTACCTGTTGTGTGTGATCCCATGTTCGACTGAAAAAGTGAAGGGAGCTCTTCGGATTCGGTAGCGTGACAGATGGGCTTGGTGTCGCTTCAATTTTGTACTTTATCACAGTTAAGATTAAGGGCTGTCGTGAGGAATATCCTGTACTATTCTTGAAAACAGAAAATATCAAGGAGATTGGTAAAACTGTGCAAGGGAAAGAATAGTTTTTTATATTGTATTGAGTACCGTCTATTCTCTTTAGGGTTATAATGTTTTCTTTGAATACATGATCGATAGGTTTTTACTTTTAATCGTTTTTACTAAAAAAGTACGTTTTCCTTCAAGGGTTTGAGTAGTACGTTTCTGTGAGAATTTCCTAACCATTTCAAGCGATCAAAATTTTTGATGGATCATTATTTCGTTTAAAAAAACGACTTTACCTTACTTTTTAAAAAATTGAAAAACTTTTCCTTTGTAAAGTATTAGAGTATACGAGTATTGTAATGTGTTTAATATTAAGAAAAACATTCAAAAAGGAAATTTTTGATTATTACAGAAAAGATTTATTATTCGCAGTACATAAGATAGTATAAATAATTACTAGTGGAGACCAGCCTAATCCCTTTTGGCTTCGGTGCCTCTGGATAAATTTTGCAAAAGTGATCGTTATTTGGAAGCTCTGTTATCCTAAATCATTTCCGAGTCATGTCGGTTTATTCTATATCACATTATTCGTTTTTCAAACAGCTCAGATTATCAATTAGAAAATCTTCTATCTACTTTCAGGAGTATGTAAGTCAAACCAGTTTGATACCCTTGTAGTTTTGACCCACTGATTGTGTGTTCTCTTCTTTCTGGGCCAACCAGATGAGATGTTAGATGAGCCTCAATCGGTAAGTAAGCTTTCGAAGCTCAGAAACGTTGAGAAAAACCCTATTTTTAAAGATTGGCAAAGCAAATATTAATCCTCTCTGCTCTTGATTCTCTTCTGTATATCGTTCACAACCCACTTTAGTAGAGTTAATAAGACAGATAATCACTCATAAACTAATAACTATAACAATAACGATATTTTTGGGCATTTCTTGATTTACTAAATGTTTATACCTACCGATCTTAATTGAATCACTTTTTACTTTTTGTCTGAATGAATCGTAAATGAAATGTGCTCATGAAAATCATCTTCCAAGTTTCCAGTAATCGTATCACAAGTGGAAAGTTGCAATCTGAAAGTTTGAAATAGGGGTAGTTAGGGATGTTGTAATTGTTGGTACCAATCAATTCGAGCATTTATTGGTAGATAGAGGAAGGAATTCAGGAGAGGGAGAACTGATTTTAGGTCTCAATAGAGATATGAAAAGAAATTATTCCAAGAACAAGTAGTGCAAACGCATAGTGCAGCTTGACTACTTACACAAATCACTGGCGGCTCTTGAATTACCAAGGAAAATAGTGACTATCAGTTATAAAGATTCGGTTCAAAACACTTAAAATATTAAATGAGAGATCTATGAAGAAGTACATACTCCTTCGGTCTCAAGTCCCAAGAAACAGTGTTCTGTTATACTGTCATTTCTGATCCAGTTGTTGCTTATATTCGTCAATCATTCAATCATTTGTCAACGAATACCAACAAAAAAATATATATATATATATATATATATATATGTATATATATATATATATATATATATATATATATATATATATATATATATATATATATATATATATATAACGATTTATGTTTGTAGCTGAATTTATTTCAAAATAAAGTAGTTATTTTGTGGGGTTGCAGCTGCTTTTCAATCAAACTGTTTTTTACTTTATTGTGAGAGCTTTCGAAATTATTTAATTTCTTCTTCAGTCACTCTGCAACCCCACAAAATAACTACTTTATATATATATATATATATATATATATATATATATATATATATATATATATATATATATATATATACATATATATATACAGTCCACAAGCTAGGTATCGAACACAGTAAGAGATTTTTGACAATAACAACATGACGTGCTGGTTTTATTCAAATAGTCAAATTGTCAACTAAAATTCATAATCTGACTCTCAGAAATGAGGATATTTTCTGCATGCTCGGAAAGTAGTTGTTCCCCAGTCAACGTTCACCAATTATTATTATTGGTTAGGTATTATAGCCAACTGAGTTTCATCTGCGGAATGTAAGTCTATTCTGTGGTTCTTGCAGTCAAGAGTGAAGTTATATTCCAAAGTATATTCGTCCACCAGAAACAAGCTTTGAAATTAATTTATAAAGTAAATATTCCTGAAAATACAGGGAATAATTAATTCATAGTACATCACGAATAAACAGGGTCAGTTGAGTGAACTAAAATTTAAAAAAATTATATAAATATAGTTAATTGAATTTGCTGTTTTGTTCTCATACACAAATGAAGTCAATTATTTTTTCCTGCAGCCCAAAATCCACACATTGGAATCCATCATATCAAAAATACATAAGTAGACTGGAGTTTGTCCATAATAAAATGATCAATATTATAAACTTTATATTCTTCATACATAGGCACAACTTTCCATATGAAAGTAATTTAATTTTCTACAAGCTCATTAGCCCCTCTCAGACGAGATTATAACGTATATCGTTCATTTACAAAAGATTTAATAATCTTATTGACTCAAATAAAAGTACAACTTTTTTTCACTAAACTGTTCCTCATACAATATACGACAAAGCCAACTAGTTTTTACTCCTTATTTTTCTACAAATCATTTCGCTAATTCTCCTATGATCATAAACAACCTGAAGAAGCTTCTGATCACGAAGATATCCATACTTATGCTAGCCAAACTTCGCATTCATACAGTATGTTTGGGTCCTCCTCATCACAGAACCTGCATAGTGTGGTGTATCCCCAAAATATGTAGATGTTTTATCAGGTGGCAATGTCCTATCATTTATTAGTCCTACCACCTCAGTTCAAGAAGATGTCTTGATAGCCTGTTATTTGGCCTCATCATAATATTTTTCCCCTAAGTATTGCCTGAGGCGTCTTTCCAGACTGAGTAATGACGGTTCTTGACCCATTATTTCATGTCGTGCTCAATTTCCCCAAATGAGATTCCACAGGCTGGTTGTGGTCCAACGAGAGTTGTTGCTGTCCCTGGATATCCTGTTCTGTGCTCCTCGGTCGTTGAGATTCCTGATGAAGTAAACCTGCATGATCACAGAGTCTTTATTACCACTGAGCTGTCAGAGAGAATGATTATAGGTTGTTTTCTAGGACCCCTTCTTATAATCTCTCTTGTGCAGACGGAAATAGCTATTACATCGGCTTGGAATATGCAGGCTTGAGTACCGAGGCTACGACTGATGTCATGCTTTGTCCACTTGACAGCATTGGTAGGAAGGACCCTTACTTCCGAATTTCGAATGATGGTGGTGAATGTTCCATCAAAGGAGTAGGTTGAAGTCATTGTGTTCGACGTCACTCAGATGCGTCGATGCCTATGACCTCCAGTACGTTGGAGTGGCCTGAGTTGTTGCCCATGTACTTCAGTCTGGAGGCTTCTATCCTCGCCTCCGCCAGAATATGCAAATGCAGAGGAGGGAGGTTCAGAATCACCTTCAGGCTAATCGTCGATGTCCTGGACATTGCACCCGTGACTGAAGGGCCAGTCTTTGCAAACCAGCCAATTCCCTCTGGCTGTTATTTGTTCTGCCTTTGGCTACCACAGCAGCTTCATACGTTATCGAGGGCCTCACTATCGCTGTGTACAGCCAAAGCAGTTGTTTGGGTCCTAGTCCATATGTTTGGTTATCATTAATAATGTCCTTGCCCTTGTGAGCACTTTTCACACATGTTTCTTCCAGTTGAGTTTCGAGTCTAAGTTCAGCCCCAAGTACTTCGATTCTCCTGACTTCTGAGCCACCATTTTGTCTTTGTCAAAGATTTCCTCATTTTATCCATATATTTATCTAGAAAATGATGGATGGTGTTTGTCCTAGCATTTTCTGACCAAACTAATCAGATTTCAGCGACACGATAGTCTGCTGAAATTTTTCCTCTACGTAGCCCCGTATATTCTCCTGGGATTTCCATTATTTTATTAGAGACTCGACTTGAAAGCAATGCATTGTTCTTTATGTATCGACTTTTTCATGACCCGGTCTGAATTTAATCCTGAATAATGTAAAGTAGATGCCGTTGAACGTAAAACCAACAAAAAACTCTTAATTGTACCAAATCTCACAAGTCGAGAAGTTTTGCGCATTTTTTTCCTCGGCTTAATAATGATGTTTCTTGAGAGACCGCAACTTTATTAGTGTCAAAAGCAGATTAGGCCACTTTATTAAACTTGTTCGAAACAGCGCATAATTTCTGCATTATAACAGAACACAGAATAATTTTCATTTGGAGGCTTTGCATTTTCGTAAATTTCGTATTATGCAAATCTGTATGATAATTAGACTTGTTACACGATCTAGGAGGACTTGGGCCGTGTTTATAGCGTTTTGCGGATGACAGAGATGGATTCGAGTTTTGGTTACATTTAAATTTTGCCACTTTTTACCCATTTGATAATTCGGGTGGCATCATTTACCAAATATGACATAAACAGGCTGTATTAGTGGGGTTGTACCAAGGTAATTTGAATTTTACAGATGGTAATGATGTTTTTGAGCATTCGACTTCGTGTACAGTCAACCGATGGTGGGTGATATATGGCAGCTTTGCGAGAACAGTGTTTGCTATAAAGAGATGTTCATTTCCAACGATTTTTTCTGTAGAAAATATTCGAGTCCGGAAATATGTATTGCATTCGGGTGTCCATTGATCGAAATAGTACAGAGACGCTATGCATGGTTGAAAAATAATATACTTATGTATGATAATCCATGAGTAGGAAAATACCAGACACCAATCTGATAAGGATCCGTTGTATACAAAGTTATCAAAATGTATTGGATTATTGAACTTTTTATAAGGACAAAGATAGATATTGTTCTTCTAATTCTCCGATAAGCCTAAGTGAAATGATTTCCAAGTGAAACAACTTGTACATCTTAAAAGTTTTCGATTGTTGCCTTGAATTTTATATCGTCTTCGTTCGGCTTCCACTGATAATTTTTAAGTTATGTTCACTGACAGATTGTCGTCAATAACAAAAACTAGCTTCAAAGCTAATTCTCAATCTAGCAAATACTGTGAAAAGACACATCCACCCAAATACTTGGACTAGATACGAGTCTGAAAAATTAAAGAGGAAATAAAAACTTCAAATTTGCAGAAAAAATACATACCGCATTAATTCTTACTATGGGGTGTGGTGGTTGTGATGATATAGCGTTCGCTTTTCAACCTTAGAAGCATGGGTTCAAATCCCAGCACGATCACAGGTCCCGAGCATGACATCACACTTTTGAAGGTAAGGGCTTCGTCTTCTCTAGCTCGCACAAGTCTCTCGAAGAGTGCAACCGGGTGGAATAAATTTGGCCAAAAATGTTTCGACACACAGTGTCAGCTTTGGAGCGAGTTATAAACTAGGTTGCATCTGAAAAATCATCATGGATACCGGATGATAATGAATTTTACTAATGACATAATAATAAATTAAAATGATTGCATGGATTATAATCTTGTAAGATGTTACTAATGAGAAAGTTTATTTTCCAGAATTATTCAAACATAAAGGTTTCAAGATTTATATTGATTCCAATGTGTTTGCTTTCAGACGTTCAAGTTAAATATGCAAAATTTCAGGATTATCTATAAAGTTATGATTAATTATCTGTAAAGTTATGATAAAATTCGATGAGATGATTGGCAAAGTTTGAATCCCATTCATCCAACCTGTAACTTCTCGAATGCTCTCCGAATCTGCGACTGAATCTGCAGCCTGTCGGACCTACACACAATGCATTGAAATCGTCACGCTAAAGTTTGTAAACACCAAACTTCTTGAATTTACCCCGTAGAGACTTTTGCATTATTGATAAATGAATATAGAGTAACTTTTGAATGCAACATTTATATTTCTTTTCTGAATGAAACGGTTATCTAGTTCCAATCTTGACCGAAATATGTTATAGACATGCAAAACGCTAGTCGGATTTTTCTTTTATATGGAGGTAAGTATATTAAAATTAGACTTTTCTTCTGTGTTTATTTGAACAGTCTATGGTTCTGTTCAGCTCAGAAATTATATGTTGAAGAAAATATTCGGTGACAATGAACAAATCGATAAAATTTTATTACAAAATTATCAAATGTTCATAAACTATGGATTTGTGGATCTAGACAACAAAGCAGTCAAAGATTCTAGTGTAAGTATGTGGTATTTTGTTAGGAATAATGTATAGCAAACATATGTTCATATGAAAATCATGAAATTTTGTGTTGGAATTCTCACTCGGGTACTCGTGAATTCTACTGGAATGAATCAGTAGATATCACCAACACGTTTATGTGAAATGAGTCATTTTGGATTATGTTTTCTAGCATTCAATTAAACTACATTTCTAGTTTTTGAAGCAATTGCTTGTAATCCAAAAATAATCTATAGATTAATTAGTTTAATTTATGATTTGTATGAAATCATAGCTAATTTCATCATGGATATTTTTACACGAATGCATTTTTTGTTTTATTAACATGACGTAAGCATTTGAACTAACTCTGCCATGAAATGTATTTTTTAATAATAATAATCGTCTTCATTATAGTCAAATAAAAGTTTGCATACATTTAGTATCAGTAATTGATTCATTTGCTAATAAAGGGCGGAGTCCATTTTTGGTCGTGCACTAGACATAACCAAAAATATTCTTCCACTCAACCCAACTTCTTTTCTTCTGTAGAATTTCAAAATTGATAATTATTCATCACTTCATAATCTGAAGGAAAATCAAAAGAAAAATGTAATTGTATTCATACCATGTAAAGGTTGATAATAATAATAACAATAAAGCATTGCACTATAAAAGCGTATTAATGGGGTAATATCCAAAAAGATTGTTCTTCGTTACAACCAACTGATATTTTCATAATATCTCCAACTACACTTCAAAACGCAATAATTATTTATGAAAAAGGCAAATCATATAAGATAATTGAATTATCTTTTCAACGATGTGACACATGACCTCCCTATGCCATTTGAAAATTTTTAGTTGATGTGCCCCCCCTTGTCATCTATCGAGCCATCACAATGTGTTTTATTTCAAAACGTAGTAACGTTTTTTTTTATGTTTGTACGTCAAACCGTTCAAAAGTTAACAGTGGGGGGCAATATAATATAATAATAATAATATAACAGGGGGAGATATGAGTGAAAATGAATTAAAAAAACAAATAAATCTTTTTTCCAGAACAATGCATTCTATTCCCATGACGAATATAAGAACTGACGAGTGAATTATATCAATAATATGTTGAAATGTTGGTAATCATCCTGCTAGGAATTGGTGAAATTTTTCCTTCGGTTTTTGCCTTTATATTGATAATTCTATTGAAAATGTATATTTAATGTAATTTATATCTTAAAATTTTTAAATTCGTTGAAAGGTTTTGAAAAGTACATATGTGCATGTATATACATATGTTTATCCTCTATTGCTCAATCTTAATATGTTTTTATTTTTATTGTATCTGAATGTATCATATTGTATTATTTTGTATTGTATTGACTTGCTACAAAGGATAACACATAACGTAGTCAAATAAAACATCTATCTATCTATTAAAAGTCGAACTCTACTTATAATAATTTATTACTTTTACCTGAAAACGTTCTTGAATCAAAACAGCTGAAAGTGTGTTAGGAAACATTAAAGTGTAGTTTCAATAAAGATGGTGAATATGATCATTGCAATCATTATCTGTTGGATGCACAACTATGCAAAATTTCAAGAATATCAAATATTTCATGGTTCTGACGATATTGGCATATGTGCCTGCATCGGATTTGTTTGGTAGACACATATTCTCAAATTAAAATAAATAAAACAGAATGAAAGAATCTAAATTACTTTTCTTATTCTTTGTTTACATTTTTACCAGTGCATTTCGCTCCATCCGCTCTGTGTGGTTGTTTCAAGGAATTTTGCATGGCGGCCACACATTAAGCGAGAAAATAAATCACTTGAAGTTATCAACAAATATTCAGAAAAGTGCTAAATATCGCATATCTTTCCTCGCATTCGCTTAAACTGTTTAGTCTATACCAAATCTTAAATATTAATATTGCCCAAACTTACGTGCTCCTTCAATTTCGTATGTGAATAAACGTTTCTTTATGCGCATTATTTAAATTCAGTAGTGATGGCGAATGCGTTTTGTAAAAAGTTATCGCCATGGTGGAATAGAGTGGATTTTTTATAGGATCCTAGTTATTCCAGAAACCCGCCTGAGAAAAATCACATTTTGTCAAAATTGCAGTATTCACACATAATATTTTCCCAATATTAGGCAACTTCTCGCAGAGCATATTACGGTGTCAATTGCCTTCAACTTCAACTTACAGTATGAGAATTTGAAACTGTCCTAGTTTATCAAGTTTGCTAAGTTTGACTGGCCTGAACGTATCAGTAAAAAATGCACTATCTTGTCTTCCACCTGAAATCATGCTTCAGTATCATTGTTTCCTCTCTGTTATAAATGACTGGCTCTCTGTTCCCTTGCAGAACTATTTGGTATTGTTGGTAGAAGGTGGTGGTAGATGGTGGCTACTGCGCTACGACCAATTTAGGTACCCCACCTCCCTCTTACCCAATTCCCTGAGAAACTTGAGCATTTTGAGGGGATCTATGAGTGGAATATCCCCCACTATCAATATTGTACATTTACAGAACTTCCAAGGGAACGTTCTCCTCTAAGCCTAGTTGAGTCATATGTTCTAGTGTTTCAGATCTTTCTTGGTTGAAGTTTTCAAGAGGGACAAGTTCCTGCCTTAGACCTTTTTATGAGTGAAAATTCATCCTCCTCCCTCTCCCACTCCTCCATCAACAACACCTTCTCCTCCACCCCCTCCTCCACCAACCACACCTTCTCCTCCTCCCTCCTCATGAAGTGTGAGACTACAGCCACCAAAATCACCTCTTGTCCAAAAAAGGCCCTGAACTATCCCTGTCCGTTCTATGGCCCAAGCTGTTTGTCTCTGCATCTTTCGCTTTTCCATTCATAGTAGTCGGTTGACCTTCAGCACGATTAAACCATGGTCGCCAAGTGATTCGTCTACTGGGCATTTTGCACGTTCTTTTCCCAATGCTATATGGGCCTGGTCTCCTTCTTCTCCATTTGCCCTTCAGATAGATAAAGCTTCGATTGGATTATAGTTCTTTAATCGATCTTGGGATCTATGGGCGGAAGGTAATCAAACGCCTTCACTTGGCGAATCTCGTGACCTCGCCCCATAGTGGTTCCGTGTACAGCAGGGCAGATTGAACCACTTTCATCATTAACCTCCTTCCGTGTATTCCAGCACCTGTCGTGTTCATAAGAATTCTCTATAGAGCAGTAACTTGCGTGACGGTCTTCTCGCAGGGCTTCTTACGGGCTTATTGTACATTTGTTTGTCGATAAGCCATACACCCAAATATTTCACATACCTCTTCGGTCCAAATATCGTCTTCGCGACTTCGAAGTGACTTCCGCGACTTCGAAGTGACTTCCGCGACTTCGAAGTGACTTCCGCGTCTTCTGGGCCTTTTTATTGCTCACCTCCACGTGGTAAATCCTGGGCAACCTGTCATAACGACTTATGAGAGGTGAATGAGGCACCGTAGCCAACCAGAGTAGCGAGCAGTGGGCCCATAGCTCACCGTACATTGACGCCAAAAACATACGTGATTTATCCGACACTCGAAACCTACACATTCATACATGACAGAGGGATGCGAGAACTGACAAACCTGTCTGCAATGGGAGCTGAGGAAGGGCATCGGATCGGAAACTGCGGGACTGCTAGCCAGTGAGCGTCCACGAAAGGGCGGTTTGAAATAACTCGCTGCGGGAACTGAAAAATATATGACCCAGGGAAGGGACCCTAATCAGATACTGCGGGACTGGTAGCCGGTGATGGAATTGCCCGCCGCCGTCGCACCGTCCGGCCAAGAACCAGCTCCATCGGAGCTTTCACGAGAAGAATTGAAGGAACTCCTTCTACAAGCACCAACACACTGCACACACTTTGAGGCGCTACATTTTGAGGGAGATCAAATGAGAGAGAAATTAGGAAATTTTGACAGAGCCTGCCATGGATGAGGAGACCAGGGGATGGCAAAAAGGGTTCATGGGGGCATACTACAGAAGAAGCCTCCCCACCTACTACTACTACAAAACTAGTATACAAAATGCGGTTCAACAAGTCAGCAATACCTCCTTCATATTTTCCATGGCAGAGGCCACAGTTGTACAGGTCGCAGGCAGGTCAAACTCCACTTGTCCATTATACGGAATGCTCCAAAGGGCTAAGCACCGATCCTTGCAGTACTCTTTCGGTTTGACCCATAAAGGTGCGTCCGGATTTCAGCTTGCGATCAATGAGAATATTCTCAACTACTCTGCACAGATGTTTTTCTGATTCGTATCAGTCTCAGATAATTAATTTTTACATGTCATTTCGCGGTATTTAAGGTGTTCTCAATGTTGATTATCATTGCACTTTTAGCACGCATCGGGTTTGCCGGATTTATCCAAAACAATTCCAGCTTAAGCTTGTCAAGAATATGGGGTGGTTGGTATCAAACTACCGAAATGAAAAACACCTTCAGCACTCCCATAGACCCATGACGGATTCAATCAAATTTACAATTGAAACAAAAAATGACCAATATCGTATTTTTGATGAGTATGATTGAAACTATATACAAAGGATTCGAAAGGGTACAAAGTTCTGTCGCACTGATGGGGCATATGGGAAAGTTTGTTGCCGATATTTTCATAGCCGTTTGACAAAATCAAAGTCTCATTAAAAAAAATAACCAAATAATTTTTTATTTCAGTGGAACAACGGGCTTATTATCTATACTTACAAAGAAACTGTTGTATTCAGAAAATAAAGTTCAAATCGCATTTTTTGTAAAGTTCAAATTAAATAAGGATTTCAAAGAACCGAACCAACTATTCGCTTGGTTATAGCGCACACTATATGTCTGTGGTGGTGAGGTCTCGCATTTGAATATTCCCCTTTTTCCCACAGTATTGAATTAAACGGGTTACTACTGGTCACACATTCTTAATACTCCAATGCAAGAACTATTTATAGAAATACATTGTTACAATAAACCACTGAACGTCAAAAATCAATGTAGCATAGGCAAGGAATCTCATTAAAAACAAGTTGCTCTGAAACTCAGCAACTGGGTCGATTTCAAATGCTAAATTATTCCGAATATCGAAATTGTAAAGGCATATATACCTTTACCGTTATTGTTATTCAATCAGCCGGTATTATGTTATAATTTTTGATGCTATTTTACCTGATTTTGATACCTACTTAATATGTGAGAAATATATTGGTAACTAGATACTGCTTGAGCCGAGATATATCGTTCGGTTATTGTAGAGTAAAATATAGGCAGGTGAATTTCTAGTCAAAAACTAATGTATTTATGAAAAATCCAACGATTGGACAAAACGCTAATTTATGAGCTTGTGCGAGCTTTAGTGAGAGTCGATTCGGAGAAACTCTTGATGACAGAAGCTGGGATTTGAACCCGGTTTGAATGGGTACAACGCTCTAGCACCACAGATACTTCGCTACTTATAGATATATACGAAAACTTCACCTTCCAGATGATTATGCTGAGCCGAAAGAAACACGCCATCTATTCAGATTTGTTATAATATCATATGTCATAAAATTATGTGTAAAATATGCAACGTACATGTGTCGATTGAAAACGAAAACCAGCTTCAACATGGAATGAAAATAAAATATAATGATCGAAATAATCTCGAAACGAATCAATTCAAAGCATAGCATTCCTTTACTTGGTTCTTATACTTCATAATTCTTTTAATATCGCATTGGCATTGATATAAATCTGATGTACAAAACCAGATTTCGGATATTCCTTTATATTTGCCAGACGGTTGGACCGAAATCATTTTTAAAAAATGTATGAAAAGAACCTTACCTGCTTGAAGAAAGCAGCTGGTCAAACCGAATAGTCACATCAAATTCATTCACTAACACCACTCGATCCCTTGGTCTAGTGGACCTACTTATAAATTTCTATTTACGAAAAAACACGAAGGCTATTTTGTCGAAAAACGTAACACTTTACGCAAACATCGGAATCTGTGTATAGCTCATGTTTTGTAATTTTTGAAAGAGATTTGGGTTCGGTAAATTTTTACCTTTACCCTAAAAAATTCAATACAAAATCCTTTTGGTACGGTTTTAATGAAGCAAGGGGGTGGACAAAAGGCTCTATTTATCATCTTGATCGAGAATGTGATGAAAATCTGTAGATCCTGTTAGAAAAATGTCAACTGCCTAACAGATGTTAGACTGGTGTTCAGTAGGTGAATACGGAATGAAAACAATATTGTTTTGTTCTGTTGAACTATGATTCTGATGGTTATTGAATATTGTATCGGGAATAACGAGTAAGTTTTTTAATTGTTCATCTTTGAAATAATATTAAAGTTATGTGAATATTGATATTTTGAATTTTGGTTACGATGCAACTTATATTTGGAAAATACTAGAAAAATACAAATTTGTTATTATGATGTATTCTAACTTGGAATCTGTGATTTACACAGTGTTAAGTTGGAGGAAAAGAGCTTTGGAAATAGCATCTACATACCGAGGTGGAAAGTATTTCGTTATGGTCTTCACTTGACGTAACGACCGGTCAACTAAATATCTATACAATAACGAAACATTCTACCAAGGTAAGTATAGTCTTTCATTTTTTGTATTTTCGGGACTGAAGTGTATTTCAGTACCTCCATAAATGGACAAAAGTGGTAGGGACTAGAGTGGATAACCTAGCAAGGGATAACTGAATCATTACAATGAACTGATACCCTTCTAGCTGGTCACAATGTTGTAAAAATTTACTGTGTTTAAATTGAAACTTAATGAAAATGAAAATTACAAACAAAACACGCAATCATGTGTACGCTGCCTAATCTTTTCCTTTCATAGCAATTTCAGTGTGGATAATATGGAACTAAGATGTAATGCACCAGGTTGTGTCGTATGTTAAAATCTAAACAAAACTGAATAGTAGATTCAGGGATTTTAGTCATCTTACTTATTTTCAATTCAAAAATAATTGGATGATGAGGATGTCACTAGGTTGTTAAAGTTATCAATCACAATGTTTATAAATAAAAAAAAGTATGTTGTTTTAAAAATTATTTTTTCAGTTCACCAGATGTCGTCCCCCTACGAACGACAGCCCTCAGAAGTAGAAACTTGTGCGAGCCAAGGATTAACGAGGTCTTACCTTTCAACGTGCGATTCCTAGCACCAGACCAGTAACCATGCTGGGAATCGAACCCACACCCCTGTGATTGCGAGGCGCCACTACGGCCCAAACTAATAAACTAACGCTTCTCGGCGAATCTTCTACGCACATATTTCGCAAAGAAATGTTATTTGCAAAAAATATCGGTAAAGGGGAGTTTTTTAGGGTCCACGAAAACTTTCGGGGCCGTTCGACAAACTGATGTTTCTATATTTTTTTAAAGATTCTGTAAAAAAAGTCAACTGTATAAGATGCAAAATTACGGCCTAATAGGTTTGCGTGTGCTCTAAATAAAACGCCCGTATATATACGAAGTGAAAACGTTTAGATCAAACTTTTTTTTTTCGGTACTGAGTTCGAGAAATACAAGGATGAAAAATTCATAAGATGGCGAAAACGATAGCCGAGGTTAAAATGCTATGAAGTAATAGAGCTGAGGAGCAATGTTATGCCTCAATTAATATTAATATATATTTGGAAATGCACTTTCTACGTCAGATGTCGATTATTTTTTTCTGATGATCTTCAAAGACTGTGGAAGATGACAAAAGCAATAAAGCAGCTTCAGCAGCGATAAGAGATCTTTAGAAATGATCTGGGTTAGGGAACTCTTAGTATGGTTGATAATAAAAGAATCTGAGTCAAAGTTATATAAAAACAAATAAGTGAAGTGATACATTTTCAGTTTTTTCTTCCAGAAAATGAACCTGTCAATCTGTTATGAAAAATGTTAATGATCATAAAGTTTGGAAATGTGACATTATAGAACTTTTTTACATTCAATTTGGCGATCACTTCCTGTTTGTGGTCGAACCAGTGTAAAAATGTTTATCATTAGATAATAACCTCTGACATGGATTTAAAAACATTGAAGCCAGTTGTCCACATTGTACACGTTTTCATATGTTTATCAAAATGCACATTTTCCGTATCTCGTAAATATCGCTTTCAGTGAAGAAATAAATTGCGTTTCTGAATTTCTGAGCAAGTAACGCGATATAAAGAATCCGTTTATTCGAAACAGGTGCAGCGTAGTATTATTTTCATATTCCTCATAAAGGGAACGATTATTTCAGTGTGCAAATATAAATTCCTTTTTTATCAACTTCAGACTAAAACGTATGTGACTTTATAGAAAATATTTCTCCCATAAGATCAGGTTTCACCAGATAATGAAATCGTTTCAGTCTTCATTGTTAAATTGGATTTAATAAAATAAATATTATCTATACATTTGCGTTATTTGGCACATAAAGCAGAATTTGTTTATAGTTGGCATTGTTTATTCAAGATAGCTACATGTGCATTTTCTTGAAACTAGACGAATACGGGGCGATTCGAAATAGTGACCGTCTCCCATAGAACGAATTCATGTCAAATTAACTCAGTAGATTCTTCAAGTTAGAGAATTATATTCGTTATATGAAAACTTTTCATTCTCATGAACGATAAGCAAGTCGATATTTTTATCAAGATATTTGATATGAATGAAATCGACAATTTCGAAATGTACTTCCTCCAAACATTTCCACGAAGTTTGAAAAGAGTCGTAGACATCAGACAGAAAACAACTACTTCCCTAACTATTACTACGACGAACATTGAACTACACCTGATAGGTGGACCCAGCAAGTAATTGCACAGAGATTACTCTTCATTTTGTAGGGATTTACATCTGCTGACATTTTTCAAGGTTTTTGCCATTCGTCAGTGATAAGGTAGGTCAATCAACTTCATAGTCGTCCTGCTCAGTTGAATTAAAGAATCAAAAATGTTTTGAATGAAGGGCACTTCAACATTATATCGATTTTTCTAATATCATTCAATTCATACTTATAACGGCAAAATTTTTCGAACTTCATTCCAATTCTTGCATGCAACATGTTATTTCATAATGTCATCTAAGTTTCGGCGTATTTATACCTACATGTGAATTCAAATTTGAATAAATGTATTGGGATCTTGGTAACGGTAAAAGATAGAGGAGTCATTAAATATTTTCATCTAAACTACTGAGTGTTTTAGAAATATTGAACTGTGGTAAAATTTCAAAATTTTTTGAATTCCATAAAAGCTGATATTGAAAAATCTCATCGAATCACTTCTTATTCCCTGATATTACGGATTTTAGAAAATGTTGAAATGTTACTGGAAATGGGAAATAGTATAACTCCAAAATTAAAGAAGCCACACCTTTATTCCTTACCATTGCCGTGATCTAAATCCATAGACTTGAATTAGAATAGCCATTTATATGAAAATGAAGGGTGCCTTTTCAAACTAGCACACATATTATCTAAATGAGGGCTCAATCAGTTTTCAAAAACAAAAATAATAGCGGATAGCATTTTAAGAGTACCTTATTTGATGTCTAGTCAAAGAACATATACTGTAATAACGTGAACGATTATGGGAAAAACACAATTTTTTTCCAGAAAAATACATATAGATTCATATTTGAAATTGTCTATTAACCATGAGGGTTCATTTCAATATCTTATACAGGATAATCAGAATAACTGAACAATTTTTCAAAAATCGTATTCTGTCACATCAAATAATTATAGGGTGAAATTGTCTCAGGGCGAATTTACACCGTTCAATAAAATTCTTCAGTAATTCATGAATAAAATTGACCAATATAGCTTGCATTTACCCACTACCATTTATTGGTCAATTCTGGTTTTGTGTTAGTTATTGTCAAAAATACCAACACAAGATAAAGTTTAAATCCAGAACCTAAATATGAAGGCAGCGTAATTTATCGTTTCTTCTTCGTACAATACTTTTTTTATCTTCTACGTGAATCGGTGAATAATATATAACCTCAAAAATCGTACCCAATTATATGAAAAGAACTATTGAATAGAATGCATAAGGTTTTTTGTTGAAACGGAACTCATCGTTTCACTGAAATATTTTCCACTCACACAAAGTTCTTGGGAATCAATAACCACTAATAGTGGGACTTCCAAATAGACCATGTATGGAATAAGCTAAATTGGCCTACTGTACAATTCGAAAGTTGAAAAATACGTTCAGCATAAAATACTTGATAAATATGTACTATGCTCTAGCATTCTGGACCTTACTATGTAATATTATGGCTTAGGAAACAGCAACAGGCATAAATCGAGTCTTTGTGTTGCAAAAAAGGCTGAACAGATTATTATTCAACCTGAACCCGAGACTTCTGTTGTAATAACTTTGTTAATAATCGTTTACTAACTATCTATTGCATATAATTTATCCTTATCCTTACATTACACATACATCAACAAATATATTAACTAGGTACAAGAATATCAATTGAATGGGGTGAATAATACTAGACAGGATAACCTTGAAAAGAAGGCAATACGACACCTCATTATATGAAAAATGGTTGATATAATAAAATACCTGGAGAAATACAAAAAGCCAAAACTTATAGTGAAATTTGAATGACACCTTCATTATCCCACATACATTTCAAATTGAAAAATGGACTCAAAATCAAATAATTCAAAAAATCTCTTACCGTTATGTTTATGTAATAATCATTATCTTGACAAGTACGAAAAGAATACTTTTTCCTATGCGACTGCCGTTACCCGAACGACGCAAAGCGGAGTTCGGGAGAGCAATCCTTATGAGCTTCTTCATTACAGAAGCACTTTTAATTGTGTCCTACAATTGACAACCATAAATGTTTGATATAATTAAATTCCCGCCGTAGTTTGAGTCAGGGAAATAGCTCTGCTGATGGAATTGAATTTTGTACCTTAGAATAGAATTAGTATCAATCAATAATTATCAATAATATTATTATTATAATGGCCCACACTGGTGGCAGTAACGTATATCGTTACTTTTGTGTTCACGTAATTTTTTTGTGCACTGTGTTCAGAAAAATTACGTTACAACTCGCAGGTTTGCAATAACATGATCGGTACTGCGATATGCTTTTGAAAGATCAACATCAAGACAATAATGGTATGATTTCTTAAACCATGGGTTTCAACTACTAAAATTATGCTGTTGCAAAAACTATCTGATCCGATTATACCTGGTGACAAGATCATTTGTGCCACCATATTTTTTCAGATATTCACGGATGAAATTAAATGTTTATTTATACGACTTATAGGGATTAAATAGATCTGAAGGTAACATCTTTTCATACTGTTATCCCTCAAATCATGACATTATTGCCATGTCGCAATTTTTTAAGGATACAATAAGCACGTCAGCTAGATTTTGTATCTGTCGGGTAGATTCATGGCAATGAAAACCCAAAAATACTGTCTTGGATGAAATATATAACAGTTAGGAGGCAATTGAAACGTTCATTGCAGCTTGGTGGGAGCATGTAAAAATAGTATTTCCATCGCCGAACGAAGATTCTTCGTTGTCGATATAGTCTTGTCAGTACGACAACGCGGCATATGATATTTGACAGAACAATCATTTGAAGCTACCAGTGTCGTAACTATCGAGAAGGGGAAACCAAAGTGGAAAAGAGAAAATATTAATGAATTATGACAAATCATGTCAATTAAAGTATCGACTGTTCTCAAAATCCTGTGGAGATTATTTCATCATAATTTCAGGTTTCCATTCCTATTGGGTTTCCATTATTTCTACTTTATTGAACCTCAATATTTCTGTTAACAACGCACGACAACGCCGTTGGGGGGAAGATGTCCCTTACACACGAATCTTAATGCGTGTGGCGGCGAATTACTCATCTAGGTTATGTTATTTGATTGGAGTTGTTGATATTTTCAACGGTAATAGTTTTGCGTATTAAACTCATGTAAGATGAATACATTATTTGATTTTAACTCAAATATTACTTATTCCCCAATGCATTATGCAAATGAACCAATCTGAATTTTCTAATAATTATGGAGTAATTGATGTGCTTGTAAAAATGCACCTGGAGAGAAAAATGACATGTTATTTTTGCCCTCGCAAGATCAATAACATATCCTTCGAAATATTCAATTCATTAATCAGTTTTGGAATTTACAATTTTCTCACTTTTTATCGTAACTCCCTTTGATAGTCTACAACTCTACAACTCTACAACCCTTTTCACCCAAAAAAAAATTCCCACATATGCTTACAACGCTGAATCAACCGCTGCACATGGTTCGATATCTGATAGTATAAAAAAATGGTTTAAATATGTCACACACATTCCTAAAAGTTACCTGACTGTTACTTGAGACCTTTTCACTATTTCACCCCTTTTTCTTAAAAACTCGGAAGGATATTGAATACTGACAGGTAAAAAATGCAAATATTGTTTTATCGTCTTTGCTTGTAATTCTAAACCAGCTGTTTGGCAGGTATAGTGGATTTGTATGAAAAGGTGAAAACGAGGTTTCACTTTTACCCGGTTATGTAATTTTCTTGAGAACGAAACTGGAAAGTTTTTGGATTTATTTTTTTATGTCATTTTATACCTGAAATGGTTGTTGATAGTGTACTGGTTTATTCATGTTGATTCTCAAAAAAACTGCATTAGTATTAACTTGGTACCTAGGTAATAAAAAGAAGAAGAGAAAAACTGAAAAAAATCATATATTATGAGATGAGTGATAAAGAATTAACCCAGCATACGCTTATGATAAGGAAATCTGAATAAACAAAGGAATGGGGACACAAATTCAACTGAATTTAAATATGGTGATTATCCCACACCCTTTGATTACTTACATAAACGATAAAAATGGTAGACCCTTCACTGACCATTGTGGATACCCATGTTCGATGAATTGTTGTATCGAATTATTGATAAATATTTTTTCAAGAGAAACAAAAATATTTCTTGTTAATCCAATGTCACTGTTTTTCAAATCATAAGACAACTTTCAGTAAAATTTCAAAAAATCTTGAAGTATCTTATTTGGCGGTTATACAGTGTCATCCCCAAAGTACACACTATATGAGAAACTTCTTGCGATAGGTTATTTATGAAAAAGTTATAACTAAAAAAGTTCGTGCTTCCCGTAAGTCTACATATATGGTAACAAAATATAGCAAAACAAATGTAATATATTCTCATTTTGAAAAATATCATAAAATGTTATTTGGAAATATTCTTCAGCTTTGCAAAATACATCTGGATTTGGAGTCATTGCCACCTGAGTGTAGTTTCATTTTGGTGCATCACAAATACCTTCTTTTCAAAAAACTCATAATAAGGAAGTTTCCCATAATGGCGCATAATGAAATATTTTACCAATATCATCAGATAGACTCCCCTCATCTGCTATGAGAATTTGAATACCCTGTGAGATAGATCTAAGCTTCAATAAAAACATCTCTTTTCGATAATAAAAATACTTAAGAGGTCACTAGAGCCAATTCACTTCTTTTAAACTAATTTTTCTCACCAAGCGTGAAAGTACTCCTATTCAGCATACAATTACAACCGACAAAAAAATGATTTAATAAGGTCACTTAGAAAAACCATTTCACTGCCCCAGTGTTATTTTTTATCGCGCGAAAAAACCTCCCTAAGATAACAAGGAAGTCTTCGGAGGGCTACTATGCTGTCCACCCTAAGAGTGCCCATTTAAATATATTTAAATGACCTTTTATCAGGTGACAAATAGACATAAACACCTCTCTCAGCGTGTGGCCACAAAAGATAAAAATAAAGACCAAGGGGGAAGTAGGTATATCGACCATTGACCATCTATTGGCAACTAGAGATTAGACCGGGTCCACTTAAGGCACAATAAGATATAGCGGTCAATAGGGCATTAGTACCTGTCACAACATTCGCCGGCGTTGTTATTTATATTAGCACGGATATAAAAAAGTGTGAAAATTTCTTGCAGATTGAGCAGGACGCTGAAGAATAATATCAGCGATTTTTTATGAAGATATTTTGGTGGTGGGATTTTTTCATATTTGAATAAGAATGAGATATAATATATACTCTTTTCTATTCCATCAAGACTTTCAGATTTGCAAGGGGAAGCATTTTTTCATCGCATACTCTTCGTTGAATGAATAAACGAGTATTTCGTTTGAGTCTTAAGTAGTTTGAAATGCATAATTCCACCTCTTGAAATTTTCAGGCGTATGATTCCAAAATTTTAAAACGTTTGTGTAATCAATAATCAATATGTTACCTTCAAAAAACAACAAAGGACGTTGAGTAACAAATACATTCGACAATTCGGAATACCCGCGTCTCTTCACTTCATGCAGTGAAAAATATGAGTCAAATATCAAACAGAAAACTTCTCTGGCTAATACATAATATACGGACATTGAACTACAGCTGCCAGATATTTGTGCAACATTTCTAAAGGAAGTCACTATTTATTGAAAGCGTTTATTGAGAGATTGCCCTTTATTTATCTGGAGATGACCACCTACAGACATGTTTCGGGTTTCTCATCTCTCATCAGTACTACGGTGGGTCGGATAACATAAGAATTGTCGAATATTTTTTGACAATTGAAATACCTCCGTCGTATATAGGCAGGTTCTTATATTTGCTTCGTTCGAAATCCCAAGTTAGTTTATTAAATTAATTATAAATATTGTTACGAGATTGATAAAAATCCCCTAGCTTTGCCGCTGGGTCGACTTGCACGCGTATCTTCGATAATTATTTCCAAGAAGAGATTATTATTTGGGTGGAATTATGTTGTGAGTAATCTAGAGCGGATTCGCGAAGCATCTGGTTGCACAAATGGACCATATAAAGCGAGATTTCACTGGGATTGAGAGGAAGAAGTTTATGAAGAAGTATATAAGTGTTTGGAAGTGTTTAATTAGTCAGTGAAGTAGTTGTATGTTTTTAGTGAAGTTATAAAATAAACAGTTTAGTAGTGTGCTCGGCATTATTATTTAGCAAATAGTAACAATATCGTTTCATGGTAGGGTAAAATAAATCCAAACACGAACACTGGACACGCAGTGCTGGACTGGCTAGATGAGATAGTGAGAAAAAGCTCACTTGGGATCTGGGCGACTTTAAGAAAACATGAAAATAACTTTTTTCGGAAAAGTTAATTAAGTATTGCTAAATACATGATACTTGCAATTATTTACTTCTGATTTTGTACAATTTGATACCAATTTTACTCAACGCTTCTACGAAACCTCAACAATCTTACTATTCAGTTGATAGTAGAGTCTGAAGCAAAGACCTGATGAGTCACCTTCTTGTAGACTAGTTTTTCTTATTATAAAACCATCCAATGTCATTCAGTTTTCTCGAATTTTTGCCTCCTTTTTGTTAAATAGTTTTTCTCAATGTGGAACCATTTAATATAATTCATAAATTTTTTGGATATCTTTATCTGGCTTGGAAATACTTACAAACTGAGGACCTATAAATAAGCAGGAAAATATCGAAAAGATCTACGAAAATTTTGATAGTTTTGAACCATCATTAGCAAGGTTGCTTCTTTACGACGTGTGTAACGGCAGTCGCATGCGGGAAATGTACCCTTTCAGCACTTATTGGGATAATAACTGAAACCAGACATAATGAAAAACTGCAAAAAACAATGTAAATTTTCAGAAGAAGGAGAAAGTCAAACAATGTTTTTATTCGAAAGAAGGATATTTACAATGTAAAAATGTTTGATCCAAATCAAATGTTTCCTGTTTAGCTGTAAGTTTTACTGTGTTATCATAGATGTTTTTTTTTTATTTTTATAAATGGGTGGTAAAAGTTGAAAAAAAATAAAAACTGTTATTTTCCTCAAAACTTCTGGAGGAAAATCAATGTGATAATTTGGTGTTATAGTGTTTAATTTTCGTTAGACAGTGGCGGTAGTATATTGCTATATTTTCCTTCATATTTTCTTTAGACATGTAGTATCTGACGTCAAACACTCATTTGACGATTCACTTTTGAAGAAAATATGAAGGAAAATATGGCAACATACCACAGTGGCGTAGCTGTTTTACAAAAATTAATTCAAATTTCGATTTTTTTAGAGAGTTTTGAAGAAAAAAATCCAAATTTTTTTTTAACTTTGACCCCTTTAACCTCAGAGGGGATGCGTATATTCAAACATTGAAGGAAACTTTTCACCTCGAAATGAGGTAAGATATCTGGTCACGAAATTTGTCGGTCTCATTCTGACTAACCCTGTATAGTAGGTAAATGTGATTTTTAAAATTTGTATACCATCTGATATTATACTGAAGCAGTTAATTTCGCTCTCTATAAGCAAGACGGATATTGGCTAGTGGAGTTAATTGGGGATTGTCAGGAGAGAGGTTGGGTGTTCAAATCATGTTATTTTACTTCGATGAAATGATTTAGTATTTTATTTTTTATACATTTTTCAATATTTTCATTTACAATTACGACACGAACGTTTATGCTACGAAGGTTATGAAAACAAACAGATTTTTTTTATTCATTCTAATAGTCGTAGAAAAACCATAGTATACAATGAGCATGAAATGACTGGTAGGTATATGAAATTTTGTGATACTCGTGGAAAATGTATGGTATTTCAAAATTATTGTCCAATATACTTTCATACTACTTATTTAATATATGATTTCATTCTCAGAATGAAAATCTGTTTCACGATAACCCTAGTTAAAGCCCGAATTGGTCTAATATTGTTCATTCCCAATTCCAGATCTGAAACATATTATTCAAGGAGTGAATATTGGCGTTCCTCGTACATTTCTCAATTAGGAGGAAGCAGCACGAGTTTTACTGTAAAACAAACAACATATATCGTTTTCATTTTTCCATTATCAATTCAGTCAAAGCCCCTTCATTTTATCATGTTTGTAATTCATTCAATGGTTTCCATGAATGACTATACGTGAAACTATTAGAGCCGAGTGTTGTTTTCGATAGAGACTACTAAAAGAAGTACCACATGAGTCACATTTCTGTGGTATTTGCTGCCAATTTTTACGATGTAAATAAGCACTGACAGGAATATCTAATTGTTCTGAACGTGCTACTGAATTTGCTGATTCCATCAATAAGTAAGTATTATGGAATCTAGGAGATGTCGAACGAATGTAATACTGGCGCCAGGTTTTGTCTGATATTAAAAACCAAAGAAATTAAAAGAAAATTGACTATAGTTTGATTGACAAACTGGTGATTCTTATATTGATGAAGATGAACATTAGAGACTATTAAGTTATAGAGGCATTTGAAAAATATTTTATTTTTCACTTGTCCATTACTGCTTTATAATACCTTGGCAACGGTTGCTATCAGACAGACCTATAATGTTTTTTTTCTGTAGTTCAATAAATTAATTACTCCTAAAAGTTATATTTATAACTGTACATAAAAAGGGACTAATTATTTTTTCTCAAGTAGAAATTACAATTTTCAAATGTTCCTGAAAAATTAATACCAAGTTTGAAGTTCTGTGAGTTGACCGATGATGAACTCCTAAATGTGCATTCGGTTTCGTTCGGAACGTTAACATTTTCTTTTTCGGAAACGGAATGGGCTATCATTTTAGCAATTTTGTTCTTCGAAGAGATACTTTCTTCAATATAGCTCTCCGCTACTACTCTTCCATTTTCCATGTAATTTTAGTGTTCCAAAGGAAGCTCCACCTTCAACAAGAAGCGTTGACGACTCGGCTTCAGGTTTTCCAAATTAAGGTATTTCGCTACGATAGAAGGAACACTTCCTATAGTATTTTTACCTACAGGTAACTCAAAGCATTTATTATTTCTGTAGGTTAAAAAAAAAACTACGTTGTTTACATCCTTTTAGTCGTAGTGCAATGTACTTTTTAACTCAGTTCAAGGCTCCTATTTCGGTTTCTTCAACAATGGTGAAACTTTTTGAGGTGCAGTAAAACGATCAGTAAAACGGCTCTGTCTTCAATGTCATCAATTGTCATCTTGACCATTTCATCACGTCTTAAGCCTCCAAATACGCCAATTACCAGAACAACTTTATGTAGCAGAAAAGTATCATCTGGAGCTTTCTTATGAAAAGTAATACTTGTCCACCTTCCAACACCTTTGATTTTTTAGGAATGTATCCTTTTGAATTAACTTTCAGAAAGGCCATCAGTTGACTGAATGCTGATATATTAATGTTTTCTTTAACAATCAATGTTGATTTCAGCTGTGAGTATTTGGTCCATAAACTATTTGCACTATATTTTTCAGACTGAAATAATGTAAAATAAATAAAAAATATTGATATTTTTCATGAGATAAACTCACCAGTTCCTGGAAGTATGCCATTAAGACAGTTTCATTTACGGTATTCACTCCGTTTTCATCTTTCCATTTCAAAACATGGTCATACTCCTTCTCGTATAAGTATTTGGATTTCACAGTCAGTAAATTTCCTAACGCTTTTTCAGGGATCTCCATAATTATTATGAACACTAACAAGCTTGTCAATTCTTACAAAAATGCACCGTCATTTTATTAAATAAACAACCCTTAGCAACCTCTTCAATGTTTCCATGGCAATTGCATAGAAGCTCACTTGTGCTCAGTTTCCGATCAGAACGCAGTAAATACTATGAGAAGAAATTTATGAAGTGAACAACGTCGTTTAAGATAATTTTTTCATGAAAAATAAAAAATTTATGAAGTAAACAACGTCGTTTAAGATAATTTTTATCGTGAAAAATAAAATCTTGTATGCACATTCATGCAACACTGAAAAATATCAAACGGAAAACATATTATTCAACGACTATTTTCTTGAACCGATGACGGACAAGATAACCAGGATCAGGATTTCACTATGTATAAGGCGCTTGGGAAATTATCTTTCTACATAGGCTTAGGCATGTGGATTTCCCACATTGAATTATATGATTACATATAATCCATCAGAAAAGTAAAATCTCAAACTGAAATTGACTATGAATTAAAAGTATCGAACCAATAAAATCCAGTAAAGATATTCTAGAGAAGCGAAATGGTTCAGAATTAATTTTAAAGAAATCGAAAATAATCGAACGAGAAATTTGGAAAACAATATATTGCAGTAACGGATATTCATCAAAATCTAAAAATTCGAGAATCATAAATGATCGTATCGATCTTTCGAAGAACTGAAATTCGAAAAACTGAATATTACAAGAATATAAAACTGTAATACCGTCAAAGGAGAATGACAGAAAATGGGAAGACAGATATTTGACCAAACCAGCAAATCAGAAAATCAATATTTTGTAAAAGTGGAAAAATATCGGAACAGAATATTATAAGAATTAAAATCGTCGAATCCATAGAGTACAAGACCCAAAATTTCCATATTGAAAATAATCAGAAGAATAAATAGTAGAATCGAAAAGGACAGAACCAAAAAATATCAGAATTTGGAGAGGGGATAGCGGATGGATCTAGTCTCTCAGAGATGCAGCAGCGTGCGCTCAATATTACTAAATTCTAATATCGGAATTAATTCGCTCATCCCCTCCACAATTTCTGCTAGATTTAGATTCTGACCGTTCTCAGTCTGACACATTTTGTTTCCAAGGATTTTATGTTACTACAGATTCATTTTCAGATAATTTGTTGGATTTACGTTTTTAGATAGATATGTTGTTTTGATGGTATAACTTTCGATATTTTTTGAGCGTGATCGATTTATGTTTTGAAGAGCTTAGGGTATTGAGATTTGCAATTACTTTATTTTCTCATTTCGGTCACTTTCCAATCTTGCCAAATTCAGACCTATGAAATCTGGTTCTACTGTTTTCGCGTATGATGCTTGATTGTTTCTTATAAAAACATATTAGAAGAATTTCAATTTGGATCATAAATCATTTCTATCCATTCAATTCTGCTGTTTTTAAGACCTATAAAATGTTATTCTGAAACATAATTGATTCTCCATTTTATTGGTTTTACATATTACTGGTTTTATCATTTATCGATATTACAAAAATAATTCTGCTATTCTATGGCCCACCAATTATGTGACTTCATTGATATGCTTATAATCCTGTAATGACAACGTCTCAGTCCCTCAGGCCTGGTAATTCTGAGACTTACTTTTACTGATGTAAATAAATTGTAAAAAAAACGTCATTCCATATGAAATGTAACGCGACAAATGATAAAACGATATCCGTTTATATGAACCTACAATCTTAGCAACATTAATAGAAAGTATCCGCTATGACGACATATCAATAACACTTTCTGAGAAAAAATACTGTTCCTTCTTTCCTCCCACGGAATACTCATATCTGAATAGTAAATTAATGTTTGTATTATAAATGCAGTTCCATCAATGCGGTTCATTTTGTATCAATTATATCAATGGATATGAAATGAGGAATATTTGAGGCCAACGAATTCTCACCATTCATCAATCAAATTATATGTGAAGGTTTCTCGAACTAAATATGTAAATTCGTCAAAGTATCTACTCAGTATACACAAGTAATTGAGATTCTGCAAAGAATTTTTGATTATTGCGAAGCTAGTTTTTCCAAAAAAAAATTAAAGAAAAATAGGTGTGTTGAATACAAAATATTGGAATATTTCAGAGTTATTTACGATGCGTAGCGAGTGGCCCAATCCGTCGAACAAAATAAAAGCTGGAAGTGGACGAACGTCATACAATGTTTTTTCTACAAATACTATTGAAAAACCACCAATATATTTGATACAAAATATCAGGAATTCAAAATTACAATCACAAATTTCAGGATAGCATAGTATATAACATAATGGTACTATATGTTATATGAGCCGTGGTGGTCGTGATGGTAGAGCGCTCGCCTCTCAACCACAGTGGCGTAGGTCCGATTCCCAGCATTGTCACTGGAGTCGTGCATGGTATCACATGTTGAAAGGTAAGGGCTACGTCTTCCCTAGCTCGCGCAAGTCTTTCGAAGACTTCTGAGGATTGTGAAGGATGCAGCCGGCTGATGGAAATAACAATATTAACCATTGTTTCTGGTTATCATTTGCCAAAAATTTGTCACAGTTGTTTGATAATGTCCATATAGGACGAAACTGCAGTAACGAAGTGTCAAGTTGAAGTGGTATAAAAACATAGAAATTTTCTTTTCCTTTTCTTATGATCAACAAAAACAATTTATTTGTTATAATTGCTATTGAAAAATCAAATCAATAATTAAGAAATGAGTTGTACCATGTTTTTCATAATAAAATTTTCTATTCTATCATGTTTCCTCAGTTGATACATACTCGAAATGATCAATCCAGAAAACTGATATTTCAAATCCAATTTTAGTGGGAAAAAATTCCCACATCTTAATCTCTACATTATTACATTTCCTATTAATGATTCCTAAAAATTGGCGTTGTCGATTTGTATCTGACTGAAATAATAATGCAGCTTCCTGTTGGTCAAATGCATTCACAAGTTTTTCCAAATTATAATAATAATAAAATAATAATGCCATATATTTATTAACAGAAAATAAAACCTATAGGTACATTTGGGAAGAAAAACAATTAAAGCCTATCAATGGAATACAAGATTGGTATAGACCATCCTTATTCTTGCACCTCGCAAAGAACAAAACAAAACAAAAAATTATATCAATAAGAAGATAATCAAAAAGGGAAGAACGAGAAACATTGAAAATAATTATGATTATTAATACCATTATACAAACAACAGATTTTCGAGCATTATTCGATTGATTATTCTGTTTTGAATATTGTACGTTGTCATAGCTGTTTTCAATAACATATTTTTTTTTAAACAGTTTTTGGAACACGCAACACATTTTGATTGGAGGAAGGGTGGTGAGTCATTTTATAGTTTAGCAATTGTGAAGGTAAACGATCGTTTGAATTGTTCTGTGAGTGTCTAACAATGTGAATTATTTTATATCTTTACGTGATGCACATCAGTTCTATATTGTATGAATATGGGGGTGTACCGTAGAGTGAAGTCAGCCATTTTCAACCATTTTGCTTTTCCAAGGGTATGTGAATGGCATACCAAATGAAAATCTCAAACATGAGTTTTGAACTTTTTGAATTCTCTGTTGCTCATTGGTATTCAGAAAGTAGTGATCTACCATATCACAGTGATTAAAAGTAGATAGAATCAGAGAATCACAGAGTAGCTATTTTGTTGTCATGTTTAAAGAATGCCTGTGGAGATATAAAAATGTCATTTTACCATAAGCCTTCCGAACCAACAGTGAAGTATTCTTATTTAATTTGAGGTCGTCATCATTTGTAATTCCCAAGTTTTTCACTTGATTCACTTGCAGTTGGAAAACTTTTTCCTGACACTATTCCTGTGATATTGCAATAACATTACGGTAGGAAAATGTTTTAATACGTTAGTTTCTTACATAAACGAATTAGAAGTTATATATGAGATCGATATCACTATTGGATCTGTCTGGCCTATAAATTGTTTCAAATATTACCGGAGCGAAGGAAGATACGACACCTGCATGGATATGCGATACTGTTTGGCGTGGTAAATGTTTCTCACTTCTGCAGATTTTCATTTATATTTATTTGTTCGTTTTCGTATCAGATCTGTATTACCTACAGATTCGAATGGAAGCAATGAAAACTCAGGTAGGTTGAAAAGGGAAGATAAGTAAAAAAAACTCTTTCATGCTCATTGAAGGTTATAATTATTAACGATGAATTAAATGAAAATACGAATAAGTGTCACATCTATTTTCAAAAAACAAGTCATCCATTTTTGGTTCACAAAATCGTTCCGAGCAACTAAATCAAAATATTAAAGTATAGTAAAGTTGTTTCAATTGACCGAACAGCCTCCGACTCTGCACGAATATATTCAATTACCATTCAACAGTCAGTAAAGTCAATGCGAAGTCACAAAGAAATCAAAAGAATTCGCACTAATTTTTTACGAGACCGTACGCGCTTTGTACGAGATTGTACCCTATTCACCAAATCGACCAATCTAAATTCTCCAATTTACTGAAATTTTTTAACGGCGTGGTGGGGGAAAGCCGCGTTGCGAGAGGGAGTCACTTCATGAAATTGGTGTTCAGTCGAACGCACGACTTTCGATAGCGCTCGTCACTGAGCGTTGCCAACCCTATAATTTACATCCCCCTGTTTGGTTTGTTTACAGATTTTGAGTTGTTGATGGACGCTGAAAAAGTGCGCGAATTTCAGATTTTGAAAATACCGAATTGTTGCCAGTGAGCTTTTGTTGCGGTGACGTTTTTGATCCTGCTACTCTGACAGTTTTGTGTATGTGAACGTTCGCAAAAACACTGGATTTTTTTATTGTTTTGCATTTTGGGATTTACGTCAAAGTGCGATTTTAGTTGAATCCTGCGCGGCATGACCTGAGATTTTGTTGGACACTTGTTAAGGTAAAATATATTTTCAATTCCTTTCCTGAACCGGTACATCCAAATTATACATATCCAAATATTGTTTCGTAATAAAATAATGGAACAATTTAAAACACTTTTGTTTTCAAATTGAAAATTAATGGATCATTCATTATTATTCTTTCTGAATGATTTGAATATTGTTCAGTAGCAGATCATTCCATATTAACATTCACGTTTATAATGATAAATCAGACCGAACTTCCAATGAAACAAACTAACTAGTCAATCCTATCTCTATCTCTACTCAAGCGGAAAAGTCATAACCTCATTCATATTTCACGGCGGAGTTTCCTCTTCAAATGTCAGCTGTCACAACTGAGTTGAAGCTTCGGAAGTTCTTAATATATCACGCTCACATCGAAACCAAAAAGATTCAATAATCAAGTAGCCTTTTCTAAAAACATTTTTTTTTTTCATTTTGAATAATATACCAGGAAAACTACACGTGCATCAAGTACGACTTTTCCCATTCAAATAAGTACGTGAATCAGGGTCAATTTATAAAAAGCTTTAACAACGATTTATGACTTAAGACTTAGGAATCTTTGAAGCCTATTATTCAAAAGGGCCATCAGCATAAATGAATTCTTCAATCATAAATGTTCAATCTTTTTATAAATTGACCCTCAGTTCAGACCTCTATCAACGAAATGTGTGTTTTTAATTAAATATAAATATTACAAGTAACTAGGTAGGTACTTTAAGCAAATGATCTCAATACAAAATTCATTTTAGACGTTGATGAGTTATAAAGTTTGCAACACCAGCAAATTTTGACAGTTCAGAGAATTACTTACCATGTATTTGAGACAAATAACATTTACTGCAATCGAAGTAACCGTCTATTTGATACAATAAACTGTTTCCTTGCCTTGTAAATGTATGCAATTTTGTTGAATTGAATGCTTTCATGAATCTATTGAAGCAAAAAAATGTCCCTTTTAAGGTTTACTTAAATGTCTGCCTTGTCAAAGTGAAGTTTGATTGTGTAACCAAAATAATTTGATAATACTCTCCTCATCAACATTCACATGATGGTACCCAAAAGAACAGCTTGAGCTGGTGTTATTATTATTATTATTATTATAAGTCGTAGCGCTTCAAGGCGACTTACTGATTTTTAGCTGTAGGAAAACCCTGAAGAATTTACCTCCTCCCCAGGATAGTCGTTAACATCCAAGCAAGCACTGGACTCCAGGGTTGGCATCTAGGTAACCACGTCACGCTTGCTTCAAACAAACCATAATTATTATCATTAATATATTTATCAGAAAATCACTATGATCTACAGTTAGGTCATCAAAATTGGTTAAAACGTAGTTCAAGAAATTAAGAGTTGCAAGCAGTAGGTACCTGTATTATTTGTTGAATTCGAAAATCTGCTGACAGTGATAAAGGATAAATTCCTGGTAATGCTCATTCTGTTGACGCGAGTGGAGTACGCTGTTTTGGTGTTTTGGTCGCTTTCTGTTCTTGAATTGGACTGAAACTATCGAAGGTTAATAATATTGCGACATTTTTTGATAATTGGTTTGAAAAAATGGAAATCTAATTGTGGTTTTTCTATAGAATAATCCATTTATTATTTTGCCGATTCGCTTCTGTATCTAAAAACTAAACAATAATAAAGTGGGCACATTAATTTCTAACAGAATTGAAGTAATAACAGAAATTTATTAAATCCGAGACGATTCTATAATTTTTCAAGTTAACTTGTAGCGAAAATTTTTCTACCTTGAATTCTGTCAGATTAAAGAAGAGCTGTATATTATGAAACCAGAAAATGTGTATTTTAATAATTCGAATCTTTTCATATAATTTTAATATTTGGTAGTCATTGTATAATCATGCGATTATATTTACCTACCCAATCAACAAAAAAATTTGCAGATTTTAATATAAGATCTTAGTTATTCACATCGAAGATAAGTAGTTTTGTGAACTATTTTCATATAAATGGTAAAGGAAAATGTTTTCGTTTTACCGGGCTCTCTATTCCTGTCAATATCCTTTCGATACTGCAGTCACAACTGAAGATTTAGAAGGAACCCTTCCAAGTCATCAGCATGACAATTATCATGATTGTATGAAGGTGAATACTGTGGAGACAAGAAAGATCTTAACGCAAATCATGTTCGAAATATTGGTGAATGCGCCGGTGTTACACTTCCATGAAGTTGAATCATTATTGGTCATTTCCTGAATGTGCGGAATCAAATTGCACTATATCTTAGAATAAACAATTGCAGAATGTGATAGGAACTTATATCTTCAGTTGTGTCAGAGATAGAATGTATAAAAATTGTTTTTTTTGAGACTTCTCAGATGCTTTTTCAGAGATTTTCAAATTTCATAGTGATTTGATGTTTTGAAGCATTACATATTCTACAAATGTTTACTCGTTCTGAAAGGTACCTATGGAATTAATTTTACTTCAGATCTTTTACCAATATTTTTGTATGCAAATTTGTAGTTAATAGTTTGGTAACTTGAGTACATCTTCAGTTAGTGTCACACCTGGGTTATATCAAACTGTTGATATTGTTAAAATTTAATTTTTGTCATTTAGTTTCTATTGATCGTCAAATTAGTGAAAAATATGTAGGCTTGAGAATTTCTGTACAATATATTATCCCCTTTCCTTTGTTTTATTTTCCAAAGATTTACTTCATTCCTAAGAAGTTCCTAAGAACATTTCTTTCCTAGAAATAGATCTGGAAATCGAATGAACATCATTGATTCAAATTCAGTTTCCATATCCTTGTCTGAAATGCAGCCAACCGTATATCTTTACAATATTATCTATACTGTTCAGACAGGATGGTATAGTTCATGATATATTCATAATCAGTTCTTCTCAAGGTATCTTTGCCGTAGGATACCTCAAGGGCCAGTTGGGGAGCCCGACAAATCCGATTTCATACCATTTTGCGTTTTAAGAAGAAATCTTACGAGAGATTACGTTCTTTATTAACCTGGACTGTTTTGTGATAGTATTAGATATAAGAAACCGTGTCAAGTTTCTTGTAGTCCTATTATTGAAAAGTGTTTTCGAAAACGACTGAAAAATGGAAAACTACAGTTGTTCGAATATAAGCAAACACTTACGTGGAAAAAATAACAAAACGAAATGTCATGATTGTTCTGTTCATGAATTGAATCGATTAAACCTTGAAAAGAGTACGACTTCAGGGGGGCCAGTAACATAATTATAATTACAATACCTATTAGAAAATTTACCATATTCAATGGTATGAAATAAATGTTTGATATTTTAATAATAATTTTAAAAACTTAAAAATTTACCACCTAGATATATGCTATAAAATAAAAATAAAGTACATGTTAATTACTAAATCATTCATGGAATATCGTGTTGAGAACATTGGAATATTCTTAAAGAAATTAGTATATTGAACAAGAGTATCGAATTTTACTCTTTCGATTATCCTCCTAATTTACGAAAATAATTATTGATTAACAAAAATTAATTGGGTATGTGGAATCGAGATAAATGACATCTGATCGCGAGGGGGAACACCATTGTGTTCCTTGTTATATTCAAATGTAAAAAGTAGAAGATTAATGAATTGTCACCGACATACATTGTGACTATTTTTATCATTTATTCCTATGCAGATGATATTCCAAATAATTAATATTGTAATTCGAATGTTTCCTATAAATCATGGCGTGCCGGGTTTGAATCGCTGCGTTTACAAGCGAGACATGTGGTAGTTATGTTCGTCAACCTGGGTCATAGCTACCTACTTTAAACAAGAAATTTAATCACTGAATTACATCTCTCTGAAACTGATATCTGTTTAAATGTCTGATATTTTAGGAGAATAATTTGTCAGTGTCAAAAACTGAGAGAGTTCAACTTTTGAAACTGCATGAATATCCTAGTGTAGAACGAACTGTACAGTTAACAAGCATACAGAGAAAAAATATATTAATCTGTGAATAAAGTTCATATCATCGAGTATATCGGAAAAAAATACAAAAGAGGTCGGTATCTCTTAGGAACACTTCTTTCAGTGCTTTTTTTGTTTTCATTTTGTGACGTAGCTATACCTTCATGGCACAATTTTGCCATTTTTGCCAGTTTAATTTCATATTATCAATTCAGAATATCGAAGGGATTGATCTTCAAAGTTATTTATTCATATATCGTTGACACACTCGATTATTTCAGCTACTAAATCATATTTATAACATCAGAGAGGTTGTCAAATTTACAATGAATGAGTTTTTCATTTTGGATAGAGAAGTTGAATACAACATATCATGCAACATATCAGCAAGACTAGCAATAATCTCAGCATCAAAAAATACATTTCCAGAAGGAAGTTCGTAATGTGTACCACTATCGTGGAACTTCTCAACAAAAGCTCTGTCATAAAATGGCCCTGAACCTAAAATCTATTTCACATTGACATTGGCACGCATAATTTTTTTCGTCACAATAATAGGTGTTTCCGCAATTTCGTATTTTCATAGTCGATATAAACGCAATAAAAACGAATTAACGATCATGACAAGTTTTCATTACAGATACGAAATTACTTTAGAATGATATGTCCACTTAATACGTCAGTTTTTTATGCAGAATGCATTAATAAAAGAAATAATTTGTATAATTATAACGAAAATGGGTTTTCTAGGTAAAAATAATTATAAAGACATTAAAACTTGTTGAGTCATTAAAACGATACGATTTTTTCCCATTTCCAATGAGTATTCAAAACAATTGCAAAATATCTTTATAAAACAATTAAATTTTTCGCATACGTAGTCGATAGCGATAAATTGATGAAACAACAATTTCGTGAAAGTCTCTTTGATTGTTTAAAATACACAATCAGCATACTTGATTATCAAAACCGAATGGAATCACATACACGGATGAATGTGTGAAAAGCATATATTACTTCGTATTTGCAAATGAATAAGTAAAAAAACAGAATTCATTATTTGCGATGCAGATTTTTGCATAAGTAGGATACTTTCCCCATCGAAATTTAAAAAATATGAATTCTTCAGGAGGTATTCTTGAATGAATACTTAAAAACTTTTGTGCTTACATTTGTTTGTTGTTTTTTTTCACATAACGATCGTGGGAAAAGTCCGGGAGGAGTTAAGGTGACTCTATATGAAGTTAAAAAGGGAACATCATATATGTACAAATTAACTTTTTTTTGAAATGTTTACGAGGATTTAGCTGTAAAAGAGTGATGCTCGGTTAGTAAACAGTACAGGGATAGATGAGTTAAAAAGGGAACATCATATATGTACATATTAGCTTATTTTTGAAATGTTTACGAGGATTTAGCTGTAAAAGAGTGATGCTCGATTAGTAGACAGTACAGGGATAGATAAGTGCATGAGTATAAAAAAACAGCAAGAGGCACCGAATATTTTTTTAGCTACGATCTCTATGAAGTAACAATGGCAAACGGGCCCTGAAACGCAGACATCTATTTGCGGTGATCAAAAAACGTCAGAAAAATGGACCAATCTTCATTCTTCTCTGTTTGTTTCTCTCCTTGTCCTTGTTCTTGTCTCTTCAAAATAGTTTCACCAGAAAATATTATATCAGACATTATTTGAAATTTTTGCCAATTTGGAGGAAACGCTCATGAGGTATTCGTTACATTGTATTGCCCTAAGTTTAGACTCCCAATTTCATGAAACTCACCATTTCTTTCATTGAATGGTGCCGACCATGTGTAGAAAAAACTACTGTACCTACCTAATGGATTGTGTTGATCTGAAACCAACCTTAGGCGCACTCAGCATGTTAATGGGTGATCTACCTAACGGGCAGTTCTTGACTTTGCTTCAGATCGCGTATTGAGAGCTCTTTCACATGAAGATACTGCATGCCAGTTACGCGAATTGAGATATAGAATCGCGGTCGAAAACTTAGGATGCTATATTGAATTAACGTATCTCTTCGAACAGTACTGAAATAGTAACAGTGGCTTGCATAGGTTTGAATTATGAATCTATCAAGGGGTATTAAACTATATTCAGTAAGAAAAACGAAAATGAAGAAAACAAAATAAAGCTACCTACCTACTGAGTGGGTTCATAAGATAGTTGAAAGAGAAACCAAGGAGACTTGGAACTACGCCGGTTTCAATATGATTAAGGTCCGTTTCGGTCATCATTAGGAATTTTTTGAGATTTTCAGCAATCAGTAAACATGTCAGCCCAAACTTTTGATTTTCATCAGATCTAGGGTATCTAATTTCACAATTTTTGCAGGGGGAGCCAAATAGTAAGCTAGCAGTTTCTATTTTTACTTTTTGTTTATCATCATTGACGCATCTATGTCTGCGAGAAGTATCGAATGCAATAGCCGATTTATTTTGACTGGTTCAGCACTTTCCTCCCTTCTATCATCAACCTGAAGTTTTCTGAAGACCTCGTTCTCAGAACTCGTTTCTTCAACGAATAGCAAAGTTTTGGAATTCATAGTCTACATCGATCTCCAAAAATTCAAAATTAAATCCGTCGAGGAAACAATAGTGGGTGCTAGGACCCAAGGAAATAATGGGAAATGAAAAGGATGGAGAACTTACTAAGCTAACTTGCCACTCCACTTATGGGATCTGAACTTGTACTCAATTATAAAACACAAATAACACTTATATACCTACCGAAAACTAAATAGTCTTTACAAAATCTAACAAAGAACCAACTCATAAGTTAATTTTCATCCTGAGATGGGTCTATCATTGCAACTCCGGAGGCTTAGCAGCCAAGAAGGCTAATTTCTGTATGCCATACTAGGCGATCTGATTCAGGTCGGCTCCCCCTCCCCGTATGTCGCTTACGATCTGGTGCCTCGTTCACGCCGTTTCTTGGAAACTCTTGTCAGGGTATTTTCTGAACCTTACAGAATTTTTTCCTTATGTGTGAACGCAAAGTTGAAACAATGGATCACGAAAATCAGAACGTGTGACAACAAATAAGTGGGTGTGTGGCCACATTCATACGATTTGGTCCAGCAGATTATGACTGGGAAAAATACAATGTTAAATTCTATTTATATCTGGGTTATACCGGACATGACTGACTGAAGGAAGGATTTGAAAACATGATTTTGATATCGAAGACAAAAGAAAATTCCTTATATTTCTCATATTTTATTCTTTGCGTATTCGAATGATGATATTTCTAGGCCCATTCATGAAATAACACTTCTTGCTGGTTCTATTGTTGGTTCCTATTCTTTTATAAAAAAGCAAATGAAAAAAATGTCATTAATTACATTTGGAAGTTCATGTGGAGGATTTATTGGTTTTTAAAATACGCTGGATATGAAATTATCCATTGAAGTACTTCAAAAACTGAATTAGGATCTATTTGCTTCGAAGGATTATTTTTTGATATAATTGACTACCTTGTGGACACTCGGTCCAGTCTTTGTTCTGTAGAAAAAAGTTACTATTGATTCGCAAATAAGTGAAAAAGCGTAAATTCAAATTTTTTACTGACGACTTAATGGAACATCTTATAATGGTCCTAATAAAATGAATAGCAACCTAAACCATTCTTGATGAAGCTTAAACTAAAAATTACTCCAATTCAATTTGTCTCTCCGGTATACTTTTGAGATTATTATTGGGCTTTCTCTCATTTACCACGAAAGGTGTTGGAGTTGGTGACGATATAAATAAAATATTTCTGGCCAAAAAGAAATCAGTATGCACATAAACTCCATTTATGAATTTATTGTGAAATAACCACATAATTCAACTGAATAATGACAATGCAGGAATTTCATCAATATTTAAAATAGTATTTAATCCTTCTCTGCCGAACCGTGGAATAACATCAACATTCCTTCGAGGATTAATATATAATGAAAACCAGATTTACCCAATTCGGATATCAGTGTGGCAGACTCGAGTAGTTCAAGACAATCGAGCGTTAGTGAATAATACTAATAAACATATATATATGGTGCATTCATGTATTTACAATTTATGCCTGGCTACTTCCTATCAACTCTGATCACTAAATCAAATTCGAATATTTTTCTAAATGTAATATATTATTTGTAAGAATTAAAGCATAAAAATGTGAGTTGTCTTCGATAACAACCTGTTATTCAGCTTGTCCAATATATTCATCGCATATAACTGTCAAATACCTATCAGGTTTCAAATCTAATCATTCTCAAAAAATCTCTTTCCATTTTCCTCACCAAGTCCAGAAATATCGCTCGTGTTAAGTGTTCATTCAAAAATCCACTATTTGAAATTTTGGGAAACTGCGAATATAAAGACAAAAATCAACCCTGTCTAAGAAAGAAGCAAACTGAAATAGTGTCAAATGAAAGCCGATTAAGAAACAAGACAATAATTGTAAAATAGGAGATGGGACATTTCGATGAATTCTTGATATTCATTTGGTTATGAAAATGGATATCAATCCACAATGAAGTTCTAAATTTTTCATTCCAATAAACAATCCTTACTCTCTGACGATCACGGATTTCCAAACACAATTCCAGACGTTTTGAAAGTGGATACGACATGATCGTAGATACATGTTTGAAGTTTCTTGATTATCCTTATTTCGCAAAGCCACCATTTCAATAAGTTGAAATACCACATACCCTGCACAACCGATCATGCAAATGTTATACATAGAGAGGAAAAATTACTCAGACAGAAATTCAAGGATGCAGCCTACATCGAAAACAATAACGCGTTTAATGCTGACTGTTACATGAACACATCGCGATAGAACTATAAAATACTAAGTACACTCACGTTTGTCTGTATCAACCTGAAGACGACTGCAGATATAAGCAATCAAAACGTCGCGTCGTGAATATATTCATCAGTACTAGGAAGTTCCGACTATTTGATTTTTTTTATGGAGACAGCTTTATCAAGCGGTAATCTCTGAACCTGGCGAATCGTCTACATATGCAGTAGATATTTTCAGAGGCGGTGTGGTAACGACCAAAGCGTTCGAGTTGTTCATCCGCCTGACTGAAGACTACTACACGCAACAAGCAAGTTCACATATTGTTACTGTATTTATAGACTGTTTTTCATGTAAACATTTTTACGAAACAAATTCTTTTTCAAATACTCAAGTTCTATGTAGTTATAAAGCCGTATCCAGGATTTTATTTTCGGGGTGATAGGGAGTTCAAGACACCAGTATTTATGAAGGATAGGAAAACCAATCCCGAATCAAACAATTTATTGGGATTGAAAAATAACTTCTTCAGTTAGGATATCAATGACTCTGTATATGAATGAACACAAATCCTGTGAAACCTACGTGACCAGAGAAGTTTCTGAGCTATGTTTTTAGTCTTTGCAGACATTATTCTCTCTGCAGTACATCTAGTCACTAGCAATATCGCAAAAATGTTCCGTACCGTATATATATACTTCAATATCATATGGTGGTCGATTAAAATCAACTTTTAATAAGTCCAGGTGAACTAGATCAAGTTTTCCATGTTCAGCGAATTTTTATAATAAAACATGGAAATAATGTAAGATGAGCGCTTTTTGGGTTAGCGCACGGGAGAAGATTCCCCAATCTCCGATTTTTTCGGTGAGCTGAATTGAAAGTAACAACTATATGACTAGTCCTGTGAAATCCAAAGCAAATAGCAAAGTGAGAGAATGTAAACAACATTGAACATAAAGGGTTTGGGGACAGTTTTTTCTGATGCTTGGAACAGTCCTTTCATTGCACCATAACCTGAAAGTCCCACAGTCAATACCAACATCATGAAGGGATCTAAGGATAGCACTGGATTCTGACCAATCGTATTATTACCTTTCACAAAATATGTAAAAGCTTTATTCATTATTAACAAATTGTTTATATTTTCTGAATAGCACACAAAAAGACATATTAGGCTGTACAGATAATGAATGCGACAAGCCGAACAAAGTTCGAAAAGTGTATATTGGAGAGTATCAATCTGAATTGTCGTCATAATGGATGTCATTTGTAATTCAATGTCCGAATTTATTTTATTAAATTAATACTCTCAGATTTCCACTTTTAGATCTTTATTCGTTTTTCTACACTCATGCAAAAAGCAAAACCTTATTGAACTATATTTAGTGGTATAAAAGTTCGTTATTGCACGTTGCAAGTTTTTACTGCACTCATCTGACATTCTACTTCAACGTGCTGTCATTATACAGTACTAGTACGTTTACAGAAGTAACAAATCAAGAAGTGGATTTGAAAAGTACTTCTCTATGAAATATTCATGTATATTGCAAATTTCACAACTTGTTCATTCATTCTCAACATTGAGGGTAAAATAAAGTTTCAGTTAATTGTTCGTAACGTATTAGTTCCTGTTTCAATGAAAATCGATAGTAATAACTAATTATTTAAATTGCCCATTTCATTTTCCTACACCTAGTGCCGCACCTTCATCCATAATTTTTTGCTTTTTGCATGAACGCAGAGAAAATGTTGTACGCAAGACTTTCCTCCATTCATTTTGTGGAATTCTCACTTTCCTAAATTCTTCAGAAATCTTATATTGCTAGCTAGTATTTCCTTTTTCTTCTTTCAATAGTTATTCGACGGTTTTATGTTCAATTTTCAGGTTCAACTTTATAGAAAAAAAAAACATTTTTTTCAATTTTAGAATATTTTTTTCTTTCAAGATCAATGGGTCCGGAATGTGTACAAGAATTTCAATAATTATTTATGTAGATACGTAAAATGTTTCCTCATAGAACAACATTCGAAGCCATCTACTTTTTGTCGTACAAACTTGAAAGCTAATAATCGCTTGTCTGGTTTTTTGCTTATACGAATTTATTTTCTATTCGTTCAGAGTCTGCGATCCCTAATTGTGATAGTAATTGAGGTCAAACGAAATATGTTTTACGTAAGGTTGGCAATTGCTCTCAAAATTGATTTATTGATCTTTATTTGAATATTCAAAGGCGAATTGCCGCGCACGTATTTTTCAATCTTCTCGCAGTCTTGCGTCACATATCTGTTGCGTACCTCACATGCATGACATGTATCCGGAACTTAATAACTAGCCTGAATAAAGTTGACGAAATCTCGTCTCTCAAATATTTGCCACTGAATTCTGTGTGAAAACAGAATTAAATTCGCCGCAATCTTCAAATAAAGAAGCTCTAAAAAATCTGCCGCGCTTTTATCGTCTCGTCGTAAATCCTAGAAGGCGATCCTAATCTGTGAAATGAAGCAATAAAATTTAAATTAATTTTTAATTCTTACTCAAACGCAGTTACTCAAACATATAGTTGAATAAAACGTTAAACTTGAATAAATAAACTTGTTTTGGAGTACTAAAATGGATTTAGGGGGAAATAATTCAAGACTTTTATTGTGCCGCATTTAGGCGGTGCGGATGTTGAAACTGATTCCGATAGAAAACATATATAACGCCGAAGACTTTAGGGTTTTCTGTTTAGTTCTCTTTGATGAAAATTCAATCTCTGGAGTATATATTTTTTTCTGGATGGTAAAGAAATTAACTATCGAAAAAATATCTTCAGGAATCGTTTTGAGATCTCAATGAAACCAACTATTAAAAATTCCGACTTGAGTGTCGCAAATCATCGATTATAATGTCAAATACTTTCTATAAATATGTATACAATTAATTAATATAAATAAAATCCCCACAAGGCACATTTTCAGGATCAATTATTCCTACTTTCTGAGGACTTACACCTAAAATACAAACATGTCTGAATTCCAGAAGATCCAACGTAATTATGTCAGTACAAATCATACCACTGGGTTTATATTTTTCGATACCATCAGCTATACTCTTTCCTGCTATAACTACGATGAGGTTCATTGCCAAAAATAGTCTCGATAGCTTCGTTTTGTTGCGTTGTAATACGTAATATATCAGATCTGCTTGATTTTACACGATAAACATCTAATATTGCATCAAACATAAATCACAAAGCTTTTAAATTCTATCCAGAAACATGCAACTCTTCTCGTGGCGATATATCGTTCACAAACTCGTCTATTTCCATGAAATACAGGAGGAAACTCATGTATGAATTTTCTCAGGAACAGCCGATCTTACAATGCCCAGCATAAAGTTATTCAGCCCTATGCTTTATCACTTCCGTTAAAAATAACGTCACCGTTATTTGCCATTTCCGTTATTTTGCTATTATTGCTTGGTAATAGCAAAATAACGGAAACGGCGAATAACGGTGAAGTCATTTTTGACGGAAGTGATATAGCATAGGGCTGATTGATAGTGTTCTATAGTCATTAACACTTGCTCACTTTCTTCTCAATAATGAGACTATTATATATACTATAATATTCCCAATATTTCCAAGAAACCCTCAAGAACAGAGTATCCGCCAACCCTATAACAGATTTCGTAGTGATCAGCCAATTTAATTTCCGATAATAAAAAGGCGAAGTGTATTTGCATTACATCAAAATTCTATGTGATTCTAAAGCAAACTGTTGAGGGTCTTCATCCTTGAGAAAAAAAGGAGTCAGAAACGATTTTTTCTTTTTGATTTATGGAAGGGTGTATGAGTGTATGAGTGTATGAATATAAAAATAATAAAAGAAAATCTTCAAATATTAAACGAATGAACAGTATATTTCCCCTCATTTTTGGGCATTTTTATTCATTTCCAACACCAATACGAACAAATATTTTTGTGGGGTTTTATCTCAGTATTGAAGTCTATCATTTACTTAGTTAAACGACTATCTCACTTTTTTTTTTTCGAAGCTTTAATTTTTGTGTACATAAGTGATTTTACAAGAATGTGTTGTATTCGCCGAATCTGGCTTAATCAATTTTACGATTTTCAATTTTTTGTACCATACCAAAATTCAAAATACCTATTACTTTTTCTGAGCAAACATTCATGTCAACTCTGTTGAATTTTCTAGAAGTTGTGAAATTTTTGTTGGAACGAACATAGGTTTGAAAAAAAGGCGGAATACTTGAATACTCTGAGGTATCCAAAAAGCATTATAATGTCTAATGATTAATTGTTTTTTGAAACAATTGGTTTTATTTCATGATGTAGGTATAACCAATCCCTCAAATGAATTTTCATTTTATTCAAATTTTCTGTGTAGGCAAGGAAACAATTACTATTTACATATATCCATTTTGCCTTGGTTCGCAATACCAGTTCAAGAATGTGGTTTTTTCTATACAAATGCATACATTCACAATGGTTCACTACAAGCAGGAATAAAGACCAATTTGTTTTGATGGAATGAGTGAAATGTCTCCCTAATGAATTGAGAATAACCGTTCCTCAGAATATTATTTTCTTCAACGTGAAGCATCTATTAAAAAAGTTATCTGAATTTGTTTTTTTTATTTAGAAATCAAATCTGGAAAACGATGACTCACGTTCAAGAGCTCCTGCAAAAAAATTGCTATCAATCTTTATTGAAAAAATAACACTGATTAAACTGGTTACTGGTTCATACTTTCTCTCGTACTTCTTTCAAATCAATCTCTAATTACTGAAATAACCATATGAGCAACGATTCTGAGGTATCAAATAATATGACGATTAAACGAGAATCATAAAATGGAAGTTTACGATCATACTAAGATTTGACCGAGGATTTGACTAATTAGAAAATCGGAAAAGTTTTCCGTTAAACCGCGTTGATTTACATACACAGAACGGGTTTAGTTAGGATTTGGGTAATAAAAAGTTATAAAAAATTTGTTAGTCAATAATTCAAAAAATATATGAAAGCCAAATATTATCGTCTGGATTGCTCATAACTGATTTTATCGCAACGAATATCTTTACGGATCATCCGTTTCATTTCCAATGAGTGAAATATTCATTTTTCTAAGAGGCCAAAAATGCCACAGATCTGCGGAAGCCTTGAATTTCAGATACATTTGTCTGTCCACCCACCATTGATTTAATGCGCTTTCGTCAAATATTAGCAGTAACCTCGAGTGATAGAATTTTCGCAATAAGTCTGTCGATTCAATTCTGAACGAAACTGCTTGGTTCATTTGCCAAGTGCGTGAATTAGTCAACACAATTGTAACTTTCATAAATTTGGCAATAGTCTGAGTGACTTGGGTTACAGAATTTTTGTTGTTTTAAAATTGTTTTTTCCGTTAACCAGCTTTCGTCCCCCTACGAACGACAGCCCTCTGAAGTCGAGACTTGTGCAAGCCAAGGACTAACGAGGTCTTACCTTTTAACGTGCGATTCCTAGCATAGTTTGATTTTCTCTGGGATTTTAAGATGGATTGTTGTTGGTGTTATATCCGTCAACCCGCTGCACCCTTACGAGCATTCCTCAGATGTCAGAGACTTGTGTGGGCTAGGGAAGACGTAGCCCTTACCTTTTAACGTGTGATGTCATGCACTGAGGCATGCGATATAATATCATTGCTTGTATCTTGCAGTAACGGTGGTACTAACCCTTAAAATTGATTAATCATCTGTTATCGGTAGATTTATTACAGTTCTGGGCATTTTTTATAAATGTAAGGCTTATTTGTCACGTATACGATAAATTTTCGCATTATTACAAATGTTTAAAAACATATCATTCAAGGCATAATGAAAAAAAAATAGAAAAAGGAAAACACATAGTTAGATTTGTTATTCAATATAATCAATCATCAAATTTTTTGTTCTGATAAAGATTTCACGTCTTTCGACAGCAAGTAATCAAGGCTACTGGGTGTCTTCTTATTCGACATATTGTAGTATTCACGTATATTTGAATGATAATATCGTGTATAGCTTCTGTGAAATAGAGAATTTGTTTTATGCACAGTCACATATATGATGGATTAATTCAATTGTTCTCCTTCTCTCTGTGAGAGAATAGTTCCTCGAAAAATGTGACACACTGTATATTTTCTGAGAAAATTACCGAATCAATGCAAATCTCTATCTAATCAGTTGAAGTATGGGAAAAAGGGTTCACCAAAACCGCAATGCTTTATCATGTGGTGAACGAAAGCGATCCAAGTCGAAATTAAGTAACCACGCTCGAATGAAAAATTGAGCATGCAAAATATAAAAGACACTGGACGTTAAAACAAGCAAAACAAAACCGGCACCAGCCTCCTACAAACATTTAGGAATAAATCCGTAGCAGTTCTTGGTTTGTTTTTTTTTTCGACTTGTTTAACATGTTCTTAAAAGTTTTAAACTAACTCGAGGAATTTTAAGCCATTGACACTATCGAGATAAGGTCTTTTTATATTACTCGTATTTTAAAAAAATGCATTAAATTTTTGTTTTTATTGCTATATTTAGTGAGACACTAAAATAACATCATTCGGGAATACAGAATGAGGTATTTAATGATGAAAAAAGCATCGATAATAATACGAAATACTTCTTCGGTGTGAAGCAGATTAAATTGTAATTAAAACCTGAATTGTGAACTCAAAAGAGCGAAACCGGGCCGTAATACAGGATGGAGAAATAGTTATGGTATTTACTCTTCATTTGAATATTTTCTTGCGTTGTCACCTTCTTCGATTACAATTGTAGTTATGCCAAGTTTTGAAAGAGGCCTTTTCAAATGTATCGTTAGAAAAAATCAATCGAATGCTTGTTCAAGGTTACCTTCGGGTTGAAATCTCTTTAGTATGCGGAAATAAACCATTATTTGTGGCAGCTAGGAATCGAGGACCAGCATAGTTTTCGTTTAGATCAATTCCAGATAATATCTAAGCATGTGAATTAGCAGAAAACAGCATTCAGCTGAAGTAAAATTTTTGTTTGGTTTTTGCGTAAATGCCATTACTTTTTCCGGAAAAAGTGACCAAAGCAGACGGTAGTTCACATAAGAAGTAGTTTTTTTAATGATTCTTCCAGGTTTCCTGAGAGATGAACCCCTCAGAAGCTCCTAGCTTGTGCGAGCAAGGAGAAGATCCGGGACCGGTGGCCATGCTGGGCTTTGAACCCACGACCTTATGATTGTAAGGAGAGCGCTCTACCTTCACGACCACCATGAAGTTAAAAATTTTTTTGTTTTCAACGCAGTGTGGAAAATTGTCACGTTTTTTTGGAGCGTCTGCACGTAGGCAGTATCAGCAGTGTCAACTTGGGCGCTTAGTGCGTAATTCGGCAGCTTCCTATGGCCGAGTCCACACTATGCGTATTCCGCAGATGCGTGAAATACGTATGCAGATTTTCGGTGCCTGGGTGCCTATATGCGGTGGTCGTCAGAGTGTCAACCAATGGGAGTAGTATATTCAAGGCGAATTTTACCTCGGGATTACTTCAAAGACCCACCTGCAGACAGTATTGGATGCATCCTATCATGTTGATGGCAACAAGTGAACTGTTTTCTGTGTTACACAGCTTTGTTTAATTATGGTAGTGACAATTTACTAACTATATAGTGCAGCAGTAAACTTGTCCATTTCGAACATTACAAATTTAAATACAACCTCAATTGCAGAAATTGATAAATATACACACCAACTGATCCGCACAGTAGAAAAGCTTGCTCAGGAATTTTTTTCCGGCAGCATAGTGCGTGGTTACGTATTCTACGCATATATGTGAACGTTAAAATTAAAACAATGTGTTGTCATCTTGCCAAAAAAATTCTGCCGAAATTCACATCCGTGGAATACGCATAGTGTGGACCGGCCTTAGATGAATCTTGTCAACGTTCTCCTGGTTCAGTTTGGTCTTCAAAAACGCGTGCTTCCTCCGATACATCAGTGCAAGGCATTCTTTGAGGAGGTGTGATGAAGTGACATCATTTTCCAGGCAATATCTACAGAGGGGATAATCTCCAATGCCAATGAGGTACAAGTGTCTGTTTAGGAGACTGTGTTCCAATAGGAGCCCTGCCATTAGCTTGAGATCTTGAACAAGAGAGATGACTTTCGTTTTGAGTTATTCCAAAGGGGCAGTTATATGGAGTTCTGCTTATGTCATAACCTAAGAAGGGTTCTGGGCCAATTGTTGGTTTCTCTGATTCCTCCTTGGCTAGTATGTCTACCCCTTCGTTTTCGTTGACACCCAGTGCCCTGCGACTCATATGACTCTGAATTTTCTTCGCCTCGCCAAGTTTTCCAAGGCATGTCTACACTCGGACATCATCAGCTAGGATGTAAACGTGTTTGATCCCAGGTTCAGTATTGCTGCTTTACTGTCAGAGCAAGAGGTGTTCAACATCTTTTGTCAAGATTTTCATGAACGCCGGTGAGTATAGTATAAAGCTCAGCCTGGAGGAACATAGAGGTATATTCGACTAGAGGACTTGTTATTTTTCTAGTTCTATTTCGTATATTCCAGTGTGAGTAACAGTCGACGTCGAGCGTGTACTCTGCCATGCCATTTCATTCTTTCCTAGTGGAAATAACAATGTTTGGTCCTTTACTGAAGTTTAGCTGTCCCTTTCAATCAATAGGATGCTATAGCTCTCCAGTGCCTTGTGTCGAATGAAGAAGTTTCCATGGTTCGTTTCTGCTCTACGAGTCTGTAGGCATGGCTTCGTCTTCAATGCACAGTTTCAGAGGGTATTCCTAGTAGATTTCAAACAGCTCTAGTTGTTGCCATTTTCGTGGTGTCTGTCATTTCCAAACATACCAGCCTCTGAACTTTGTCTAGTTCGTTTCTAGCCCTGCTCTTGTGGTCACCATACAATGACACAATGACACATACTTCTTAAGGTTCTCAAGGTGACTGAGAATGTATGCTGTAGATTCAAACAGTGGTTGGCAAGATAACGTCTGTAACTAATTACAGGAAATCAATTTGAAATCAAGCTACATGCTAAATGATAATGAAAACACGGCTTGTCCTCTGTATTACTGTTAGCCGAAACAATCCCACACAATTCTTTGCCTACGTTCTGTTAATTCCAAACTAACAAGCACAATAATTAAGTGTTTCCTGATATCCACATTTCTATCAGAATTTCGAGCTTCTAATCGAGAAAATAGTTATATATTAATGCATTCATTATCGTAATTATGATATACACATCCGTAAACTTATACGAAAGTGGGTGTGATAAGGGCTACTGATACGGCTTTAGATTTTCAGAAAAATTAATAAACTGTTACATTGAGAGAGTATTTTATTCTTTACAGTTGAGAACAAGAGTATTAAAAGGACGTGTAATTAGGTGATTTGTTGTCTTGATTAAATGAAAATATTTGCAGCATTATGACAAAATTCACATCTGCCAGTAGTGGTGCAGAGTGAATGTTTCATTTCAAGAGTATTATCTTAAAATTCGTTTCTTCTTTTACGTTAATTGTTAACATTAAGTCAATATCTTATGAATAAATCTTTATTTCTGGAAAAATGCGAAACAAGGTCATATGTTTGAATTGGCTGGAGGTTTTTCCAGATTTGTGATAACTCCGTTTCCTGGTTGGCACTATTGTTAATTGCACTCTGCTAGTTGTCTACAGGTGGTCTACGATTCAAGTTATACCGATTTTATGGTGGTATATTTCCTGAAGAAGCTTTGCCTGAAAATCTAATTCACATAAATCACCGGTCGTAAAGGCGAAAGCTGTTGTCTTTTGAATTATTGCGAAAGAAGTTTTTATTGTTATAGGGAGAAGCAGAAGGATGTATTTTAAATGAAAAAAAACTGTTTGAGCATAGGTACTACCGAACACCAGGCGAATACAAATATCGGTATTATTGCCAGTTTTCGATATTATCAAGTTTGAAAAATCCCAGAGCCAGCTTGGGAATGTTGAACTAGTATAGGCATATTTGAGAAATATAAATGAAAGATACTGAAATGATCTTGAATATGTTGATGCAAATAGTATGTAATAAAGACAGAAACTGATACCATATCTCTCTTCAAGTTATCAAAATCAACACACTCAATATACATTTTGACATCTTCGACGACTTTTCCGGGACTGCGGTTTAGCTGGAAGCGACATCCATTTTGAATTTTTGAATGGAACACCTTGTAAATTTTAAAATTTTCATATTTCTGTGAAAAGTTTGAGTAGTGGGTGGAACGTTTTTTTTGTCATGATCTTTTTTATATTACGCTTTGAAATCTGAGTTGTATGAATACCCATTGAGGAAGGAAAAACTAACGGATATTACTACAAACATCTTGTCAAATCCACCCTCTGAATATAATATGAAACGTCCACGTGATTTCTGGTTTTGAACAAGAATCTGCATATGACTGGGCACAGACAAAGAACCGATGTACTATTACTAAATTAAAAATGTAACAAAAGGGTGATAAAATCCATTAAAATTATAAAGAAGGGCTAGATACGTCCTATATTTCATTTCGACGAATTCAAAGGGATAATTTTATATTTTTAAGGGTCGTGTACTTACACAGATGCGCGTATGCAAATTTCGCCGTCCCCAGATTTAAATTTGAATAAATTTCGAACGAGTTATCGGTTGGGCCGTTCGATATTCGGCGCGTTTTCAAAAGAAACACCACCAGAACTTGTTTGGCTAGCAGTACATGACAGTTGGTCAAATAAATCAGAACTTGATATTAAAAACTTTCAGTCATATTCATATTGGTTTAATTTTTTCTTTTTTTGTTATTTCATCGAACCGAAACTGGTTGAACTTCGGAGAATTTCACGGTCCGCGTTTTTTCATAATTTTTGTATTAACGGAATAATTTTTGTATTAAGGTGTAGTTTGTGCAGGACTTAAGGCGTTAAATCCTCAAGTTATAATGCCCATCAGATACCATAATTTGAATGTAAATTTTTCTGGTAAGCGGGTGAATAAACTGAGTCAAGTAATGGGAAATATGTTCGTGGATTTACGAGTGGGTAGGCCTTTATTGTCATTAATTTTGTTTGCTCTCATATTATAATCATATTACCTGGAATTATCGATGTGCAATTTCTGTTCGGTCACTTCCTGTAGTTCTGAATTCGGTTGCGGCTTCTTTCCTTTCGATAATTATTGTAATAAAGATTACTCTGAAAAGTATGATGGAGAAAAGCAACAAATGGAAATCGAAACGGATCACGTTTAAGGCAAACAACAACAGAAGTGGAAATTCATGAACACGGTAAATATTTTTAGATATTCCAGACTCAGTTATTCGATCAACTATATGATCTACATTTTCTGGGTACGCCCATGAATCGCATACCATAATATTTTACATATATTTCTACCATTACTTCCACTTCACGCTTATTTCAGAAATTCGAGAAATCCACAAAATGAGGACATATAAAAAAGCAAGTCACGTCATAACTATTAACAAGTCCATTTTCCTAAAATAGCATCTAAATTGACTATCTAATTGAAGAAAATACACGATTTCACGGCTAATTTAATGTCTTCCAGTAAAATGTTTGAAAACTCACTCTAACCTTAATAAAGCAACTGGCTGCTTGTCTCGATCTTGAACTTATAATATAATATTTTACTGTTGTTAAAATTTACAGTCATTTTGTACATAAAGCTTTATAGGCTTTACTCATAAATTTCCGACATTGCTAACGCAGCAGAGAAAAATTGATTTTATTGAAAATATGATTTAATGCTCACCAGCCAGGTTTTATTACACCCATTCACTCTACTTTGAATCATGTCTATAACTTCCCAGGAAATATATGACATAGCTTTCTCGAAGATCTCGGGGTCGTATAAGTAACAAATGAAAACTTCGAAAACTGTTCATAACAGAAGTAATTGAATACGAATCCAGAATAATTAAGAATTTGATATATCCTTATTATATGATTTCATCATCATAAACATCACTATGTTTTCTGGTTATAGAAACTTTGTGATATTTTACAACTTTAATGATTATCATCTGCAAAAATATATAATAATAAGTTTTCATCAAGAAGGATTTTCATAAATAAAAAATATAACACGTATAAAAATAGGCACTTTTTTCTCAGTTTGCTATTCAGACTGAAGACCATATTGAAAACACGACTAATCTCACGTCACTACGTTTTAATAATTTGAATGCTCTATTAGTCAACACAATCGTTCCAATTTGAATAATAATCGGTTTATAATTCATTTTTCATTTTCTAATGATATGCTTTCAAGAATGTGTTGCAATTTTTCGAAAATTTAATAAAGATATAATGTAACTAATTGTTAAACATTTTTGAAATATCAAATCGTGATTCAAATGACCTTTCAATCTGTAATATAAATTAATATTGGTTCATATTTTCTACTTTATTGAGAGTCTGCAACAACAAGTATTGTTTGCCTATATTCAATAATAAATGAACCAATAATACTCGTTTAGGTCCACATATGTTGCGTCATCGAAAACACATATGTAATAGATTATAGCTAATAATGAAGTGAGTGGCAGAAATAGGCTAAAAATTTGTAAAATGGAATTATCTGACTAGTTCATCGAATAATATATGATCAGATCTGCAGTCTCAGGTAAAATCACTGAGTTGCTTAAAAAAGCTACTTATTAAATTATTAATGGAGTGTGAGATTCTGTCGTGTGTGTACCAAACATTTAATTTTCTAGGTGGAATCAGTTGAAAAATTCGTAATAAATATTATAATTTATGAACGTATTACATAATATCCGACTCAAACCAATCAAATGGGTGAATATGCTTCAAAATGACACTGTAAACATCAGAAAAATTAAATATGCGGGTTACAAACTGAGGATTATCGAGTGACCAGAAAATCTAGACTATCCACTATACATATCAGCTTGATTCTAAAAAAATTGTCCGTTTTATCGAGTCGGAATAACCTAGAAGCCAGAGCGGAACCCTGGGGAACACTCGGATGGATAGAAAACGTAGCGGAAGATAAACTATTACAGCAATGAAGTATGAAGTTGTGTTAGTTCTGCGGAAGGATTTTTGGTGGAAACTCGTATTTTATTTCAAGACTCCTCTGTTTCCATTATAGAAAAATCATTAGAACGATCTTTTAAAAACCATACGAGATATCGAGAAATAGTCTCAACTTTTTTTGTAGAAAAATCACATCATTGAAAAGTTTAAACTGAGCCTAGAAAAATACATGCACATACGAAAACTGCGCTCCAAACATGACTTTGCAGTACACCTACGTCCTACATTTGACACGCACATTAGATATATTTCAAAACAATAGGAAGCCTACCCGAATTCACCCAGTTGTCATATTAACATTCAATTGTCTTTTCCGATTCACCTTCGGTAACGAGTTAATATGAAGCGGTGTCGTTTTTCCATATTTAATAATATAGTTAGCTCGTAGAAGCAATTAAGAATTTTTAATGTCGCGTATGTGTGCTTATAAATATTTATTAGCATTGAAGTATTGTTCTTCGGATATATTAGGGTGTGGCCAAACAGAATGAAAACCTATTTCATTATAAAAACGTTTTATTGCATCCTATATATACATACAATTTCTACTGTTAGTGACCTGCTTTGCTCACTACATATTGCTTACGTGTGGATACACTGCTCAACAAAGTTTTGCTAGCCTATGGTCAAAAAAAGGCTATGAAAAATCAAAACAAATGATTATATTTCAATGATCATAGATTGTTGAAAGACTTAAACTTGTACTTACGTTTCGGAAACCGTCTATAGATACGTACCTATATAGTCAGATGGAATTTTACCAGTTCAGAATTTTCTGGAGAAAGGTATATTACATGTAAAAAATCTTACATCTTGTAAATAAATGAAGGTAGACAATATTTTGGAACAATTACTATGAAAAAGACGATCAACTAAGAACAGTTGAATTCTTTCACTACTACTGAATCGAGAAAAAACTCTATCGACCTGAAAACTGGCAGTTTCGATGGAACAGAAAACCAACAGACGTTAACATCGGTAGTCTCATGAAAAACCTTTCAGGAAAATCAATTCTATATCAGAATTAAGTAGATCTATTTTCGATATTTAGTTTTTTATTGTCATAAAACCTCCAATTTTCAAGTTATTAATTTCTGGTTCGCCACTGGTTTACATTCTGTGTAGTATTTTTAATTTATTATGGAGAAAACAAAATACAAAATTCTAAATATTTGAAAACTTTCCTATGTCATGAAAGGTGGGCGACACTACTTGACGGAAGATCATAAAACTAATAATGAATTATGGTGGATTACGTAATCCAATCTTCCGCAAAAAAAACCTATACAATAGGTATGGTCGTCGGCAAGTATTCAACAGAAAACAACTACTGCCCCCTACTACCATTGAATTACATCTGTTTAATACTTGACAAAGTTTTCTACAAGAACCACTTTGCAATGCATTTCAAATATCAATGCTGAAATTATTTTTCGATTTAATTGGGGGAACACCTCCGTACCGGTTTCATGGTCACTACTTGACACTTGACGGAAGTAGTGTCTCCCATCTTTCATGATGTTTCTGGCTTCATATTGAAGTCGACACGTAGTCGGAGTGCATTTTAATCTGGAACCCAGAGATGGCGCTGAATTCATACTTCAGTGTTTGTCTCAGGGATTTCCAATTAGGATGAGAGGATTTTTCGATTCAATTGGGTCGAACTAGCCTTCGCTGATGATTGGCAATGACAATGAACCCGGTACGGAGGTATTCCCCCAATTAAATCGAAAAATAATTTTAGCTTTGATATTTGAAATGCATTGCAAAGTGGTTCTTGTAGAAAACTTTGCTAAGTAATAAACAGATGTAATTCAATGGTCGTAGGGGGCAGTAGTTGTTTTGTGTTGAATACTTGCCGACGACCATACCTATTGTATAGGTTTTTTTTTTGCGGAAGATTGGATTACGTAATCCACCATAATTCATTATTAACTTTCCTAAGATTCATTCTAACTCATTGAACATGTGTTTTGTTAATTATTATGTCCGTAATTTTCATTTCGAGTTATATTCGTGTATACTTCTGGATTCTGAATGATATATTTCCTGAATTTCAGAAGGTAAATCTCCTGTTCTAAAAAAATTAATTCAGAATATAATTGATTTATTCAACACTGTCATATAATTTGTCAATTGCTGCCATTTAAAATAGTGTATAGGTGAGTCTCTAGTAGATTTTAATTCATGTTTTTCATCCACTTACTTTTCCTTCAATTTTCAAATCCTTCATAAAAAATTGTAATCGAAATATTTCGAAACCAAGCACACAATAATGATTTTATAAATAAAACAACGCCAATCCATAGAATTTGTCATATTCTTTATATTCATTTATTGTCAATTATTCGATTTTTTTTTCAACCTGAATACAACACACATTTTCACAATTCCAACGCTACTTAATTTGTGAGGCATCATCTTGGTGCAACCAGTTTATCCGATACAAACATTTAAAACACTATAATCTGCCAATCTTAAACGAGCTTCTTTTCTAGGCATTTTGAGCACGAGATGATGTTAATATTAGCATTTAAATTGATTCTGGCTACCGAGTTTTCAGTATCTGACACCTCGAATAGTCAGACTTCAATAAATCACGCACAAAATCGACTTTTTGTAAAGTGTTCTTTTCTTGTACATTAAAAGGGTATATCTTATTAGGCACTGCACATAAAACAGGTGTAGTAAACGATTCAAATTTCCAGGACTTCAGTGAAAGTCGAAATTGTTATTAGGTTAGACAGCAAGGAGGCAGGTTTTAAAACGAAAAACTTGGATTATTCGGTCGCTTTAATATTTCAATTCTTCGTTATTTACAGTTTGAAAAACACCGGGTGAATGCAAACAGAATTTTGTATTAATATATTTTTTTTTGCAGGAATGATCGGTTCTTTATGTTGTCGGCTATGGCTACCGTTACCTCTGGCATTATATCTCCAAATTCTTATGGCCTGATTCCAGGTGAGTCTTCAAACATGTTTCAATCCAATAAGCAAAGCTGTTGATTCAAATAGCTATTAAACATTATTCAAAAACCTGAAATATTTTTTAAAAATCGAAATCATTGTCTAGTTACCAAGTAGGTAGGTACTCGTGATGAATAAGAAATCACGTTTGAGAATTTTTTTAAATGAATTCATTGACATTTTCAAAAAAGATTCGCTGGTATCGATGTAAATGTTTTAGCAAGTTCATGTTTTGACAATGAAATGAAAAAGATGGAGCTTGATGATAATAAAAGGAATCTGCATCTTATTGCAAATTTTTTGCAAAAAAAAAAAAACAAATATCTCTCTCTTCTATCGAACACTTTCGAGAGTAAGACCATGATAATATCGATAGTAATTTTGTCAAAATTTAACGAGAGCAAATTTAAGATATTTGTCAGATTTTCGATAGTATTGTGAGCACGAATTGTATTCATTGAGAAAATTTCACTAAATAACAGAGCTAGGAAAGTACAAATGTATTTTTCCACTCATATAAATAAAAATGATAATTTTTCAACAGGTACCATATATGAAAGTGATAGTTTTCACTCAATAGATGAAAATGAAGCAAATGAACATTATAATGCGACCCGAAGGGAATATACTAAAAATAATTTGATCGATTTTTGACAGTAATGACAGTTAATCTCGCTACTTGGCACTTGAATCAGCAAACGAACGTCACTTCGTTTGACAGTTTATACACATTTTCTAGATTATATTTGAACTTCTCTCTATAACTATAATTAATCTGGACACTGATACCGAAATTCCAGTATTTTATAAACAACATCTATCGTAGAAAAAATAGCTCGAGATGAAATACGTTTTTTTTCGTTCGTGAGATTGCCACACTCGCTTCGCCGTGTACAAACTCACACCTCATCAAAATAAAACAGCATTTTCATCTCTTGTTGAAAAATATACTTTTATCAAATAACTAACTAGGTACCTATCACTCTTTGGATCTTGTTTGGATTCTTGCCTTTGACGACGTGGACTTACCGACTCTAAAGGAAGAAGCTAATGTCAAGGCATACCATTCTGATTGGTGCTTGCATCGCAGGAGATGAGAGTTTTCTATAAGTAGTGAAATTGTCAACAAAATATTATTTTATATAGTTCCTTTGAAAATAATGAAATTTCGTTATCGAAAATTGTAGCAAGATATATGATTGGGAGTATTTCCATCCATTGAAAACTGAAAGTATCTGCAACAAATCCCTGAAAAAATTGAAACTGATAACTCTCTTGCTAAAGACCTATCGTGTTGTTATTTGTTAACTCAAAGATCATCAACTTAAGCTCTACTATACTATATAAGAGAAAAGAAAAGAGCAATCCATTTTGTCGTTGATACCTCACTCATAAACTTGCTCAGTTTTCTGAAAAACTACAGGAAATTTGTTCCTTTTCGTAAGATGATGAAAGAAAACGGAAAAGATCAACCGAACCTTTTCACATTGCCTCTCAGTTTATTGATGTAGAGACATCAAAAACCCACCTAATCTTTATCAACATATTTCATTCTACAACTGCGACTAATCCCACAAAAAGCACCAACCTCCGCCTGATGAATAACCAAAAAACGAAATATTTCCCAAATATTTGGCGTTTGCGATTCCGAGAAGTAAAATTTTAATTGTGGACAGTCTGCTTCCCAAATTCTTGCAAGTTTTTATTAAATTTTGTTAAAACCATGCACGTTCGTTGCCGCTGTATTCATTTGCAGAAATATTTAGACAAAAACCATACCAGACTCGAGTGAATTTTTGACATTTAAATAAAAAACGATGATCGGAGAATCCAACGCAAACTTGCCCACTGCCATAATTCGGTGTTTAAACACAAATTCAACAAGGTATTTAGAGGCTTTGATGATACTTCGGGTTCGCTAAATTTATATACCGGGTATTTTTATCGGCTGATAAAAAGCTATCAAGATGAACAGCTTATTGCTTGTACCTGGGTCAGTATTTGATGGGCATTCAATTCTCAATAAGTGTATGAATGAAATCCTGAGAATAGAAAATCGAAAAGATGCGTGTATCATACTGAATTTTTCAAAAATGCTCTTTCTGAGATTACATACACTTACCGCGATATGAAAATATTATGAATTCTTGTGTTCAAAATACAAAAATATTATTCTTTCAAGGAGTTCAAATATAATTATTTGTAGGTACCTTAATGCGTTAGATTGATACCTGGAGAGGCTGTGGAAGAAAGCATAATAATGTAGTAATAATGCCACCAATATTTCTTGAATTTGTCGTAAGAACAGTTATACCAAATTAGCAGTTGGTATATAGACAAATTCCAAATTCTAGAGGCTCCAAATTTCTGAAACTCGAAATCATACATAGAAATCAAACAAAATAAATTTCAATTAAATTATGTAATGTAATCATAGAGAATTAACATCATTTATTATGTGTGAAACTTGTTAAGTATCCACTAGTTATTATAAAAATGTCACTTAATTAACATATTGTGTTATATCCGTTATCAAATACCACATATATTATTTATTCATGTAGTCGTTGTTCAAGAATTTACTTTGTCAAAATATCGATGAGAAGTCAGTCCTATTTCTTCATTGGAAGTTGAATATATCTTACTGTTTTATCTCGCTAGAACAAGTATTGATAATACATATTAAGTGATACAATAATGATTTCTCTCCTAACACGAAATCATGCCAAATCGCTACAAATATATCGGATGCCGTTCTGCAAACAATTCGCTGTAACCAAACCAAGACTTTTGAATTATGAAGTTTTAATGTGAAATACTTGTGTCTATTAGTTGTCAAGAGTTTGTTCTTACGTGTCGAAAATCATCTTCATTGTTACAGCAAACACAATTTTATGATCAAGTTTCTACTTCCTCAGAGTCATTACGTTTGTGTACATATAATCTTAACAGAATTTGACCATAATAATTATACATCTCACGACTAACCGTCAACCAAATGTCGATTTACTCGGAACACGGTTTTTCTCATTCAGCTGGTAATTATATTCAAACTCGGTAACTTTTCGATTTTGTAGTCAAATATTGCGTAAATCTTATGGTCATACTGTATCGGAATGCATGTATGAAGATTTACCGTTATTTGGAGAGGACTGTTTGTGTATTGTGAACCATTTGGTCATTTCTGTATGCATGAAAGTGTTAACAAGTCAACATCAACGGTGATTGTGAATTCCTTCATTTTATGGAATGAAAATTATATGATTTCTTCCGAGTCAGGTAGACTTGAGATCGATGTTTCTAGAAACAAGTTACATTTTAGATTCAGAACTTAAACATTAGGTTTTCAGAATAATCATCGTTTTTCAGAATGACATATTTGGCTCTGACGAACAGACCGTACTTTCATCGACTGGTAACACCTCATTTCGAACAGTGTTGTGTTGACGGGTCTTATAAATATCATTGTACGTAATTATTCACAATAGAAAACCGACTCGATATGAATCATCAACACCAACTTCGAAGTAGATATAGATGACCCAAGACAGCTTGGATAAACAAAAGAGAGTAACTGGTTGACAAAATTCATCACCGTCCTCCTTCAGAACTAATGGAAGGTTTATTCTAGTGCACCCCCTGCAAAATTACTTGAAAATTTTCATTGCTTTTTGCCTAGTATTAACTGTCAATTCCCGATAATTTTGATATATTATTGCATTTGCTTTTCATGTCAATGGATAATATTGTTCTGAAGCCTTCTTACACTGCCAAACACTTATTTTTTTGTGATCTATTATAAAAACCTCGGTTGACCTATGTTGAAACTCATAATACTACAATTTTTGTTCCCAAACTACAACAATGTTCGATATTTCTAGATGTTCTTGTGCTCTTCTTAGAAGTGTTCCAAATGTTCGAAGGCTCAATTAATTGTTCGTAACACTATGACTGCAGTTGCTTCTTGCTTCGCTTGTGACATTTTATATGATTCATAAGTCTCTAGTTTATCTATTTGAGTGAACAAGTTAGAAGAAATGCAACCATACACGAAAGAGAATAGAAAAAAAGAAAGCAAGGAAACAAGTGGGACTATAGAACATCAAATAATAAACAATTTACATGTGTGCACATTTGCCTACAGCAAGACTCGTGCACCCACAGGACGAAGCCTATTATTTGCTTTACGCAATAGAGGGCGAACTGGAAAAATGCGCCAGTAGGAAGCAAGATCCAAAAACAACAGAAAGAGAGAGGACATGTTAGTTGAAAGTTACCGTGAAATACAAACTATTCAATATCCCCCACATTTGCAATTATCCTAAAATATCTATTAGGTATAACTTGAAACTCCTATTATTCCACACATAGGAACATTTTCTTATACGTTTTTTCATTTCTATACAAAATTTATCTTTATATTTCAACACGTAATAATCTGGACCAATTTTTTTCAGATCCGATCAAAATGGCCACAGAAAACGTCGACGACTACTCCCGCTACCATCCCTCGGAACCATTCGATTCAAATGTGAATACCAGCGACTCAGATCAGGACAACTACGTGGCCTCACCAAAAAACGAGCTTCCGAAGCGCAACAAGCGAAAAAACTTCAAACCACGCTGCTCCAACGTCAACTATTCGGACAACGAAATGTACAACAACGAAGCGCTCAATTTGAGCGAATACAGCGAAAACAACAACGTTAACAACAACGTGAGGCGGAGAAAAACCTTGTCGACGAGAAAGGTGGTCATGGACCCCAGATTCAGTCCCATGGATCTGAGCAAGGCCAACGATAGTGAGTCGAACAGCGATTCTGAGTTCAACGAGAACTATCCAAACTCGGAAAATGACGACGATGGGAATGAGAACAGTAGCGAGAATGATTCTAAAATACCTCAGAGTTTCTCGATACACAACCTCTCTAAACCACACGTTCCTGATTTTCCTCAGAACCCACCGCATTTGAGCCAAGATCAGGTGATCGAAATGAGGCAGTACGCAATGAATACCATGAGGGAGTTGCTCGGCATTTACGGTCTGACATCCGAAGTAGCAGAAAGCATATCGAGGCAACTCCCAATGGCGGCATTTAGTAGCGGTAAGTCTAACTTTCAGGGACAATTTCAAACCTCAAAAATATATAGTAATAATTAAATTCCATAACATTTTAAAGAGATAAAATGCATCAACACCACCTCTGTTCCCACAAGATATTCTCTCCTTACTTACGGAGAGGATTAACTGCAACGGGCGTCTTGGTTTATTTCTGCCCAAACGGATTCTCCGGAAGCAGGCAAACCATACGATGTTTGTAGGTATATATCAATGCTAAATCGCAGGCTTTCCTGTTCCTCCAAGTTATGCAGGGGAACTTCCAATTTAGTTTAGGAATCCAGCTATTTGGAACTTCTACGAGAAAACTGATTGCTGGTGGTTCATCACTCGTCCCCTGGTACCGCATGGAAAATATCAAATATCTAATGCTTCGTAAATTAGCCCTCCGGCTTAGTTGACCTGTTATGGTGGTGGGCCCTCATTGCCGTCATATTCCTTGCTAGCGTACTTCCACGGATGAAATGAATATCAGCCAGCTTTTGCAATGCGTCTAGCCAAATGTATCTATCACTGTTAGTGACAATACGGAGTGCTTTGCATCCTCTTCAGTCTTACCATTTGAGATTTGGGGAGGGTGCAAAACACTGGACAGGCATTAGTCATCGCTGGCCTGATTGATGACCTGTTTGTATACTATAGCACTTTAAACTCCTGTGCCAGCCTGGAGCTCCTGGCAATTAGGGGGTACATTTGTTTGATGGTAGCCGCTCCTCGCTGAATTGCCAGGCTAACAGGTATTTACAGTGTTAGTCTTTCTGTCCAGTTGCAGTCCCAGATAGCACACTCTCACCCTAAAAGTCCTGCCAACAAGGTTTGAGTCGAATAATCTTACCAAATGTGAAGGCATGTCTGTTCCTGACATCTTCATGACAAGATCCCCTATCGAGACCGTGTCAAAAGCTTTTAGTCCAGCAGAACCATCACCGTGTTGAGACCCTGAAGGAAACCCTCCCTTGCCCCTTGAATAATTGGTCGTTGAATGACCTCCCAGGAGGTCGAATTGCTCCGCAGGAATGAGTTCGCGTTCCTCTTCAAACTCTCTGGATCTCTTTACCAAATTGGCTACCGCACTAAGCAGCGAGATGGGGCGGTAGCTTTCTATCTTTGCGACCCACTTCCCCGGTTCAAGGACTGGTACAATCCCTGCCTATTTTGGGCATTGCCGGTGGGCTGCCATTGGATTATCCCGTTGATAATGAATATCAGTTGGGCAAGAAAGCCTGTTGATGGCTTCCACGAATGCTAGGCTAGACATCTACCTCAAGAAGGTCCTGTTATCCACCGCGGTCTTGGGTTGATTTATAAGATACGTTCCCTCGAAACAGACTTTGGTTCTCGCAAAGTGTCAACACACGTCTGAAATACTCTCAGGAAATATTCCCAAACATTTCCTATTTTCCTGGAACGGTCATATAGCCTGTTTGACCATCCCCTATATAGTCGATATGTCCTTATATCTTATTCGAAGACTTTGAACATCCGCCACAGGGAGTTGTCTCTAACATTGAGTCTTTCAACTCAGGAAGAACTGGGCTCGAAAAGACAATATTGCATATTGCTCAATCTATAACTATTACTGAATTAAATGATGCGCAGATAATATGTAATGGCCATGTCATTCCTTCTGCATGATTTTATAATAGATTGTACACACAACACAAATAATTCAGAGTTATTGGGACAACACTTGGCTATCAACCTCGAATTCTTATTCGAATCGTAGACGTGATTATTTCGATCAAACCGTCACGTGATCGTCGTCGATTTGCCAGCGAAAGCATTGTTGTAATGAGTTTCAATATAATTTATTCTTCACTCCATACCTCATTTATATTCATAACAAAAAAAAATAAGCTCATCTAGAAGAATGTCCACTGAAAATTTTATTGATAAGGCAACATACCTATTTGGGGGCTAAGAAGAAAGATTCTTTCGACTGAAATTAAATTCCAGAGAAGCAAGGAAGTGTCCATTTTTTTTGCTTAACATGGCAATACATATTATCTCTTTTCTGATAGCGTTATGAGAATTGATGATTCGGTACTGTTGTCATCTATGAACTACGGTTTTTTGAACTCCTGAGGATTCCAACATCGTTGGCGAAACGCGTGTCGAGTGATATTGACGTTGTTTTGGTGTTTTGAGTTATTTCTGTTTCTTGAATATGTATTTGAACTAGCAGGAAACTTCTATCATATTGTTTGCATCCTCAGTTAAACACTTCGAACTACCTCTTTCACAATTCTTACATACTTCTCCTTTTGGTGGAAATGTCATTGCTCAGTATTTCTAGTGAGCTCAAATAATATCATATCATGAAATCATAAATGAATAAGAGAAAAACCAAGGTTACCAATAAATCTAGAATGGGAGACCAATAGAAAAACATTTGTGGCATGTGATCCAGATCTTTCTTTCTTCATACACGGATACCACGATAATTTTTTTTGATAATCCGATTCAAAGTTGCGAAAAATGTATATAGAGACAGAAAGTTTCACGAGGAGACTGTTTAAGTGTCTGTAGATATGTGTCACAAAATATGATTAACATAATATAACCATGTTTTTACCATCCAAAAACCTGATCGACAGAAACCCGTGACCTAAAAAAAATGGTACCTATGTCTGATATCTAATATTTCGGTTAATATTTCAATAACATCAATACTGCCAGAATTCTGATGAACACACGCTATATTATTCGTGCATCTTCCGCAGCTGTTTCGTAATAGTGTCAGTCATCTATCGAATGTACGGAAAAAACTCAAAACCTTCATATTTAATGTCGAACAAAGAACTCATAAGGAGTTTAATCAAGATTTTCAATTATATATAGGTCCATTTCTGATTCAGTAATTCAACCCAACCACCAACGTTCTCAATACAAGCACACGTACGTTTTTTGTGGGACCCCTATCGTATTACCTGGGACCCTACCTGAAGAAAATGTTTAAAAAGGCGTAAAAAATCGTTTAACCTTTGTGAAATATTGACCCCGGAGCCCTAATGCAGCTTCCTTTACCACTTTACTTGCGTATAAAATAGTGAAGGATCGCTCGAAAAAAGTTCCTTAAAGGATTATGAGGAGAGCATCGGTTGAGATTTTGCAAAAATTAATCGAGCTCCGAGGTAGATTTTCGGGGTCTTATTATCGTGGGAAAGGGCATTTAGAATTGCTGAAAACAATGAGACGAACGGTTGGAGTTATCCGTATTCCATATTCGAGACGGTGAAGTGGTATCCTTTGTGTATTCTGCTCATTCAGAGGGATTTTATCGTTTTCGAAGTTCAGTTTTTGCGATACACTTTACATAAATATTTGCGAACCATCGTCTATTCTAATTTTCCAGAATAATTTTCTAACAATGTCAAGTTCAAAAAGCAAAGGCAAACTGAACTTCGAAGATTGATCTGAGCCATTAGTTTCAATCAATGATCTTTTTACCTAACATGTAAATGACATTGGATGATTTTGATACCATTATACTCTCCTCATTAATCAGTAAATGGAAACTAAGTGGAGAGTACTTTAATTGATCTATACGTATATTCAAATACTGAGAAATGATGCATGTTCTGTCGCAGAAAACATGTGGGTCAACTTATTACGCAAATAACTATAATTTCTGAAATTTACTTAATAATTCCACGTGTAAAATCTTTTGAATTTATAATGGGATTTTGTATGACGTCATTAACGAGCTTTTCAAGAAATAAACAATTTCAATCGATTCATCTGTAATTTCAATAGACAAATGAACGCTGTTAAGAATCTGACAATCACCGCTTAAAATGTTCTCGGATGATAGATAACAAAAACCGGATTTCTAATATGGAAAGAATCCGATTTTATTTAGGATAAACTCTCATAAATAATTTAAGAACAAATTAAACCCGTGGCTTTCACTAAAATATCCATCTGGTAATATGGTGAGCAAAAACTACGTGTAATTCATTATAATTATACAAATGACCACCGGAAAAAACTTGTAGTAATTATAGGCGACACTGATTTGAAGGAAGTTACAATCTATCAATGAAGTCGCTTTCGGTATTTTTTTAATTGAATAATCGACCGTAACCATCCGAATTATTATTATGAGTTCGCGGTTGTGGGATATTTCGAATGTTTTCACCAATTCGTGGATCCCAAACACTTCTGAGATCAAAAGATCTATTGGCGCACTCATTTTACATGTAATAAATAATGATACTGAAAAAAATTAATAACCTGCATATGCATGTGCAGTTTAGTGTAGTAAAATTGATTTTTGGATTCCTGTTTCTCAAGCAACGTTTCTGTTTATCCGTACCAAGCCGTAGTAAATTATTATTGTGATTCTGATGTTTGACAATTGCTACCACGCAGTCGCCAATGAAATATTCTTCACTATATTAATTATTCTATGGAACGGTATTTTCAATCGGATGTTAGAAAGCTACCATTGTTCTTCACTCCAATGTTAAGTTGATACGATTCATACGATACATACTATGGGTTTCTTTTGATACTCATTGTCTGAATTCCTACACATACTTTCTAGAACATTATAAAACCTAATTTCCAATATTGGTTTATCGAATTATTTTGAGACTGAATCAGCCTTTGGCGGACTTTTTTGTCCACACGCCTGCCGAAAGTAAATCGCTCGGGTGCGGAAAGTAAATCGCACGGGTGCGGAAAGTAAATCGCACGCCTGTGAATGAGCTGTTCAATTGGTAAATTCTGTTTAGATTTACCTCTTCAAGTTGTCAAATTTGTAATTTCTGAGCGCAAAAAACAATCTGTTTGAAAAGAATAATTTTTTTCATATTAAAAATTTAAAAAATGACCCCGGTGGGCTTCGATCCCGCGTATTACCGATCGCAAGTTCAAATAAATAAACAAATAATAAATCAGAATTCCTCGTAGTCTTTTATTTTAGTGTTTTTCATCTCATATTTTCACTGCCGGAAACTACGCTGTATTTACCGATTTTATTCTCTGAAAACTGACATAAAACTAACTATACAGTTTATATGCTGTGTGTCCCAGAAACTATTTCTTTGAATTTTTCATTATTCATATATGTACGAGTAATCTATTATCTATTACCTACTTGAGCGGTCAATAAAAGGTAATAGGCGAAACAACTTGTCGTAATATTACTTTAACACGGCGAAATAAGTATGAAATAAGTATGAAATATGCATGAAAACGTCATTACGAATGTTAACTGAATAACTCTGTAATTCTCCATAATTCGAATAATTTCACTCCCATAAAGTAGATGTGTCCGACATATGTTCCACAACGTCATTCAGTTCTACTTCGTTTTTTGTTTCGCATTCAAACCACACATTTCTCGAGTTCTCATAATAAAGCTTTTAAGTAAACAACTTCGAGATATTCCTTTAGATTTCTCGCTGTTTTATGGCCTGTTCTTGATCAGAAACCCACTCGAGAAATTTTGACTAATTAATAGCCACTTGAAACCACTTTTACGTTTTACGACGAATCATGCAAATCAATAGAGTGATTTATAATTCTTTCGGAAAATTTTCTCTGAATTATTTACGTGATATGCATCACTGAGTTTCCTAGGAAAATAAACAAATCGGACAATTTTCCCTTTGAACGATCTAAATACGAGTGTGGTCGGTGGATCAGCGGTCTAATGCACAGGCCGTTCGAAACTCCAGCATAGCGATAGTCGGTTCGAATCCGATGTAGGTACGAGAATTTTTCTCAACTACTTTATATCGGATCGATAGGCGGCCGCATGCCTTGTTGAAAAGCAAGTGTATTATGAGTTGTCTAGATGCCAAATCTCGTCTAGTGCTAGCTTGGAGTGCACACCGATCACCCGAGGTGGTGCTGTAGGTTTTCCGGGTTTTCCTACAGCTGAAAAGTGAATACATCACCTAAAACATCAGTAAGTCGCCCCGGAGCGCCACGGCAAATAATAAAAATAGCCGTCCTCTACCCGCACAGGCTATGCCCAAAGTGCACTCAACGAGTGTTTATGAGGGAGAATTATTGTAATTATTATTATTATTAGTATTAAATGGTTAAAAAAAAAGACCTTTCCTCGGAGAGATGATTGCCAGAGCACTCATAGCTATTTTGACACTCAATTTTGTCTTTGCCAAATCGGCTTTGATCACTAATAGTATATGTACACACATTCTCGATACATACAAAGTGATTAGTTAAGGATGGTGATTTCAGATAGCGTTCGTTTTAAAAAATATTGAAGAAATATATAATTTACCTTTTTTGCAAATTTGCGAAACCAAAACAAACTATGCTCATTTATGCTATATCTGATGGATTTTGTTAAGACTCACCCAACGTCACACTGTTGCGGTCCGACGATACGATTCCTGGAACGCAAATAATAATAATAATGTTTATTAGCCACAAGTTCAAACATAAGAATAAATATAAAAATAGAGGGCAAGTAAACAAGGCAATCACTGAAGCAGCTTGGAATTAGCCGCTTGTTGGTGATACTGCGCTCATCAAAATAAAATAATTCAATCAACCTAAATAACACAATATTAAATAACCTGGGTAGGTGAATAACTTTCAGTCAACTCCACCAAAAATCAATCTTTAATAAAGAGGTAGTCGGAAGACTTATGTCAGCTCAGACATGTTTCGAAAGATTAATCCTTCATCATCAGTGAAAAGGGTTGGTTACAGAAGATCAGTTTGTAGGGTAAAAACGTCTTAAAACATTAACATATAAAAAATTGTAAAATTCAAGATATCGGTCGTGATGGTCGTGTGGTAGAGCGCTCGCCTTACAATCATAAGGTCGTGGGTTCAAAGCCCAGCACGGCCATCCGTGAGGGGTTTTTCTCTCTGGAAATCTGGAAGATTCGTTAAAAAAAAAGAGAGAAATTCAAGTCCTGGTCAGCGGGGGCCACATATGTTGGAGACCACGACTGGGCCACCAGAACATCATAATTTAAATATTTAATAGGTATGTTGTGACCATGCACGTGCCTAAATGAAAGTGACGAGCTAGTATTTAGTCGAAGTAATTGTTTATGTACTTGTTCAACAAGATTGGTCCCAGAACGGTTCCATGTGGAACGCCGACGAAGGATACTTTCCACACACCGTCAATACAAACTCTTCACATTCACTTTTAAAAATAGTGTATGCTCGACCTAGTATTCCAAAATTTTCTAATTTTTCCAGTAGTTTGCTGTGACTTATAGTATCAAATGCTTTGGAGAGATCGACAAGATACACACTGATAAAATGTTTTTATCTAAGGATTCAAATATGTATGAAGTAAGAGCACGTATGGCATCTCAAGTCCATCTGAATCTGTAATTCTTAGAAGAAAATCGATCTTCCTTTCTTAGCTCCATCTGAATCTGAATTAGGTTATTTCTATGTCAATCTTCAAAGGCTTCCTTTTCTTTCTTCTTCCTAACTCCTGCTATTTTGACTATCCTTTTGTGATATTACTATGTAATGTAATGTTTCATTAATTCCTTTTTCTACATTCATGCAAAAAAGCAAAACTCTATTGAACTATATTCAGTGGAAAAAGAAGCTCTTTATTGCACTAGTGCAATAAAGTTTTTATTGCACTCATCTGTCATTCTTCTTCAACGTGCTGTCATTATGATAAACATAAACGTTGAAACCCACTACATATTTAGCCGATATTCTGTGAGATTGGCCATACGTTTTAAACAGCTACATATTTTATAATATTTTGTATTAATATTAGCAATCAGAGTTGAACAAAAAATGCCTTCTCAAGAATAACTTTATAATCAAAACCGATCCGCTATGTTCTAAACAGTCAACCTGCATAGAGCAAACTGTCTGTACTATGACCACACCTCGTGATAACATACGCGCTCATGGCTACTATGATTTTGATTTTTATAATGCAACTGTGGTTATATATAAATAAACGTCAGTCAAAATTTAATTCTGACAATTACAGAACTGAAAGTTTCAAAATGAGTATTAATGGAAAACTAGATGATGGTGATGAAATCGATCGTAATAATTATTTTTTTAAATTGCGTGTTTCATTTTCCTTCACCTAGTGCTGCACCTAAGTGAATAATTTTTTGCTTTTTGCATGAACGTAGAAAAAATGTTGTATGCAACTAGTGCATAAAATGTTTATTTCACTCGACGTGTTGTCCAACTCGGCCTAACGGCCTCGTCGGACAATTTCACATCGAGTGCAATAAACACTTACTTTTTGCACTTGTTGCATAAATAACTATTTCACTATAGTGCAATAAACAAATAGAACATAAAAAACTAAACTAAACTAAAACTATTCAACAGATGCGAGACAGAAAAAACACATTCACATTAACATTGTACAGAATAAATTAGTTAAAAAAACATTTCAATCAAGTTTTGGAGAAAAAAGCATAAACCTCATTATGATTATTAATTCATAAGATTAGCAAATGACAGTGTTTGTTAACAAGAGATACCTCTCAGCCTCTTTCTCCTCTCTTCTCTTCTCTTCCTATTCTCTTCCTCTTCTTCCTAACTCCTGCTATTTTGACTATCCTTTTGTGATACTACTTACTCACTTTTCTTCTCCTCACTCAAGGTAAGCCGCATCAATTAGAACTGCTACTTAACGTCAAACAACTACTTCGATAAATATATTGACTAGCGGATTACGAAAACAGTAATTAGATGTAAACAGTTAGTTTAGATATCATTGTTAGTATCGGCGCATTATACGTATTCTGTTCACTTTCTGAACAATGAATCTTTTTTTTTGTTTATGAAATTTATTTCAATTGCATTCTAGAAGTCCGTCGGTGCTGTCGAAGAAACAGTCCGGAGCATGTCTAAATTCACATCTATCTTGTATCTGATGGTATATCAAATTCTGCCTTATTATGGGGTCATGTGTACCTTATGGGGCAAGTGTATAGTATAAATATCTGCTTGAAAGGGGGTTGAGGTTACGAAGGCGTAGAAGGGCCACTATTATTAAAAAATTTATTTTCGTTAATTCCGAGATACTAAGTAAGAATTCTGACTTGGTATCTCAGAATTAGCTAATTCCGAGATGTTGAGTCAGAAATCCGAATTAGAAACTCAGAATTAGCTAATTCCAAGATATTAAGTCAGAATTCCGACTTAGTATCTCAGAATTAGCTAATTCCAAGATATTAAGTCAGAATTCCGACTTAGTATCTCAGAATTAGAATATGTTCTGTCACTCCTAATTCTGACTTAATATCTCAGAATTAGCAAAAATATTTTTTTATCAATAGGTGGCCCTTCTACGCCTTCGTATGAGATCCTGAAAGAGGCCCTTTCTGTGTTTCTTTGGTAACACATATTTACTAGGACAGATAATCCACGTATAGTGCTGCACAGGCAAGTTGAAATCGACCCTGAGTAATTCATACACATACTTATAGCTAAACTTGACTTATTCTGATTTGGGCCAAAACACCGAAGAAACGAAGGTAATCTTTGGTATGATCAATAGATCATTTTCAGTTTCAAATCCCATATTGATGAAATCCAAAGACAAAGTAACATAATGCAGATGAGTTACGGACGTGTACATTGGTATTTCATCCAACATTAAAAGCGAATAATATGGGTAATTCCATTTGAGTAACTTTTTCAAAAAAAAAATTTTTGAAAAAACAGAAATGTTAATTTGTCAATGATTGAATTAGATCCTTCTGGCCTAATGATCGAGAGACAGACGGCAATTGTTGAAAGAGAATATCAATCATTCACCACAGTAATGCAGCACCAAAAATATCTTCTGTCGACTGTACCTTTTCATACGTAAAATTTCAAAAAGCATTCCAATTTATCATATTTGAAAGATACGAATCTCTTATTAAGACCAGGAGAGCCCAGCTGAAATGAACTGTAAAATAGAAAGAAACGCATACCTAGTTATAAATAATTAGACGTGTACACATTAGATTATGATTACGATGACGTATTTCAATCCGATTTTTTTCTCCCGGCCCATTATTAATGTGTAACAAAATAATGTCTTGTCTTTTGTAGCGAATGATTGAAATCTTTTTTAATGCGCTCTTTACATGTAAAACGTTTTGTTGGAAGCTGAAATATTGCACAACATTCGAGTTATTAGTCGTTACTAATGACAAATGGGTTGGTGTTAACGTTTTCATGTGTCGAACCAGTTTCATGAAGTGTATTGGGTCAATTCAGGACGAGATATTCGAGATGTTGAGAAATATAACCATTGTTTCTGCGAGCAAAATGTTCGAAATTGGAAATAAGATAAATACTGCCGCATAACTCTTCTGCGTTGTGCAATTTCCTCTGAAATATTGTCATGCAATTGTGCGAATGTTCCAGTGGTATGTTGGGCTGGAAGTATGACTAATTGAAGATATAGGAGTTGTCTGTCGACTGGTATCTACCTCCCAGAGGTTTTCAATTATCGTCAATGGGGATAGAACAGTTTTATCGCTTCTGAAAGTCAAGTACGATTTCCATGTAGGAAAAAAAAAATTTCAAAATGAAGAATGTTATTTCAAATCATTATAGCACCAGTTTTTTTCAACTCACTATCTTATCTGAATTGATAAATCATTCTCATGATTTGATTTTAGTTTTTCACCTTCATATATTTCAGATATTCTATCAGTTCTTCACAGCGATGGGAAAATGTATTGTTTCATCCCCAGCTAACACAAGCCTGCCGAATACTTGTGAGGGTAGTTCGTAAGGGTGCAACCGGAAAAGGAAAACGGAAAGAACAAATTTAGAACAAACAGTTCAGCAATTGTTACGATAAAATCAGCAGGAATAGTTGAAGAAGTGAATGCTGTGTGGGTATAGAAAGAATTACATTTAACAATGTTACTTATTATGCAAATCAAGGCGCTGAAAAAACTAATGTCATATTGTTTATTCTGTTTGAGTCATGTTCATATATTTCTATAAAAAAAATTCAAAAAAAAATAAGCGCCATATTTCCCATTTAAAAACATTTTCGCAGTCGATTTATCTTTTCTCTTCTTGCAGTTTTTGTGAAGATCGACCTTTCTTGTTCTGTTTTCTAATTTTTTCTAATATTCTTGAAATCTGATTTTAACTAGGACTGAGAACCTCCAAATTTCCAAAAACGATTTAAAATCTTCCTACCCACCATGAGTTCTCACAATGTTAGGTTTTCTTTCTTTTATGTGTAAATTTTTTCACTCGTTTCTTTTCTTAGTCTCTGAAAAGGTTGTATCCTCCTATGAATAAATCGTATTATTATTGTTTACTACAAGAAAACAGGAAATTTGTTATATCAACCTTCTTTGCTCATATTTTGAACTCTCTGTGGCCTCTGTTCAATTTTTAATAAAAAAAAGTATTACTTGATTTCTGGATGTTATAGTAAATTTTCGCAATCAATATTTCCTTCAAAACTGCCCCTATTCACTACCGGAACCAGTACATTCCTCACAAAATCAAATTATATGTACAACAATCCTCTGCTGATTAGAGATCTTTATCTGCTCTTCATCTCCATAATAAGGTGGAACGAACCCACTCAGATTCAAATACCACATTTTTTAACAAAATCTCCATATATATGAGTCAGAAATTAATATTTATAAATGACGTCTAGACCTTTAAATCCTTTGTTTTATTTATATTTTGGAAATTGATTTCACTTTGAAATGCGGAGAAATGGGTTAAGAATCGACTTCGTGAATAAGAAAAGTCGATTAAATTTGAATGTTTCTCGTTCCTCATTTACATCTCATGTGAGTCGTTGGTACAAAAATAAAAATCCGCTGCAAACAGAAAAAGATGATTGATGAGGTACGTTATTTTTCCAGAAATATAATATCGTTACCGTATGTAAATATTAAGTTATTATTTTTTAATATCAACCGCTAAATTTGACTTGGTAATTCCGAAAATAACCTTGTAGAAACTAATGAATTACACGAATATTACGCGTTTACTACCAATACATATTTATTTACGAGGGGAAGAAAAAAATACTAACGACAAAATTGCCAGGCGATTGATTTAAAGAACAAAATGAGAAATATAAGATTGAAATCATGTAATTACATTGGGAGCCTACCAGTAGGATCCTGTTATCTTTATTTTAACAACTCTATTTGATAGTAGTCGTGGATTTAGACAGAAAGGGTGATATGGAAGATATAAGACGTTAAATTGAATGGGGACTAGAATATAAGATAATTTTAATCAGACTCAGAGGCGGCGCGTCAAAGGTGTAGCCAGGGGGATACAGTCCTCCACTGTTTGAACAAAACGAAGATATTTTGTTATACTCAAACCCTCGATGCAAAAAAATATATTTGAAAATACTCTTTGAGTGTCACCCCTACGTTTCTTACCCATGCGCCGCCCCTGATCCTAAAGATTGAAAGGAAAACCGTACCTACCGTGAAAATGAGAGAAAATCTTTATAACAAAACATTTATTTCAGTACCCTAAAGGAAATATCAGATTTAAAGTTCTGCGATAAGAAATCAAATACGATTAAAGAATATGCATGTACTCAAACCCTCGATGCAAAAAAATATATTTGAAAATACTCTTTGAGTGTCACCCCTACGTTTCTTACCCATGCGCCGCCCCTGATCCTAAAGATTGAAAGGAAAACCGTACCTACCGTGAAAATGAGAGAAAATCTTTATAACAAAACATTTATTTCAGTACCCTAAAGGAAATATCAGATTTAAAGTTCCGCGATAAGAAATCAAATACGATTAAAGAATATGCATGCTGCATCTGGAAAACAGGAACAAACTGATAAGGAGTAAGCTTACTGCAATCAAATATGTCAAACAAAGAGTACCCGGAAATGATCTGTGTCATTTTAGCAAATGTTGAATAAAAGCACGTTGTTTCTTTAGATATTTGCAGAAATACAATATTCATAATCTTTGAATTGTTTGTGCTTCCAATATTTCAGTGTTATGAGCCGAAAATATCGACAAAGAACATTTCATTGGCAAATTTACATAATTGGCACTCACATAAAAAAAACGCAACAAGTGAATATTTGATAAAATTTGAGGTCTCATAGTTTTTTTATTTTTAGTTTAAATTTAAAATTTTTCTCATCAAACTGTAGATAAAATAATTAATTTTAACTTGCACATTCAGTCTTTCGATAAATTTTTGTTAGGAACCATTCCTTTTCAACATTTTGTTTTATGATTCATGTCTTTGAGTGCACTAGTTCATTTTTAAGAGAGAAATGAACTGATCATCAACGGTTTATTTTAATAAATATAATTTTTTGAAAAGGTGGCTTTGCTTGTTGTTGCCCTAATGTCAGGTTGACAGTGAGAGACGTAAAAGAACTTCAACCATGATTTTAAGTGCGGAAAATTGCACAAAAGCTGTTGCTCTTGTTGAAGATGGACGTAATTTTGAATATGTTGCAAGAATACGTCATGTTCATCGCTCTACAATCAAAAAAGCACTCGAACGTTTTAGATAAACTGGCAGAAATAAGCATAGGGCAGGTAGTGGCAGAAAACGAGAAACGATAGCTATTGGTCGTCATTTAACATCAGTGCAGTCTAGAAATCAACTTCAAGAGGTTCGAGGTACAAATGTTAGCGTGTGGACAGTTCGCCAAAGATTGAAGGACTTTGGTTTGAATGCTTGCAGACCAGCCACTGAACCCAAATTACTTCGGTATCACCGAGTAGCTAGACTGCAATTTGCTACTGAACATTAACATTGGAACTTAGGGCAATAGAACACTGACGAATCCAAATTTTGCTTACATTCTCCAGATGGACGAAAAATATCATGGAAAAAGAAAGGAGAAAGATTTGCAGAGTGCACGTTCAATCCCTATCTCTGTTATAGAGGAGGTTCAGTAATGGTTTGGGCAGGAATATCCCGGTAAACCTGCACTGTGTTGGTGGTCATCGATGAATCCCTGATTGAGGAGATATTGAGCAATTACGTTGTACCTTTTAGTGGCGATGACTTTATCCTAATGCAGAATAATGAGTGGCCACATACAGCAAGGTGTAATACACAATACCTCGCGGAAGTAGGTGTTAACAAAATGAACTGGCCAGCATGCTCGCCTTATCTCAACCCCATAGAGCATGCTTGGTAGGCGAGTCAGAGATCGCGAATTAGCTACGGCTCCGATGAATGAGATTTGTTCAGCAATTCAGGAGGAATGGCAAAATATTCCTCAAGATGCTATCTGTGACCTATATAACAGTATGTGCAATTTAAAACTAATAATTTTATCTACAGTTTGATGAAAAAATTTTGAAAATTGAACTAAAAATGAAAAAACTTTGAGACCTCAAATTTTACCAAATATTGACTTGTTACGTTTTCTTGCATGTAAGTGTATTTTCCTGGATGAAACCTCGATGGCTGTGATTACGCTTTTCGTCTGATTACATAAATTTTGCATTTCGCTCATGAGCGGTTGGGATAAAATCCTTCATTTGTCCAATAATAAATCTATGAAATATTCAATAGATCTCACGGGTTTGTTAAACGGTATTTTGATTGAGTTACTCAAAATTAATGATGATAGGCAAAATAACAAAACAAATGCGTAATCATCCATCTCCACTTGTAAATTTGGTTAAAAAAACCTTCTCCTAATTTTAATGAAGTGAATGAACGTGGTTTCAACACAGCTTTTCATTCGACGATTCATTTCTGAATGTAATTTACTATCTACCCAATTATTAACACACCTAGTTTCCTTTTTAGATGCGAAAAAACTAATTTTTTTATCGATGTAACGTTATTTGAATATGATGATGTGGATTCCGACAAATAAACTAAAATTAAACTCTGAGAAAAGTATATCTTCGGATATAATTACAAGCATTATGTATTTTACAGTTAGAATTTGGTGGCTCGGAGCGGTTCCAACTACATCCATTTAAAGTTGATGGGCGATTATTCCAGTTCAAATATAAAAGAAATCATCTCGATTCATATCGATTTTCAAGTTTCATCATAAAAATCGCATTTGCATAATTTGAGTAATATATTATAATCGGTGTTAAAATATCAACATAATTACGGATGTTGAGAACCGATTCTTCTAGGCCATAAGGACAAACACCTACAAGGTGATTCAAGTTTCGAAAAATTGAAAAATGTGTTGCAAAAATATCTGTCATTACGACGATTTCTTTCAACTGATGTAAGAGCTTTATAACAGATGCATTTAATGAAATTGTTTATTTTATCTATCGTTTATTTCAATGTGAAATTGAGGAAATTTTGAAACGTGTCCTCGTTCTCTTGTGTCCGCCAAAACAAGTTTCAAATGCTTGAAAATTTTTTTTTACAAAATATATGTAACATCATTAGGTCGACAATGAATTTACAATTAATATCAAAGATAATCAATTTTGTATAATTTCTTCGTCATAATTCACATTTCTAATAACGGTTTTCAAAATACTTAATCAAATATGTAAGTATAAGTAATAATTTTATCAATTCTCCTATAAAATTCTTTCTCGTATTTAAAGTGTAATAAAAAGTCTAATAAATCTTCCCTTTTTAGGGAAACCTACCTTTTACCACATATTAAGAATAATTACCACAAATACAGTCGAAATATCACTAAATCATCGCCATCATCATAGCCACCCAAGGCCCTAGCAGACAATAAACCCATACAAACCGTCGAAGAGTGAACCGGGCCGCTGTAATATACCTCTACCCTACTTAGCATTTTTTTACTGTGTGAAATTTCAGTTTCCTCGCCTTTTGGGGTCGTCACCCCTTACCTTTAAGGGTTGTTCGAGTAAGGTGGTGAGTTTTTTACCGTATTCTGTAAGATGATAGCTGGATTACTAAATGATGTTGTTATTTACCTGATAGCCATGAGAAATTTGGGGTTAAAATATCATTTTTGGTAAATTGCACAATTTTTCACCATTCTCTCCACCCCTCTTCAACGCAGAATCTATCCTTTTATTAATGCATCGGCTGCCATCCTATTGTGTGTTTCACGAACGATGTACTTTCATTTTTTAATCTTTGTCTGATGTTGACTCGAGTTTTTTTAAGCCTCAAGGGTTGAAATACGATGCCATACGGGTTGTGGGAATTTTTTTTGGATCAAGTTTTGCTTGGAATGAGTGAGATATTATCGTTGAAAGACTAAGTAGGTACCCAATCGATGCCACCAGTAAGAGAACGAAAAATCGAATATGAATTATTTGTATAACAAAAACCGTTACATAACAGAAAAAGTTGAAAAAATATCGTACGATAACATCTGACGATACTAGGGTACCTATATGAGAAAGTTTTTCAGATGATTACTGAATTCAAAAAATATTCAGAACAATTCAAGCTGTTTCAAATCAAATATTGAAAAAACAATAAATTGAAAGAAACTTTAAAAAAATTCAAATCCTAAGTAGACTTTGTGGAGCAAATAGTCGTACTGCAAATATTTCCACTTCTTTCCAAAAATCTTTCTTGAAATCAATTCCAATTTTGATCTGTGTTGACTGACAGCAACAAATATATTTTTTTGAATTAAATTGTTTATAAAAATGTCCAAAAATAATGATTTTATTGGATCAAGTAAATGATGTCTATATATTCAAACATCTGTTTTGAACTCATTTTCCCATTCACATCAAAGAAAAGAACGAATAGATTTTTTTCTAACACCTATAGAAATCGACTTTTCTTTACTAGTTTTAGGGTCTGAAAATTAAACAAAGTTTCACAGGTATTTTTTTATATTTTCATTATATTTTACATCTCAACAAGTAAATTAACAAAAATTATTGATTTTAGGACTTGTTAACAAACTTAAATATACAATGTGTAACTCGATGAAGGAGTTACTTCCATTGTTGTTGCAATTTCTGAAATATTTGCTAATGGCTGAGTAGAAGTACCTGTCATAATTTGATCGGCAATTTGGACTTCTTTCGACAGTTGACTTGTAGCTTGTCGAACGCCGACAACTATGTTTCTTCACTGTTAAAGAGTCTCTTTCTCAACATTTTCTTCTCAAATTATTTCCGCTATTTTGTTCTGGATTCTGCAACTTTAAATATTTGGCTACGTTAAATGGTATTTTTTCCTACCACCTGTCATTTTGATTTTCTATAACTTAAAAAGAAAGAAGATGATCCGTTTTCGCTAGTCTCAGACTTTTTGATGATGTCAAAGATGATGACATTGCCCGTGGTATCATTTGTAAAAATAAATTTTCTTTGTTTTTTCGTTTTGGTGTTTGACAATATGGCTTTGTTTTGTATATCTTTAACGGTCATATTACATTCGTCAACAACGGTATGCACCTCAGATTGCAATTATTAAAGCAAACGACGAAAAAATAATGAATTATAGTAACAACAAACTTACCAATAACCCAATAACTAAATTATGCCTTCATCATCGAGTACTGGTCATCTTCTGGTGCTTCGATGATAAATTTATCTATCTCCTCTCTGAAAACAGCTTTCTTGGCCTTTGGCCACTAATTTCTTCAAAAGTATCATTTACTCTTTTTTGCCATCATCTTATTTAGTAGAATATCATACTATTCCGGTATTGAAAACACATTCAGTAATTTTGCATCTTTCAGTATGGCGTCGGGTATAACATTTTCTTAGTATTCGTTTAATTCGTCCATATGTATATATAAATTCATTAAAGTCAGTATCAAATGGATATAGACGTCAAAATTATAGTTAAAATGTTTGACTACGGACACGAGTGAACGTCTTGAAACAACTAGATCAACTGGGTTTGAATTCTTTCTTTCGTTTTCTTTTTTTAATATAATGGCTATTTGCGCTATGTTAATAGTATACGTATTTAAAAAATGGGCTTATTTATTGTATTTATTGAAAAATATAAGATCGCTCAATATATTTGAAACGCTATATTCTTTGTTATTATTTGGTGGTTTCATACTGAAGGTGTAAGAAAAAATCCATTTGTTTAACACTAGAGTAAAGTATCTTTTCCTCCCTTTGCTTTTATTGCCATTGAGCCCCACCGGACAAACACAACAAATAGCTAAACTTCACTTAGTGATCATGAAAATAGTTTTATTTTGGAGTTGCACAAAACCTTAGAAATTAATTCCATATTCAATAACTGATTGAACGTTCAAAGTTAGATTTTTTTTCAATTTCATTAACAGAAACTGAAGAAGGAATCTAATAACTTCAGTATGACAAAAGATATACTTAGGAAACCGGAATATACTCGTTGAATAATTTTTTTACGGCACCGAAAAAGTCATTCGATTTAGGATATCCATCTATAATTTCTATGGCAAAGAAGATTTTTCGTGACTGGTATTTGAAGAAATAAATGTTTCAGCGAAACTTTCAAGTCATTGTACTCCTCAGATCCAATCCTACCCACCCCGGAGTTGAACAAAAGTATCCGCAATTAACGTTTATTCATTCAACCTCATAATTTCAGTCTGTCAATGGCATAAACCGAAGTTCAGCATCACAAGAAATTTTCTTTTAATATATCACGATTGACTGATTGGCATGTAGACAACTACGTATATGTACATTCTCTAATTGTTACTAGTTCGTTCAACTCTATAACTCACCATTTATTCATCTCTTATTATAAACACATTTAACATCTACGGATAATATCAAACGGGGTATTGGGAATTAATATGCATCTTCTACAACGCGTTTTTAGGTACATGTGTACACAGCGTTTCTTCGAATAAAGACATGAATTTCGAGTTCTGAGGCGTGCATTTACTCACTTCGATAATATAATCATTTCGACATTGTAACAAAATATATTCTTTGTGACCACGAAGATAGATTCATATTTACTCCGTGGGTAAATAATTCGACTCTATAAGTTTCAATTCCTGAATCCTTAGCATTTGCTATTGTCGGTGTACCTCAGGATTGTGTTTTGGGGCCTACCTTCCAAACATTTTGGAAGTTTCTGTCTGCTTGTTTGTCTTCATCACTCTTGCAGTACTCTTTCATATATCATCTTCAATAACAATGTTCATGTTTTATTTTTGATCTACTTGTGTCGGATATTTTTTGTAAACCTTTGAATATCCAATTTGAGGCCTTGGAGATATCCCATGATATTCTCAACTCTTCCAAGTATACAGCAATTCGAAATTCTGAATCATTTTGGAACATACTCCTTTTTAAATTTCAACTAAGTTTCGATAAAGAAAGTTAATATAAAATTGACGATAATTATTCAACTTCCCTTCATCTAATACGTGTCCAACTCGCTTCCAAGTCATTGTGCAGTGATCGAAATAGCCTGAAGACTAGAAGACAAGATCCCTAATTATTACTATCGCATCTCAACTTCCGCACCAAATCATTATAAAAACATATGGTCTGATATGCAGCTGAACCAACACACTCAAGTAATTTTCAAGCTTTCCAATATTTCTTGGTTACTTTTTCAGTAAATACAATCGTATTGGGCGTAGAAGGTTTTATTACCATTTTCACACCAAAAACTGTTAGTTGAGTGTTTGAGGTATTTGTTAGCGAGGACCCTGTGATGATGAGTCGAAGAGATAAATATTTGAATTCCGAAAGTAGCGTTAACGTCTTATACCAGGAGAAGTGTAAGACTGGGAAACGCATCACAAAGTTGCATTCAGGTTTGTTGAACTTTATTGACTATTGCTACCCCAAATTTTGTCAGTTTATTCGGATAGATGTAGGATATCATTCTGTATCATATATCATTACAAGAAGTAATGACATGAATGACAAAGAGAAGAGGAGATTATGACGACTCAAGACATTATTTATATTCTGTCACATAATCCATGTTGCCCTTTGTTATAAATCATGTATTGGAATATACGCTTCACGCACTCACTTATTTTGACAATGATTTTACATTATTATTATAATATTATAAAAATATTATTTCTTATTCATTCCTATTCTTTCTAGTACCCTGTATTTAATGACAAACATCAATCATCGAGATCAACTCATTACCATGTATTTTATAGGTGCGAAAAAATTCCAGTTCTGTTCAACTATATAGCATCTTACGTCAATCAGTATTTTATTTGCTGTCGCTTTGAAAATACAAAATAATTTTTAATTATGAATTGCTGCGACGAATGATTGCAACTGGAGCAGAATTTCAGAGAAAAATAATTTACTCCTAACCTTAGATGAACTGCTTTTTTATAATGGATGAAATGTATTTCTGCTTAATTTTCTCACGATTTCCCATAATAGTCAATGATGAAATATATCTTTCAGGCTTGATGCGAATCCATAATCGTAGAACTCAATGCTCTTTATCATAACACACACCAGTGAAAGAATGAAAATAAGAGAAACATATGAAAACTTCAGATAAAATATTTTTGTGTATTTTGAAAAATAATGGTATCTACTAGTACACTTTCAATATTTTTTGCTTTCCCTCGTATAAAGATGTTCAAAATTTGTCTGTTGCATTTGGAATTTGGGTAAATGCAAGAAAGCAGTTTTTTGAGAAATTTTCAAATCCAAACTCTTCAAAATTTGTATTAAAAAATGTGCATGTCACTGAAGTTCGAACGAAAAATTGACGAAAAAATATATTCAAAAATGGAATAAACCATCCAGTCTTCCGATTCTAAATGTTTGCGAATATCTGGCAGATACGACTACTAATGTAGCTATTACCATGCCATATGATTTATATTCCTGAAATATTCTTCTATGAGAACATTTATAAATTATATGAAAATCACACAACATGAAAATTATGTGGGTATTGAAACTAACAGAACTAATTCTTCTAGCTAGAATTATGTTTGATTTGAACATAGAACACATAAGACGTTTCGATAGCGGTCTACGGGTGGATACACCTGTTCAAATTTGATGAAATCGTACTGTTAGACTATGAAAAACACGGTGACCTCATCGGAACAGAGTTCAAGATTGAATTTGAATTGAAAAAAATTATGCAACCAGTAAAAAATCTATTTACTTTTGGGCATTTGAATTATAGTTGAGCACAGTTACTTTTAGATAACCAAATCATATTGAGAAGTGAGTTGGTATAACTTCAAAAAAATTTCGATTGCGAACCAAAAATATCTTTCCAGTTCAATGAATTTCAAGTCACAGGAATATTGGACTGCGAGTTACGTGACAAGAAAATAGTATGCCATATCCAGTAGGGAAATGACCAAAGTATCAAGGCTACGAAAACGGTATTTTTATAGAAATATTTTTCGTCTAGTTACATTCTGGAAAATATTTCAAAGTAATCACATAACAATGATGTTGAAAAAAACAGTTCACCTATTATTGAAGGAGAAATTATAAGAACTGAACGACACTATTAGAGCTAAAAGAAATATTTAACGAATTCCTATAGATAGAATTCACACGAGAGACTAATACAATTCGTATTATCCCCTTACGATTATCGTCGAGTATGTTCCACTCTTTCTTGCAGCGAAGCAAGAAACAAAAGCTGCACTTCGCAAGACCTCTTTTGATTAATATTGCGAATATCATCGGAACAATTGCGCATCTAGAGATTCTTTTGTTTTTCTTCATGTTAGAGTCGAAAAAGAAGAATAAAAACGACTAACGTGCATATATAAGACTGGCGTTCAATTGTTTTGAAAATATAAAAATACGAAAACAGGTAATTTTGTATTCATATTGTACGTACGGAACACAATGCAATACTTGTTCATAAATACCAAGTCGGTTATTATTTTAATATTACTTATTGAAATTTTACATCTCTTGTGCCTTATTTGAATTGTAGATTGAATAAATATTAATGGTAGAGGAATTTGTAGAGGTCGGACTGAAAAAAAGTGAACGAGTTGCTTTCGTCAGACTATTGTGTTCAACTTACTCGGAAACCGAAAGGAATACAGCAAGTAATTTAATGGGCACAGGAAGTGTTCGTCATTGAGAGAAGTTCTCATTTGAAATGGTTTTACAATAATGATTGCTGTAGTAGAATAGTTCCATCACATAGGTATATGATTCTTTGGAATATTTTGTGTTGATGCAATGCAGACCAGAAAACTACACAAACCCCAAAATACACTTTCCCAAGAAATTAACGCACCACCAACTATTAGGCGATAGTGTAACATACATTTTCGTCAAAAATACTTGTCCGATATGGACGTTTTTTTGGAATGACATGTATTTTCTTCTGAACGTTGGTGTGTAAACTATATGGGCATAAAAAACCTCTATTTTTAAATACCGGGTGTAGCAATGATAGCGTGTTTTTTTCATAAAATTTGTAACACCCTGTAGAGTGTATCGGTTATATTATCAAGTTATAATTAAACTTACTTTTTTCAACATTTAATTTTTTTGATTCACTTCATTCTCTTTCCCATAACTCGAGAAACAGCATTTTATAGCATGACATGATTTTATTGAATTTAATTAGCATTATCGGCAGGTAATCAACAGGGTGTCTAGACATCTAGTAGGCTATGGAAAAACAAAGAGTACCTTAAGAGAGTCATAGTTACGACCGCACCGGGCGGGTCTGGGGGGGCCGGTCAGGCCCCACCAGCTTCACCCGAACTCCCATACAAGATGGGCGGGCTTACGCTGGTATGCTTTAGCGAGCCAAAACTTTTCCCCCCATTAATGACTTCCCCCGGGTGTTAGCTATGCGCCCTAGCTATGATCGCGACCGATTTCAATGTGGGAACCGTGAATTCATCATTACAGGAAAAGGTTGCCGTGGGGACTGCGAACCATCCCCGGACCATCCCACACCTCTCTAGCTCACCGCTAAACTAGCTTTCACTACAACTCTGACTTTCAACTCTAAGATGTTGCCGGAGCTGTCACAGCTTCGTTACCCAAGGATCATGCATGCAACACGAAAGGGCCCCCAAAATCCTAGCGGACCACTTGCCCCTGAGAGACCAACACCAGTCGGAGGGGCGAGCTAGCCGATACTCAGGGCTCCCCTCTACCCTCAGTACCATTAACCATGAACCTCCGATCATGACGAGAATGCTCGCCGTTTGGCCCAGGTTTCCCTGTGTCAGCCTACTACATATCTGCTGAAGCCGCGGTGGCACGTTACCCAGGTACACCAACGACAACTTTAAAGGGTAAACGCCATGTAGTCTACACCGTTTACCCGCACTACTAGTAATTGTCAAATACAAATGCATAGTGTCAGTGTTAGTCCTTACGTAATTTATTTTGCAAATTATTTTATTAACGATTATGCAATAAGAAACACGATATCTTACACGCGAAGAATGTGCCCAAACAGTAATGTTATTCGAGGAAAACTGGAGTTACCGAAGAATTGGAACTCCGATCCAGGATCGGTGTTTAAGACTTTCAGCTTTAAGACAACGTTTTGTAACAGCTCGGACACTTCAAACTTACTTTCGAGATGTTAATGCTCTCTGTTCGTCAGCGACCAAGAGAACATAATTTGAGACCTAGAATTGCTGCTCGAGGTCCAGCTTTAACTAGAGTTCATCGAAGAGGGAGGCTAAATTTTTTCATTGAACATCGTAACTGGTTAGAGGCTGAATAGAAGCATGTATTATATACGGATGAGTCCCGATTTTCTTTGTATAACGATGACAGGCGTATGTGTGTATATCGACGCCCTCATGAAAGGTATGCTCAGTGTAATTTCTCACATAAAACATTACTTGAAGGAGGATCTATGATGTTTTCGGGAAGCATTTCTTTGACTGGTCGGACGGAATTTGTGATCATTAATGGAAGCCTTAAAGGAGAAAGGTAAGTATTGAAAATTGTACAACCACATGTTATGCTATTTGCGCCATATATAGGGCAAGGATTTTTGTTGATGTTAGATACTGACAGGCCTCACGCCGTCCAAGTTGTGAGAAATTATATAGAGGAAGTCGGTATCGCTACCATGATATGGCCAGCTCAGAGCCTGGATTTGAATCCCATAGAGAATCTCTTGGATATTCTTGGGAGAAGGTTACAAGAGGAATGTAACTTGGATACTTTGAAAGACCTACGGCAGACCGATTGCAATTTAGGAAGACCAGATGGACCAAAATGACATAGAGTCTCTTATTTCAAGTATGAGCCGTCGTTGCCAATAAATTATTCGTGCTAGAGGTGGAAATACTCGCTACTGACACTGACGTTTAACTTGTTTCTTTTGTTTTGTTGTTAAATTTGGATCTTTATTTTCGATAAAATCATGTTATCATGTTGTGCTATAAAATGATGTTTCTCGAGAAATAGGAAAGACAATGAAGTGAATCAAAAAAGAAACTGTTGATAAAAGATGAGGCTAAAGTGTAAGTTTAATTCCAACTTGATGATGTAACCGTTACACTATACAAGGTGTTACTAATATTATGAAAAAAACACGCTATCATTGCTTCATCCGGTATTTATACAGAGGTTTTTATGCATATAAAGGTTACGCACTAATGTTCAGAAGAAAATAAAATGTCATTAAGAAAAAAACGTCCAAATCGAACAAGTAGTTTTGACGAAAACGTATTACTTTTGCCTAATTTTTGGTGGTGTTAATTTCTTGGGGAAGTGTACAGTTTCACTCGACACACGTTTCGCCTACAATGTCAGCATCATCAGAAGCTGTAAGCATATAATACATAAGTTTGCATGTAGTATCGCACTGAACATTATAGTGAGCCTGAAATCCAATCAAAAATAAGAAATATTTCGGATTGTCCATTAACATTTTCTGAAAATCTCCACCGACCAATCAGAATGTTGAATTGATTTATGTTTATGATTAGGGAAAGGCTGTGAAGTTTCAAGCGGCTTTCCTTTCCGTTGTCTCGAATATTGTAAAAAACTAAACATCGGCCGACGAGTCCTAATCAGTCCTTATCGCAGTACTCCTTAGGTTTGAAATTGGCGGTCGAGGCCACCCCTGCGCTCCAGGTGGCATATATATGAACTCACCTCCCGCAGACAAAAAGAATTCGAATTTCCAGCAATATTAATCAAATTGTCATGTTCTATTATTCAAAATAAGAACAATGAAAACTCGCATATAGAAGGGTTATTTTTTGTTTCCAGCTTCGTTATTCGTTTGTTTCGAGTTCCGAGCTTTCTGCAATTCGACGGATAAATTGAAACGTTAGTCGGTTATTCTCGAAATCTACGGGGAGTACTGTAATTGAATTGCTGTGCCTTTCGAGTCGATATCCGATATAGCCGTACCGGTACGCACCTTGAAGTACCGACTGGTGCTCTATTGGAATCTGAACAAGTTTGGAGTACTCGGGCGAATTATTTGAAATTTGGTAATATCGATGACTGACGGAGTGAACTGGTTTTTTGACAAAGGGTGAGTTGTTTAACAAACTCTGGAGACCCACTCACGTCATCGAGTCGAAATATTCAATGGCAACCCCAAATCAGCTATGAAACAGCCTCAGTATGGGTAGAATTCATTTATTTTACACGAATCGCTCGAATATGAGTATTCGAACCGGGCGATAAACCAGCTGAACTACTATGTAGTCCGAACCTTTCGAGAATTCAAAGCGATCAACACCCCAATGTCAATTTCACATAACATTGTCAAGTACATCGTCTCTGTTAAAAGTTTCATCATGAAAAATGAATAAATCTTTCAACATGTGGATTTGGACACACAATAGGAGTTTCGTTGGCATGCATCGAAAAGAAAACAAACCAACGGCTTCTTATACGACTACCTAATCACGCCTGCCTCAACACCTGGCAGAGTTTTTCTACAAGAACACAGTTTGCCTTGTAACAACCAGCAAATATTAATCAAAACAGGTGACTATGGCCAGACCAGTTCCACGGTTCGCTTCTCAAACCAATCATCGGTAGGTGCGTGGGTTCGAATCCCAGTGCGGTCACCAGTCCCGTGCATGGCATCACACGTTTGAAGGTAAGGGGTACATCTCCCCTTCCTCGTAAACATTCACCGGTTGACGGAAATAACACTTTTTTAACATACATTGCAGACCCGGTCATGACGGAGACCAAATACCACCACCTATTATCCTGTGATTGATTTCCATTAGCTTTTATCAAATATTCCTTCTAGTGCCTATTTACTAAGAAAGTAAACACAGACTCATCAATACAAAACACATTTGACTTCAACCCGGTAACACCTGAGGAAGTCATTGCAGTCATCAGAGATTTGAAAAATAAAAAAAAATAGCCCCGGTGTTAACAAAATTTCAACAAAACTGCTGATTTTTTTTTCACTTCCATAGCTGAACATCTGGCATATTCGATCAATTTCTTAATAACTTCCGACAAATTTCCATCTATTTTGAAATTAGCAACTACCATTCCTGTTCACGAGCAAAATTACCACAAGAACATAGCTAACATACACCAATTTCTATTTAGAGTATATTTTCAAAATATATAGAAAGAATGGTATAAAATAGATTATGCAATTTTTCTATCTTGATTTGATACCGAATGCTTTCGAATCGGTAAATCGACAGCATGTAGCCTAAGTGAGGATATTATTATTGATTCCAACTTTATTGAACGTATAATGGATAACTTGGGTTTCAGAGGAGTATTTGTAGATTGGGTGTGTGACCCCATCATAGACAAATGCTTGTTGAAATGGAAAATCATTTTCCAAAAACCATTCCTTTAACATAGGTGTTTCACAGGGTTTAGTGTTGGGGTCATTAATAATTTTATTATTTGTCCTCGATATGCTCAAACATATCGACACGAACGGTTGGCTTTAATTTCTGATGATACTTCATTATTCGTCCTCAATGCCATCTGAGCCTTTGTTGAGTCTTGTCGACGATGACATGTCTAATAATGTCATTCTCTGGGGAAATGATGTGAATAGTGAACGAATATTCAAACCATAGAAAAAAATGTATTCGCACTATGTTCGAGTTATTCTCACGGAGTCGTGTGGGCCATGCTTTATTTTTCGCTAAATTCTAATATTTCCATGTTTGAACATATTTGAATGCCTAATGCTCATCGAAGAAAGTTACTCCAAATTCTAAACAAATTCACGTTACCACGAATATCCTATTAGGAAAGGAAATCATAAACATAACAAAAAACAACAAAATTTCAACGATTTCCACCTACCAGGAGAAATATTCTACAACCACTTGCCAAAGATCGTGGGAAATCTCAATATAAAAGTATTCAAGAGCAGAGTGAAGTCAAAGGCTACTATAGCATTGAGGAATGAATGTCAGACTGTGACGTGGATCAATTTGTTTGATGTCTTGAGTCACTACTTGTAAACATTATGTCTTCAGGCCCTTAGTGTAATTGATATATTTGTTCAGTAGATATTCATATAATGTGTATTATCCTAACACAACTTGTCCAATAAATTTTTTTAAGTGTCTGAATGGATCAATAAAATATAATTATTATTATATGCCCAATTCCACATGATGAAATATGTATTTATTCACAAGCTGAAATATTCTTCAGGTTTAGACTGAAGTCCGGGCTCATAGGAAAATGTAAGGTTTTCTTTCGTTTGGCAAAACCACCGAGTATTTTGAGTAACAAAAATTATTTCCGTGTAGTTGAAGATTCAAACTTCAAACAAAATTTAATATTTCCTCTATATTTTCTGACTTGAGATTTGATCATTCCGATTTCAGTAATACTAATACATTGTTTAAACATTTGACATAACCTACACTCTACAGAAAATGGCTAGTATATTTTCTTCAGTACGAACTCAATTTTGCTCCTTGCCTACTCTTAAATGAATTTTTTCACTGATTGAAAAATAAGTGTTGCTACTCAGAGCTTCAGATATTGGAATTGTTTTTTTTAATTATTCAATTTACCGACTTACCTAGACACGTAAACTATCAACGGTTCTTGCCATTATTATTCCTAACATATCAACAACATTGTACAGCTAATTGTATTTTAATTTCATATTAACCTAAATAAGACTTCGAAAAAAAATGATTAATAAGGAAATAATTCATTCTCGCTAACAAAATATTCAAAGTGCAAAGTTTTGTAATGAGTACAAGGAATTAAATAACAATTTGTTATAATAAGAACATGAATTACAATTTTAACGTCAAATGAATAAGAATCGCTCACAACGGTATTTTTCCTAGTCACTTTGCGTAATTTTTTTACCCAACTCAGCAAAAAGTACAAATTGTTAATAATCATTCATTCAAAGAATCGAATTATTTCGAATTATTGAGAAAATAACTACATGAATTCTAGTGGTTGTTCACAATACTTGCACGCCTTGTGTTCCTGAAAAAGTCTACAGTTGTTTGCTATGCAGTCTTCAGTGGTTGATGATTTTTTTTTCAAATAAACAGGTCGTTTTTTTAATAAAATTTACACACATCAGGTTTTCTTTTACTGTCAAGATATTGAGGAGTTTCCATACTTCCTGAACGCACCGTGTTCTACTTTTCCTCTATTAACGGATATTTCTGTCTTCACAAACAAAAATATTTTTGATTTTTTCCCATTTTTTGTTATATTACTGATATTGTACATTTCCTGGCTATCAACTCGCAATAATACGACGAGTCCTCAACTAGAAGTTTTACGTTTCTTCATATTTTTTTCAGTGTAAATACTCTGTAATATGAAAATATTCTCATATTATCGTTCCATCGGTCCTCTATGATATCAAAATTATTAGTGATTTGTTTGAATAAAATTCGTTCTGAGGGATATACAAAATTAAATGATATCGGACTATTGATGACTTTTTATTAGAAAAATAATACTCCTTGTATAAAGCTAATATTTGATAGTACATCGTCATTGAGCAGCTGTGAATTAATAGTCTCTTTTGCCTAAGGATATGAAAAAATGAATGCATTGCTTTTACATTTTTTATATCAGATTAATAATCACCTAGAACTCATTAATTTTTTCCAAGGAAACTGATGCAGTGTATTGAAAGAAATGATCTGGCACTGCATTATCTGTGATATAGTAATGAATATACTGGAGTTTTATCTGAAACACCAAGTGTTTCAGTTAGATGGTGACTGAAACACGTGCCGAGCTGTAGAAATAGCGGTTTGGATTTGGAATAAAACTGCAGTGCATTCGTACTTACTGGTATTTTTTGATACTCAGCTAATTTCCCCTATACACCGAAATCACTTTTTATAAAACAAAACCTGTTGTGTCCCGGTGCATGTAAAATCTTATGTAAATGGCGATAATTGAAGAAAAGTCTTATTTGCTATGCTAATCAAAATTATCGAATTGCGAAATCCTAATAACAGTGAGCATACTTTCAAACAATGGACTTGTCACCCATCATGACATTGTTTAATATGTAAGATATATCAATTCGGCATTATCATAAAACATATTCAAATTGCAGTGTTTATTATAATTGCAAGCAAAAATTTGCATTTTGGAAAGCGAATTCGCAGCAAAAGTGTCAAGGTGAACAGTCGAAAATTATTCTATACACAACTTCACATATTTTGTTAATCCTTCCTCTCTTCTGAGCAGTTTTATTAAAACAGTATTTGTCAGTTACACGATCTCAAAAACCCATCGTCGGCGAGCTCATAAATCATACTGAAGTTTATACAGGGTGTAGTTCGATAATATTCCTACAGGAAGTTTTCTCACGACTATTATAAATTACTTGGATCTAGAATATAATTCGATTGATAAAAAATTACGAGAATATATTATACTTCGTTGGAAGAAGGCGAGATATGTCATTGTCACGAAGTAAAATTATACGCAGCCTATGGATTTCTATAATACCACTTTCCAAATCGCATGATGACCAAACAGGGAGCTATCGAACACGAACAGTTTGACAGCTTGGGCGCGCAGAATTTTAGCAATACACGATATATCCTAATCTTAAGAAATATCTGAAAGTCCTATTTGTCAACCGGATGAACTCTTACGAGCAACCCTCAGAAGTCTTCAAGAATCTTTTGCGAGCTGGGGAAGACGAGGTCCTTCACTCTTAACGTGTGATGCCATGTCTTCTAGACATCCTACTTATCAGGGTATACGAGTGGTCAGTTAATTCAATTTCAAGTCAAACTGCTCTTTTGGTCCAATTGTTGTTATGCTAGGAAAATTATTGATTTTTGTAGTTTTGGATACCTCACATTAGATCTGTAATAATATTTTGAATTAGAAATTTTGGTGTTCCTCAACATTACTTGCGTGCAGTAAGAACCTTCTTATTCTATTCTTTTCACTATCAAAATGTAATATTCACATGACTATTTATAGAAAACTCAATTGATATAATAATAATAATATATTGATTGGTATTGGACATGTCAAATAAGTCTTGTCCCATAAATAAAACAAAAAACTACTGTACCTATACAGTGTGTTTCACTTCTCATGGAAACACCTCCGTATCTTCCGTAATTTTCAACGTAGAACCATGAAATTTTCAGGATTGATAGATTCACTATAAATGAACTCGCTACACAGAAGGCGTCATCCTACGTGATATACACTGCATGAAAATAGCGATGGAACCACCCATTTTTCCAGAAACTTATATTAGGGGTCAAAATTGGCCAAACATTCCTTCGGATTCGTGTTTAGGATCCCCGAATTACTACTAATACACCTGTTTCTTGAAAAATTTCCAGTCCTGAAAAATTCAAATTTGTTTCACTTCTCATGGAAACGCCCCCGTATCTTCTGTAATTTATGACGTAGAACCATGAAGTTTTCAGGATCGATAGATACACTAGAGATGAACTCTCTACACGAAAGGGGTCATCATACGTGAAGTAAGTGAAAAACAATTGAATTTTTCAGAACTGAATTTTTTCCAAGAGACAAGTGTATTAGTAGTAATTTTGGGATCCTGAATACGAATCCGAAAGAATTTTTGGCCAATTTTGCTCCCTAATATTACTTTCCGGAAAATTGGGTGGTTTCATCGCTGCTGGCGAGCAGTGTATATCACGTAGGATGACCCCTTTCGTGCAGAAAGTTCATCTCTGGTGTATCAATCGATCCTGAGAATTTCATGATATTTCGTCAAAAATTATAGAAGATACGAGGGTGTTTCCATTAGAAGTGAAGCACACTGTAGACGTTATGAACACTTATAGATATATTAAGTGTATACATTACCATTTATACACACATTTTTTTTATATAAGTAAATACATCGCAGTTTATAAAAATTCAGGTAGGTTCCAAAAAGTCACCTAAATATTATAATATCATTTCTCAATTACATATGATTTCAGTTGATTTTTGAAACGTTTTTAATATTTTTTACTCTTTATAATTCCGGGAAGCTTTTAAATCACAGCGTCAGGATGGGAAAAAATTTTAATAATAACATTTACTTTTGTTTTAACGATTTAAATAAACCTATTAGTTCAACAAATGAACTGTGAGAAAGTTTAAATCTGCGAAAAAGCTTCAAAACAGTCACTATAGGGTAGATTAATCAAACGATGAAATCACTGACATTATGAAAAAGACAATTCCAAAATACACCGTTATTAACAAGGAATCTTGATGGTGCCAATTTATGAAATTTTGATACTCAAATTTTCATTGCTTCATTAAATAATTGGCTAGAACAATAACAGTAACTATTCGGAAAACGGGATGATTGAGAATCCTTCCACAAATTTCCTATATCTACCATATGAATTTCATTGGCTAGCATCGAAACAAAACATGGCACTCGTTCTTGAAACTCTTACAATCTTCTGCTCAATTTCACTCATAATATCATCGAAGACAATCATAACACTAATTAAATCATAGTGTGCGTGTGCGTGTGCTCAAATTTGTATTTGTATTTAAATTTGTATATTTCTATTTTTCACATTTTTTCGATACCGAAACAAGTGATAGATCACTTATCGATTATATCTTTATTCATTATCTGCTATGCATTCATTTATTGTACTCATTCATTACCATTTTTCTATGTTAAATATGTATGTATTCTAATTCAATGAATAAAGTTCATAATAATAATAGTCGAAAATACCCGTTGATTAAATAATTTTCAAATATGCACAGCTTTTTCGCTTAGTAAACATGTAAAAAAAAATGGTTTCCCAAATCTTATAATAAAAAAGGAGGTTTTTCCACCGTGAATCTCCCAGTGTATACAAATTCTATTGAAGAAGTTATTCATTGAATGTTTAACGAATCCATCCGTCACATCACAAAAACTCTATGAAATCAAAAGACCAAATCTCACAAACATTCTTTGAGTAATTCGAGTATGAGTTTCTGGTTACACTTAATGTCCCAATTAGGAAAATCTACCTCAACTGCTCAACACCAGGACATCACGCGTGAACAAAGCCATACGAGCTTTTATATAATATTATATGATCGGCCAAATAATTGAATCATTCACCAAACAATGCGATGATTGAAGCATCCATAACCACTTTAATTCTATAAAATAAGAACCGAGGCCGAGAACAAAACCTGAAATTCCATCAACGTGTTCAGAGTCTTTATTTACGTTTTTAAATTCCTCTCGCGTCAAAAAATACACCAAATCATCAAAAAATGTGCCGTATCATCAAAATTAATGTACTCCTATATGAAATCTTCGATAAGCCTATACATAAAATTCGAGGTGTATTAATGAGAACCCTTGAAAGGGTTAAAAGTATAATTATGAAAATTTCTTCAAACTTTTTATCGGCTGTTGAAAAAAGTTGTAATTATAGGATGGTATATTTTACCATATTTAAATATCGCTTCTTCTTTTCGTACACAATAAATAATCACCTATATTCATTAATTTTAACATTTTTGTATATCGAACGCATCACAGGCGTTCACGTGTTTTTCTAGATGGGTATCGATTTGACAATTCTACCTTTATCATCATTATACAAGTTTTATCTGGAATTGAACCGTTCTGTTGGTGAATATTTATAATTAAAAAAGTAACTGAAGTGTCAACCGAACACGATCGTGCTCGTGTTTGGTATATTCAATATCATTAAACATGGCATCACACGTTCAAAGGTAAGGGATACGTCTTCCCTAGTAAGGGTGCCCGTAAGGATGCAGCCGGTTGACAGATATAACAATTAAAAAAAAAAAGTGATGAATCATATCAATAACTTGGTGTAGTTCATCGCCAAGAAGACTCAAGCGTCGTTATGTCCCATATAGTCCTATTCGAATCCTTGATATTGCTTTCAACAGACAACCAAATGCGTAAATAGCCCCTCAAAACTTTTATACTACTTATCTGAATGACTAATTTCACTCATTATCCTTTTACCTACCCTATTCCCTGCATGGACTACATCAAATTGTGTACCTTTTTCGTGCTATATATAATGTAGCTTCTACCTACAATTACAAACATTCCTGAAAATTAATGATAAATGATTTCTTTGTGGAGGGGAGAAGCCGTACTATAAACTTGAAGAAGGGGCTGTACGGTCTGAGCCTTCATTCAAACTATTTTTACATTTTGAAATTTTCAGACTCTCGAATGCAACGAGAAGTCCATAGTCATGAACCTATCAAATAAATTTCAAACTTGTGTAATAAAATCGGTGGTCGTGATTCAAAATATGTTGGGTTACACTACATATTTCTGGTATCGAAAAACGGATATTAGCAATGTGCTCTTTGATCCGTACTCTCATGACCCTTCTGGTTTGACCCACATTCTTCTGCTCGCAGACCCTGCAGTTAATTTCTCAACTCCCCGAATTTTCTTTTTCTTGTCTTATCTTTGGAAGCCCTGTTGCAGGTTATACGAACATCTTCATATTGAGAGTTTTGAAAATGCTATTGAAACCCCAAGTTCGTATGGTTTAACGATATATTTCACAGGGTTTTCCTCTCTTTTTTTTCCTTTGTTTTTTTGTTTAATTTTTATTTTTTTCTCTCTTTTTCTTATTAAGCTTTGAGCTTCTGAGAATGCCAACTTCCTAGGCGAAACGCGCGTCTTGTGAAATTGACGTTTAGGTGATTTGGGACGATTTTATTTCTTGAATTTTATTGACTTCAAAGTTCCCAAATATTCATTTAAAAAGTAATTAAAAATGAGTGAATTGGATAAATTATTCAAGAGACTTGTGCAAGCTATGGACGACCCAGCCCCTACCTTTCAACGTGTGACTTTTGTTTGGAATCGATTCATAAAATAAAGAGAGTGATTAAAGAAATTATCGTAATTCATGATTTTCAAAAATATTTAATTATCGTGCTATCGCATAATAATTGTCCATTTCTTAGTTAAAATAGTAAAGTGTGGATAGCAATGGCTCCCAAATATAACGATTCACCCAATTTTCCAACAGAAATTTTCCTTTTGTGGATAAAATTAATCGAATTTCTGTTAAATCTTCCGAATGCCTTTCACAAACTCGAACTTTGACGAAATGTTCTTTATCTAGTTACATTCAGCTACATTTCAGAAACAAAATGAAGAAACACCCCGTACTTTTGCTTATAGATTTAGGTAGTTATATCGCTCCGTTGATAGAGAAGTAGTGAAACTCAAAATTCGACAAAATTCAGTCAACTCCTCAAACGGCATTCTAAACCCAGTATTTCTATGTAGAAAAGTGGCACATCGATGCCTTAATTCGTAAACCAGCTAACTCCACGTTTTTTCCATGGAGTTAGCTGGTTGCGAATTAGGGCATCGACATGTATCTGCCACTTTACACCATACATGTGTCACTATTCTTCATAGAAATGCCTTTTGAGGGGTCAACTGAATTTTGTCGAATTTTGAGTTGTCACTTGTATCAAAGGAGCTATCATTCAAACAATTGCAGGTAGATAAAAACACTGGACCGAATAATTTTTCCCTCTCTGTATATAAACAATGATTCAATGGATACCTCCAAAAATGTGTAAGAGCGCGCTTATGAATCGCACAGGCATTCAGGCCATATGATTTTTTTAACCCTGTTTTACTGTATTGTATATATTCTTCTTTTGAATATTAATCATTTCCATTTCTTTGTCCCTCTCTAGATCATTATATTCTCTCTCTGGTTTCTTTTATTTGTTTCATTTAGACGGTGCACGACAGGACTACTTGAATATGCTTCTTCGTTCGACCAGCGGTTCTGATATTTCCCCATCTCGCTCCCGCTATCCTTCATTTAATCAAGCTGGCACTGGAAATTCATTTGTTTTCTGTTTTGAATAAATGATAAATTAGTTCTTTTCTGTTCCGAGGCGCTTTTTTACTTTTTGTACGGCAGATTCTCCAATTTTTAATCGATACGTCCTCTTCGAAGGGGAGTTTTTATTTTTCAGCAGATGTGCGTTATAATTACATGAAATTGGAAGGCTATGGTTTCAATTTCGGTGCGGGGTATCGACTTTTTAGGCTGATCAATTTGAATAAATTGTTTCCTCATTATTCGAATGGATTACGATAAGGACAGTCGTGAAAGAAATAGTTGATATCGTCACTTAATAAATAACTTAAATCCTCTGAATTAATTTGTCTTTCAACACTTTTTCACACCAGGTGACAACTACTAAACAGCTCTACTTTTTCTACAGTTTCTGAAATTGGTGTATTTCACAGTACTAATAATGCTATTAGGTTGACAATTGATGAAGACACTACCCACCTCATTTCAGAAGAAAATACGGAGAGTTAGGTATTCCTGTATCACCGTTAATTCTTGATCCAGAGTGGGTATCTATCTGAAGATACAGAAAAAAATAAAGTACCTATTCAAGGGCATACCTAAAGTTAATCAAGCTTTTCCTTCCCTATTTATTATAAAGATTTACCATAGTGGTGAAAATTTTTTTTCTCGTCTCCACTATTTGATTACATCTTGAGAACATACTGAATAGTTTATGTATCAAATTTGTGGAAAAACTTGTAAATGGGGTACAGCTAAGTACATATCCCTGTTCATACGCGGATATTTTGTCAAAAAGAAAACAGACATCCTATGAATGACGATTCAACAATTTAAAACTTTATTGCAAGCCTCTCTGGTATTGACTGAATATTTGCGCATGTCTTGATGTAACCAATCATCAAACTGAAACTGAAAATAAAAATTAGTGTGGTCAAATAGCATCTCGATCCAATCAAGTTGGCATTGCACACTTAAACTAAGAACAGTTTCTGGTAGCTTTCAAAATTTGTATTTAAATTTTTTATTTTCGCTTATAGGTAATTCTGTAAAGTTGCATACACTTTATGATCATAACGATTCTAAGAAACGATTTAATACATTGTAATAGTCAATTAATGTTCAAAGTTGAACGTGATAATTAATCGTAATAATCATTCACTACTCAATTACCATTCATTGTTTCTGAAATTTAAATAATTTTATGAGATAAAATGGACTCTACTAAATCATATTTTTCTCTTCTGATGCTTTCAACAGAATATTCAAGTTCGAACATTATCATTGAGAACACCTGAAGCTGATTGCTTGTCCTTTCTTCAAGATTGTCTGTTACTAATTCAAAATTGACCGGAATTCCCACAATTCTGGAGATGAAGCAAATAATGTTTTATGATAATCGTAAAAATCGTATAGTAGTGAGACAAATTATGCTTTAACAATCCTTAATACATAATATATCATTTACTGAGCGGAATTAATGGATAAGAACGGGCAATTACACCAAAAAAACTGAATTTAATAAAAAAGCTTCTACTTGTAATGTAAGTGTGTTAGTTTGTTTAGGTCAAATCATTCGAGCTCAGTTAAAAACTTTTCCTCTCATCCTATGGATTGGAATTTCACATATTGGTTAAGTTTTGATGGCAATACAAAAATGTCAAACCTACCTTCCCACCTACCTTCTGATGGCTAGAAAGAGAACGATTAGGAATAGGATTCGAACGCCAAAAATTACAGAAAAAAATATCGGTCACAAAACTCGAGAAATAAAATTTTTTTTTTTTTTTATAAATAGTGAAAAACATCGGTTGGTCGAATAATTCGATTAAATTTTTTTTCCATCCTGTTCCCCTGAAGGCTACTCAAAAAACGCGTATATGAGTACGGAAAAATTCTCGACTGTTTCGGATGTGGAAAATAACGACAAAAAATATATCGGTCAGCGGGCTCGGACCACTACATTTATAAAAAATTCGGAAAAACTCGAAAATCGGATAATTCGAAAAATGTGTCTAAAATATCGAATCGTCGAATAATTTTCGTAGCTTCATCTGTTTGTTTGTTTGGCACAGGTAATTTTTTTATTTTATTTATAAAAAATACTCATTTAGGTACTTCTCGCAACATGCTTTTCTTTCATATATGAAATAGTATAATGTAACAAAATGATTGGTTTGATTTACTTCAAAAAAGTTTTTTTACGTTTATTTCACCCAGTCCAATCCGTTCAAACATTTTTTAATTGTGTTTTTTCCTTTGCAGGTAAAATCTTCGATAACCTCACCCTCAACCCTTCCATCAAAAAGGAAGGTACGCCACCTTCTCAACCTCCCACTCCTCCCTCCACCCCTCTTTCCCCGAAATCCAATGACCTCACCCCGAAATCCACCAGTATTTCGAACGTAACGATATCCCACTCGCAATCTAGTCAAAAATTACCTCACCCGACTTCGGTGAACTCCCAAAGCACTCCCCTGAACCTCGGGAAGAAACCCCAACCCTACACCAATGGGGTGGGCATCAGCATGTCCACCTCGCAGTCGCCCGATTTTCCATACAGTAGCGCAGAGCTAGAAGCTATTAGAAATAAGATTAGTGAAGATAGGATACAAGAACAGAAGAATGCACTTAGTGGGCGGGTGAGTAGTCTTTTGTTTTATCCAAGATTTTTTTCTTCTTTTCAGAGGAGGGATTAGATTGACACGTGAAATCAACGATGGCTAGGTGGATATGTATTTTTCACTGATGGAGTGTCATCAACATCATTTTGGAAGAATGGGATTATTTCATTCGGGAATGATTGAACAGAAAGCTGTAACGTCAAGATAAGTTACGGGTTATTGTGCAGTTTATTTTCTATTTGTTTATTGACTAGCCATAGTCTAATTCCAGCTTTGCTCAGATTTTTCCATATGAGTTAGTTTCCTCAAATACGTAAGTTAACATTAATTTGGTAATTTTAATTGAAATTTCAATAAGCAACCATTCGGATGGGTAACTGACATATTCAGATGAACAAAACAGTTTTATTCTCGACCGTGTACGGAGGTAAAGCCCTAATCATCCCTAGCTCTCACAAATTTTCTGAAGACTTCTCCCAAGGATGTAGCCGGTTGACAAAATGATCAAATCTTGAACAGATTCTGAACAAGTAAATCAAAAACAGCTGACAAGAGATGTAAGTAGCTCTTGGTACGGAACAGAAAACCAAGTTCTTTTTCAATCATAAACGCCAAGTATGTTTTCCAAAGAGTATTGCTGAAGGCATCGAAACTGACATAGTTACTTATGACATAATTACGTTAAGCACTGTGAGTTCGGCTGGTCTACACTGAGTTCTATTAGTAAGCGTATGGTTATTCCTGAATCATAGCCATTATTCCAAATGTATCTATACTTATCGCTCACATTCCTTCCCCAATCATTTCTGGTGTCATATAGGCTGATATCATCCGCGAAGCTAAACATGGGGATATTCATGTGAAGTATTAATAGTGTCAGTGCTAAAATGGGACGTCAACATTCGTAGTCGAATTTTTAGGTGAAACTTCAACCAAGGAGGAAGCTTCAAATGCATATTGATAGGCTTGTTGACATCAGGAATACTTGTGGATAGCTCTACCAACTGTTTTAGTGGTTAAAAGGTTGTATTGTTCAGTTCGAATGATGAAATTTGAAAGAGGTCGCTGTAGGCTGTGATATTTGAAGGCAGCAAATTAATTTCACTTAGTTGGTTTAAACTACGGCACATTGAAATCTCTCAGCTCTAAACTCACTTCACTATGGCATGTAAGGTTGGAGAAGGAAAGACAAAAAGAAGATATCAACCAAATACTGAAAGATGAAACTATTCTACAGTATATATGATCGGTATGGTATTCACCATGGAGCTATTCTTAGCATAATGTTACATTTACATTTACATTTATGAAATAGATCATAAAATAATACAATTTTTCAGAAAATATTTTAACCAATGTTTTATCAACATTCTTTATTATCGTTTCTTTCTTTACGCTGATCAGCAATTTATGTTCACTTTTAATATTTGGCAATCAAACAGTTACAATCAGTAACCTTCTGAAACGAAGAAAAATGTGTTTCCAGCTGTGCTAAAAGAAATTGTTGCCTAGAGTTTCAAATCTATAAATATGCAAATCACGCATAAATCATCGAGAACACAGAAATTAATAATAGCTGGTAATTTGATTTTATTGTTAACATTTCCTGTATAACTTCATTTCAATACAAGGCGGAATGATTCGGTAAATACTGGTTCTCCGATTTTCATTAAAATTATTCTCACACGATTACAACAAAATATGGTGAAAACTTGGCAACTACTTCAAGATTTCAATCTAAATTCCACACTTTTTAATTACTATTCAAAGCGAGTAATAGTGCTTCACCTTATTCTCACATTTTTTCATGTCATTAAAATAAGTGCAAAATAATTAGAACTTTATACAATAAGTTGGAAATACAGCCAAAATTAACGGTTACCGGTAATTATGGGAAAAATCTTAATTTTCATGAATCGTAACAATTACGTCATATCAGACGATCTCTTCATTTCAAGCAGCAGTAGTTTTGTATTAACAGTTTGTTTTTTCCTAAATTAATTCTGTTATAATTATTGTTTACATAAAACATTCGTCATTTGCATAATTACAACGACTTGATGAGTTTCCTCAAGTTTCCTACTGAAATTTATCGCTCTATTTCAGAGAATCGTTATCTCAGTCTGATTTTATCACTTATCTACACAAAAACAGGATATCAATTCAATTTATTGGATTAACTAATTTGTTCAGTTAATTTTTTGTATCAGTAATTTTAAACGAATCTAATTGAAGAATTAATGACTCGCGTACTTAATTGGGAGAAAACTCGACTAGGTACATGAATGGTAACGTCAAGAATGCTAGATAATGTTTGCAGGAATTTCTTACAATGAGCTTGGCTATTTAACATGATTTTTTTAGTGTGTACCTTTGCTTTTGTGCAATGGATACACTGTAGAATCAAATGAAGTAATTACCGTTAAGTAAGTTAATAAGTAAGTTAATTAAGTTATTTGGGAAAGAATTGAGGTATTTTTTGTTGATATGTTGAAATCATATTAGATTGAATACTGAATGGAATTTTTTCGACTTCCATTGCCTAAAAAAGAAAAAGAAACCCTATCTCCATGGTTTCAAGTCACCTGTCGAGTTTCAGTGACCAATGGACATCCAAAAAATTTTCAAAACGAAATCTGCATATTATTTGGGTAGAGTTATTATCTAAAGTCTACCTCTGAAATTGGACTCTGTGACTCATTATGGATTCTATAAAGCTCTTATTCTCTTTGAAATTTGATGTTTTTCTAGGGCATTTTTCCTGCGAACATCCTTCCGTACTCTCAAGTGATAAAGACTGAATCCTCAAGCCCCCCTCCCTTGGAGCCAAGCCCCCTGAATGGTAAGTTGTATGATACTGAAAATTTCATGAATTCGTTATGTACAATCGCGGTTGTCTTATTTTGACTGCTGCCAAACATGGTGATAAACTTCCTAGACACCCCAGTCAATTTCCTTGTGCAGAACCAGCACTTACTATACCAAAAGCACGGGAAACAAAACCAGAAAATATCCCTTTTTTAATCTGAATGTGATTTGAAATTTTCTCATAAAGTATGTCCTCTAAACTACGCCTATGTAATAATGAGACAAACTGCTTTGAATATTATAGCTCTCATTCAACTGAAGTAAATGTCAGATTTTACGAGGTTCTATCCGAATATAACTCAGATACCCTTATTAATGATGCATCAAATAAAAAATTATATCTCAACATTTGACTACATTTTATACGATGATTACGTTGCCTGGAATTTTTGTTATTTCGAAATTTAAGCGCATTTTTTCGTTTTATCACCATGTGTTATCCGGTTTTCACTATAAAACTACTGATATTCAGTAGACGAATAACTTCAATTAGGTATATGAGCCAAAATCAGAAAGCATTACCCTCTGACTAAACATAATAGAAAGCGTTCATACTGACATCAGTCGAAAACAACTATACTCTTTAGCCAAAACTTGAATTAATCGTGTTTAGCAACATTGAAAAATATCATGAAAAGAATAACGGCAGTCGCAAAATAATTGCTAATGAAGAAACCCCCACAAGAAAGCACCACGTTCAGAAATCCAGCGTCGATTTGATTGCAAACAATCACTACACAATAAACTTTAAAAATATATAAATTCGTCCGTTGAGTTCTATGCACCTCTTCGCGTTAATGTACCAGAAGGTCATCGATTATCACGATTTCGAACAGGCGAATGGTCATGAAGGCACATTAATGTTGTATACGAGGTGTAATTTTTTTCCTCGAAAATGTCCATTAACCATTACCGACCGATATAAGCATTCGTATCGAACGTAAACGACCCTCTTTGATTGAAATTTATGTCGGTAAATAAATACAACTAAATAATGTCGTAAAATTTAATTTTCTATAGAAATACATTGTATCTTTATGCCCAGATCCATGTATAATGGACATTTTATGGCACCATACGACATATTATACGCGTTTACTCATATGCTGCGAAACATTAAAAGACATTTTTCCTATTATTTTACGATTTTGTTAAGAGGAGTCGCGCTTTCCAATTCGCAGAAAATGATTTCTCCGTACTATAAATTAATCTCTGCAACAGCCACAACTGTTATCTATTGTTAGCACAATCGTGAAAATTAGTTTCCATCCGCTTTTTTGAATAAATTACTCTTTATTGTCGTGTATCAGTTTCTCCGGCAATTCGATTGTTCTGTGAATCACTACAAATTTATTCAAAAGCACAAAATCAACCCAGAATGTTTCAGTTCATAGTACGTAGTAATAATCGTAAATACATAGTTTCAGTTTTTTCTCGCTGTATGAATTATTTCGAATAACATTTCTTCAGATGATTCGCACGTCTATATCCTCTGAAAACATTTTCTTCAGAACATTTTATGCCTGCAATTTAAGGCAGTAAATGTGGTACAATTGGAAAATAACCATTACTAACAAACTATAAGAATCCCTTTGGTGTGTGTGAAATATCATTAGGAGACAAAGTATTACCAAATGTAGGGTTCTAGAAACACCGATGAAAAGTATTACTATCACAGGCTTATTACTTTTTAATGCACAAAAATGAGTATTCCATAAAACTGGCAGTATTCTGAGGCAGGTCAACCTTCTTTGGAGAACCGAGAAATATTACTGCTATTAGTAATGGTAAAGCTATACCCGACATAACGATCAGTACTTCGACATTTTCTGTTATCCAATACTACTATCCGAATTCTTGCTAGGTCTTCCCATATTGAACTGGTAGGAACAGTCTCGGATGAAACCCAGCCTTAGAGAGATCTGCCGAGAGGAAAAATTACAGTAGAGTACAAAACTGAGGTGGCACATGCCACATCGACCAGAAGGTCCCGACGCCAGAAAATATCGAATGGTTCGGAGATATACCGAATCCCATTTTTCTCGAGACACCTGTCGTATATGGGCAACGTAAGTAAGCAATGTAAGCAAGCAGTTGTGTGGCCTGTTCTTTTTCATTATCTTCAGAATAGCGTCTACCTCTGTTGGCAAGACGTTTGTGAGAAACTTACAGTGTACATACCCTCTTATCTATTCGCTTTGTATTATCAAGCTGCTCCATCGAAACCTCGACCAAAAAACCATATTTAGTTCTTCCTGCTTGGGATCTCAAAAATATTTGTTCACCTGAGTCCAACCTTTATTGCAAACCGTTTGATGGAGGATGAGAGGATTTTTTCACCGCTACTTTCACCATATTTCTGGTCCCACATTCCTTAGCATACCATTTTCTTAATTGGTTCGTCAAATGGTTATGGGGCATAGATCCGAAGTGATTGGAAAATATCGCGAAACATATCAGACTCATTTTGGAATCGTTGGAGTATCTAGTAGTAAGTGGACCGATGATAACAAACCAATAGCAGTAGACGATATGATGATTTTGGTAGATGATCAAACACCAAGGTATAATTGGAAATTGGGCAGACTAGCAACTACTCATCCTGGACCAAATGGCCGAGTTCGAGTAGTAGATGTCAAGATTTCTACTTCAGAATATAAGCGACCAGTTACGAATATATGTAAATTGGAGCTAATAAAAAATCTGGAGTGCGATGTTTTGGGGTGTCTGGACTTTTTATATTTTCAGTATGAAGCCAAGGCGGACTTGCCGTTTATGTTATCAGTCACAATAAATCTGCGTTTCATTTTTGGGTTTTGTAACTGGAAAGATATCAATTACCATATCGCCACGATCATCAAGGTCTGTACCGTCCATTTTAATTAGTTCTTCGCATATGCAAGCACCGCAAAGCTCAAATAGTAATGCGATCTGAAAAAAAAATGCATATTTCATAATTTTACTAAAGCGCCTTAAAAGTAAGTTTGATTTTAGGGGAAAATATAGTAAACTGTCATTCATACAATAATTTCTTTGACTAACTAATTTCATAAATTGTCCTTCTAAAAACATAAGAATAACGAAATAAAAGATCTTACCTTCATATGCAAATAACCTCCATCCAAGTCCTCTGTCAAAAATCTCAATATTTCATCTCTTTCGAAAGTCAGAGATTTCTTTTGGCACATAACAGCTGGCTTATGTCTATATTATCCCTAGCGTTTGGTACCGATCGAAACATAGTATGTTGAAAGTTTTAATTCTCTTGCTCCAACCAATTTTTGAACACACCATTTTCCTTTTTATATCGCTCTCTCGATTTATCAGGAAGAAGAGAAGCATTGAAATCAATTTTGTCTTCTCAGCGAGATCTTTTTGGAAGAGAAGAAGTCCCTGGAGCTCATTTTCAAAACTAGAAACAACTTCAAAGGGTAAACAACATGACAGCTTATGATAACTGTTATGTTTGTATAACAAAAAATGTTATAGAAACAAAGCGTTATCAACATGATCCGACGACGCGACGCAAAACTTACTTGATATTTTGTCATATAGCCGCATATAGTTCCACAACTTTCTGCAGCTGTTCTTATTATGAGTATAATTTTTAGAACATTATGAAAATGACGACCTTTTAGCAAAGGTAGTAGAAAAAACAATATACATACTTCAAGAGAAAAATGCTTTTGCTCCCTTGGTATATTAAAAGCTATAAATATTTTCTGTGATGAAATAAGTCAAATGGATATGAAATTATTTTGCTAATAGTGCTGCTCCTAAAATGGTGTATGGAGATAGTAACAAAGTCTACACTTCCGCTGAAGAATCTCGGTTGATGGCCTTTACAAATCATCATTACTAAAATCACACATATGACAAGGTATAATTTTCCGACAACTCGTTGAATTAAATTTGTTGTTGTATAATTTCCAAAAAATCTACTTGATTTTTACTTCTAATGACTTTCGAATTACTGTTTACTCTAAATTCTTCGTTTTCAGAGTGTATACGAACCAGAGAAAATAAAAACGTTTATAAATTATGAAAAACATGTGTTAAATTGCTCTAAATTGACTGTGACAAGATTTAATATGGTTACGAGAGCTAAAATATCAACCAATTTAGCTTATTCTCTAAATTTCATTTCAAAACAATACAATTTAAATTAATGGAACTCCTTAAACAGTTACAATGTTTGCTGTAATTCGTTACAGATGTAATCGAACGAATAAAAAGGGTATTATTAAATGTTGTGAAATATAATAAAATGTGATTTAGTGTACTATAAAGCCTAGTGTGGTATTTGAGTTTTGCCAGCAAAACTAGTTTTTCGTCCGAGTACCAACAATAAACCATTTATAGTACGACTTTTATGATAGTCCACCATTTTATCTATCAAATTTCACATTTGCTACACTTTTTACGTTGTTCTCGAATACCAGCTACATATCCCGCATCTCTGTGGAATCCGGAGAGGTTTAATGTCCGTGATTAGATAATTGATAATGAACAATAATGTCGTAATTAATTGCGAACTATGAGGACATCTCAATAAATCGAAATACAAATATCGCCATCATTGGGAGATTCGCCTCATTCATACAACTTTACTCGGCATCGGGCAACATGTTTCAGAACACATTGTACAGTAATACATTTCTTCTGAAGTGATTATTATGTCGTTTATATTTTCCGTATATTACGCAATTATATGTAGTTAGTTACAATTCTGAAATTGACAATAGAATTTCGCCGTGAACCGTGAAGAATCTTCGAGAGTGCACTTTCAAAGAAATTCCGAACGTGCCTATTGGGCCGTTCCTGTATTCTGTTCTGAAAGAATTACTCGTTTTTAAAAACCATATAAAGCCGAATGGTTGCCTCCCCTTTTGTTTGACATCGAATAACTTTATTTATTACGTTTCTTCGAAGACTCGCCTTCGACACAGCTTTACATTATATTCTGAAATTCATTAAATTTATAAGAAAGCGAGCCTTCATGATTTCCAATTTTAATTTCCAAATCATGCTTAAGGTGTTTTATAGCCGAGTGGAAGTTGACACTTCATTTCGGTTTAGGGCTTGAAAATGAATAATTTATTCGAAATAATTTTTTAATAGTGGTCCTAATAATCAAATGATTGATGATTTTGTGAAACATTCAAAAGTGAAGCATACGATTGCATATTGCAAAACAATATTTATGCGCAAATGCTCAGAAATGAAGGAGAATACACAAAAACAATTGGATAACCAAATAAAAGAGATACGACATGAAAAGTAATATTCTACCATGTATGTTCTACAAAGTTATTGCAAAAAACGGCCGCCGGTGCTAGCATAAAAGCAACAAGATACCTAATTTGAGTGATAAGATCCAAAGTAACGTGTGTGGAACGATAGTATTAAAAAACACAAACAAGACTGGATAATCTCAATAGACAAACAAGCACGTGGTGAATAGCGAAAAATCAGCAACGGCGAGATCCGAAAACTACCAAAATAGCCAATATGAAAATTGGAAGTCATGCAAATCCTAAATTTATTGTTCAACGAATGCAAAATGACGAAAATCCGGCACTGATTTCAGCTTGGTACTAATTGGGAATAACTCAAACTTACCCACACCTTTCCACACTACCCCAAGATAGGTGTCATAATACACAATGCAATCTAAAAAAAAAAGAAAAAACAAATTTATTTCGGATAGATGACTTCTCAATAATTGATACGCATTCAAGTTGCTGTCTCAGCCAACATTTGCGTGTATATTGAAAAGTTATGGTGATACTTTCATGCCTCTCGTAAGGGAGACGAATAATAATAATTATAAAGATTTGGAAGAGTACACGCGCAAACTATCGGTAAGGAATTGGGAATCGATAACTGTGTCATAGTTCATCTCAAAAGACTACGATTCGTGGAATATGAAGATGGTGTTCATCACGTAGACCGAAACAGCATACATCATCTTGGTGCTGGAGACTCATTATCACTTAGCGGAGGAACAACGCCATTGAGACAAACACATAACTCCCTCAGTGATAAGAATCAGCACAAAACTTCAAAGAACTTCATTCTCAGAACTGCCAAAAAAGGCCAAAGTTGGCCAAAATGTTGCTGCCCTGATATCACTTTACTCCTTTGAACTGATAAAGTGGAATCTGCGATTTTTTGACATAAAAACTCAAAAACTGATGCATCTCCATATAGGAGATTGCATCCTAAATCGTCCGTTCCACGGTTTTATACTGGCCCAGACAAAATTGAAGCCATATACTGGATGGATCCTGTGAAGTCATTTTCGACATGTTTCCAATCATGAAAAGACAAGGATCAGAGCCTTTTTTTAAGGCAGTTGCTCCTGCGACTGAAGATCTTGGTCTCCTGTTCTTCTCTGAACGGGGTTGACCCCAACTCTGCCAAAAACTCACCTGAAAGCTGCAGACAGTGATGTACTCTTGTAGCTCCATAAGCATTTGACTAGTGCACGCCTGGTGTCTTCTTCAAGACCATCGAAGACTTACGCTCCGAGATATATCCAGTCCGTTGTGGAGATGAAGGATGAGACGTGCAGAATATATTGGTATTGCTCATTTTCCACCCTCCGGCAAATACAAGCCAATAAGCCAGATGAATATTCTTCCTGGACCTCCAAATGAGGACCATCTTTATTAACGGCTTAACGAATATCGCCCGAAAACAGGAGTAAGAACGTTGAAAATATCGAGATTTACTTTTTGAACTCCGCATGCTAGTTAATATAGAGGTTCTTAATATTTGTGGATTGATGGACGCTACGCTCCAATAACTTTTTGATTATCCATTCTGAGATCAAAAAATGCAGACACTATCACAAATATTACGACATAAATTTTCTAATTCAACAAAATTCCATGTGTATCCAAAAATCTGTAGAAAACTGTATAATAAAAAATATCTTACATCTGCGTTAAACTCAAGTGAGTGATCTCTGAATTTAACTCATTCATTATCACTAATATAATCATCTTATTGTACATGCAATGCCCAACAAGACGTGCCCATCATGTTTTTGGAAATCAATTCTTCAAAATAATTATTACCGATTTTTGTTCAATTTCTTTTTGTCAAAATTAATAATAACATACTTTTAGAGTCGATTTCCCGTAATTTTCCATTCTTTTCTTCTTGAGTCTTTTTAGTTCAAATAACACGATGCGTTCATCGCTAAACTCCACCAGTAAGCTCATAATCACTCAATTTCAGTATTATATCTAATCACCCAATTTTCAATTGTGACTCACCTCATTTGATAATAAGTTCAACGTTCTAGAAATGTTTAAGCATCAGACAGTCTGTCGGTTGAAAATCCATTCAATATCATCTCGAAAATCCAAGCGGGCACACGTGTTAAATTTAAATATAATGAAAAGTACCAAAATAAAAGGGTTTAGAATTTCAAATTTCATATAAAAGGGTTTGTATAATACAAAAAACTACCTTATTTATCTTTTAACCCTTTGAAATATCAAATAAAAGAGTTCACATACGTTTTAAGGATTTTAACAATCGTCCAGTTCATCCGTGCGCCGGAATACATTCAATTCAACAAGAAGCCCATCTGGTCGAACTCAATAACTACAGCCGAACAAACGAGTACTCGAGCTAGGACTTTGTAAAGATGTTCATCAGTAATACGGTCGGCAGCGTTTTAAAAAACTCAGTTTAAGTAGTATTTATACTATGCTAGTGCGTTATAAGGGTTTACTTTAAATATATACGTAATCTGGGGGTGCCCTGATACTTTCAAAAGGGGTCACATAAAGGGTTAGTCGACTACCGAATTTTTAATAACCTAAAATAGTAATTTCAGTACATCGTCCGATATAAAAGATTAAATTTTACACATGGCGTATTCCACGTCAAAACTCGACATGTATTGGTGAAAAATGAAACCAATCAATAACTTCATTTGCTTCATTCGGTCCGTCATAATCAGATTGTTTGGTGTAGGGAACGAAAACGGTTCACTGATGATTCGGAGATTTGGGCGGAGGTTGAATCACTATTTATTCTCAGAGATTTTGATTTTGAAGGTCTGGTTGTCGGTTTTTCGCCTCCTTCGATTTCATGATTTATTTCGGAATGGAATATGAAATGAAACTGAAGATGTATGTGAGCTGGGACGAAACGTTTAAAAAACTGATATTCCAACATGTATAACGCTTATTATATATAGGCAAAACGACTTTTCTGAATTGCGTAAAAACTGGATTCAGCAGAAAAATATGTTTTTGTTCCAAATTATTAAAATCATCAACTGAAAGAAAAATGTAATAGGTCTCAATTTCACAAGTGAACCTGTAGTTTTATTTAAATGCGAACTAGTTTCAATCAATCGAAGTACGTGTAATAATGTTTCTATATTGTAGCTTATATGTATGACAAAAATATAGAAGTTCTTGAGAGGGTGATTTCAACTAGGATGTTTTCCTATGCCAACCTCCAACGTATGATTTTTCATTTTTCGACCAGAAATGTAGCAGATGTGTGTCTAAACACCAATATTTTATGAATTTTAAATATTTAGCGATTTTCGAATGCCTTTTTTCAATTGAACCTATTCCTAATAACTTAACACATAATTTTCCATTTCGTTGATTTAAAAACCAAAATGTATATGGTTTTAGTGTATGGCCGAAGCCTGATGTAAATATATTTTTGGGCGATTTCCAGCTAAGGTAGTTTTTTAGCTTCCTCGCCTTAATATCATACTTTTTGTGCTAGGAATATTCACGATAATGAAAGGTTCCTGATCTCAAATATCCTTAACATCTATATTGTCTAAATTATCCCATTTATATGGTCCTGCCATATCAATATTTTGAACTTGGTCTACTACCAGTAACCCTTACCATTCTTGATACTCAATAGATTATTATGTTATAATCTATGAGAAAAATGAGCAATGTGACATAAAGTGTGTTTTCTAAAGTTTTTTATTACGTCATTTGAAAATGATTTCTATTGAAACATAGACTTCAAAGTCAACCTTAAGAAAGCAAAGTTATAATTTATTAAAGTTCCTAAATCTCAATTCCAATGAGATTTTCAATGCATTGATACTTTCACTTGACTTTTCCAACATTTCTTCAGTACTTATAACATCATGTTGTGATCTCTATCGCGTTTCGAATTCAGACGAAACTACTCAACTTTTCTTGGTATATTTTGATTTCATATAACATCCATTCATAAAAAGATATTAATTTGGCTATTGGGAACTAGGTAGAATTTAGTATGCCGAGCACTGAAACCCAAGCTTTCAAAAAAAATCATATTTTCCTAGAGCATATTAAGTTAAATGGTATGGTATTTTAATTAATACAGTAGTAACCGTTAAAAAAAACATCAAATATTTTTAATGATCAGTAATTTCCATAGGAAATTATAAATATCTTTCATTTAATCTATCCCACTTGAGCAATTTTGAATTTGCTGCTGAAATATGTCGTTTCTCACTAAATAACTGTCATTATTTTATTACTCATTTTTCAATAGCATTGTTCTTCAACAGTCTAGAATATTTCTGTAAATATTTTGCATTGAAATTATTACAACAGTTGATACAGCAGCTCTTTTCAGAACAAATAATTTGAAAATACCCATATTGGGAATATTTGACCTTCAGTACTGCCACAAGTGCAAGTTTGGTTGGCTAACTTTTATAGTTACGTAGGATACGAGATTAAATGAAACCTCTTTATATATTATAAACAGTTGGACATGGCAACCTGAAAATACTGCGTAAAGTCAACCTACTTCCCTAAAAACTACTTTCATAAGTGTTGATAATAAAAAAACAGCATTTTTCTGGCCTGCCTCTGCCTCTGATCGATTCTCTTTTTACAGATTTCTGACAAACGTATGTTCAAACTATAATCAAATGAAATTGCTTTTACTTCGAGGCAGCTTTTTCAGTTTTTTACACTGACGCGTTACCAAATTAGTTATTAATCCGTCGAAATCCATCATAGAATGTTATTTCTCCCACATTCACCAAATTATATGTCTAAAATAACCGAAAGTACGGTTAAAGTTTTTCATAATGTATTCAAAAGATATCTAACATAATAGACCAAGCAGATGGTGCTTCGTAATAAACTTTTTACAAGCTTGAATTTATGATGAGGCATCATAATTCCGTATCAAAAAATTAAATGACATGTGAATACGAGTAGTGGAACATTCTGAACAAAAATGTTTCTTAATTGGTCGGAATACCGATAATTGATCTGCTCCGCCGATCAGGTTTTTCTTGTATTATTTGTTTGATTGACAATTAAACAAATTAATTAATTATGAGCGGAAGAACGAAACAGGACATTGTTTTTTGAGTTGTTACAGTTTTGGTATGAAATAAGTACACGTGTTCCAGCTATTCTCGTGTTGATGAATCGATAACAGCATCAAATTCACTAGAATTTTGCTGGAATTTTCTCGATTCATTAAGGACTTGTTCCAAGGAGATTGTGATAGGACTGGAGGTGTTTATATGTAACAAAAACAAAGTCTACCGCGAAGATAGCCTTTTTACAATAGGAGTAATATCCAAGTACAGTCGAGAATTAACATGATTGTCAAATCAGCTGAAAAAAAAACAATAAAATAAGAGAGCATTTCAGATATTTTGGAACCAGACACTGGAAAATTGCCTAAAACTCTTTCTAAATATCGAACTGCGAGCTACGTAAAGATGCGTTTTCAACATTAATGTTGTTCGAAGTGAAGAACTATTTGGGATTTTTTGAACAACTGAATTTTATGAAAAAAATTTTACGGCAGATTTTAACCTGAAACAGTAGTATGAAATTGAATCTTGACCAAAATTATGAGTGTTATTGGGGTTATTCGTCTAACTCAAGGAATTTGTTCAGGGGAATTGTGTATTTCCGTAAAATCTGTATTCGTAGCTTCTATACAGTGAGGGGCAATATTATGGAATAAATTCATTTTTACGAGAATAGGCAACTTTTGAGACAAATCCCGAAACACGTCGATTTTTATTTCCAAATTATGATTTTGTGGCAGATATGTCATACTAGTGACGTCATCCATCTTTGCGTGATGACGTAATCGATGATTTTTTTAAATGAGAATAGGGGTCGTGTGATAGCTCATTTGAAAGGTTATTCAATTCTCTATGCAGTGATATGAACATCAACATAATTATTTATACAGGGTGGCCAAAAAAATATTTAATTTGTAAATGAAATTAATTGTCACAAAAAGAAGTATTATCATTTATTTAATACAAAATTACATTGTACTACTGTCGGAAAACAGAAAAACAAATTAGTTGACAAATAAAAATTGCTTTTCGCTTAAATTAAATGTTCAAATTGCCACCCACCTGCCTCTTGGCAGTAATTGAACGGACGAATACATTCTTCTTGAACATTGTGGATCATTTCTGGAGTTGAATTACGAATTTCCAATGTAATGCTATTTGTCATATCTTGGAAATGTGTGGTCTATCGGCGATCTGGATCATCCTCATTGATTTTGTCTACTATTGAAACACTTGAAACAGTTTATAAATAAATGTTTAGAACTGCTGTGCTTTCTACTACTATGAAGAAACAAAAATAAATTCCGATATTAGGCAAATAAATAATGAGAACTAAAAAGATAGCAAAAAGTATAGTTTTTACAAATCGAGTTGGCTTGGGTCAAATGTAAGTCAGTTCTTGACATTTTCTCATAAGGACTAGTTTATTTCATGAAATAAATAAATAATGGCCCCATTAACTGAAACACAAAGAATCGAAGTATTAATTATGGTTGGATATGGAGATAGAACCAGAACACAACAAGAAGTATGTAATTTATTTACCATAAAATATCCTAATACGCCTATCACACAATCCACTGTTAGTAAAATTGAGAAGAAATTTAGAGAAACTGGACACGTGAAACATGTTGCAAATGCTGGTCGTCCACCAATGAATGAGGATGTGAAACTGTCTGTATTATTAAGTGTGGCAGAGAATCCTCAAATTAATTCTAGGCAAATTGCAGCTGATACAAACATTTCTAAAAGGTCTGTTTTACGTGTGCTGAAAAAAGAGAAATATCATCCGTATAAAATTCATAATGTCCACGAAATCAATGAGGATGATCCAGATCGCCGAATGCAGTTTTGTGAAGTAATGCAAGATTTATGTAATCAAAATCCACGCTTCATTCGTGAAATCCTTTTTTCTGATGAAGCAACCTTCTGTTTAAATGGAACAGTGAATCGGCAAAACTGCAGATATTGGAGTCAAGATAATCCCCATTGGATGACTGCGGTACACACTCAGCACCCTCAAAAACTAAACGTGTGGGCAGGGATAGTCGAGGATAGAATTATAGGTCCTTTTTTCTTCGATGGGTCTCTTACGGGGCAAATATATCTTGATTTTTTACAAAATGAACTTATACCCGCCCTTACAGACATGTTTCCAAATGAAAATGATCGTAATTCGCCAAATGAAAACATATGGTTTCAGCAAGACGGTGCACCTCCGCACTTTGCACGTCCTGTTCGTGATTTTTTAAACAGATGTTTCCCTAGGAGATGGATTGGTCGACGAGGAACAATAGAGTGGCCCGCAAGATCTCCAGATCTTACACCACTTGATTTTTTCCTATGGGGTTACTTAAAATCAAAAGTTTACATCGATAGACCACAGAATTTACAAGATTTAAGAAATAGAATTAGATTGGAAATTCGTAATATACCTCCAGAAATGATCCACAATGTTCAAGAAGAATGTATTCGTCGGTTCCATTACTGCCAAGAGGCCGGTGGGTGGCAATTTGAACATTTAATTTAAGCGAAAAGCAATTTTTATTTGTCAAATAATTTTTTTTTCTGTTTTCCGACAGTAGTACAATGTAATTTTGTATTTAATAAATGATAATACTTCTTTTTGTGACAATTAATTTCATTTACAAATTAAATATTTTTTTGGCCACCCTGTATAAATAATTATGTTGATGTTCATATCACTGAATAGAGAATTGAATAACCTTTTAAATGAGCTATCACACGACCCCTATTCTCATTTAAAAAAATCATCGATTACGTCATCACGCAAAGATGGATGACGTCACTAGTATGACATATCTGCCACAAAATCATAATTTGGAAATAAAAATCGACGTGTTTCGGGATTTGTCTCAAAAGTTGCCTATTCTCGTAAAACTGAATTTATTCCATAATATTGCCCCTCACTGTATTAATGTGAAAGTATTAACCCAACTTCCTCATTATTTTGCAAGAGGTTCTATGCAAGTTTTCGAATGACACCCGTATTTTCGTTTTTGACACAATAAAATAGAGTTCGAAGGAATTATTTATGTACAAAATTTGATATTGCAAAAAAAATTGTGAATTTGTGATAAAGGAGTTTTTCATCGTGATATTAGGTTGAGTTTTATGCTTCGATTTTATTATGACCACCACCATACAGCTGTAATTGCCATTTCGGATAATATAGGATGAAATGTGAGTATGAAATTTAATAGAAAATGTATTATATCGATAAAATCCATAATCAGTGCCAGTTTCAAGATCTCTATGTGGATAATCTAACTTCACTAGCCAAAGTTATTAGAGAATATTTGGTTCAAATATCTGACGATGTATTTATAATTATTTATTATCAATAATTTCTTCAATATGGTCTGAGATCAACGACCTGCATTTATATAAATCTCAACAGAAATGTGTCGAATCCGGATCTACATCTAAATTACAGTAGATGTATAACAAAAAAACGAGGTACTAATTCGAACTTAAAACGAAATTACCGTATCCAAGTAAAAAGGATGTTGTTCCCGTTCTGGAAACTAAAATATACCATAATAACGTTGAACTATTTTCTAATTTAAATTTTTTCTCTGAAATGTGTACGTCTGTTTCGAAAGAGTATAATAATGCACGGTATAATTATCTCAGTATTTTTTGTACGCTGCTTTTAAAGTAAAGTACGTAAAAAAACCTCTAGAAGCGGATGTCTGGTGCGAGATTTATCTTTTTATTTGAAATGTGTTTTAACACAGAAACAGAAATGCTTATACATCATAAAATATATTTTAATATCTGTGTTATTCTATTTACGTTATTTCAAAATGAAAACGATAGTATTGGATTTCCGAGTTATACAGGGTGAATGGAAGTTATAAAAAATAATTACCGGGTAGATAGATACTTCAATAAATCGTTAGTTGTCTTATCAATCAATTGCACAGTATTTACATTTGCATTAAACTCATGAAACGTCTAGAACGCTCAGAATTTGTAAAACATCGACTGTATGATATCACCAAGTTACACCTAGAGATCTGCTAAATTTGCTCAGGTGATCTAAATCATAACATCAAAAAGTATGCAATATGCACAAAATGAAGCTAGTTGCATACTATACTTTTTGTACAACAACCTACTACTCACGTTTAATATTCTAATAAATATTGCTAGATATTAAAGAGTATGCGAATATTTTATTTACAGCTTTAAAAGCACATAAACAAGGAATTCTCAATTATTTAAAGTTGATGTGCAACTTTTTGAGAGCATTTTTCGAGAATTGTGGAATACTGAATTTCTTTCATACTGACAATTTGTCGTCGTAAATAACAAATAGTTTATAATGACCCCGATCTCAGGGTATCCAACGCCATTAATAATAATAATAATTACTCATAAAAACTCATAGAGTGAACCCAAAGCCTGTGTGAGTAGAGGAAGGCTATTATTAATATTATTTGCCGTGACACTTCAGGGCGACTTACTGATGTTTTTGGTGGTGTATTCACTTCTAAGCTGTAGAAAAACCGGGAAAACCAACAGTATACCATCTCGTATGATCGGTGCGTACTTCAAGCCAGCACCAGACTTCGGGATTGGCATCCAGGCAACTCACATTAGAGTTGCTTTACAAGGCACGTGGCCGCCTTATGGGGCCTATGTACTCGAGAAAGAAGATTCTCGCGTACTGAGGCCTCGAACGTCTGTCCGATGCGAGCCATAAGCTTCACTGCCAGATACTTTAGGCACTGGTCTACCAACCACCCATTACAACTACTAATTTCAATGATTGCGTTATTACTGTCAGTGATATTCAGGGTAAAACCATGTGATGGGGTTGCCAAATCATCCTCGCAAAACCGTATATTTCTCTAGTACCAAGAACACCTCAATTTTAATTGTGATTTTTAAATGCAAACTAGTTTTCAAATACTGTATGGAATCCACAGAATCAAAAGATCTACTGATATATAATTTATGATTTCATTTCATTTTGAAAAAATCAAATTGTTCGTGAACTAACTGTAATAATAATGATAATAAAACTTGCTGGGACATGCCGCAGTGGTAAAGCGTCCGTCTCCGGGGCTAAAGGTCCCGAGTTCAAGCCCCAGTTTTCTTCACCGATTAAATTATTAAGATCTCGTGGCTTGCCTGGGGTGAGTCCAGCACGATTCATCAAATTAACAGTGTTGCTCCTAAGGTGGTGTATCGAGTTAGTAACAAAGCCTACCCAAAACACATAATGGATAATGATAACAGCTATCGATGCCACTATAAACACGAAACTAAAAAAAAAAACGATAATTTTGGTATTAGTAGTGCAAACATTGTTGTGAAAACTAGCTAGTTTCACAGATAACAGTTGAATGCCAAGCTTCTGCCATAAGGTTATTATTGATGTCACTTTGCGCTTAAAAACACTCCAATAAGGAATTACACAAACCGGAAATATATAATGAATATTTCTTGTATTCTCCCAAGTTCAGTGTAAGAATTTCAATTTGATTTACATAATTATATAGTAAGAAATATTCATTAAATTCCCATTAAGTCGTTGCTTAGGTTGGTAAAGCTGTAGTTTATGATGAAACGATGAATGGTCTAAGCTGGAATGTATACAGACGGTATAAATCAATGAATTATGCCAGACTCCTTTCGTGTGGAATATCGCTCAACCAGCGGTTTTTCGAATTATTGCAGGAATCGCTCATAATAGTTAAAATCTTTCGTTTGAACTGCAGATTATCAATTGCAAACTCGTACAATATTAAAGCAAAAATATTGCTACACAAGTGTTCACTAAATCACTTTCTGTTTGTCCTCTTGAGTAAATTATTGCAAGACAAGTATCCATTGAATTATTTTCAATCTTCAACTTGAACAATCTAACGATTCTTATCCATATATTTTTCAATTATTTATATACCCGACCGTCTGCAATTACATTTCCTTGAAAATAGAAATCTAATTCCGTACGCAATTAGAATGGTTTCATTATTTTAATCTATTTACTAAAACACAATTCCCAGACCCAGACAGCGTTTCTGGCAGCTGATATGAGTGGATTTTTCGAAATTTCCTGGCCGCGCTTACATAAGAATTCGAAATAAGAATAGGTATGCACTATCATTTGTTTTCCTATTATATTTCTGGCGAATATAAAGGAGGCAGCGGAACCAATGAATCACCCGGCCGACTTACACAATAAATTGTGTCTTTACGTAAATACGAGAATAGAAATAATGTGCCGATAGTGCTTTGTTTTAGCCACTTCGCATTACAGATTTGCTACAGTCAAATTCAAGTTGATTCGAATTCGTGCCACCATACATTATTTTCTCGATCTCAGAATGGCTTCTTCAAAAATCACCATGGAAATGTACTCACTAGTTCTCGCAAATCCCTTGGGTCCTCCAAATTTTTTTTTTTTAAATTGATAGCGACCTGCGAGAAAACAATTGTCCCAAATTTACTAGGGGCTAACGAAAACTTCATCCAGTGATCACTACGTTCTACAACAATTACCTGTTTCAAATTTCCTTGTATACACACAAATATTCATTGGAGACTTTTTATCCAAACTTATCCCATGTTCTTATACAATACGATGACGTCAGAGATAACATGGTAGTAAGGGTATTATAAGTTTTTGTATAGATGATGTAAAATAAAAAATAAATCTTTTGGAACATTTTTCTAAACTAGAATTATTACAGAGGATATTGAGGCGTTTCCATACTCAAGGGAAGCAGATTCTTCATATCTGCGATCAGTACCTCAACTGCAAACAGTTCTTCACGTTTGTGAACAATACAAAGTTTGTGAGTGTTAATGGCATTTCAGCATCCCTCGCAAAGTGAGAGAATAACTGCAAAAACAAATGGAACATCAATCATATTGGACAACATGCATTCAATCACGTTAACCCTTCACGACTGGTAAAGAAGTTTAGCGATTCGACAAAAAGGTATACAAATATTTCGAGAGGCATATATTGATTCATATAATAATATCGAAACAAAACCTAAATATATAGGTAATAATTAAATACCCCCTTCAATAGACAGAACTTATAAGGCAAATTATTAGTATCAACCGTGGTCATTTCTTGATTTTTTGTAGAAATCCCGGTATTTATTGTAATCAAAGATAAGGATATAAGGAAAGTTGGATTGATGGTTACCGATCACAAGGGACAAGGGACAAGTAAAAGCTGTACTAAAAACAAACACCAACTCATGGATTCAACAGAAATCTCAAGAATGGTGGAATAATTCACTAGGAATGAGACAAGAGTGTATCCAACGTGCGAAGTATTTAATGGATTGTACTTGCCTGATTATTGTCGAAAATGTCGAAGTTAACTTCAAAAAATCTAGAAAAAAACGTATTTTTAACACTCTGTACTTCGAAAACCAAGCCGTTTGGGATATATGTCTATAAAAACTTTCTTGAAATCTTTCAAAGTATCACCACTAGAAGTTTGTCAACGTACACCTTGTATATTGCCCGATCTTCGTCAATTCTCATTGTTACTCGTAATCATTAATCCTTGTTGTTATTGCAATGCTAGGTTAGGTATATTTTAAAAAATTTGGTTCAAACTTTGACTGGTAAAATCAGAAACCAGTATAACACTATTACAATAGGTCATCGACCACTATAAAAAATATGGTTGTTTCCTGATGATTATATTATTTCTTCCAGATGAACGTTTCTGTATTACTTATTTGTTTTGACATATTTTTACCTAAGAACGGTTCCACGAATAAATACATTTCATAAACAACATTCGCATAATAAATACATCCAATATTTTATGAGGTAATTTCGAAACCAACTAATAACTGTAATTTCTTTCATGCTCGTCATGAAGAATGAAATTAATTTTTAATTGTTCAAAATGAAGTATATTATGTCAAACCAAATTCAACATTTTCCATTCCGACTAACAATCAACAGTAACGGGACCAAATCCCATAATTTCACTTGACTACTTCGTGCAAGAGAAAGAAGGATGTAGACGCGAGTGTGCTGATGTTCGGTAGTTAATTAGTCGAAAACTGCGAACAAACGCCACTAGATAAATCTATTTTAAACCGAAAAGTCGAGTTTAAATTTTTGATCAAATAGAATTTCTAGTCTTTGTTGGCAGCCAAAAATTTAACATTTCAAATCGAAAAAAATCCCTTTAAACTTGGCTCAAACTTGAGGTATTATGCTCTTTAATTAGATTTTAAACGTTGATACAAAAACAAATCGAATGCTGAGGTAATTAAAATTAAAATTATCGGGAAAAGGTTAGATACTTGGTTGTTTATTTGAAATGGCTGCAAACGCTTGCCAAACATTTCATTCATTCTATCGGATCGAAATGGTCGTTTACTTTATGCGATTTAGAATTTCCTGACTCTTGTTCTATTATTAAAATTGAATTACGATTGATTCAGCTCAGGCAGAAGAAAGCTCACTACCTAGTTGGCTCGTTTAGAGATTCCAGAGGGACAAAAGAATGTTTGTTCCTTCAATCATATATATTTTACGTGAATAATAATAATTTTATTTATCTTGTTAAAAAGTAGAAAGCATTTCTAGAAATACAATAACAAAGAAAGTATCACGAAATAGTATGAATTATGTGAATATAGAATATCAAATTGAACAAACATATAACATAAAAGGAAATAAGAAATTACAAGAAAATGGACAAATCTGTAAAGAAACTGAATATTAGTCAACATGGAAATTAAAATAAAAATTCATGGAGAGTAGCATTTTTTTCGACAGGGGTATTTCTTATTCTTCATTTATTTAAGTTTTTATATTCATACAATTTTTCTACATTTCAAAGATTTTGTTTAGATATTTGAGAAATAGTTTAGGATCTATTACAGGTCCTTGTGGAACTCCGATCATTATTTCTAATGAATCACTCAGCTGGCTATCAATTTCCACTTTTTCTTATTTCTATGGGCCTATTAATTCCGCATGGCCTCTACAGCTGGTCCACGTATTCCTACCTTATCAATAAAAACACCGTGCTGAACTGTGTCAAACGCCTTTGCCACGTCTAGAAAAACAGCTATACATTTTTCGAGCCCTAAAAGTGAAAATTTATTCGTTTACTCATTTCCAAAACTGCATTCTCTGTGCCATTTCTTTTTTTTTTTTGAACAAATGCTTTACAACTTTTTACGCATTTTACCGTTATGGGTTTCAATACGAGCAGTCCTATCTATGTAAGTTTGTGATCTAATGTACCCAACAGAATATAGTCACAAGGAATTATTATATTGCCTACTACCCCGTCGAATGAGAAGCCTATCAGAACATAGACTCCATATTTGTTTGTAGCAAACTCTTCCATAATGTACCAGTACAATCATCCTCAACGTCTCACGCAGTACAAGTAAACTTGCTCTAGGACTTTCAACATTGGTGGAAATTGTTTGCCTATTCACTAAATTAATTCGCTAAATAAGTCAGTGTTAGTTTCCTATGGATTATGGTTCGACCATTTTTCCTGCAATGCCTTAATTCAAACGACCAACGTCAGACAATTTTTTTTTTCATTCTATTAGTAGGTACTTCAAGATTTGTATACAACTCACATATATGGCCTGATATCCAGGTCCCAGTTGTAGCCATTATAATTAGCGTAAGTACGTTATTGTAAATCATATCGTATTTTTTTTCGCTGCCGCTGTTTAGAAGGAAAAGCCTGTTATTACCCAATAATAAAGTTAGCTCTAGCATGCAAATTTATGTATTGACAGACCTGTGCAAGCCATTATAAAATAATAAATTTTCTCATTCTTTACTATTAACACGGTTGCAGGACAGATGCTGGGGTACTTGCATAATTCTTCTGTAAATAACGGGCGACAGACGTTTAAAACAGTTTACTCGGGTTTTCCATAATGAATATATCGCGATTCTGGTAATAAGCTACGTATTCTGATTCATCCAGGACACACACAGAGAATCGGTAGGAGAATATGCAAATCTGTCATTCACATTTATTTATAACTTTTATTTTTTCATGATATAAAAAAAGTGCATCAAATTTGAAACTATTCTTGCCTAACGCTGAGCATAGAGAAAATACACCCATGAAAACCCTTGCACTGTTTGTTGAACCCCAATCCAAAATAGAACAGCACACATACAACTAAAAACTAGGAGCAAAGGAAAGTGATTGGAATTCTTGGTGGAGATTAGGTCTAGACCTGCCCTTCTGGTGCTTCTAGCAGGTGGACACCAGCCTTTTGACAGGCCCCATCATGTTATGCGGGCCACTTCGGCTTGCACGCAGTTTAGTCAGCTCTTCCTCAGGTGGTCCTTTCCTCCTCTAAGTTATGCAGGGGATTCTTTACTTACTTGTAAGGAATCAGACGATCCGAGTTTAATCTGTTAGAATTTGGAAAACAACGAAAAAAAAACGGGTCCATTGTGCGCCCTGGCGTCTGCGATGCCTCTGGTCTGGAGGCTTTCTCAGATGAGAAGTCTATACTTGTCTGCTCTTCTATGCTAGATATTATGGCCAGCTCTCCCAAATCCACCAGCCGAACGTACCTGTCACTATCCGTGACTATACGAAGTACCTACTTTGTTTGGCATCATCTCCAGTCTCCCCATTTGGCATATGGAAATGCTGCGCATAGGTCATTGCAGGTCTTATGGTCTACTTATACAACAGCACTTTGTTCTCCACCGACAGCTTGGAGGTCCTGGCGGTCAGCAGGTAGGTTCTTTTGACCGCCGCAATCCAAGCTGATGGTGACTAACTGCAGGACGGTTTCGGATTATTATTCCTCATCAATGCAACTTGGGTCACCATTCGTGACCACCTGCGAATAACGACTGGATACAGGCGAGGTCTAACCACCTCGAATTTAGAGTAGGGCAAAATCGTTGAATGGAGTGAATTCTGAAACATGTTTTTTGAATTTTCGAAAGGAGTGAACTGTCTCATGAGTCACAATAGGCGGTGGGGGACGTGATAATAATAATACTCCCTCATACGATAGCAGGCGGCTATTATAATTATTAGCCGTGATGTGGACCCACTCACACCCAAACCCAAACTTTCTCATTTTCACCGGAAAAAAAACAGTTTTCACATTTTCCAAATGAAGCACAGTATGAATACAATGGATCGTTTTTCGTAGAGGAAATATTTTGCAATTTTTTCACAGTATATCTATCTACAGGTCATCACATTTCCTGAATGACCCCTGTATGTTATGATGTCAAAGTTGAACGACTCTCTATGGACGAAAAAACTAAAGGAACCATGTAGGTGGGTATTATTCCATCATTAGCGTCAAAGGTCTCGTACGAATCAGAAATAATAAAACTTGAATATTCCATCGTTACGTCTATTAATCATCTATTGATCTGAATTGATGTCATAAAAAGTTTTAGAAATCTCCGGCTTCAATTGCGAGGAACAAACATGTAAGTGAGCGGGTTTATGAAATTTTATGAATAATAAAAAGACGACTAAATTGGTTAAATTGACGTTCAATTGTCGTGAGAGTACAGGCCATGATTTTATTGGATTCAATTTGTAGTGATTATCTTCCATCATATATTCAACAACATGCATAAAAAAGGGAGACAGAACTACTTGTTCTCTGTGTGTAGCGTACTTAAATCATGGCGGCTAGATTTAATATTTCCTTTTTTAGACAACTGCTGGCTATGTTTATACATCAAAATCAATTTAGAATAACAGTTGAAATTGCTGAACAACAATGTTAATGGAAGTTTACCACTCAGTCAGCGTTACTTTAAACACTTCCTTTGACAATTTCCAACACGGCAGTTTCAATTAGTTCTATCCCCTGCGAATGATAACTTATTTAAAATGTTACCGAAAACAATTGAGTATATAAATTATTCGAGGAACTAATTGGGATTTCAGATTATCATAACTACTAACACCTGGAGTTCTCCACCTCAAATGTGATACAGGTGTCCCCCAATGATGCTCACAACCAAATAAATTATAATATCGCCAACACACCATATACAGTGTTTCAATATTGCACAGTATGAATTCAGGGCTGTACAGCGTTCATGCAGTGTTTAGATAAATTAAAAAACAAATATGATAGATATCTCGTGGTGTATTCTAATTGAAAAAAAATTTTTTTTTCAACCTCTCATGTTATTTAACTTTATTAAAAAACCTTCAAACTGATTTAGAAAATGTCATATTTTTACCAAGAAACAATGTTTTTTGTGAGGAGGAGAGTAAGCCGAGCCTATGTAGGTACACTTATATCTGTTTTGAACTAAATATTGATATTTAGTTATGGTATCCTCCAAGGAAGGGTACTAGGACCGATTCTCTTCAACATTTACGTAAATAAATTGTTCTTCTTGCAAAGTAGTAGTGACACTGTTTAGATCATATGATTGAGCTGAAATTGAAAACACACGATGACCTGAAATCAATTGAAGAGTGACTAACTACCGTTCACTTGCAATAAAAGTATTTTCTCATCTTTCAATTATCTCAAAATAGGTACCAACTCGCTTACCATCATGTCCACACTGTTGTTTTCATCGATACACTTTCAAAATGGGACTGCTATACAATGCGTCTCACTTCTCAAGGAAATACTCCCGTAACTTTCGTAATTTTTTCCTTGTAATTGTAATTCTGAAGTGTATATTAGCGATAGATACACACAAATTGTACGGAATGACCTCGAAGGGCTCATTTCATGCCAGTTGCTGTGGAACCACTGACATTTCCGAAATATCATTACCTATCATTACCTACATACTAGGTAGGTACTATACTTTCAGGCGAGAAAGAAACTGAGAGGAGTAGAGTTCCACGAAAATTTCCAAAAAACTAGTTTCAACAAAAATTTTTGCAAATTCCGGTCATACCGGAATGGTACCCCAATTTTGTTAACGAAATTTCACAATTTTTATTGAATTTTGGAAACCAACACAAAAGTGCAATGTAGCTCGCTAACCAAAACTATAGACCCGAGCAAAAAAATCACTGGAAATGTGTTAACGTCAAGTAAACCACAATTAATTATCTCTCATTATTGTATAGGTCAAGTCACACTATGCTTAGTTATTCCTTTTTTCATTTTATACCTTATTCATTTCAAAGTAAGAGAAATATCTGAAAAAAAAAACATTTATTACAATTACAAAATTGTTGAAACACTAGTTCAAATCATATTTTTTTTACAAAAAAAATACAGACCGAAAATAAAATATGCAATATTTTTGTCAAGAATGTATAAGACATCGAAACAGAAATCAACAACAAAAGGTGAAGCTAGCGTGATGAGAAATGTTAGATATATGGCGTGCCACAAGGAACTGTGGTGATGAAAAATAAAATCGGAAACTAAATAAAAAAATCTCTCTGCCAAAATTCTTTCGATAGTGTCTTCTTCTATGTCTTATATCTATATTAAACGTCGATACCTACGTACGTTAAGTCTATGTGTATGAATATTTATGATTGTATCAAACGTTTCATTCTGAAACCCTAATATTAGTTGCCTATGCATATATTTTTATTTATACCATGTACCTTGTTCAGCCCATAATATTTCAAATATTCAACACAAGATTGTTGTAAGTATTTTTAAGTATTATTATCTTTAATCCATTCCATTTGTTTATGATCCTGTCGAATTATAGGATTCATTTGTTTTTATTTATAACACACTCTATAATACTTTTAGAAGAGTATACTTCTGACTGAAGAAGTAAGACATTGTATGGCGAAACAAGTGTCGCGGTTTATTCAACCATAAGTTTTTAAAAGTTGAGGTTTAAATATAAACGTCAACCTGGATTTAAAAGTATCATCTACATCGATTCAAACTGTCCATCATTCAACAAAGTTCACTCACATACAAAAAAGTCTTACTTCAATGAACTTGCATCACAAATAACTGTTTCAAAATTCAAGTAACTCGAAACAAAAAATGTATGTTGCCCTCCACGAAACAACTAGAAAACCAGATGCCAGATACGTCACGAGAGATATTTTTCTAGTCAGTTTACACGTAATTTCATATTCTTCAACTTTTCAAAGGTCAACGATATTTAAACCATGCATGTCTACGTGCTATTGAATGAAATCCGAGGATTTTAATTTGTAAAAGACCTACTTTAAATCATGCATACACACTTGTACAAATAGACTCTGCTTCACTTCAAACAGTTCGTTCCCTTATAGGCCGTATTTTCCTTTATTGTAAAGCTGAAAATCGTTCGAAACGATTGTGTTTGGTTTTTGACCCTTTAGATGCTTAAAAAAACATCTGGACCACTCATCATTATGGAATATTAGAACAGGGTTACGTCATTTATTTAGTAAGTGAAAACAAATCTGTATTCTCGGTTTCGTTAATTGTAAAAAAAGGATGTGGTATACATTTACGTTTCCATCCCACATGAAAAGACAGGATATGAATAAAGAATTGAGGTGGATGAATCATCCAGGGAATTTGAACATTTGACCCTACTTAAGTAGACGTTGTCCCTAATAAAGTTCATAAAAGAATCGAAGCCTTGAAGGTTGAATATTTGTGGCAATGGAAGAAATGCTGCTTAGTACATATAGAGAGAGTGGTGGTGTCTGATAAATCTTGAGCTTGACAGCCGAGAAGGATTGACTAGGCCTGTCAGATGTATAGGAATTTGTTAAAGTCACTGATGGACTCAAATTGCTACATTATGTTATGTAGGGTGGCCCATAGAATAGCTGAATTTTCGTAACTTTATAAATGAGAAAACCAATAAAATGGAGAATCAAATATTTATCACAATAACTTTGTATCATACTTAAAATCAGCAGAATGAAATGTATAGAACTAATTTATAATCCGATCTAATTTGTTTTCTTGAAAACCGATAAAGCATCATACGCAAAAACCGTAAAAACTGGTTTCCGTAGATCTGAGCTGTTCATAATAAAAAAACGTCAAATTCAAAAAGTAACAATTAACCAAAAATAAATTTGTAGTAAGTAACGTAAAATCCCTGGAATCGAAATGTGTTAGATATAAAACGATCAGAATCGAAATCTAGCAGAAAGCGTGGCGGGGATGAGCAAATAGTGAATCATCTTTGTGGAGAATGACCAATCTGTGCTTCAAAAGGACTTATATGCGTTTGAAGGTGGAAATTTGGCAGTCAGTCACACGCGATTATAATCGTTTGTCCCAAATTACCGTCATATTTTATCATATTTTTTAATTTCAAATGAAATCCTACATTTTTCCATATATGGCTCGATTAGCTTTCCGATTCCGAGTTCAGGAATCCAAGATATGTGGCGTTTTTCGACATATCAAGTGTTCAAAAAAACTGGCAGAAGTTTACGAAAAAAAGTGTAGGTACGTCGCAAATCTGTTCAAATCAAGGAAGCAAACTTGGAAAGGATGGCATAATATGAGAATGATGAGGATTTATTTATATTGACCGCACGCTGCACTATCTCTGAGAGGGAAGAGCATCCCGCGATCCACTTTCAGATAGTTTTCGGTTTTACCATTTATTCTTTTGATGACTTTCAATAAATCAATTTTAAATCTTGTGATATATTGAATCGTCGATTTCAACTCATATGCCTTTCGAATATTACGTTTTGCACACTTACGATGATATTTTGTTACGATATTTTATCATTTTTATTCAGAAAGTTTGTTATTGTGATTTTCTGCTTTGATCGAATATCCGTCTCTACATCAATTTGCATTTATTCTCATTTTATGGTATTACAGATTTAACTTATTGTGCATGATATTGTTCATCGAATTTCGGTTCTTCAAAATTCTGATGTGATCATTTTGGATTCTGGCATAATTTGATTTTGATGAACGATGAATGAAAATGATTAATGTAATGTTTTGGATTTATAAAGTTATTTTTCGATTCTTTTTTATTTCTTCAAAGCTACTTTTTATCTAGTTCTCCAGAATATCGTTACTGAACAATGTTGGTTCGATACTTGTGATTTATAGACTGTTTCGGTTCTACATTTTAGCATTCTTAGGTATAGATTATATGTAATCGTACTGAATATAAGAAATGTTTAATATAAAATTTGCAATTATTTCACATCATGAAAATGTTTCAACTAGATATCGTTTTTTTTTCAGCAATGATGGCCCAGTCGTTGGCTCCTACAACACCAAGAGAATCAATATCTTCCACGAACATCATGGTCAATAAAACTACCACACAAGTAGATTATTCCAAATACGTTAAAAAGTTTTCGTCATCTTTGGAATGCGGTAGTACGTACTGCAAAGATCTCAATTACAGGTTAGTATTATCCTCAAGTTCCAGGCTTATCAGTATTACTGAAATCGATCCTATTAATTCAGCCTTCCCATCTCTTCGTAATTTTCCAAACCCTCAAAACTTACTAGACGCTCTTTTCTTCAACAAAGATGGCATCTTCAGGTGCTATTACATCACATTGTTCCAACATACATTGCAAGAAATGTGAATTAATATTAAAAAATCTAATAATCAGATTTATATATGCATGAAAGCGTTCTATGTATTTTTATTTCGTTTCACAGGGAACATTTCCATTGTTTGGACTGCAACTCGCGGGTCTTCATAAAAAAAGAAGAGATGATCCGCCACTTCAAGTGGCACAAAAAGAGGGACGAGTCTCTTCAGCACGGTTTCATGCGGTACAGTCCCTTGGACGATTGCGGGGACAGATTCGCCAACTGCACGCACAACAAAAAACAAACGCACTATCACTGCATCAAAGAAGGCTGTGATAAAGTCTACATATCTACCTCCGATGTCCAAATGCACGCCAACTATCACCGGAAAGATTCGGCGATCATTCAGGAGGGCTTCCAAAGGTACAGGGCGACCGAAGAATGCGGAGCCAGTTACTGCGCCTTTTTCGGTCAGAGAACAACGCATTTCCATTGCAGAAGGTCGGGCTGTCGGTTCACTTTCAAGAACAAAAGCGACATGGGTAAGTTTTCAGTGAGTTTACAGCTGCCCCCTCGACCAAGGCTAGGTTATTATTAATAATTAAAAAGATAGATCGATTTCAAGTCACAACTTTTTCGAAAATTCGTATATTTATCGGTAAAAGTACGGAGCGCTCCTATACGAAATCGTAAAAGGGGCACGAAGAATAAAAAATTATAATTCCGACTTCGCAACTCGGAATTAGTATAACTCCGACTTCACAACTCGGAATTACTTAGAATATATTTTCAATTGAGCTGCCTCTAGACACTCTTCTGAGACAATAGCGCATGCGCTTACAGAATGTGTTTCTGCAATTATCATCTGAAATTTGTAAACGTAAAACGAAAACACCTTGTTTCTGTACAATATACATTTTTATTCCATTAACAAAAAAATGAAAGACATTATTTTCGTTAGTTCTAAAATCGTTCCTTTTTCACAGCTTTATTTATATATCCCAAGCAGTCAAATTTGATTGAAACTTTAGTGAAAAAATAAAATTTGTTCAATAATATCGAGTTGTAAAGTAGGAATTATACTAATTTCGAGTTGGGAAGTCTAAATTAGGTTAATTCCGAGTTGTGAAGTCGGAATTATACTAATTTCGAGTTGTGAAGTCGGAATTATACTAATTTCGAATTATGAAGTCGGAATTATACTAATTCCGAGTTGTGGAGTTGGAATTATACCATTTCTGAGTTGCGAAGTCGCAATTATAATAATGCCGAGTTTTGAAGTCGGAATTATAATATTGTCAACTGTAAAGTCGGAATTATTCTAATTTCGAGTTGTGAAGTCTAAATTAGGTTATTTCCGAGTTGTGAAGTCGGAATTATACTAACTTCGAGTTGTGAAGTCGGAAATATACTAATTTCGAATTATGAAGTCGGAATTATACTAATTCCGAGTTGTAAAGTTGGAATTATACCATTTCTGAGTTGCGAAGTCGCAATTATAATAATGCCGAGTTTTGAAGTCGGAATTATAATATTGTCAACTGTAAAGTAGGAATTATACAAATTTCGAGTTGTGAAGTCGGAATTATACCAATGTCGAGTTTTGAGGTTGGAATTATACCAATGTCGAGTTGTGAGGTTGGAATTATAATAATGTCGAGTTGTGAAGTTGAACTTATACTAATTCCGAGTTGTGAAGTCGGAATTATAATAATGTCGAGTTGTGAAGTCGGAATTAAACTAATTACGAATTATGAAGTCGGAATTATACTAATTCCGAGTTGTGAAGTTGGAATAATACTATTTCTGAGTTGTGAATTCAGAATTGTAATGATGACGCGAATTGTGAAATCGGAATTATACTAATTTCGAGTTGTGAAGTCGGAATTATAATAATGTCGAGTTCTGGAGTCGGAATAAGGCTAATTCAGAGTTGTAATGTAAGAATTAGGCTGACTATATATTATTATTCTTTGTGGCCCTTCTACTCCTCGTACTCTTGAGATTCAATGAGCGTTGTTTGATATCTCCACTTCAGAAAATTGAATACAGAAATACAGAATACAGAAATGTACAATACAATTATTTATGGCGGTGAAAGAGGCCAAAAGAATCTCTGAACGAATATCTGAATATGAGGAACATTCGTTTTATAATAGGTATTAGGAAAGCTCTAAAAATTCTTAAAAAAAATTTATAGATGAAGCCGTTACCATGTTGTTCAAAGGATTCCAAAGTAATCTTCTTTGGCCTGGGTTTTATTGCCCCTTTTCATAAATTAGAAAATTCTATACCTACATTTTATAGTATTTCAGTTTAATTTTCTTTTAGATACATTTTTCATTTTCTTGCAGAAAAACACAAATCATACCACATCAAAGACGAGCAGCTTTCGAGAGACGGATTCAAAAAATTCATGAAAAACGAAATATGCCCCTTCGATAACTGCCGCTTCTCAAAAGTATGTAACCACATACATTGTATCAGACCGCAATGCAATTACGTGCTGCACAGCTCGGGGCAATTGTTTTCGCACAAACGAAAGCACGAAAGAAAAGATTCTGAACTGGCCTATCGCAAGTACAAACTGGCTCAAAGTATGATGAAAACGCTAGCAGATGGCTCGGTAGCGCCCCCTATACCCTTCAACCGAGACTACGAAGCGCAAATCGACAATTTGAATATTTCAATGTACAATCAGTCTTCGGGAGGTATGTCTAACATGTCGAACCTATCGAACACCGAGAGTCTGAGTGAAAGAAATTCGCCTCTGAGCTACGAGGAATCCGAGTCGACTTTCGCTATGGATCTTAGTGCGAACGAGTCGAATTTTGCTCAAGAAGACACAATGACTTGGAACAACGACGACTATTGGCGAAAATACTGCCAATTTATACCGGAAAACCGCTGTCCTAGCGAAAAATGCGATTACACTCACTGCGACCACTTCCACTGCTTCGTTGAAAGTTGCGAGATGGTTTTCAGCAGCAAAGACGCTGCGAAAGAGCACGCTCGAAACCACGAGCAACAAGAAATAATCACTGATAACTACTTCACAACGGTAACGGTTCAAAATGGGGGATGTGACGAGAGCTGTATCTACCAAGACAAAGAAAAGCACTATCACTGCAACTGGGAAGGCTGCAGGGAAGTTATTTTACCTACCGACAAGCCTTTCAGGAGATTAGAGCACCACAAAATGCACGAGTACTCCAGGAAACTCAGTCTCACCAAAGACCCTCTGACGATGACGCATTTATCCAGCTCAATCGATGGTATGTTCTGCAGGAAGCGAGGACGCCCTCCAAAAAATCGGGTTATAGAAGTCTGGAATGATTATGTGAGTCACATTTTTGTTTTCCCATTCGACAGTTGATAGCTACTCATATCTGATATACCCCAATAATTGAATCAACATTAAAAAATCTTCAATTCAATAAAAATATGTATAGAGCTTTTATACAACTTATTGGACAAGAGAACTATCTAGAATATAACAACAACAAAGTGGGCATACAAAAACATATTGTAGAAAAAATATAAAATATCCTATTGAAAAGAAAGGCAAAATTTTATCAAAAATGGTTATATATGGGTTCTCTTTAGAATTTTTGTTTTGTAATAAAAATTCTACTGTACAAACTGTAGGTAATTCTTTTTTTGGCTATATTTTTTTATTTTGTGAATATTTTTCAAAACTTTCGTTGCAACTTTTTGTAGACTATCCAAATGTGCGAATAAAAATAATATACTAAATATCGTACAGATAGGGCCACCCTCAACTTTTTATTTTCAAATACAGACATGTATTTTTTATTATATTTTTTCAAATGCTAAGAGTCGTGTTTCATATTGACACAGTATTTTCATCTGGACCACAGAGTGTTCTGGAAGTAGTGAACTATTAGCACTAAAATCAAAAATGTTTCATCACACTACACATTCTTTGATAGCATTACACTGAGAATGGGCCGAATCATGAAAGCTATTTAGGTCATCTTCAGGGACTGAAATAAAACTGATATAAAAAACATGCATTTGAAGAATCAAAAACAAATTAACTACGCTTTTTTCACATAGTATGTCTGCTTAGCTTAAAAAGTTTTGCAAGGGCATTGTACTTCTGTATATATGTAAGTCTATATATATTTTCTGCCATACTTATATGGAATTAGCACCAGATAACCTTATTTAGTATACCAAATGAAGATTATTATTGATGACTTATTACTAATCATTAAAAGTCCAGTATCATACAACTCACCCTCATTTTAAACTATAGAACATTATCTACTGTATAATTTCAGAATCCACTGGGTAACCAGAACCTCATGGATAGCCCTCAAGCCATTTTCACAAGCTTCAAGCTACCAAAGCCATCAGCTACCCCATGCGGCAGTAAGGATTTCGAAGAAAAAGAAGATGATGATAGGTCGAGTACTCACAGCCCAACGGTAAGTTTAGAGTTCACATATTGGGAATGAACAATCTCACTTACCAAGTATTATTTGCAGCAGCAAGACTACAGTTCGCAAGGCTTCGACTCGTTTGGTGAAAACACAAAATGCCCTGACAACCTGTGTCCTTACCTAGGCTCTACACATTTCCACTGCATCCAAAATCGTTGTTCATATGTAACAGATAAAGAGGACGCACTCATCGTTCACTCAAAAGATTTCCACGATAATGTCGAGATACTGGACGGGTTCGAGTTTTATGATAGAAATATCGATTGCCGGTTGCAAAACTGTGCCAGTAACAAAATCAACAGGCATTTTCACTGCACTAGGCAGAACTGTAATTATTCGTTTGTCCAATATTCCACCATGGCAATTCACAATCAGAAACATGCTGATGAGAACAATTTTCATCAGATACCTGAGATTCGCGTGAAGAGTGAGGCCCAATTGACAGAAATCAAGCCTGAGCCTAATGAAAATCAATTCAAGGCTATCAATCTAAGTCAAGGAGCAGAAAATAAACCATCAGGTGAGTTTCCAACCACCCCATATTCATCAAATAGCTACTTGATTCACTTATTTGCAAAAAACATGGTAGAACGAATTTCTGTTAAGATTAGTTTTTTCACAATCATTAATTCATGTCTTCTTTACTTTTCTATTTTCAAATAGTCTCCAAGTATTACTATCTTGAAGCAAGTTGTTCATGAAAGAAATATAATCATATTTAGTTTTGTTAGTTTTAGGCGTTCTTATTAATATTAAATAATATTAGGGAAATAAAGTTGATTGATTGAAATACACATTTCGCAGAGAATAGGTTTAAATTTGAAGTTTGGAAAACTGCCTCCCCAATTTTAAAAATGTTTATTGTAATGTAAAATTTCACTTTGAACAATAATGATTACCAAAAGTGGTTGATTGAACTTGTTTTACCATGTTTTTTGTAATTGTATGTAGGTAACATTTTGAGTATTGTTTGATGACTCTGTATATATAGTATTTTCTATTTCTTCTAGTGGTGAAGGCATCCGGAACTTTCTATCCTTTATCTACATTGCCAGAACAAATTCAAAAATCACCAGATTATAAAACCGCTATCTCAGGTACGAATGTGTACTAACATTCAAAGAAATGCTAAACTAACAAAAGCTAGCAACTTGTTAATTTTTGCTTCTGTTTTTTGTTTATACCATTTGGAATTCGTAAAACATATTGTTATTCATCTTGAACAAGGCATTATTGAAATATTTGTTCTACCATTATTGGAATTGAAATGTACTTGCTGAGAAACTTTTCTTTATAACTATCTGAGAATCAAATACTTCACTACTATATAATTATGTTAAATTATGTTAAATTTTTGGAAAATTAGTTATAATATCAATATTGTTCGTAGAAATATTGGCACATTAACAACAAATTTCTAAAATTGAGAATAATGCTTGAATGCTTTTTACTGCTTTCAGGACAGCAAACTGTTGATGATCACATACCTAATTTACGAATTTTCACTATAATACAATTAGCTCTTTGATACTCACATTTTTTTCGATTGCTGCAATGGAAGCATTCAGAATTTCACTTGAAACAGTTCTTTTGATCACTTTTCTATTCCTAGCGTAAGTTCACTACTGAAAACCGAGAATTATTACACCACTGAACAATTATTTAGCCCTTCTGATATTCAAATATTTTTCCGAACAAGATATGATTTTCAAAACTGAACAATGACAAGACTCGTGCCGCGTACACGAAATGCGCACGAATCACACAAATGAGATGACAGTAAAATGAACGAAATAAGCGCTCTGTGATTGGTCACAGTAATGGCGGGAAATTTAAATGACAGAGTTGCATGCAAACTGAGGAAAATGCATAAATTATTAGCCAGTCTAACCAGACCTGATCGACCTAACGTAGGCAGAATAACTATACAAAATTGTTAGCGATTATTCATTAAAAATTGTTAATAACATCAGATATGGTCGGTATACCATATACCTAGTATTCTATATAAATGTACCATAAGCCCGTAGCTAACGGTCAAATATTTTGATCAAACTGCCTTGGAATGACGTCATTTCTAGCGGTATGTTTAAAATTACGTCACTTCAAAGCAGTTTGATCAAACTCTTAGTTTGAGGTGAAGTAATTTTCAGTGGTTTGTTTTCGAGTTTTGTGAAAAATATACTTTGTAATCGTCTTGTTAGGACCTTGAATTGGCTATTACTTCAGTATGACGACGGAAATCGCCTATTTTAAATTTTATATTCATATACTTAGTTATATAGGCATGCCTATTTTTGATCAAAACCGTTTATTCTAAAAAAGTGTGCCTACATTTTGATCACATGAAAGGAAACTAGAAAAATGAGGAAATACAATAAGGAAACAGTATGTTTCAAGATCAGGTGGATTTTAATATTTTAACACTCATTCCGTAGGTAGTTTGGTTTTCTGTTACATGCATGAAACTCAGTTTCTTCCTTATAAGATAGTAACGTGCTGTAGATGAAATAATTTATAATTCTCTTTTGTTTACAGAGCCAAACCAACCATTCGAGGTAAATGTACAAAGTAAAGGAAGCAATACTCTTTACGGACCTGAGCTCAGCTGCTCGAGACCTTTTTGCAAACTGAAGAGAAAATACCACTACCACTGCAATGCCTGCAACCAAGCCTTCAGCGAACTAGACCGCTTATTATTACATGTAGCTAAACATAGTAGCGGAGCCCTAAACAGCCAGCTTCAAGACGAAGGCAACAACCAGCCTCCTCAGTCTTATTCGCCGCCATCGCCACAGACTTCCGTTTCGACGTCCATAGCTAAACCTCTATCCGAATCCAAAATAAGCATAGCTCCTCTTCAATCCCTACAAAACCCTGTGATTCCCCAACAGAAAGAGCACGAGACATATTTGACGCCGACATTCGATGCTTATAGTCACTTCAGTAATTTCCCTGCTAACCTTCAGTTTGCACTTATATCCCAACAACAGCAAATGCAAAACGCGTTTTTACCTCAAGGGCTGTACCAGAACCCTCAGCTGATGTTTCAACATGCTCAGCTCATGCAAAGCCCCCTATTGGCACCTCAAAACCCGTATCAAGGAGAAAATTTAACGAATCCTCTAGCAGCGATGGCCGCCAACTTAAATAAAAGAGCGCTGAGTCCTCATGACATTTCTCCAGAAGCAAAAAAAGCCAGGATTCAGAATTCAATGCGGATCCTGAAAGATGAGCCAGTGCCTGAAGGTTACCTGAGGTTTAGGTTCAACGAAGACTGCCAATACCAACACTGTGGTTATCGAGAGCACCAAACACACTTCCACTGTCAACGCCATGATTGCGGTTACAGCTTCTGTGACAAAACCAGATTTGTACAGCACACTGCCAGGCATGAGAGACTTGATACTCTTATGGGTGGAGATTTCCAGCAATACAGAGCCAACGTGGCGTGTGGAAGACCAGATTGTGCATATACGGCAAATTTAGGTAATATACATAGAGAATTTCCATTTCAACTTGATTTTTAATTGGGCTTCTTTTTCTAGGTTCCACTCAAAACAAGGCTTCTCATTTCCACTGTCTCAAATGTGACTTTGTATGTACTGACACTAATAAAGTTGTTGCTCATCGTCGACAACACCAAAAATTGGATTCAATTCAAGCAGCAGGTTTTGAAAAATTCACTCCGAGTCAAATATGCAGAGTTCCAAACTGTCAGCATAGCGGAAAGCAGACTCATTATCATTGCCTTCAGTGTCAATATGCAGTTTTAGGCCTTGCCCAAATGTCTGCACATAAATACAGGCACATGGAATAGAAGAATTTTTCCCATATCTAGAGTATTGTGATAAATTCTAAGTATGAAGGAATTCAGGGCAATTTCTCTGATGGTACTGCTGTTCCAAACAAATCAATCTCAAAAATATTATATATAAATAATGTAAATAAGTCTGTACAAAAGAATTTTCTAATCTGTACATTGTGTAAATAATTCTTATAATTTAAATACCTCACAAAATAAAAATATATTGAGGAAAAACTATCAGGAAAAAACTGGCAGTAAATCTGAGATATACTTTCAACTAAAAGTTGACAATATCTTGATAACAATAGCAAGTCAATACAAAATTCAAACTTAGACATGTCTAAATAACAAACTTGTTTCTCGCTGTTATAGTCGAAAAGTGTGAAACAATATTATCAGTGATATAAATGTACTAGAACTTTACACAAATGTAGATTTTTTATTTGAAATAGGGAACAAGATGTAATCTGAAAAAGACATGGTATTTTTAGTTTCTAGAGTAGATTTGCTAGAAATAGAGGCCTTTTCTTATAGACTTAGTGCCTTAGAAAAGACATATAAAAGTGTTGTGCCTTTTTGGGTACTTTTTCGGTAGAGAACAAATAGATGATTCAACATTTTTTAATAAGAAAGTATTTCATTCCATATACCAAATGTGCCATATTACAGATATACAAATATATAGCAGTTTTTCAAATTATTAGAGTAGAATTTAGAATTATCATACAAAGTGTCATATCTCTAAATTAAATCGTTTTCTCTTTATTTATCCCATCAACTTTCACTACTTATTTATTTTGCACCTATTTGTACATTTCATTTGTGAATTGTTTTGCCATATTTTGAAATAGTTGTAGAGGATACTACTCCTTGTTTTATTTTGTTCATAGCTAGTCTATTCTTTTCTTTTTCGCTTTGTTTTACTTGTTTATTTAATATTAATATCGAACACATATGTATGATTCTCGATCATAAAAATGGTTTTTAATTGAAATGACTCAAAAGTCAATTTTTTATCGTAATTATTTAAGCTAAAATTATAATTATTTATACCTGTTTATGATTATTTTCATGTACGAGTGTATTTTATGTTAAATCTGTGATTGTAAGATTTTAAAAAATAACAGTATTTATACCATACTTCTGTATTTCATTTCACCTTAAATTTTTCTTGGGGTAGTCAGAGTAACGGTTCAATATATTTTTTAAATTATGATAAATAACTTTTGTTGAAATACTTTCCAAGATATATTAAAACATATAGCAGAGTCTCACTTCGACCCATTGGTGATTTTTTGCTCACAAACTTTCTAACTTTTCTGAAAATCCTCATAAGTTTTACAATTGATCTTTTATTTTTATAGACCTTTCACGACCGACACGAGTAAGATTTTAAATTAACGCCATTTATGTCAAATAATAATAAAGCAGCTAAATCAAAACATTTCCATTCCATTGACCTCAAAAAGGGATAATTCGCTCAGCAATATCTAGTTCCAAAAGTCCTAAAAACAATACTAAGGAGCCTCATGTTCTGTGAAAATAGGTGTGACAGAATAACACCAGTATTGTATAAAGTATATATGCCAGTGGGAAAAACAAAAATTGCTTGATTTTGTTATTAAATATTTACCCTTTAGACAAGTCAACCATCATTCGGCACAGCCACCCCACTCTTTGAATAAAATAAAGATGAAATAATTTAATTTGAACTCACTCTTTCGAGTCCCCCCACTTTTCTGACCAACACTCCGCCTCGATCAAGTATTGTTAAGCAGACACATTCCTCAGATTATTGAAGAAACCAAAGGTTCAAAAATCCCTACGTTAAGCCATTTTTTTCTTTAATAAATGGATTTTATAGGGCGCTTCAATATTCTTGAGAGCAGAAGTCTAAAACACTCTCACAAGCTGTAGTGTCCTGATGGGAGGAATTCATTTTTGAGAAATATATTCTGACAATCAAATTATATCCATGATTTCAATGATATTTATGAAATGAAAAACTGATTCAAATGTTGATGAAAGCACAAGAAAGGGATAATGGCGCGAAGAAAAATATTACTGAAATATTATATCAACCTATATATGGAGAACTTCAGTATAGTGTATGAAAATTATTAATACAGCATTTGCAGATTATGCATAATAAAAATAATTATTATTATGTATTATAATAAATATTCTCAATAATAATGATGAATATATTCAATAATTAAGCATATAACACGATATTAATTCATTACTAAATGGAAATTTAATCTCTCCCAGAAAACTCAGTATGGTTTTTAAAACTACCAACATGAAAAAAACAACATACAAAAATGGGCATTCAAATAGAGAGATGAAAATGCAATTATTGAAAGGTACAAAGTGCGTTTGGTTGTGAAGTCAACTTGGCAAGATCTTTGAAAAGTTTAGCTCTGTATAAAACACTAATCATTCATCGAACGATTGAAACTATGTATGGTCTAATACCCAGCACATCTTGTAGTATTGATTCACAGTACAGGATATTTTGAAAATTATGTGTTTATGATTCAAGTTATGCATTTGTGTACAATTTATTACTGGTGAAACGAGAAGGTATTGGAGTCCAAAAAATGGAACATGAATAGGCAACTTTATACTAATCGAAAATAGTCTACTTGTTAAGAGGAACAGATGTTTGGTGGCGTACCCTAAGGTTCTATTTTATGGTCTTTGTTAATAATTATAGTAATGATATCTAGAGAACATGCATTTCATCAAACTGAACGTTTACGCTGATCATATAAAAATACTGACGCCAATAAAATCATGAATGAATAGTTTGAATAATAGACTCTAGATAATAAAAATAATCCCACGTTTGTGTAGAACGGTTATTATCAATATTTGATATCGCACTCCAGGACAACATATTAATTTCTCCGCCCTAGAAAAAACTACAGCACAACCCAGCTGGTCGATGCTCATTCCAAGCAAGCAATTGCCAGGACTGGCATCTAGGCAATCCTTGCTTTTCAACATACCATGTAGCCTATCGATACTTTAGTAAACATGTCTCCTGTACCCGGCCTCAAATAACGAGACACCCAATTTAAAGTATAAAAATCTACCACATGTGCTTTCTAACAAAAAGTATCAGATAAGCCACACCCTAAATCAAGAAATGACTTAAAAATCATATATGAAGCACTTCATTCTATACTCCAGTGCTTATGGGCCGTGGTGGCTTGCGAGTTAAGCGCTCGCTTCTTAATACAATCACACGCTGGTGCACGGGTTCGAATCAGTACGATCACTGGTCCCCTGCATGGCATCACATGTTTAAAAAAGTAATAGCTACGTTTTCCCTGATTCGCACAATTCTTCGACTTCTGAGGGTTGCTCATAAGGGTGCAGCTGGTCGACAGATATGAACATTTTTTCAAATACATTTTTTCCATTTTTTTACTTGGTCAACACTACAAACAAGGATTGATTTTCAATAGTTTTTTGTCTTGTGGAAGCATAAATAACCCTTTCATTTGGAAGTTTATACAAATCCCTTTCTCAGTCATCACCTAAACAAATCACTATTTAAACATCTTCAAATCATAACATACCACAATACAAATGCATTTTTTCAATGAAATAGCTATCCCAAATACTATATTCAAAAAAAAAAATGCTTATTCCTTTATAGTTTACTTTAGGGGATTTGACTACACATTCACACAATATTTCTTCCAATTAGTCCCGAGATTTTCAATCATATATTTTGTGACTACTGCAAAATTGTCAGATTCCTTTTCATAAGTGTGTATATGTATATCTACGTAAGTACTTGTAAGACTAGTTCGAATTATTTTGTAGCAGGAGCAAATGCTAAACTTATTTAAGTGCGTGTTACAAAAGGTTACACATTTAGTTATGTCTTCACGAGTTAGTCAATGCCGAAAATTGAAAGTAGTTTGGTCATAAATACTCCGTTATTTTCTTCTTTTCCAGATTTTATTACAACATTTTATTCAAATTTAAACATTCTCTTGTACTGGTGGTTCGTACCCTTCCGGCCTATCAACCTTTGATCCAGCATCACCAGGTTCGCCAGATCCTCCCTTTCCACCATCACCATGCAACTCCAAGAGTTTGGACAGTTCGAAACGAGGTTTCTTCAATACTTTCACTTTACGAATGTATACATCGTGAAGAGGATAGATACCCTGGCAGGCCTTTTCAATATCCTTGGCTATACTATCGGGAAGGAGTTTGTTCACAACTTCTTTCAAGTCAGAACCTTGGATATCACGGGTAATAATTTCTACCATCTTCTTACGAATGGCTCTCACCTGTAATGGAAAAACAAAGAAATCAGAAATAAATTAAAATTGATTATGTGACTAACTGGAGTGAGTTTTGTCAGACTTAAAATTTGTTATTGCGTTAATAGGGAACACGATGTTATCATCATGTTTGTATCAATGCGAGCTAGGTGTGTCATCATGCTAAGAATATCAAATTATTACTTGAATCTGCTAACATAGAATCAATTAAATCAAGCAGGGTATGAAAAACTGATATGAAATATTCTGATAGTTAATTCTAATAGTTGCCACAGGACAATTTTTCTCAACATCTTGCAATTACAAAACAATATACTGGAACATTTATAATGTCGCCATATGACAAAGCAAGCACATAATGTGCAGGCAATATATTGCTCTTTGGTGATGAAAGATGCAGGCAAGTTAGGGTAAAAGGAATCTGAAGAATTCAAGTATTTATATTGTTCATATTTGTATTCCAGGGACAATTATTTTTATTCAATGTTCTTTAAAACAAGAAAAAATTTGGGTAGTTTTTTGAAATATACATTCCTAGATAATTTAGAGAAAAAAAAAATAATGATTCTTTCCCAAAATGTGTGTAAAACTTACTTGTGTATGCTGGGCATAGCAAGTCTTCCTTTGGGAAAGTTGATCTTTATTTGTAAAACCAATACAAAATACCCTCAACAAGTATCCATCAGATGTTTTGACATCAGCAGAAGCTTCAATCAACGTCTGCCATTTTTTGACCATTGATCTCAATTTATCGGTGGTCAAATCCATACCATGGAAATTGGTCAATACATTCCTTCCTGAAAACATACTTTTATCAATTTTACACTAATCTTGGAAGCACTGAATCTACTTCAAAGATTTCTACGAGAGATCAATGATGGAATTCAACAAAATCCACCTCAGTAAATAGATCAATGTCACTAAGTGTGGATTCATGCAGCACCAATTAACAATTATCAAGTATCAATTATCAATTAACATTTATCAATTAGCAAGTATTGAAAATGCTGCATTCATGCACCCAAATTAACAATTACCAAGGAACCAGTGAGCATGCGCACAAAGCAGATCCGTGCCATTTGAGTTAACCTCACTTTGTCGTAGAAACTGTTTAAACATTCAGATTCTATTCGTTTTCCAAATGTTTATAATCAATTTTGTGCATTCACGATTATCATTGAAATGGAAGCTACTCAAACATTTTTTTTGTTGATTTTCGATGCTTTCCGTCATTATACTGACCAATCCACGATCATCTGCGTACTAGTTGCTCACTAGAATAAAATCTCGTTCAATTAGAGTAGAAAGATAAAAGTTGGCCAACTTCTACTTGTTACTTGATAATTGTCTGCATGAATGCATTCATTGTAATACAAGGAGTTCAACTTGTACTTGGTAATTGTTAATTGATAATTGCTACTTGATAATTGTTAATTGGTGCTGCATGAATCCACACTAAATTACTTCACTCTTGTGAAGATCAAATGAAAAATTGTTACATTTATATTTATGATTTTTGGAACATAATTCTTCCCAGTTTGAAGTAATGCAGTGATTAAATCAGTGAAAAATAACTGATGCCTTAGTTTTAAAATCTCTGAACTACAAAGAAGAAACATGTTCAAAATTTAATAAATTCAGCAATTAATTGCGGAAATCCACTGAATGAAATAAAGATTGATACCATTTATTTGTGTTTTTATTTGAACTCCTATTGAAACCAATATATACTAATGCAAATCCTTGGGTGTTACACTATAATGGAACAACTTATATCAAATAGAAACAACCACAATAATCAAAACTTCAATAAATTAAAACAGAAACATTGAATTTACCGAGGTATTTGTCTCTAATCAATGACCATGTAATCAGATACTGTATAAATTTGCGTTATTAGGGAACATAAATTTATCATCATGTGTGTGTCAATGCGAGCTAGGTGTATCATCACGTTACAAGTCTTCAATGATTTTTTTTAAATCAAATCAAAATTTCGATATAGTTACCTTGCACATCCTCAGCAATAAGACGGAACTTCCTGAATGAACGTTCAGCATCATTGTCATTCTGCAAGTCAGCAAGAGACACTTCAAATACTCTGAATTTCAATCCTTCAGAGGCGATCTTGGTACCCTGGGTACGGTTGACCAAAGTTTTGCCGACTTGGCGAGTAGCGAACATCGACGGAGCTTTGACATCATACCAGTCTTTCCTTGTGAAAGGATCTACTCTAAAAATAAAAGGAGCAACAAAGTTAACAATGTGATTCGGCTAACGAAATCAGTTAAAATAATATACATAAAATATTCAGAGATTGAAGAATTGCGTCTTTAGGGAACAAATTATTTTCTTCATGTATGTCTCAAAGCGAGCTGAGTGTCTCATCATGTATTTAACAATCTCAAGTTTAACCTATAACTTCAATAAATTATAATTTTTCTAAAATTAAACTCACTTATGTGTAAATATAGAGTAAAATTTCAAAACACTACTGAATTTCTCAAATAATACGGACTAATGACCATGCACCAAGTCACAAATAAATTATCCAGAACATGAACCAACATTATATATCAACATATTTCCAATACATCCGCTGTTTTTTCTAATAGAAAAACTGTAATTTACTAACCCAACAAGTTGACTAAATAAGTGGAATACAAATTTTAACTTACATCTTCTTTTTAACACCTTTCTTTCCTCCTTTCGAGAGACCCTTATTTTTACCCACCGCCATATCTGCTAACTAAATAAAAAGAAATTTTAAACATTAAATTCCTTCAAACTTCAAATAGATAAAACAGTGTTGCCATTACGTCAATGTTCCAGTGATCCAGTGTCACCAATCCCAATTATGTTTCATATTGAAACAGATAAAATCGAAATCGAAGGTAGACGTGATTTTTCTCCAAAGTTACAATTTTCAGATATAAGAGATGAAATATTCCAATGATCACCTCCTTGGAACTAAAGAGGGTAGGCAGGTTCTATAAAAATCACTTTACTGACAGATGTTAACTTAAACGTAGAATAAGTTGAGACTAATTTACGAAAGCATTCTGGTGTCACGCACTCTTTTTTTGAAAACTCATTATAATTAAATTTTCCTCATTATGATGACTTTTTTCTCATTATAATGACTTTTTTTCATTATAACTACATTTTTCCATTATTATAACTTTTTTCACATTATATTGAATTTTCTCAACTTGTTCTGTAGTGAAATCCAAAACTTTCGGCAACGACGTAGAATATTCTTTTCTATAGCCCCATATCTTCTCTTCGTCGTTTCTAAATGAATGCACTGTTTGTAATATCGATTAAAAAAGCCGTAACTTCTTTTTAACTTAGACCCAAAATAAAAAGTAGTATGCAATATATAATATCACCACTTTCATTTTGAAAAACAATCGTAAGAAATTATTAAGATTTAATAAAGATTTATACCAAACAAATTATGTAGTTTTCTACTCAATAATGTATTTCAGCACAGCACCAAGAGAACATAAAGTCATTAGGTGAAATGAAAAAAAATGCAATTAAATGATAATAAAGTCATTATAACAAAACACGTCATTATAATGAGAAAAATGCATTATATAAAATAGGAAAAAAATCAATGCAATGAGAAAAAAGCCATAATATTGAAAAAAATGTCATTATAATCAGTTTTCAAAACAGAAAAGTGTTTGTGATACCATGATGCTTTCGTAGTTATTTTTGGTTACTCGTTATATTCAGTAATATGGCTGGCGTATTTAGAGGGGACCTGGCATGGGATGGCAGCCCCCCCAAAATTCTATAATTTGTATACTATACTATATAGGCCCCCGAAATTTTATCCCGGATATGCTAATTATTTCAATTCGACTAATTTTAATAGTTTCAAAATTTTGAATCAGTGAAAATTTATTTTAAAAATGTGTTTTGATTCGGAACCATTCAAGATCATATATTATTTTCTGACAAAAGAAATACATTCAATTATTAAGTTACCAAGGGACGATTTTCGAATATGATCCAATGGTATGAAAAATATGTTCCAAGTTGAATACATTATTTTCCCGCCCATTTTATTCAAAACTTAGTCGATTTTATTAATTTCATTAATGAAAATGAGAAATAAAGCAAAAAACGGGAAATTGGATGGAAACAGGAGAGGATTTGTTGTAAAAAATATATACTAACCAAATATGGTTAACTTTTGTTTTTTTTTGCTTTGACAACAAACCTTCCGTTCTCGTTCCATTTGGGGTTATACATAAGTATATATAGTGGATTGATTGATATGTGCACGATGCACCGATTCTCTCTTTGCCCAAACTTAGCTAGGTGGAGGTTTAGATTATCATTAAAAGCAAAGAGTACAATAGAGGTTCTAGGTTCTATAGATCTCTTTGCTGAAAGTGAGATCCCAATGAGCCTTTTTTTTTGCTGTTTGCGTCGCGTATCACGCCTTCATCGCGCATTCTGATTGGCGAATAGCGTCGAGAGTCGGAAATTCGCCAATCAGAATGCGTGAGGCGCGATTCATATAGTAAAAAAACTTCATTGGGAACTCGCCCTTAGGAGAAGTTGTGTTGCACGTTGCACCGTTGAATCCACGGAAACGTTGGAAACTTATAGTGTATTATTCGACTGGCTGCACTAATGTGCATTTATTCCAATAGAGCTTGAGTGTTCGGCTGGATATACACTGCTATGGTACCAATAATATTCTTATTCGAACTTGGCATGTATTACTCGAGGTTAGAGCAAAATCTATGTTCGACTGACAATAACGCTCGCTACGAATTCGAATCTTTCTGCACTGTACTTTGTGGACGGTCATACCCGAAGGGTATATGGTCCGTATATCGCCGAAATGTTCAGCTCGGTAACTAGAGGTTAATAAGTTTTCAGGCAACCGACTCCACATAATACGGACCCCTTGTCACTTGTCCTCGTTCAATATTATGAGTATTTTGAAATATATTTTTTGAACATTTTTATCTTTCGTCAGAAAATAACTACCTCCAATGCTTTCATGCACATCCATAAATTTTTATAAAATACATTTTTATACTTTTTCAATTGAACATTTCAACATTCAGTCAAATAAATAAATGAGTCAAATTGACAAATGACAAGCGGTTACCGAAAAAGTATGGTTGCTCTGGTGACAGATAAAGCCGTAGACACAATGGAAGTTTTATGTAATATGTTTTAAGTTTTGGGATTTTGGATATCAAATTTACAAATAAAACAGGATGCAAAAAAGAATTGAAAAATAAAGCTTGAATTTTACCAACAAGATTATTTATCAGGTGTGATCAGAATAATAATGGCAATGATAGTTTCGCTTTAAATCGAAATCCAAAATTATGAAAATTAAAACTGAAAACATAAAACTTCCATTGTGTTTCAGCCTTAAGTCGCCGAAGTTTCAGGAAATAGTCACCGGTTTTTCAGGAATTTGATATATACGGACTGCCAAATTACTAACCAAAGTAACCAAGTATATATACGGACCATACCCGAAATCAGCAACGGTTTCTTCTTCTTCTTTTGTTTTGCCTTGTTCTAGAGCTGTTTATTATTTCATAGGTTATAGGGTTATCTTTACGGCGGTCTGTACCTGTAGTTACTGAGACTAGAAATAAAAAATTATAATTTTCATTTCAATTTAGAATGACGAATAGGTAGAATCAGTATCAGAATTCAAAATAAAACTTCAAGCTTCATCACTGAAAATCAGAATAGACTAAAAAATGCAGCGAAGGGTTGTTGTAACCGGAATGGGTGTTGTATCACCTGTTGGTACAGGATTGAGAGAGGCTTGGAAAGAGATTATAGCTGGAAAATCTGGAATAATTAAACTGGATGCAAAAGAATATGAACATTTTCCGTGTAGAGTAGCAGGTTTTGTTAAAGATAAGGGATCAAGGTTACAGTTAACAAATTATTTCAATAAATCTGAGCTGAAAACTATGGCTCCTGCTACTGGTTATGCTCTACTTGCCGCTAAGGAAGCTCTAAATGATGCAAAACTAGAAGAGATGAGTGATGAAATGAAAGAGAATAGTGGTGTAGCTGTGGGAATGGGAATGGTAGATCTGGAAGACATCTGTACAATGTACGACTCTTTGAAAAAGGGTTACCATCATGTTAGTCCATTTTTTGTACCTCGTATTTTACCTAATATGGCTGCTGGTCAGATAAGCATAAAGTTTGGCTTGAGAGGACCAAATCATGCAGTTTCCACAGCATGTGCAACAGGAGCTCATGCAATTGGTGACTCATTTCGTTTTGTTAGAGATGGATATGCCAACATAATGGTATGTGGTGGTACTGAGGCTAGTATATCACCTCTTTCTATAGCAGGGTTTTGTAGACTGAGAGCTCTCAGTACATCTTTCAATGAAGAACCTGAAAAGGCATCTAGGCCATTCGATAAGTTACGTGATGGGTTTGTAATGGGGGAAGGAAGTGCAATATTGATTTTGGAAGAGTTAGATCATGCTTTGAAACGAAATGTTCATATTTATGCTGAAGTTATAGGCTATGGGTTATCCGGAGATGCTTCACATCTAACAGCACCCAGACAGGATGGTACTGGAGCTTATCTTGCTATGAAAAGGGCAATAAATGATGCTAAGATCAATATTGATGATGTTACTTATGTCAATGCCCATGCTACATCAACTCCTCTTGGTGATGCTATAGAGATAAGAGCAATAAAGAAACTTTTTAGTGACAGTTTTAAAAACCTAGCAGTTTCATCAACGAAAGGTGCTCATGGACATTTATTAGGTGCTGCAGGAAATTTAGAAGCAGTTTTTAGCATTTTAGCAATAGAGGAGGGTATATTACCACCAACGGTTAATTTAGAATCTAAAGAGGATGATGACATTAACTTTGTACCTGTGATATGCCAGGAATGGAAAACATGTGGAAAAAGAATTGCATTGAAAAATGCCTTTGGATTTGGAGGCACCAATGCCAGTTTATGTTTTGCACAATTTACCTGATAGTTACTGATAGAAATGGAATGTAAAAGAATGTACCATACAGCATCTGAATGTCCCTCTGTCATATTTTGTTCTGGGTAGGTTGAAAGTGAATCTAAAAGGAAAGCATTTGTACAAATGAGCATCACACTACCAGAGAGCCTGTACTGAAAGTTTAGTATAAGTATATTGATTGTGCTTTGTATCAGAGATTTGAGGTTATAGGTATTTTCCTGACAGCAATTATTTTATGAATAAAATCTGGCTTGAAAAGAGTTGATTATTTTACATTTATAAGCATATCTTTATATATTGGTGTCCAAGATGTAATTACTTATTGCAACTGAATGAAATTGTGTTTAGGTCATCTGCTTCACATTTATATCCATATTCAGAATTTTCTTGGTAGGCTTTCAACTTGGACCAATAATCACTATAATTTGGTCTCAGGTTTAAGTTGAACCATGACAGCATTGGTTTTGTTGACAACTAGGCCCTTTCCAAGCTGGCCTAACCCTAGATTTGTGATTTCTCATAACTACATTTTATCACCTTGCATGAATACTGCAGAGGCCTCTTGAGTATTTTCATCTCATTCTCGTTTTTCTCCAATAACTAGGTTATTTGCTAAAATAATCTCTTCTGGTCAATCTAGACCTTTTTCGCTACTGGACTCCCACAGGGTCCACAATATTTAATGCTAAACGTACAGCTTAATTCTTGTGAAACTTTCAATCTTTTGAGTGCATCCACTTGTATCCATGTACATAAAGTAGGTACCTAACAATCTATTCTCTCAAGAAATCAATCAAATTTTCAATACTTGTTAAGTTTATTCTTCGGTACAGATGTAAAGGCTTTAAACGTCGTTTCAATGTCCGTTTGCTGATTCTGATTCTTATATCATCATATAAGTATGTGCTTCCAAAATCTGATCTGGTCTACCAAACAGCATTTTTAAAGTAGATTTGATCTGTGGTACACATTCAGGTAGTATCAGAAAGCTGGATACTACTGTTTTAGCATTTCCCTTGAGACTATGTTGTAGCCTCATCAAGTTTTCGTGATTATCGAAACCACATAATTGAGTAGATCTCTCATAGCAGCTAATAAACAACGGCCAATCATACGAATTTCCAGTGAAAGTTGGAAGTTCTTTTGGTGTAGTTCGTCGCGCGGCACACTGTTGTGGAGTCAACATAGTTTGTTCCAAGTCATCGAAAGTCGGTAGATTGAGTGATTGGATCGGTTTCTTTTCATTCTTTTTCCTCTGCATCATCAATCCTCCTTCTTCAATCTTCCTACAGTCTCTGATAGGGTCTTTAGGAGGGTTGATTCCACTCAATTCTCGTGTCTTTGGACGCCATTCTCTATTTGCAATGACAGTAACCTATTTACCAAAGGGTCAGTTGTTTCCACTTCCTCCTTATCCAAACATTGACTCATCAGATTCTTCATCAAGTAGTTTTCGTGTTTGTTCAACTAATTCCCTTTCTTTTCTTAGAAGGTCCCTTTCTTCTTGAAGCATTTTCAGTTTCAATTCACGTCTACTGCTTATCGTTGAGCCGCTTCGCTTGCTCCTCGCGCTTTGGGATTTAGTGAGCGAACTGATCGTTCTCGAAGAGGCTAGTGGAATGAATTCTAATTGATTTTGAGACAGTGGTAGTTTTGTAGGTTGCAAATCAGATTTCTGCGCTATTTGTTGGTGGATGGCTTCGCAAGATGGACACCTCCAGTTTTCATCTGAAGCTACAGTTTCTGTTACATCAACACACTCAAAACAGTACCATCTCAAACACTTGGTACATTCGACCATTCGTTCCTCACGGCGGTATGGTCTTTTGCATACTAAACAGTGGTCTTTTTTGGTTCTTTCAATTTTTGATGGACCCATTTTTAGACCGAATCGAATTTGAGAATTTGTAGGAGATAGATTTACTTGAACACTGGTTAATAAGAGGCCAATTTGCAGTTTCAGTCAGTGAGGACTTTATTGTTTTGGTTTCGTTAACCTAGACTTCCACTGATTAGTAACACTCAAATTCCTGTAAATTATAACGTTAAAGATACAAATCAATATAAGAACGAGGGTTACTTACGATTGCCCCTAATATTCAAGTTATAATCTCTTAGCAAATTTCAGATTCCTTCTTCAATATCAATTTCAAATTTATTTATTTTTTGACGACTTCATTCAAATATTTGACATTTCTCCCTCAACTGATTTTACAGAGTGTTGATTTCTGAACTTTGCCTCGAGATGTACAAATATGAAAATATGGATTAATTAAATGATTTCAATGATGATTTCCAACAAGTAGATCAATATTTCTTGATAATTGAATCCTGACAAAATATATTGATTTATGAATCTGTCTTGATAATTATTGTTCATCTTGTCTTGTTTATAAATTCGGTAAACTACTAAATCTCGATATTTTTTGAATTATATCGGATATTTCTTCTTAATCAATGTGATAGAAATTTTCGATTGTTATTTCACAAAATTTTGAATATAATTTCTCAAAATTTTTAGTTTTTTTTCTCAAAATTTTGAGATTTTATCATCAAAATTTTAAGATTTTATTCTCGAAATTTTAGATGATCTAATAAAAAATAATTTTTGGATGGCCCCAATACGCCGTCGTACATAGCAGCTTCAGACTGACTATATTATTGTAGGGATTGTGGGATTTTTAAACTTCGTGCAAGAAATAAATTGCATTCAAATTTCGGGACGGGACGCAAAGTTCTATAATCTGCGTCACAACCAAGTCACAAAACATCTACTTTAGCTGCGTTCCACATCATGATCGTGCGACCGTGGCTCCCAAAACAGCATGTTTGATGTTTTGAAATATTTTTATTAGGGACATTGTTGGTTGTTGGCAACATTAATTTCTGATTAGAGAAGCAGATTGAGAAAACTTTACGTCTTCTAACAGTTCTAACCTATCAACTTAAGTTTTGTTTGGATTGATAATTTAATCGCAGTATATACTAGATTCACTTGTGGTTACTATTTGGTGTTGAGAAGGAAGCAGACAATATATTAATTGAATTCCATAATTTGAAATCCAAATATAGTATACGTTTATAATGGTAAGTTGAGAAATACTGTTTTACGATGCTCATGCAATTTGCCCAACACCCTAAATATAATTAACAATTTGTTTCTTCAAAGATGTATGATAATAGTTTTTTGGCTGATCATTAAAGCTAACCCTTCTTATTATCTTTAGTGACAGAAAAGTTGTCTAAATTTTACACAAACTTGTTAATAGTTTATTTAACTTGTGTTTATTTATGTTCTTAAATTTGTGTATCAAACTCTCCAAATACAAGTTCTCAAGCAAGCATTCAATGTTGAGAAGTAATGAACAAACTTTTTGATTTTTGAAAGATATTCGATTATCTCAAAGAAATCTATAAGGATTCCAAGATGGCTAAAATTTTGAGTCCTGCTATGATATGAATAGTAAGATTTGCAACCCTTACTTCCATATTGCAAATACTTTCCTAGAACATCATAATCTCTTCTAGGCTCACACAATCCTACTGGTTCAACCAAGTGCTACTCCTGAGTCTCGTACTTATTCAGATTATGAATCTGTCAATGAGTGCATGGAAGGTGTATGCAGAATTTACGAAGAGCATCTGAAAAGAAGAAATCCAAACACACCAACTATCACCTATGATATTTCTCAGCTTTTTGATTTTGTTGATCAGGTAAGAGGTCAATATTCATTATAAAATTGTATTTTCTACTTTGTTAATGAAGCTCAAAAATTCATTTTGAATGGTATAGGAGCAGTGTTAGAGGCCTATTCTGTAATGCATAACTATGTCGTTAGTGAACGATAATCGGTAATTAACGATATTTGCGATTCTGTAGCAAAATATCATTATCGTTTTATCCTTATTCTACGATAAAATTTATCGTTTGTTTAAGACGTCGACGGAGGTGTCTTTATAATAGTTTAGTGTGACGTCACCCCGCATGAGTGTCACCGGCCATTATCCAAACAAACTGTATTTACCATTGAAAGAATGTGTATGTGGTATATTTTTTGTGTTTTTGTCGAAATTAGTGCAGAGAAATGAGTGAAATAATCAAAAACATTCCATTCTCTACCATTTTCAACCTACAAATGAAAATTATATAAAAATATACTATGTTTAAATTTTTATATAGGTACTTTGTTAGAGTATTATTTACACATAAGATAATTACAGTTATTCGCTATGAAACCCTTTAATTAATCAAATATCCACTAAAGTCCAACAGCTTATATAGGAATCAAACACAAGACAGGTTTGTTTTGATAATGCATATGAAATAACTCAACAATATTGACATCTCTGACGTCAGCACTAAAATTGTGTATTATATTGTCCTTGGTGGATATCAAACATGAAACATGATTTAATTCACAGAACATATTGGTATAGGTGATTATTTGAAATTTGAATTAGAATCTAAATATTTGGAAAGAGGAAAGAAAGAGTGGTTAGCACAAATTTTGGTATATTTCAAAGTGGTGTGATTGTTCAATAAAAAAAGAATAACCAGAGACAACTAGAACAACTAGTTAGAGAAGATGTATTGCGCAGGTGGAATACATGAATACTACGATATTCTCAGCACTTATTATATGAACATTCAAAAATGATCTATAAAACTATTTGGGGCAACAGTGACTCAGAATACTGAGGGACACAAGCAACCCGTTTGATTTACCAGATCAGATTCTTTTTCTGCAAATGTACACATCAAATAAATAGGCAGCATAATAATTATTCGAAGAAGTTGTGATGTACATGTTGCCAGCACAAAGAAACACAGGAACAGCTCAAATGCCTCAAATTGACTCTTATATAGTCGTCTTTTATTCATACCCCGCTGCTTCTTTGTTATCGGTTTGGCTGTAGTCATAGTCAAGTCTGGATGAAAAGAATCATATATAGATTATATTAAATTCTTTATTATTATGTACGTATATTTTATTCAAACTGTAACCAAATTTCATTCTGCATGACAGCAGCCAACTTCGTTCAAACGCTCGCACAAGTATCGACAAACGTTTTTGGTCACAAAACATTAAACTTCAAGTACCAACATTTACCAAATCCATTTAATACTATGTTACCAGATTTTGTTCTAACGACATCGATACTGAATGTATTTTAAGAATTTATCGTTAGGAATGTCGTTGGCAAAAATGTCGTTGGCAAAAATGTCGTTGGCAAAAATGTCGTTAGCGCAACGATATCGTATTTTAACGACAATTTACTGAATAAGCCTCTTATTCTCAGTAATAGTAATGAACTGCAGTAACATAGACAGATAATCAAATAGGAGCAGTAAATGCCAACTTAAGGCCCTGAGGAGGAATAAGAGGGTCTTAGCATCAGCAACAGATGCCTAATGTCTGTAGAAAATGGGCTGTTGAAATCCAAATACACAGTTTGTTGGGAGCTGACATTCCTGGAGATTTAATTGAAAGAATAGAAAAAAAAATTACTGCTCGAGATTTGCAGATAATGCTTCAGTTTGAATGAAGTAAGCTTCACCTGAGACAAATGTCAGTTGTATTGCTTTAGCAGTCTACAAAATTTAGATTGATAATCATTCCCATACTTTTAGTGTCTGATCTGTCATAATTATCCATTTCTTATAAATATAATAATAATGATAAATGCTCTTCATTGAATTATAAAGAAGTTTATAATTCAAAAGGCAATTTACCGAGGTTCTACAGCCTCTTATAAATATGACCATAGTTTCATAAATTGCTTGTTCTCATTACAGATTGTTGATTTTTTTGTTTCAGCTATCTGATTTGAGCTGTCTTGTATATCAGAAATCTACGAATACTTACGCCCCTTACAACAAGGATTGGATAAAGGAAAAAATATATATATTACTTCGGCAGGCTGCGGGGCATGAGATGTAACATTGGTATATTGTTCATTGAATATCACAACTGTTCAGTTTTTCTAATGAAGTATTTAAGTTTTCAAGTGGTTAGATAGGTTTTCGATTTATGAATAATTTAACTATTGTGTATGTCACATCCGTTCTGAAGGTTCTAGCAACATTGCTCTTTAGTGGAAAAGTTTTGAATAGCCAAATCAGAGTAAATGTGTTGCTTGGTATTTTGAAAGCTTTAGTACATCAACTATTCAACTAATATTTTTTCTTTCCTCTAGAATCGATATCACATGCACTCTTAATTTTATTAAAAAGTTTTTATTTTTGTCGACGATAATTAATACACCACTGTGTTAAAATAAGAAAATCTTTTCTTTGGCTACCTGGCCCTTTTCTAGATACAATTTCATGATTTCCATGAAGTTTTTGCTACCGCAGACAAGTACTTGAACATTCTCAATTTTGTCAACTAAATAACATTTAATTGCTTCCTCACTTAATTTGATGCTATGAACCATTTCATTGAACTTTTTTGAGATATTTGCTGGATCACCAAAAAAAATTTCATAAGTAAAATTCCAGTAAGACTGTAATTTAAATAGGTTTTCACGCAAATAAATTGTGTTACAATTTCTACAGCAATAAAATAACTTTAAAAATGTGTAACAATTTTCGTTTTTCAATATGTCAATAATTATACTGTAAATTGGAGCAATGCCAGTTCCTTGGGCTATCAAAAGCATGTGTTTGTTATCATAACAAACTGTGCTTTCTCCATAGGGACCTCTCCAAGAGGTGTCCAAACCCACTGAAAATTGCGTCCTAATATAGTTGGACATCTTTCCATCTTCAGAAAGTTTTATCAATGTGGTAAACTGCAGTTTATTGGCCCCTTCAATTGGTATAGGGGTGTATGCTCTGGTAAATTCTTCATTTTCATTTCCAGCTTTCAGTAGAAAATATTGACCAGGATGATAAATAATATCAACATCATCAATTCCAATCTTCCTTTTCATTGATTGAATATATTCAAAAGTGAATAAATATGCACCATCACAGTGTTCTTGTATACCTATTAATTTGAAAATAGTGTAAGAGGTAGTTGACAAACAGTTTGTTTTAGTTGCACTTGTTGCAGCATTAGCTTCTTTAAGCTTCATGTATTTTTTCATTTGATCTTCATAAACATCAAGTATACAAGGGGTACATCCTGAATTGCAACAATCCGATTCATCAGGTTTAATGGGGGGTTCCATAGTGTATGGTGAGGACTGGTGCTGACAAGTTTCAATGTGGGAATAGAAAACAAAAATGACAAATCTGGTGCCAGTTCCCAAGGTCGTGAAATATTCCTATATTGTCCTTTAGAAGCACTTGTCAGGTACGGATGGTACGTTTCGATTGGCTTCAGAAGATAAATTTGTGCTTATTTAGCCTTTTTGATTTGAGACATTCGTATTAATTTCAAATTAATTAACAAAGAATTTTGACAGGTTAGATATGTAAAGTAGGTCATTAGGTGCGTTCGTTTTTATAAAAGCAGAGCGGAGCGAGAGCATGCTAACTAGTCAGTGTATTATTCTTACGTTCGTTCTGCTTACTGCTGATCAAACTGATCGAATAAAAAGGTGAGTTCCCATTCTTGATTTTCGCGTCGCGCGTCACGCCTCTTCTTCACGCATTCTGATTGGCGATTCGCGTCGAGCGTCGGAAATCTGCCAATCAGAATGCGTGACGCAAAAAAGGTTTATTGGTAGTTTACCATGAACGGAAAGTAATCCGATTAGTTGAATTGACGTTCTTTCGGTCTTCAAGTGAACTAAACTGATTGAAATTCCTTTTTCCCCCAAGGGCAAGGACCCAGTCTTATATTTTATTTGGTTATTGGTGATGCCCCCGATGTTTTAATATGAACTCAAACAGGCGTTCGTTGATAAAAGAACGCTAGCGCTAAGAATCATTTGTAATGTTTTTTAAATTTCGGAACAATAAACGTTTCTTCAGTTTTTTGTTTTCTAATAGTAGGTAACTAATCGGATTTAAAAATAGAATACACATGAATAATTATTAAGCATAAAACTGAAATTTTGCGTCTAAATAAAATTCTACAAATAGCAAACTTTTTCTTGCTCGCACAAGCTACTAGGAGCTTCTGAGTTTCTACTTGATTATGAAAGGAATCTCAACTGCGAATGTGTTAGTTACATAGGCTTCACTCGCCTAATTTTTTTAGCCTTCAATAAACAAAAACGCATCGCCTGGCATCATTAGATTAAAAAAAGAAATGAAGTAATTTTGAGAAAATAGAAATAGCCTTGACCAAAGAATATTTACCTACAGGAACTGTAGGTAAATATTCTTTGCCTTGACGTGTTAGGATTTTGATAAAATGATATATTGTCTACCCTAACTAATAACGATTTGATTTCGTTATGAATTACTATTTTCAGTTACCTAAAGCAAAATACAATTTCTTTAAATTTCTTCAAAAAAAAGTGGTTTTTGATTATCAGAAAAATTAAATGGTTTAACAAGTAACACAATAACTGGATTGGTTCAAAAACAGTAAAAAAATTAAAAAAGAATAATTTATTGTCCTAGACGAATTGACAAAATATGACCTAAAAATGTTTCATCTCTCAAAACTAACAAAATATTTTTATAATGAAGCTTCATCAACAACAAACCCAATAATCAAGAATTCCCACAAAACAATTTTTAAACATTTTTACTTTAAGCATTCTCCCGTAGTGTGATATTTCATTATTTGTTCTTGGGGAATTCTTGTAAATGAGCTTCCTTTTATCACAAGGTTACACCTTAACACAAATACAGTTAGGCAAATTTTATCTTATACATAAAGTACTCAAATTAAGAAATGAGTATGCACTATAGGTGGCAAAGAGACTCGTATTAGACTTGTAAGTACCGTAGAGAAAATTTATGATTTCTACTGCTATTATTAATTTTAAAAAACAAACTACCTGGTGTGCAGGAACTACGTTGAACAATCGACCTTGAAATACTAAAGCTTGCAAGCTAAAACTCCCATCAGGTCCGAAAGAATCAGACCATATCAAACTGCTTTGAAAAAATTAATGAAAAAATCCATGTTCGACTGGCAATAGTGCTCGCTACGAATTCGAATATTTTTGCATGTATATATATAATCAAGAATTCTGTACCAAATCAGAGCAGCACTAAATACGCTCCTACACCGAATACCAGCATTTCAGTCAAATGCGCTACCAAGTTTGATATTGATTAGAACTATGACTAGAAAACAATAAAGACGACCATTTCATTTCAGTCCGATTTCAAAAGAAAATGTTTGTTGTTTGTTACATGTAAAAAGTTATTAGACACTAGTCTGGTACCAAGTGTTCAAAAGTGTCGTCTCAAAAAGATTGACATAAAGCAAGGTAGCTTTGGTGGTCACATCTAGAGGGTAGTTTTTGTTTACATTTGAAATAAAAAGAAATCTATTTATTTATTGACCCCATTCCAAGAACAATTTTTCCTATCTATATTTAATACTAGTTTTTATCAAACATCTCACAACAAATATGAAAATCGCGTATATTGATCTGACATCTCATCAATAATTTATTGAAGTCTTGTTTCATCAAGACACCTTTTTTTAAAATAGTAGTACCCCCTCATAAATATTTGTAAAGTGTAAACAAAGGCATAATAATAATAATAAGCCATACTGAATCACATATGCATATTGCAATCAACCCTATTCTAATTGTTGGCACCCTTTCGATTCGACCCTTTTAATATATTATGATTTTGTATTTTTGAATTGGACACTCATAGATCAACTAAATATCGCAATGGCAGTTTTTTTAACCTTTATGGTAAAATTAACATTTTCGCTAACTATACTTACGATGTTTACTATAAAGCCTATAAATGATCATTGCCCACATGAGCTTTGCCCTTGCCTAGTTCCTCGAAAGGTCGATCATGTCTAAGTTTAAATTTGCCCAAGTGTATCAGAAGATACTTAACGAAAATTAAACATATACAGATTATAAAACCTTGAAACTCAAGTTATGTCATAAAAAAAAATCACGCAACTATTTTTCTACTAATATAGCCCACAGATCAATAATCAAAATACAGAAATCTGTGAGTGGTGAGTGTGTGAAATATCATCATCCAATGTCAATAAAACCATAAAGGTAAAAAACATTCCTATGGCACTCAAAAAATGCCATATGTCATGATTATCATAAAAACGCAGCACTTTACATTCCATGTTGAACTGTCTTGATTGAGCAGCAGTTTTCTATAAAAGACAGAATTAAAGAAGATATAAGAGTGTAGTCATTAATGCACTATTTTACTACGAGAAACCTGTGAAGTGAGACTCTCATGTTATGTTCAATTACCAAAAACAAAAATGGAATAAACTTGTACAAGAAAAAATCATCAACACCCCAATGAATTTTGGTGATCATTTTTCATTTGACGCTTCACAAACGCCAACATGAAAGAGCACTTTTTGATTTCTCACTACTCACTATTGAACACCATATTTGAAACTTACCGACCATGAAATCGCCTTGTGCAAAAAGAAGTACATCGCGGATATGGCACAAATAGAAGAAAAAAATAGAAAGATCCATGACATTATTCGAACTCTTTCTCCATTTATATACTGAAAAATGTAATTATATTAGGAAAAGCAATTTTGAAGACGAGAATTATAATGTTTCTCACTGAAGTATATATAAAACGTGTTTCTACCGTATGCCTTCATTATAATCTATGTATATAGTGGAAATGGTGTTCACATGAAGTCTGAAAAATATTCAAAGGTGCACCTCTATGAAACTTATCGAGTTGAATATTGAGAAGTACTCAGGTGCTCCGCGACTAACCATATAGGTATCGAATGTTGGTTACTGAAAACATATTGAATGTTTTCCAATTTCTCTTATACATGTGATTCAAAATTTTCAGTAAAACTTTCAATTGCAGCATTAAATATGCATGAAGGTGAAAACAACAAAATTATTGAAAACAGGGATTTTTTTGACAAGTTATAATACTTAATGTAGAAAAATTATCATTTATGTGGACACTTCTGAACGAGGCTAAATCTCTAGTTGTTTTCCATATACAAGCTATTGAAGACTGCCAAAATTTGAACAGATAGTTTGAACTTGAGAAGTCAAAAAAGTGTTGAAGAACATGAATCATAAACTAACTGTTCGCTGGACATAGTTATTCATTTAAATAAGATTTAGTCCTAGAATTAAGACAAAAGTCGTCATACGTGGTCACATTTGTTTGATCCCCCTTACCCCCTGGAGTTACGACACATTTTGAAATTTGAAATTTAAAAAGTATTATATTAAAACAGCAACTTGGTAGACTGTATGCTTCATATAGTTAAAGAATACCTAAATATTTTTTTCTACCCACATTAGATTTCTTAGATAAACTGAAAATCAAACTATTAGAACTAAGAAAAACAAGTCCAATACAGAAAGTCAATTATTAAATAAATGGTAAAAGGCTTTTTTCGGAGAGGAAGGCACCTTATTTTATGTTTCTCTACTATAAACATACCCTTCAATTTGATTTTTTTTTTATTTTGTTGCCTATTTTAATAATGTTTTGTTCTGTTTGATGTTTTATTAAAAGTTTTTTGGTCGAGTTCTATTAATTATAATGAATAGAAATTGTAAATTAATCTTTTTCGCGTTTTTATCTATCGTGCCAAAATCTATCTGATAATTAAAGCGGCCGGCAAAACCTTTGCGATGCGACAAGACAATTTTAAGTCAAACAAATTTTGGCAGTCTTACCCTCAACCCCCTTTATATAATTATTAAACAGTGACCTAAATTTTAACTAAAACCATAATTTTTTGCAACAGTTTAACTTCCATGTCATCAACAGAACAATACATTTTTCCTTCGTAGAGAATACTAAAGTTAAAGGACATTTATTATGAACTTCAATTTCTATATGATAATTAAAACAAGTTCTTCAACCGGTAGTTACTGTTACTGAACCTAACTCAGTTCCTACGTACGTACGTATAAGAACAAAGGTAACAGAAAACCCAAAGGCAAAAACTGATCATAAACACCAAATTATAAATCTTAGAAATAATAGTTATTGAATGTTTACCTTCATAACGATATAGAAAGCGAAGTAAAGCAAAGTATTTGCCATGAATATTGCTAGGAGAAAGACGGGGAAATTTTTAGGATGATTATACAATCCAAACACTGCGAGTGCCCAGTTGCAAATATTTCCCAGGAGAAGGAGTACAAAACGAGCTGTAAGCAAATTTTAGATTAGTTTTCCATCAAGTGGCAAAAACTTCGTTCACAAACCTTTATGGCAGGGCTTCAGAACATTCATAGGTCCAGACCAGAAGTCATGGATCCATATTTGCCGTACCCTTCGTACAGAAATGTCACCTAAGAAAATTATGATACGAGATTAGCAATGAAAAATGATAAAATGCATAGAATAGTAAATGTTTCTGCCATGGTCCAAAAATACTTTTTTTTCAGTTTGGAACACGAATTTTCAGGTTATTTGTGAGTATACGAGACAATAAAATCAAAAGTACCCCCTGGTATAGCAACGAGGAAATTCACGGACAACACACTTTTGATCATACCATCTCAATATATTTATTAATTCAATAGACTCAACTTTCAAATGAAAAGATTTGATATAAAGATTTATTTTTACTGCCAGTCATGAAAAAATTGATACTTACTCATTTTCCAACAGCCCATATAGTAAACTTTAATGCTTAAGTAAAAACACATCACAAGGTATAAAATAACAAAAAAGGTCCAGAAAAACGTTGATGCCTCCAAAATACCAATCATTCCTAAAAAAATTAAAAGCATTACATTAAGGAGGGAGGATTTAACTGTGAGGCAAAGACGGACCACTTTACTCCGTCGAAAAAAAATTTTTGTCTAGTGTGCAGTCAAATCTTAGAGGCCAAGCTGTTCTGGTTTACATTCTCAGCAAATAAAGTACTATTTTGTTGGTTTTTGAAAACAAGAACTGCTTTGTTGAAAGTTGCTAATTTATCAAACAAGTAATAAAATATATTAAGTATCCTTCAATAGATCGCTTTTGTAATGACCGTATTATTATTTTTTAGAAAATAAAAAATTAAAATAATACCCAACAAAACTGCAATGGCAAGCACTCCGAACGTTGTATAAGCATTGGCATTTATATCAGGATGTCTATTTTGGTATAGTTTAACCATACACAACACAGCCATCACATACATAAAACTCGAATCTGAAAATAAGGAAAAACTCACTATTACCATGTCATTCAAGAATTATATATAACATTACCGAATTGAAAGTTCAGCTGACTGGGACAAACGTGGTAACTTCCACTCAAAACTCCCTCCATTACCAATGCCACTCCCATCGCATAGAATAAACCATAATGTTGTGGTATACCAAATTGCTAAAAAATATTATGAAATAATCATTAGCGTCGTGCTAAATTTTAAATCGAGAGAGCTCGGAACAAACAATAACCGAGAACAGAATATTCTATGTTTGTTTGTAGCTCTTCTAACTTACCCTGTCGAAATCATCATCTTTGTGAGTCCGCTCTCTAATATAAGTTATTATCAAGAACAGTATTCCTAACAAGATATAACCAATGTTAGAAAACAAATGATTGAAGTCACTTATCAGCCCCAGCGGATGAGCACATAGAAAGTTATAGTAACACAAGTCTTGCTGTCCAGTTTCATTCAAAACCTAAAAATTCAAAGTCATATTGAGTCACTTAGCTTTTTAGGCCAAGTAGACTCACTAATAGAAAGTCATATTAAACTCACCCTTTGATAAGTGATCACAAGTTGTACAACCGGAAGAGCATAAAAAAGTGCTACCGTCAAAACATTATACAAATATAGGTATGATTTCTTCTTTAAAACCTTCGGGTGTTTCCTAGCCAGATCTACGAGACAAGGATCTCCTCGACCAAGCCTCAAATTTCTATCAGAGTCAATTTCTTCCAGAACGTCGTAATCTGATTCATCAATGGAAGTACTGTCCATGAAGTTGTTGGTACCTGTAGTGTTCATTTCTGAATATAAAGATATTATCTAAGCAAACATTCATTGCCATCTTGATGTCACTCAGGTGAAATAGTTTTGTATAGCAAACCCTTCATTAAAAATCAATTTCCAAAGTTCGAACAAAAGCCATATACTCATGCAATGGGGAATTAACAGTAGTTCTCACCTATCTCTTCTACTATTAAGTGTTTTGTGTGTTAGTTTTGCGATGCATGAAAAATAAACCGAATTAATTGCTGCACAAATCAATAAATGCCAGTTTTTATTGTTATAGAGGTTGATTTTAATGTAGCTAAAAAAGCATGAGTTCAGATAATTTTGGTCAATGTTCTATCACCCATATCAAACTCAATGGGAATATCTTTGAATGAAAAAATATAACACCGCTACTTTATAAAAACCCGTGAAACATCATCTTAGCTGACAAGCGACTGTGACAGCACCAAGGTTATACGACTATTGCTGGTATAGCTTATATTTATGGTTACATCGAAAAAGCAAACCTTGAATATGAGAATTAAAAAAATATTAGTTTGTTATTAACTTGTTAAGTATTTCCAGAAATAAGTAGTTATACTCCAAAAATAAAAACTGTTATCACTGAATTTTCACTAGTTCAATTTTGAGATATCACTTTGTTCTTATAATCCTTTATGCAATGTTATAACTATGCGAATTCAACTCTTTCATCCTCAGTAAATAATTGGTTTAAATTTTTCTTAGTGCACTGCTAGAAAATGAATGAATTTTTTTTATAAGTAAATATATTTAGTGCCAATATTTTTACGGAAGAATTCTGAAATAATTTTAAATATTCTAAGAAGTCAAATATTTTGAAACCTCCATTGATTAATCTGAAGACGTGTAACAACCCCAGAAACATGTAGATTCGTTTTTGCTTAGATGCTTATTATCTCAAAATTATCTATTGTTCACTAGACTTTTGAAATCTCTAGGGAAACTTGAAATTACTATTTATTAGACCGTTAATGCATTTTTCAAAAGTTTAAAGTGATTTAATCACCTGCCCTGTCCTTAGAAATCGATCTATACAATTCTGAACCACGATCTATGAAAAATATAAATAATATACCTCCAATTCGTTATTGTCATATTGCTTAATTAATTTATTAGCATTTATTACTTTCAATAATCTGATACTATTTCGGCTCGTAATCCGTAAACTTTTCATAAACCAGCTGATTTTGCATGTCAATTTGGCAACACTGTAAGGCTATTTCCAAATTATCTTTGTTCTAATCTTTTTATTCTACATTTTGAATATTATTTAATACTAAAAAATCGTTTTCTGCGGGAGTCTTCAGTTGAAGTATAAACATTTTGTAGATTTCTATTTCGTTAAATTGAAATATACCTATTTTGGAAGAAATATATGTACTATGATTATTTCAATATATTGCTATACATAAATCTCTTTATACCTAATTAATCGAATCAAAGGTGTATCTGGTACTGAGTACCTTTCTTATCAACTTCCTTGTATAACTTTATGGAAAAAAGATGTACATCAGTTGGAATAGTTCATCAGAGAACTTGTATTGTTTGAGATTGAGTAAAAGAGTCAAACTTTTTCAAGCATCGTTAGATGAGTAGAACAGTGAATATGAAGCATTATGCGAATTAAGAAAACATGTAGGTATATTCAGGAAGCACGGAAGATGACGAAAGTCAAAAGCGCTTTGCGTTAATTACAATTATACACTTTACACAAAAACTTCCCCGTTTCAATTCAAACAAGTGTATTCAGCTTCCCACATTCTATATTATGGTAAACCATTTGATTCACCAGTATCTTTAAATTTCCTACATGAGCAGAAACTAATCGTACTAGTGGAATAATGAAAAATACAATCTTGAATCAATTCATGAGACTAATAGAGACTCTTTGAAAATACTCAGGAAGCAATGAGGAGACCCCAAGTAGTCCCCTCAAATGATGAATTGCCTTGAAATGACGCATTAATGTAAAAAAATGTTTGGTCAGGACACAAAATGCTCACAAAAAAAATTAACATGAGTATAAGTTGAAAAAGATTTTTCAAAAAGGCTTATCAATCACTGAATTCCTGTACCTACAAGAAGAATCTTCCTCTATAACGATAAAAATTCATCCAGGTTATAATATAGCCGAATACAAAACTCAATTTACTCTTTATTCATTGTTTTTAGTATACTGATTTTCTGCTGTTAAAATTCCAACATACGATTTTTTTCAGATATACCTGTGCCAGCATTTCCTGTATTGGTGTTCTGCATTTCAATAATTCCTAATAAAAATAACAAATATCAGACAAGCCAAGTGGAATATCTTGATTTTAGAGTATACTAACGTTCTTTCATTAAAGGGCATGCAGCTCAAATAATATAGAATTGCATTCACATTTACTAACAGTGTTTGAAACAAGAAAAGATCATTTCAAAACATTGGAAAAAAATATATGAAAGTACTCACTGGTCCTTGGTGTCTCAGGTGAGTTATCAGGAACATACGCCATTTGTCTAGGAACATTACCCCTCACTGAACACAAGAAGTATGATAATCCAAAAATCACATAAAAACCCCCTATAATATAAAGACTCAATAGTGAAACAAAACTACTTGCCTAAGAAAATCTTACCTATACAAGACAATGTAATAATCACAGCTATAAGGTAATCTCTGTAAGTGATACTAGGTTTGATTATCAAAGACACATTCTTAATCCTTTCTGAATTCATACCTAAAACACCTATAGCTCTGGTACATTGATAATCATCTGGTTTCGCTACAAATACTACGTAAAATCCATAAGGAAACTTGTATTTCTGAAATGAAACAAGCTTTTAGAATAATCTGCTTCATGAAGCAGAATTTCTCAACTTGTAATAAGAGACTTGATGGAATATTAAAAAAAAAACATTAAAAGTTAATTAATTTTTATATAAATATTATTGATGGAAAGTTATTATGAAATCTGCAACTACACCGACTTACTGGTATGGTTATTCCTCCTTTTCTGTTGACAGTTTCATAAAATCCCCGAAAGGTAACATCTTGATTTGTATCAAAAACAGGACACTGAAAATGAAAATTAAGGGATATATTGACATTATTACGTTTTTTAATGCCAATGTAGCACTTTAAGATTTGGTGTATATAATCTAAACCAAAAGCTCATAACTCTTGATTTGGAGAATATTACCAGATTATTAAATGTTTCTTTCAAGAACAAAATATATCTTCATAAATGTCAACAACCCATTCTCATTAGCCACAGAGTCGTACTTACACTAATATTTTGAATGCTGACTGTCATGCAAATATCATCTTCTGAAGATACTTCTAAAATCACAGTTTCGTAATTAGAATCTGCAGTCATCAATTGTGAGACGTTTGTCGTAAAATTATAAAAAAAATACCTACAACAGAAAAGTTCACTTGAAATTTGTTTATATTATATATTATCACTGTAGTGTTCATAAAAACTAGTAAATGCTTATGCAACAGGTCTGTTTGTTTTTCTCTCATAATTCAATAAAATCAATGGGTTGTATCCATAAAAACTCACAAATGCTTATACTACTTATAGGTTTGACTCGCTCATAAACAAATTGAATATGTTTTCTTAAAAAATTTGGGCGTGAATTCATAAATTATAGCTACTACTGTTTCTTTTCCTGTAAGTATTGCGATGAATGTTTGTTCATAAATTGTAGCTTGATGAAACTTGTTTTTTGAAACTTAATTGAAAAAAATCAATCAAGTATACAAATTTTGACAACTCAACTTTGATCTGTGTTGTCTTGCTGGTTACAATGCTCTTTAATATTACCTAGGTTCACTGGGTGAAACTGTGAAGCTGTATTCCTTTGAATGCTGAATGTAAAAGTCTGTCTGATAATGCGCATTTATTTTAAATTCGACGGATTCATTAGAAGCTGTTGCCACCGAAACAATGGGATTTTCATGATTGATCTTTACTCGTCCTAAAAATAAGTGAAAATATTAATTGATACAAGTTTTGAAAAATATCATATAAATATATTAGTGTTAGATTTTTCTAGTTACCAGATAATTTGTAATGTTGGATAATATCATGACATAAGGTTCTTGAAGTGTAGTTGAATAGTGTTTCACCAGATTCACTTTCAACTTCCAACGGTAACTGCCAAGATAACATCTCTTTTGTTTGTCGAGCCACAATCATTAATGGAATAGCTGAGGATGCATTACTTTGAACCCATATTCTTGGTGGAACATCTGAATTACTAAATACCTGAAAACAATTTTAGTTCCTACAAGTTTCCTTTAGAAATTGATTTTCATCTATAACTTACTAAATCCTCTTTGAATTCCAAAATATACTCTACTGTGTTATTTATGGTAAACGTATAATTCTCATTATACTTCAGTACAGTATTATTCAATATTATTGGATGGAAGGCCAAGTTACTACTTAACAATGACAAAATAAAAACTACACCGAAACCAGTCATTCTAAACTGTAATATATACATTTCAGTACCTCTACAACATTTTTATTATTTCGGAAAACGGGAAACCACCCAACATCAAAAACTGAAAAATATAAATTTTAGAGGTTAGAATTGTTAGAAACTACGAAGTACAACAGCAGTAAGTGGCACAGTAGAGCATAATATATGCTTTACTGTGGCAGTGGTCAGTAGGTATTGTAGAAACCAGCAAGAATTCCAATCAACCAGACTTCATATAAGCGATCCGCATGGATCAATCAGAACATTGTAGAGCAGATATGAATAATTTGAAAAATGGACGAAAGAAGGGCAAATTCACCTGAAAAACTTGCTTAATCTGGTAACCTGAAAAATCTAATACTGATATGTTTATGTTCGAAAAATGGAAATGGAAAAAACACCAAAACAATATCACTAGACGCGCGTTTCGCCAACAAAGTTGGCATCCTCAGGAGTTCAAAAAGCGTACTCTTTTTGGGCGCTTTTTGTTTTGTTATTGTGTAATTAGCCAATCTAACCGGATATGACCACAGATTATGTTTCTGTAATCTGTAACCTAACGTGGACAGAATAACAAGTAATAGTAATAACCATCAGAAATTGGATAAATCTTTTAACACGACTGACACGACACACCCACTCACTCTACAGTTCTTCCAATTGGTCCATGCAGATCGCCCATACGAAGTCTGGTCCATTCGAATTCTTGCCATGATCAAGCGAACTGTCAAATAAATCAAATTAGATAATTATTTGATTTTATGATTTGCTATTGTTGATAAACAAACAATGAAAAATATTTGTTTAATTTGTCTGAAAAGTGAAATTGGTATAGTTGAGATTATTGAAACTAGTTCAAATAATGAAGATATTTTGGACAAGTTGAAAAAGTGCGTGCCAGAAGTGGTAATAGGAGCAATTTTGGAATTTCCCGCATTACCTATCACTATTCACTTTCAGGAATGGATTCCAATTATCAGGATATGTGAAGACTGTAAGCAGAATTTGGAAAGAGCATACAAGTTCAAAACACTATGTATCAATTCTTACTATTCCTGGAAGACCATACCTTTTTTCTGTGATAAAGAAGCTATCTCAGATGTTGAGAATCCAATAATAGATGAAAATGGAAACTCATCTGAAGAAGAAACTGAATATAGTTTCGAATGTTTTGATTGCAATAAGATTTTCGAAACAAAAGCTCTTTTGGAGCAGCATTCAAAAAGCAAACACAAAACCAAAGATCCATTGGCAAACAAACAAAAACCTTGTGAAGATTGTGGGAAACTTTATAGTGCAAAAAATATGAAGAGGCACATGAAAAATTGTATCAATAAAAATGGTGTGTGAATGTTTCAATATTTTCTCCACTTATTCTTTGTTTTTTCGAGCATGTATTTGAAAATCATTATTATTGTAGCAAACAAAGATATCTATGAGTTTGAGAAAGTTATCTCAGTGCAGCTGGAATCAACTTGTTGCACACTTTGTGGAACAATATTCACAAATAAATATCTAATGAGACGACATATGAAGAATGTCCATGCCACTGAAAAGAAATTCAAATGTGAACTATGTGAGAGAACATTTACGTCAGCAGTCTATCTAAGTGCCCATAAAAGGTATTGTATTTACACCTAATCTGTTAGTTTTTGAGAATTAGTTCATTTGTTAATGAAAAGAATTATAAAAATAATAATTAAACAACGGTTTATGAATTTTGCTTTTATTTTTTACTTTTTTTTATACTGAACAGAGACCTGGAATTAAATGAATAATTTTCAGGTATCATTCTGGTGATAGACCCAACATATGCTCGTTTTGTGGAAAAGGGTTCATAACTACTAGTGATCTTTATCATCACGAGAAAATTCATGTGAATAAAAGAGCTTACAGATGTGAAAAATGTCCCAAGGCTTTTAATACTTCTTCTGACCTGCATAAGCACAAGATATGCGTTCATATAGACAGATCACAATGGAAATATGCCTGCAACGTGTGTGATAGAAAGTTTCCCCTAAAAGTTAATCTTGATAGCCATATGAAAACCCACACGGGTGAAAAAAATTTTTCATGTCATTTATGTGATAGGAAATGCATTAGTAAGTCTGTGTTGAGGAGTCATATCCAGACTCATTCCAATATAATTTCGTTCAAGTGTAGTGAATGCACGCAAGCTTACAAATATCAAAAGTCCTTGAATCTGCATTTGGCCAAAGCACACGGTATTGGAAACGTCAAAATTCCTGTGTCTGTGAAAAAGTTTGTGTGTCCTCTTTGTCTGAGGACTTATTCTGCAAATAACAAGTTACAGAAGCATATTCGATCCCATGACGGTGAAAAACCTTTCAAGTGTTCCGAATGTTCAAAATGCTTTGCAGACAAGTCTTATGTCAAAACACATTTGAAAAATGCTCATAACATTCCAAAAGATGAAGATTTATGAAATAATTTATTTGTAAATCCATTGTAATATAGTAAGTAATAAAGATTTTTTTAATTATTTGTTATTTTTCAGTAATTTTATTTTATTTTTTATCTACGGAAAAAACCCCATTACAATACAGCTTACAGCTTGTACACTGTTAAAATGCGTTACTCATACAAAATATACTAAACTTAAATTGGTAATTCAATATATATAAGTTATAATCTAAAACACACAAATATTAGTAACTGGAATACTGCTGCTCTAACTATACCAATTAGTGATTATGGAATTATTTTAACAATTTTTACATTTACTTTTTTGGACTAGTATAATTCTAAGGGAGTCGCAACTGTAACATATAGTTTGACTTGCATTTCCAGATTAAATCACTAAAGTTGCTGTTGATGTATGTGTAGATTTGTTCTTGGATATTTTCGTTCTCCTTATTGTTTTTCCTTTCCCTGTAATATTTTCCTTCAATCATTGCACAAATGTCCAAATTTTTTGCAATAATTACACTTTTGGCCGTAATTTACGATAACTTTTTGACGGATAATCGCGAGTGATGAGTATATCAGATTTCTAGAATGTCCATCTTCAATAAAGGAAATATTAACTCGTTTCAGGGACTTGAATTTGTTTGATTTCTGTATGAAAATCTGTGAAAGTTTTGAAATCCTAAAGGAGTAATTCTTTTTCGGATTTATATTTCGGATGTATGGCACAAAAAAGCCATCAAAATATTATCAATTCTATATTTTTAGGATCATACCATCTTCTAACAGTTTTTTCAGAAATAGTTTCATTCCTTATATTAGTCCATTAGTGGGATTTAAGTTTTGTGTGAAATGGGCGGTGTTTTTCGTGCTTGTAATTATTATATAAGAGTTGATTAGCTAAAATCTTTGAAAAAAAAAGACATGTTTAGTGCGTTTTTCAAGATTGAGAAGGGCATATATGATTCGATACCCCCTCGAATTTTCTTCATATTCGTGTTCAGGAGATAAAACTTCGTAAGTATTATATGCCTCTTTTAATTTCAAAGCAGAGTCCGATAAACTTACCTTTACCAAACTATTTGCTTATAACGTATGGCTGTGGATAAATTTGTGTATTGCATTTCATGTGTTATTAGCATACAAAACCACGAATTAAAAGCAAAACGAGAGCACAACTAAAGTGTTGCTTTATTTTCTTAAGTGACTAAAGACAACTTACAATGAGTAACTACATATCAGTGTAAACTCGAGTAATCCATTTTTGAAATAGATTATTATATATTGCTACTGATTGCTTGCATAGACAGTATTATTATTTATTGAAATGATAACAAAAGCAAATCTATATTTAAATGTCAAAATACAATAACTATTGATTGACCTTTTATCAAAAGTTCAACAAACTAAGGCTCCATCACCACTAATAACATCATTTATAAACCGAAGCATTTCGAGACTAGCCTTCATAAAGTAAAATCATTGTTTTAAGAGAAACAACAATGGTAAAATCATTGTTCAAAAATAAATAAAAATTCAAAAATTGGCAGCAGCTGATAGTTACATTGCAGAAAACTTATTTACCGGTGGTTCCTCGGTCGGCTTACGGCTAACTTTGACCTCCATATGACTTTGACAGTTTTGAAACAAATTTTGTCGAGGTCGGTTATCAGATACCGGTTCCTTCTCGTATCCCGAAGTTCTTCTAATATGGCTTTGAATAAACTTGCAATTGATGCTCTGGACCTCTCAGATAAAAGGGTACTTATGAGGTAGGTATTTTTAATTTTTTTTCTCCTGCTGAAATAATATAACCAATAAATTTTGGTCAGGGTGGATTTCAATATCCCTTTGAAAGATGGTGTAATTACCAATAATCAACGTATTGTCGCTGCTTTGGATTCGATTAAATATGCCCTAGACAAGAATGCTAAAAGTGTAGTGTTGATGTCTCATTTGGGGCGCCCTGATGGTACTCCTAATCCAAAATATACCATGAAACCAGTTGCTGGAGAACTGCAGAAATTATTGAATAGGTGAATTGAAAATCACCTCAATTTAATTTGTAGATACTCATCATTTTCCTTTCTAGGGAAATTATTTTTCTTAATGATTGTATTGGCTCTGAAGTTGAGGAAGCTTGTAAGGACCCGAAACCTGGCTCTGTTATCTTGCTTGAGAATCTACGTTATCACATCGAAGAAGAAGGTAACTTTGAAATGAAAATGAAATCTGAATTGAAGTTAAACTCTGAAATATATGTATTTCTCATACATGTTATTGTTTTGATTTTCACAGGAAAAGGTGTTGATGCATCAGGAAAAAAAGCAAAAGCTGATCCTGCTAAGGTCAAAGAATTCCGTGAAAGCCTCCGCAGATTGGGTGATGTATATGTCAATGACGCTTTTGGTACAGCCCATCGAGCCCATTCTTCTATGATGGGAGAAGGTTTTGACCAGAGAGCTTCTGGGTTCCTCCTAAAAAAGGAGCTCCAATACTTTGCCAAGGCTCTAGACAATCCTGAAAGGTATTCCTTATTTCCTTATTTTTTTTTACTTTGTGATGAGATAGCTTCAGTTTGTTATCAATTCAAGGAATAACTTTTGAGAAAAACATAACCCTGTTAAATTTTATTTTTATTGCTCATTTTTCTCTCATTAAAATCAGATATTGGTGGTTTTTGTTCTCATCTGGGCTGTTTAGAGGTTTGAGTGTTTTCTTCCAAAAGTTACTTCTTGATTTTTTCGTTTTTTAGGCCGTTTTTGGCTATTTTGGGAGGAGCGAAGGTAGCAGATAAAATTCAGCTAATTGAAAATTTGTTGGATAAAGTCAATGAAATGATTATTGGTGGTGGAATGGCCTACACATTCCTTAAAGAAAGCAAGGGAATGAAGGTAAGAATTGTTCAGAATTACCCTGGAAAGAAATGATCAAATTTACATCAGATTGAAACTGTTTGGTGTTTGGTGATGTGGGGAATTCTCCTCAATTTGGGTTATTGGAGCAAATGCAAGTTTGAACAAAATAAAGTTGAGTTTCATTCGTGAGTTTTTCAATTTCACTGCGAAAAGTATTTAAATTAATTTTTCAAATGTTGAGTTTTAAATTTTAAAGGTTTTTTTTCTAATTAATATGTCGGCAACAACGCCTACAAAACGTAGGGAATGGTAGTATGCTAAGAAGTACAGTAGTCAATATATCTGTCTTTGTCCTATATTTAATTAGTAGGTCTATGCTCAGAATATTGTCATCTCTGTTTAACTTATTAACGTAACAGATTTGTTGTCCTTTCTTATCTGTGAAATTTGTGGCCGATGTTGCCAGATGGTGAAATAGAAACAAATCCCTTTAAATTTTAAATGCCCAATTTTATTTTTCATTTCCAAGTACTGGAATAATTTTTTTGAAGAAAAATGTTGAAATGGTGTGTTTTAAATGCAGCGTTTGATAGATCTTTAATAGAAAATACTTGATTATCTTCAGGTGGAGAATTCCCCATTGATGATCTATTTATTTTATATTATAGTAATAATTGAAAGTGATACTTGAAAATGGTGTAAAAGTCTAAATTGCGGTTGTATTAAATCAAGTCTTAGCGAAAATTAGACTGAAGTTTTATCTTCATCCTATATTCATTAATGACAAAAGTTGTAATGATGGATCTCATTGAATTCAAAGAGATTTAACAAAAACTTGGTAAAACCTATAAGAATCTTCGGTGCAAAATCGGCATTGATAATTTTGTACAAAAACACAAAAGTTGTATTGCCGCTTTATTGATTACATTTTATATACTACATTTCAGTATTCTATGGACATCTGTATTCCAAATTCAATGCAGTAAACATTAAAATATATACTATAGCGTAAAAAGATTTCAGTAGCATTTCTCTCTCATCATTACTTTTTGGATGAATTTTCACTAATTCTTTTCCAGGTTTTCTGGTAGGCAATCTATGATCTTGGTGTTTCTCTAAATCTTTTTCAATAGAGGTGATATCGAGATTTTTCAGAGGTTTCAGTAATCCTGTTGTATCTAAAACTTCTCTGAAAACTACAATTTTTGGCTGAAGTTTGGATTCCGGAAGTGTAGAATTCTTCACTTGCAAAATTGTTTGGTGACCGTATTTACCTTCCACTGGTTGGTTTTGCAATATTAGTTTTGGAATATTTGCGTTTGATTGATTATAAAAAACTTGTATTTGGGGAGTTGTATCTGAAAGGGAACTGACTGAGGACTTGCTATCTGAAACTTCTGATACTTGTTGAGATTTCTCACAGTATTTTTCTTCTGGCTGATCGTTTTCCTTGACTTTTTCTGTGTCATGTTTCTCTGTTTGTTCTGTTTGCATTTGACAGTAAACTTGGGTGGATTTGTCAACTTCGAATTTATCAGTTGGTTTTGTCTCGTCACAGATGTCTTTGATGGAATTGGTTATTTCTGAAACTTGATTGATTTCTGAACTGTGATGATTAATTTCCGAACTGTGATCAGATTGATTACGTCTATCACACAGAACTATTATATTTTTTTCTACAAATTCTTGTAGATTCTTGATTTCCAAAGGTTTTTGTTCACTGAAAATTTCCGTTGTGGGTCCAGGGTAATCACCAGCTTCTCCAGGTAATGTATGATTTTGAATTGGTGGAAACTGTTGTGATGAGACTTTTAGTGTTTTGGTGTTATGGAATGGACATATTGCCACTTGACAGCTCTTGTTTTCTTTCATAACTAAAAAAGATACTTTTTTGTGTTTATTTTTACCTTCATCGCTGTTTTTTTTCAGACAACTTGGTTTTTCAACATCTTTTGAGTTTGTCTTGTATTCAAGTTTTGCTTGGTAAAAAATTTCAGGTATATGATAGAGTTGACAATAATAGCATAACCGTGCAGTGTGTACCTCAATGGGTTTTTCTTGTTGAATGTCGCTAAGAGTGTCTAAGAAACTCAAGACATTGTAATATGATGGGCTTCTCTGCAGAGCTTCCTTGGTGGGAGAGTCGGGTCTGTTGCGTTTGTCTTTTACTGCTTGCATGAATGGAGTAAGGAACTCTTGGCTGTGGACATTTGGCACTTGATGTGTATCCCTAAATACTGGTATGTGGTCATCATTCTAAAACAAAAAACTAACCATTTATACCTGTAAGAAAATGAAGAAATTTGGAAAATATTTTTATGATTCACGCTAGCTTGGAAAATCAAATAAGAAGTCATAACTCAGACAATGTAGAGAATTTTTGTATGTTTTTTAAGAAACAGTCAGTTTAATTATTTCTTGAAATGTGCTTTTGAACTTTTTTCACGCAATTTTAAAAGTGTTTGTATCTCGAGGGTCTTTATACATAAAATTTTCAAATTTAGGCCTACTTTCACAATTAAAATCAGTAGTCGAAAGTCAGTAAATCATAATTCAAAATGAAGGTCAGGATTGGGATTGACTAGTAAAATGTTAACGTGACTAGATTTAGAACTGGTGTATTTTTTATGCAGGGTCCAGACGCACTGCAACTAGAAAGACTCACTGTAGTCTGATAATTATTTCATGGTTTATATTTTTTACAGTTTTACAGATAGATTATTATATAACAAGCATTAAAATACTGCACTGTTTAGTCCAATAGAGTATCTGAGACTCTCTCTGGGACTTTCACATTTGTTTGATGTCAATGTGACCTTTTCTAAATACTGTCCAAGTCACCTGAAATTTCCAGCATATGCAGTGCCCTTCAAAAAGTTAGCAATGTCGGCATTATACGGAAAAAATGTAATATTACCGTTCTGAAATTGGTAAAATTCAGTTAACTGATAGCCACAAGCTATCAACAATATTATTTTCGGTACTTACGTAGTTTGGCCTTCTGAACGAATAATCCAAATACAATTTTTGGTGATCTCAAGTAATTTCGGAGATATGGGCTTATTTTTCATTAATGACTGGCATTTTTTAGGACACCTCTCTACCGCGGAAAAAACACTCAAAATTCGTCCTTCATACCAACACCATGTACACACCCTAATTCATCCGTTTTACACTTTTTTTTTTAAAGGATTGTTTTTCCAAAAATTCAATCTTCTTTTAAAACAATAAATTTATATGAAACGTTTAGTGAATTTATTCATACCATTGGTAACTTTGCATATCTGCACAGCCAACTTGTCGAGCCATCCAACTTCAACATGAATAGGAAATTATTCACTTACTTTTTTTTCCAGTTACCAACTTGACATGAATAAAATTCGCTAACCATCTTGCCTAGATTTGTTGGTTATGTGGTCATAAAAGGAGGAGTTTTTTCCCAGAAAGTACTGTTTAAAATAAAGAAAAAGTGTGAAACAGGTCAATTAGGATGTGTACATTCTGCTAGTGATAAGAAGGCAGAATGTTGAGTGTTTTTAATATTTTTTGCGGTAGAAATGTGTGCTAGAAAATGTCAGTCATCACTCAAAAATAGGCCCATATCTCCGAAAGTACTTGAGACCGCCAAAAAGTTTATTTGGATTTCTGTCCAGGAGACCAACTACGTAAGTTCCGAAAAACATTTGTTGATATTTTGGTGGGTATTAGTTGAAATTTGACAAAGGCGTTATGTTTGGTGTAAAGTCTTTGGCCACAACACAGAGTCTGTCTATATTATCGAAGGGAGTACCTCGATAAAAACATAATGCATATCAGTTATTGAAGCCTTACTATAACTTCCTATATTTTTTTCAATATGTTGGTTACAGGTTAGTTCAGAGTCTATGTCATTTCCAAAATATTTGACACCATCTGATATCGCTAGTCCTTCATCTTGTAGTTCAAGAGAAGGAATATTTTCTTTCTGGCGACAGGTACTATTATTATAGTTTTTTGAGGGCGGACTTGCAGTCTACCCTTATTTTTCGGTGTATATAAAAGGTTAATAGAAAGAGAGAAACTATTTTTTCATTACTATAATTAATTCTTCGCATTTCTTTTGCCTACATGTTTTTAAAGTTTGGAACAAATCTCTAGGGAATTATTTTTTGAAATTATTTCTGGAACTTGCTATCTACTTGGAAAAAATACAACCCATACGCTGAATAATATTTAGATGTGCTCCGTTCGCCGCTACTTGGAGTTCGGTAAATTACAGACGAGCTAACAGATCTAAATTGGTTCGCTTTAAGTACACCAATATGACACATTATTATAGCCACTTTCCAACTGCCACAGGGAGTAGCTCCGCGTAGCTTCTGAAGTAATTTGACAGACCATGAAAAATTATGTTCCAATTAAACCCCATTTATAAAGTGAGGTGATGATCACTACAGGTTCAGTTCAGTGTTACAAGCTCCGTTGGGTACTAATCCCCTTGGAAATTGGAAAACCAGTTTGTTTTCTAGCTCAGTCATGTGGCAGATGATGTATCTAGCCTAAGGAGCGTCCCTTAAATATTATTCACTCGGTTAGCTCGGTGATCACGTGATACTGATCAGCATCTGTTCGCTCCTCTTTGATTTTACAAAACCGAACGCACCTCTAATGCGGGAATCTTAAAATTGTCATCAAAAGTCTACATAAAATATATCATAATGCGAGTGAAATTAGTTGATGAAATATTACTGAAAATTGAATATCATCTAAATGGCTGTAAATATCTTCTACTCTTTTTATGATCTTGTTCACTTCTCCTGATAAGCCAGGATCACTTTCAGTTTCTGTTTCTATATCTGGTAATGAAATCAATGACTCGTAGTTTTTCGTCTGATCTTCTGGTAATAAATTCAATGGCTCATCATTTTGCTTTTGATCTGGAGATGAATCAGCTCCCGTTGCTGTATCTTCTTTAATTGTTATCTGTTCTTCCGCCTTCTCATCTGCTTTGGCCAATATTTTGGCTTCTTCAACGGTATTTAGATAGTTTACATCTTTAGACACCTTCATAGTTTGATTGCTTTCCTCTTCAGTTTTTTCTTCACTACACGTGAAAATAGTTTCTTTCTGATCGAAATTGATGTCAATATTATTTAGTAATGTGTCAATTTCATAACTATTATATAAGTTTGATGAGACATTATCAGTACTTTTAGAAACATCATGCTTAATGCAGTCGCCTCGACTATTATCTGTTTCATCATAATCTTGAGGTTTCTGCTTTTGTTCTGTTCTAATTGTACATTCGATACCAAAACTTTCACCCGTTGCATATTCTCGTTCAATCTTTTCAATTGTATTATATTCTTCAACGCTCAGTTTCTGAACAAGATACTCTTTGTTGGTTTCTATGATGCCTCTCTTAGATATGCTTGGAAGTGGGCTTTTACTCATTTTCGACTTTTTCCCAATCCTGTCTCTATGCTGATTAGATCTTTTGCTAATATCAGTATGTTTTTGCTCATTCTCTTCCAAGGATGTACTACTTGCGGAAAGTGAACTGAAACAAAATTAAGATTATTATTATTGTAATTTATTGTGAAACATTTATAGAATCAGGTTTATTTACAGTAGATTAGTGTAATTGTACATTATCTGAGTACATTTATAGTTTCTCAATTTGAAAGCTTTTACAAAACACATTATTCCTCACCGAAATTTATTGACTGTTGAATTTCTGTTTGGACTGTGAGGCTTTTGTCCCGTGTATTTGTTATCTTGCTTATTTTTATTTCCTACTTTCTTGTCTGAATCACTTGTTGAAGTGATACCTTTTGATTTTTCTGATTCAAGAATGCTCTCCAACTTTTTGAATAATTGATCTGATATCAAGTTGAAATCTGATTCTAGTTTGTCAGTTTTTTTGGCGCCTATAATACAAAATATATTTGAGAATGAATATCATTGAGGTTAGTCCTCAAGGACTCTGTTAGTTTGAAGTTTAAGCACATACAAAACAACTCTTACTTTCACCATTTTTTGGAGTGGATTTCCTAGAACTTCCTTTAGAATTAAATTTCATCATACTCAATACATTTGTGATTTCTTTTTCCATCACATCGAAAGCTTCAACGCTACTAGAGTCTCCAGGTATTCTCAAGATATCTATCATTTTTGCTTCGATGACGTTTATAGCTTTTTGTAGATTATTTTGGATTTCATCATTTTTCTCTTTCAAACCATGCAGATGAGCCAGTACTTCTTTATGTCGGGCGGTGTTTCTCAGGGAAGCTTTAAATGATAATGATGGTATCTATCAACAAAAGTTTGGTACAAAAATTGTCAAACGCAAATGAAAATATTTTATATAGATATTCTTCAATAGATTGAGGACTGTTTTTCTTTCTTTATGGTATTTTAAAGTCAAAATATTTATTACCAATTTCTTGATTACTGCAGGAAAATTGCATTTTATTTCAAAATGTTTACCAAATTATTCATTGTCAAACTCAAAATAATTTTACTTATTTGAAACCTAAAAATGGCGCTGTATTTATGTTGCAGTGTATATTCTATCTTAAACCAAAGGTATTTATTGATTCAATTGGTTGAGCCATCTTGAACTGATGTTTTGAATATCCATGAAACAGGTATGTAGGTGGTTTCCTGTTTGAGCCCCATACAGAGGTTTTGTTGAAGAAAACTCTCCAATGAATGTAACATGCGATCAGCGATCGTAACAGGTAGTAGTTGTTTTGTCAAAAATGTATTCTGCCGTCCAAAGCAAAAAAGCCGTGTCTGCAAAAACTCTGAAGCTGAGAATCTGTAGTTTCGACCATCTTAAGTACGAAAAGTCTTGAACTTGGGTACTAAAGGCAAAATGATTGATTAACTTTGGCAATTTAAAACTAGTTTACATAATTTTTTCTTTGGAGAAAGTTAAATTTATAGTGTTTCAAGACTACAGAAACCAATATCTCCATATTCACATTTTTTGTAGATACGGCTTTTTTGCTTAGGACGGCAGTATTTTAGTTCTCAGTTGGAATTGATTACAAATAGATAACGTCTTTCAAAAATAAACTCACAAATTGTGTATATATTAATTCTATATTATTTTTTAGATAGCTAGGTATTGGGTAATTTTTTTTGTATCTTGATTATAAACAAAGTTTACTTTGGATATTAATGAACCATTACAGCATTTGGGTTGGAAAATTTCCAAGCAAAGTGTGAAAATCGTTGGAACTCACCACGTGGAATCTTCACAATCTCTTTTGCATTATCATTGATTTTACGAGTCGCTACAGCATATTTTGGTAAAGGAATTGTATGAGGAGGCGGCTGATTTTTTATAAAAGTTACAAGTTGTTGACCAACGCCTTTTCCATACTTGTGAGCCCAAAGCTTTTTATCAAATCCACTTGGTGATTTTTCTTGGATATCCTTCGCTTTCCTTTCGATATCCGATTGTATTTTAATATATTTATCCAGTGTTTTATTGGCAGCAATGTAACTCTGTTGTTTTGGCAAATTTATTGAATTAGCAGTAGAGCAATATGGCGAAAAACCTGAAATCAAATTTCATCTTCAAATAATTTGTAGGGAATTTGGGGAACTCTTTGCCTATTTTACAGCAAAGCCAAATTGCTGATATATTCTGATTACCTTGACAAAGTTAGCCAAATACGATAAAAACAACTTGCAAAAACAAAAAAAATTATGTTTCACACAATCCCTTGAAAAATTAATATCAGTAATCACTGTTTGGAATACCTTTTGGTGAAAATGATTTGCTTATTTTCTTCTTGAAGACCATTTTTTCTTCTTTATGTCTTGCGCTGTTCACCGTCAGTTTATGGGCTGGTGTTATGTTAGTAGTAATTTCAGGCCTTTTCATTTTACTGTCATATACAACTTTCATTGCTATAAAAATGAATATTACCCATTTAAACTGAATATTCATCTGGGCGTACCAGTAATATACTGCAGAGAGTGTGGATCTGAATGATATTTTTCTAGGAGTTATAGAGAATATCAAAAACTTCAAAAGACGAGTTGAGACCTGAATGAATGTATATATAGATGATTAAATTCAAACACCAAAAGAATGACAAGCTCTAGCACCAATTCTTATCTAATGGTTGTGAGAAAGTGGAGTTGATAGTAGGGATACACCGCCGTTTCTAGCGCACTCGTACAAAAATCTTCACTAGATGGCACTGGTGTCGCGGCAGCGTTAATGCGTTTCAAGCGTTTTTGCGTGCGTTTCAAGCGTTCGTGCGTGCGTTTCAAGCGTTCGTGCGTGCGTTCCAAGCGTTCGTGCGTGCGTTCCAAGCGTTTACCGTGTGTTCCAAACGTTTGCACAGGTGTTTTATTCGTTTTTTCAGCATGTTTCACGCGTTGCACCCCTACTACAAGGGGTACAACGCGTTTCCAACACACCTACAAATACTTGAAACACATGTCAAACGCTGGAAACGCACGTAACTCGCTAGAAAAACGCATGAAATACCCGTACAAATTCTTAAAACGCAAGCAGAACGCACCACCAGCGCCATCTAGTGACGATTTTTGTACTAGTGCGCTAGAAACGGCGGTGTACCCCTACTGTTATTAATTTTTATTTTCAGTCATTTTAGGATTTGAGTAGAACACTTATGAAAATACAATCATTATCCTTTTTGTATTCAAATAAATTCATACAGTTCCAAAGAGAGTAATTATTAGCATCACTACAGTGAGTTCAAGATAGAACCGATTCAGTGGTTCGTATTCATGATAAATAGTTTATAAATGGTGAATTTTTTGTGACAGGTTCATTTAAGAAATTTTGAAATATATCACAGTATATGTTATGCTGTATCATTCGGTTATTTTAGGGCAACCTTCAACATTTGAAAAACTTTTGAGGACTTCAAAATGTATGTTTCTGAGATAACGACTTCTGAGTAGCAGAAGTGCTCTCAGAATTTGTTCAAACGTATGTAAAATAAATCTTAAATGTGAATATTTTGAAAACAACTTAAGCCAATTGTTTTAAATATCTCTTTTTTCTCAAAGTTTTATCTTTAATTATAATCACTGTTAAACTTCATTGCATACCTACTTCAGTGGGTTCGTTTCTCGAATGGTTCTTACTCCCTCTACTCTAACGATGTGCAGAGGTTTATATAGAATTAGACGAGTTTTTAACGTTTTATGTCCATTCACCGAGCTATTTAAGGTGTTTAATCTAGAGCCTTCTTCCAGCGATCCAAGGCAAATAAGAAGGCACTGGAATGGCAGCACTAATATAAAACTCTTGTGGAATATAAGTTTTATTTAATAAGTAGTTTCAAAGGTAAATTTTTTATTTTACTTTTTTACTGCGCAGAGTTAGATCTGCTTAGCGTTTTTCGGGTACACATACAATTATAATTTTTTAAAATCGTAATTTTTTCTATGGCTTATAGTTGTATTTAGAATTGATACTAAATTCAAATCCTTGACAAGAATCGTATATATCTCGTACATTTCATTTATTCAAATGTTAATCTTCAAAGTTAACCAAATGGTACAATGTAACAAATACTGTTTTAAGGATAACTGACGTAGGATCTTGTATTTTTAAGTATTTTGTATCTTACGTTTCGAAGAGCCTGGAGAACTCCAACTTGCCCTGTCCACGCCTTTCGTTTCTTTCATTGACAGTAAAGGTAATTTCTGAATATGAGCAGCGTTCGATTTGGCAGAATGTTTATTTGGAGATATTTCGTTTGCTTTATAGTGATCGTAAAATACTCTCACAGGCAATATTGTTATGTATTGAAAGTATTGTTTATCATGTGGCTGTTTGCGTATATGTGGGGCGAGTTTTTCCAACACCTTTTCTCTGGAAAATATCTGAAATTGTCCTTCGTTCAGAAATTATATTTGGCTCCGGTTTATTCACAATATTCCGGGTGTCCGCACGAAAACCTTTATGTTGAAGAAAAGAATAAGTTGCAATTGCAGACTGTTGGAACGATAATATTTACATTGAAATAACAGAATTAGTCAATTCATCATCAATTCTATCTACTTGTTTTCTAGTGATATTCCACAATTCGATTGAACGTTATAATAAGAGTAGAACAAGCTGAACAAGCGAATTCAAAAGACCTGATGTCGACATTGGAATTATTTGGAGTTGAAGTTACTGGGGTTGAAATAGTGAGGATAGCGACACAATTGTAAACCTTTCTTTGCAATATCTAAACATACCGAAAATCAATTCCGTATTTTGACAAATAACCAACAAACTGACACCCGGTATATTACAAAAATGTGTTTTCAACCTTTGAGTCACTGATGCTGTCCTGTTTCCTGTTTTCATATTTCTTGCACTTTTGCATACGGCACATTGTACACTGTGTGTTGGAACATCCTATGCTGGGTTGCAGTAGACGATTCCACACCTGATTGTCTTGACCTCCGTATAGAAGCTTATATAAATAGGTGTCTTCAACGTTTTTGTTAGTGGAAACTACGTCTTTCCTTGGATATTCAGAACGTAAAGGTAATAAGTCTCTAAAAACATGCAATGTTTCAAGTGTGGTGTAAATTTTTCCTGGGTTATTATATTTACTTGGGAGTGAGATCGTCTAAAATATCCAAAAACTCTAGGGTTCTGTTGTGTGATTGTTCACTTTTTGCCCGCATCCATCTGAGGCGGCAGGTCGTATTGGACGGCGAAGGCAAGTCATTTTTGATACTCAGGTTACAAGAACATCCTGAAAAAATCCGTAATCTTGGACGGTGTTTAGGTCCACAAACTACCCTTTCATAAACATAGATCCCTTATTCACAAATATTTCACAAATATCTACTTGTTGTTGTTTATCTAATCGCTTTTAAAAATGTGATTGAAATAAATAAATCTTAATTGGAAATAGGAAACCCTAATATACAAACGTAAATAAATAATATACCGTGTGACACAAATGATTTTTTTTTCACTTTCGGTTTTGCCGGAAGTGATACCAACTTTCGATTTTTAAAGTTTATCAGCATCGTAATCGATTTTGGAGTAAAACTCAATTTTTTCAAATGGAACCATATTGTTACTAGTGGTACCATTTTACCATTTATTAGTACTATTGATAAGGAATTTATTCATACCTGTTGATAAAATTTGCGATAAATACAATCAACCATGGTACCATTTATTAGTACTATTGATAAGGAGTTTATTCATACCTGGTAATAAAATGTGCGATAAATACAATCAAAATTACAGCTAAAAGAATATAAGAAAATACAGTTATTTTGTTCTAATTTAGTGTTAAGAAGTTACTAAGGAGGCTTTGAAAACAATGAAATTATTCCTTCTGATTGTCAAATAAATATTTGTTGGTTTAAGTTATTTCTTAACATTTGAACAAAATATATTTTCTTTTAGCTGTAATTTTGATTGTATTTATCGCAAATTTTATTACCAGGTATGAATAAATTCCTTATTAATAGTACTAATAAATGGTACCACGGTACCAATATGGTTCCATTTGAAAAAAATAAGTTTTACCGCAAAATCGATTACTTGTTCATAAAAAACATTTTCTTAACCCAACAATAAACAATTTTTTGGGTCAAAATTTCTAGAAATCCAAGACCAGTTGAGATTATAGTCATATGGATTGGATTCATGTTTTCTGTTTAAAAATGTTTCTTATTAAATTAAAAAAAAATACAAATATGCTAAAAAATTGTGTCATACTTGATGCAAAATTTACTTAGTTTTCCGCTTCTTTTGGTGGGGAGAGCACACCGGTATAACTTTTCTATTATTGGTCGTAGTCCACCCTGTATAAGCATTTTTTATTTGGTTGAAACATTCGTAAGATATCCTTTCCTTTGTGAGGAGGTTACGTATTGAAAATAATGATTGAATTTCAGACTGAAATCAACTTTTTGTTCACAAGGTTTAAGGTATTCCAATAAATGTTTTCTTCAGATATAACAAAATAAAATTATGATGAAAATACCTACCTGTGGTACATTTCTTCAATTTTTTAGTGTTTGTATAACTTCGAAGAGTGGCCATGGAATTGTTTGGTGTGGGTGAATGGTAATTCTTAGAATGCCTGTTTTTCACTTCTCTTGGACTGGATTTATTTGTAATTTTAAATTTTTTGGCATTTTCATTTTTAACACCATTTTTCTTTTTCAACATGTACCTCTCAGAAAACCACAAGCTGTCTGAATATTTTGTTCGAAGATCTGGTTTCATATAAATTCTCTTCCAGATAGTACTATCATTCGATCTCACTTGTGATTGACTTTTTGAAATTGAATGTTTTGAACCAGAATTTTTACAAATAGAATTTTTTGATCTAGAACTCTTCCAAATAGAATTTTTTGAAGTTGACATTCTGGAAACTGAATTTCCCAATATTGTTCTGTTTGAAACAGATTTTCTAGAAATTGATTTTGAAGATGATGAAACAAGATCACTCATTTTGCTCTTAGATTTGTTGGTTGTTTTCTTTCGATCTTTTCTTTGACTTGTACATGACTCGATCGAATAGCTTCTTGGTATCGTATCATGGGAGTACGTTGAAAACACAGAAAGTGAATCATTAAATATTTCCGGTTTTGGGCGGTCTTTCGGAAATTTTTTCATTCGTCTTTTATTGTTTCCCATGAGTCTCTGGAAACAAATGAAGCTATCATTTGCCTCTAATTGTGTTATCAGCTTCTTGTTGATGTCAAGAATACCAGGTCTGCTATAAACTTCGGCTATCACTGAATTTTCACAAAGAGGTAATTTTTCGAACATTAAAAGATCAAACTTCTCCTCGGAAAAATTTTCAATTTGAATGGATGATGTTTTCGGCAAATCCTGTGTTGAATTTTGATTTATTAATTTGTGACTCTGCTTTCCGTTCAATATTTCTATTTCTGAATGGGTATTTTTTTGTTTTAAATTCTGGAATATTTTTTGATCTTTGATTTGCTCATTGTCTAGCACTATTTTGCATTCTAATTCCGCATTGGTAGTGAAAGATTCGATTTCTTCATTAATATTTTCCACAATTTTCTCCATCATTTCATAGTCGCCATTATTAATATCCTCAATAATAGTTTCTCTGAACTCTTCTAACAATAAACTTCGTTTTTTAATTTTTCTCGATAATTTTGCTGCAGACAATTTGTTTTTAAGTTTCTTTTGGTTATGTAAATCATCTTTGCTTATACTATTTGTTGAATCTGTTTTCGTTTGTTCATTAGTCCAATTCTCGATAGATTCAATGAGTTGCGGCTTCTGTTCAATTTCATATTCAGAAAATGTTTCGATTAAGATTGGTTTGGTTCTAGAACAAAGTTTTTTTTTGTAGGTATTTTATATGTCGGCATTGATAGACCTCTAGAACAAAAATCAAGCAAAAACTTCTGTTTGTTAAAAGAAACTGGTTGTTTCGGCAAAAGATGGAACGGTACTAGAAGTTTTTGCCCAACTTTTGTCTGATAAAATGATAATAATAAAATGTGTTGTTTGTGTACCTGGTATCTTCATTTTCGGACATGCACTGTCTCACTTTGAAACATATGGTGTCTATGCCTTTGAAGCTGTCTATTATCATACTACTTACATTAGCGTTTATTTCTGTTAACTTGTTATTAATACTTTTTCTATAATTCAGATACGAATCGATAGATTGCGATAATTTTGGACCACTCCTAGATTTTGTTGCACTAACTATTTTGGAATCATTGCTCGCTTGCGTTCTCAAATAGTAGGAAAAAATTTGCATAAAATAGTCCAAGCTGTGCTGTTGATCAAGTGATTGATATGACGGTGCTGTTCCGTCATACAGAGACATCTTTACCAAATAATATTTTGAAGTTTTATCTCACAGTGATTCACGGATTGTATGAAATCATTTATTGAAATTGTTTGACTCTTGATTTTGGTTGAAGATGAAACTGATTCTCAAAAATCACTTTTGGACAATGTTTCTTTGGATGATGACAGAACAAATATGACGGGAACAATTTTAATTTTTCACGCGTGTGAACTTGATCCCTTCAATTCATTTTACAGAATGTTTTAATAATTTGTCGAATAGATAAGCATGAATGACAACACTAAAATATTTTTGCAGATTGGAACTTCTCTATATGATGCCGAAGGAGCGAAAATAGTTAACAGTTTACTAGAGAAGGCAGAGAAAAACAATGTGAAAATTCATTTACCTGTTGATTTCGTCACTGCCGATAAGTTTGATGAAAAAGCCAATGTGAGTCTTTCTTTGAATGGGATAAGAGTGGCAAATGTAATATTCATACTTTCAGTCCAGTTGTGCCACTGTGGAACAAGGCATTCCTGATGGATGGATGGGGCTTGATATTGGTCAACAGACAATAGAAAAGTTCAGAGAACCAATAAGAAGAGCCAAAGTTATTGTTTGGAATGGGTGAGTCATAACAAGTGAAAATTTCAAATGAACAGCTAACAGGATTACTTTTACATGATTTTATTTTGATACATATAGCCCAGCTGGAGTATTCGAGTTTGAAAAATTCTCTAAAGGAACAAAAGCTATCATGGATGAGGTTGTTGAGGTAACAAAAAATGGAGCCATAACCATAATTGGTGAGTAGTATTTTCATTATACTGAATTTACATTATCATCAATTAGATATTTGTTAAGATGTACTCAACCTCTTTGGTTCTTTCTAACAGATTTTCCGCGCATATATATTTTTATTCTTTTACCAATCCCAACTCATTTCTGATGCATTTCATATTTCTAAACTTCTTTCTCATAGTGGTAACCTAATTCGTTTTTCCATACATACCTAAAATGTTGAATATCAATTTTTTCAGGTGGTGGTGATACTGCCACTTGTGCTGCCAAATGGGGAACTGAAGATAAAGTTTCTCATGTCTCCACTGGAGGTGGGGCAAGTCTCGAACTTTTAGAAGGGAAAGTTCTTCCAGGGGTTGCAGCACTGACTGATGCATAGTTTCCGAATACTCTCTAGATTGATTTTACTTTAAAATTATTGTAAATGTCCTTGAACCGGCATAACGAGCCAAAGTTATTAAATGTTTTGAATATATTTTTGCTTATCGTTATCATGCACAGCAAAGCCATAGATCCTGACATATCAAGCCACATGAACAGAGGTTGCACTCTACCACTTGGTTGGTAAACTGCTAGAGCAATTCCGACCACTTCACTCGCTACTGGGGATTCAAATATTGATATATTAACAAATAATTAAATCAAACCTAATGAAGAAAATTATTGATGACAATCAATTTTGTCCACAGGTACGTTTCCCGGGACCGTAAGTATATGTTGATAATTGTTCCCAGGTACATTTGTTTACATAATTAAGTTTGAGGGGCCAGGTAAACATCTCGTTCTTTCTAAGGATCCAGGTATTGTTCAATTTTATGGAGTCTTCAATTATGTTAATGTTGTTTTTATGCTTTCTGATGTCGATTGCCTCCCTGACGAGTTGTGCATGGTAAGAGGAAGTAGTTGCTAAGACTTGTATTCCTTAAAATTTTATGCGGTAGTCAGTTTTTGTGAGTGTATGTTCAGCGACGGAGGATCTATCAGTCTGTCTGAAAGCCTTAATCATTATATCGATCGAAGTCTCGTGTCTCAGGGATTAAATAATTTGAACCAAACAGCCTGCGAGGATCTGATGTCAAAAATTGCATTTTGGTTCTACAAAAAAAGCCTTCGCATATATACAACAAAAACGGAGTTCCTTATTTTTCATACAAAAAAAAGATTTGAGGGTATAACTATGAAGATAAATAACGATAACTTCAATCAGAATGAATGCCAATCTGATTGGTCCATGCGGGTCGAGAAAAAAATCTTGTACTGTAGCCAGCCAGTCCTCATTACCATCCCCTACTCTACTATTCGAAACTACAATGCCGCAGCACGTAACTTCAATCGGATGATGCGGCGACCCGTCTCATTTTTTTACCGTTTACCAGTACCAGTCACGAAGCACCTGATCGGGACACTCTGTCGGCTCACATTAGAGATAGGTGTTCGAGTGCTCGCAGTCCTATGTGATTTGAGTGTCGGGAAACACATGTTTTTGGGGTCGTGTGTACGGTCAGCTAGATGCCTACAGGTCACTACTCCCGTTGGCTGCGGCGCTTTAGCTACTCTTGGAAGCATAGTGTTGCCTAGGGCCATCACGTGGAGGTGAGAGTAGTGCCAGAGTGTCCATATCTGGATACTCCCTCAAACCCCAAGAATGAGGGACGCAAAGTTAGCACCCAAAAACGGCATTGACCAATAAAAAATAGACCAGGTTGAACTCGATGGATACCAGAGGCCACTTGTCCTAAACTAAGCCCTTCTGCGATTTCTTCGTCTTCACACAATTCTGGAGAAAGAGGCAAGATGTGCGAGTTATTCCCGCACTAGTGCGGAAAAAAAATTCCTGCACGCGAATGTTAATTCAAGATTGTTACATAATTTTTTTTAATTCGCTTGTTGAAAAAATACTGATCTTAACTCATACGGAAAGGTACTCTCCTGCACTCGACTGCTTACTCGAACTCCGCTTTGCGTCGTTCGGGTAACGGCAGTCGCATGCGGGAAAGGTACTCTTTCCGTACTTGTTAGGTTAATAACTATTCATGCGCTTCTAGAAAAAATCTCTTGATCCTAATTCATTAGGAAAGGTACTCTCCCGCACTTGACTGCTTACCCGTACTCAGCTTTGTCCGATTTTGAGAAGATGCATATTTGAAAATAATAATAAATAGTCCAATTAAAGTATTTTAATTCTGCGTCAATTCAAGTAATTGGTTTTCAAAAAATGGAATAAATTAATAGTGATTGTACAAAACAGACCCATAATGAAATAAATATGCAATATTGCATTAAAAAATATCACATATGTAAATAATATACAGTATTTACCTATTCTATGTGAATAAATTATTCTATAATATCAAGTAATTGACAAATTGCCTAATTTTATATCTATCGGCTCAAGTTCGCCAAATACATTTGCTTCAATTCCGTTTTGGGCGAGTTTTCAAATAGAGCGGCACGATTTTGCCCTTCTCCTTTCTTCACCCAGTGCCCATAAACACGGAAAGCACAACCATCAACAACCTATAAATAAAGTTATCATTAGATCAGTGCCCAATATGGAAATACAGACAATTATATAAAAAACTATTCAATTTCAATGAAACATATCTTGGATATAAATTGTAGCTCATAAATAACTTCAATAAATGTAGATAAGTAAAGTGAAGTAGATTCACTCCCAGTCTGCGCTTTTGATGTATCGGGTTCAGATTTTATTTATTTCTGTCGTGCGGTGGGGTAAGAGGGGTCAGTTGAGAGTTGTCCTGTCTCACTTGGTCTCACGTACGGAATTCTATCTCGGATTCATTTTGGTTGAGCGATAGCACAGAATGCATCGGCAAAACGCAAAATTCGGGGTGGGGATGTATACACAAATATGGCGGTGAGTAACCCTACTTCAGTTTACTTATCTGCGGTGCCCAAGTCACCAAAAAGAGATAATATTGTATGTATTAAATTCTTGAACTTGATAGTTCTTTCGGGTAGTTCTACATTTCCTGAGAAAAACATGTCAGGAAACATTTGTTCAAGTTTATTTATGAGTATTTATAACACTTCCTGTAAGTGTAGTAGTAGTTTTTGTTTATTAAAATAGGACATCCTACTAAACAAACATCTCGAATATTCATAAAAAATCTTACGTCACATATTTATATATTTTTTCATAAAAATGTGTTAAACATTACCTTTCTCAATTGCCTCAATCGATAAGGATCTGTTCGTGCTATTGCTAAATTCAAAGGCTCGGGGGTGAATCGGAGCCTTTGTATTCTAATCATGGATCTCACTACCAAAATGACCCATTTGAACTTACGTCTGGCATTGAATTCGGTATGATGGAGTTTCTAGAAATGATCAGATAGATGTTATGTTGAGATAAGTAGTTATCAAATTAGTTTCAATAAGACATTTGCAACAGACAATGTGTTAAATAAATGCAGATGGTCGAGATGAAGAAGGCATGTATTCATACATCACTGTGTTAATTTATTCTGGTTTTAGGTCCAACAAAGTTTGCATTACATTATACCGGGTGGTCGGAAGTATTGCCTACGGAATATCTCAGTTATTGTATGAAGTAGGTTTGTGAAATTTGGAGCGTCGATATAATGACATAAGAGCTAGAATTTGAGCATATTGACATGTCGAAGTTAACTTCCGGTCTGACCGGAAGTAACATCAACTTTCTTATTTTAAATAGAAACCCTATTTTATGTTTAAGTTATGGACCTACAGAGTATTGTTTTTTTCCCAATTTTTCCAATATTTTTTTGGCGGCTTTTTATAACGCCGACGAATGAAAATAAAATATCACAGTAGTAGCAAATGTTATCAAGTGACGTATGGTTTCCATAGCCAACTTTTCAATTTTTGGCTTTCATTTTGCTTCCACGGCCTACTCGGTGAATTTACATAATAATTTTTTTCTGATCTAGTTTCTGATTAGATACCAACTTGTCATATGTCATTAGAAAGGGAATTGAATGCTGAATAAAGCGAACAGAAAAAAAATAGGGTTTCCATTTAAAATAAGAAAGTTGATGTTACTTCCGGTCAGACCGGAAGTTAACTTCGACATGTCAATATGCTCAAATTCTAACTCTTATGTCATTATATCGACGCTCTAAATTTCACAAAACTACTTCATACAATAACTGAGATATTCCGTAGGCAATACTTCCGTAGCCACCCGGTATATAGTAAACAAATAAAAATTGATTATCAAACAATGAGAAATAACGAACTAAAATGAACCTCACGTTTTACAGTTGAACTGAATGGTACAATTGAAAAAATTTTACTGAAAACCATTGGTAGGTATAAAAGCAGCTCAAGTACAACCTGTATTTCGGTTGCAAGCTTATTTATTTTTTTTTCATTTGTTTAATACTGAAACATGAAAGAAAAAACTGAATCTGAAGTGCCAGGAAATAAACTAAAGACCACCAAGGCAAAACCCTGAAATCCACATTTTACTCATTGTTTTATTAACCATTGAAAACATATTTGAGGCAAACTACTCGGATATTAAATCTTATAAAATTGCAAAAATGCCGTACATGCCCGCCGCATTCTCGTTTAAATCGTTAGTAACAGAAGAAAAGCTCCCAAAATATATTTTTCAAAATATTTTACCAGTGCCATTTCTGAAATACGACTAAAGCGCCTGCTAGTTTTTCTCAATGAGTGTTTCAGTGGGGCTATGTCTTGATCCCACAGTGGCTGAAATATCATCACAGTGCAAAATAGAAATTTGAACTCAAAAGAGAGAAAATTTTCAGTGTCAAAAAATAACTAGCACTCCAAAAGGCTAATATAAAACGAACATTGATATGAAGTAATATTTTGTAATTTTAGTCAGTAGAGGGGTACTAAAGAAATAAGTTATTGAATGTAATAAAAATTATTGTACTATCTTTAATACGTATTCCAATGTCATTTCTTTATTTTTTATATTGATTGTCTATAGTTTCTTCTAGCATAGGCAGAAGATGTTGATTGTTATTCAGAGTGTGCCAGTTTTTCACAAATGAGTTTGATTTCTGTGAGCTCATAGAAAAATTAATTTGCAGGTTTTAGAGGGGATGGGACAGTAGTCATGTACTCTCTGTATGTATTATTTGTGGTGTTAATTGCTTTCCAAGTATGATGAGAATTCGAGATAATTTTCCATAATAGATATTCACTTATAGCCGTTGAGTTTCTGTGAAAGGTTTTCTTTCCCTGGTAAACAAAGCAAATAGCTGAATGGTTGGATATGTACAAGATTCGATCAATGAAGCACAAATGAGCTCTGTATTCTTATAAGCTTGGTTCTGAACATTTTCAAATAGAAATGATCAGCGAGTCGAAAAATACTTACCACTGTCAGGAAGAATGGATGAGCTAAAGCATTTTCTAGACTTATTCTTTTCTTTGGGTCAACAACCAGCATCTTTCTGATTAAATCTTTTGGTGCTTCTGAAAAAGGTATTGGGTCATAGAAGTGAATGCTGTGGTCCTCTAAAAAGTATTGTAAAACCCATCAATGGGTTCAAATAATAAAAAATTTACCTGATATATCTGCCCATTCGGGCGAAGAAAATGAATATTTGCCTTCCATTATATTTCTGAGCTGTGTCATTTGTTTTCTACTCCAAAAGGGTGGACAGCCCACCAACCTAAAATATTGGGTCTTAAGTGAGATTTGAGATACGAAAAATCAATACACCATGACTTAAACCATAGAGAATTAATTTTCATCTTATGAAGGCAATGGAAGTCCAAATTAATTTCACTCAAAATAATTAATCTAGTTAATCCATAACTTCAGTTATTATATTGCCCCTACATTCTGGTGAAGATTTCTTCCGTTTTTTCTACAGATGACAAGTAAATAAGCTACTAAAATTCACCCCTGCAAATATTTATAACAGAACAGGCTATGCCTCTAGTTAAACTCATGTCTTTATAAGGGGTATATAATTATTATTATAAGATAGACATTAATTAAAACTTCCATTTCTCATTCATTTACATTACCTAGAAAAATTTCGTTAACTTACAGTGTATACATAATCACACCACAGGCCCATCTGAAAAATATAATATAATTTTAGAATAAATATCTTTAATTATTGGAAATGTGCCAACCTACATATCCACCTCAAAAGAGTACCCTGGAGCATCCTCTGACATATTGCATTTTATAGTTTCTGGAGCTAGATACCCAGGAGTTCCACATAAAGCTGAAAATAAAATTTTATGACATGGGATGGACACTAGAGCAGAACTCTTATAAATAGATGTAGAAAATATTTCACGTTAGGCTTGCACACTGAAAGTACCTTCATACAAGTCCACCTACAGATTTCATTCATACCTTGAAAACAACATTCGACATTTTAATGAATTACCATGTAATTGTTCTCCTTCATTCAAAATCTTAGCAAATCCAAAATCAGTAATTTTGACATTGAAATTATCATCCAGCAGAATATTTTCTGGCTTCAAATCTCTATGAACCACTCGTTTCGAGTGAACATGCTGCACTCCTTCTAAAATTTGCTTCATAATATATCTGGTTTTCTTCTCAGAGAGTGTTACTACTGATGTTAAATAATCAAAGAGTTCACCATGTTTGCACAGTTCAAAAACCAGAAATATGAATGTTCTTGATTCGAAGACATCTTGCAACTCGACTGAAACCAATAAAACTCCAGATAAGCCAAAAATCCTATTATTGAATGATATTACTTACTGATGTAGGGGTGTCCTGCAACATGTCTCAAAATATCGATTTCCTGTCTAGTTGACTCAAGTGAAGAGACATCGTGCTCACCATCACTTGTACTCAAATCAATAATTTTTGCAGCATATTCCTTTCCAGTTTCTTTCTCTATGCATCTTCTAACAGTGGATGATATGCCTCTGAAAATTGATATGTAATTAATTGAATCAATACATTGATTTGGACTTCATTATAGGTACCTTCCCAATATTTCTTTGGGTTCATATTTTGCATAGAATTCTTTGGCAGCATCTTTATCTGGTAGATTATCCTCATCTTCTTTCGCCATTCTCAAGATAATTAAAAACCACTAAAATTTACTTACATGCCATAATCTACTATTACTCATAAATTTTTTATCTGACACCAAAATGCAATGAAATTGTGATTAGGTTACATTATGGGAACACGATAATGAAGAATAAACGTTTTATCGTTTCTCAAAATCTACTTTGTTATACAAATATTACAAATGTACAAATTCAATAACAGACCACGCTTCTTCAAATTACATTCACAGAATATATTCTGTGATTACATTCTTCTTCTTCTTCTTAATTTTATGGCCCTTTCTCCCTCTTGGTGCATTCAGCCAGGTCACTTCGAGGGGCTACTACTTGGTCTGATTTTCATCATTTTGTAGCCCTTGGATATCTTCCTCTTTCGTCTTATAACTTCATATATGTGTCTGACGTATATCCATAGATATATATGTATATATATATATATATAATTGGTGTTGGTGCTAAAAGCTTAGTGTAACAAAGTACTACAACAAAGGAAAAACTCTTCTCGCTTCGGGACAGCAGCGAAGCTTATCACACCCTAAAAGCTGTCTCGGATAACAAGCACCCAGGATTGAATAAAAATACAGTAAGGATAATAAGTTTATTTTTATTTTTTTTTCTTTTCTTCCCTCAACAGTCTCAATTGTTATTATTAGTTTTGTTAATTATTCCCAATTATTATTATTATTGTTTTTAATTTCCTCTTTTATTGTTGTTTGCTGTTTTTTTTTAATATATACATATATATATATATATATATATTTTTTCCGGTTTTGTTTGCTTTCCAAATATTGCCAATTTTTTTTTTTATTGTTTTGTTGTTTCATATTATAATTTTATTTGATTATATTTCAAATATTTCATTATTGAATTAAATATCTTATGATTGCTATGTCGCAAAATTACTTGGGTATTAAACGGGGCTGGGACTCCGTTATTGATGAGTTCTCGATATAAATCATTAAGAGGTATTTGATTGATGGGACATTCAAAGAAGATATGTTCTAGAGTGTCTTCCCTACCACACTCACAGTTAGGAGTCTCTTTAATACCTATTCTGAATAAATGTTGATTAGTACTACAATGCGTCCTGTTTTCATTCGTATGATAGTCGTGATATGTCTTCTATCCATAAATGAATATTTTTTATACCATGTCTCAATAGGGTATGTTTCATGTATTTTACAATATGTTTTCCCTTTGCTTTTAATGTTTATTTCCCATAGTTTATAGTATTGATCTAAAATTTCATGTTTTATAATAGGCATAATGGAATGTTTATCTATTTTAATGTTCATGGCTATATTCAAAGTTGTTCCAAGTTTAGCTAATAAATCCACCCTTTCATTTCCTACTATCTTGGAATGTCCAGGTATCCATGCAAATTCAAAAACTGTTCCATTCAATGAAGCTAAATAACTAATTTGTTTAATCTTGAGAGTTATGTAATCATTACTAGCTTCCCTTTGTATTGTCTTTATTTTATCTATAGTACTTTTTGAATCTGTTAATATTAAATTTTTTTCCGAGTTTTTCTCTAGACACATCATCATACCTTGGTGTATCGCTATCAGCTCTGCATCACATATATTTGTAATGTCATAAATGAAAATTCCCCGTTATTAATTAGAACCCCGAAACCCACTTTACTTTCTTTTTTTGAAGCACCTGTATATACCAAGTTATAATCCTTCTGGTATTTTTCTATTGCCATTTGAAATTCTATTTTGTTACCAAAATCATTCTTTTCCAACTTCAAATCTATTACTTTGGGTTGATGCCTATATACTTCATATTCAAAATCGAAGCAAGGACTCAACTCATTTTTGTATATGAACTCGTCATACGGTAAGATAGTTTCTAACTATATACTAAATATGGCTTATTTTTATTTTTCCAATATCCTCTCCCTGTATTACAAATTTTCCGTAAACTTTCTACTACCTTTATGACAGGGCAACAAGTAATATCAATTCTTTTGATGATAAATTTAACTGCTAATAGCTTTCTTCTGTATTCTAGGTCAATTTCTCCCGTTTCTGCCAACAGTGCTGGGATCGGCGTGGATTTCATGCATCCTGTTATTATTCTCAAGGCTTGATATTGTACTTTATTAAGTTTATTTGTTTTTCATTGGACAAGGCTTGATTAAAATTGTCCCATATTCTAGATGTGTTTTTATTATACCATTATATATCATTAACATACTTTTAGGATCTGCTCCCCACCATACTGTACAGAAACATTTTATAACATTCACTCCTTTATTTGCTTTATTTATTATATTATCAATATGTGGGTCCCAACACAAGTTAGGTGTAATAGTCACTCCCAAGTAATTTACCTTTTTTCTTTCTTGAATTATATTATTCCCCATCATAATTATTTCTTTATTATACTGTTTATTACCCTTTTTAAACCAAATAATAGTTTCACATTTGCCAACAGATAAGGTAAAATCATGTTCATCCATCCATGATGTGATCAACTCCAACATATTATTAATTTTTTCTGTCATGTCTTGGATGTTGTCCCCTTTAGTGAAAATCAAAATATCATCTGCATATGAAATCATTTCAATCCCCTCCGTTAATATATCGAATGAAGATCTTAGATAAATATTAAAAAGGATTGGACTCAGCGGTGATCCCTGTACTAAACCCTTAGTTGTTATCCCCGGCCCATGAAGATTCCCGTCTTCATCTTTGATGTAATTTTGTCTATTATTCAAAATATTAAATATTACATGACCAAGTTACTTTCTACTTTATATTTTATTAAGTATTTATATAATTTGTTGATATTTACGTTATCATAAGCTGATTTTATATCTAAAAAAACTGCAACTACCATTTGATTATAACTAAATGCAATTTGTACATTTGTTATTAAAAAAGTTATACAATCTAATGTTCCTTTGCCTTTTCTAAATCCCATTTGATAGTTTGATAAAATGTGTCTACTTTCAATATCCCAATCCAATCTGTTTTTTATCATTTTTTCTAATATTTTTAATCCACAACATGCTAGAGCAATTGGTCTATAATTCGTCGGATCATTTGGATTTTTATATTTTTTTAAAAAACCTAATATAATATAATCTTTCCATTCCCTGGGTATTCATTCCCCTTTAAATATTTTATTGTAAAGATCTAGAATTTTCTGAATTGCCATTTCCGGAAGATGTATAAATATACTATATGTGATTCCATCTATTCCTGGTGTTGTTTTTTGTCCGGCAGTTTGCAAAACCATTTCCCATTCCTCCCTGTTAAAATTCATTTATATGTTAAGTGTATTTCAGGATCAATGTCACATATCGATATCCTTTCCATTATCGTTTCAGCCATCTGTTTATCTGGCATTGTATGTTTTGTTTGTATATTATATCTGTCTGAAAATTTTCTCATGATCCCCCATACATATGATATATTAGCTTCCCTGTTGAGGGTAGAACAAAAAAGTTGAAAAACATTTTTCTTTTTTCTCCTTAAAATTTTTCTTGTTTGTGCTATGATTTTTTTTGCATGAATATAATTTTCCAAAGTAGCGTTATTTTTGAAATTCCTTATTGCCAGTTTTCGTTCTTTCACTTTTTGTTCACACTCCCCATCCCACCAGGGATTCATAGGTTCCTTTTTTTTACAAGTTTTAGTTTTTGGTATTACTTGAATTATTTTTTCATACTCATACTCATCCTTTATGTTATTATTTATATAAGTATAATATACCTCCCAATTTGCTTTTCTGAAAATTCGTTTATTCTCATACTTATTAATCATACTAACTTCAGTATGATTTACCTCACAAAGCGTGGGAAAATGGTAACTATATCCACAATCTTCAATCACTTTCCAAGTGCATTTTAAAGCTATCTCATTGGTAACTATTGTTAAATCTAGGATGCCTGGATTCTCTGTAGGATTGCTAAATCTTGTTGGCGTTCCATCATTAATTATAATAAGATTTTTTCTATCTAAGATAAGTTTTAAATTTGTCCCATTTCTATTCTCTACCATACTACCCCACAAGGGATTATATATGGGCATTTAAATCTCCCATCCATATTATTTCTCCGTTTAATTTCTCTATAATTTGTTCTATTTTATCTGCTGGCAATGTATGATTTGGTGGATTGTACATATATTGATGATATTAAGTCGATTTATTTCTATAATAATTATTTGACATTTTTTATCTAACAAAGATTCATCTATATTAATAATATGATATTTAATGTTATTTCTAATCAGAGTGACTATTCCACCGTATCCATCTTCTCTATCTTCCCTTATCATTCTATAATATTTAATGTTCATATGTGTATCTTTTTTCAACCATGTCTCATTGAGAATAACAATATCTGGTTTTTGTTCGTTAATTAAAGTAACTAAGTTATGCTGATTATTTTTTAAACTTCGAATATTCCATTGTAAAATATTTAAATCTGTCATCTTCTCCTTACCACTCCTCTGCTGAGTCATAATCCCTAACTCTATCTAATCCTATCATAGTTTCAAAAATATCTATTATTTTCAATTTCATCTCATTTGATGTATCAGCAAACATGGAACAAAAGTCCCTTATCTTAGTTTCAACGTCATTTATATTTTTTGAACAACTTTGTTCTGCCCTGCTTGGTCTTGTTGTCCGAAACCCCTCTTGTTCTTCTGAAGAACTGCTATCATTGCCTCGTTCCCTATTAATTGCCGTTCCCGTATTAATTTGAAACATTTTTCCATATGGTTGTAATAAGGCCTGATTATGCCCAATTCTGTCATATCCCTTTCCCCTACTACTCTTTGGTCTTTCCTTTGATTGTGATTCTTTCGCTACACTACTATATGTTCTTTTTTTAAATTTATTTTTATTATGTAAATTATATACTTCTTTTCTTTGATCTAAACCTATAATATTATCTCTTTCATTATTATTTCTGTTTCTTAATTCTGGAAACTCTCTACCCCCCCGTATAATCGCCTCCTCTTTGGGAAAAATTAAATTTGCTTCAAAGAAACTTATGTTGTCAAAAGCCATCTTTTCTCTTATCTTTTTCTGTCGATCATATTCATTACAACTTCGATCATTAGATTTATGTGATAAACTTTTACAATGATAACATTTAATAATTCTGCATTCTTCAATTTGTTCCTGAGTTTCATGTTGATCCCCACAGCTGAAGCATTTTTTTTTCCCCGGCACCACTTTTTTACATGTCAATATAAGAGGCAGTCAAAGCATTGAATTACTGGTGGTACATAAGGTGTTGCCACATAATTCATATAGCATAAATCAATTGTCCTTGGTAGTTTAAGTCCCTCAAAAGTAAGTAATATTGTTCCCATATATAGGTATGTTGACAATATCTCCGTTTTGTTCTTTTTTCCTCCTATTCAATCGTTTCACATCAATTACTCTTAGTAAGTTACTTGTTATCATTCGTTTTATATCTTCTTCAGAAAAGGTGGTATTGACATATTTTATTATACCCTTAAATGAGATCTGGTTGATTGGTATATACATTTTATAACCCTTTTCTAAAAGTTTCTCATTATTAACAAAACTGTTAGCAATTTAATATTTATAGTAATATATTTCCAATAAAAAAAAAAAAAAAAAAAATTCTTTTCATGTGATTACATTCAAAGATTAAAAAGAACAGAACATGGAACAAGAAATAAGAACAAATACTTGTCAATGTCAATTGTCACTTGTCAGCCTGCATGTTGGCAGTAGTTGTTGCCGTGTATGGATAAAACTCAGTTTTTACAACGGCGGATTATTTTTCGAATATTATGCAATCTTCAGAACTACCACTACTAGGTTCAATCGAAAATACTCCGCTCATTTTCTGTTAGTTCAGCCTCATTAGTAGAATTATTTTAGCTTTTAACTCTTACTTTTGATAAAAAAGTCACAAAAACAAAGAATTAATGAAATCTTTGTTATCGAATATTGGTCTTTTTTGCTTTTCTATGAGATACATGATCACAATGAAACGTTCTCATAAGATTTGCATGTGACGATGATTTTTTATTACACTCATGGCTCAAGACGTCTTTTAGCGTACCTCTTACGAGTATTCTCTGTATCCGCAAAATTATGGAGAGGGTGTACAGAACCTAACTGCATGCGAATGATTTTTTCGGCTTTTAGACAAATTACAACAAAGCTGAGAGTGCTGAAGTTGAGGTGGGGCTTTGTATTTTTCCGCTCACTGTATACATCGATTTATCGATAAAAATCAATAAATCATCACGATGAATCGACGACACACGATTTTCATTGGACTAGAACAATAAATTTTATCCATATTTCTACTTGAGACAAATGAATTAGAATTATGTCATATATTTGTCACTAAAAATAGTTATTGGATTTATTATGTGTTTCAAAACATTAATATTCGATGTGTTGAATCATTTCAACAATAACGTTGGTTTGATTAAAGGAAAATGTACCCAAATAGGATACAAGGCAATATTGTTGAGTAATATTCGAAAATCTCATACTGATATACAAGTCCCAGATTTTTCAAAATATAGAAGAAATAGTGTTTCGAACTCGGATGAGAAAACTTCGGAATCTGAAGATTCCCGAAAATGTTTTTCATATTTGGCATCCGGAACATTATCAGTCATAAGTTTGTATTCTCTGAAAGGATTTATATATAGGTGAGTCAATCTAAATTTGGTGTTTCAAAAAGGTTTCCGTTCATACGTCTCATGGAAACTGAAATAGATAAAAACAAAAATATGATGATAAAATGATTAATTTGTTAATTGACGTGGGAATAATACTTACAAATATTCCAATTGATCTTGTTTTCCACAGCCACGTTTCTTACATGTCTGCTTCTGCAGATGTTCTTGCAATGGCAAAAATCGAAATTAACCTAGGAGAAATACCAGAAGGCAAGTCAGTAACATTTAAATGGAGAGGAAAACCGTTATTTATAAGACATCGTACTCCAGCACAAATTCAAGGAGCACGATCTGTTCCCGTAGAATCACTTAGAGATCCAGAAGATGATTCACAACGAACAAAAATTCCAGAGTTTCTGGTCGTTATAGGTAAGTCAATAAAATCTATATCGCACTTTTTGAGTTATATCTGTTGTTCGAGGTTTCGAGGAGCTTGCATGGGTTCGGTACTAATAAAGGCAATTTCAATTTATACGTATGATCTACACTCTACACTACTCTATGTCCTCAACATTTTTACGAACTGTGTATATATTTCTGTGTACCACAGAATACTATATTCGACAGTTGTCTGTCTGTCCTATGAATTCAGTTATACCTCACTCAGCGTCAGTTTATCAATGTCGTGTTAGCGTACTTTGACTCTCGGTTAAACTTGACTCTGGGTTAGAATGAATATGACATTTGCTAAATGAAGAAATCGACTCACATTCTAACCATGAGTTAAATTTAACTCGAAGTTAAAGTACATTGAAAAACCGGCCCTCATTTGATGAAAAGTAGAATTCCATGGTACACGGAATCCCAACCATTTACATTTCTTGGTCATTCTTGGAACAATTTATATTGAAAAATAAATTTTTTCCCAATAGGTGTTTGCACTCATCTGGGATGTATACCGATTGCTGACGCGGGTGATTTTGGTCCGGGTGGTTATTACTGTCCATGTCATGGATCCCATTTTGATGCTTCAGGAAGAGTCAGAAAGGGACCGGCTCCAATAAATTTGGTAGTCCCCGAATATACTTTTATTGGAAATAAAACTTTGATCGTTGGTTAATAATAACCGCGATCCGAATAGTGAAGTAGTTTATGATGTGTTGTAAATATTAAATTCAATTAAAATTTCTTTAAACATAATTTTACAGTAAACCAGAGAGAAAAGCAAAGGCAAAAATTTATTCTACGGGAAGCTCGAAAATTATCAAAGTTCTGTTCTTCTTCTTCGTATATTTGATCAAAGTTCTGTGTCTTATTGAGGTTGACATATATAACACTATCTATCCTTCACCATTCACTCTAGTAGAAGAGGTGAGATGCACGCATGCCTCTTTCAATTAGAGCACCATGGCTTCCTCCATGGCATCCAGTGTAAATAATCGTTGAGTAGCACCTAGTGGAGCTTGCTACCCCTGAACTGAAGTGCACCTAACTTCATAAATGATTTCAATTCGAACGTGATTTGTTCTGATGTAAGTATCATGCCATGCCACAGAACATTCGAACTACAATATTCTGTGTCCATGCAGATTATTTCAGAATATAACCGGTGTTACTCGGAGCTACTCCTTTTTTTAAATCAATATCTATGGTCACAGATGGTTATTGGTTTTGGTTACCGACTTTAAACCGAAAATTTTATTATATTTTTTATGAAAATGTTAAAAACTTTTGTTCGACTATCGACCGTGTGTATTTTGTACTTTAGTGTGTACAATCGTTTTTTTGGTATGTTTGGAATTTGGATACTGTGGTTTGGAACATCTACTTTTTAACTTATGACAGAAAGGAATCAACAGCCAAAAAAATCTGAAGAATCCTAAAATTCCTACGGAAACAGGACACGAATGATCAACAAGTGTATTATTCCTGTGCAAGAGATATCGTATAATATTTTTACCTTTATCTATCAAAACAAGTCATCTCTACTAATGTTTTATCACCGTTGATGATGGAAAAAGTATAAACAAATTTGAAGGAACTGGAAAGCAAGTCATGTTTATTCAGAGAAGTTGGTTTTGAAAAATAAAAGTGAAAAGTAAGGTTAATTCGTTGTTTTTTTATTTTGTTTGTAAATGAGTTTTTAATTTGCAGGATTGAACTCTTATCTCAATTGGAAATTTGAACACCAATGACAAGAAAAAATGTCTCGACAAGAAAGAGCCAAATCAGGAAGTTTTGTAAGTTGTTCAATGTCACCTGTTGATTTATGTATTAGACAGGACACCATTATTGATTGAAACTATAACAAATATTATTCGCGGGTGTGACAAAATTCCCAACATTACAAATATACAAAAACAGAGTAGTTAGGATGGATGTATATTCAATAAGACTGAGAAAACTGAGTCTTTGTGAATCTGGTCTTGTAAAATTATTCACTCTGAATCTTCAGACCTATATACCTTGCTTATTGCTTATCTTATCTTATTCACGCATTGCTCAATCAAATATTGACTTAGTTATCATGGAAAATTAGGTGTAACCGTTTTTCAAAACATGAATGGAAGGAAGCAGAAAGAAAAACCCTCTAGGAAGGGTATTAAAATGTCTTTCAGAAGAAAGACTACAGGAGAGGTAAGATAATTCTTCTATTCATTTATTATTTTTATTTTCCCAGAGTTGGGTTTACAGTTGAATGATTTAAGTTTTCTTGTTTTCTGTCTATTTTGTATTATCGAGTCATTTAATGTGCACGAAACTGATTGTCATTAACCCCTATTAAAGATCAGTTCCTCTTCTGATGCATGATTGTGATAGGAAACCAAACAATATGAATTTGAATATTATCTAAGTCAAGGCACCTTTGCTCTGTCAAATTTGGGTGTTTTCGAATCCAAATGTGAGGTTATTCTACTATATAGTTGAGAAATGGATGTTGTAAACAAAAATTTCGTGTTGACATCACCAGATGTGGCAGAAACTGCTTAAGTGGCTTTATTGAGTTTGTTACTTGAAAGGAAGGAATATACTACTCAAATGTTGAATTTGGAGCATTTGCAGAAGGTGGTTTTTGAAGTTTAAAAATGCAAGTGTTGCAAAAAATTACCTGTCTTTCAGTAAACTGAAGGCAGTCTGAACATTTGTAGTGAAATGATCAGGAGCGGTTTTAGACAACTACTGGATATTATTGTGCCTAGTTATTCGTAAAGGTGGTTTCTTGTTGGGACTGTTATGTAGTTAATTGCACAAGAATACATACTGATTTTTTTATTTGCATTTGTTGATAATGGAATTTACATTACTCTTTCACAACTAATGACCATAAGCAATAAAACCACTAATGGGATTTAAAATCATGCATATTATTATTGTAGGTGCACTATTGAAAAATTGATGTGAAAAAAGTTTGACTTTCGTGAAAATCTAACAATTTTTCTGACCACCCTGTATAACTTTCGAAGAAGAGGAGTGGTCGGTGGATCAGCGGTCTAAGGCACAGGCCGTTCGAAACTCCAGCATAGCGATAGTCGGTTCGAGTCCGATATAGGTACGAGAATTTTTCTCAACTACTTTATATCGGATCGATAGGCGACCGCATGCCTTGTTGAAAAGCAAGTGTATGGTGAGTTGTCTAGATGCCAATCTCGTCTAGAGCTAGCTTGGAGTGCACACCGACCACCCGAGGTGGTGCTGTAGGTTTACCGGGTTCTCCTACAACTGAAAAGTGAATACATCACCTGAAACATCAGTAAGTCGCCCCGGAGCGCCACGGCAAATAATAAAAATAGCCGTCCTCTACCCGCACAGGCTATGCCTTTGGGTACACTCAACGAGTGTTTATGAGGGAGTATTATTATTATTATTATTATTATTATTATATGATATAATATGCTACCAACCCCAACTACCAATAGCCTTGAATGATTCCATAAATTTTTCGTAGTATGAATAATGGGTTTGTTTTCAAAATCGTCTGCATTTAATGAAAAACTGGTATAACTTGGAAACGCCTTTTCAGATTTCCAAAAATAAAAAACTAATAATTAAGTTCAGATATGTTGAAATATATGGGGTGTTCCATTTAAAAAACTGATGTTCGATTTTGTGAGCCTTTCTTGCGTCCCTCGTATGAAAACAATAATTCCTGAAGTTAGCTCTCATAATGCGATATGATGTGAATTTATAATATTTTGAAAATTCCTATTGGTTCAAGAGATATTCAACTGTCCCACTAGTCTAGGGACACACTGTATATGAGATTATGCAGTGAATTCAAGGAGATTGCAAGAACTTGGCATGAAATGACACATGGAATCATATTTACTATCCATTTTATTATTTTTTTATCTCTATTTATCTTTATTATATACTGAAATCAACAAATTACTCGTAAATTCGGGGAATTAATTGAATAAATTCTTTTACCTCTATTTTTTCGATGTTATATTATAATGGGTCACACAATAAGAGACATGTAGCAGTTTATAGTTGTTTATTCGAAAATATAACAGAGCAGGTTATCTTCAAAAGGGGCGTGTTTCAGGGAGACTCCCTCAGCCCTCTTCTCTTCTGCATCTCCCTATTGCCATTGTCCATTGCACTACGGAAAACCCACGGATACAGCTGTGGCACCCCCAGCAACCAGAGGCATAAAATCAGCCATCTGTTTTACATGGATGACCTCACACTATAGCCTCCGGAGAAAAGGATTTTCGTCAGTCCATAAGGGTGGTGCAAGAGTACACGCATGCTATCGGAATGGAGATCGGGATCGACAAACGAGCCACGGTTTATCTCAAAAGAGGACGTTCAGCTCGTAGATGGAAGCATCCTACATTACCTGGATGCCGGAGAGACGTATACCTTCTTAGGGGTGGAACAACGCCACACCCAAGAGGTAACCCCTGTCAAAAACTCTCTCCGCGGCAAGTTTCAGCATAAACTCCGACAGATCTGGTCATCAGAACGGTCGGGAAAGAACAAAGTTGCTGCAACTAATATGCTTGCCGTTCCGATTCTACACTCCTTTGAAGTAACGAAATGGACTCCAGGAAGAGCTGCGACCACTCGACGTAAAAATTCGCAGAATGATGCATCTTCATAGGAGCTTGCATCCTAAATCGGTTCTACGGTTATACTTCCCCAGATAACGAGAAGGCCGTGGACTTTTGAGCTTGAAGTGTCATTTAATACTTGAAGAATATTTTTTATTTTTTTTTCTTAATACACTCATATATCCCTCCACCATTAAAAAATAAAAATCGTTCCTGACTCACTTTTTTCTCAGGGATGAAGATAACAATCTAAGTTAATAGGTACCGAGGATTACCACCGTTTACGTAAGCCAAAGAGTCATCTGGTTTAACCTGGAACTTGTAAACCGCCACTTTTCGCATGACCTAGAGATAAACTCTAATCCAAAGTCCAACTGTAACCTATAAAACTGGCACTCCCAACTCAAAATTGCTCTGCATTATAAAAATATTTTAGGTAGCAATTAGCGTCGAGAGATCCATTAAATCAAATATGCATTCAAATTAAGTACCTATTGTTATTACTGTACTTACTAACTTTGAAAAAATACAGTTTTCCAAAATATTTATATAACAACTTTTTTTTTACATTTTATAGATACCTCAGTAATAAATAAGAACGATATACAGAGGGAAATCACTCATACAAAAAACAGTTTCAACATTCTCCCACCCAAAAAATTATTGAACACTATGACGATTCGGTGGTTTCACCACACGTCCTCTTTTAGTCGTATATGCTGCTCTCTTATCTTGAACATCTACTTCGTTTCGATTTTCTTCTTCCTTTCGCTCCAGCTGTTTTTCTTCTTCAGTACTCCTATTACGGTTTGTATGATCTTCATCAGGTTCCTCGTTCATTTTCTCAAATGATTGTATCGTTCCTTCAATTTCCATCGGGTACAATCGCTGGAAAGGTCGTACAAGCTCGCCAGTTTTCGTTTTCACCTTGGCTACTCTCGAAACCCCATCTCTATATATATATATTTGTAAAATTTTCCCCATCTTCCAGTCGATGCGTTTTGCATTGTCTTCGCTGATTAGTACAATTTCTCCAACCACCAGTTCACGAGGCTTTCTTTGACCACAGTTGACTAGTTCTGCAAAATATTCCTTTTTAAATCGTGTTATTAGTCCCTCTCGAAGATCCTGTATGTATCTCTGTCTCTTGATTAAGCTGGTTCTGTCTATTTCGTCCAATTCCGGTATGTCACTATTCCTAAAATCACTGATGAACATTGAAGGGGTTAAAGGACTCAGATATTTTTCATCGTCAGAAGAATAAGTTAGGGGTCTACTGTTTATTACCACTTCACAGTCGCGTAAAAGAGTTAGTAGTTCTTCATAGTTGATTGATGATCTTCCCAAATTTCTCCTTAGAAGATTTTTACAAGTCGAACCATGCGTTCCCACCATCCTCCCCACCAGGCAGCGGTTGGTGCATTGAAAATCCATTTTATTTTATGAATGGAGGAATATTCTAATACCCTGTTCCAATCAATTTTCTTCATTAAATTAAAAGCTCCAACAAAATTACTACCGTTATCAGAGTAAATAGTAGAAACTCTTCCTCTCCTAGCTGAAAATCTCCGCAAAGCTGATAAAAATGCTTCAGTTGAAAGGGAATTTACCAATTCTAAGTGGACGGCTCTATAAACTGCGCGCGTAAATAAAACAATCCAAGCCCTCGATTTATCTTCGAGATATAGTGGTCCAGCTAGATCTATACCTACAACATTGAAAGATTTTCCACATGTTATTCTTCCTCTAGTTAAAGGGGCAAAAGGTGTATCTAAAGGTTTACTGTTGAATCTTTTGCATACAGAGCATTTTTAAATTACCTGCCTTACAGTCTTTCTTCCCTTCAAAATCCAGGATTTTTCTCTGAGTATACTTAACAGTGTTTGGACTCCTGTGTGACGAATATGGTATTCCTCTATTAGCCTATTTACCAATACGTGCTTGTTCGGAAGTAAAACTGGATACTTGAAAATTTCTTCAAAGTCTCCCAAAACTAGTTTTGTTTTGATCCTCCATAGTTTCTTGTCATCTTGGAATATATCCATATTCAAATTAACCTCTTTTCCAAAAGCTTCCTCTTGTATCATTCTCAGTAATCTGATTTCTGTTTCATTGACTTCCTCATATGTTATTTCACCAAATCTTCTTGAATGTCCTGGTCAACAATTGAATACGAATCTCAAAATCCACGCAATCATTCTCAAAATTTTTGTGTATCTTGAAAAGTAGTGAAAACTTACAGTTGTTAGGTTTGTTTTGGATACGGGGGTGTGCGTTTCTTTAATTTTTTCTATATTCACCTCATCTGGACAGAGAATTTCGTTACGAGGCCATTCATCGGAATGTTTTGTCAACCATGTTGGACCAGACCACCACTTACATTCCAGCAATGTTCTGGCATTACATCCTCGTGAGGCCAGGTCTGCTGGATTTATTTTTCCTGGAACATGACACCAATCATTAATATTTGTATTTAATCTTATTTCTTTTACCCTGTTTTCTACAAATGTCTTCCATTGCCCTTTCGTTCGTATCCAAGTCAAGGCCACCATTGAATCACTCCAAAAATAAGTTCTGATGTCACTGAACTCTTTTAATTTTCTCAACGTTTTATATAATATCACGATCGCCAAATGTTATTACTGTACTTACTAACTTTAAAAAACCTCGGATTAAAAATACTTGACAGTTTTCCAAAATATTTATACAGGCCGTTTCTTTTATCATGTGGTAACATTGCTATATTCTAAACCGTAATAGATACAAAGACGATTAAACGGGAAAAAATGTAACTATTGTGGTGAGCAGTACATTGGTCAGAGAAAATCTACGGGGACTCTCTCCCTTCCCGACTTATACAGGGAAAACTAAAAATGCTGTTTTCGGTTTTTACGAATAGAATTGTTATTTCAGAAATGTATCGTTACTTAGTTCTAGTACAATTTGAATACAATAAAACTTTCCTTTTTCATTTTTTTATATTTTCTGAAATAACAATTCTATTCGTAAAAAACCGAAAACAGCATTTTCAGATTTCCCTGTATATGTTGGGAAGGGCGAGAATCCCCGTAAATTTTCTATGACCAATTTACTGCTCACCACAATAGTTACCTTTTTTCCCATTTAATCGACTTTATATCTATTACGGTTTAGAATATAGCAATGTTACCACATGATAAAAGAAACGGCCTGTATAACAACTTTTTTTTTTACATTTCATAGATACCTCAGTAATAAATAAGAACAATATACAGAGGGAAATCACTCATACGAAAAACAGTTTCAACACCTATATTGCCGATATACTCGACTATACTTCTTATCAAATGAATGATTAAAATGAGACGAGGGGATGTACAGATATCTATTCTCTTTTCCGGTGGTCGGATAATGATTGCTAAACTATCTTCGAAAAAAATTCAACAGGATGATAACGGAGATAGTGCACAGACAGTTGTTGTAATGTCGACAATTTCACCAAATTTTGAATGTTAATTCACGGGTCCCATGTGAACTTCCGATTTTCATTATACGAAATCAACTATAGTTGAGATACTAAAGTGGGAAGCATTCGGTGCAAAAAAATTAATTGTAAATAATTGTGAGTGAGACAAGGAACAGATTAGGTATGCGTTAATTTTCTTTATGGAAGCAAGACCATGCAATTGTTTTGGGACAAATATGGTTGATGAAGTTCCAGATAGTACGACTAACTTCCAGAAGATCAGACTTATGGTAAGCGTTACATGGGAAACAAAATATTGGTATTGAGACTCAATTGCGGAATGCAATAATGCCACACTATCACAAGCAGGGATGTTAGTTTGAAATATATCAAAGTGTTAAACTATCATTTTGATTTTGTCTTCTCATCTTCTTCAAATTCTAGTCCTCATTCTTTGGTTTTATATCTTATTATTCTCGCCAGTTTGGACTAGAACTTCCAATCCCGTTTGAAGAACAGGGATAATAGCATACTTCTTGATGATGATGATCAAAAGTGTAATTTTTTTCAGTATCATAACGAAAAAAGTATCCGCGAGCGAGGATCGAACCCGCGTACTCTTCGTCAGAAGTCAATATGTCCCGCTGCTTTACGAACTGAGCTAACGGAGCGTGCGGAAAGTTACTTTCCGCGCCTGTGCGGAAAATATTTCGCATGCTTTTGACATAAGCCTCTTTCCATGTAACTATACAGTGCGATATACGTTACTTTCCCATGTGGTCGTAGGAAATAGTTATTATCCTAACAAGTACGGAAAGAGTACCATTCCCGCATGTGACTGCCGTTACTCGAACGACGCAAAGCGGAGTTCGGGTAAGCAGTCGAGTGCGGGATAGTACCTTTCCGTATGAGTTAGGATCAAGATTTTTTCTACAAGCGTATTGAAACATCTTATGTAGCACTCTTGAACAAACTTTCGCGTGCGGGAAAAATTATTCCCGCACTATTGCGGGAAAAACTCACTTGAAGTGATATTAGCGTGTGCAAAAATTTTTTCCGCACCAGTCAAACTTAATTGCGTGCGGGAATAGGGCGGAACACGCACGCTTGTAGGAAATAGTTATTATCCTAACAAGTACGGAAAGAGTACTATTCCCGCATGAGACTGCCGTTACCCGAACGACGCAAAGCGGAGTTCGGGTATGCAGTCGAGTGCGGGATAGTACCTTTCCGTATGAGTAAGGATTAAGATTTTTTCTACAAGCGTATTGAAACATCTTATGTAGCACTCTTGAACAAACTTTCGCGTGCGGGAAAAATAATAATAATACCTTTCCGTATGAGTAAGGATCAAGATTTTTTCTACAAGAGCATTGAAACATCTTACGTGATGCTCTTGAACAAACTTTCACTAGTGCGGGAAAAACTCACTTGAAGTGACATTAGCGTGCGGGAAAATTTTTCCCGCACTAGTGCGGGAATATGACACCTCTCAAACTAAATTGCGTGCGGGAATAGGGCGGAACACGCACGCTTGTAGAAAATAGTTATTATCCCAACAAGTACGGAAAGAGTACTATTCCCGCATGAGACTGCCGTTACCCGAACGACGCAAAGCGGAGTTCGGGTAAGCAGTCGAGTGCGGGATAGTACCTTTCCGTATGAGTAAGGATCAAGATTTTTTCTACAAGAGCATTGAAACATCTTATGTGATGCTCTTGAACAAACTTTCACGTGCGGGAAAAATTATTACCGCACTAGTGCGGGAAAAACTCACTTGAAGTGACATTAGCGTGCGGAAAAATTTTTCCCGCACTAGTGCGGGAATATGACACCTCTCAAACTAAATTGCGTGTGGGAATAGGGCGGAACACGCACGCTTGTAGAAAATAGTTATTATCCTAACAAGTACGGAAAGAGTACTATTCCCGCATGAGACTGCCGTTACCCGAACGACGCAAAGCGGAGTTCGGGTAAGCAGTCGAGTGCGGGATAGTACCTTTCCGTATGAGTAAGGATCAAGATTTTTTCTACAAGAGCATTGAAACATCTTATGTGATGCTCTTGAACAAACTTTCACGACCGGGAAAAATTATTACCGCACTAGTGCGGGAAAAACTCACTTGAAGTGACATTAGCGTGCGGGAAAAATTTTCCCGCACTAGTGCGGGAAAATAATAATAATAATAATAATAACCGTCTTTATTATTTCCATTCGTTAAAATAATACAAAAATCAAAAAACAAAAAAAAAGTATGTGAATATAATGGTACGAAATGAAAATAAAAGGCGAAGTTCAATTTTTATAGAGACCAAGTCAGGGGCCAGTCGCTATTAATTATTCTTTCACCTAACCTTAAACTCGCTGCGGTATACATGAAGTAATTTTTATTTGTCCAGTATAATATAAAATTGAGAAAGAAACGAGAGAAATATCTGGATTTTATTGTGAATTCAATAAATGACTTTTCAAGTTCAGTCGAAATCGCTGTAACCCACTTTGTATGACACCTCTCAAACTAAATTGCGTGCGGGAATAGGGCGGAACACGCACGCTTGTAGAAAATAGTTATTATCCTAACAAGTACGGAAAGAGTACCATTCCCGCATGAGACTGCCGTTACCCGAACGACGCAAAGCGGAGTTCGGGTAAGCAGTCGAGTGCGGGATAGTACCTTTCCGTATGAGTAAGGATCAAGATTTTTTCTACAAGAGCATTGAAACATCTTATGTGATGCTCTTGAACAAACTTTCACGAGCGGGAAAAATTATTACCGCACTAGTGCGGGAAAAACTCACTTGAAGTGACATTAGCGTGCGGGAAAAATTTTCCCGCACTAGTGCGGGAATATAATAATAATAATAATAATAACCGTCTTTATTATTTCCATTCGTTAAAATAATACAAAAATCAAAAAACAAAAAAAAAGTATGTGAATATAATGGTACGAAATGAAAATAAAAGGCGAAGTTCAATTTTTATAGAGACCAAGTCAGGGGCCAGTCGCTATTAATTATTCTTTCACCTAACCTTAAACTCGCTGCGGTATACATGAAGTAATTTTTGTTTGTCCAGTATAATATAAAATTGAGAAAGAAACGAGAGAAATATCTGGATTTTATTGTGAATTCAATAAATGACTTTTCAAGTTCAGTCGATATCGCTGTAACCCACTTTGTATGACACCTCTCAAACTAAATTGCGTGCGGGAATAGGGCGGAACACGCACGCTTGTAGAAAATAGTTATTATCCTAACAAGTACGGAAAGAGTACCATTCCCGCATGAGACTGCCGTTACCCGAACGACGCAAAGCGGAGTTCGGGTAAGCAGTCGAGTGCGGGATAGTACCTTTCCGTATGAGTAAGGATCAAGATTTTTTCTACAAGCGCCTTGAAACTTCTTATGTAGCGCTCTTGAACAAACTTTCACGTGCGGGAAAAATTATTACCGCACTAGTGCGGGAAAAACTCACTTGAAGTGACATTAGCGTGCGGGAAAATTTTTCCTGCACTAGTGCGGGAATATGACACCTCTCAAACTAAATTGCGTGCGGGAATAGGGCGGAACACGCACGCTTGTAGAAAAACGCATTTTATTATCTCTGCTTTGTAAGGGACACATGACACAATGTTTAATTAAAACATTTCAATAGGGTGGCTGTTATTTCAAGAGGGATGTAGAAGTGGAGTTTACCTCAAATAGTCTCTTTATTATTAACTATTAAAGGATTAAAAATTAATCTGGATCAGAAATAAATGCTTTGCCTTATGGCCGATTTTGCGATTCCCGACCGTATATTATGGTGAACAGCCAGTTTCAACCGAATATGAAATAATAATAAGTCAGCTGCAGATTTCCTACTCTCAAGTTATGAACAATTGTTATTACGAGGAATTTGTTTTCAGTCGGTTTCCCACACACCCACAATACACCCTTCATCTTTTTCCTTTTATTTATCAAGGCTTTCGACAAAATAAACAAATTGTTTGCGGTCATGGTGCCCACAGACATCATTTCCAAATATGACGAGCAATGTCACCAAACGCTATACCTTCTGTAAGATCTAAGTAGGTATAAAGAATCCTTGGTATGTTTGTTTTCTTGACCCCATCACCTCACCCGTTTGTTATGTCCGCTCAGGTAATTTCGTTTATCGATTTTTCTGTGTGATCAGTTTCATCACCATAATGATGTCAACAATTTATAATGCTGGAGGCATGTAATAAACAAAAGTGTAGTCTTTAAATAACATTGATTCACATATACTAGAACAACATAGGCGTGGATAGCTATAGGGTTTAAGGTAATACTTTAATAATATTGTGACAGAAGACTCGAACCTGTAGGTCCGGTGACATTTATACAGGAGTTAGCTAGTCTGTGATTTCGGTATTTCGTAAAAACACGATGAGTTGCGAGTTGGAAATTGAAAAACATTCTGGTGCTAGGAAAATAATAAAGTTGAAAAAGTCCTGGTACTATAGTAAAATATGAATGTACATAACTTAACTTTTTTTAGTCCAAATAACACTTCTTTTGGTGGGGACAGCGCACTGTATGATTTTCCATAATTGGCAGTATATTGTAATAGAACAATTCAAGTTCTACTTGACAGTAATGTTTGACATTGAATAATTTGCTGTTGCAATGAAATGGCCAGGCACAGCTTGCTCACAATTTTTTATAATGAATAACTCGATGTATCTATACAAAATTTTGAACTTGAAAAAGATAAACATATTGTAATGATTATGCCGCTAATTTATTTACACACATTCGATTCATTTTTCACACCCTGTATTTCATGTAAACGTTACTATTTCTGCCACTTATCTCCTTGATGTTGAACGTTTGGCTTATATATCGGTGAAGAGTTATTCTCGAACGCTCTCGTGTATTCTTCCTTGTTCCGATCGGATCCAGGGTTGGGGCTTTAAGTTCATACTTTCGCCTCCTGGTGAATGGGACCAGTACTATTTTGCTAGGATTAGTTCCTCCTTCGCGCGCCAGCTTCTGATTGTGTTTAGGGCTAATTGCATGCTAATGGTATAGACCAGGTCATCAGCGAACCTTGAATCGTGAACATAGATTCTTGTAGCTTTAATAGCAGGTCATCGACAACCAGTGACCACAGTAAAGATAAAGATTTCCAGCATTGCTTGTATCCACCTGATCAACGAGTCATTGATATTCATTTCCTTTAGTTTAGGTTATCGAATGCACCCTCTATGTCTATGAAGACATAAAGAGCCATTTTTTTGCCACGTATGTCTTTTCAATGCTTTCAATCAGGCATTGTAGAGCATTATTCGAGGATTTACCTGCTTGGTAAGCAAACTGTTTTTTGTGTAGCATCGAGGAGGTGATGGAACGGTAAGACTTTGGTTCGTCCATTGGACGTCTTACAGTCTTTGGTATGAACGCCACCACTGCTTATCTCCCGATCTGCGGTATATAGCCGAAGATGATGTTGGCCTTGAATAGCCTTTTCAGGTAGGGCTCCATTATTTCCAGACCATGTTGCAGTAAGGATGGAAATATTCCATCTTTTCCCGGCGACTTAAACGGTTTAAAACCTTTGATAGCCCATTTAATTCTTTGGATTGTGATGATTTTCCCAGTTCTATTGGGGTTGTGGACAACCCCTATCCACATCCGTTTTAGAACCAGGAACCGAAACTATTCACACTCATTATACATACACTTCCCACAAACATTTCGCGTGCGAAGTGGACAATGTATGACTAGCTGCGGATCATCGCCGGACGATAATCAATTGCTGTAGTATTTTCATTATTCCTATTCTGATATTCCTATTCTGTATAGTAGGGAAATCTAGATTTAGGATATCAAGAGAACTTGGATCAAATTCAACATTTCGATATATTTTGCATATAGCAAGTAGGTTCAATTCATTATTGGGGATTGCGTTTCAGTGCTTAGGAATATGAACTCTTGATCCTTCTAATGTGTTACTAGTTTTTATACTTTCCGACGAAGACACCCAGCTGAAAATCGAAAAAGTAAACAATTAGCGCTTCCCCAGGAATGTGCCACTTTCGGTCTATCCGTAGAAATAATAAATAGCGCGCCTTTGTAAGTGATGTCATACTGATTAATAACAACATTTTTAGAACCATTCTTCAGCTTTGCTTCACGGTGACTGGTATTTCGTTCGTATCTCAGCTGTTTACACGATTTTATGCAGTTTGAAGAGTCTATTGAAACGAAACTTTCTACTTAATTGCGCACGTTTGACTTAAAAATATACCTGTTATCGTTTGGTTTATTTTAAAAATGTGTTCTAGTTTTGAAATACGAGTGACATCACGTGGATTTTTTGTTGTTTATGTTTCAGTGCGAATGTTTTGAAAAAAATTGTGGCGCTTTTTCCTGTGACAAAAATACTTGTTTGTGATTGGTGAAAAACAGTGGTAGAAGAACAGCGGTTGCTATGTATGGATATCTAATATATAAAATTCTCGTGTCACGGTGTTCGAACTTAAACTCCTCCGAAACGGCTCGACCGATTTTGATGAAATTTTTTGTGCTTATCCGGTATCTATGAGAATCGGCCAACATCTATTTTTCATCCCCCTAAATGTTAGGGGTAGTCCACCCCTAAATTTTTTATTTTATTTTTTAGACAAAATTTTCAATTTCTATTTTTTTATGATACAACATTCAAAAATACATACAATCCTCAATTTTCACCCTTCTACGATCAACCCTTATTTTTTAATAGCCATTTTAGTAATTTAATCATTTTTCCTCTCCGGTCGAAAACTGATCAATCATCATTTAATTAGTGGGGCTCGACCGATTTTGATGAAATTTTTTGTGCTTATCCGGTATCTATGAGAATCGGCCAACATCTATTTTTCATCCCCCTAAATGTTAGGGGTAGTCCACCCCTAAATTTTTTATTTTATTTTTAGACAAAATTTTCAATTTCTATTTTTTTATGATACAACATTCAAAAATACATACAATCCTCAATTTTCACCCTTCGACGATCAACCCTTATTTTTTAATAGCCATTGTAGTAATTTAATCATTTTTCCTCTCCGGTCGAAAACTGATCAATCATCATTTAATTAGTTATCCCCTCCAGATGTCTACAGGTGTCACTTCTGACCCAGTAAACAGCACGGAGTAGGGATGAGAACGAAGCCGGTCTCCTTTCTTTCTCACTCCCTACACAGTTGTCGGCCATCAAAATTATTTATATGGCAAAACAACGTTTGTCGGGTCAGCTAGTGTAGGTATATATTTAGGATTTAGTCGGCACTGAATTTGATTGTTTATTTATTCATTATCTATGTTTTACGCAAATGACAATCATACTCAATGTTTTTTTATCTTCTCTTAAAACAAAAATTATGTGAAAACCTTCCGGGAAATAAATTGTTTTCGAAGAATTTTAACCAATAATTTGCCTGCAAATTTTAGCAAACCAAAGGCTTGTATTTTGACATGTTGCTATGACATGCAACAATCTCCATTTTTCGTAAATCACCCTACCCATAAGCACCTGGTTGTAAGATTAGTAAGTGGAAATCTTGCTGGATTGACAGTTGTAGGTACTGTTTCTTCAGGATAAGACAGATTTATACCAAATACGATAAATATTTTACATTTGTATGATAAACTTGAATACGGTCAGATTCTGTACAAAAAGAACAATTCTACATATTGCAATTCATTTTATTGTTAAATATTTCATTAGCCCTGCTTTTTACAACACCCAAACGTCAACAAGGCGATTAACTGCAAGGAACTTGTCACCCCACAGCGTATACTAACACAGTATAATTTTAATTTTTTTCGTATGCATTCACCCTTGCATATTTTTCAATAGTGAATATTGTAACTTGTTAAAAAAAATAAATAAAAAATAGCGAGTAAAAATACTGAAGTAGACATGCACTCAACTATAATTTGCTAAATTTACACTCTAAATAATAACTTAATTTAATTAAAACATTTTTTATAGTAGTCACTGTCGCTACTCCCTCTATTTGCGAACTCTCGTACTCACTATATCTCCGCGACTGCAACTCTGCCTGCCATCTGGTGTTGAGCGTCTTATATACTGACAATTAGATTCCTTTTACCATTCTCGAAATATCGAGAGTATGCAGTGACTCGCTCAGATAGCTCACGTTCATTCTCGATGCGGAAAGATCGATGATTCATGGGTATACCGTTAACGAGCAGAGAAGAGATCAACTGGACAGGCTGAGCGTGAATATCCAAACAGACGCGGCCAGGTCCAGCCTCAGGGTCGTTCCATTGCCCCCTTCTTAAAGACGTTTTGTCCCGAAATTTCATCCTTGGAGCATGTCGAAACCTGCAAGATTGTCCATGTCTGCACCTCGAAGTTCGATGGAAGTAACACTCCATAGTCTTCATGTTGGGTCGAGGAAGATGGTTACAGCACACCAAATCATGACGCCGCTGGATCTGAATATCGTCTCCAACATGCTTCTTATAACTGTCCAGTCCAGCCCCTAAATCCTGCATGACAATTTTGCGATTGCCAGATCCACTATATTCTAGTCCAGCATCGTGTTTCTTAATCTGGTTAGGCTCTTCCAGACATCTTTATAGGACGGTTTATCTGTCTTCATGATCTTGTACGGACCTTCCCGCAACTTCGGTGATAGTCTACGGCGACGTTTAGGATTGTTCAGCCAAACCAGGTCGCCAACCTGAAATCCTCCAGCATCGGCCTTGATGTCGTAGGTTTCCTTAATTCTGTCGCTGGCACTCTGAATGTTCAAACGGACTCGTTCGTGGATGTCGTTAATTTTCTGTCGTAGTCCTCTTCCGCAGTGTCTTGTCCTGGTGGCGTCCTAAGCTTCAGGCTACAGAAAAGTCGCAGCTTTCGGCCCATTATAATAATAGCAGGAGGAACAAATGAAGGTACTGGTCCAAATCTTTCTGGTGGTCAAAGACTACCTTGGACAGGTGACGTTTTATCGTCTTATTCATCCGCTCCACCATTCCTTCGGACTGCGGATGTAGAGCTGTGGTTTAGCATCTGACACACTTCCTAGAATAGGTTTGACTCGAAATTTCTGCCTTGGTTCGAATGCAGCTCCAACGGAATACCGAATGGACATATCCACTCTTTCAGCAGCGGTGAGGGCTTGCTCGTTGGTGAGGGCTTGCTGTTTAAACAGGGCATAGACTTCGGCCCACTTGCTGAAGTAGTCCATCGCCACAAGGATGTACGTATTCCCGTGGACAGATTGTGGAAACGGACCAGCGATGTCAATGGCTATCCTTTTAAATAGGGTGCCTACATTGTACTGGCGCATTGGGGCATTAGTTCTTGTTCGAAATCCATTGCTGGCAGCACATACAGCACACTTTCTGTACCAGTCCTTAACGTCGGCTTGACAATTGGCCCAGTAAAACCGTTGCCTCACTTTCTGGAGGGCCTATGTCACTCCCAGATATTCTTCGGTGATCCCATCATGAATTTCTTGGGAGCAGTTACTAGCCGCGTTTTATTGGTGCCATTCCAATAACGGTTTGGAAATTATTTGCCATTTATCTGTCATTTACGACATTTTTATCATTGTATTTGTGTCATATGTCATATGGAATGGGTCGAATAAAACGCAGCTACTGTCTTCTGCTCTTGGGTATTACTGTCTGACTCCTTTCTTTCCCGCCATCATCAGACTCCGACACACGCTTCAGAACTCTATTGGCCAAGGTAAAGGAGTTCCATTGGGCCCAGTAACATTTAACGACTGAAGAAAAACTGGTTATTTCCTGTCACGACGGTCTTTGATTACTCTTCTTCCAGCCGATGACCAAACTAAGACTGGATCTTTGTCTTGGTCATTCTGGATTTCGTTGTCATCTACTGCGGTGGTTCTACAAATTGTCGACTCTTTCTCCTCTCCTCGTCGGCAATATGAACAGTCATCTGGGCATGGTCTCCGCGATAGAGTATCTGCATTTTTATGGCTAGTCCCCGCTCGATGTTCATCTCGAAATCGAATTCCTGGAGCCTAATCCAACGTACCACTTGACCTTCGGAATTTTTGAACTGTAAAAGCCATTTGAGAGCTGCATGGTCAGTTCTTAGTGAGAATCTTCTTCCATGCACGTACTTGTAGAAGTGTTCTACTCCTTGAACCACAACCAACAGCACCCGCCTGGTGACACAGTAATTGCGTTCCTGTTTACTTAGGGTCTTACTGAAATAATCAATGACTTTTTCCTGTCCTTCCTGGATCTGAGACAGGACAGCTCAAAGTCCCACATTGCTTGCGTCCGTATCCAAAATGAATTTTCCGTTCTCATGAAACATTTATGGATAACCTCTATAAAATATTTGAGATTCAAGTTTATGAACAGTTCATTAATCATACGCGTAGGAAATATGGAACTTGGAAAATGTTATTGAGAGTTTTTGGTCATCTGTATAAGAAAAATTGAAAAACATTTAGTATTCAATAAGTTTTAAATAACCAAAATTCAATATATGGTTAGTCCCGGAGTACCTGAATTGAAATCCGCTATACTAGTTCAGTCGACAGGTAGTTTCAGATAGAAAAAGGTCAGAAGTTAATGAAACTTTAAGATGGGATGGTTGATTAACATTTTCTCAAGTTTTGGACCTCGAGGACCCTCTGCTAAAAAAGTAGGGGGGGGGGAAACTGCAAATTTTTCGACCTTGGTGTGGTTTTTCCTCAATAACTTTTTTGCCTTACGTTCTACAGCAAAAACGTTGTTCCACTTTTTTGTAGATCGTCAAATTCCCTACGAATTTGTTGCCTCAAACATGTTTGTCTGTCAATTTGTTACCGAGATATGGCGCTTCGAAGAATAGGTAATTTTTCAAATTTTGCCACAAAATGCAGAATTTCACCCTATTTCTTCTGTTATGCAAGAATTATGATGAAATGTAGTTGCTATTATAATTCCTACTTGAAATCACCAACTTTAGATAACTCCCACCCCTGCTTGCCCACCAGGTGTCAAGTCGTTCCTCCCAACGACAAGAGAGTGTCGGGCCGAGGGGAGTGTGTGATCAGCTACAGCAGTAAAAAGCTGGAAAACAATAGATGTTAGAACACTGCTCCTGTGGAACTGCGGAATGCAAACGATGAGCCAATATTCAACATAGAAGGCTGAAATTTGTCTATTCTACCTGCGCTACCTAGACCTATGTGTTTTCGATTTTTGAGGTCATATTAGATCACTTTTCATTTTATTCTTTCAACATGACTCTATTATTCATTAATTCCAAGAAGAAATCGAAAAATAGTAATTATAGAAGGGTATAAGTACCTCAGGTAGAATAGTCAAAATAGGTAATAAGAAAATTGAAATTAGGGATTGGTAAAAATGGGACAGAGAGTGTTTAACCACTCAGAGTATATATAAGATTAAGTTAGATAAGTAACATTAGAAACCTTCAGCTCTTGAAGTGAATAACTTTGTTAGCGAAAGGAGCATCGAGTATTAGTGACAGTTTTGGTTTTTGGGTAATTTTCTGAGATGGCGTCTACATCTCGTGGATCAGACTTTTGTTTTATTTGTAAAGGAGGAGTTGAAGCAGGTGAACTAACTGTAGTGAAAGCCAGAGGAGTTGCCAGACTGTTGGAGTCCAGTGTAAAAAGGAAACTTTCGGCAGATGAACAGTTTCTGCGTGAGTTGAGTGAAGTAAGAGTGCACAGTGCTTGCCAAACAAGGTACAACAATGAGAAATTAATTGTTGCGTTTACACGTCGTGGATGTGACACATCCAAAGCTCCTTCTCCTGCACCTACCCGACGGTCACAAGTTGCGAAATTCGACTTCACCAATGCGTGTTTTCTTTGTGAGGAAGCTATCACTGATGATTTCAGAGCTAAACAGGCAAAGTTGCTCTTGGAAAGGCGCAATGCTACAGTCAAAGTGACTCTACCCGAAATTTCTAATAGAATCATCGAAAAGGCGAGGATGCGTGGGGACGACTGGGAGAAGAAAATAGAAGAGCGCATTAGCCAGTTGCAGAATTTGGACACTGATTTAGTCGCCGTCAATGCTGAGTATCATCTAAAGTGCCTCGCAAGCTTTTACCATCCACCTAAGTCATCGCATAAAAGAGGATTCCGCCCATCGCCGAGTGTTGACGAAACCATGCAGGTGATATTTTTATACATCGACGAGAATAGTGATGAATGCCAGTTTTCCATTCAGCAGCTGATTGAGCTGATTGAGCTGATTGAGGAAGACCGTCGACCACACAGCAAAACTGTCAAAAATCTTCTTTTCTTTTTTCTTCCTATCCTGGAATAATTATGTAGGGGAACGGGGGGATATCGATCAGAAAAGTAACTGATATCAATACCAAAATGATGTGAATAGGTATAGTTGGCTTTCATCAGAAAGTTAGCTTTTGAGAATTGGGGTTGGGTGAGGGAAGGAGGAGTGGGGTATCCAAAGTTGGTGACTTCAACTAAGAACCATAATTACTACAACATTTCATCATAATTCGGGTATAACAGATGAAATAAGCTGTAATTTTGCATTTTTGTCATTTCTTAGCAAATTTTGAAACATGACCTTTTTTTTGACGTGCCATATCTCGGTAGCGAATTCACATAAACATGTTTCATCAGTCAAAATTGTATAAAATTTTACGCTCTACAAAAAAGTATCGATATGTTTTTTCCGTAAGACGTGAGAGAAAAAAGTAATCGAGGAAAAACCGGAGAGAGGTCCTTGAGGTCCAAAACTTGATAAAATGTTGATTGACCATCCCTGAAGAACCTCCTGAAGTTTCATTAACTTCCGACCTTTTTCCACCTAACCCCACTATTTTCAACCTGTCGACTGAACTATACTTTTTAATTTTCAATTCAAGGTGCACCTAAAAAAGGCCCATTGAAAAGATATGGTATACAATATTGAAAAATATTCAATATTCATGTAGACACCTAAATAATATTATCTAATACTTTTATTACTTGTCCCTTGTTTCCATTACTGGTACCGCCTTGCTTGTTTCCATTACTATAAAATTATGGAACGTATAAAGAATAATATTTATTTTATCCATAGGTGACATCATAAATTTATAATGATTCTGTTTACAAACGTCTTGTGAAGTTAATAAAATACTAGTGTCTCATGAATCATATTGAATTAATTGAGGTATGTTTGATCATAACCGTCTCGACAACTGTCATGAACGTCAAACAAGCCCTCAAATTAGGAAAACTATTCGTGTTTATATCAGCTGGGAATAAAATTTTGTATTGCGTTTCATGTCTTCATAAAACTGGACGAGACACCTTGTGCAACGAACATTCGCCAACTAGGTACTGAATAGTTTAATATTTGTTTTTGAAATTTATTATAAATGCGAATGAATAATGAGTTCACGAGATAATTTTCCATATAAACCATTGATTGATTATATACGGAATTATTTGTTATTTGAAATATTTCTTTTATGAACAAAATATTCGTTGAGTAGCAAAAGCATTCTGTTCACTGGTGGTATATGTTTTTTACTTCCCACTCCAATATCTAAAATAGATTTATACAAGATTACCTCACATCTACTGAGTCATTAAAAAGATTCCACAACCTGATATCTTTTATTGGTGTGATTTGAATAAGGATTTAATCATGGTCTAACTTTAGATAAACAGCATTTCGATGGACTGCAAGTGCAAATAAAATATGTTTTGTTGGTGAAGCTGACGAAATAACAGAATGGAATTATTTAGAATGACGAACTGGCATAGATATCATATGTTACTCTTTTATTACAGTATATACATATAAATTACCAGTGTGAATGATATGTAGATTAAAAGAAATTTTTTATCGATTTCTCGATCACAATAATCAGTCAATACTGTTAATCAAAGAATTTATGTGTGATGCGGTGACTGATCTATTATACCCCGAATCCCATGGCCTGGGGGAGTTCAGCTACTTATGTAAAAATAATAATTTAATACATGGAAGCACAGGTTGCTGATTGCCAGTGCCAGCATCAGAATAAGGAGAGTTCAATTAGTTGAAAAAAATTGGTTTTGTTTTCTACAACTTTTTCGTGTACTTAATCGTTTATCATTGATTAAACAATGATTATCTGTGATGTACGATCTTTCCTTTCATTTGTGTAATTTTTATGGTTCATTATGGATGTCGAATTATTTTTACGGTTACAATTTATATTATATTTTTTATAGGTAGTAGAAGTAAAGTAGATATAATGTGTTTTTGGAATATGTGGATATACTAAATTATTAGTAACGCATTAAGGACCACCCCTTCAACGATGTAAAATGAACTGCCTGTGTGTTTTACATTTGTGAATGATTTGCGTCATGGTGTCTTGACTACTTTGGTCTATCCGGATATTGCGAAGGAAAGGTTTCAAAGACTCTGTCAATAACCATGTCAGCTATTTTTTTTGAGTTTATAAGCTGTCGACCTTCGGAATTGTTTCCTAACGTTTCGTTAGCATGAGGCTCAATTCTTCAGAGGTTTCATCTTGATAAATCACCGAATAATTGTGGCATGGCATGGTGGGTCATGTGTCACATCGTTGAAAAGATAAAAAATTAATGTTAATTGAATTATATATATATAAAAAATTAATGTTAATTGAATTATAATTTCGTTCATACGTTTTTTCACAATATGCATTTGAAATGTTAGAATAAGTGCGGATCTGGTGGTCTAAATCCCTTTCTTACCTGACCACGATAACTTTTGAATGGTTTGTTGTGAAATATCTGCATAGACATTTTTTTTGAATGGAACGCAATTCTAAAAATTTTCAGATGGTTGAGAAGATATTAGTCATTGTTTCAAATAGAATTCATACATAACGTAATTTTTTTCGGATCTGCTGAAGTTATGAGTAAAATGAAATAAAATATTTCAAACTGAATAAATTGTTCATGCATTATTGAGTAGCCAAGACGATAAATTATTATTGAATACTGCCAATAATTGATATGGTGTATTTTGTGAGGAATCCCTACTTTTCCATCTAAATTCGTCGATCTTTTGTTCAATACTCGAGGATTTTATTGTAGTCAGCATTCATACATTTTGGCCGGCGCGGTTAGTGTACCAAATGCTTAAATTCTTGGGGATTTTTAAAACGGTGCGATTGGAAAGTTAGAGAGAGCACGTAAACGGCTCTGCACAACTGAATCTCGTGATGATACCAAATAAAAAAATCCGTATGATATGCCTGATTATATTTTCAAGGATGTATCCAATAAAACTTCATTGATTGTTTTTTTTTGCGAAAAAAACATCACATTAAAAAACTATTCAAAACAATTATTTTTGTTTGTGTGTTTTTGATCTCTGCCACATTTCTACTCGAACAATGTAGCTGTAGAAGATACAAGGCTGCGATATAAGTACGGACGGTCTCGACAAAATTACGGATTTATAATCTTTCTAAAACAAGCTACTTTTGTAGTGGAAATTAAAAATATCTCCACTTTTAGAATTCTTGAGTTTCCTCCGTGAATTAACGCTAATGTGGATAAAGTTTAATCGTTGAAATTTGTCGATACTTGAATTGAATCATTCTTATAATTCTGGATTATCTAAAATATTTCAGTTTGTCCCTTGTATACCTTCAGTCGTTTCGTTGGATAGGCGAAATATTAACTATTGGGTAAAAATGTTTTGACAGGGTGTGATTTATATTTTGGCAAAGGCAGGTTAGGTCTATTTTAAGTGTGGGGAGATTCACAATTGCTGAGAGGTTGTTTTTTATGCATTAGATAAACAGTATCTGAAATGAATATACAAGTAAGAGCTGATCGATTGTACATAAAAAAGCAAAATATGGGTTCATATGAAAAATTACTTTCTTCTAAGAAAATCCAATGTTTAAGCTACCTGATAATAGTTTTCAATTTATTGTTTTTTTTTCAGTTGGAATCATGGTTCAAAACGGGAACGACGAAAAAGCTAACGGGCCCCCGGCCCACCTCAACGCTGACAGCACGGCCCAATTCGGAGACCGATATCGTAGACGCTGACGAAGATTATGAAAAGATGATCAAAGAAATGACCAAGGAAGAAGTTGATTTAAGAATTGAGGAACTTTTGGTGAGATGTATTTTTAATACATTTTCAATTTTTCTGTGTGATATGCCGCTAATTGTTCTGTTTTTTTCGATTATAGACGCTGTTGTTTTACTTTTTCTATATATGTTGCCTAATAATCAAATATACTCAGGTTTGAGTCCTGGATAAAAAAATAACGCAACTATAATGAAAATAAATCATCTTTTATTGAATGAAGTAGAAATTCACCAAGAACCTATTTGTTTTCGAACGAAATCCGGTTAGAAAATGCACTAAAAAAGACTTCATTGAATCGTATGTGAATTCTGAAAAATAAAAACAATTTCTGCTGTAAGTTTGGGCAAATGATTCATCTACTTTATTTGTTGTTTAAAACTTTGGAATAAATGTAATTTTAGGGGTGCTTATCTATTGGCAGTTTATAGTTTATAGGTAATATATAAACATATGAAAATATTAGAAAATTGTTAGCACTATAACTTGTTGAAGTTAGAGAAAATAAATCTGTTTTTTGGTTAACCTAATTTTATGAATTCATTTGAAGATTTAATCTAATAATACGATTTCGTTTCAGAGCGATATGAATTTAAATGACGATAAGAAAAAACCTCTTAGAGAAATGACAATCGACCAAAAACGAGCAATGTTGGTTCAGAATAAACGAAAAGTCCAACAAGAGACCGGAAATCGGTTCAATGAACCTGAGGACTACCACAAATACCTGGAACAGTATATAAATTCCGAAAATGTCCAACTGTACAAATTTCAAAATTGTGTAGAAAGCTTGAGAGTTGCACTAGCCAATAATCCTCTTAGTTGGGTGGAAAAATTTGGATCTGTTGGTCTCCAGAAACTTTTACAGGTGCTAGAAATAGGGTTAAGACAGTAAGTAGTACTCTAGTTGATAGATTCATACCTGACGGTATTTTGTGAAGCATCACCAAATGATATAGAATATAAAACTTTATTTGTCAGAAACCAAACATTAACATTTTTAATAATAAAAGTGGTGCTTCTGAATACTACACAAATGTCTCATGAATGCAAAAGAGTATGAATTAATTAACACTTTTTATCCATAGTAGAGAAAGCAAAGAATCCAGAGCTCTCCAGTCTGAATGTTTAAGATGTCTGGAAAAGTTTATGAACAACACCACTGGACTGAAGGCTTTTTTCAAAAATGCCAGTGGACATGTATTGGTGGCTAGGTGTCTGGATCATGATAAACCCAATGTGATGATACAAGCTGTGAAGGTTGGTATTTATGAGAAATTGTCGAAACAAATAACCTATTATTTTTTTTGAGCGCATGGGTTCGGATTCGATTATATTTGACTATTACTGCCATATTTGGGAATTCTGTTTCTTTTCTTAATTGTTTTACTTTTCAGATCTTAGCTCCTCTCTGTTTTCTGGACGAAGGAGGTGAGGAGGGCTGTAGCAAAGTTCTAAAAGCTATAACTAAAGTTGGTGAAGAAGAACAGAGGGAAAGATTTCTTCCTGTTGTCAGTGGAATCACCAAATCGAATAATGCTGATTTACAGGTAAGATGACTAAAAATATAGTAAGCATGAACAGAAATTTAAAAATTTTCTTTGATATTCCACAATGGAGATATTCACGATTTTCAAATATATTCCGGTTGAGAGTTGTTTCTCAAAAAAAAAAACTCAGAATAGTATTGCCATATTCTACATTTAACGATTTTTTTTTTACACTTTTTCTGCACCATTTCTATATTCGACCCTTGAAAACCCTGTGTTCATCTGCGAATTCATCTAAAGTTCAATTTCAAGCTTAATCCCATTTCATTTAACTCCGTATATATATTGTATTATCATCCACCTTGAAATTAAGAATACCTTCTGTTAGCTTTTTGCTCTGAAGTGAAATGAGAAAAAAGAAATAATTTTTTCACGTTCAAAATGGCGAATCATGAGCTACCACAAAATGAATATAAAGTAAATAAAATGAACAAACTTTCAAAATCGTTATTAAATAAGTGGAAGAAAGAATATTTAAGTTAATATTATAGTGCAAGTGTTGAGTTTCTTTTTTTTTGGTTTATTCATAGTGAATATGAGCATGAAGTTTTCTATATGGACAAAAAAGAAGATTTTTAGTTTTTTGGTAATTTGATTTTATTATTTAACATCGTTCATATTGATTGATCGGATTATAACTTTATAACAATCACTTCTGCTTTATAATTTCGTTTTGTTTAAGAATGTATTTGCATGTGAACAATCTCAAACAATTGTTAAAGTTAGAGTAAAAACTGAAATTATTTTTAGACCTTCCATGCTTGAAATGGAGTTAAATTTATGGAGTTAGTTTATTGGTTCAAATCAGTTATTGCAAATGTTTTATGAGACTGAAATTAATTTATCAAAAATTACGTTTAACATTTTCTCAAGTCAGTATTGATTATTATTGTTTGCTATTGACTGTTTATTGAATTGTAAAAAGTGAAAATGAATAATGATTCCACCAGTGAAATTACACATCATGATTACTCAATGTTTAGGTATCTTGTGTATTTTCAAGGAGGTATTTTCAAGTCCCTACAGGTCCTTATATCAAGTATTATTTGTAACGTAAACTCCGCTGTATATTATTATGTATTGTAAACAACTTACTGAAGTAAAGTATTTGTCATGAGCAGTTATTGAAAACTGATTGGCCAATCAGTGTGCTATAATTATTTTCTATAATATTTGAAGTAGCTATGAGTAACTCATTCTCAACTAATACCAAAACTACGTCGGTTTCACTCAACGCGCGTTTTGCCAGCGAAATTAGCATCATCAGGAGTTACACGTTTTTTTTTGTTGGCGACACGAGCGTTGAGTGAAATTGATGTAGTTCGGTGTTAGGTTAGGTTAGGTTTAAAATGAGCGGGTCTTGGCCCTCCACTGCGACCCGTAAGGGTCTATTGTGGCTCATACCAATTCATATTTCACCAAATAAACCCAGCTTCTTGACAAAGCCGATTAGTTTATTTGGTGTATGATCTTTCAGGGGAAAGTGAAACTCTGCCAAACATCGAATATCTGATTCGTTCCGCGGCGGGACAGGCACAAAGTATGTGCTCTGCTGTTTCATCATCTTCAAGATAGAGACGACAAATCGGGTCCTCCGACAGTTCTAGTCCTGTCATGTGATATTCAAACGACAGTGGCCTGTGAGTAGGCCGGTTAGACATCGCAGGTCATCCCTGCTGGAGTCTAACAGTGTTTTCGTCAAATTCTTCGACGAATGTCTTGGAATGATCCAATCCTGGTAGGTTTTGCCAAAAGTTTAATACTTTCCATGCTGTCCAGGCGTTCAATGTATATTTGGCAAAACTTGGTGAGATGTCATTGGTAGGTCAAAATTGTTTTTTCCGTTAACCAGCTGTCGTCCCCCTACGAACGATGGCCCTCAGAAATCAAAACTTGTGCGAACCAAGGATTAACGAGGGCTTACCTTTTAACGTGCGATTCCTAGCGCGAGTCCATTGACCATGCTGGGAATCGAACCCGCGCAAGCGCTCTACCATCACGACCACTACGGCCCATAAGGTTCTGATCCAATGAATCTATTTGCGGCACCTTCTCTTGCAAGAAGGTCTGCCGTTTCATTGCCCTCCATATCGGGGTGGCCAGAAATCTAGAGACAGACTGTTGAGTCTTCCTATTGAGGAGAGTCTTCTCTGGCAGCTTGACACCAGCTTAGAAGTTTATGTGACTTTATTTGTTGAAATATTCATCAATAAAAACAATTGGTGATACCCCAAGATATTGAAATAATTGACTGGAGCTACAAAAAGTTGTTAATATTGTAATGGATATTGAAATTACTAGATAGCAATTTGATTTTATATGAGATAATTCATTCATATTTATGAAGTCAATTAATTTTATTTTATTTGTTAATTTGTATCAAATTCAATTTTAGAGTATGTGTTTCCAATTTATTAATGCCCTACTATCAGAAACGGAAGACTTTGACTTTCGAATGCACTTAAGGAACGAAATTGTGAGAAATGGACTGTATGAAAAACTACGTGAGTGAAATATTATTTTTGCTTCCGACTCTGTTACAGTATCAGTATTATTTTGCAGAAGAACTTAAAAAAGAGACAAACCCTGTGATAAAAACTCAGTTTGATGTTTTCGAAAACCGTCGAGAAGATGACGCTGAAGAGTGGCACGAGCGCTTCGATAAAGTAAGACTGGACATGGATGATATACAAGACTGCTATGAAGTGTTGAAGAATATGACCCTCGAAACACCATCAGAGCCTTATTTTCTAAGTATACTACAGCATCTTTTATTCATTCGAGACGATGTAAATACCAAGTAGGTTGACTGGTTAATCAGAAACTCGACTATTTTTTATTTACCTTTCGTTTCAGATCAGCATATTTCAAATTGATTGAAGAAGTGGTATCACAGATAGTACTTCATAAATCTGGATTAGACCCAGATTTTAAGAAAAATCATATAGACATTGACCTCCAGCCTCTTTTAGACGAACTAAAAGGTAATTTTAGATATAATTCGTAGATTTACGTTTCTGCAATTTAATTAAAATTCAAAACTTCTGTACACTTTATGGTGTAAAACGTGATGAATTGCTTTGGAGATGTCTAAAGCCACCGCCAGTGTTTTACGAAAATTTTCAAAAGGTAGTAGCTATGTATAAGAAACGGGCAAACAGGTGACCAGTTGATTTTTGATAACAAACCATATTGCCGATCGTTAATTATTTGATGAAGTCAATGTTGACGACTTTTTTCCATGACCTTCAATAGGTCGCTAGTTGTTAGGTGGGGTCTCTTTGTCTTTTCACAATTCTATTTTGGTTAAAATACCTCCAAATTATAGGAAAGTGTTTAAATATTGTTGGGTTTTTTCAATAACCTCCTCACTATAATTTTGGTAGTTATAGTCAGTACTGGTTCAAGGTCCAAATATTTTTGCAATGATGCAAGTTCATCAGCCTAATATCCCTTTATACTTTGTTTTAAGATTCTGCCCATGAAACAGCAGTTTGTCCTTGCTCATACTCTCACTTGCTTACTTCTTTGAAGCACCGCAGAAAGTCGATTTATTCGTTTTATAGATTTTTTCACAGCCAATGATTTTCTGATAGCATTCGTCGTTCCACCATTAGCAGTTTCATTGAGATTGGCCTTCTCTCTTTTCCAGAGCTTGTCCTTTCAAAGCAAAGCGTTGGACCTCGATGCTTAGGAAGATGCTTCCAGAAGCATTCAGAAAAAATATTCCGATTTCTCAGCCTTCTTCCCTTTCGTTCCCTGGACATTCCAGAGGAAAAAATATATAGTAGTAACAATTTTTGTGACTGAAATTTCATTGATTTCTATATTATTTGAAATTTTGTAGGAATAAAATTCCTTAAAATGACCTTTTGTTGGAAAAATTTATTGTGGGCTTCATTATACGCTTTGTTTCCTTATATATTATGAGTTGAACTCCACTCACCACATTTGAAAAATTAAGAATGTTCTGGTTTCTTGTTTTCATTCGACTAATCTATTTAATTTCATAGATAAACCAACTTTAGTAGAAAGCGCGGAACTCGAAAGCCTCAAAAAGCAATTGGAAGAAGCTTTGGCTGCAAAAACAGAAGCTGAAGCTAAACTAGAGCTCATTCAAGGGCGAGCGGGAGTTCCGGAAAGTTCAGGCAAATTAGATCCAGCACTAGTCAACAAAGTCAGCATTCCGCCTCCTCCTCCACCGCCAGGTATGGGAGGTCCACCTCCTCCTCCCATGCCTGGAATGGGGGGACCCCCTCCTCCTCCGATGCCCGGAATGGGAGGACCTCCACCTCCACCAATGCCGGGAATGAGTGGTCCTCCTCCACCTCCAATGCCCGGTATGGGAGGGCCTGCGCCGCCTCCTATGCCTGGTGGTGGAGGGCCTCCGCCTCCTATGATGGGTGGTATGGGCCCTCCGCCTCCACCCGGGATGATACCGCTGGTTGGTATGGCCAGGCCAGACTTGTTACCTCACGGTATGAAGGCGAAAAAGAAGTGGGAGGTAAAGGGTCCACTCAAAAGGGCAAACTGGAAAACGGTGAGTTACACATTGATGCTTATTATTTAATTTTAAGCAATGTTTTTTTTTTTAATTCGAGTACTTCAATGTGAATCCGGATTTTTTTATCTTGTTTGTTATTCCTGCAGATAATACCTCAAAAAATGTCGGAAAAGTCATTTTGGGTGAAAGCAAAGGAGGAAGAATTGGCAGAACCAGACATTCTAGACGGGTTGGCTAAAAAATTCTCATCTAAACCCGCCAAAGCTGCGGAAGATGTCACAGATAAGTAAGCATTTGTTTTAATTTCGTTCCAATTCGATGAAGTTGTTACTTTTAATGTGAATCAATGTTTAGATTCAAGGATCACAATTTTCACCGATCAGGTCACACTAATGCCAGAAATAACTGGGTAAATCAGTAGAAATTCAACTTGTAAAACACTGAATTGTCAGGTAAATCGAAATAAATGTCGTAACTTTGAGAAAACTTTTGAAATGACACAATGTGAGCGTTATAGTATACCCTATGTTAACCGCTTAGTGTTTATACTGCATTTATACGGATTTAGCATTTAAATAGTTTTCATTGGGTCACAGAAACCAATTTTTTTAGCAAAAGGTTTTTTCAATTCGATTCAAGTTTTGATAAAACCTGTGAATTTATATTGCTTGGAATCGCATTTTAAAAGGTAAGATCCTCGTTTTATTTTCCTTGTCCAAGTCTCTTGGAGACTTGGTGCAATCGTTTGTCAGAATGTTCTGATTTTGACTGTAATACTTTTTTTACTCACATCTTTATAATGGCATTAACATTTTTGCTTTTACAAATCACCTCAAACTATCAGCAGAGAGCATAGACCTTCAAAAATTCAGTCATACATCATACATAACATCATTTAAATAAACCTTTAAATTTTTTGAATAAGCCTCTTATTTTAACTTTCCAATCATGTGAGTCAGTAATGTATAAAAACTAGTTATCAGTACTTGATAACTACTTTTATTAAAAAAGTTTTATGCAAGAATTAGTGGTAGTTCAAGAGGCAGAAACAGACTTTCTTTAAAACTCCAAAAAATACAAACTGAGAAAAACCCGTAAAAGATCCTGAATGGCTGATTATTCATGGGTTTTTATTTTTTCAGTAAATTATGAATTATTTTCAATGATTAACTTTTGCAAATTGTTATTCAGTTGCAGTTGTAATATGGTAAACTAAGTAGGGGTAAGAGGAAATAAATGCATTGCTATAATTTTGAGTGATGAAAAAAATTGCTACCATTTCTCAATTTGAAATCGTTAACAAAGGGAATACTGTTTATATCACATTGTATACTCTAAACTATAAATTAGAATGCAATGTCCTGCATGTCAGTGTTGAAATCAATCTCCACAACTGAAAAAAGAGAGGAAAATGTGCACTTTTTCTGTAGGCTTGAGCTTTAAAAGTGAATGGTTTGTTAATCAATATCTGTGTTCTAAACCATAACAACATAAAATTCATCCTAGTGACTGAAGGGATCTTTATTATATATTTTAGGTTTTAATGTATTTTTGGTGGTAATCTCAAAAATTACCTTACAATTTATGCACTTGATATATGCTGCACAGCGAAAGTTTTGTTTTTCAATATTGTGAATTATTTTCCTCAGTAATTTGGCATTTAATTTTTTGGACTGAAACTGAATTTTGTTTTCTCCGTACTAAGATTCAGTTTCAGTTGTTTTATTGTCAGAGTACACTATGAACTGAGAAAGGTCTTATATTCTCTCAGTGAGTAATAATATTCATTTATTGGATGTTATAACAATAATTTTTATTTTCATGAACTCTCAAAAGAAATTTTCGAAATTGAATTGTATCAACTCATCATTATTTTGAAGTCCCTTGCGTGTTTTTTACATATATACTCCCAACAGATATGCTGTGAGTATTATGTATTTATCATTCAAAAATATTATTTTGCCATTGTAGTTACTAAAACAACTAAATTCCTCGCAAAAGTAATTGTAGCTTTGATTCTTCGATGCCTTCTTTTTTGTTTCATTCATTAAACCAATTACCTTATTATAGAAGCAGTAACATGGGTACCCTGAAGAAAGTGAAAGAACTGAATGTCCTTGATGGGAAATCGGCTCAAAATATCAGCATTCTTCTTGGGGGATCATTAAAACATATGCCTTACGACAATATTAAAAAAGCCTTATTGCGATGCGATGAAAGTGTCTTGTCAGAAAGCGTTACAGAGCAACTCATTCAGGTAAATAGGCAAAACAATTTGAGATATATAAGAGATTTTTCATTACCATTGTTTTTTTAGTATTTACCACCTGCTGACCAACTCGCAAAACTACAAAACTTCAAAGATAAGTATAATGAACTCACAGAAGCAGAGCAGTTTTGTGTTAAAATGTCAGAGGTGAAAAGGCTTCTGCCAAGGTTGAAGTCTCTCAGTTTCAAGCATCATTATGTTGAAATGGTACAGGATACCAAACCGGTAAGTTTTGTGTTGTACTTCCAATCTAATCTCGAAAGTCACATGCTCTTTATGAATTAGGACATAGTTGCTGCGACAGCTGCATGTGAAGAAGTAAAGAAGAGCAAGAAATTTGCCAAAGTCTTGGAACTTATTTTACTCTTGGGTAATTATATGAACTCTGGAAGTAGAAATGCTCAGGCGTATGGATTTGAAATGTCATTTCTAACAAAGGTAAGTACTCAATAATGTTTCCTAAAACGTAAAGTTATGAAATATCTAAAATAGTATAGTATTTGTACATTCAAACGATTTTAGCACTGTCTTAATGTTCATTTAAAACCACTGATGCCGTTAATGACATACATTATATCAAATAACATTCTTCTTACATTTTTTCTATCTTGTTAATTTCTTTTTTGTCATAATACCTTTCATCAATTATTTTTGCAGCTCACTGCCACTAAGGATGTTTCTAATAAACAGACTTTACTTCATTATATTGCTCAAACAATCGAAAGTAAATGGCCGGAACTACTAAGTTTTTATGATGAAATGCCTCATATAAATCAGTAAGTTCTCCAAACTTAATGTGTTCGTGTTTGTGATACAAATATCGTTTCAGAGCTAGCCGTGTATCTCTGGACACAATTCAAAAAACACTTCAACAGATGGATAGTAGCATAAGAAATCTCAAAACGGACATTACCAATAATAGAGTGCCCCAGGGAGAAGATGATAAGTTCTTAGAAGTCATGGAGGTAAGTTTATGAAATATGTCTAGTTGGAAACCTACACCTCAGTGATGAAAGGTAAAAAAATTTTTACTTGTGGCAATGCTCAGTTAACTAACCACTGTATTTTTTTTCGTAAAAGCATTTTCTATTATTCTCAAATAAATGCCTTTGATAAATCACAAAATACTTGCACCACAGCTTGTTGGTTGTTTAGATTAACTCTTGAGGAATGCTAAGTTACAAATGGGCCGTGATGGTCATGATGGTAGAGAGCTTGTCTAAGGGTCATGGGTTCGATTCCCAGCATGGTAATCGGTCTCGTGCATGGCATCATACGTTAAAAGGTAAGGGCTGCGTCTTCCCTAGCTCGGACAAGTCTTTCGAAGACTTTTGAGGGTTGTACTCTCAAGGGTGTGCAGCTGGTTGACGGAAATAACAATTTTAACAACAAAACAACAATAACAAAGAGTTCTGCATTTTGACAGGTAAGGAAAGTTTCGAGACTGCTTGCGAGCAAACAAAGTAAAATAGTTCTAGATTTCATGTGGGTTTTTTAAGAGGGTATAGACCAGTTTAGTGTGACGTCACGCCGTATGAGTGTCACGGACCATAATCAAAAAAAACCGTATTTACCATTGAAAGAATGTGTATGTGCACATTGCATTCTCTACCATTTTCAATCTACAAATGAAAGTTATATAAAAATTTATTATGTTTGAATTTTACTATAGGTACTTTGTTACAGTATTATTTACATATAAGATACTTTACTGTTATTTGCTTTGAAACCCTTTAATAAATCAAATATCCACAAAAATCAAACAAAAGACAAGTTTGTTTGGATAATGCGTATGATATAACTCAACAAAATTGACAGCTCTGACGTCATACATAAAATCAATCCTTGTGACTCTACAATACATTGATTTCACATGAGACCAGTGGTCTTAAAATGTTTGATATCAGGAATATTGTAATTCATTCAAGTTCAGGTGAATGGTCATTGATTTTATTGTTTTAGAAATTTGCGGAGGATGCCAGGGAGCAATGTGATGTGATGCAAAAGATGCTGAAAAAGGTGGAAAGCCTATATAATGATCTCTCTGAGTACTATGCATTCGATAAACAAAAATATGCCCTTGAAGAGTTCTTTACGGATCTGAAAACATTCAAAGATAGTTTTATTGTGAGTAAATATAAGACAATTGAAATAATTTCATTGTTTCATTCAATGAAATTAATTCCAGCAAGCTAAAACCGATAATCAGAAGGAAAGGGAGTTAGAAGAGAAGAAAGAAAAGGCCAGACTGGCGAAATTGAAACAAGAAAAAGAAAAAGAAGAGAGGAACAAACGAAGGCTGATTGACATGAATCCTTCTGAAACACAAGAGGGAGTTATGGACAGGTAAGTTTTATTTGAAGTAGAGTTGTGATCTTAATGATTTTGTTCCTTCGTTTGTTTGATTTGCAGGTTTAACAATATATTTGTATGTAAGTTCTATTCAAATGATTATTCTGACTTTGGATGGAAAAATATTGCTAAACAAATGGACATATTTGATTATAGATGAATTTCTTCAAGAATACCTCAGTAATAGGATTGTCGATCTTTCCATTTGTCATCAATGATCTTTTTTATCCATTGGAATTCTCTTGAAAAATTATTTATTGATGAATATCTGTGATCTCTTTTAAACATTTTTTCCATAGAATGATATTCACCTCATGTGATTTTTTTTCTTATTCAGTTTATTGGAAGCTTTATCGACGGGTAGTGCATTTGGAAGAGAACAAAAGAAAAGGAGAGGCCACAGACCAGCTGGAGGTAAGAAAGGTTCATTTCTGTTCACTACGTTTTTCTGTGGATAACTGGATCAAAGAAACATTTATGGGTTTAGTTAAAAATGACCTGATATTCCATTTTTTTTTGTAAGGGTATTAACAGCTACAGTCATTAGCTCAACATTCCATTTTCATAAAATAATTACTACATTTTTACTTATAGTAAGAAATAATGACCAAATCAGAAATCAATATTTCTGTCTACCGATATTATTGAGGCCATTCTTGTCTTTGGGTATAATTAAAGTCAAAGTCAAAATATATTTTATTGTCGGAAGTTATAAAAACTTATAGACAAAGCTTTTTGGTTTTGGATTAATATTAAAATTGAATTCAATTAATTAATTATAGACTCAAGTATTGGTATTGCCATTGTGATTTGAAATAATTTGGTTTCACTTTCTCTTCCAAGTGTTTGTTGAATATTAAAACAAAAATTTTTCTGATCCAATCAATATCATACAATTTTAATTTCAAAACTTCATCTTTTTCAATACGTATGTTGAAATGTTTCCAAATCCAGTATATCCAAAACCCAGTGTATAAAACAATTGTATACCCATACCATCATTTTGCCATTTAACTAACATTGAGTATTGTCGCTAAGACTGCAGTTTGGAAGTTATGGGTATGTTTTCTAGAGAAGCATATTATTTTCAAAATCATGGGATAGTAAAATGAATTATTTCTCGTTTAGCTGAAAGAAGAGCACAGTTAGTAAGGTCAAGATCCAGAACGGGTTTGATAGCAGGCAGAGAATTAACGAGGTGAGTAATTATAACAAGTGAATTTTAAAGCACATCATTTTAAATGTTTACTACTTTCGCAAAATTTAGGTTGTCTATGACTTGACTTTACAGGGCAACTTCTTTGAAACACGATGTCACATTGTTTGAGTCTGATTTGGATGATAACGAATTGGGTTATTCCACAACTTCAGTCTTTTTCTGAATATCCTCAATGGATTATGTATGTTTCGAAGTAAAGTTTCAGTAGTGTATTACTTTTTTTCATACAAGATAGTGACCATAATCCATAATTTTTTCTGGAAGCTGTGTGAAGTCACTATTTTATTTGAAATCAGGTAATTGCTTGCCGTATTGCTTGACCTAACAATATCCATCTTCTAGTGAAGTTTCTATTTTGGAACTTACTGGTCTTGATGAATCGAGTCTGCGTTTTCATAGCTTGCAACATGGCCCACTAATTCAAGCAGTCATTGATAAATGCTTTTTCCACATTATTTCTTCATAAATCACAGTAATCAAAATCCAATTCCTAAGTTGAAAGGAAAAATAAAGAGACCATCCAATATAGCTTTCTGATAAAACAGTTAAAATGGCGAACTTACTTTATTTGAATAGGAGTAACATTTGGAAAAAATCCATGATGAGGCCTACAAAAACTTCACTACGAGATTTCTATTGCTCTTACATTGGCAAACGACACTATACTCGCCGTATTGCAGAATTGTATTATGAAACTTGTGGAAAACAAAGTTATTAAAATCCAATCATGGTTATTTAATAGACCAATCTGATTATCCAATATTCGACCTTGAGAAATGCATACTCAACAAAAGGGGAACCTCCCATCAAATAACTATTCGGTGGAACCTGGTTGTTGAGTAGATACTGGAAATTTGGTACAAAAACTTTGTCTGAATCATTCCATAAAATTTTATATTATGTCAAAAATATAAAATGTTCTTGAATATAGTCATGTTTTCTGTTGAAAGATTTGTTGCAAATGCTGAATTCTTTTTTATGTTGACCCAATTCAAGTGACTGTTAAATCCAAAATGTTTAAATGTTTACCTTTCATCTACCTCCGAATTTATAAACAATTGACCATAGACATAGACATAAATTTATTGTTTGTAAAGAATTCACAATTCTTATAACAATTGACTAGTAAAAATCTCATATGGAAGTTGGTTATTCATTTTGATTGTAAAATATTTGACTATAATAGTCACCTTTCTAGATTTTATATAGTTACCAACATATTTTGGGTACAAATAGGAAAAAAATTTAAATTCCTCCCAAAAATTCTTTTTTATAAAAGCCTCTGCACCTCTTCAAAATCAAAGTACCTGATATTATTCAATGCCCATCGTGGTATTAGCTAGGGAAGTCGTTGTTTTTTGATAGGATTTCCCTAAAAGAACTGTGAGCATTGTGTTCAGAAATTTATCTCTAGAAAGGCCAAGTACATGAACAAAGAGTCTAATCAGAGGTTGCAGAGCATGCTATACTATCTGAGGATAGTTTGGCGAAACTGGATAGAACCTCAGGGTATTTATCACCCGTGAATTTTCAGAGAGGCCATTGAAATTAAAAAACACCCTAATAATTTCTATAGAAAGAAGGCTGAGTAAAACGTGGAGACAGATACTCAAAGAAATCAAAACAAAACCCTTTCCAGGTACAAGTAATAAAAATCAAAACCAAAAACAGACACCGAATCAGTTAATCTTAAACGAACGCTTCGTCCGTTATCGCACCGCCTTTGAAAATGTCTACCGCAGATGTAGATGAATAATTACCTCGAGACCACGACTAGCAAACCCGAAAAACAGCCAAAGTTCAGAGATTACCGGCCATGAAAATTTACCTATGACTTATTATAAGGCACGCCACGTCAACTGAAACTTTTAGATTTTGTCCAAAAGAGAAGCATTTGTTTGGTCTCATTTCAGTATTCTACTGAACAAAAAATGCAATAACGATTTTTCTGTAGGATCTACATGTTCATTTAGATAACTTTGCAACTCAAGATAGAATGCAAACAAGCTTAGCCTTTTTATATTAATATTTAAATTATATTAAGGCAAGAATTTTAAAAACTTTCTTTTTTCAGTGAGATACTGGCGTGATACTCTCATTATTTACACCATTTGGACAACGAAAATTTGTGCTCAAGAGCATTAGATGTTTATTATTATAGTCTATTATAATTTTGTAAATTGTTCTTCATGTAAATATTCATAATATGTATATATTTTGAAATATGCGAATCTCAATATATTTTTTCATTGTATTCACTTGTAATAAGAGAGGGATGTACAGATTTCAATCTTTTGTTAATCGCTTTATCGATAAAAGTTAATGTATTATCTTTTATATAGTTTTGAGTTTTTTGAATTAGTAAAATTCTGTCTCTGTTTATATTTGTTAAAAATTTTAAAGTGTTTTTCCACTTACATATATACCTCAATTGTAAGCATTCTGTGTGGTACATAATTGGCCAATTACTTAAAAGGTAGAATATAGTGTTTCAAATTATGTTGAATTATTAACAGAAGATTGAAAGAATATTGAAGAGTGGACAGAAAAGTGTTTTTGAAGAACCAACACTGCATAAAAACTGCCTCAAGAATTCTTTACTAATTCATATAGCTTTCTTCAACTTTCAAATTTTACTTTGTTTCACTCTAAACTACTGCACACATTTTTCCATTTACTTGAAAGTTGTACTTCAAAAAGAATGCTTATACAGTATTTATAGATAAACGATATTTTTATAAAAATGTGAATAGGTACTATTTCATACAATATTTTAATAAATTATTACTAGATTGTTAATTATTGTTTTTTTGTTTTATTATACATGGTATACAAACGGAATAAAAGACATGTTGTAGAAATAAATTTTAACTTTATTTAAATAATTTCAAATTTCGGATGGTCAGTTTCACAATTATTGATGGTTAATTTATTAAAACTTCAATGTTGTAGTAGACTATGAACATAGATCAGTTCATAATTAATTACAAATGAAAATTATGTTCATGGTGGAATATTTGTCAACTCGTTTCAAGATTCAAGTAATGAAGTTAGCCATTAATTATGAAAATAACCTATACCTTATTTTATTTACAATAAATATGATCTGATAATATTTACTCTTTGGTTGATTGTTCATAATTGATTATTCATTCATATAATTCATCTATTTTGGGAATTGATTGATCATACTTTTTTTAAATACTAAAACAGATTAGTGATGAATCTGTTTCTATATTTGTAATTGTTCCCCAAATTTAATCCGTTGTGCATTTGTTCAAG